>OU906958.1:2467500-3772500 GCA_918317495.1 Synanthedon vespiformis
TTTGATTGTAAACTAACGAAATTGACCATAAACAAAAGTGTCACCCATAAATGCTATTTTACGTCCTTATTGTGTGTAAATTAAACTTTACCACCCCCTTTAAGGCTCTCATTGGCTATTTGACAGTTTCGGCAAAATGTAAGCACATGTGCTGCAGACAGCGCCAGTTATAGCCAGTTTATAGCCTTTTTTGTGCGGTACTTCATAATTTTTATGTCTCGAATACATTTAAATAACTATACAGAGTCGACACTACCTAAGATTTTTTTATATAAAACACAACAATCACTTTACTAAAATGTTATATTTATAACATTTTAGTTAACGGAAGTGTTTGTTGGTTTGTTAAGCTTTCACGCCTTAACTTTTCAACATCGGTCGTAATAACATTTGGGATACACGTTTCACGGGTACAGAAACATACAGTACCATTCAACCAGAAGAGAGGTGCTGCTCTTGAGGAAAGTGGACGAAGTCGCGGAAAACAGCTAGTTAGGCATTATTCAAATGCGATTAAAGATTTAAATGAACTGTAAACTGTAACGTTTATATGTTTGTATGGAGCTATTTTATTTTTATGGATGTAAACATCCATTTACTCTTTCATGCAGAAACTACTGAACCGATCACCATAAAATTTTGCATACACGTTGTCTGGGATACCAGAAAGGACATAGGGTATGTTTTATAAAGTTACGCGGGCGATGTCGCGTACAGCAGTTAGTCTTCTAATATATTTTTCTCCAATCATGACTATTTCAAATTCAAGTCAGTTTAGTCCATAGTCCTCAAAACAATTCTCAAAAATGCAAAATTGTCAAGGTACTTAATGGACACCAATTAAATCAATATATTTTTTTTATATTATAAATGCGAAAGTAACTCTGCCTGTCTCGCTTTCACGCCAAAACTACTGAACCGCTCACCATGAAATTTTGCATACACGTTTTCTGGGACACCAGTAGCACTACCATGAGTTGCTATCGAAATCTTACGTTAGTTTACTTCTGTCGATAACGAACCTTTTACCCTTCAATGTGAACGTGAATGATTTAACTACTAACGTTACGGTATTTCTCGAGAGCATCAGTCAAATTTGTACCGATTTTGTATAGAAATGTCAAGTTAAACGTTAGTCGCTAATAATCGCTAGCGACTACATTCGATAGGTTTTTCATTTATGCAACTCATGTTACCGGTTTTAGTTCTTTGAGTGACCGCTAGAGGCGCTATACAATTTTTCATACAAATATTTTACGTTCTCGCTCATCTCTCGCTAGCGATTTCGGTCGTCATAAACTCATGGTAGTGCTACAGAAAGGACATAGGATACCTTTCATTCAAGAAAAAAGTAATGTTCCCGAGGAATTATCTAAAATATAAAACTGTAACTAACGCCTGGCCAATGTATTACAGCAACAAGTTGTCAAGCGTTGTAATTGCTTTTATATTTTTAATTTATCATCGCGTACGAAGTCGCGGGCACCAGCTAGTTTACTATAATATTGTTAATACGAACGGAAAACTATTCCAAAAATGTAGTACAAATACCATATTTTCATATAAAATTGTGTAAAAAGTATCAATCGGACAATTTATCTATGTTGAACCAACGCTTACTCCGTATATATGTGGTCAAATTCAATGGCTTGAATAAAATAAGTTTAGCGATTGAAACTCGTTATAAATCAAGTAGTTAGATAAACGGCGACGTATCAATACCGTGTCCAGATGATGAAATGTTTGCATTCAATACAAACGAGAGAACAGAACCGCCTTAGGCTAAAACTTGCAATTCCTGTCTAAAGAAACAGCGACACAAAAAGTTATGACTGGGATAAAAAAACGTAGTAAAAAATGTTAACCAGAATACAGATATGTGCTGTAGTGTTTCGGTGAGTGCACTTGCAGCACCTATGGCGTTGCTTGATCTTCTTTTGATGAAGCAATTGGCTATTTGACATGATATAAAATATACTACAAATTGTGGTTATCTTATCAGAAAATACCGTAAAAATACATACTCGTATGTCACTTAATTTTAAGCTAAATTATCTATATTTTTTTGCAAATGATATGAAAAAGTCATAATTTTTGAAATTTTATCTTGGCGCCGAAACGTCCTGTGACTGGTTGCAACTCTGGTGACGTCATACGCTAGTAAACATATCAGACATCAGACAGAGTAATAAACAGCGATTTTGGCGCGGTTTTGGAAATATAAACTTTAACATAATAATTTAATAATACAGTAGATTTTCCGGAAATATCAATGTGGTGTGCTTATTATGAAATATAGATTTTTTCTAAAATTAGTCCATAGCGGATTTTGATGATATCGCAAGCCTTTTCGTTCAAAATTAGAAGTGGGATATCTAAAATATAATCCTAAGATATATTTTTCTAAAATATTTTTTTGCGTTAAGGCCGGCAAAACAGTTTGACGGTCCACTTGATGCTAGGTGGCTACCGTTGCCTATAACACAAGCAACGACACAGGTGTTGCAAATAGGTACGCTGCCCGAAAGGACGTATCGCTATTGAGTAAATCTATTCTATACTAGCTGGCGTCCTCGACTTCGTCCGTATTGAAAAAGAAAAAAGTAGCCTATCATGTAAGTAGTAAGTTTCATGAAAATTAGTTAATTCGTTTAAGAGTTATGGAGGAACATACATACACTTACAGATTTATTATTAGTATTAATTGATATAAAAAGGAATGTGTGTATGTATGTTTGTGCCCTATGGAATCCAAAACCGATAAACCGATTTTTATGAAATTTTCAGAAAATCTTCAGATTAGTCCAGCGGATAATCCTGTGAAATTTGGTAGCGATTGGAGGAGGACGAAGTCGCGGGCAAAACCTAGTAAAAATATAAAAATAGATTTTTCGATTTCTATGTCCACCGTTTTATGTCCAGTGACAGTTTGGCACTTCAATATATCACACGCTGGCACGTCATATATCTCGGACTGCGTATGTTTTATTACAATGCTATATTTATACAGTTCTACAATAACATTTTACGACATCATTCATTACATGGTATTGGTGTTTACTTGATTTGAGTGTGTATGAAACCATATCATTTTTCTTAGTGACAGATTTGTGTGCTAAAAAAATTGAGCGTGCCTGTGTCGTGGACACTGGACACGGCCGTGTGTTTTACGTGAATACGTGTTATTATGAAAGATTTTAAATCTTTGGTTATTATGAGTAATATTTTCATTGAGCGTTTCATATGCATATATTCAAAGAATTCGATTATACCTAATGAACTTATAATAAATAAAATTATATTACATTTTCCCTTTTACTTCCGAGTTCCGATTTTCACAGTCCGTTTCCAAATCACCGATCGTTCTTCCCTTTTTATATTCAAAAATGCTTTCGCTGTCTTTCAAAAAAAGCCTTGTTTGGCATTGCAGTCCCACTATGAATTAAATATCACAGTAGTAATAAATAAACTAGATATATTGTTAATTTAGAAAGTTGGATGGATACAAAATCTTCAATGTACATAATGCACAATAATACACTACTGTTAGTTAGATTAAATTATAAACGCCTGATAAAATTATATCTGCAATAACTAACAAATTAGCGGAACCAATTAAATAGGTAGTATGCAGGCGCTTCAATGGCAATCTCTGTTAAAATATCAAACTTTAAAAATTAAAGGTTAGAGGCTGGATAAGTGCTATTCCATCTACAAGAATGATTTTATCTCTAGTTGGTAAATTATTTATAGTGGCCAAACAAAAATAATAATAATATAGTGAGTGCTTTGTGTTTAGTTCAAAATTAAATTTATGTACAAGTTGAAATGTCCTTTAGTGGTACTATTTCAATAATGATCATAATATTAAATACGACATATACTACTCATATTATAAAATAACATGATCATCACATGCAAACCGTTAAAGGATAATAGGTCAGAATAAACAGAGACGATCGTACGCACCAAATTGCGTTTTTCGTATTACTGGTATTTCATGTGTTTGAGAGACAAGGATGAATGTATTTCTCGCAAACTGAGATTAACCGCGAGGTCGATTCGCACGTCATCAGCGCCACGAGTTGCGCTTGCGACACCATTATGACATTTCACGAAAAGGGCTTGTGGAACAAAGGACATGGCTCACGCATACAAATGTTACATTTATTCCATTGAAATAAGACACAATATAACTTAGTTTTGAATTTCTCAACTTTCAGTAGCATCCTAATAAGTTTGGTACTTTTTATGTCACCTGTCACGACATATTTAGATTAATTCAGTATTAGCAGATCACTTTGCGTTTCAGGCACACTGGTTGTAGTAACCAAACCACCCCTCACAGAAGACCACCGGGAAGGTGAAATAATTTCGATGAATGAGTTAGGGATGCCAGAGCCCATTTTCGTATCCCTTTTCAATCTTGTGTCCTTACCAAAACCCTCTATCCCTTCCTTATCCCTCATTCATTCCTAATATGGACTAAACAATTACCTATAATAACTTTAATAAAAATAATTATATTAATTCAAATATAAAATCCATAAGTTTGAAAATTAAATAATATGTTAAATAAATTCAAAATTTTGAAGTTTGAATATGGCTGCAGTCAACCCTATATCAGTAAAATTATCCTTTGTAAGCTGCGTTGCTGTTGGTACCGGCACTGAATTCAAAAGTTTAGATAGTAACTATTTGGTAACTATTATTTAATCTGAGGTTTAATGAGATTGTTTATAACATTTTATGAATTAGCTTAGTATCAGCAGTCCGATGATCGGACTGATGAGACTTACACGTCGGGGCCTTTGTAGGGCGGTGATACCATAATCCTCTATTTGACTAATTTTAGAAAATCGTTTTAAATTATTCTATATTACTTAATATGCACACTACATTGATATTTCCGGAAATTTACTGTATTTATTAATACAAATCAATGTTAAAGTTTAAATCTCCAAAACCGCGCCAAAAACGCTGTTTCTGTAATGGCGCTGGTGTTTGATACGTGTGACGTCACACGCTAGTAAACAAACAGAACTGAATGATGACACAGAGAACTAATGTTAAGTGAATAAACAGTATTTATTACTATATGTCTGATATGTTTACTAGCGTATGACGTCATCAGAGTTGCAACCAGTCACAGGGCGTTTCGGAGCCAAGATAAAATTTCAAAAGAATTTCATATAATTTGCAAAAAATATACATAATTTAGCTTAAAATTACGTGACATATGTTACGCGTTTTTACGCTATTTTCTGATAAGATAACCACAGTTTGTAGTATATTTTAAAACATGTCAAAAAACCAATTGATACGGCGGTATTTACGTCCCTCCCAACAGCATCACGCAAAGCCATCGATGCGCAAAGCATTGGCATGTATAAAAAGCTAAGTGGACGAATGGCGTCAATCAAACCCCCTTTTAGCATAGTCCTTCCAAAGACTGCTCACATAAAAGTTCACTGATTTAGCTTTAATTATATATTAAATTAGATGTTAATTAGATAATATAAATTAGATTATTAAATGAACACTTAAACAGTAACACTCAAATCCAGTTATATGACGACTAGTGAAATCTCAACATTATAAGTTTTATGACGTCAATAAAACAAGGAGTGTTCCGCATATCTAAATAAACAACACAAGTTTTATTAACAGAATGTTTATTTTAAAAATATAATTAGACAAAAAAACATAATTAAAGACTATAAATAAAATAACACGCTACTTGTAAGGCAAGAACCGTTTTTTTTTTTGGTAAAAATCTCATAATAAATTGTTATTCATTTATTAATTTTATTTATAAAAATCAAATCAATGATATGTTAATATTCTCGAAATATTTATACAGTGTTTAATTAACAATATTTAGGTATACTTACTAGAAATACGAATCTAAATATGTATATAATGACTACCTCCTTTATTAAATAAAAGTTTTAAATAAGAGACTCTAATAAAATAATACTTTTCTGGTAAAAATTATTGGGTAGATTACTTAATTTCACAATAATAATAATAAAATCCATTAATATTTTGAATATTAATGAATACTCAAATAAATTTATTAACGGAATTATTCAAAATAATTCATACACATTTTTAAATTAATAAATCAAATAAAATGTCTTATATTTTTTTTAAATCAATATCAGATAAAAATTTACATAATATCACTAGTAAAGTTTTTTTTAGAAACCTAGAAGTAGACACCTATCAAAATTAAATAGAATTTAAATAAATAAGTAAATATTGCAAATTAATATTTAACCAAGGTTGAGACCAGATAGGTTTTATATAATTATAAAAAATTTAAATGAACTAACTCATCATAAGACATGCAAAAATATGACTAAAAATATAATAGGTATAAGTTTTTATTACTCCATAAAATTTACGGGAAAGGAACACTCTATTCGCTGATTAGAAATGCTTCATAAAAACTTGGAGCGTAGATATTTTGAGTTAAAATTTATATTAATTTAATAATTTAATATAGGTAAAAGTAAAAGTCTTGACAAAAATTGGTCCCCGTTTGCAGCAGCCGATGGTCGCTCAGGAGTCAACTGTGCCCTCAATCAGCGTTTTTAATCTGGAACAAGCAAATTTACTCTTTATTATCGAATGTTAAGAAGGGAAATCGAGTGGAGTCCTGAGCGACCACTAAGAACCGAAGGCAAAGAGATTTTAATACACGAAAAATTATCCCGCTCTGTATTTCACAAAATCTTCTTTGTCTTCGTTTCAGCAAAGCTGTCGCGTCTAGAAACAGAAAAATTATATGTTTTAAGAAACAGCATTCCAGGTTCATATTGTCCGGGTATTTTTCAGGTGAAAAATTTTTATTTTTATATCATTCCTCGGGAACAGTAGGTATTTTCTTCTGGATGAAAGGTAGGTACCCCTATATCCTGTGCTGTGTATCCTTGATAATGTGTATGCAAGATTTCGTTATAATCGGTTGAGTAGTTAAGGAGTGAAAAAGTAACAGACAAGCACACTTACTTTCAAATTTATAATACTAGGCTAGTGCCCGCGACCCGTGACTTCATCCGCGTTAAAAAATTAAAACGATTTTATTGTTTGTTTGTATAGAATAGGCTCCGAAACTACTGGACCGATTTGAAAAATTCTTTTACCATTAGAAGCCGACATTATCCATGATGAACATAGGATACTTTTTACCGCAGGAAAATGCTTCATTCCTGCAGGAAATCTAAAATAAAAGTAAATACTAGCGGCTTGGCCCGGGAGATAGCGCCATCTATGCAAAATATTTTAGATGGCGTTTTATATTTCTACGTGGACGAAGTCGCGAGCACCAGCTAGTTTTTTTATATTTTTAGACGATCCCTCAGGAACCTAATATCGGGAATAAAAAGTATCCTAATCTGGTCTAGAATCTATATATGTAAAATTTTATCCACATCCGTGAAGCCGTTTTTGCGTGTAACGAGAAACAACATCCATTCATACACATCCATCCTCACCAATTATCGCATTTATAGTTTCTGGATTTCCTCCAAAATTTCTGGATTTCCTGCGTCTACGAATTCGTCATAAGAAGGATGAATGGACAGGATTTATTTTATTTTATTATGATTTTAACAATTTTAAGGTTAATAATATTATATTACATGTAAAATTTAAACACTAAAGTGGTTTTTAGTGTTATCATTTTTAATTATTACTAAAATCTAACTATATATATGTAATACTATTAACTACATTTAAAAAATATTGGCGTTAACTGTAATTTATTATTTTTAATTTAAAAAAGGACAAGGTCAAAAAGTCACCATTGTGCTACAAAAACTAACGTAAAAATTCCATAAAAATATTCTGTAAAATCTATTTTTAAAGCGATATATTCAAAACCAGATAAAGGTAAGTACTCAATATGTAGGTATACAGGCTGTTGATATTGATGAATGAATTTAGAATAGGTACAATCAGTTTAGTGTAGCTATTTGAGGCAAAACATAGGATATGAATTGCACTCGGGTCGATCGTGCAATGCGCGCACACAGAACCAATTCTCTCATTCACACACATACAAAAGATTTTAATACTTTATACGCATGTGGGGATATAAGCGATTTGACACTTCCACCAAGACTTGTCAGGGCTGGCACAAGTCAAGCCTAAAAGTTCTTTTTATTGAGCATGGAGCAGCGCCATAACGTAATCAACAAGACCTTCTTGTTAGATTGCTAATCTTTACCATTGAGATACGTACTAGAGAAGCCATCTCAAACAAAAGTCTTAGTGCACTTGCAAAGAGCAAAAGTATGTACTTGCAGGTGAGAGGTGATTCCTTGGACTTTATTTGTATTTCCTGAGTTTAAACAGTACCTCAGCACACATGAAGGCATATTTAATTAAAAAGAACACAGAACACAAGCGTATCGTTGCTAGCCAGACTCTTTAGACTTTTAGTTGAAGCCAGCTGGCACTAAGGAGTGTTGCAAAGAATCTGATTGCCATGTCTTCTCTAGTACGTAGCATTATCTCAATGATCTTTACAGACCTAACTATGCATTATGTATTCCTACACCGTAATTAGCATATTGAAGATTGAAAATTCTGACACTTGTATGAATCCTCATATTTTTCCTAGGATCAACAGATATTCTGGCAAGGTTTCTCATTCCTAAACCGTAATAACAGTAATAAGATTTGTGACCGATCGCGATTGGAACTACTCTCTATTTTTGAACACTAATTAATGTCTATTTTACTGAGGTTATTGCGATTTTTGACAGTTTTCTTGACCACCGCCTTAAGAAATACTAGGTTATTTATGTACAAATCTGCAGACAAGCTGTATAGCCACTTAATGATAGATTACACAAACGATATATGAGAGATTGTCATAATATATTTCCATTGAGGAATGAATGCAGTTCATATAGGGTACCTACACTACATCCCGCAGCCATTAACTGGGCAAAATATTGCGCTAAAATTTTACTTAAAAATATTGTTAGTTTTGTTAACAAAGGAAGCTGTTAGTTAGTTCATTATGTAGGAGGCAAGGTCACGGATTGCATTACTGGTAGGTAAGGTACGTAAGCAAAGGGTTTTTAAAGCCCGTGTCGACCCTGTACCACAGAATATACATATACGAACAATACGCAGGCATACAAACACATACAACCGGTCCATTGACGTCAATGGTGGGCGGGGTCAGCGGTATAAAAAAATTAAAACTATCAGTTTACTACAAGGCAAAACCATAACAGGCTATTGTTAACGCTTGTCGAGTCGACAATCAACAAGCAAACCGTCGCGACATTTCAAAACATTGATTCATTCACTTTCACACGTTAAAATTCTTTTCTTTTAAGAAAACTTTGGTTTACCAAACTTTTGATTAATTAAAGTGAAGGATTCCGAGCAAAAAAATGGAAGATAACTTTAAAAATCCTTATATCCATACTTTCATAATCCATACTATAATTATAAATATATATATACTATATTACTATGATACTATATTCCTAAATTCTAGCTAGCTGCTGCCCTCGAGTTCCTTCCTCGAGAATCACTCTAACTAACGGTGAAAACAGCATGAAAATTGGTGCAGTAGTTTTTGAGTTTATCGCGAACAGACAGACAGACGCGGTGGAGGACTTTGTTTTATAATATGTAAGGATGTAAGGATTACTATGTGTCTGTCTGTCCGTCTGTTACCTTTTTACGCCTTAACTACTTTATCGATCATCATTAAATTTTGCAAACACGTTGTTAGGGATACAAGAAAGGACATTTCATCCAGAAAAAAAGTAAGTAATAGTCCCGGACAGTGGTAATAGTGGAATAGTCCTGAAGGAGCATATAAAATAAAATAAAAAAATAACGCCTGGCCAAAGTTTATAGCAACAAGAGCGTTTTATTTTTGAACCTGAACGATGTCTAAACCAACAGATTTTTGATGAAATTTTCAGAGAATCTTCAGATTAGCCGAGCAGGTGATCCTGTATAGTAGCATAGCGTAGGATAGAAAATGTAGGTATGAAGGTAATACAATATTTTGTAGCAAATTGTTGTTCATCACATGAGGTAAGCGCAACTGCACACATGGGTAGGATGTCCAGTAAATTTATAACCTCAAATATTTGATCCAAGTTCGCGGTTGACCCCAAATTGTAATGAGACATGTTCGATGTGACGTCAAACTCGTCCGTGAGGATGGATCATGTTTGTGACAACTAATACACATCGGAATGTATGTGAGTATTATATACATAACAATAATTCCGGAGATGCACACAAAGCGCGGCTACTACGTACGTACGGAAAGAATTCCTTTATTGGTTTATTTGTATTAAAATAATACGCGTTAATTTTAAAATAAGGAATTCTTGAAACATTAAGTACTTATGCGTAAACCTAAAAGCTCTAAAAGCTGGTACCATGCTGATATGATTTTGCCAATGCATATGTCGGCAGCCAATCGTATAATCTGGCAGTTCGTAATGTGCCTAGGCAGACCGTGTTATAGCGCTGTTTCATGAAGTTGCAAAGTGATCAAAAAAGTGCTTATAAAATTACATAAATAACTAATCATAATCTCACAATACATGAAATATATGCCTACAATGAGCAGCCAAATCGTCGAATATACCTACTTCAAACGATCTGACTGATATAATTTAGGAACTTCATGAAACGGCTCCATATTATCACGATCTGCCTAGGCACATCACGAATAGCCGGATTATATGATCGGCCGCCGACATCTATGAGATATTCTCAAATATTGATACGAAAATCATGCGAAAATCACATCACCTTAGTATCGCAAATTAGTTTCATTTATCTTAAACTATCTTAACATTTAGTTTTTATTCCTTTTCTGAATCCCTGATAACGTGTGTATAAAATTTCATGATGATAGGTTCAGCAATTAAAGCTTGAAAGCGTTACAAACAAACTTATTTTCCCATTTATAATATTAGTTAGGATAGTTATCAAACAGTAAGTGTTAATTTATGCCATTAAAACACGTAGAAGTAACGAAATGGTAGGCTATTATCTAAAAACGATACGAGCGACCTGTTTTTTCAGGGACTCGTGAAAGATAAATTTTAATTAAATGTAAACAATTCACAAACCCAAAAAACAAACATTAATGTTACCGAAATATTTTGGAACACTTGCATTAGAAATGGGAATAAATAAAAAAAAGTTTACATAGAAGAAGTCCTATAAATATGCATAGTTATAAAAAGAAAGAAAGAATGAAAGGTTTTTTTTTAAAGAAAGAAATCTAATTAATTTTACGTCACAGTATAATAAAATAATAAATAATTAAAAAATAGATTGCATTTTATGTGTAAATATTCCCAATTTCAACTGATTGATGCATTTGACTTTGATAAGTTTCATAGCAGTGAAAATATAATAAATGTTAATATATATATATAAAAGGCGATGTGAGTGTGTATGTTCCCTATGGACTCCAATACCGCTGAATTGATTTTGATGAAACTTTCAGACAATCCAGCTGGTAATCCTATGAAATTTGGTAGAGATCGGACGCGAGCGAAGCCGGGAGCGGGTTGCTAGTATTATAAAAAGGACGAAAAGGATACGGCATATTATCCTCTATCTGAGGTGGCAGTCAAAAATATACTCGATCAAAATCAAAAATATCAAATACACATATATAATTTTTTAATTAAAAATATACTCGTGTTATACTTCGTATTAGTACGAAAGCTAATAATGAATGAAGGACATCTTTAATGATAACTAGTAGGTAATAACTTACATGAGTAGTCATAAGGAAAGTTGAACAGTTTACATACATATAGCTTTCCTGTTTAAATTTGCATACGAGTTTCACATAGCAAACACTTTATGCTGTTTGTTTCCATAAACACATTATAAGGAAGAGGCGATACTAATTTTTTTTTTAATATTAATAGTTAAATTAAAAATGATTAATGTCATATCAGCTTTCAAAGTTGTGTTGTTATTTCAATGAAAAATTACATGTGGCCGTTTCGGTAAATCCTATCATTAATCATGCGAATTTATTGAGCATCATACACCGGTTTTCTCAAAAAATAATATCTGTTTTTGCAAACTTATCTGCTAATCTGTTTATAAAACGTACAAGAATAGAAACGTACAAGAATAGTCAGATCAATATCAGATCAGATCAACTGCAAAAACAATATCTTACCTAAAAGTATGTGGAATCTTTATAGGTTTTTAGTAAACGGGTTTAATGAAGAATTGAAAAATGAGAATTTTCCAATAGTTTATTAGAAAGTAGAGTTTTACAACCATTTGAGCAGCTCCTTACAGAAGACTTATTTTTACTTATATGTTGTTTCCGTAGAGTGTGTAAGAAATGCCAGTGCCTACCAAAAATATGTGAGCGTCAAAAATCTTAAATTTTGATTTAATTATCTTAATATTAATGGTTGAAAATCCTTAATTTATATTTAATTATGAGAGTTTCTGAAAGTTACTTAATAATTCAATCTATTTATGTATGTATTTGTATAATTTGTATAATCCAGGGAACTCGAATACAGTATATATCCATTTAGACCAAAAAAGTATTTTATATTTTCTTCCAACTTTTGAATGAAAATTAGTTTTTTCATTGACTTTTAAGTTTATGTATTTATCACTTTATATTATAAAACAATGTCCTCCGCCGCGTCTGTTTGTCTGTCTGTTCGCAATAAACTCAAAAACTACTGCACCGATTTTCATGCTGTTTTCACCGAGCCTCGAGGAAGGTATATAATTTACAAAGTTACGCGGGCAAAGTCGCGGGCAACAGCTAGTGTTTTACATACATACATAAGATCTGTTATTTCACGGTGGGCTAACGGGCTGCCCCCAACATAATTATGATTGTGAAACGCAGTGTACCCTGCTACTAGTTAATTAAATTGGAATAGCTTTATATGAATAGTAGCTGGTGCTCGCGACTTCGTCCGCGTTGAAAAGTATAAAACTCCATCTAAAAATATCACCAAGCAGTTGTCATGTTAGTCGCTTCATTTGTTTTTGGCCAAGCCGCTAGTATTTACTTTTATTTTAGATTTCCCGTAGGAATGAAGCATTTTCCCGCGGTAAAAAGTAGCCTATGTTCATCACAGATAATGTCGGCTTCTAATGGTAAAAGAATTTTTCAAATCGGTCCAGTAGTTTCGGAGCCTATTCTATACAAACAAACAAATCTTTCCTCTTTTCCTCTTTATAATATTAGTATAGACAAGCTATTGTAAGTACCTAATCAATAACCATAGAGAAATATTGGTCAGTGAACTCTCGAAGAAGAGTACTTAGTTGATGCAGCACCGCTCCAGTTACTTTACACAATAACATCACATCAGACACAATAAATGACGGATGCGCGCTTCCGTTAGATTTATATAAAATCATTACGTTTGCTCTCTAATGGAATAATCCACGGTTTGCTTGATAATAAAAAAAAAACAGAGAACCCTTTTTATCGGTTAAATAAAAATATTAATAATGCCATTAAAATGTTGGTACGATAAGGACACGTTTTTGTATTTTTAATAATCCTGTATTTTCATGTTGTGTTTCCTGTCATTTTGATAACGTTTCATTATAACTCGTATGTGAGCGAAAATTCATTGAACGTTAAAAAATAAACAAAGCTATGTTGTTGTTTTTATAATTTAAATATATTTTAATTAATTTCAAAAAAGATACAATATGCTTCACCTGAATTGCTATCAAAATTATAATTAATTGTTCATTATATTATAAATTCTTCAAAAAAACTGTTTTAAAAAATCCATTTATTATATAAATAATGGATTATATTATTGCATAATTTTTGCTCCATTCTTGCCCACTGTTGCTGTCAGTAAAATAAAATTCTGAATTCATACCTCGTTCGTGTAATTTTTTATAACGGATGCTCAGATATTATGTCTGTTAAAAAAATGATGTATATGATTGAAAGTAAATTTTGAAACAGGTAAGTATATAAATAACGTAAGGCACATAGGTACCTGTTCCAAAAAAAGATAGGAATAAAGTATAAAGATAGGGGTAAATGTCATTTCTTATTCCCTCACTAAAACCGAAACACTGTAAATTGCCTTCATATTATTATGAGCCCATTTCCTCATTGCCTATTTGTGACTAAGAAAGAAGACTTCCATAAACACTGTATCTAGTTTATTAAATTGAATTAATAATGAGTATTTATAAATGAAGTAATTACTATTATATTTGGAATTTTCCTAAAAAACATTAGGTATCCTCTGAAGTTTACCTTGAATAATATTTTATTTGCTTAAACTTAAATGACTGTCAAAATAAAACAAAAGATTTATGATAACATTCATTCATGCGTCACACCATCAACAGTGACGTATTATTTCGTATTAACTTATTCTATAAATAAATATATGTATTTTTTTGGGTGTATATTTCTTGTTCAAAAAAGCATGTTATAAAATCTATTTATACACTTTATAACCATCATAAATAAATTAACAACTGGCTATTTCCAAAACAAAAGACGGGGCACAGTGGCGTTATTAATACAATAAATTAGCACGGGCTTTTCAAAACAAAATTAACATAAATGATGGATAGCGCGTAAATTAATTGAAATTTTTACTTAAAAGTGCTAAGTTGTCATACAATCGTGGCAACCCGAGAAACGAACTCCACATCGTGTTGTCATCGCAGTAAAGTTACTAAGCCGGGTGTTTGGCTACTGCTGAGGGCGGTTACTAGGTTACTGCTGAGACCGAAACCGGGTTTTCACCACCCTCCACAAAGCCACAAACAATACCTTCAGCCGTCTTCAGAAATCGTACAATGACAAATTTTCCTCGGCAGACTTGTTCTGTTCGTCGTTGTTGAATTCAGGAATAGCATTGGCAACATTCTTACAGGCTAGCGTCTACGTTTACTTATGTTAAATTTTTAAGGCAGTGGCAACTCTATGTAATATGTATGTATGTATATATATATGTATTATATTTAATATGTGATTTTTATAGCTTTATAGTTTGTTTAGTTTGTAGGGAATCGTATAATTTTGTAAAAAAAAATCTTTTTTTTGTATATAAATGTAAAATCCATAATTGGCTGTAGGGTGTGTTTTTGTTTTTGGCGGTAATTTTTTTGTTGAGAGCTGTGGATTTTGAATAAATAAATAAATACTCTGCCGTACGTACAGTAGAGCTCCGTCTTCTTGTGCTTTGCCCAACTACAACTTAGCGACAGAGCCATCGAGGAGAATCCGACCGTTAGAACAGGTGATGAGGCTCGAGCAAAAATTAACGAAAATTATGTCCGGAATTGATCAACAGAAAGGGGTATGAAAGGTATGACAATACCATCTTTAGCCACTCAGCAATACGTACTCTTTTGTAAATATGTAAATATGTAAAATTACCTAATGAATTCGCTTAAATTTCATTTAAAATAAAGGAGAACTGTAAGTAATGAATTAATTAGTGTAATTTTATCCCACGGACGCGCGAACTTTGGAACAATCTTCCATCTGAGGTATTTCCATATAGCTACAATGTGAGCAATAATGTGAATTTCACGAAATTATTGACTACCTTAGAATCCTAACTGAGATTTGAACACAAAATGGCATTTAAATAAAAAATGTAATTGATTAAAAACTTCTAAACTGACCGGTTGTACAAGTTACAAGTCAGCTACGGACTTAAATATTAATAGGTTTTTTTTTACAAAATATACATGCAATAATCGTGTTTTAATCATCAATATACTAATAAAATAAATCTGTAAGTGTAGGTATTGTATGTATGTATGTATGTATGTTTGTATGTATGTATGTTTGTATGTATGTATGTTCCTCTATAACTCTTGAAACGAATTAACTGATTTTTATGAAACTTGGTAGATAAACATTTAAACGTACAGGACACATATTTTCTTTTTCAACGCGGACGAAGTCGCGGGCGTCAGCTAGTATGCAAATAAATACAAATTAAAAACATGTCAAATTCAAGGTGTAAATATTTCTGTAGAAACCTTTTAAAAAAACTTAAGGCTTCCACCATAGCTTATAAGTTGGTGGGTTTTAATATTCAGCTTATCTAATGGTCATATCATAGTATCACTTGATCTAATGATAAATGATGACAGTAAAATTAATATCTTTAGGAAATTTGCCTGACCAAGAAGATTTTCAACTTTTCATCAGAAAAACATCTTCTTTCCATTAATAATATAATGATATATTTAATAATATATAATAAATAATTAATTAATATTAAGAGGGAAGAATAGCACGCACTCGTCCATACAAAAAGAGAAAATGTTTTTCCACTTCTAAATATTTTCCAATCTCTATGATTTTTTTGCATGTTATTGACACAGTGAAAGACTAACGGCCTTATTCATAAAAATCCCTTATTAGAGGTTTAAAACGTTCATTAGTTAAAATGCTCATAAGACCTTATTATAAAATTCCTATTCATAAACGTTCAATAAGCCTATCATAGCTAAATACTCGCTATGGGTTAGTTTATAATTGTTATGTTGCCGTTCTGATAAATTCATAGACACAAAAGCTAAAATGTCTAGAACTATCTAGAAACTGTTTTCTCAGGAAATGAAATTTCAACGAAAAAAGTACTATTGTCAGTCCGAAGCTGCAACGCTCTCTATCGCACGACTGCCCCGGGGCTAGAGCGCACAAGCGATAGCATGTGTTTTCCTAAATACCTATCGCAAAGCTATACTTCCTCTTAATTAGAATGTCGAAGGAAAATTAACAAATAGTAGTCCAGGCCAGTTCGGCTTATTAACAGATGGACTTCAGCTGTGTGAGAGAGACGTTGACTATAATATTTAATTTTGTCCAAATTTGTAAGACGAAGCATTGAATGATAATAGGAATGGTATTTGAAATTGTTACAACGGTTCAGTTTTATGAAGCCTACTTAATTACAAAACAAAAACTACTGTTTTAAAAAACAGTGTTAGTAGGATAAAAAAAAAAAACAAAAAAGCTACATGCAAAATTGTAGAACCGACAATTCTAAAGTTTTTGAAAACTATGAGGCTAATTTGGATGGCTACGGTAGATACATAGGGATACCTATGTCCAGCAGTGGACAACCTACGGCGGAGCTGATGAGGCTAATTGCATAAATAGTAGTAAACTGAGGTGAGTCTGAACTGGACAATGTATAGGCAGCGATTTAAATCATAATTATGTGATAAATGAAATTTGTAAATTAAAAAAAAAAACTGGTGTTTGAATAAAATTACAATATTGAATTAAATTTTACTAAAATTAAAAATGAAATCATCAAAGAACATTTAAGATTTGAGGTCAGAAAGACTTTAGATTCCAGTTTTTTTAAGTTTTTTGTAGTTTGACACGAGTTTGACTTTTATTTTTTTTATTTATGATCTCTATATGCTAAAACCGCCTTTATATCTGCAATTATAAATACATATCTCTTCTTTGTAATATATGTATACTTATTACAGATTTCCAATGATTCTTGCATTTCTATTGATGTAATAATGCTTAGGATACGAACCCAAGTTACTTGCGGTTTTAAATATATTATGACTTAAGAATTTCAACGTGTTGAATAATATGACATAATATCAAATCACCTTTAAGCTTGGGCCTTATCATGTTACTAGATTTTTAACTTCACTGATATTATAGTCACAATTTCACGATTTATTTGAATGTTACAATTATACCTAATTATTTAAGTTTTATATCTTCATATTTTCTTAATTAAATAAACAAAACGAAACCTAGATAAACCAAAATTTACTTTATGAAACGAGGACCTACTTCTGTTCGAAGCGCTATTGTACAAATTGCTTATGTATAAAGTTTTTTTTTTTATATTAATATAGTAAATAATATTTATTGAATAATTTAAATCTAATGGTACTTAAATATCGTTCGGTATCAAAATCTTTTAATATAATTTGAAATAATACGGTAATTTGTCAAATACAAAAAGGGTTTGAATATATTGGCAATATATGCAAACGCTAAAAGCAATATATGGCCTAAACCTAAAATATACTTACATGCAATCTATTATACTAATGAATATGCCTACACAATAAAAACTACATAATATTTATTTTTGTGCCATATGCGGAGAACACTGTACCTATTAATTTTGCCAAATCAAATAAAGGTTGGTCAGGTAAGAAATTTCGCGGAGCAATAAACCCGTTTATATAGAACTAATAAAAAATTTAACACACGGACATCGAATTGAAAAACAATTTTAAAATAACACATACCTTCTTTGGCATGGAAGTCGATTCGAACTCGTCATCATCACGGCTTGACAGCGTAGAGCAAGACGAGCATGCAGAATCTGCTGATAAAGACCTCGAACGCAGCCAATCTACTTCCTCTTCTGTGGCTCCCACAGCTACACCATCAGAATAATCACTGACGACGACACTAGGCGTTCTCACACACCTGCCTCTAGTTTCGCAACCTTCACTCCCCCTTCGACCCAATTCGACAATGTGAGCTTCTATCAGAGTTCTCTCCCGCCTCGGAGACATCGTTTCTGGGGGAGGAGTGATGTCTCTGGGATGTGAATGGCGTCTAGGACGCGGTTCTAATTCTACTGCGGAATCGTCGCTGAGGTCTCGACTGCGGCGTCTCACCGCAGCCCTGTCGTCGTCGTCAGAAGAAGTAATGTCTTCGGGAGGGGACGGAGCTCTAGGTGGTCGAAGATACTGCATTGGTGCTGGTTCAAATCGGCGTACTAGTTCGGAGACGCGCGTTTGCGCGTGCCTTGCAACGCGCGCGTTTTGCGGCGCGCGCACGGCTGCACTGACAGCGCTCATTCGTTGCGCGTACGGCTGTCCCGACTGAGCTACCGTTGCCGAGTTGGAGTCGTGAGCGTGTTCTGGTGCAATCCCAGCGCCCAATTTCAGATAAAAAAGACTGTGGCTGAGCGCTTTCTCGCGCAATACTCGCCGGAAATCTTCCAGGGGTTGTTTCTCTAAGCGCGGCATCCTCACTGAAAATAAAAATTGTAAAATTATAGCGACTTTTTTTAAATGGCTCTTAATTTTTTGTGTAAAATAAAACAAGAAGGATGATAGTCCAAATAATGGCATGGAGGTAGCCACGCGGTCGCCTAATAACAAGTAACGCCATAGATAGGTGCGTCACGTGTAATGCCGTTCTTAGTCGTTATCTCAGACATTTTAGTGCATTTTTTTCTCATATTTGAGCATTTTTCGACAATTTTTCTCTTCATACGAACCTTCCTCAAACTTAAATGGATATTTGAAAATAAAATAAAAGAGGAATTAGTCCCGCCGCGCGCCATTCACGAGATTTGTACTTAGCAACACATTTACTGATTCCTTTTTATTTATATAGATTGCGTTTTTATGGTTGTGTTTTTTATCAAAAATAATTGGCCTTGTGTTTAAATATTTGAATTTTAATAAAACAAAATAAATACCTAAACTAAAAGAAATTTTCTTAAATAAGTTTTAAATGAAAGAAGTGTTTTTTCTTACCTAAATATTCGTTTTAACACACTGCAGATGATAACTAATTGTTAATGATCATTTCCCGACGATCTGAAACAAAAGAGAAAACAAAATTAATATTAATCCTAAATGCTGTGAGAGTTTTGCTCGTCCAATATAGTTAAATGAAAGTGTATCCAATAATAGTATTAAGAAATATAGTTATAATATTTAATTATCGTATCTCTTATTGTGGCGTTTTATCTCTATGTAAGGGATAGGATGTTAAAAATTGTAGAGAATATTGCCAAAACATTGTAAATTCATTTACCAGAAAACATACAATGAATAATCGAAGCATATCCGTTAGATCAATATCAATCTCAGTGTATGTGTAACAGATTTGTAAATATTGTAGCCTATAGCCTGTAGCCTTCCTCGATAAATGGACACAAAAAGAATTTTTCAATTTGAACCAATAGTTTCTGAGATTAGTGCATACAAACAAACAAACTCTTCAGCTTTATATATGTATATATTTGGTATAGATTGGTAGTACGTTTAGTAACGTCACTGAGCAGTAACGTTGAGTTGAGCGACATTGAAGCTTTAAAAACATTTAAGTAAAACACTAATTACTACTATGTAAGTAATATTTACACTTTACTATTATTATAAAGAGAGAAGATTTGTATGTTTGTAATTAATACACTCGAAATCTCGTGGACCGATTTAAAAAATTCTTTAACTTATAGAAAGCTACGTTAAACGTTATCTATATTTGATAAAGTTAAGCGGACGAAGTCGCGTGCAACAGCTAGTATTTTATATAATATGCACCTACACAATTGTAGGAGCACTTCTTTTCAAATTTTAGCTTGTCACATAATTTAGAAGCTATGATTACTTATTGATTACTTATTCTTATCAATACTAATAATAAATCTGTAAGGGTTGGTCATGTAGTTAGTTACCTAGTAATAAAATAAAATGAAATCTATACTTATAAAGAGGAAAGATTTGGTTGTTAGTTTGTATGGAATAGGCTCCGAAAGTACTGGACCGATTTGAAAAATTCTTTTACCATTAGAAGCCGACATTATCCCTGATGAACATAGGATACTTTTTACCGCGGGAAAATGCTTCATTCCTACGGCAAATCTAAAATAAAAGTAAATACTAGCGGCTTGGCCCGGGAGATAGCGCCATCTATACGAAATACGGTAGATGGCGTTTTATACTTTTCTACGCGGACGAAGTCGCGAGCAGCAGCTAGTAAATTATATAATGTAAATCTGTATTCTTTACATTAAAATAAAATGAAAACTCTCTTAATCCTTCTATTCATCTGTTACTAGTTTTGCTCCTTCGAATGCAGACAATGAGATGCAATTATCTGAAATAACAGCCGTTGCAATTTCCACGAACACTTCGGCCATTATAGAAGTAATAATTACACTGATTGGCAGTTCTCAGACGCTTTTAACTATTAACTGTGGATGAGAACATTTTTTAGATCATGCATGTTCGTTAGATTCATAGGAATGTTATCGTTCTAACATCATCTCGGCATTTTAATGAAGATTTAAGTATATGTTGTTCAAATGATTTTCGACTTTTTCAACCGACTTACAAAAAAAGAGGAGGTTCTCAATTCGACTCCATTTTATTTTATGTAATGTTTGTATAATAACTTCGACTGGGTGAAATGATTTTGATGATTCTTTTCTTATTTGAAAGCTGGTGGGTCCCGTGTGGTCCCATTTCAATTTGGTCCAGTTCTGACAATGGAATCCATGAGAAAACGGTTTGAAGTCGTTTTTTTTTTGTTAAAATTTTCATTTCTTTGTTATATTTTTATACGTTGAGTTGGTTTGTGTACACTTCAAAAAATAGTTTCATAAAACCTTCAGGGAAATATTAACTTAGTTATAATATAGTTGATGAGAAATATAATTCTACTGACGTTCTTTAGACTTGTGGTTTTATTGCTATACAAAAATATGTATTACCGGATACAAGATAAAGTTACTCCCACAATAATTTGTATGGCGACCACACGTGTATTATTACAGAGTCGATTACTTACGTGCTTTGCAACATTTATTAGGTTACGTTGCGATACTAAACTTACATGAGAGATACAGTGAACTGATTCCCATTAGGAGATTTTTTAACGCCCGACGCAAAAACGGGGTGCTATAAATTTGACTTGCGTCTGTGTATCGTAGCTCCCAAACGGATGGGCCAGGTTTTGATCAGACTTTTTTTTTGTAAAATTGACGTGATCGAATTCGCTCTCAGCTATAGGTAATTTATGAAGTTTTATTCAGGCGTTTGGTTGTTTTTTGAGCTAATTGCAGCATACCATAAATGAGTCTACATTATATATATAGCTACTTTTCAACCGACGAAAACGAAAAAACAAAAACGGAGGAAGTTCTCAATTAATTCGACGCGTATAAGTTAATTTTTTGTTTTTATTTTTTTTTTTTTACGCATAACTTTTTACAGAGTATTCCGATTTTGATAATTGTATTTTTATTTGAAAGGGTGTATCCTCAAGTAGGTCCCATTTAAATTTGGAAAAAATATCTAACGCTAAGGGTGGGAAAACAGGGGATGATTGATTGTTCACTCACTGATTGTAGCATATGACCACGCATAACTTTTTACAAAGTAGTCCAATTTTGATAATTATTTTTTTAATGGATAGGGTATAAATTTGGAAAAAGTTTCTTACCGTAAGGGTGGGAAAATGGGGGTGGGCAAATTAAAAATTAAGCATGTAGTAAATAGTATATTATTAGCCACAAAAAATTATAAATAAAACTGTTTAACAAAAAATTAAACCGCCAAAAAAACTGAAAAGCAAAAAATAATTTTATTAAACCTTAATAACTAAAGTTCTTAAACTAATTACCTAAGTAATTTTGAGTCGGCGCCAAACAAGCAAAAATTACGTAAAGAGTGATGCGCGGCGGCGACTCAAAATTACTTAGGTAATTAGTTTAAGAACTTTAGTTATTAAGATTTAATAAAATTATTTTTTGCTTTTCAGTTTTTTCGGCAGTTTAATTTTTTTTTAAAGTTTTATTATAATTATATACCTAGGTATATTTAAAGTCACAAATTTTGGCATAATATTATGAAATATCAGTTAATTGGGGCTATTACTGGGCATTCATTCCATACAATTCATTGGGAAGAAAATGAATCAGAAATGTGATTAGTGTTTTTTTCACTTGATTTACACAGAGTAGTTGATAACGAGTCAACAGATTACCGCATCCAAACGTGTCGCTCGGAATCGAGGTCGACTCTTTGCCAGTGACGTCAAATCCAGCCTTGTTGCGAAGTAAGGGCATTACAAACGCCTTAATTTAGACAATTCCAAGACAAATTGACTCGATTACTGACATTGTTATTTCTAGTTCGTCACGGTCGAATGTTTCCGCTCTGAAAACTAATGATGCGTACACTGATGTGAAGAAAATGTAAACAACTACGCCATTACACATAAATCTTATAATCACACGTAGATCAAAACCAATCAATCAATTAATTGTATCAATCAATCCACCGAGATCGCGACAAAACTTTATAAACTTACTGCTTGCGCTTTTGTGAAATAGTAATTTAATATATAATAATAATAATATAATATTTAATTAGATAATAAGCTTTATCAGTACACAGTGTAAAATACAAGTCCATTTCTCTGTCTGTCTCGTCTGTCTCTATGTAAGTTCTGACCGGATTTTGTTCAAAATGGTATCGATGGAAAGAGGAATTTCTGAAAATTTATCTGTATAATTCATGAATGTCTTATTTATATTGAGTTAATTTGCGATCGGGGTTCACATCTGTTGCTCATAAAATGAATTAAAATCTTCAGAACTTACTTATCGTCGTAAATCAGACAAGAGCAAACTTTAAAAGCTAAAAATGGAAATTTAATTTTTTGTCATTTTTGTTTTGTTGCCCTGAAGTTACTGTTAATAAAGAATTTAATATTATAATGAAACCTTATGTATATTAGGGCATTAAAACCCAAAGTTTTCCATTAGCGTATTTGTTAACCCACTTAATGAACAACTCGAGTTAACCTTACAATGTAATTAGCAAATAAATAGTATTTGTTTTAATAATAGTGTATTATTAGTTTTATTAATAATGTCCCACTAAACAAGCTAAATTTTGATAATTGAGTAGCTTGTTATGAATATCGTTTCTATTAGGTATTTTGTAAAAATATTTTAAGCATTTTGATTAATTGAATTTTCTTTAAAAGTAAGCAATTATAATAAATTGAACGAAGTAAACGAGGACTCAAACAAACACCCAGAAGCTTAAAACAAACAAGTTGAGAACCTGTCGTCCCACATATTTAGTTGATAAGGCCAAGTGGTGACAAACGATTATTCATGAATTGAGAACATCTAATGAAGACAATGTTTAACATTTTAATAAGTATAGATATATTTTTTTAATATATTTACTAGCTGAAACCCGGTCACGCTATAAAAAGTATATATAGAAACATTGTTCTGGTTAAATGCAATGTTGTGTAAAAATTTAAATCACTCCATCGGCTAGTTTTCAGGTTTTGAGGAAATTAACATACGGAACCTAAATATTTTCATATGTAAAATTAACAAAATTTAAAAAAAAATTATTTGCAAAAGTTTTGCAAAAATATTGTAAATTTTAATTTTCCTTTTGCTGGTCTTGCTTTATAATTTTAACATATTTTTACATCTATTTCTGAAAAATCTTAATATATAAAAGGCGATGTGTGTGTGTATGTTCCCTATAGACTCCAAAACCGATGAACTGGTTCTGATGAAACTTTCAGACAATCTTCAGATTAGTCCAGCGTGTAATCCTGTGAAGTTTAGTAGCAATCTGACGCGGGCGAAGACGGGAGCGGGTCGCTAGTATTTAATAGATGGTGACTTTTTGTTTATCTTGTGTGTGAAACATGGTTTAATTTATTATTATCTAGACACCAGCATGTAGACGCATTCGACATTAGAACAGTAGAAGTGTTACTAAAACATTCAGATGCATTTACCTTTGTATATGACACAGTATTGACACAATATTTGGTATACATTAAAGAAATCAGACAATACAATATGTCGTAAGTCGTAACGGATACATTCGCGCATCAGAATAACTAAGTCTAAGTACCTTCATCAAGCAATCAACGTAAGTGATAAGTGATAGTAATTTATAAAATATACAGTAACCATGAATTACTAGACAACAACAATGCCTTTAAAATTTCCATAAAAAAAGTATCTTGAAAGTATATTGCAAATATTAACGAGAGAAAGTGTAACCGAAACATCTTGAAAGTAGGTATAGTTAACAACAAAGATTTAAGATTTCAATCGACTTAACAAAGAGAAATTAATATATACTTACATTTATATTATAAAGAGAAATATAATAATTTTTTTGGTATTTTCTATAGTCCTTTAGTATATTGTTAATTGCATTGATTATTATTATGTATATTATTAATTTAAATATAAGGTACTACTAGCTGGTGCCCGCGACTCCGTACGCGATGATAAATTAAAAATATAAAAGCAATTACAACGCTTGACAACTTGTTGCTATAACACATTGGCCAGGCGTTAGTTACATTTTTATATTTTAGATAATCCCTCGGGAACATTACTTTTTTCTTGGATGAAAGGTATCCTAAGTCCTTACTGGTGTCCCAGAAAACGTGTATGCAAAATTTCATGGTGATCGGTTCAGTAGTTTTGACGTGAAAGCGAGACAGACAGACAGACAGTTACTTTCGCATTTATAATATTAGTAAGAATAGTAAGGATTATGCCAATAATATTTTTTTTATTTTATACGAATTTTGCTAGCCATTCATGATAATTGTAAAGAACCACTGTGTCGAATTCCTACTATGGGCTTCATAAGAAAACTCAACGTCACTCACCGAGCTTTGGAAAGGGCTATATGCACTGAAAAATCGAATCCGATAGATCCGTAGATGTATGAAAGTATGGCCGACCAGAAAAGTGCTTTATCAGTTTCGATAACAAATTCTATTCATCTCAAAATTCGCTAAGGCTTACATTTGAAATAGGTATTTTCAAAGGAAAACAGAATCATCTACATCAGAATCAGAACCTCATTCTACAAAATACAAAGAATGTTCAATCTTAGGGTGATAAAGCACTTTATTTGTCGAGTTTACATAACCCGGCGGATTAGTAAGTTGAAGTGACACAATACTTAGTACTAAAGTACGGAGAGCCGCTGTCGTTGTAGCCGGAGGTTCTCAAGCGGAAGCTACAGACCGGTAAGAGCGTAGTACGTCTATCCATAAGGTGGACAGACGACCTGGGCCCCTAGCCAAGAGCACAATGCAAACGGGAGCGATAGAAAATAAAGACCGGTGATTGGTTGTTGTAACGCCCACATAAAATTTTGACAAATCACCGGGCTTCATTTTCTATCGTTCTCTAACTTCGTGAAGGGAGCGTTGAAATTGGTGTGCTCATGGCTAAGGCCCCTGGACCTGGGCCATGTGTGTGCTTTCTACAGTCGTTTTTGGTACGCCACGCTAGGAGAAGATTTGGTGATTGGTTATTGTAACGTCAAAATAAAATTTTGAGCAATCACAAAGTTTTCTCTTAGCGTAACGTAGCGTAGCGTAAACGACTGTAGAAAGCACACATGACGGCCCCCTGGGAAGGGCTACGACGGTGTATCCAGGCTGCTTCTGATCGGTTCTATTAGAAAATTATGGGGGAGGCTGATTACATTCTCAATCATCAATATCAATACTAATAATAAATCTGTAGGGGTCGGTCATGGAGTAATTTACTTTGTTTTCAGAAATATCGTGTATATAGGCTCTATACATGACACTGAATCTAAATTGATGATTTTTTAGAACTTTTTTCTGTATGTATGTATGTTCCTCCATCACTCTTAAACGAATTAACTGTGATTTTCATGAAACTTGGTAGATAAACATTTAGAAGTACGGGACACGTGATAGCTAGTACAGCTAGTACTTAATAAAATTTATTAAGCGTCAACTTTACTTTCTGTAGCATTTTGTAACGAAATTAATAAAATTTATTGTAAAAGTTAGAAACCGTAACGGGCACACGATTATCGCGAATCCGTTCTGAAATGTGAACATAAATATGCACGTCATGGAAAGTCTAACTTAACTGATATATTAATTAAAATAACTAGCATATGAAACGCAGATAGCATCTCGCACATCAATCAGTGTAAATGTAAATTAATATACTTTTGTAATTATTGTAAGACTGCAAATACCAGAGGATGAAAAATATGCACTTTCATTTATTTCACACATAGAAGCTGAACAGAATGAAAAATAGACATAAATTCGTGATTCTTATAAATATATTGTTATTTCGGTTAATAAGAAATTTACATACACATGTATTAAATTTCATAAAATTTTACATAATGAAAGTAGGTACATATATGTACTATAAGAGAAATGTGAGAAAATTTTGACTTATAAGGAGTAGCATGTTAGCAGTATTCCTAAAAACCTCTTCATCCTTACATATAAAAAAAACCTCCGCCGCGTCTGTATGTCTGTCTGTTCGCGATAATCTCAAAAACTGCTGCACTGATTTTCATGCTGTTTTCACCAATGGATAGAGTGGTTCTCAAGGAAGGATTTAGGATATAATTTACAAAGTTACTCGGGCTAATTCGCGGGTATATATTCAATAGTAAAACCAATAAAAAGCTTATTAAAGTTGTAACTAGGAGTTACTTAATAAGAAGTATATTTTAATTACTGAGGAGGAAATATATATATTTTTAATCAACTTTTGAAGGACTCTACGTCTTAATTATACCTACATACCTGGTCCTGGTCAATGTACAAAAGTTGTTTGAGTGATCGACGGAAACACAATTACTTAATAATTTTTTCATCAAAATTTAAATATTTAAATGAAATTTTTATTACTTTTAATTAACAAATTTATAAAGCGTGAAGGTAAATAATTTATTAAAAACTAAATTTCCTCTAACCTTCACGACTTACGAAACTAAACTAATATTATGAAAATCACAATTATTATCTTTGTTCCTGTAATGAATAGTATTTAACTAAAGGTTGAAGATTGTCATTATTGAGACGAGTAATATACTGGGCTCCTGAACCTATCTTTTTGTATCACAAATTGTAAAATATTCCTTTATAATAGTTAGACAGAACATGACTCAGGTGACATACAAATATTTGCAATAAATAATGAAAAGTTAAAACAAAAACAATGAACAAAATAATTGCATGCATGCATGTCGAGTAGATCCCTTTTTTTAATATAATTTTATATTATTGTTTTTAAAAATAATGACATTAAAATAAAGGGGACACATCGCCATAAAAATGTAATAGTGTGGATATCTGATAACACAACACGTCACTCAGTTTGTGTTACGCAAAAATTAATTAACAACGCTATAACTAGTATACTGAGGATAGCAAGTTCTGTTATCTTATGAAAAATGAGTACAACATACACATGCCACACTGTTTAACGATTGTAAAGATAAGCACGAACAATATGTACACAGTCACCATAAAGTTACCCCTTTCACAATAATACGTTCAAAGGAAAACATGATGTAGTTGTTGACGTTTTAAAGTCTACAATCTAAACTGAAAGAAAACTAATGTACTTGCGAAACAAAGTAAGTGATGTTTGCATGTCTTATTTGTATGGATTACGAAAGATAATAGTTATGATATGATGTAAGTATTTTAATACTTATAATTATTGTTTAAAAAAATCCATTTTTTTTACAATATGTAGGCATGCAAGAGATAGTTTATGGGCTAGTCAACAAACTCATATTCGTTTCAAATAGTGATGAAGCTCCTAAAAATATGAGCGATAGCTCATTGGATTCGAAAACCTATAAATTAAACTAGTGTATTATATTGAAAGGAATTGATGAAAACCACATAATGTCTGTCTAGCGACAAATTTATATATTATTAACACGATTATGGTCGGTTGAAAATTGTTACGATAATATATTATATAGAAGTTACTAATTTGCATTTTTTATGTAATATTCTAAAACCATTCAAATATTTTTTTATTATTATTGTTTCACAAAAATCATTAACATACTATATAACAATATAAACTTATAATTATATGTTTTAATAAGTTAATAAGTACCAAAACTATGTAAGGTTTTTTTAATATTATCTTAGTGTCAATGAACATTGCGGTGTTGACGTCACATAGCCCGTAAATGGCATTTAATATTGTTTTATTATTTATTACTTTACTTAAATGAACAACCGGTTACATTTAAATGGCCCGTTTTACATTTGAAATTCTATTTTTAATAACGAGCACACGTTTACCTCCGCAATGACGTCATTGACGACATTTTTTAAAATTATAATGCCTCCGAAAATAGAATATATACGTAAATGTAAATGGTAGGCTCTTTGATTGTGGTGACCAAAGATAAGATGAGAATATTACAAAAAAACGCATTGAAAATTATAAGCTTTTTGATTATTTATACCTTTATCAAAACAAAGAAAATCGCCATCAAATTGCGCTCAACATTTTGGTGGAACGGGATCACCAAATTGGTCGAGAGGTGGACCGAGGTCGTGAACAGCAACGGAGAATACATCACTGATTAATTTATTGTTGTAATTATTATGGTTTTTTGTTCGAATAAATCTCTGTCATAAAAACTCTACGAATTTTCTAAGAAGTAACGTAGGCTACTTTTTATATAAGAAAAATAAAAAATTAAATTTTAATATATCTACCTATAATGAAGTTGTGTGAAGCACACGCTGGATTTTTATTGCTTTTTTATATATAATAATATATGGCTGGCTTTATAGTCTCGAATAATAAAAATAGCCAGTTTACACAAATTCACAGACAACACAAACGCACACAACAGAATAAAATAGGATATATTTTTGATCTCCGTAATTTTATAATACCTAGTTTTTTTATATATTTTTTATATATTTCTACATTTACATATTTATACAGACACGGCTCGTTTACGATTTTACTAGATATCTTATAATACTAAACAAGGACGACGATCTCGCAAACGGCTCTAACGATTTTGACGAAAATTTAGGGTTAGGGGATAACTGATGTTATAAAGACAAAAGTGGGAATTTATGTGTAGCTTGCTTTTATATGGAGTGTTCTCTAAAATAACTGCATGTATTTTTATTTTGTTTTTTTAACTGGTTTTTTTTTATCTACATTATGCCATATACTCATAAATACACATAAATTATGTATAATAATCTCATCATCATCATCATCATCTCAGCCGCAGGACGTCCACTAATTTTGCACTTTGTCTATTTTTTTTACAATGTTTACGGGGTCAGCTAGTTAAGTATATAAAAAAAAAGTTGGTTTGTGTACGCTTCAAAAACTCAAGATTGGGTAGGATGATATCAATTCGGTTTTCACATATGGAAAGAAGGATAAACGGCAAATAATAAATCTATAAGTGTAGGTATGTTCCTCCATAAATCTTAAACGAATTAACTAATTTTCATGAAACTTGGTAGATAAACATTTAGAAGTACACAACACAGGATAGGCTACTTTTTTCTTTTTCAACGCGGACGAAGTTGCGGGCATCAGCTAGTTAATTAATATAATTAAAAGTTGTAAGTTTGCAAAGTAAACGCTCGTGCGGCGTTAGATTCTTAGACGGGTTCCCCTAACGGTTGTCCAGAAGATATACTTCCTCAAAGAATAAACCATAACGGTGTTTATGCTTAGTGTTATTTTTTTTTCACACAATATCTAATTTAAATTTAACCATTATTGTCGTAACGACACGATTCTCAAGCAACAGTTATGTTTTTTTTTTGTGAAAGTAAACGAATTTTTAATTAAAAAAGTGGTTCTGTTTTAAATATTCTAATATAATAATGAGAGGTATAATCAACTGATCTGAATATGGCTTGCTTGGGGACTGATCGCAGATGAGAAAAAGTAATAAATGTTTATATTATTAGTAGAACAGCGCACTGCGTAAATCCATCCTTAATAATAATAAAATTTGGATTAATATTTTTTTTATAACTACATAGTATAAAACAAAGTCGCTTCCCGTCTGAATGTCCCTATGTATGCTTAGATCTTTAAAACTACGCAACGGATTTTGATGAGGATTTTTTTTAATAGATAGAGTGATTCAAGGGGAAGGTTTTTATATAAATTACAAAGTCCAGGCGAAGTCGCGGGCAGCAGCTGTCTACTAAAAATAAAGATACAACCCCTGAAAATTTTATTACAGCAAAGATGTCAGGCGTTATATTCCTTTACACATTTAGTCAGGCGCTACACATCCTTAACGCGGGCGAAGTCGCGGGCATTCGCTATTTTATAAATAATTCTATTGTTATTTAGTGTTCTTAGAGCTCTCGGCTAAAGTTTATCAGGAATGCCCACAAAGTTTTATAATAGTCATGTATAATCTTGATTCTTGACAAATTTTACTGCATCGAATATTCGAGCTTTCTGTGGTTTTTTGGCTTCGATTCAAATATCACATGTGCGACTATTTGAAAATCTCCTTAAAAGGTGCCCTGAAGCCCAATAGTGATTTTGATCGCCGCTAACACGGGCATCTATTGCCGTTATTCGCCTTAGATAGCCATTTATCGCCGTCAACCGTTAAGGTTTATCTGTGGTGAGAAAGCGTGCACAATGTCGAAGCGTAAGCCCATACCGATCATTCTTTTTGTATGTACAGTCGGTCGCATAAGTCGATTAACACATTCAAAAGTGCAAATCAACTGACCACTCAACGCGTTATAAGTCGTTCTCAGGATTAGAGAACCAAATAAACTTCACGTATAAACGATCGTAAAAAGCTTCAGTTAAATAACTTAAACTTTAGTTAAGTTCAGCTTCCAAATAACTCTTTTCAACCGAAATCGGACTTTTTATGAGTCCGATTTCGATTTAAAAGTTATGAGGTAACAAACATAAAAAAAATACAGTCGAATTGAATAAAACAAAGTCCTCCGCCGCATCTGTCTGTCTGTCTGTCTGTTCGCGATAAAATCAAAAACTACTGCACCGATTTTCATGCTGTTTTCACCAATGGATAGAGCGGTTCTCGAGGAAGGTTTTAGTATATAATTTATAAAGTTACGCGGGCGAAGTCACAGGCAGCAGCTAGAGTTACATAAAATTAATCTATACTAGTTCTATACTAATATTATAAAGAAAAAAGATTTGTATAATATGTTTGTAATGAATAAACTCAAAAACTACTAGACCGATTTTAAAAATTCTTTCGCCTATAGAAAGCTACATTATCATCGAGTAACATAGGATGTATTTTATAAAGTAACGCGGACGAAGTCGCGTGCAACAGCTAGTGTTAAATAAAATGAAATAGAAATAGTAATTCTATTGGCGACTGTACGTACCTTTGTAACGAAGGTGTTATTTATAGCGTCAGTGCACTGTTCAGAAGCAAACAATTGTCACTCAGTTAAGTCCGATTTAAAGACGGCTCAATTGAATGTAACTAGTTTGAAATGTGGTTTGCCGGACGCGGTTGCGGGATATACGTACAACTTTACTCCTTGTATACTAGTAAGAAAACCCAAGGAAGACAATAAGAATGTCTGTGAATGAAATATATTGAAATTCAACTTGAACTTTCACCAAGATTCCCAGGTTTTGCTTGTGATCCAGCCTGACTGGGATCCTCTTGCTCAGGATTGATCAACACAGCTGGCCCCTAATGGTATTCTAGGTTTAAAATTCCTTAGTCTTAGGCTATATATTAGCACTTCGAAAAGAGATTTTAGTGAGTAAAAATCCCATACATATATCTAACCCTAAGCACGTTTGCATTGTAATGCGACATGTTCCCTCTCGTGAAAGAAAAATCCGAGGTATTATATCCTTGTGAGAAAATAATATTCAAATTCAACAATACACACATTTTTTGACAAAACATACTGACACTTTGAACATTTGAACATTTGAACTATTTGAACATGGAACTTTTTGTATGTGAGCTGACGACCTGAAAGAAATTTTAAAATCGGCCCATTAAAAAAAACCCCCAAATCTCTCTTTATAATATTATTATCTCTGAATAAAAGATGGAAAAGGAGACATCGTATTTTAAATTTCCTAATATTTTTTTAAAGGCCACGAAAATCACTACTGCGTGATCTTAATTCACGACCGAGATTTACTCTTAGATAAAGATTACTATACGCCGAGCATCGTGCTTCGAGCCGTATTAGCTTTCACACACTTTTCTTTGCATTCTTTGTTTATTATTATTACGTGCGTGTGCTCATCTAAAACTAGTGTATCCGTATCCACAGGCGTACAATAACGGAAACATAATAAGGTGTGTATTTATGAATTGTATACATCACGCGCTTTCACGGTGCTCGCATAAGCAAATTTCAAGTAATTAACTTAGATTTTGCTTTTCGTTTTGCAAAACTTCATGTAATTGCTAAAACTTATTCATAAAGAATTTCTAATTTAGCATAAAATATAAGTACTTTATCGAATCTAGAAGATGTCTAAATTATGAATCTATCGAATACAGGAATAACCATTTTTTATAATAGCTCTGTAGACGATATTTGCAACCTTGGAAAATAGGCCAAAGAGTAAAGATTAAAAGTTAAAAAAAAAATTAAACATGATTTGTTTTTGTAAATAGTAAAGTTCATAAAGCGAATTCCGATCTTTTTTTTCTCATAAAAATCTTTAAAGAAATTTTATGATACGAGGAGCAGCATAGTTCAATTTTGTTAATGAATCGATTTTAAATTAAAATTAGACATTTATTTTTTTAACTAAGTTTATTTTTTTTAATGTTTTTTAAGTGTTAACTTCACTCGAAGATAAAAATTTAATTTTTATCAAAGTATATTCATTAAATTCTAGTTATTTTAACAAAACGTATTTAATAATGAAATTCCGTCAAAATCAAAATTAATTGAAATTATGTACAGTTGACTGTAGGTAGGTTTTTTATATAATTTTTTTAAACAATTGCGTCATACTTACCTTGTTATTTTTTCTCATCATTTTGCAATTAATTGCTGGAGTATGTATATAGTAGACTAAGGGCCTATTTCACAAAGTACAATTAAAGTGTTTGTTAGTTGCTTTTCAAGTAACGCTATTGGGCGAGTAAATGTTACGAGTATCTTGTTTCAATTTCACAAACCAAATCAAGGCTTCGAGTGACAACTTATACATTAAATGAATGTCATAGCAAATTAGACGTTCATTCGTTCAATAATACGTCAAATGTGTTGTCAATTTCGTTATTTATTTCAATTCGTTAATTTTCATCTCGCGTTGCATTTGTATTATAAATTAAAATAAAATGGATAAAACTAAAAGAGAGCGAAGTGCAAATTTTACCTTACAGGAGAAGAGAGATTTATTAATATCCCTGATACAAAAATACCAAAATTAGAAAACAAACAAAGGGATGTTTCCACATGGAAGAAAAAAAGAAGCCTCTTGGGAAAGCATAAAAAACGAATTCAATGCTAGATCTGGAGGAATTTTTAGATCTATTAAGTACGAGGGCCTCAAACGCACAGTTAGAAAAAAGTCGGCTGCTATACGTTCCGAACTATATCGTACCGGACGTGGTAAAAATGTAGCACCTCCGCTGGATAATGTTTAGGAGCAAATTAAATCCATGATCTCCTTGAGCACGGGGGCCTAGAAGGCATCTACGACTCAGATATATTACCTCAAACCCAAGTAAGTCAAGGTAACTTGTTTTTCATTTTTTTCGAAGTGATCTTTTACTAAAATATATCAAGATATTTTATCTACAATACAAATTGTTTTACAGAGGCCGTTGAGTTCGTTGTGGAATCTATTGGAGGAATGGGAGTTTCAAGAACAGGAACGACAATGGAAGAATGAGGAATATAAATTAAAAATACAAAAATTAAGAAGCGAATTAAATTAATATTGATTTAATATAACCTTTGTTTTATTTAAGTACTAATAGCTGGTGACCGCAACTTCGTCCGTGTTAAACGATGAAAGGTACTCTATGTCCTTTCTGGTGTCCCAGACAAAGTGTATGCAAAATTTCATGGTGATAGGTTCAGTAGTTTTTGCGTGAAAGAGTAACAAACGACCATACATCCATACAAACTTTCGCATTTATAATATTAGTACGGATTATAAAATCCACACGCAATTTAAATATACGGATACATGGAGTTCTATTCAATGAATAGTATTCCATTTCATCTAGTTGATGGTCAACCAATTCAAAGAAATCCATTTTTATTATTATTTTTTAAATAAATTGATTGTAAGTATTTGACAGTTACAACTTCAAATGTGTTTTAGGTTATAAATTTATAATACCCGTCAATTAAAACACGTTATTGGGCAGATGGAGCGGCTAGTAAGTTACAGGCTAGTTAACCCATTGAGTAACGCTACTCGAAGATGGTGAAACTCGTACGCTGTCTTACCGGTGACTTTAAATGGCGGCTAGCCTATTTGACACTTTAATTGGACTTTGTGAAAGAGGCCTTTCACAAAGTCCATTTCACCATCTTCGAGTAGCGTTACTCAATGGGTTAACTAGCCTGTAACTTACTAGCCGCTCCATCTGCCCAATAACGTGTTTTAATTGACGGGTATTATAAATTTATAACCTAAAACACATTTGAAGTTGTAACTGTCAAATACTTACAATCAATTTATTTAAAAAATAATAATAACAATGGATTTCTTTGAATTTGGTGACCATCAACTAGATGAAATGGAATACTATTCATTGAATAGGACTCCATGTATCCGTATATTTAAATTGCGTGTGGATTTTATAATCCGTACAAATATTATAAATGCGAAAGTTTGTATGGATGTATGGTCGTTAGTTACTCTTTCACGCAAAAACTACTGAACCTATCACCATGAAATTTTGCATACATTTTGTCTGGGACACCAAAAAGGACATAGAGTACTTTTCATCGTTTAACACGGACGAAGTTGCGGGCACCAGCTATTAGTACTTAAATAAAACAAAGGTTATATTAAATCAATATTAATTTAATTTGCTTCTTAATTTTTGTATTTTTAATTTATATTCCTCATTCTTCCATTGTCGTTCCTGTTCTTGAAACTCCCATTCCTCCACAACGAAATCAACGGCCTCTGTAAAACAATTTGTATTGTAGATAAAATAGCTTGATATATTTTAGTAAAAGATCACTTGAAAAAAATGAAAAACAAGTTACCTTGACTTACTTGGGCTTGAGATAATATATCTGAGTCGTAGATGCCTTCTAGGCCCCCGTGCTCAAGGAGATCATGGATTTAATTTGCTCCTAAACATTATCCAGCGGAGGTGCTACATTTTTACCACGTCCGGTACGATATAGTTCGGAACGTATAGCAGCCGACTTTTTTCTAACTGTGCGTTTGAGGCCCTCGTACTTAATAGATCTAAAAATTCCTCCAGATCTAGCATTGAATTCGTTTTTTATGCTTTCCCAAGAGGCTTCTTTTTTTCTTCCATGTGGAAACATCCCTTTGTTTGTTTTCTAATTTTGGTATTTTTGTATCAGGGATATTAATAAATCTCTCTTCTCCTGTAAGGTAAAATTTGCACTTCGCTCTCTTTTAGTTTTATCCATTTTATTTTAATTTATAATACAAATGCAACGCGAGATGAAAATTTACGAATTGAAATAAATAACGAAATTGACAACACATTTGACGTATTATTGAACGAATGAACGTCTAATTTGCTATGACATTCATTTAATGTATAAGTTGTCACTCGAAGCCTTGATTTGGTTTGTGAAATTGAAACAAGATACTCGTAACATTTACTCGCCCAATAGCGTTACTTGAAAAGCAACTAATGAACACTTTAATTGTACTTTGTGAAATAGGCCCTTATACAAAGACTATTGTTTTCAACTGTGATAAAATTATCAGTATCAGTTTTTCATAAACAGTTACATATCTTATTGAGCCGTTTTTTAAATGTATATATATATTGATTTCGGGGAATACCCATTATTTCAGTCGATTTCAAACAATAACCTTTAAGTTGGACACTATTTAGTAAATGTGGCAATTATTTTGGCTTAACCGAGGCATAATTTAAAATAATATCTTGGTACATTTTCTAAACTCAACATGTCGTAAAATTTGTAGCATAATCACATTTGATTGTTATTTTTAATTTTAATTTATATGTAAGAAATTTGAGATGCATTTTATTTTAATTTATCTTCACTGTTGTGGTTTGTTTTGTTTATATAAACTTTATATAAACGATGAATGTTATATTAATACTATTAGAAACATATCAATCTTTACTGAGATCAGTTTTGAAAATGACGAAGCATACCTATTTATAAATTAGCCTTTAAAAGGATAAAATAGCAAAGAGAAAATAATTCCAAAATAATTCCAAAATATGTACAATTGTATGCATAATTTTTAATTTATTTATTTATAGTTACTCAGTTCTCATGGATTCAGTTTTTTTGGGTTATTACCATTTGGACAGATTTTCGTTTCGTCAGATTTTTGTTTCGACAGCATGTCACTTTTTCTGCAAAATTATAAACACCTTCGTTCCATTAGGAAAACCGTATCAACGTCCGTTCAGTGGTTTAGAAGAAATTATAGCGACTTTACATTGTGATATATGTATTAGATATAGATTGTACACTTTCGGTTTTCACGGTTGTACGCACCCTTAAATTATCGAAATTCAATATGCAATACGTAACGGAAGTTTTGGAAAGATGGTCGCCGATTCCGCGGTGAAGTCACGCAAAATTGTGGAATAATGAGCCCGCATTATAATCAAGAACAATCATTTCCGTGCGTGTCTCTTATCTAATTTACACAGTTTATTAATCAATCAAGTGTTGAAAGCTGTTTTTTTTAATAGACAAATAACAGCTCATAGACAATCACTCGTGACAACGACGTAAATAGAATAAAAAAAACTTAGAATTCCCGGGAAAACTATTACAATTTTCATTTGTATCTATGTCTATATCACTACATAGTTTAAAACAAAGTCGCTTCCCGCTGTCTGTCTGTCCCTATGTATGCTTAGATGTTTAAATCTACGCAACAGATTTTGATGCGGTTTTTTTTAGTGATTCAAGAGGTTTTTTTATATATAATTTTCAACGCGGGCCAAGTCGCGGGCACCAGCAATCTACTAAAAATAAAGATACAACCCCTGAAAATTTATAGCAGCAAAGATGTCATGCGTTATAGGTTGTGCAGCGAATAAAGACTTCTCGGCAAATGTGCGCAGAATCCTATTTTAAGGTCTTTGAGGGGGCAGAGGAAAGTGAGGGGCGGGTACGCATCGGTGTGCCGACACGTTATTGGTAGACTCAGTCGCTCTTCCCCTCCCGCACTTCGTTCCCGCGTTTCGAGTCTCTTGGGTACTGTTGCGTACAGATTGTTTTATCGTATTAGTAAATACGTCATGGTGAATAAATGTCTAAAAAAACGTTCTTCTTTGACATCGCACGATGATTTTATGGAAGGAATATCAACACTGCCTGTAATGTTAAGTTAGTGAGGTAAAAAATTACGAAATAAGAAAAAAGAATGTCATTTTCCTTAGCAATTTTGTGCGCAATTGTACACATGCGCCGACTCCCCCACAAGTCCCGCCTTCAAACCTTAATATAATAATTCACCATATATGGCTTTACACATTTAGTACTTACTTAAACGAAGCACTTTTAGTCTTATTTCATTCAGCGCGGGAGAGGATATTCTCTCCCTTCTATAATGTTCTCCGAAATAAACAATTATGGATTCTTCAAGAACAAAGTGAATAGGTTATCTGTCCTCCGGGCGATGTTTCTCCGCTAACTTCTTTTTAAACCAACCAATGTATTAAACATAAAATTCAAAATTATTTAAAAAATGCTTGTTTAACAGTCAAATGCAAATAATTAGTATAGACGGGAAAAATTTAGCCAACCTGAATGACGTGACTTGTTACGCTACATTTATTGTTGAAGTAAAAACCTGACATGATTTCATTTTGGACTCTTTTTTTAGGACCTTGTAAAATATTTATCTGTTACAAAAACGATCGAGGCTACGTTCGTATACGTTGTCTAGACTAGGTAGGTATCGTATGCCTATTAAATATGTACAAGTTGTTTTTTTTTTAATTTAGTTTGTATAAAATTTTATTATTAACTAGCTGGCGCCTGCGACTTCGTCCGCAATGTCCGCGCCTATCCTGTGTCCTATACGTCTAAGTGTTTATCTACCAAAATTCATGAAAATCAGTTAATTCGTTTAAGAGATACAATACCTACACTTACAGATTTAATTATTAGTATTGGTTTTATTTTACATATTTATTAGAGTCCATTACGCCTTATTATAATTGAAATCTAATATTAAAAGATAAATATAGGTAATATAGTTTTATATCTATAAAAAACACATACAAAATTCAATTGCTGCAAATAACTGCTGATTTTAATTGCTATTTTTTCTGGTTAGACATTCATGAATAAGACATATATTCTTTCACTATAGGTATAATTTTCTGCCCACGAGTATAAACGCAACTTTTCTTCACGATTGTATGTGGGTACCTATAATACGTTATATATAAAATTCAGGTATTGCTGCAATCAGCCTACCACAGCAATACCACAGTGGCGTATTGCCACTGATTATCACAACCGTCAATCTGTCAAAAATCAAAAATTCTTCAAAATGAAAATGTTTATACAACTTTAACTACACTTTTCCATCTAATCTATATACTATTATATAAAGCTGAACAGTTTGTTTGGTTGTACGCACTAATCTCAGGAACTACTGTTTCGAATTGAAAAGTTCTTTTTGTGTTGGATAGTCCATTTATCGAGAATTCGGCCGATGTCGCAGGCACGAGCTAGTTGTAAAGTAAAATATATTATAAAAAATTCCTTTGTAGTAGTTAAGTATGCCATATAATAATAACATCTACCGCAATTAATTATAATAGTAACAGTTTTCCTTTTCGACCTAAGCCTATGTCTAAACATAGGCATAGTTTCAAAAATAAATACTAAAATTACTAATACTAATATTTGTAATTTTAATATTTATTTTTCGAACTACTTATTCAGTTTGTAACTAACACTGAAAAATATTCCCAAAGATGATGTCTCACTGTAAACATTTAGTTCAAAAATAACACATTCGTAATATGTTAAGTATGCCCTTTATTCACGGGGCATTATCCTCTGCACAACATTCTATAACCTTAATAAAATTCGCGTCATAACTTTTCTGCGTGACGGCAACAAACCGCAAAGCAAAAACAATGTCCTATTACGGCGGCCATTGAATCAAATCTGTAGTGGGCATTAATTTTGCTTACCTAATATATCCGATCGCTTTATTCAACACAATATTCACTCATTCGGCCTCGGGTCACTCAATCATATAGCACTTCTAAACGCTTTCAACTCGAGATTCACGACCGTTTACCAGCGATAGCTAACACCGACTACCTACAACATACATTCGCTAGTGGTACCGTAACTACAGATAAGTGAATCTAGATAATGCACTAAGGTAAAAGCAAAGTGCACGGCCAGCACGCGCTAAAGGAGGAATTCCATTTGTAGTGGCATTTTTCCACTTTATTATTGCTTCATTCACAAATCGTCTTTTGCCTGGTCATTCAAAGTTACCATGCAAGATATTATATCATATATTTTATTTATTTATTTATTTATTTATTATTTACAATTTTAACAATTTTAAGGGCTAATATATAAAATAACATGTAAAATGATAACACTAAAAACCACTGAGGTTTAATCTCGTGTTATCATTTGTAATTATTAATAAATAAACTATATACTAATAATTACAATTTAAAAAATATTGCTTCAATTTAGATTTAATATTTTTAATCGATATATTGTTAATTTGTTACATGTCAACCTGTTCCACAGTTCAGGATAAATTTTTCAATGGCTTTATAGTCCGTCGATGTAAACACTCTCACGCATTATTATCGTTGTTATTAGAATAGTCTGTAATCTATAAGTAGAAATTTTTAATTAGGTGTAAGTTATTTATTCAAACTGTTTTTATGTAATAATACCTGTAAATTTCCCTAAAATAAAATAAATAAATAAATACTTTCAAAATAAATTTACGCTTTATTAAAAAGTATAAACGTGAAATTGTGTAAAAAAGTCATTTTTAAATAACGCTCATACTCCTTCATATAACTCTAATAAGATTCTTAATAGACAACTAAATACTAAACAACTAAATACTACAGTTTAACAGACTTTTGATATAATTTTGATATAACGATACATATTTCAATTTACTTAAGTATGTTCATTTATGTAAAAGAAAGCAAACATTTACCTAACGAATCGGTTCTTTTATGGTAACTAACTTCATAAATGTGCGATATTATTTAGCCAAAACTGGTCTGCTGGCCAAAACCTTTAGGAAGTCGAAGGAGCTAAGTTATTTCAAATTATTAATAATATAATAAAGGTAAGTAGAAATTATTAATAATATAACATTTAAACTAGTTTTGAACTTTAATTGGAGACAAAAAATCCGCTCGTTCCAATTCCTGCTGGTAATAAGAGGATTTTTGTTTTTACTTATCCCTACCAATAGGGATTAGATTGACCATTTATGCCAAACATTTAATTATTAACATTATAGTGTATATCACAAACCTACGTGCCTGTTCCTATCTACTAAAATTTGACTAAAATCATTACTATCGTAAAAAAATGTCGCAAAACAAATTCCAAATGTCACAGCACAAAATTTATTTAGGCTTTCAGAAATTCATACAGTTTTATATCTTTTCTTTTACAAAAACTAGTAAAATACATTGTGTAGTTAAACAATATGAATTATGGTTCGCTATCAGTAAGTATAAAACACAATATGACGTCAATGAAATACGAGTACCTACCAATAAAGTTGTGTACAGTGCAGCGTGCACTAATTTTGTTGAAACTGTAATTACAAAGTGTCACGGAATCTTTTCTCCGTGCAATAGCGGGCAGTGGGCAGCCGGCACGGTCGATGACTCGAACCGCGAAGCGTGAAAAATACACTCAACTTCTCGATCCGTCGTTTACTTAGAGCGAGCGCACATTATACCACATTTTCCTGGCTACTTTTTCGAGTTTTCCTCGCCTATTCTGAATACCAATTATATTAAATACCAGATTCTAAAGCTGTCATCGGTCAACAGATTAGTATTGCCATACAAAGAAGTAATGCAGCCAGCATGCTTGCGATCCTGCCAAAGGGACCGAGGCTTTTAACATTGTAAAAGTATATAACTACTAGCTGGCGCCCGCGACTTCGTCCGCGTTGAAAAAGAAAAAAGTAGCCTATAGTATCTTGTGTCCCGTACATCTAAATGTTTATCTACTAAGTTTCATGTCTTATTTTAAATAATATTGTTTGTTAAAATTAAGTTTATCTTGAATTACCAGATATTAGTTTTTCCATCTGAAAAGCGTTATATCGGCAAAGATTTAAATCCCAGATGCGCCCTTGCCATACTTCAGGGGTGGGATGTGTCATCATTGGGAAGAGTGACTCACTCTTCCCGCCTTAGTCGCTTGTAGAAAGCAGCATACAGATATATTACAGTTTTCAGGAGCACAGGGCGCATCTGTGATTTAAATCTTTGTATATCCGGACTGTCGGGTTTATTGTCGGGGCTCCACATTTTTTTCAGTTTCTATGTATAGATAGACAGACGTGATCACTGTAGGTCACATTTTAGGTAGCTACAGTAAGCCAGATCCAGCTGGACTTACCTAATGTAAGCTTAAATGCTAACGCGCCTGGGCCTTAAGTACAAATAACGTGTGTTGACGCAACGTCACGAAGAGAATCCTACAACTAAAAATGGAAAATATTTTATTTTAGGTTGCCAAAATAAAAAGTAGTTAACAAAAAATGAAGATTGTGAATTGCCACATCACTTATAAATATTCTGATAATTATCTAACCTACTTGCTTGATGTTGATGATGTAAACATTGACAATGAGAACCGCTTATTAGGTCTTGTTAATGGATGCGTACGTTGGTATCCGTTAACGTCGTTATAGAACAATAACACCTCAATTCGTAGGTATTGTGGTTTTTTTTTAAATATAGGCATAATACAGATTCATAGCGATTAATCAGATTCAAAGCTAGACTAATTAAATTCAAAACGAAAATAGCGAAAGAGCATGAAATGGTTATTGGTTTGCCCTAAATATATTATTATAATAATGGCGAAAAGTTCAGATACATACCTATATATAATGTGAGTTTGTTTGTTTGTTTGTTACGCTTTCACGCAAAAACTACTGAACCGATCACCATGAAATTTTGCAATACACGTTTTTTGCGACACCAGAAAGGACATAGGGTACCTTTCATCCAAGAAAGAAGTACTGTTCCCGAGGGATTATCCAAAATATAAAACTGTAACTAACGCCTGACCAATGTGTTATAGCAACAAGGCGTCAAGCGTTATAATTTCATTTATATTTTTAATTTATCATAGCGGACGAAGTCGCGTGCAACAACAAGTATGTTATATAGTTCCGCGCAGTTCGCGAGGCTTTTCTGTCAAGTGATATTACATTTTATGATAGAGTCAACTTTGAATACAGTTATCTCTAGTCAACATGTCTGCTTACGTGCTTCGTCGTAAGCGTCATATAATTTCTTGGGAAATTTTTTACCTTGCAAATCTCATAAAAATATATTTTATTGTATGTAGTTACAAAGCATTACGTAGTTTATTATGGAAAACCTGGTCTATGCAAATCTTGATGAACTATTAGGTTTACATAATAATAATATGCAGATGATATTGTTGAAATAGCAAATTTTTTACATTTGGACTTCATAGCCTTTAGAGGCGTGTTGTTGCTAGATTTTAGGTAAAAGTAAAAGCACTCTAGAATATTGACAATTTAAATAGTAATATACAAATATATTTAACAAAGGCAAGAAAGAAGAAAAATAGGCCCCATTAACTGTTATTTTGAAAGTAGATATGTTAATAAAATATCAATAACATATCGCAAAACTATAATAAGCATTTGCACTTAAATGCTTATAAAAATAGTTACAGTTAGCCACTTTACTTAACTCTTTACATACTAGGTATTCAACTTGTATCATTTATAAACAAGCAGTTAAGATATTCTGCATTGTTTGCAGAAGATTTAGCGTTATCTACTGCCTTGATATAATTACGACTTCCCACATGTTTTGCCTAACCAACTATAAACGAACATTTTACGTTATCTAATGAATATACGAGTAAAGTGTTAAGTGTATTAGTTACGTATATTCGCTTATAAAAGGTATATGTAAGCAGGAAATATATACTAGTTATTACTGATTTATTTCCAATTATTTAACAAATTTACTTGCGTAAGAGTTCGAGTAGTAATTTTGACTATGTAAAAAAATATTGCCTTCGTTCAAGTTGATTTTTGAAAAAAAATACGCAACTTATTTTGTGAAATTCACTACTCAAAGATTATAAGAAAGCATTTCCAATCATTTTAGTACTTTCTTCATTAGGTTCCGATACCAGTTGGCCCCGATTTGTTCAACGAATCGCAATCATAAATTCTCATTGTGCTATAATAGAACTAGTTATGCTTTGTAAAATGTTTAAAGAGATATTTCGCACAAATAAGTTTACGTAGGTGTATATCTTTCGACTAATTGTACCTTGCTTTGTTGTAAAATGCAAAGATTTAAATCTTTGGAAAAGTGCATGTTAACGGCTCAACTCAACGATAACATTGCACAAAGAGGATTGAAAATTTGTAGATAATCCTTCGACATATCGAACTGTGTCATCGGACCACGCGACTGAGAGATATTATGGTATATTTATTTTTAAACGCACCTGCATTCCATAATGTAAGGAGATGGTATCAGCCCAAGGAAAGGACAAGCATATTAGGTATATATTATTTTATCGACTTGGGCATAGTGGCCCACGATGCTAAATGTGGAGTCACTCCAATTTTGAAGATTAGATAGTAGGAAGAAAAAAGGTTATATCATGTTTTCTTTCAACTGTGGGGTGAGCGTCTACAGGCGTTCAAAAGTTTGAAGATACTGTATTAAAAAAAATTCCTCCATATAATCGGCAGATTAAGAATCAGGCTGAAACGTCTGTATGAAAATCTGACGCGCTCGAGTATCACAAAATGGCAATACTTTTTTGCATTTTCAAAAAGCTGCCACAAGCCTGCGCTACATCCGAATCGTCTATATTTTAAATTGGAGCTTAGTTTGGGTTCATTTAACGTCCCCTCTAAAAACCGACGCGCTCGAGTTGTATTTAATTTTTTACCCCAACCCCACCAACCAAACCGGCACATTAATACATATTATTATCCGTTATCGGTGACACGTGGGGAATAAAAATACATTGGCAAAATCTGACGCGCTCGAGTAAAAATCTCCTCTTGGGCTCTCCTACTATAGTGAGAAGGCTCCGAGAAGACTCGCGTTTGAAATCGACTAAAACTAAAATCGTAGGGTTAAAAACAGTGTCACTTGGTTTTATAATTTTGTCACATCAACATGAAATATGTTCATGGTGATTCTCTCGATTTCATTTCATGATCTATCGAGTAGTTAAGGCGTGTAAGAACAGTAGCACTACCATGAGTTTATGACGACCGAAAACGCTAGCGAGAGATGAGCGAGAACGTAAAATATTTGTATGAAAAATTGTACAGCGCCTCTAGCGGTCGCTCAAAGAACTAAAACCGGTAACATGAGTTGCATAAGTGAAAAACCTATCGAATGTAGTCGCTAGCGACCATTAGCGACTAATGTTTAACTTGACATTTCTATACAAAATCGGTACCATGAGTTACAAATTTGACTGATGCTCTCGAGAAATACCGTAACGTTAGTAGTAAAATCATTCACTAGCACATTGAAGGGTGAAAGGTTCGTTATCGCTACTGTAGCACTACCATGAGTTGCTATCGAAATCTTACGTTAGTTTACTTCTGTCGATAACGAAGCTTTCACCCTTCAATGTGCTAGCTAGTGAATGATTTAACTATTAACGTTACGGTATTTCTCGAGAGCATCAGTCCAATTTGTAACTCATGGAACCGATATTGTATAGAAATGTCAAGTTAAACGTTATTATAGTCGCTAATGGTCGTTAGCGACTACATTCGATAGGTATTTCACTTATGCAACTCATGTTACCGGTTTTAGTTCTTTGAGTGACCGCTAGAGGCGCTGTAAAATTTTTCAAGTATTAAGTAACGCAATTTTTTCTCGTAAAACGTTGATTGATAATTTTAAACAAATAAAACACTTTTTGTATTTACACAATTTATTACTTATAAAATTTATTATATTTTACAAACGGGGCTAACCTTCATGTATGTAACCTTCTTCGTCCTAAACACCCACCCCGCAGGACCACAAATGGGACTGAGGCTAAGGTGTACGTTGTTTTTTTGTTATAATATTGTGCAGAAATCTTGGGGCGTCTTTCGCACAAATGATCCCCGAGGCAAATACACGACTAGCCCGGAGAGCCCAAAAACTCAACGAGGTTCGGTCGGTGTAAAAACCATTCGGGCAATGTTCACTTCAAACACTTTGCAAAGAAAACGTGTTTCACAGTGAAAAACACTCGTTTGGACGCCTTGCTTGCTTTACTTACACCACAAAATTATCCGCCACCTTGAAAAAAACTTAGCCAAGCGTCCACTGAAATTGAGGCCTGCCCCCAAAAAAAAAACTCATTAAAATTATATTTACATCTACCCTTATACTAAATTAAATCTAAAAATTACTATTCACTTTTAATATTTTTCTTTTTTTTTTCAACTTACAATTTAACATAATATTTACAAGAGACAACCATCAAAAAATCATATATTTATTTATTTTTAATTTCATATTGAGACTATTACATATATCATATAAATAAAAGTATGCGTGTAACAACTTCAACATCAGCCTTTGATCAAATGTTAATTTAATGTTAAAAAAAAAATTAATCAACTTATAAATCAATAACTTCTCGTGGATTCAAAAACGACAAATACAAGAAACAACTTGCAGAACCATTAAAAAAAATTCAAAGTATATATTTTTTTTTTCTATTATATATTAACTTCCAATATCATCCTTGAAGCTTTACAGAACACATCAATGATGTCTGAATATTAATGAGCTACGTGCTCTATCATATCATAGAAGTTGTATTATGCTCGATGATAAAATGCTCTTGGCGAAAAAAATACACAAAGGTAAATAACCTATTTTTCATCATTTTTCAGGATAAAATAAATAACGTCTCAACATATTATTATTATTATGTTAGTGAAAAATAAACTTTCTACACTTGAAATTGTAATTCAGTTTTAGCTTAGCCTATTCAATGCCAATTATTGCTACTTATCAAAGAAATGTATGTAAATCCATAATAAAATTATTATAGCCTCAACAAAAGATAAAGCTACCACTAGCTCCATCTATTGTCGTTTTAACGAAACGGCTATAGGCTATATATTATAGTGTTGCAATAGTGATTGGCGATGACTAGACTGACTTAGACTTAAAAGGCACAGCATAATATTTCTTGCTACAAATTCAATTTAATTTACAGTGAAAATCGTTTATAAGCGATCTTCGAGAGACCGAGAAAATTTATCATAACTATCAGTTGTTACAAGTAAAATTGAATTAATAGCAATTATAAGTTCAATTCAGCATATTATTATTTCTTGCTACAAGTTAAATTAAATTAAATTTACAGTGAAAATCGTTTATATAGGCGATCTTCAAGAGACCGCGAAACAATAGAAATTGAAATCGGTTATAACGAAATTCAAGAGACCACTAAATATTGCCGTCGAGTGTATCACTAATAAAGTGATACACTAGACGGCAAATAAACCGGGCCACCCGCTACTTTGGAACTCGTGATTTATTCGTGCCAGATATCGTGCGAGCGGAGCAGACAAAAATTATAAAACTGTAGGCATGTATTCCAAAATGCGGGTGGCCCGGTTTATTTGACGTCGAGTGTAGCTGTAGTTGTTATAAGCAATATTAAAATTCGTTATAAGGATTTTGTAGGGAGTTTGAAATTTGGTCATTGTAACCTGTAACCAATCTATCGTTATAACCGAAGTCATCATAATATGCAGTCACCGGTCACTATTAATGTAACAACAGCACCAAAGTCGCCAAGAATAACTTTATGTTTTAGAAGTGATACTAACAAACAACATGACTGTATGAGAACACTGAAAATATTGTCTTAAATATTAAGAGTAGGTACTTTTAACTAAGTGAAAAGAACATCATTCTGTAAAAAAACTATACAAAATAAAATATAAATAAACCCAAATGAAAATCTTTGTAAAATATTAAGTAGACTGCATTCATTTCTTTGTTATAAAAATGTAATGATAGAGAATTTTTTCTTATTTACAATTTTTTTTTTTTTAATATATTTAATTTTTATCGCAGCACTATTTTAAGACTAAATTAAAATTATAAAACTAAATATGCAGTCTTGAAATTAATTCTTCACAAATGCTTGAGGTGGTATTTTGCCTTCAGATTGGAGTTGGTTGAAAATAAACAGAGCTCGTTGGAGGTCCCAGCCGGTCTCTTGCAAACAACTGGAATAAAACAAATGTTTTTTAGACTCACACTTTTTTATCAAAAGTATAAATGCTACAGCTACACAGAAATTATAGATTTTTCGGCAAACAATAATACAATCAATTGCAAAATTCCATATAGTGCGTAAAATAAAAAGTAATCTGTCCAAAAGTTCAATTGTTCACTCTTATGTGAATTCAAATTTCTTCGATTGTTACACACATAATTATTATATAACAACAATATTACATGAAGAGGTGTAATTATGTAATTATAAATGTGAAAGTGAGTGTTTTTTTGTTACTCTTTCACGCAAAAACTACTCAACCGATCACCATGAAATTTTGCATACACGTTGTCTGGGACACGAAGACCAGAAAAGACATAGGCTACCTTTCATCCAGAACGCGGAAGAAGTCGCGCGCACTAGCTAATAATAAATATATACTCACTTCATACTCCACTCTGAGTTCATGCCGGTCTGTTGGCTGAGCATGAACTGCAGAGTCGCCTTCTGCTGGTCTTCGGCGGCGATGGGTGCCGCTACGGGTGCTACGGGTGCTTGTGGTTCCGGCACCTGCGCGACTGGCGGGACAGCCCCAGCAGAGAAGGCGTTCTTCTCCTGCAACATTTTTTTTACGTTAAGAGGGGACGCGGGTACAGCAGAACTTGAAAAATAGGTATTCGAAGAAACTATTGGCATCGCGCTGCCCTCAAAAGCCTTCACCCGTATTGTGTGATAGGGACAAATGCGGCTCAGATCGATTATACCTACAAAATTCTCGACTAAATCGAGGTTTCGTATTCCCCTGTTTTCAGCTCTAAAAATTGAGCCTATTGAATTGTTACACAAATATTTTCAAGAAGAACGAATCTATGTCCCTATTATTATTTTTTTACAAAAACATTTTGCTCTAGATGGATTATCCAGCGAGAAAATAGGGGATTAAATTTGTATGGAAAAACGCTGGTAGCGTCCCCTGTTAAACTCGACAGACAAACTGACGGTCCACTTGATGGTGGGCTACCAGCAAAGATCTTCGAAGATGCGCGCCCCGCTAAAGATATGGCATATTAGAACAAACAACCATGTCACTAAAATTACGCACACTCACGTACAAATAGCACACAATGACAACCGACCCTGCGTATCCACTTACACGCACACAACTGCCGGGCCAATAGCATTTGTTCGCTCGTTTGTTGTTCGCGACGAAACACGTATTGAATAATTATTGTCGAGTTAGACAATTCCGTGGCACGCTCTATTCTTTAGCGGTGCCATATCTCTAGCGGGGCCGCGCGTATTTCCGAAGATCTGTGGCTACCAGAGATGGGGAAATGGGCTATGGCATCACTTACTCGCTCACCGAAACACAACAGCACACATGCTGTAATTTCACAGATGTATTCTGTAAAGGGGGTGGTTACTGCCGCCAAAAAGGTTGCCCAGAGCCAACTGTGAAAATTAATTTTTCAAAGGTGGCTCCGCCGGGAATTGTACCCCTGAATCAGAGCGTTTTTGAGCCTTAACCACTCATCCAACGGTTATTATAAACTATTGTATATTATTATTGTAAATATGTATTTATTGTACAGTCACGGAATTTAAATTCCTACCCACCTAAGGTTCAATATCGTATAGCAAACAGTCATCATAAGAGCTATCTAGGCACAACGTTACTTGACATATCAGACGCATTTGTTTGTTACTAGGCAACTGATATGATTAATTACGTTGACATGGTGAACTGTAAAACCTCAAGGCACTGCTACAAATGGATAACAGTAATCGAAAATCTAACAAAATATATGTCTATCGCTTTCACTCTTGCAATATTCGAATGAAAGGAACGCAGATAACGAACTTTCGGAATCGACGTTTGAATTGTTGATTGTCGACGAATCCAGACACTGGTGCCGATATAGGTTGAAAGCAAAATGTTTCTGTCGAAAAACTAACAGAATCGATTAAAGTGATAATTCAATAAAAGCATAATGGACGTTATTTATTTATATTATTCATAACAAAAACAATAAAACAAAAACACTATTTTTAATCTTAATCACTTCAGCAGGGTGTTTATAAAAAACTGCAACGAATAAACAAAATATTCACAAAAAAATACAATTAAAAACGCGTGTATCCACCAAAGTTGCGAATGACATCCAGAAGGCGTTATGGCATCGATGCAATTAATTGTTCACATATATTAGTGCCTCGAAAATCTTCCCACACTCTATGACAGTGTCGGACAAGTGCTTCGCGTGTTCTTTCGTTCTGATTATCCCATCTTTGGACCATTATGGCCCAAAGATTCTCTCAAGATTATGGCTCAAAGGGTTCAAATCAGCACTTTTTGCAGGCCAGGGAATAGGTTTTATTTGTCACGCACTATTCTCGCGGTGTGAATGGTTGCGTTGTCTTGCACAAAATCAATTTCCTGTTGCGGATATTAGATTCGTAATGTCGGAAGCACACTTTCGTCTAACAGGTCTACATAGTCCTGAGCGGTTGCTCTAGGTGGCAAATTGACGAGTTCTCCCACACCCGCCGAACAAATCCAACCCGAGATGTTTGCAGTAATTCGTCCAGAAGTATGATTAGCCACGGCGTGGCGTTGGTCTTCGATTAACGCTAGCGGGCGATGGTTATTTTGTATTGAAATATTTGAAAATTATTTTACAATTTTCTCGATTGACACTGACACCAAATGACATGCGTTTAATTATATATTAAATAATTGTTAGATAAGTAAATGACTTCTGTGATGTGCAGTGACAAATAATAGGTCAAATTGACATATCAATACTAAAATGAAAATTTCGACCTTAATGCATCGTGAATGCCTAACAACATTTCAACGAAACGGGTAGGAAATTAAATTCCTTGACTGTACTCGCACTTGCAGTTGACTGCCACGATACAAGCACATCTTATATTAGTGTATGGGGGCCAACGATAACTTATGGCCAGTGTAATTTAAATGTTTGGAATAAAAAAAAATTAAAAAATTAATAAAGTGTAGGTACCTGATCAGCGTTACAGTTGGTTATATAAAGTATGTCGTTCAGGATACAAAATCCACCCCTGGGATTGGGTACTACGACGAATGTGCGATGAAAGGCACGATGCCGTTGTTGTGATCCATTAGTTTCTTTCTCCAAAAAAACTCCGTTTATCGTAAGCATTACCATTGTTGGCTGAAAATATAGACATGTATGTTAGTCATGTCCATTTCTAAAACTAGCACAGAGATCTATTTTGTCCTGAATCTACATGAATTTAAATCTCTCTATGTCTCAGTGCCTCTTCAGTCTTGCAGATGAGCCGTCAACTTCCTGAACCAGTCTCTGTCGACCGACCAAGCCGCTCGACTAAGGCAAAGTTAAAATACTTCTAGGCCAGTCATTTGGGATAATCAATTCACAATAATAACTCTTACACAAAGTCGGGAAGGGTATAAAAAGAAACTATGAAATTTTGCAAGACTAGGTAGGAGGACTTGGCAAATTGATTTTTTTTTGTTTCCCGGCATACTAAAATGAGTTTACCAAAGTTTTGAAATTTTTTGAATTATTGTTAAATTTTTGATTTTTAATGTCTAGAATGACTGGCCTATTGATCCAATTAAATAAGAGGTTAAATATTACTGTAAAGTAAAACACTCCACACATCAGAGACATTTCTAAATTTCAAAAAAAAACATTTTTTTTTCAAAATTTTCAGAGTGATTAAATGATTCCCACTGTTCTGGCGTATCCTATATAAAAAAATCCTAAATTATGTCAATCCAGATAATTAAATTATGTGTGTGGTAAATTTTATCTAAATCCATTCAGCCGTTTTTGCGTTATCGAAGAACAAACATCCAAATATACAAATTAATGGGATTCATATCACATCTTTTCCCTGAAGAGGACTTTGGAATGGAATCATAGCATACCAATGGCAACAACACGTAACGTACATTAACAAAAACTCAACTTACAGTGTAAACACACAGATCCACGGAGCAGCCCATCAAGTCGTGAGTGGTCTTTGGCAAGTCTGATAGGAACGAGACCACTTGAAGCTTGTTGGTGCGGAGATATTTTCTACGCGAGTCCTTGTCTGTTATCCTTATAATATTGCGGCTGTTTGGCATGTATGCGTTTAATCTGAAACAACAGCACACATGTTACAAGAAAATCCACTTTACATAACATAATTCAAGACGTGAGTAGACCTATTGGTGAGTTTTTGAGTTTATCGTGAACAGACAGACAGACAGACAGACGCGGCAGAGGACTTTGTTTTATAATATGTATAGTGATTATATACATATTTTATTACATCAAAATAAACAATGTAAATGATTCATATTATAGACTTTGACAAATCTCTGATTACAGATTAAATAGTTTTCTAAAATTCAAAAAATATTATCAAAATATACTAAATATTGAATAAAACAACCATAAGTCTTTTTGCAACATAATTATAATATGAAGGATTGTTTGTATTTTTTCAAATTCAATTTTTTTTGTTTTATGGCCCTTTAGTTTTTAAGCAGCGATATGTAGATATTTTGTGCATACCTTTTTCCTGGTGCGTTCCTGGTCTCTGTTGTCAAGTAGGAGGCGGACATGGACATGGTGGCGTTTTCGTGGTACGCCTCCAGGAGGGGTTCGCGCGAATCTGAGTCGTAGATCGCGTAGTACTGTGTGAGGAAGTTCCTCACGAGGTCCTTCCCCGTGGGGTCTACCAGGAACGACTCCCTGGCGGTGGGCAGCGGCAGGTCTTCTGTCACGTCGAATCCGATAACCGGCGGCAGCTCCACGCCGTCCTATTATATTCATCACCGAATGTATATAGTAAGTATGTGTTTCCATTTTAGTGAGTATAGTAACCGGTAGCTGTTAACCAAACGGTCGCGGGTTCGAATCCAGCTAGGGGCCAATGTTTATGTGTTAACATTTACCTTTGTACCTTTTTACCAGAGTCATGGTCGTTTTTATTTATTAATAACTAGTTGGAGCCCGCGATTTCGTCCGCGTTAAAAGTAGCCTAGACTGTGTCCTGTACGTCTAATCTAAATGTTTATCTACCAAGTTTCGTGAAAATCAGTTAAGGCAAGGACTAACCTCAGACCGAACACAATTTTTACCAAAATGACCGCAACCTAATGCGCTATGAATTAAGGTGCAATATTGCGCAACAAATTTTTGTAGCTCTTCGGAGATAACCGAACAGATTTAAAATTGGAAGGTTTTTCTTAAATATTGTGTAAAATATGAATAAAGAAATAAAAGTAGCCGATTCAAACTTTAGTGTAGAACGTAAGTTAATTAATGAGCCTAAAAACAAAAGTAGTTGTCACGGAATTTTTTTAGTACTGTGAACAGTAAGTTTATTTTTAGCAGTATTTTACTAATTTCTTTTTTCGTAAAATTGATATTTTTTTTATAAATCTGCCCGATTCAAACTTTTTCCCATATAGTCTATTATGCACTGTATTTTTATCTAACTTGTGATTTTACTCTAAGAAGTCAAACTAGGCGACGAAAAATAACGCTTTTCAGCTAAGTCCTCGCCTTAACTCGTTTAAGAGTTATGGAAGAACATACATACATACATACATACACACATTCGGACATACAGAAAAGAATTCTAAAAATCTTCAATTTAGGCTAATTCAGTATCACGTATAGAGCCTATAAACACGATATCTCTATGTATGTGTTCACAAAAAATAAATTAATTGTAAAAAAAAAAACTTTTTAAAAACAAGCTTTTATTTAAGTGCCCTAAAAAGAAGAAAATAATCTTCTTTAGTTCCCAGAAGAGCGTAAAATTTAGTACACTTAAAGTTTACGCGGAGAGTTAAGCGAACATTTTTATAAAACACAATATGCATTAGAAATACATCAATTATTATAATTGAAGTAAATAATTAAATTTACAAACTAAACTCTGACTTTCTATTGAGCTCAGTTATTGAGGAGTTTATTGTCCTGCGGACTAGTTACTTGTTGCTACAGCATCAGATCAAGTTTACAAGTATTAAGTCATGGAAATACCTCCGAAGTTAACATTAACAAATTTCACATCAATCAAACCTGTGGAAGTGAAATCCTCTCCTCTTCTCAACTATACTAATGGACTGATGATTGACTATAGCTAAGAACCATTTTTCAAACAAAAAAGAAAAGATATAAATCGATACATCCGTTTGGGAGCTACGATTTCAATTGGTATGTAATATAATAAATACTCTTTTGTTTATGGTCAAAGTCTGTGGTCAAAAAAAACCACAGTCAACCACAAGGGGCCACTCATTCTAACGCCCAAGAAAATACGTTGTGATTATTGACGATGAAGAAATAACATAGAAAAATACATATTATGAATTATTTACCAATTTCACGAGCTTCGGAAACTTTCTCCGGACATCACTGCAGACAATAATAATAATGGCAGAAAACGTTCTGAAACTCATTTAAGCGTTAGTTTCAACATAACGCAACAAATTGTTTATTGCGTAATGTTTTGTACTCGTCGACAAATAAAGTGCTTTATTGAACATTCTTTGTACGTTGTAGAATGATAAAGTCTGTTTTCCTATTACTATTATTATAAACAATACCTATTTCAAATCTAAGCCTCAGCGAATTTGTTATCGAAAATGATAAAGCACTTTTCTGGTCAGCCAGAAAAGAAACATGTTTAAAGAAACATACAAAAAAAAACATGTTTTTATAAAAGTAATTACAAAATATTTTTATAATGATTTATTTATTACAACTCTGTAGCCAAAGTTTATTTTACTGCTAATTAGAAATGTCAATGTGTAAAAAACTAGATTAAAAATGGAGATTATAAAAATGATTGTAACTTTATTGCTTTGTCATTAAAATACTGTTTATTATTATCATGGTTTTTTTTTAAAATTTTATTCTAAAAAACATAAAACTTTCAATAATGACTACGATCCTTTACCTTTCAGCTACAGAGCTATTCCTTTAACACTTTAACATGAAGTTTAGAGACTTAGGGCCTCTTTCACCAACTACAAGTAAAGGGTTGATTAGTTACTTTTAGAAATAATTTTCTGTTTTATTAAATTATGCACTCGGTTTATTGCATAATTCGATAGGCGATTTTTTTTTATTATTTTCTTTTCGATGTTTGGGACTTTTAACGTACAAACAAAGTTATATCATCTCCATTGTCCCCGGTTACCGGTGACTTTAAATGATAGTTACTTGACAGACGGTGAAAGAGGGGCTTAGAATCTTGTATTTATATGATCTTTACAAAATGGTGCATAATTCAAAAAACATGTAAATTTTAACACAAATAAATAAACCTAGTTACAATGTTAATTAGGTCTTCTCTTTTAATGTCTTGGCTCCATCAGATCTTCTCCAATGATTTTGCCAGTGTCATTAGACGCGAGACTAGTCAGTCAAGTCAAGTCTATAATTTTTCTTAGTTTTCCAAAACAGGTAGGTACGTCATGTCCAAAGCAGTCAGGTGAAGTCGACAGGTACCTAACTTAATCTAGGTATGGAGAAATAAAAGGCAACTAGTCCAAGAACAACTGAAATTGACTTATTTTTTTAGACCTATGACAGCTTCGAGACAAATACCATTTACGGAAAGAGTACTGAATCTGTCACATTTCTAAATTAAACATTTTACTTCAACTAGTTGACTTTTAGTAGACAAATTCAATCAAATTTTAGTATACTGACATTTTACCTTTCAGTTTCTTAGAAAACACAATCATCAGGCGAATGACTAGTGAAATAAATAATCAAATGTTGTATCAATTTATGCCATTCATCAAATATATCAGGATATGATTCTAGCTAGAGTATGATGAGTACCATTTATTTATATCCTCTAGGTTCACCTAGAGTGTGAATACCATTTACTTCCTCTAGGTTCATATAGAGTATGAGTACCATTTACATCCTCTAGGTACATCTAGAGTGCAATTACCATTTACATCCTCCTCGCAGTACAGAAATTATTACCTGACATAGTTATCGTGATCATTAAACCTGTTCACCAACGGATTCCCTTTGAGGTACAACTCCACCAGCGGAAGAGACTTCATCGCGTCGAAAGATCCAAGGTATGGTATCTGAAAGTGGTATATCTGAGCTTTATATGACCTAAAAATATTTAATTTTCTAACACCATTGTGCTACAACAACTTTACTATGTCAATCAGTTTAAAGCTGAAAGTTAACTGAAAGCTGAAAGTCTTGGGACGAAACTTTGCTCTGTGTAAGGGTTTTTCGTAGTCTATACTAATATTATAAAGAGGAAATATTTGATTGTTTGTTTGTATAGAATAGGCTCCGAAACTACTGGACCGATTTGAAAAATTCTTTTACCATTAGAAACCGACATTATCCGTGATAAACATAGGATACTTTTTACCGCGGGAAAATGCTTCATTCCTACGGGAAATCTAAAATAAAAGTAAACACTAGCAGCTTGGCCCGGGAGATAGCGCCATCTATCCAAAATACGGTAGATGGCGTTTTATATATAGTATATTCTGGTGTCTATATAAAAACAGCTGGAGCTAGACAGATTAGTTCAATATCTTTTTGTCATTTGTTTATCAAGTGACTAAAATCATTATATTTTAGGTGTTTTCATAAAATGCATTTTTATTAGATAAAGTCTAAAAAATAAGAAGAGTAACATTACGACACTTTTTGAAATTATGGCTGGAAGAAACCGCTCCAATTTTGGAGTGGATTGTGTTTGGAGATAAAACTTAGGTTCATCACTTTGAACCTGAGTCGAAACGAGATTCAATGACACAGCATAAAAAAAAATGTGACCCCGCCTAATAAATTTTAAAGTGAACCTTGGTTATAAAAAAGCTTAAATGAATTTCTTACCTTGTTGTCACCAATGTACAGAATCTTTAAATTTTTCAATTTTGTAGGCAATATCTTGAGATGATCAATGCCGTGTAGTTTGTTATCATTCAGATTCAATGCTTCAAGGTCAGGAATGTTTTCAGATATAATATCTATCGCAGCCAACATTATTGCAGGCCGGAATAATGCACAGAAAATATCCACTAAGTCTGTGAAAGAAATTCAGTTCATATTATAATTCAATTCTAGTTGGCTAATCAAACTATTAATTCTTAAAAGCTTTAAGTGCTTTACAAACAATTATGTATTGGTCATGATAATCTACAATCTTGACATTAATCAGTACATATTTACTTATAAAATATATGTGTAATGGTAAAATTTCCACAACTGAAAGAACACAATTTATCTGAATACTACAGTGAAATGATAATATATCAGTATTATTGTCTAAGGCTAGGTTCTCATTATAAGATTTGCCAGAAACCAGATTTGATTTCTGTAATAAACATGCAGGTTATTTTAAAAGTGACTGCATGTTCGTTCACATTATTCTGGTCCGGGCATAATGCTGGAACTCTGCAGTGACAAAATGGTTCGGCAAAATATGAACAGAGCTTTCCGGCAGTTTTCGGCGAAACCGAGTCCATTTGACCTGAACCCGTCATTCCGGGGAGTGACCGTTCCAATCGCAGACCACCTACAACTCCTTGGTGTAGACCTTACTAACGATCTAAACTTTGGCAAGCATATCAAGTCCATTGCCAAAACGGCTGCCAAAAAAATGGGAATCCTTTCCAAGGCTAGGCGGTACTTCACTGCGAGACAGCTTCTCGACTTATACAGAGCACAAGTCCGATCCTGCATGGAGTACTGCTGCCACCTCTGGGATGGTTCTGCCCGTTATCAATTGGCTGCACTGGACTCGATTGAAAGGCGAGCTAAAAACTTATTGGCAACGACACCCTTGTGGAGTCTCAGCTTCAAAGCCTGCAGCATCGTCGTAAAGTAGCATGCCTATCGGTTTTCTATCGTCTACACCACGGAGAATGTGCGTCCATCCTATGGGATCTGATCCGGCCCGAGCCGTTCCACTTGCGGAACACGAGGCGCGGGCGGGGGTTTTATCCCTTCGTGGTTGATGTTCCCCGGTCACGCACGAAGCGTTGTAGTTCCACCTTCCTTGTCCGAACTGCTAAGGAGTGGAACTCATTGCCTGCGTCCGTGTTTCCCCAAAATTACAACCTCAGGGTCTTCAAGTTTAGGGTAAATGGGCACTTACTAGGTAAGCGTGGTCCATCTTTGGCCACATCTGCACCTAACATCAAGCGAGATCGCGGCCAAGTTGCTGCCTTGATTACATAAAAAAAAAAGTTTTGCCGAAAGAGTAAAACTGCCGGAAAGCTCTGTCCTACCAGGGTCAGCTATGGTCATCTACTTTGTAATAAAAACATAAATAAAGCTTAATCTTAGCTAAATAAAGTAAGGTAAAAATGGATTATTTCTGTACAAACCTGGGTCTGCATGAAATTTTGTTAGATCCAGAGCCTTAGTTGCAGCATTATATCTCTTTGCCATTGTAAGTTTCATCTTTTCTTTCATCTCTGCATCTATAGTTATATTTGGGGCAGCATTCCTCACAATGACTGCTAACTTAAAGCCATTAGGCATTGTTATCTTTCTATCAGCATAGAACAGTTTTTCTGCTAACTTTGCATCATCAATATAAAACACTGCAGCATTGCCATTTATTTTAAAATAATGTGGTATAAATACATCTGGTGATATGAAACTGAGTAGTGCTTTTATGATTACATCCCTCTCATGCTTGGCTCCATAAGGTATAATTATCTGATACCAAGGTAAGGCACCTGCTATAAACTTCTTCTTTCCAAAATTTCCGCCTCTGGGGACTGGGGAATTTAATCGACCTCCGCGTCCTCTAAAGCCTCTATTATGATTCGGCCCTTGAGTTCCGGAAGCTCCCATGTCAATATCATCATCAAGCAGTAATTTTGCAGCATTGTTCAAATTGCGATAGTTATTTTTCCCCTTGTTTACTCCCGTCTTAAAGCTAACTCTTCTAGTATTATTACCGTGGTTGTGTGTTCGATCATCATGCTCTGGAGATAAAGACATTGAAAAGTCATTAGAATTTAAAGGTTGATGGGTAGGGTGACAGTTTATTAACATAATCAACATCATAGGGGTAACAATTATGGGTGAGCTCACTCCATCATAGGCCTCATCCTTGCTTACACAGTTGGTTGTTGGCCAAGAGCAAACCCACCTCTGATTTAAAAAAAAAAATTGTACTGTCAACTTTGATAGGATAGAGGAGGAAAATTGTCTTTTGCATCCCTTACTCACTAACTAAAACACAATGGCACATGTACAGCATCTTCATGTTGCTTCAAGACAAAAGACCTCTTTAAAAAAATTTATTTGAATAAAGAGAAATTAAACAGTAACTAGATGTTACATTTGGTAGCAATGTATGGCCGACCAGAAAAATGCTTTATCAGTTTTGATAACAAATTCCATTCATTTCAAAATTTGCTAAGGCTTAGGCCGGTTTCAGTGCTCTCCTGATGGTCGGTGTGTACGTCGGTCACGCTTGTCATTTGTATGTAATTCACAAATCGTTACAGAGCTCGGTCGAAAGTGAGTATCGTCAGGACTGACCATCAGGAGAGCACTAAAACCAGCCTTAGATTTGAATTAGGTATTGATCACTGATTGACATAATTGTCACTTTGAATTTTTAAAGGAAAACAGACCTACAACATACAAAGATGATAAAGCACTTTATTTGTAGAGTTTACAATGTAGCATTTGGATTCAATATACATTTCAGATTTTAGATATAAATCAAAAGTTTTAAAAGCCAGAACCAACTAAACTTGAGGTTAATCTCCTTATATTTAGTGAGTGCATTGAAATTCTCCAGTAGGCTACCATATCAATGCAAATTTAACCTAATAGTGCAAGCCCAAATAAAAAAAATTACATCAATATGTGGAATTGGCATGGTAGCATGAAACTTTCAGAATGTATAATATGTACTTTTATAATAAATAGTAACATAATATTCAGTTTCAAATACACTATCCAGTTGTATGACACAAATACAATGACAGGACAATGCTAAAATAAGAGGCTTGATCATTCACATGATGTGACATTCAATGAGAAACAACTTCGTAACAACAATGTTCACCCAGCTTGTGTCAACAACGATGCAAATATGAGGGAGACATGCACACTGTGACTGCCAATGGATAATGCCATGGAACCAGCTCTTGAAGAACAACATGATCCATTACCTATAGAACCCGAGGGAGACCACTAAAGTGATCAACAATCTGTCTCCGATCATCTTAAATGTGGCCTTGAGGGGGAGAGTATTTGGAACTCTAACCAGTCCAAGAACACTTTCTTGAACCCAAATCACAAAGAGAAGTAGACGAATTCTATGATGCTGAACTGAACAAAGCCGGTGAATTTTGCTGATGCAATGTATCGGCATGATTGTGAAGAATGGCAAAAAAAGCAATGCCTAGCGAAATGATAGTGAATAAGAGACCTCAGAATAAAAGAGGGTTGTATAAGGGAAAGCGTTGGAGATACCTCATATATATATATACAAACTCTTGAATTCCAAACAAAAAGAAAAAATATGTTCATAGAAAAAGGATCAAGTTGTTATAGTCTAGTCCCAAATAAAAGATTGAAAATATGTATATGTGCTTTAATAATATTCACGTTCATATCACCTTATCACCTTGGAAACCACTGCCCAACTCCACACGAAATATCAATACTAGTAATGAAATTTGAACATTATAGTAATGAAACACACTAATGTTAATTACATGCAGCTATATTAACTCGTACCTGAGTGTGCACTATAACGCAGACAGACGAAAATTTTAATGACCTCGACCTCGGTGAAATCAGTACCTACCACATCCTGGAACATTCCGAAAAATGCTCGATGTAGATTATTTTCGTTTTTGCCCATGGAGTGTAGTTTTGGTGATATAAAGGTGCAGTAATTTGCTCCTCAACTCAACCTAAGTCCTATATAGCTGAACCAACATAACCTTGCACTTGTTTGGTTATTACAAGCGTGGTATGGTACTGTCATGCAAAAGATACACGGATAAGTTCTTACCAAAATGATCATTTCTATTTCTTCCTTGAAAACGTCTCGGCATGGTGTATGATGTTAGAACTTAGATTTATAAATTCACTAACTATAATGTCTATACCACAAATAAACGTCTTGCACTGTTAGTTTAGTGGTGTTATTACTGTGATTACAGTTTGCTTTCTAAAAGTAATGTAAACGAAATTTACACAAAATGTTAGTGGCCAAATCACCTAGAACTATTAATTAATAAAGAGAAACACCACATGAACATAACATAACATAACACAGTTTTATATGGTTATTATTCAATGACGCACGCACGCAGTACGCAAGTACGCACGCAACGACGCAACAATATGGATATTGATGGACAATAACAAGATGGCCGCTGGCCGCGGACTCCGCGCTCCGCGGAGTTCACAGGAAAGGAATTCTATCAACAATCGTTATATTAAAAGTAGTCTGTGCAATACTTTGCGGGAATGTAAAAAGTAAAAAGAATGCAAAGTGGTGTCAGGTCTGTGAAAGTGGCGCTAGCATCGTTTTGTCATGGACCCGATCGAATTTTCCATAGGCAATATCTAGAAATGTTGTCAATTTAAAAAATATTTCCTCATTAAATAGGAAAAACTTTTGGTTAAGAGGGCATTCAACACACTAGTATCTCACTTTTAAACTAAAATTGTATCTGATAGTCATCAGATAAGGAATTATCTGACGAATAACAACTAAGAACACTATAAGTCAATAAGACTCAATAAGTGTGTCTATAATTTTCTTCTAATATTATAAAGAGGAAAGATTTGATTGTTTATTTGAATTGAAAAGGCTCCGAAACTACTCGACCGATTTGAAAATATCTTTCACCTATCGAAAACTACGTTAAAAGGGAGTAACATTTATATTTTATAAACTTAGGCGTACAAGCGGCGTGCAACATCTAGTCTATACTAATATTATAAAGAGAAAATATTTGTTTGTTTGTTTATTTGTATAGAAACTACTGGACCGATTTGAAAAATTCTTTTACCATTAGAAGCCGACATTATCCCTGATGAACATAGGCTACTTTTTACCGCGAGAAAATGATTTATTCCTACGGGAAATCTAAAATAAAAGTATTACTAAATACTGACCGTAAGTAATAAGTAAATACTGGCCGGCTTGGCCCGGGAGATAGCGCCATCTATCCAAATCAGGTGAACCAACATTTTTCACCTCCCCAAAATATCTTTCAAGCGCAGCGTTGTAAATACACTGAAGGAGAAATAAACAGAACCACACACACACACACACACAATTTTATCAAACCCTACCCCAGATCTCCTCCCCCTTTGTTTTTTTTAGAATTAATAACTAATTCAAATTCAAATATTTTATTACAAACCAGAGTGTGTAAAGGATGTTACAATATTCAACTTATATATAATTTTAATTAATTTAAAGTCTTTTAAATCTTACACAATAAAACTCTATAATTGGCAATGTAAGTAGTGAATTGTATCTGTTTATGTTGGTTTTTGTTTTGCTGTTGGGTTTGTGTTAAAAGTAAATAAAAGTAAACAAAATAAAGCGACTCACATGACAACTGCTATTTTTATTTTTAAAAAATATTTTATTTTTATGTGATATTTTTAGCGATCCGCTACGGCATATGGCGTTTTATACTTTTCAACGAGGACGAAGTCGCGAGCACCAGCTAGTAATAATTAGGCAATATTCAATATGAAAAATAAATTATTTCACTAGATTTTCTTTAAACAATTTAATATAATTACAATATTTACTATTACGTTACTATAATTATACCAAATTGCCATATCACTATGTTTAATTAAAATAAAACAAAAAAGAAGAAAAAGAAAAGAATATTCTATGTGAAAAAAAGAAAAATTAATTATTTAAAAGTAATTCGAAAATTTTCTCTTTGTAAAAATTCAAATTGTTTGAAAATATGTCAATATCATTTAGAACTTTATTGTAGTGATAATTGAATATTGTATTATACTTTAATGTAATTAAAATAATTGTGATTTCCATATTTATTTTGAATAATTTTAAGGGACAAGTTGTTGAATGTAATGGTAACCCTTAGTTTTTTGTCTATGGTAGTGAAATAGCGTAATCTATGGTAGTTTTACATTCCATTGTATGCAAAACTTTAAAAGAATCAATAAAATGAAATCTTTAAATTATTATCAAAATAAGCTTTCTAAACTAAAATACGTATTTAACTGGACAGTTATTTTTCTCTACTAAAAATTCTAACACATATTTCAAAATACACAAGTGAATTAAAAAGAAGAAATGATAGCATGTTGAGTTGAAACGAAATACAAACCATAGCATTTTTAAAAATAGAATGACCATAGACAAAGTCCGTGCGCTTTTCTCATAGTCTGCCATGTTTTGTCCTATTTGTTGCGCTTGATCGACGCGTTTACTATTTGGAACTGTTATTTTCTGAATGTATTACGGGCTGTGTTTTGTTTACATAATAGTGCAATTGGTGGAATAACCATTATAATAGTTACATTTAAGTTAATCAATAACTTTTGATACGTGTGTGTACGACAGTGTATTTCGGATTACATCAAATTTTATAATCGTCGAAGAGCCTTCTGCGGTCTGTATTTAGCGGGATTTCAAAACGAGTTTATTAATTTTAATACGCAATTGTAATTCTATATTTAATCGGTTTTATGACACGACCCACGTGCGCATAATACAGCGAGCATTTCATGCACATTTGTTATTATTTAGTTAGTTCGCGAGTTGAAGCCTCTACGGCTACGCGGAGTTGGGACCGACGAAGGGAAATTGCGTTGTGCATCTTTGTTGCTCCGGCTGCATCGGGTGGCCGTCTGCATTCATTCATTCTTGCATCGCAATATTAGACAGCGATTTCTCTGGTCGGGTGTGCATTAATTGGTCGTGCGCGAGGCTATTGTTTGTCGGTTGTATTGGTCGGGTGGTGCAGCGCCCACGTGACACCGGACGAGTGTTTGGGTGTCAGTCGGTTGCGGTTCGCGGGCGCACGCGAACATTCCGCCTGCAGTGCGGTGCGCGGTCGAAGCGTGGAGGTGAATCACCGCTAGGTGCCGTATCGCTCTTGCATTTGTTTACCCGCGAGTGCATCGTCAAGTGCGTGCAACGGAAGTGCGAGGCATGTGATGACACCGCCGTCCAGTGCGACGGTGCTTGACCGCGAGTGAGTTCTGTGATAGATATGTTTCTTGGGTTATGAGTGTGTGACAAAGTTATATTGTGCTAAGGACGCTGGAGCCCCTAGACGGAGTTGGGCCCGCCGGGGCGGCCCTGGTGCTTCTCGGGGCTCCTCACGAAGGCAAAATGGCTGCGTGGAACCGCCACCACCATTTCAACATGCTCATGGATGAGAATGCTAAAAACAAATGTAAGTTTTCTAAAATCTTCTTTTATATAAAAACTTAACTTCCGCAAAAGTCTTACAAAACATTTCATTTTAGCAAAAAATCTTTTTACATAAAATATGGGGTGGCAGGGAGAATCCACCACCACTGGCTCGTTTCAGGTAGTGTTTTATATAAACAAGATCCTATATATTATATAAATGACCTATGGACTCCAAAACAGATAAATAAATTTGATGAAATTTCCAGGCAATCTTCAGATTAGCCCAGCGTTTGATACTGTACAGTTCAGTAACAATTAAATACAGATTTTTCTTTTTTTTTTTTGGCATTTTGGTGTTACTTTTTCCTACAAAGCAATATAATTTAAAATAATATATCTTTTTTAATTAAAATTAAAATATTAAATGTCTGACAACATTATATGAGCCATAAAGAAAAAGATGAAATCGAGGACAAAGGCTAGTAATAAATAAAAGCAAATGAAACTATTTGAAATATACTTAAAAACAACTTCTGCTTACTATAATCTACTAATTTTAAAATATTGTATGTGAGTAAATAATCAATGTCTAAACCTACCCAGATATTTATAAAAATATATATTTTTCTTATGGGACGTTTATAAAAATAGATAAATAGAAATAGAAACATAATCAAAGTTGGTCATATGAATAATATCTTGTGACCATAGTTATGCTATCCACTTGTGAGGCAGATATCAAAAGGACTCAGATTAACATAATGAAAAAAAATAAACATTTCATGTTAGCTTATAATTTTAACTGTTGCAAGTTTAAGTTGTTTTTAACAAGATGATTTTGGTTTAGTATCAAATAGCGGCCTGTCCCCGGCTTCGCACGGATGCAAATTATATACAGCAAATTATAAAACAGCATGAAAAGCGGTGCAGTAGTTTTTGAGTTTATCGTGAACAAGCAGACAGACGCAATGAAGGACTTTGTTTTATAATATGTTAGTGATGATCTCCTTTTTCCATAAATAATAACATATATTGCAGCTGGTACCTGCGACTTCGATTGTGTTGAATAAGAAAAAAGTAGCCTATTCTGTGTCCTGTATATTTAAATGTTTATCTACCAAGTTTCATGAAAATCAGTTAGGTAATTCAAAATTTCAAAATTAAGATTAAATTTTTGAGATAAATATTTTAATACTACTTATATGACTTTTGTTTAAATGATTGTCTAAATATTTATTAAATGCTTGTTATCAATATTTTCTTATTGATCATTAGCAACCCTGGCTTCTCTGGGGTGTAATTTTTTTATGTACCCTTCCTTCCTCATTTATTACTCTTTCCATAAGTAAAAACCAAATTCGGTTTTATAGGATAAGTAAACCTTCCATAAAAAATTGCCTAACTAATGGTGAAAACTGCATCAAATTTTATTTGGTGCACCTTCAAATCATAATTTGTAAGGATTTTACATATTTTTTTGTGTGATAAGTTAATAATAAAGATAATTCTCTTATTTATAAGTTATTATTTATAACTTAAATAAGTTAACAATAAAGATAATGAAACTAATTCTCATCTCATTTTTTTCTCAAAAATATTTATTAAAATATTATAAACAATATAATTTTAATTTGAGCATTAAGCATTCTACTTTTTATAGACTGTTTGCTAAGGATTTTACCTATCTATGCTTGTTATAATCATGACAGCCAGTAACTATTAATTTAAAGTAATAATTTATTTACACCATATAATTTCATATTTTATGTAATACAATTTAAATTAATCTTGTTGTGTACATGAATTAGCTATTTAACACAAGCAATTCTCTTGTAACAGGCAATGCACAATTTACATCCATGCCTATGGATCCATGACTCAGTGGGCACAATACGATTTTCCGTCCTACCACCTCACAACAGGAGTGCAGGCGTGCCTATGTGTACATTGTTGAATGCACACAACCCTAGCTGACCCACCTGTGTGTTCTGGCCCTTTGACCCCATTCTCTAATCTACCTGCCTCTAGATCCATTTAGCATTGTACATAAGTAAACATTACTAGTTGTACTAACAAATTCAATAAATTTCAATATTGAAATAATTAAATTTAATTAAAATTTAATTTAAACAATATTATAATTGAAATTTAGCACTGCTGAGGTATCCAATTATCCATAGAACTATTTTTAAATGTTTATTTCTTATTATAGCGTTAGTGTCACAGTTTTGAAAGTATTTTTTTTTATTTACATATAAATTGACACTAACATTTAATTTTTAAATAGTTAGTTACCTTTCAGATTAAAATCAGGCACCAGTCAAAATCTTTTCGAAAGTTCAATAATTAGCCCCCAATAACGAGCAGTTTTAATATTCTCCAGGTAGGATGTTTAAATCTATTTTAAAATCAATCTGAATTATTTTTAGGTGAAAAATATTATATAATAGCGAATTGCCACTGGATTCCCACAGGTGCAAACTTTTTTTCTGCAAATTATAATATAAAAACCTTGCTTATTTAATGTTTCTAAATTTTTACATAAATATGAAATCTTTTTGTCAAAATATTGATAAAATTCATAATGGACATTACTAAAATACAACCATTACTTATCCTTATTATCCTTACATATATTATAAAACAAAGTCCTCCGCCTTGTCTGTCTGTCTGTCTGTATTGTCTGTTCGCGATAAGTTCAAAAACTACTCCACCTGTTTTCATGCAGTTTTCACAAATGGATAGAGTGGTTCTCGAGGAAGGTTTTAGTATATAATTTACCAAGTCGCGGGCGAAGTCGCGGGCAGCAGTTAGTATTAAATAAACATGACATTATCTGCTTCTTACATAAAACATCAATATTTTATTTTTTTCATTGATGTATCTTTTTATTATAATATATAGTAGTTGACAACATTCTTGCATGCCTAGTTATAATTGACAGATTATTACCCAGAAACCAACACAAGACGACTTCTAATAAATTGAATGTTATTTTATAACATAATTTGTAGTTTATTTTGGGGAGAATTATGATCGGTCCATATAGCCTCGACCCTAAAACTGTTTAGCGCGCGCCGACGACCTCCCCAACCTTTAACCTAATTCTGTGTATAACCCTCGCAGATGGGTGCTTGCATTGACGCTTTTATTAGATAACACGACTTTTATACCCTCTGTAAGAGGTTTACAATATTCAATTGAGCCAATAATCGTTTATTCATACTTTTTGAGAGTACTTAAAAAAAAGATTTAATTGGTAAAATCACTTATTAATCAGTTTAAAAGAATTAAGCACCTTTACTGATAAAATATTGTGTTATAATGTGGAATTGTTTCATTGAACTCTCAACATCTAGGTTGTCTTTTCACTCTATATTTTACTGGCTGTTAAACAGCTCCGAGTCTCACCACCCACGCTTTTGGCACTTCGCTATAGTAGAGAATGGTTGCATTCGACGAATCTAAATAAACACAGAGATTCTGCTCTTAATACCCAGTTCCTGGGAAATGTGGGGTAACTAGTGGCTGTCTAATATTACACACATGTTTTAATACTGTAAAGTGTAAATCGTCCGAGTTTCATATGTTGTATTGCTCATAGCTCTCCACCCACATTGAAGAGTTTTCCCTAAACATGTTATAATTTTTACCAATATCAATAATAATGCGAATATTTATGTTTATGTTAATACAGATTGTAATAAGTCAATCATACTTTAAAGAGGAAAAACATTTTTGTTTGTGACTGTTTGTGACAAATGATGTTAAAATCTTCGGTTATCCCCAAAAGCCAATCCAATAGGCTGCCGAAATCTTCCTTATTCCGATGAGGATAAGCGGATCTCTAAGCCAATTTCTTAACAATCTGTTTGTAATTCATGAATTCGAAATACACCATGCTAATTTCACAAACTGTTTGAAGAAACAGAATTTTGCTGATATTATGAATGATTACAAGATGTAATTCTTATTTAAAAAAAAAAACATGTCCGAAAATTATGATATGTGTCGCAGTGATCGTTGAGAAACTGTTGCAGAATATTTACGAATGGTGAGTGGCGTGTCTGCACACGAGTTCGGTTAGCGGTTGCCGGCGAATGTTGGTGTCGGCACCATCGTCTGGCTCGAATTTTTGCCCGCACGATCAACTTTCATTCACCGTCTGAAAGCCGTTGCTATGCGGATGCTGGCCTCACGGTGCGCTTGTCATTAAAGCCAAACACTCGTGCACCGTACACAGTCGTTATGTAGATGATATCGTGCTCTTTGGAAAGTTCGCAATTTACTTTTGAGACGGACCGTTTAATTTTATTTTATGATTAAATTTAATTATAGTCCTCTCTCACAAAGTCACAATATTATCTCAGTGTTATTCTAATCAGATAGCGTTTCGATATCTTCTGTAATCTTTTATGTTTATAAATTCTTCTACCCTGGCTGTCAATGTACAGCCAAAATTACTAACTAAGTCTAGGAAACTGAAATTTGGAATATATAAGTTTATTTTAACGCAAGCAACCTCTAAGAAAGGAATTTTTAAAATTTCAACTCCGTCTAACCTGGAGATAATTTTATAAAGAAACAAGTTTATAAATTTAAACAAATGAAACATATTTCACATAGTTTTTTTAACGTATTTCTTCGCCTCTAGTGAAAAGTGTTAAAAAAATTAATAATTATCGATCTGAAACATGTTTGAAGCGTGTGATATAAAATTGGCGATTTTAACGGTATTTCATGTCTGGGAGCGCGGAAGCCTTAGCGGTGAATGGTGGTCACCTTTCTCCGGCGCGCATAGTGTGGAGACGATTCTAGATAGCGCAGCGGCGGCCGGCGCACACTCGACCCGTGAATGAATTTCACATTGGAATGCGGAACGGCGATTTATTGTGCCCCACCAAATTGTTGCTACACATTGTGCGAGTGAAACTGGCTCGAACAATTAGAAACTCCACGGGTTGTTGTCATGCAAAAATAATGACTCAAACACTGCCATGTGATGAGCCATTTTACACTTGTTGTGCGGTATTGAATTTTAAATAAAACAAAACTTGAAATACTTTGAATATTCTAAAAGATTGACTAATGATGTAGTCATAAGTTACCCAGTATTTTTAACCAGTTGCCAATGCGTAGGCAAAGACAGACGCGTGGGTAGTCAGTCGCCAGGTAGGGTAACCAATGTAAATGTATATATATATATATATATATATATATCCGAGTGTGCGCAACTAGTCGCGATTTCTCTTCAGACTGTCGACCCATTATTTCTGCGACCACGATTTCATTGCGATTTGCATTTAAATTGGATTAAGTCCCTTTTCAATCTGCTTCGCTATTTTTATTTGTGTTTGGTGGGTTCTGTTAATATTCTGAGTAGCACACATTAATAGAAAAAGAATTTCTTTTTTCTTTTTTAATAAGTACTAAAAAAACAGCAGACACAGTACACAAAACTTGCACTGTGTCTGCTGCCAATAATTATGAAATGTATAATAGAGATAGGACAGCCCACGGAAACCGCAAAAATCAGAGAAACGATCTAGCTAGATTGCATTTAAAGAAGCAACGTTCAAGTTAAGTGATTTAATAAATATCCAAGTAGGCAGGTATAAGTATTTAAAGCACGAGGTGTGACGCGTTTGCCCTAAAGTGCCTCGCGGAGTCATCGACCGGCCCGAAGGTTTTTGCGAGTCCAACGGTGCTGTTATTTTAATAATAATTGAATGAGTATGGAAAGCACCAGAACGTAACGGTAACAGGATGAATTGTGTGTGACGTACGATCTTACTTGCGGGAGTTACAAGTACCGACAGAACCGTATTGGATGAAAGTCAAAGTCGTTGCGGATGCCAATGACAGTAAATCAATGAGGCATTTTACGATCTTTCGCGTGTAACTTTTCCCAGGCTGAAATTGTTATCTTATTTTCTTATCTTAGGTATATTCCGTACGTTGTCAAGCAAACATTTAAATTTAAGAATCAAGCAAGACAATTTATTTACGCGCGCATATTTAATAAGATAACCGAAAGTCATGTAGGCATAAAATGGTTTAACTAAATGGTTTTATTGTCATGCGAATTCGACCTTCGCAACTTAAATGTTCATTGCCCTTTGTAGATTTCCTATTACATTTATTATACATTCATGCCGTATTCAAATAATATAAATTATTTCTTGTTTCCAAGAGGGCAGTACGACCTCTTATTAAATACCTACTAAGTATTTTTAGGTATTTTAGGTAAAAACATCGATTAATATTTAGTTATTAATTTTAGTTAAAATAAAAAAAAGTCTAAATAGTTTAATATCCCTAAAATGTAAATTCTGTACATGCCCTCTACTAAGTGATGAGCCACGCCTAGCTTTTTGTGTTGTGAATGTTCTAATAGTTACTGTTTGTGCATACATTTAATTAAATTAATAAGTGTCTTTTTATTATTTTTGTTATTTAAGTATTCAAACATAGTTCAAGTATTCATGCATAATTATATTTAATTTGGATTTGGATTAAACCTACTTTGTGTTTTTTTAGGTTACTAACTTTACTGTGTTCTTGAAATCGCCTTTGAGTTCTTAGAAATTTTCAAGGAAAACAATGCGGGTCAATCAGAATTTGCCTATTTTTTTAAAATGGCCAATCATAAAGTAAATAAATTTTATTATGCGTTTCGGACTAATAAGAGGACTGTTTTTATTTGCTTTTTTGATTAAAATCGCCGTCTCAACATAAGGGTCTGTTAAGATTGAGTTGTCGGTAAGGAATAAGAGGAAACCTCATTGAGCCTCTGCGTCGATGACCGCCGGTTTTTGTACAGCCCGCAATCGCATTCATAACTGTTGCCTGAAGTTCATAATCTCACAAATGATCGTCAATAAAAAATATTTTAATAATTTAGCCTTTTATGGCGTTGGTATGTAATTATTAATTTCATATATAATTCGTTAAGTTTTTTTTTTATTAGAGACGGGTTTGCTCTTGGCCAACAACCAGCTTAGTAGCAAGGATGAGGCCTAAGATGGAGCGAGCTCACCCAGAAGTGAGAAGATGCCTATTCACTCGAACTTTAAAAAGATTAGGGTTATATAATAGCTCGGAAATACAGATGCCGGCAGGGAGTTCCAAACCTTGGCAGTGCGCATTATAAAGGATGTTTCAAAGCACTTGGTCCATGTGTATTGCACCAATTGTACGATTTATAAACGTAAATACGGAAGTCTTGTCGATTAAACGACCATTCTATTAAGATATTTGTAAATCAAACAATAGCTCGTCCTCTGTTGCTCGGATGTTTTATTCATCAATGACATAAGACACATTTGTGTTGGTTTGACAATGGCGACGCGAGCGGCACCGCTATGGGGCGGACGGTGTCGTATCCGGCGTGCAAGCAAGCGCTTAACGGCGCGGGCGCGAGCCGCGCTGTTTTCGCGCACATTTCGGCGCCCCCGCGCGGGCCTCGGGCGCCTCGGGTGAACGGCCAGACAGGCGGGCGGCCGTTAAACCTGCCGCGGAGCCGTCCGGGGCGGCCTCGCGAGCCTCGCTTTGCGTGCTGCCATCTGTCGTCACATCTTACCTATTAGTACAGGATCCGAACAGAGCTCGTCTATCACCCACTTGTTTAGCAGACGAAAAGTAAATTTTATCAATTGTTATCTTAGATGAGAAAATAAATCGCGATTATGTTGATTATAATTGCTTATAATCAACCTTAGGCAATATAAATACCTCATCATGTATTTTTTATGGTATATGCTAAAAATGCCATTTTCTTACGACCTCATTCAGTGGACGAGTGAATTAGGTCGCAGTGAAGCATTTGCCATTTTCAGTTCGGGCCAAGGTGATGCAAATGAATCTCCGGCGTCCCTTGCTTCCTTAATGCGTCGCCGCGCGGGGCCCCGGCCCGAGCATCTGAGTCGCTTTGAAAATCTAGTGGATGCATTATTCTTCCGCTTAAGTGCTTAATAAAAAACCCGCTGAATAATGCACTAGTTGAAGACAGCTAATAAAAGCGTGCTCGACAAGACGCCAGCGGTCGATATGTAAAGAGATGAAGATCTATTCAGGAATAATATCCTGCAGTGATTGTTTACGGTGCGGATCTTGGTCGGATTGCCTCGGTACGTTCGCTAGTTTGCCTCGAGCTCAGACAGGACGGGTGCCTTCAGCCCACTAGGACAGGTGGAATGGAGCGAACGTCTGCGTCGGTGCTTTTTCACACTTTGTTTGCGTCGAGGATTTGCATACAATCGGAGAAATTGCGTAGCCTTGCATCATCCGGAAAAGCGGGTTTCATTCGTGTGCTCTATCTATCTACTATACGTTCCCTATTAACTGTATGTAATATATATACATACGAGGGTGGGTCAAAAAGTTCGCGGAATGAAAGGGTTAGAAAGAGATAGGAATTTTTTCGTATACGTAGTACTAATTAGTAACTCAACTTTACTATAAATAAAAAGTTTTAGCTAAATCGGGTTACTTATGTTTTAGTTATCGTCAAGTAAAGAAGTCAATCGGGAAGAAAATGACAACAATACAAAAAATTGAGTTTCGCGCTGTCATAAAGTACCTCACCAAGCAGGGAAAAACGCCGCAGATCATAATGGAAGAGATGTTATCTGCTTACGGGAACTCTTGCCCTGGCAAAACTATGATTTATAAATGGCATGGCCTATTCAAGCAAGGCAGAGAGTCAATTGAAGACGATGACCGCCCAGGTCGGCCGATCGAAGCCACTTCCTTAGAAATTGTCGAAAAAGTGGAAAAACTTCTTCTTGAAGATGCTCGCTTAAAGAAGAAGCAATTAGCAGAAATGGTTGGAGTATCATCTAGTACAATTTTGAACATTATCCATGATCATCTTGGCATGTCAAAGGTCAGCGCAAGATGGGTGCCTAGAATGCTCACACCGTTTCAAAAGCAACAACGCGTTGAGTGCTCGCGGGAGTTTTTGGAACTCTGTAGCGAAAACCGAGATGAGTTTATGAATAAAATTGTTACTGGGGACGAAACGTGGGTCCATCACTATGAGCCTGAGTCAAAGCAGGAGTCAATGCGGTGGCATAAAAAAGGCACACCCCCGCCCAAGAAGTTTAAAGTTTCACAATCGGCCGGAAAGATCATGGCCACTATTTTTTGGGATTTGAGGGTATTTTATTGGTCGACTACAAAGAAAAGGGGGTCAACATCACCGGAAAATACTACGCCAACTTACTCGAAAAGCTAAAAACTGCCATCATTGAGAAAAGAAGGGGAAAATGGAAACGAGGCGTGTTGCTTTTGCACGATAACGCGCCAGTTCATAAGAGCCACGTCGCGATGGCTGCCCTACACAAGTGTGGTTTCGGAATTTTAAACCACCCGCCTTATAGTCCAGATTTGGCCCCGTCGGATTATTATTTGTTCCCGAAAATGAAAAAAGAACTTCGGGGAAAAAAATTTACAAACAATGAAGAAGTGAAGTCGGCGATTTCGGTCTATTTTGAAGGCCTCGACAAAACATTTTTTTTAGATGGTTTAAACAAATTATTTGACAGATCGGAAAAATGCATTAGAGTTAAGGGAGAGTATATTGAAAAGGAAAAATAATTTTGATCTTAATTTCATTTTCTTTCCTTGCCATTCCGCGAACTTTTTGACCTCCCCTCGTATATATAAAAATATTAATTCATTTCACACGTTGTATTAAAAAAAATTGTTTTTAATTTATCTAAGTGTTTAATGATGTTGCAAATACTTTTATTTTACCCTTGTTTAGTATATATTCCTAGGTTAGGTTTAGGTTCACATACAGACTACTCATTTTACACTTAACACAGTATATATTTAGCGGGAGGGTCTGTATGTGGCATACTCACTGTCAACGTCAACTGTTGCAACATTGGCAATGACAGTTCGGGAGTGACAAGTGTGTGTGTCACTCACATCGGTGTGATTCGGCGAACGGAAAGTCGGAAAACGGTTATGATTTTTAAAACGGAAAACGAACGTGATAAACAATCCAGAGTGAGCTAAAGCAACAAGAACAAGTGGACAAAGCCCAAAACTCAAGAGCCATCACGAGGGAGCTCCACGCCCACGACAGCGACAGTACCGTGAGTAGTGTGCCAACATTAGGTTTATCTATATATATTGTAATGCACAGACACTACCAGTTGTATTAAACAATTTTTGGTCCATTCGAGCACGGATAGGGATACAGCGCATTAGATACACGTTAGGACATGCATTACACCTTATATCCAACACATTACTTTGCAGACATAACGGTCACACATTTTTATGTCAAGTGGGTAATGGTAAATCTTATAGTAATTTTTCATGTTTTAAATTTGCTTATTGTGATGGTTTTTTATTGTGTTTTGCGGTTCAGACACAATCAATTATCAGTGTTTTCATGTGAAACACTCGGGTTTTGTGAAAATTGGATATATTTTGTGCAATTTTAAACATTTTTTATAGTTGTAATTTTCGGTCAAAATTTTGGCGGTAATTGTTATTTTACTTATTTCCTTTTGTGTAAATAGCCTATTTTGTTGTATAAAACGGTTTTCCAGAAGAGGTTCTCAATTGTATTTGCTTGGGGTTTCTATTTAATAAGATTTCACAATGCCTAGTAAAAATAATATTATTAGGGTTCGGTATGATATTATAGTATCTAAGTTGGAAGCTATTTACAAATTATCTCAATCTGAGCTAACTTCTAATGATCAGATTAGGTTGTTCAAGCTGCGTTGTACGGATCTGGAGTCCATCTACAATGAATTCACAGAGTTACATGTAAAATTGTCAGTGGATTGGGTCGCAGAAACTGACAAGGCAAGTCATCAACAAATCTTTGATACATGGACGGACTATTATTACTTGATTAAGTTGAAACAGTCTGATTTATTTCCATCAAGCTGCAGCGCTTCAGATAGGTACATGGATCCAACGGCTAGGCATGCGAGCGGTTTTAATTTGCCAAATATAACTTTGCCTACATTCTCCGGCCAACTTGAAGAGTATACACACTACATGGATTTGTTCAAGGCGATGATAGACAATAATCAGTCTCTTACGGATGCTCAGAAAATGTATTATCTGTATGGCTCATTGAGCGGGGAGGCAAAGTCGTTAGTTCAACATTTAAGTATAACGGGGCAAAATTATAGTGTATTGTTGCATATTTTGCAGCTTCGGTATGGCAATCCTAGGTTACAGGCAGACAAGTTACTTCATATTATGTTGTCGTTGCCCAATGCAAATAAAGGTTTAAATTCATTAAAATTATTTTTAAATACCCTTCTGGAAACAAGTAAAGGATTGGAAAAATTGAAATTTCCTGTTAAGGAATGGTCATACTTGCTTCTATTCGTTAACTTAAATAAATTAGATGGGTCTCTTAAGCGACAATTTGAAGATAAATATGGTGGTTGTGAGTCATTACCGACTTTTGACCAATTTATTGAATTTTTAACTCGGGAGGTACAACTTTTGGAAACTAGTAATATTCAGCGGAGTGCCTCAAGTACACATCGGGCTCACATTGCTTATGAAAATAGTAATGTAAATCGGGAGACCATTTTTTCGGTAAATGGTAATGCAAATGTAAGGGGGTGTACACACTGTAAGGGACCTCATCATATAGGCAAGTGTCAACGGTTTGCTAATTTGAAAACATTTGTTAAGAAACAATTTGTAATATCTAATAGGCTTTGTTTTCGGTGTTTAAATAGTCATTATATAAATAATTGTCGTCAGAATTTAAGGTGTAGCAAATGTCACTCTGATAAGCATCACACATTGCTTCATTTGGAACCTAAATTTGTGGTGTCTAGACGGGCATATAGGCACACACCTCAGGGGGGTTCAGAGCAATGTGGCGGAACGGAAGCGCAAGCGGAAGCGCAAGCGGAAGCGCAAGCGGGGGCGCAAGCGGAAGCGCCAGCGGATTTTAATGGCGCTAATATACGGTCTATGTCCAACGTTTTACATGCGGTTTCGGGCAACTCTTACAGGCGTACTGTTTTATTATCAACAGCGGTTGTACGCGTTTGCGACTGTAGCGGTATCTACAGGGAGGGGCGTGCGTTGATAGACAGCGGTAGTCAAAGTACGTTTGTTACGGAAGAGTTTGCATCGCATTTGGGTTTGAGAGTTAAACGTTCGGGCTCGGTTACAGTTAAGGGCATAGGTGGCCATAGTTTGGACACTTATAAGGGGAATGTTTATTTAAAAATTATTCCACAACATGTTGACCATCCGGTATTGGTCACTACGGGTTTAGTAATAAACAAGGTTGCCGATGATTTGCCAGCTTGTTCATTGCCTTCGGATTTGGGCAAATATTATAAGGGGCTTCGTCTAGCAGACGAACAGTTTTATAAGAGTCGTGAAATCGACCTACTTATAGGGGCGGATTTGATGGGCGATATTGTCAATGGAGGCATCATACGGGTTGAGGGCCTGCCCTCTGCAATGTCGACCATTTTCGGACATGTCCTTATGGGACCGGTAGCATCAATTCCAGATGTTGATGCGTGTCAAGCCTTCCATGTGCATACGGATACCTTGCTTGAAAGGTTTTGGGAGGTGGAGGAAATGCCAGCGGCTATCTTAAGGGACCCCAAGGATGAAGAATGTGAGTCGTATTTTCGGGACACACACTCAAGAAATCCGGATGGACGGTATGTGGTGAAACTGCCGTTCTTGTCTGAGGCACCGAACTTAGGAGATTCTGCCAAATTAGCTTTGCGACGTTTTTTAAATTTGGAAAAGCGTTTAAAGGCTGATTCGAAATATCGGGATAAATACATTCAATTCATGAGAGAGTACATTGACATGGGTCACATGGTTCCCAGTGATGGTTATGAGGGCTTGATGCGGTATGTGATTCCTCATCACGGGATTTTTAAGGCTACATCAGATAAAATTCGTGTGGTGTTTGACGCGAGCTGTGACACATCGTCCGGAGTTTCGTTAAACGATATCTTACATTCGGGACCTAAATTGCAACGGGACGTCATGCAGATTATCATGCGTTTTAGGTTGGACAAGGTAGTATTTACGACTGACATCAAGATGATGTTCCGGATGATCGAGGTCCACAAGGAGGACCGCAGATACCAACTTATTTATTGGCGGGAAGCACCTGATGCACCCTTATTACTCTATGAATTGAAGACGGTGACTTACGGAATGAAGAGCAGCCCTTACTTGGCTATTCGCACTCTGAGACAATTGGCGGATGACGGAGAGAAGGAACATCCAGACGCAGCGAAGATACTGCGTACATCGGTCTACATGGATGATATCCTCGGTGGAGGGCCTGACCTTGAGTCTGCCCAAAGGCTGAAGAGCTCCCTGAAGGCGCTCTTGGCTTCGGGAAAAATGGAACTTCGGAAGTGGGTGTCCAATGATAAGCGGTTATTGGAAGATGTTCCAGAGGAACACCAGGAAAGGCCTCATGTCTTTGAATCGGATCAACATTTCGTCAAGATTTTAGGGGTACAATGGAATCCAGTTGCGGATACGTTTACATATCACCTTAGTTTAGGTGAGAATAACAATTGTACCAAGCGGGCAGTATTGTCGACAATAGCGAGAATGTTCGACCCTATGGGTTGGATTAGTCCGGTTATTTTCCAGGGTAAGGTCCTCATGCAGCGACTTTGGTCGGTAAAATTGTCGTGGGATGAGCGACCTCCACCTGATCTTGTGACTCAATGGGAGTCCATTGTGCAGAGCTTGCCTGCGCTGGAGCGGGTGCGTTTGAAACGATTTGTATTGGCGGATAATATTACGGAGTGCTCACTGCACGGCTTTTCGGACGCATCAGAGCTGGGTTATGGCGCAGCAGTCTACATCAGAACGGTTGATGAGGCGGGAGAAACAAAAGTTTCTTTACTTATGGGAAAGTCAAGGGTTGCACCGATCAAGTCTAGGTTGACCATACCGAAGCTAGAGCTATGCGGTGCTGCCTTATTAGTTAAGGTTCTTAAATATGTACGGGAGGCGCTAGAGGACAAAATTTCGGTGAATGGTATTGTAGGTTGGTCGGACAGTACCATTGTTTTGTCTTGGCTTAAGACTTCGCCTCATCTATTACAAACCTTTGAGGGAAATAGGGTCTCACAAATTGTAAACAGCGGAATGAAAATGAAATGGCGATACTTACCATCTGAGATGAACCCTGCGGACGTTGTTAGTCGCGGTTGTCGGGCTCATGAGCTGTTATCTCATCCATTATGGTGGGGACCTTCATGGCTGCTGAAAGAGGAATGGGCTTGGCCAGCAGACATAGTGGGTGTGAGAGGTGAGCCTGGAGTCCTGCCTGGCTTACGGAAGGTGGATATATCGGTTCACGCGGCTACAACGGGGATTACACCATCTTGGATATTTAATAAATACAGTCCACTATCAAAATTAATTGCGGTTGTCGCTTACTGTTTTCGATTCGCACACAACGCCATCCATAAACACGATAAGTGTTTCGGAGTCCTGTCGGTAAAGGAGCGGAATATGGCGTTGGAACGGCTTATCTTAATGGCTCAATCGGAGTGTTTTGCGGATGAGAAGGATCTACTTCAGCGGGGTAAACCCTGCTCTGTGCGATTAAGACGTCTGCTACCATTCGTGGATGCAGCTGGGCTGGTACGTGTGGGTGGGCGGTTAGAATATTCTAGCCTGCCATATGAAGCAAAACACCCAATGTTATTACCGAAGTCACATCCTCTTACGCATTTGATCATTGACCATTATCATAAATTGTATTGTCATGTGGGACCAACGGCTCTTCAAGCCATCCTTCAAAATCGGTTTTGGATCCTTTCGGCTCGCCAAGCTGTGCGAAGCCAGCTTTTCAAGTGTATGTATTGCTTTAAAACTAAAGCAAGATCGGACAACCCGGTTATGGCAGATTTGCCATCAGACCGAGTTAATGCTACGGGCGTCTTTCATACGGTGCAAACGGATTTTGCTGGACCATTTATGATCAAGACATCACGGTTACGCAAGGCTAACACTATGAAGGCGTATTTATGCGTATTCGTGTGCTCAGCCTCTAGGGCGGTTCATTTGGAGGTGGTCAGCAATCTGTCAACTGACAGCTTCTTGGCAACGCTGTCAAGGTTCGTGGCGAGACGCGGTCTGCCCAAGGTTATTCGTTCCGACTGCGGTACGAATTACATCGGAAGCCATCGACATTTAAGTGAGGTTCAACGGTATTTGGCCTCTCGGAGTACTCAGGATGAGTTGTGCGGTAAGGCTGCTCGACAGGGGGTAACGTGGCATTTCAACCCCCCGGCGGCACCACATTTTGGGGGCCTATTTGAGGCTGCAGTAAAATCGGCCAAAACCCTGCTGAGTCGGGTGATCGGAAATCAAATCTTAACCTTCGAAGAGTTGACCACGGTGTTTGCCCGCATCGAAGCGGTGCTGAACTCTCGGCCGCTATGTCCTCTGTCGCAGGACGTTCAGGAAACTGAAGTACTCACCCCGGCTCACTTTCTGATCGGCAGATCGTTATTAGAAGTACCCGAATATAATTGGGTAGATGTACCGGACAATCGGTTGTCCCGGTATCAATTGGTCCAGGCTATTACCCAACGCTTCTGGAAGCGGTGGAGCGACCAATACCTTCACTCCTTGCAGATGAGACTTAAATGGACTTCTCAGGTTCGTCCACCGCGGGTTGGAGAACTTGTTTTGATCAAGGAAGATGCGTTGCCCCCACTTCAGTGGAAACGTGCGCGCATAGTGCAGTTGTTGCCTGGTAGGGATGGGGTGGTTAGAGTGGCTACCTTGAGAACTTCTTCTGGGCAACTGACGCGGCCTGTCACCAAGCTGTGCAGGCTGCCGGTTTATTAATTTCGGTTTAGTATTTAGGTTGATAAAGGCGTTTAGCCTTTCTCGGGCGGGGGGATGTTTAGTATATATTCCTAGGTTAGGTTTAGGTTCACATACAGACTACTCATTTTACACTTAACACAGTATATATTTAGCGGGAGGGTCTGTATGTGGCATACTCACTGTCAACGTCAACTGTTGCAACATTGGCAATGACAGTTCGGGAGTGACAAGTGTGTGTGTCACTCACATCGGTGTGATTCGGCGAACGGAAAGTCGGAAAACGGTTATGATTTTTAAAACGGAAAACGAACGTGATAAACAATCCAGAGTGAGCTAAAGCAACAAGAACAAGTGGACAAAGCCCAAAACTCAAGAGCCATCACGAGGGAGCTCCACGCCCACGACAGCGACAGTACCGTGAGTAGTGTGCCAACATTAGGTTTATCTATATATATTGTAATGCACAGACACTACCAGTTGTATTAAACAACCCTAGTTAAAATATATTGTTGTAGTTAAAAGTTTGTCTTTAAAAGTATAGTAATTTGAAGTCGCTTTCCGCGTCTGTCTGTGGCTGCTAACTATTCCTAAAACATGCAACTGTAGTGGCAGGGCTTACAGATACCCCCTTACAGAATACCACCGTGAAATAACAGCATTACGTGCTGTTGTGTTTCGGTGAGTGAGTAAGGGATGCCAGAGCTCATTAGCCCATCCCCCCCTCTTATCCTTAATCTGTCTATGGTCGGCAGCGCATTTTTTTTATCAACGCAGCGCTTGGCCACGATCTCACTTGATGTAATGTGCAGATGCGGCCGAAGGTGGACCACGCTAAGTGTCTATTTACCCTGGATTTGAAGACTCTGAGGTTGTAATTTTGAGGAAACACGGACGCAGGCAATGAGTTCCACTCCCCAGCATTTCGGACAAGGAAGGTGGAACTGTAACGCTTCGTGCGTGATCGAGGAACATCAACCACGAAGGGATGATGCATTTGAAACACCTATGGCGTTGCTCGTGTTATAGGCGCGACGGCAGCCACCTACCATCGAGTGGATCGTCAGCCTGTCTGTAGACTTCAAAAAAAAACTGATTTTAGTGCGGTTTTCACCATCAGTTCGATAATTTACCATGTTTTTATCATCAATCAATACTACTAATAATAAATCTGTAGGGGTCGGTTATGGAGTAATTTACTTTGTTTTCAGAAATATCGTGTATATAGGCTCTTAATACATGATACTCAAACTAAATTGACGATTTTTAGAATTTTTTTCTGTATGTATTGTATGTATGTATGTATGTATGTATGTATGTATGTATACAATACATTACTCTTAAAGGAATTAACTGATTTTCATGAAACTTGGTAGATAAACATTTAGAAGTACGGGACACGTGATATGCACTTTTTATATTTTTAACGCGGCCGAAGTCGCGGGCAACAGCTAGTATATAATAAAACTTGTTAAGTTTTTCCTGGGCGAAGCCGGGATCGGGGCGCTATAGTTTTATATACATTTTAATTTCTCAAAACAAAGAGTCAATTGTAGGTATCTACATATTATGTATTATACTTGTCTTTTGTATAGTCTATAGCAGGGATGGGGAAACTACGGCCCGCGGGCTATCTCCGGCCCGTGAAGCGTTAAAATCCGGCCCGCGACCATCAAACAAAAATCAAGTGATGTTTTAGACTTTAGTATTGTTAGATATTTCATTCTCATTGAAAGTGCGCGGAGATGAAACAACAACCTCGGAAAATTGCAATTTTCAATTTCTTTCTTATAGTTTTTTTTGTAATATTGCACAATAAATTAGTGTTCCAGAAAATATCTAGCAATATTTTTATTACAGTAATACAACCAAAAATGCAACAATAACTTGGCCCGCCATATATTTTGTTAGTAAATATTGGCACGCGAAGAAAAAAGTTTCCCCATCCCTGGTCTATAGTAACGGGTCAGTAAGGCACAAAAAAATAAATTAGTTTAAGAAAACATTGTTTTGACCCATAGTGTGTTAATGGGCACTCAAACGTGGGCTATTTTATTAAACAGATCACCATAGCCTTTAAAATACGATTTTAAATGAAAATATTTAATTATCTTTTACATTCACCGATGAAATGTTGATCGGTCGCTAGAGTTAAATGCGAATTTGCCATCCGAATCACGCGACATTTCGCTTGGTTTATATTATTACTTAATCAGCAACGTTTGGTTCGTGTAACTCTTCGTGTGGTGAGCTAGCCGCGTCGCGCGTACCGTTCTTATCGCATCTATAGACGTTAAGTGCGCATAACACATTTACGTGCTACGTATAGTTATATGTATATGTACCTAACATATGTAAACATTGTTGCACAACAACAACACGTGGGGACGACCCGTCGACACACAAGGACGCGACACGGAACTATCGCCACTGTAGACACAATATGAATAACATCGTCTATTCGTCTCAGTCGACTGCTGCTGTTACTTAAAAAATAATTACTTATGAGCGCGTTTATTGATTTCGGTACAAATAATACTTTCTGTGATCACCGCTGTAGGATATCTCGCTAACTGCGATTGACGTGCGTGGCCCGCCTGCCGGTAACTATTATTCAATATAAATTATATAAAAAAGTGTAATGTGCAGTTTTGATAATTTCACAAAAACTCCAATAATAATGGTCGTGTTGAATATACTGGAGAGATGTCTGTTCATCTAGTAACTAGATGTCACTAGAAAAAAAAAACGTAAGTTGAATTAAACAACAAATCACTGCAGCACCAACTTTAAGTCGCATTGCTGGCACTAATGTGTCAAGGAGATCGCCTTAATGGATTCTTCGAAGTCTTGGTCAGAGAATTGCGCAGTTACTCGCTGCGAACAGCATCTTAGCGAAGTGTTTTTATTTCAACTTGCATGTCACGGCTTCTTTATGACCTTGCCTGTACAATGAGTTAGAAGTTCAATAGCTACAACATGTTGAGAAAGTTAATGTCTAGGTAGTTTTAAAATGTATAAATTTATATAATACTAGTGACCCCGATCCTGGCTTCGCCCGGGTTCAAAGTAAAAACTATCGAATCTTTTAAGCTGGACCAAATTACACATGTAACTATATAGTTACCAGTTACGAAGTTTTATAAGTCGGTTCAGTAGTTTAGGAGTTCATCGGCGACAAACATGTGACACGTAATTTTTATATTATAAAGATTGTGAAGTGAAATATGAAATTCGCTATCTGAAGTCTTTTTGTTTGTCCGTTTAGTTTAGGTCTGTAAGGTATATAAAGTACTAATATTGGATAGATTAGACTAATATTGTGCGTAATTACGATAAAAAAATTAAAAATATTCAGCTTTGATAATACATGTCATCATTATCAAAGCTGACTAGATAAGGTATTCCGGCGCCATCCTTTTTTTATTGCTGTTTCATGCAGTTGTCGCTACACGATTTGGGTCATCAAAGTATGCCATAATATATTATTAGCACACTGCACAAATTCAATAGTCTAAGATAGTTTTGTGACTTTATTCTGACAAGTGTACTTTTTTAGCAAACAGTAATTAAAATTAATTAAACGGAGCGACCGTTTCATGATAGGTGGCTACAGTCGCCTGGGAATATCGCTACAACAGGGATACCGAGTGTGTGCTCTCTACTCCGATAGTATAGACTATCGCCTTGTCACTATCGACAAGGCGAAGAAATAGGATAAAAAAAAACTGCCTCCATACAGGCTGACTTTTGACCGCAATATGCCCCGTTAATACTACATATGAAAGAAATTGATTACTCGTTTTTGTTTTGAACATTATTGTATGTGTCGTCTATATGTACAGAAGTGTTAGAATGTTGCAAGTGATCATACGTTAGATTGCAATAAAATTGCGAGCTGTAAACGGCGAACGCGTCTAAGTTGCTTTGCGCCCACGCGTGGCATACGCGGCGGCCGCGCGGGTTTACCGAGCAACTAGCTGGGCGCATTCCTCGCATAACTACCTCAGGTTGTCGGCCAGCCCGTGGCTACCATAGAACGGCTTGCGTCGATGACGTAGCAACTCGTCTCAAACGTTCGTCGGCCCGGTCTGCAGTGCCATTTACACTCGGCCTTCTTCACCTCTCGCTGCACACTAACGAGCCGAATGCAATGAGGAACTGTTACCCGTACACGCGGCTCTATTGCGTCTGGACTGGACGCGGTTACTACGCACTTTGTATGTTTACTACAACATCATTATCAACTTCTTGTAGGCAATCAAGATCAGTTAGTTATCAAACTCTAATGTCATTCACGCAAGCTTAATGACTTAAACGCAACCAAAGATCGGGATAATAAACCGATTAATCACTATAGTTACATTAGTTACTGGAGATGTTTTCATTAAAAAAATGAACCTAATTTTATACAGGCTGGAATTTTGTAATGCCACCTGGAGGGGAAGTACTCTTAATACTGTAGATAAAAAATTTACTCAAAGAAAACATTCCTTTATTTTTGAATAGAAAGAAAACTGCATTCAAAGATTTTCGAAAATTCGCTTGCCACACCCGGAAATCGAACCGACTAAAATCTGTAAAAATTACACCCTTTACTTTTATTGCATCGATCGGGTCAATTATAAGGATGAAATCTCTATAACAAACTTCTTAACAAACATGTACCGTGTGGTGTTCACTGATATTGTTTTTTATTTAACCTTAATGACCCCTCGATGTAATCGATATTGCAAGGTAAATCCTTAAAGTGTACAATATTAATAAGATCATAAATTGATTTAAATATTTTTCTCTCTTGTTTATTCGAGAAGAAGCGAGTATTCAAGAAACTACGCTGCAATAGAAATCAATCAAATGTTCTCATTTATTTGTTTTTCTAAACAGCCTTGTTTTGTTTAAAACTATATCAACAAAATTCAAACTTTCCTTTAGTTTACATTAACTATATTAATATTTCAAAGTAATCAAATTATCCAAAGCCTCTTTTACGGTTCTCTAAATTTGGCAACTGTTTGTTTTAAATTTTATTTTTGAAAACAAGCTACAAAGTGTATTTACAGCATTTGCTTTGTGCGTGTGTAAATTTGGCTGAAATGTTTTGTTTCAAAACTACGCAATTCAATATTTCTCGTGGTTGTTGTTAATAATTGTACGCAAAATGCATAGTACATGATGCATATGTGTTCATTGCACACACACACACACATATATATAATATATATTTGCGAGAATATCATGTACCTGCACTAGTACACACGCACGCTCGTGCGCTCCGATAAGACGTCAGTTTAGATCATTTAGATTATGATTTTTTTATCTCAAAGGATATCGACTACTTGGACTTTTTAAGAGATCATTCCATTCTTTTCTTTTATTAAATCTATTCTTTTGGTCAAAGAGCCTACCTCATATAAAAAAAAAATTATACTCCATTTGATTTCTGGACCACTTGGTTTCTTTACGGTAATCGTCCCCATCATTATAAGATTATAATTATTGTATCGTCCATATTCTTAATAATTATTTAATATTAAGTGAAAAAGAAAATCCATAAAACAACTAATAAAACTATTAGTTATTTAAACTAGTTATAAAACTAGTTTAAATAACGAATAGTTTTATAAATTGCCATTATCTGGCATTTTGCTTTTAATAACATAATGAGACGTTCAATGAACCTTACTCTTGAAGAAAGTTTTGAACAAAGTAAGAGTAAAAGCGGTGTTCAAAACATTTAGTAGATATTTTATTATGAAATGTAATCTCCGAACAGACGGCACACAAATAAGACTAAATTAACTTGTCTGCGACCTCTGAATTTGACGCGATAAAGTTAACTCCCGTAATACCTTGGATTAAAAAAAACTAGTTAGTTACATAAAATGAAATTCTATCATGAACAGTCATGATCATTAGATTAACAAAAGACCAGGTATCTGCAATAATAAGGGATATGGAATACAGGCATCTTATTTTTATCCACAAAACTTGGACTAGTTGTTACGTATAATATTATAATATATATTAAGTATAAGCATTCCACGAATAATTTCGCACGAATTTGCAACCGTTCCGCCATCATATAGGTATTTCCGAACCTCCGAGAATCGGATCAGTGTGAATTGGTCAGAAACAATCGATTCACGATCACCTTAAAAGTCGTCACAATGACGTCGTTTCCAAACGAGTCGCAAGTGATTCACAGAGCGGATTTTCACACGCCTTTAAATAAACATGTATTAGGAACCGGGTGTCATGTGGGCGGCGCAGGCGCAGGTGAAGGAGGGCCGTTCACATGGCAATTAGATTTATTATGATATCATAAATGATTGATGAACACCATTTGCTTATGATATTATATGATACTCGTATTTAGTCTGTCGTGCGTGTGCTACTTAACTATGTTGATTTAATGCAACTAAATGTATGTTGTATGGTTATTCTAATTATGATTTCAATCAAATGTTATTAATGTGCTAGTTCAGTTTAGTTATTGTCTTAAAATAAATTAGCCTAGTCTTTTATTAATAGTTACTATTATTAAAGCATTCTTGAGGTATTACGTTTAAACATTAAAGCTTAGTAAAACTATTTAAATCTTTTTATGATTTTTTTCATGTATAGGTACTGGTTATAAAGTTTTTGTTTATGTCGGCATTCAGGCTCACGGTTCACTTAATGGTTGATGGTATTTGTTATTAACTATTCTATAATTTAATGGTAAATACGTTAGCCCGTCAATGTAAATACGTGTTGAAAGTATCTACTTTAAGTTAATAAGAAATGTTGTTACAGTGAGCGTGGTCGGGGGCGGAATGCCGGAAGCCGCCGGCGAGCGACGGCACGTGCCGCTGTACGGCAGGCTCGTGGCCGAGGAGCAGCTGGCGTCGATGAGCGCACCCTCGGACATTCAGGTGAGCGCTGCAGCGCGCGCCCAAGCTTTCTGCCGCTACTGTACCTCTGCTCAGGTAAATGACGCACGAGGCAGTTTCAAACTATACGGTGTCGCACACAACACACTGTTTATGTACTTATTTGTTGCGTAACTTGGATTTTTACTAACCCTGTTGCTGATTCAACAAAGAACTTAATCATAAAGTTAAAAAATACTCCACGTGGCCGTAATATGGCTAATACTCTGTCTATACGCTGAGACGAAAGCATGACTGTCTATTTTCATTTTATTTTTTCAAATCAAAAATATTCTTTTTTATTTTTATAAAGACGTTTTTTATTCAGTAAACGAAAAGTTGCAAATAATGTTAAAATTCTGTTTTGCCAATGCTATTTTATTAATAGTGAAATAGGAGAGAAAAAAAATATGTTAAACTACAAATGATGCCCAATGTTGGTGATATTGAAACGGTTTGTCTGTCGAAATTTTATTTTATCAATCAATCATATGATATTTCTTAACAGTTGACAGTGTATAAAACTTTGTGCCACGCCACGACTATTGTTTTATTTAAAGCCGTCATTTACAACGCTCGTCTAGACATTACGAGCAGGTAAATAAATTAGTTGGCAAACTAATTACCCGCTACAACTAAGTTCTCTTTCAGTGGAAACATCTGAGGCTCTCCTGAATACCGATGGTTGATCGATACGTAACCTTTCTCTCTACTTACTGGGTTAAATAAAACAAGTTGGTCTACATAAATTACACTTTCAAGATTAGATTTCTTTTAGTTCGGTATTAAAGTTTATGTGGGCGCTAACTAGAATAAAGTTGCTTGCAATTTCTTCTTCCTTAACTAAATAAGACTTAAATTTCAGTAAGGTTTTTTTCTTTTGCCTTGTTATCAAGTCAAAGCTTGTTGTTTGTTGTAACATTATTTTTATAGTTAATTTAATTAAACTGTACCGATATCTATTTATTAATAATCCAAACTTCATAAACAATTAGCGACTAATATTTTATATTGTCAAACATTATTGGTAGGGGAAGGTGATAAGCAAAAACTAATATTTAAAACTATTGCTTAGTATCTTTTATATTTTTCCAATGGTGCTTATTATCATATGGCTCATAGATAAAGTCAGTCAACAGTTTTGAATAAGATGCAAAACTGTCACAGTTCTAAGTATGTCTGCTATTGTTTTCAACGATGTTAGTACACTGTTAAGTTATTAACATTATAGGAAATTAAAAACTCGCCTTATAACTCATATTATTTTACACTAATCGGTTTTCATGCGACAAGCGGACGACAACTCGTTTGTTTACGACCGTATTGAACTAATGTTTACATTATACAAACCGCCTCGTGCGTATAATGGGCATACATTTAATGTTATGTAATTGTGATCCGCATGTGATGTTTATGTGTGTTGTGTTATGTTTTTGTAGAATTTAGTGAGCAATTTTTACCTTAATTTACCGCTTCTTAAACGGGACGCTTCGCTCTTCAATCAAATTGGTGTTGCTACAATACATGATATGCGGCGGTGTCAATTTTTGGACCAGACAATCTTTATTTGATGAAGATTTTTAGATTACACAATCGAATCCGCCTTACGCTTCTGTTACCATTATGTCACGAGTTGATGACATAAGGATTTCGTCAAATTATTTACGTATCAACAACGCCATATTCATAGCCAAATGTGCATTCGCTTACTCGCTTAGAAAAACCTTTGAAAATTTCAAATTTGCAATAATTTATACATTTTTTAGAAAACATGTTTTATTTCGTCAATAGTTTTTCTTTCAAATAGTTTTTCTGAAGTGTATGTCTTTGATTTGTTAAGTTACTTTTGCTTTCACTTGACTCACTTGATATTCTAATGTGGAGATTTTGTAACAATAATATCGATCGTCGGTAATTCAAAGTATTACCTAATTGTTTTTACGGTACCGGTAGGCGTATTATAATATGTGACATCATATTATAAGCGAATATTTTGAATTACCAATGATTACGATGTATTTTACCTATGTTTTTTTTTAGTAAAATTGAGAAGTTGTCACTTAAAATAAAATTCAGTGATTATCGCTATGGCATTGTAATTATTTACCTATATTTTAGTATATTTTTTGTAATATTTTTTTCAATACACTCTATAATCAGACAAATTTGCAATGTCAACTAATTAGAGTTTCTCGCTTGTTCAGGCAATGCAGGCACGAATACCACATCATTTTCGAGATCCCTCAACGGCACCTCTAAGAAAACTTAGCGTAGACCTCATCAAAACCTACAAACACATAAACGAGGTAAGTTAACGGTTATTTTTTCTTAGTATTTTATATAGTTTACATGTACATCAACAAATCTGCTGAATATTTATAAATCGTAAATGAAACTAAGGAATATATTTCATGTAATGTTAGTTACTTTTTAACAAGCAAAGCTAACTCCTGTTGAGGAATGACTTCACATGCATACAACGTTAAGTTAATGCAACAATTTCCCCGTTAGAGAGCAAGCCACAAACTACTCCACACCTATAAACGAGCCACACCACTGTCAGTGTCTTAACAGAAGAATTCCGTACTGCTATTTAAGCTTTCTCTTGGTGTTCGATATCAGAAATTCCCTAGTGAAGGGACGTCGCACTAGGCAAATGGATTCATAATCTTATTCCATCACGCATGATGAATAAAAAACTGTTTATTGCTTTTACAATATCTTTAGCCTATGTTGTAACTTAAAATGTTAGTTAATTTGAATCGTAAATTTTAAGAGTGTAGGCGCCCGCTGTCTGTACCTCTTGATTGAGTAATGAAATCAAAACTATACGTAACATTGGCGAAATCGCCCACCAAAAAGCAAGGGCGGTATTCGTTGCCTGTTACAACCATTTTCGTTATTCGTGGGCGATCTGTTGCTAGGAGGCGGTTGGGATGTGTAGGCTTTTCATATCGAAATCAATCGACGGGCCTTTCACGAAGGCAATTTTAGAAACCTAAAAGACTATGCAAAAATTGTATGGACATTGTCCCCCATCTACCAAAACACTTTCCAACAAAATTACAACAGTTACTTCTAAATATATTTTTTAAATATATTAGAGCTCTCCTTTATTGCTTAGCTCTCTAACTAGGAAAGGATAAAAAAGAGGAATTGTATTTCCGCTTTCCAGGAATATGCTCATCTCTGTAACTACCTAAAAGCCGATGACTAAAAATGCCCACACACGATGCAATCTACGGAGTGACCTAGGGGGCTCCCCACTACTGCCCCAATATTGTCACTGATTACAGGTACATGTATGGCCACTTTTAGGAAGAAACTATCAGCAAAACTCTTGCTATTAGGTGCTCTTTTTTAACTATCTTTAAATTTTATGTTAAGTACGATCGTATTACGATTAAACTACAATATGATCCAATCTCACACTGAATTAAAAACCTAAAGCCGAATTAATTTCATGACACTACTTTTAGTACTTGTAAAACTAGTTTCATTCAAAATAATATTGTGAAATCCACAGTATGCCATGGCTTTGCCAACATCGAAGCTTGTTTTTTTTTTCGACTAACGCCGCCCTCATCACGACAAAAAACACACGTGCTATCAGTGCAGGTGCTTTCGCGACACTAGTTTCGCGTCGCGTAATACTGACATTAGTTGCATGACACTAGATCCAAAAATCGCGCGCGACACGAAACTGTTTCACTGTCGTGAAATCGATGTATGTATGCATTGTAAAACTTGACGTTTACACGTGAAATTGTTGATGAAACTAGTGTCGTGAAACTAATTTTATGCCACTAATTTCGTAATGTAAATTTGGCTTAATTATTTGGAATTGGCATCAGGACCAACCCGTCATGTTTTATTTAATACTAGCTGGCGCCCGCGACTTCGTCCGCGTTTAAAAAGAAAAACGTAGTCCTGTGTCCTGTACGTCTGAATGTTTGTCTACCAAGTTTCATGATAATCAGTTAATTCGTTTAAGAGTTATGGAGGAATAACTACATTATTATTATTATTGATTATGATTTGCACGGTCCGTCTATTATTTCATGTTGCTCTACATGCGGGAACGAATTTATTGCGTCGTAAATAAAAAAAGAACTCAATGAAACAGTGACCGTGTTTCACATTTATATATATGTATGTTTCCATATGAGATTAGCATTTCTTGAACGCCTACATCTGCTTCCAATTCATATTATTTTGACAAAAATTGACTATTTCCGTTTTGAAATACATTGGACTGTAACTTAGATTAAATATAGCCGCCCACATGTTTACTTTGAGACAATCTGTTCCTATTTTAATGTCACTTCTGTTTAAGGTTATTTTAATTTTTTTATGATGTAGTTAGAAAGAAAATCGTGAAATAAGCCACTGCGATCCGTCGGTCTGCCTGCCAATTTTTACCTTAAAAATATGGAAGTCTCTGAAACAATAATTGTTTTATTTCGTGAAGGGTTCTAATACGCCTCGTTGAAAACTATTACCAAGTAGTTACAATGTTTATTACTCGTAGATCGATCGCGTTTTGTTTACACTTTTCCAGCGCAAGTTGCTTTGACCTTTTCTGATCACGTGGGTGTTTAGTTTTCACTGCAGCGTTGAATGTTTGCTGCGCAATACGACTATGCGTCACCCGCAGTTTTCCTTCTGTGACGTCATTGTAACGTGAAAAGTTTGACGCATGCAACACGATGAATTCACATGTTTTTCACAATCGTCGCTGTCACAATCTAAACGATCAAGACTTGTTAATATTTCAAAACAAACTAATTGAATACTTGGAATACTCGCAGCTTCTCGAGCTTTTGGGATTATCCAAGTTCTCCTATATTGAAAATTAGTAATGGTGAACGCAATGTATAAAATGCAAACAAATACACGTGTATGGAAAGCACATACGCGTGAAAATTTTCAAGCTACAACGCATCGGCATTTACAGATAGCAAATGAAAACAATCGTGACATATATATATACAATCGTGACATATATATATATGTACCTTTTATCTAAAACGTAAACAGAGAATCTACTCCGTGTAAGCAGACGATAGCGGCAATTGATCTTACTATCAGAGTCACACGTTCGTTCTCCCCTCGCTTTCTATTTATATTTAACCGCGTTATTAATAGACAAATATCTATTTGCGTGTCGTGTGTATGGTCGTTGCCCTATTTGGTGGTGTGTTTACGTGGCGTCCTGCCAGCCAGAACCTGTGACGTTGTTGGTGGCAATAAAACTCCGCTGCTTCAAATCTCATGACTTGCAACAATACACAATATTTGCTACGCCGCACTTTATGTGCTTTTTACACGTACCATTGGCGCGCTATTGCGGAAATTCTATGTGTTTTAGACGTTTTTATAACGTACAATCGTACATATGTAAGTATAATATAGAAACAAGAATCGAACACTATACTTAGGCAGGAGCAATCTTGAATCCTAGTTGAGGCTAATTAATCAGGAATAATGTTCCCTTATCCCAAAGATGAAATGAAAACATCGTGAGAAAATTTGCGATTGCAAGAAGACACATATTTCAAAGATATATTATATGAAATCGTCTGTCGGTATTGTGTTGTAAAACTGCGTGCAGTGTCAATATCCTCGCCTATGTTAGGTAGCCGTCTGCTTACCACACTGCGGTTTTACTGAACCGAGTTATTGGTTTCGAATGACCCAATTGCGTAACATTCGGACATTACACTGACAATAGATTTGCAATAGCGAAACCATAATTGACGATGATAAATGAAGTAAACAGTGAAAAGTTTTTGTTGAAAACCTATTAGTATCACAAAAGAACTGAGACATTGGCAATGGCATCAAATACTTCTAGTAGTAGGTAGTACCTTCTTAAGAATTAGACGTTAAATCAATATTTATCAAATTAATTTTATTGATTGTACCATAGAGTTACAGACTTTTACTGTTATGGATTGAACAGTCGATTGTGAATTCGTTAATAGCCTTACTATTATTTTATTAGTAGATAGACGCTTTATTTACGCTTAATATTATATTATATTATTTGCGACAACGCAACGCAGTCATCTGGAATTTTCATTTCGTATTACGAATTCATGTAATCTATCCGCAAAGATTACAGAAATCCTAGTTATGATAGAATTTATAAATTAAACGACAAATATTAATTACGATTTTTAAAATCATTGTTCAACAAAAGTTCTAGAATGAGAAGTAACTGTAATAATATATATAACCCACTCTTGTAACTCTTCTTTGTTTTTTTCTATTACCAGCTTTGACATTTTATTTAAACAAATTGTTATTGGGCAACTTTGTGCACTAAATGCGTTAGGTGACAATGACTAAGACCAGTGGGCGAATGTTGCAACGTTTGTCGCCCGGTCTATGCCAGCATCGCAATCGAGTCAAGGAGAGTGGATAGATCGCCATCGTTTCGGTTCACTGTATGGATTGATTAGCCAGCCTTTTTTAGCCTCTAAACTTATTATGGAAATTACAATTTATTTTCATTGAATTAATTTTCCTAAATTTACAAGAATGTGTCATTTGATAACATGTATCAATATCATCAATAATCAATAATAAATCTGTAGGGGTCGGTCATGGAGTAATTTACTTTGTTTTCAGAAATATCGTGTAAATAGGTTCTATACATGATACTGAAACTAAATTGACAATTTTTAGAATTTTATTTCTATATGTATGAATGTATGTATGAATGTATGTATGTATGTATGTTCCTCCATCACTCTTAAACGAATTAACTGATTTTCATGAAACTTGGTAGATAAACATTTAGAAGTACGGGACACGGCTATTTTTTATCTTTTTTAACGCGGACGAAGTCGCGGGCAACAGTTGTGCCATTTAAGGTGATAATGACCAACATTATTGTTTATTACTACATTTAGTTAATGTGCAATTAATTAATTATTTTCAAATAGTAATTTATAACTTTAATTCTTCAAATGCAGTGATAATTCGTGAAGTGAATATTGTTAATTGCCAGCATTAGAACATTGTACTTGATTGAATAATAAAAATATTTAGTAAACCAGACACTTCTATCCATATTAATGTTAAATTTAACTGCTATTAGGAGTAGCTTACTGCTATTGCTGCTATTATTACAAACCATTCCTTTATAGTTGTGCGTGGTTGTGTTCTGTACGCGAGTAAGCGAAGTCAGAGCCTATTTTTTTATCCATTCCTTGTCCCATCTGCCACCGAGTGAACGTCAACCGTTATAAAAGAAAAGGAAAAAGGTTATAAAAGATGTTGGTTAAATCGTCAACTTCTTTGTTCTATATTAATTGTTTTAATATGAAAACAAACAATCCACGCTCATTGGAAACGTATTGGTCATTATCCGCTTTCGCCCATCTATCGTGTCGGTACGCAACGATTGACGGAGCATTAATCAGCTGTTCGAAGTATCTCGTAATTAATTGTGATGTTCCATTCATAAATTGATTGCATGAACAAGAAAACTTTGCGGTCATTGAGCGCCAAGCAAAGATGGGCGAAAATTTTCTTGATATTTTTTTTACCAGATCGTGTTAATTCGTCGTTATATTGAGATAAGTTTGTAGAATATAAAAGTATAGCAAATGATTTTTAATTAATAAAGTAAAATTGACTTTGTCTAGAACTTCTCATTTATTAAAAATTAACTATCAAAATTGTAGTGTGTATTAAAAGTTTAAAAAAAATTGTAGAATATTTATTTTTATCATTAGCAATTATTAATAAAGCTAATTATTTAGTGCAATAATCTAGTAAACTAGAGATATCAGAAACTTAAAAGAATAAATAAATCTATTATTAATTTCTTCTTCTTTTATTTAGGATCCAAAATTACCTATTTTGGTATTATTGGCTCATGAATTTCGATATTATTTTTCAAGATAGTGTTACATCAATTTTCTTTGCAAATATTTGTCGACGAGAGAAATTGTGATTTGTCTTTTTCTAGACTAATCACTGGCTACATGTACCAAACAATGTAAATGCAAGCGGGCCAACTAAACTGAGCCAAGGTGAGTACTAAAACGTCACGCTTCTACTGTTGCCACCCGGATTATTGTTGAAGCCGACAGCGGCGCCAGCTAGGCGGGCCGCTTCGCTTGGAAAATCCTTAGGTACTGTTCACATGCAACAGACGACCGAAGAAGACCTACAAACGCACCTTGTCACACTTACCATCTACCTATTTGTTTAATTGCCTATGACTTATTGGATAGGCCGTTTTGCTTTCATAATTTATTTCGTCATGCTAGCTCATATCTACTTCGCGTGAATCACTTTTGTTATCTCCCGTCAAACTACAATAGAAGAAAAATTCGACTGTCGCGTCGCCTATTAAGTGAGGATAATATAGTATAGAGATCATCCAACATTTTGACTAAAAAAAAATTAATAATGAAAATTGACTAAACAGACCTTTCATAGTAATTTTTATTTTAGTATTGTGTTTCTGGAGAAGTTTTATTGTAGAAATGGACGATTTAAAGATATTTTAAGCGAAAGCCTCAACATCCGATAGTTACGGGCTAGATATTTTGTTGCCAATTAGAACATAGAATATGTGACACCGTGAACTGTTTTACACAACGTGACACAGTTTCTTAATTTCTGTTTCTTTGATGATTTATTATTAGCTGGAAAACAAAAACAATCCCAGTTGAATTTTATTAACATATTGTGCTATTCTAGCACGTAATATCTAAACATTATTATTTATGGTTATTGTGCTTTTAATTTGTGTAGGTTTTGGCGGCAAACTTACTACTTACTATTACTTGCTTTATTACATAAATGATTTCAATATTTTAATGGTAAATGGAACCAGACATTCGGGCGGTCCGTCTTGATAATTTATTACCACTGTCGCATCGCCTAGGGACACAAGAAACCCAAAGTGGGTTGCGCGCTGCAGCAGGGTCTGCTGCAGCGCGACTACATATTACACAATATGGACAAGGAATCATGGTAAAGATTGGACGAATGGCATCTATTACTCATGCAAAGAAACATAACGTCACACATTATGTGATGGGTTAGTTAGGCATAGGCTTCCAAGCTTATGATTTCTTAACGCTATTGAAACAAGTTCTTATTTTATCTAAGAACTATCATTAAAGGTAATTGCAAATGATTTGCCCAACTATTCACAATAAAAGTAATAACCTAAATGAGTTTTACGCAATAATTAAGTTTTTAGGTTGACTTTCATTTGCCGCTGATCGTTCAAGGAAAACATTAAAAGTACCATTTACACCTCGTATAAAATGATTTGGGAGACCAATCGGCGATTCGACACGAAATTTACACATATTGCATTTGAAATATTAAAGCAAATACTCATACAATTTGTTTCTTTATTGTGACCTATTGGTGGATTGCATGTAAAAAATAATGATCGACATTTGTTACGGATCGTCCTATGATCAAAAAACATTGCGGAAATCGAGGCAGGCATACTGAATTCCGTGTTCGTAAAATGGTCGTCTGGTAACATAACTCGCAAAAAGCACGCGTGCTGTTGCATAAATGATGCCAGAGCCCATTCGTTTGAAACCACGTGTTCCTTACACATTCTCCTCTCAGGATTTTAGCGCATTTTCATACCTCTGCCAAAAAGTCGTCCTATCTTAAAAAAAATATATATATTGAGTCCTAGTTAAACATTTTCTAAAGCGCCAATACATTATTTAATGGTGGTTTCTATATGTTTGTCCCTGAATGTTCGGGTTATCGGTGCCAAGGTGTCCACCGGAGTACTAATTGCGTGTTAAAATTATTTACTTGACATGGCTCGGCCTTCGTAAAACACCAATATGGCTAGATCTCCCTCGGCTTAACTTGTGACATTTAACACAATACGTTTTCAAAGGTCTCACGGTGCTGGTTGTTTGGTAGAGATTTAACGGAAACGCGCGCGTTTACGTTCACGTTGTTCTCAGGTGGTCCTCTGCATACAACCTTGTCACAGTTAACCCCAATAGCGTGGTATTGAAAGTTTTGCGGGAAAGAGGACACCACTTGTCAACGCGCCACTAGTTTGTTGAAACAAGAAAAGACAGTGTTTCTCGGCTACGTACAAAAACTGTATGTAAATTAACAAATACCTCTGCTGTAATGGTAAAGAAAATATTTTAATTACATTTCCTTATCACAGTATAAATAGAATTATTGCAAGCTTAAATTCTAGATATATAATGACATAGAATATATCTAGATGAAAGTAAATGAATGAAAACACAAAACAGACTGAAACTACTAGTAACTAAAGAAAATAAATTTTACCCTTTCTGTATTTTTGGAAGTAAATTAACTAAGTTGCTTAGTGTCTAAATCACGTAAAAGCATCTTTTGAGGGTATTGCTTCCGGTTAATAAAGAAAATTCTAAATTATATAATATAAGGGAAAGGGGGGCATAACGGGGACGTGAGGCACGACGGGGCCATCAACACATACAAAAGTAACTACGCTCACTAGAAGTGTTTTGTTTTCGCTAAGAGGTGGTTATTTTGCATCTTTCTTCAACCTGACAGTGAGGAGCGACAAAGTGGCACGCGTTTGTTTTTTTATGATAAAAAAATCATATATTTGGTAAAATTGCAATTAAAAGTATTATTTCATGTTTTTCTTAACCACATTCGATGCCAAGTGGTAATTTAATATGTAACTAAAGTGTTGTCATTAGTTTTTATAAGTAAATAAACTCGCGAGCAAAATAATTGCATCACTTTGCATTTTTTCGTCTGCAAAGCATAACTTTGTAAACGGGATTCTTTTTTTAAATATTTTAATGAAATTCTATTTCGTGACATCTAAGCTCTACAAAAAATGAACAAACATGGAAATCGGCTCAATATTTTTCAGATTATAGGCATTTTCCTGGTTTGTGGGCGTTTCCGCCTTACCAAGCGCACGAGTTGGGCTCCCTTTGTCGCCTATATAATGGGAGTACAGGAGGAGAGGGGTAGGAGGGGTTGTCAGAAGTCGACCAGTACATATCTCCGTATATTTTAACACTGAAGAATACCTGAAAAATTTACACCACTGAAGCTGAAGTCGCCGTCGTCGTCCGTTTGCTGCAAGAGGGCCGTAGCCAACGTTCCATAGCTGCCGAAGTGAATTTAACCCAATCTACAGTTTGTAGAGTTTACTAAAGGTTTCAGCAGACTGGGGCCTTTACTTTAAGACCAAGAACGAGGCGCAGAAGGTGCACATCAGAGAGAGATGACCGCTTCCTTGTCACGTCATCTCTCTGAGATCGTCACCAGACGGGAGTTGCTATCCAGCAGCGACTCTGTGAGGTCCGAGGAGTGGCTGTCAGCGAGTGGACAGTTAGAAGGAGACTCAAGACAGCTAACCTTAAACCAAAAAGACCTGCAACAGGGCCCAGGTTGCTGCCGCGACACCAAGCAGCACGACGTGAATTTGCAAATATTCATGTCAATTGGACAATCGAGCAGTGGACCCCTGTTCTCTTTTCGGACGAGTGCAGGGTGTGCCTCAATGGCTGTGACAGAAGAAGAAGGGTCTACAGGAGAACAGAGGAGCGATTTGCTCAGTGCTGCGTCTCCGAAAGACGCCTACGGAGGAGGTTCCGTTATATTTTGGGGCGGCATTTTCTACGACGGGCGAACTGAGCTGGTTTTCGTGCCTTCTGGAGGTCGTGGCGGTGGTTTAACCGCTGCCAGGTACATCACGAACACCCTGGAGGAGCACGTAGTCCCTTACGCTGGCATGTTTGATGAGGGGTTCCTGCTAATGCAGGATAATGCCCCTTGTCATACCGCAAGGGCCACTTCGTCCTACCTTCGCGAGGTGGGCATTGACACCATGGACTGGCCAGCGATGAGCCCGGACCTTAATCCGATCGAACACTTGTAGGACTGTCTTAAAGAGGAAGGTTCGCAAGCGGAATCCTGTCCCATCCGATGTTGAGGAGCTGAAGGAAGCCTTGCTGGAGGAGTGGGATGCCATACCTCAGGACTACGTCAGGAAGTTGATTAGGTCAATGAAAAGAGGCCTAGATTGTGTGAAAAAGGCTAGGGGTGGTAACACCAAGTATTAATTTCACATTAATTTCTTTTATTCCGAAAAAATGTCCTTTCATTCTCAGTTTTCCTACATTCATTTTCATGCATTTTGCGATTGTTTTCAGGATTCCGAGCTTTTTCAGTCCTTGGACTTGAAAATGAATCCGAATTACACATTTTCTAATGCGTTACATTATCAGCTTTCATTTGGTACCACAATTTTCAGATTTTGTCAAAGATTAACAAAGTTATTAGGTGGGCACGAAAAAATGAAAAGTGATGCAATTATTTTGCTCGCGAGTGTATATTATGTTTATTCTTTTATTGTTTGTTTTCTTTAAAGTCCCCGTTATTTATTTAAAAAATACATATAGAAAGGGGGGCACCCCCCTATATGTATTTTTTAAAATAATCTCTCTCATCTCATCCCATTGAACCCCTTGAACCTATTATCTATTGACCTATTGAATGTCTTAGAAATAAAATGTATTTATTTATGGAGCTTGCTCGGCTTCTACTGCCTAAATCTTAATTGCATGTATGCAAAACCGAAATGAGGCGCTAGTTTTTTTTACATTATATTTTTATTTATTCCTACACAAAAGAGTGACCAGTTCACTTTTCTTGTTTGAGAGTGTTCCAAATTAAACTTCTTACATATTTTGAACGCCTATAATGTGATGAACACTGTTAAGCATGCGTTTTCTGTCGTCGACACTAACATTACAAACGATAACTTTAAAAGTTTTATCATAGTTAATCTTTCATTTTATGTAAGAATATAGTCCACAAGACCAAAGTATCATTATAATGGTGTTTACATTGGAAATGTGTGTCGCGCCCATAACCTGCCCGATAATAAAGTGTTTCAAGGAGATGATTAAATATTTTTACGAGGCTTTACTGCACATGCGACACCTTTTATTTAATGTCCATATGATATTAATTTGCCACCCATTAATTTGAAAATTCGTATATAGTTGAAAGCGCAAAAATATTCACCTAAGTTTCTACTACGGAGTGTATTATTTAAAACACATTCGCTATAGACATGAATATTGAAAATCCAAATATTTACTATATTCATGCCGACGAATCCTAAAAAATAGCTTAGTCTTATGTAGGTAATAAAAAAAACCTTCTCTGAAAAATATAAAATCTTTTTTAGGAACTAATTATTACGTTCCACTTAAAGGAATTAGCATTTCAAAACAACCCGGCAGCTTTTATTATTCGCCCCTAAAATAATGTCTTCATTCATTCTCTAATTTCAATTTCAATGAAACAATTTGGCGTGCCCTAAATAATTAATATCTAAATTTGTACTACATAATGTACGATGTTATATTTTTACATTCATTGTTTCCTTTATTTTTGTTCTTATTCTAAAAAAAACCAATATAGATCACATGCCTAATTGTTTACCTGAGTAACCTTATTTTTAGAGCGAGAAGTAAAATTTTGGAAGTAACTTATTTCTATAATTGTGAACATGTGGCGTGCCTATACTGTCGGTTAACTGTGCATGCACGTGATAAAGGCGCCACCGAGAACCTTGATCTATAATTAAATTATACTGTTGACGTAGTATTAGGTCATCTAGAAATGGAATTTGAAGACCTATAATACATTAAAAACCTACAATTACCACCAGTTAGTGTTTTTATATTAGCATGACTGTCTTAACTTTTTGGTAACTAAAAATAACCAAATTGTTACGAGGTTGTGATTTGGACTTAAAATATCTTAAACCCGATTTATATGAAGTACATCAGCGAATATTCATAATATCGTACTCTGTATTATTTTAATTACAAAAACTATATATTTATAGATTTATTTTGATATTTTTAAATATATTTAGTAGCGTCTGCTTAGGTACATAATTTCCTATTTAATATTACTCTCTTGAAAAGCTAAAAGTAACTTACGTGTTATTTATTGTCTAAGTGCAAAATTACACTCATCCAACTCTCAGTTAAGTATGTCGTGTATTTGTTTACATTAAATGCTGTGTAATCACAGCATAATATAATATTTCAATCGAAGTTATTACATCTAAAGGAAAAAAAATGCATAAAAATACATGAGATCGCAAAATAAATCAAAACCGTACAATAATGTAAAGAAGTTATGTATAGAGATATACACAGTAGTGAAGGGGGCGTTTGAAAAAGTCTATCTTTTTTTAAACAAAGATCCCCTTTCAGTAATTGGATTGCGTCAGGAGCGATTGGGCGGGCAGGTGGCGCCGGCGTATCAGCAAAGACCGGTAGACGGAGGCAGGTTTTGTTACGGCACCGGACGGCCGTGCGGCCAGTAATCTAGTTTGCACGGTTACCAACAATTAGCCTCCGTTGTCCACTGTCGCGGTCCTCCCATCCATATGCGTCCGACAAATTGTTCCTGACCGATATTTTCCAGTTTGTGGAACCGAGTTATATTCTACAACACCAGCGGGACGTTCGCGTATTTCTACGCATTTATTCTGATATATTTTGAAATCTCATGTTATTTTCGAACTTTCTCATTCGAATTATAATAATAATATGTGATGATGATTGACCGCTTGATGTCATCGCCAGCTCGCAATGAGTTCTGTGAATGCCAGTGTGCAGTAAACATGTTAGTATATGGCAAATTCGTTACCAAATAGTTGTGATGTAAAGCGAAGTGATAGGTAGATGGGTGATGGTTACACCAGATTAAAGATAAACACGTTTTCTGAAGATCCAACTAAGGAGGCATTGTCAAGCATCGATGATTTAATGATTGCTTATAATGATCCTGTATTATATTGTTAGGGTTACATATTATCTCGTAAATCGTAATACGGTTTTTACGACAATTGCCAATTTTAATCTCCAAGTGAAATGATGTAACCGTGTCCATTTAAATGACCAGCGCTAGTGGACACTCTTTTTATGAGCAATTACTAAGTTGCAATAGGCCACATAAATGTTTATCGCGACGTTTATTCCCAATAAAATAAGATTGTTTAGTGGTGATGCAAAATGAATTAAGCTACTGTAGTGTGATTACTGATTAATATAATCATTTTCAGTGCTCATTTTATTTACAGTAATAATTAATAGACTCCTTTTCTTTATGAAATGCTTCGCGGAATGGTTAGGTACGTTTTGGTGCCTTATTTTCACACTAAAACGTCTATGTGTTGATTTTAATAATCTATGTTCACTGTGCATATTTTAAGATTAAAAAAAAACTTGTCCTGTGCGGCGCGGCGTTCTAACGTCGACACTGCCGTCGAAATCAATTTTTCTACTACATTCAGCGGGGTATGCCATTACGCTCGTGTTAGCCTCTAGTAATGTGTTCGTGATGTGTGTGTGTTTCAAGAATTAATAAATTTCCTGACAAAAGCATGTTTTCTACTGGATTTCCCCAACGCACTGGTCGTAAAACGGCTCATCTTTTTATATTCCTTTTAACCAAGTGTTTTTCCGTGTAGGCTACACCTCGGTCCTGGTGGGAGTTATCGAAAGTTTGATTTACAGCATTCTGCAATTATTACAACCACAAACAACTTGTCGCAATAATATATTGAAGTCAGATAAACGAGTTTCTCTGTAAGACAAATATTTTTAAAATGTCCTTTCGTCAATTGTAACAGTGTTTCATTCAAAATAATACAATTTAATTTGAGTACATATATGCAAAATGAGGTGGAAAATTCAATGAATAGGTATTCCATGTCGAGGTCATTAAACTTTGTTCGAGTGATGGTCACCTTCAGGTCGCCGGTGTCACCTTGCTTCCGAAACTTGATCGACTACAGTTATCACTTTAGTAAAATATTTAAGTGGCATTTAATATTTTTATTATAAGTAGGCACGGTAGGTACTAATAGTACCTTGGAGAGAATATACTCGTATAATGAAATATTACTATTACAGGTTGTTTTAACGATATTGCAAATAATATGCTGTTTTTAAAAATATTGCATCTATTCTTTAAAGGAGCTAGATATTTTCTCAGCTTTACCAGTACCATTTTCGACCGACAAAAACGGAGGAGGTACTCAATTAGCATGTTAATATGTTAATTAAAAATTTATTATATTCACGATTTTTGAAGTGAAATCTTCTTTATGTGCTCAAATGTTATTTTTTTAAATCACATGCGTATAGCTAATAGATATAATCGCTAGATATAGCCCCTTTTTCCTTTTTTCCCTTTTTATAACCCCTATTTCCGAAGATGAAGAAAACTATGAAGACCTAATTAAAGTTCGTTCTAGAAATGCTTTTTTGACCAACCGGTGTATTTTTTATGTTTATACTTCATTGGCACTTAAGGTTATCTACCACACACATTACACATTCTTAACTAAATACAAGTTATGGTACCTATCTAAATAAATCGCTATGCACCAGTTCCGTCCAGTATTAAATACGAAAATAGGTTTGACCTAGCTGCAGATGTAATCGCGTGGGATCGCGGATGTGTCAGACGGGCTTACCCAACCGGAAAAAATTGTATACTCTGTTTCCACAATTAAAAGGTACTCAAATTGTCACCAAAATTACGTAGGTGTTCGTTTAGCACTATCATTTTTTGTTTTAATGCAGATAAACAAAAATGACGAATGGGACAAATTAAAGGAAATATTGTACCGCAAAATTGCACAAAATAATAAGTTTCTAATTTTGAAAACGCTGCCGCCCACGCCGCCGCGCCGCCTTGGCCTCTGCGCCGCAGAAAACGTCAGATGAATGTTTTTGTTGTCAGCCTTTATCTTAGCATGTCTGAGATACGATCGGCGCAGTTTTTAAGGACACGGTGGGAAACAATGGATTTCACGTTCCCATTCGCCGGCTGCTACTCAATGAGTCAGCTGATGTAGCAACCGGCTACTAGTGATTCATAGTTGATATATTGACAACGAACATTAATTGTTCGGATGCGGTATCTTAGATAGAAATAATCCAGAAAGGTTTTTTTTACACTCAAATATTAATTTTATAAGTGTATTTATTGATATTCGTAAGAATTATATACTTCCTCACATTAGTTATTAATTACCTCAATGACTACAGTGACTTGACATAGATTTTTTGCGTTTCAAACCATGTAAATGCTGGAATACTTTTTACGATTTCACTTATTTGGAACTTTCAACGCCGAAGAAATTTTTTCGTAAGAAAATCTGTTAATGCAAAGTGTAAACTTCATGCAAAATGATCCGTTACGTAACTAAACTAAGAAGACCTAATACTTTGCCTAACCTAACATGCTTTCCGGACTGCAGCACTAGGGAAGTAGTAGTATGTTTAGACCAAGCCAGTTTAGGCCAAGCCAAAAGTTGTTACAACTTTGAGACTTCGAGTCTTCGAGTCTCTAACGTCAACAGAGTGTCTAAGCGCACAACATAGACGCGAAGAACGAAGACTGTTTTATACTATTCAAAGATAAAGAAAGAACTATGCGGATAAGTAATTTTCCTGAGAGTAAAATGGCACCATATCATTGATAGATATTTCTGTTAGTGATTAAAAAAATGTAAAAAAAACACAGTTGTAGCAGTGTCATATCGCATTTGAGCTCAGTTATGTAACTTAATGATTGTTCTCAACAGGCGAATGCGTCCGCCGATTTCGCTACGTCCTTGTCATTAGCGACGTACTTGGACTATTATTTAGCGGCAAATTGCTGTATACCAATTGTCTAGTTAAATTCTCTTGTTTTAACTAGGTATTTAACCGCGATTACCTCGTCAATGTTTACACTTATTTCTCGTAAAGACATTTTGCAAGGTGAGGAAATGTGCGACTGCGATAGATAACAAAGCTTAAATCAATGGAGAGTCATTGGTAGCACCACTGTCTAAAACTTAAATGGTTACTTTCATTACGATAAATATCTTTCGAAATGTTTATGTGTGTATATAATTAAATTAAATATAGTAGTCAAAAGTCGATATCAAAGTTTTAAAAAAGAACATTTAATAGAATGAGGCACAAAGGTCACTAACTCAAAAATATACATTTGTGATTGTTTGTGAAAATTTAATCCAATTCTAAGAAACATTTAGGTAGATTCAATTCTAGATTTCGTTTAAATGTGATTATGCGAGCCTTTAGTTCTTACCCTAAACAATTGCCAGAAACAAAGGCTGAGCCGCAATGTAGTTAATCGAAATAGGTGATACGAAAACAATTGGTTCCGCGAATTGGATGTAAAGTGACGTAAATGGTTGCTGTTATGACGTGTCAACGCAGGCGCCTTCGATAAAAACCGCCCACTCACGTTGCAGCTGTGACGCCAACACACATAATAATGTGATGATAACATTGTTTACTTTGGACCTAGGTTTAGGTTGTACCCGAAATCCGTAACGCGTCAAAGTTAATTTTTTTATTTCCTATGAGCGGCTTCCTCGTACATCATCGTACACTTGCGCACGTAGCAAGCAGAACTGGCCCCTACCCACTAAAACTCCCCGGTGTCTGCTTGCCCTTTGAGTGAGTGGGAGGTGGACGGGCTCTGCTGAGGCAACTGCTCCGACCCACACCCCTCGGGCGGCCTAGCCATTGCTGGCTAGGCTGACGCCAACGAAGGGATTGCCCGGAGACACCCGAGCAATCCCCAGACGGAGGGGACCCGTGCAGGCACACACAGCTAGCCAGCTGTGTGCGCAGGTCCCCGAGGGCATTTGAAGATGGGTCTTCTGCTGCTGTGTTAATGGGGGGACTCAATGGAAACCAATAGTGTCCATTGGCTCCCCCCCGCCCCCCTGCACCGCGGGCGAAACTCCCCTCGAACGAGCAGGGGATCAGCGGCCACCCCTCCAGGCGTCCCTTGATCCCCTGAACTCAAATTCCCTGACGACAGCTGACGAGAGAGGCATAGAGAGAGATACCAAGTCCCGCCCCAGCCGCCAGGGAGACACTAACAAAGAAAGAAGTTCCGCCCCATCAACACCAGCAGGGGACCAGGGTCCACCCCTCCAGGCCTCCCCTGTTCCCCTGAACTCACTCAAATCCCTGACGGCAGCTGACGAGAAAGGCATAGAGAGGGATACTAAGTCACCGCCCCAGCCGCCAGGGCAACCTCAAGAAAGAGAGAGCGCTCCTGTGAGCACTCCTCTCGGGTGTGGGCCTTGTTGGTCCCCAACAACCAATCCGATTTTACGAGCAAAGGTCGGTGGTTCTGTCCACCACCGGCCCTTGCGACCCCTCGGATTGTCGAGGGTAAGCCCCCCCACCACGACAAGGTCATGGCCCACCTAGGCGGGGTCCTCGTACATCACCTACCAATTCGTGGAAAATGTCGTTGATTGCATTATTACCTCTATTTTTGTATGTTTCTCTTTATTCAAATTTACTATACCTATATGGTGTATATTGATTGTTTTTCCAAATAAAATAAGTAACTTTTATTGTTAGGCGGTCTGTTGTGAGAGTAAGTTACTGCTGAATTCAATGCTATTAGGTAGCATTACCATGCCCTCCTAAATTACATTTAACTGATATTTAATTTAATCACATAAATTAAATAAACGGTTTAAATTTGAATGACCTCGAGCGGATATTTTCACCTATCTTATAATAGGTATATGTAAACATCCGTTTCAAAATACATAGTTGGAGAGCACCTTCATGATTCCGCTAATCAACCCGAGACGGCCGATAAGCAGGGGTTTATTAATGAAATGCACGACGCTCACACAGTCATGTCGGCTGTGTTTACAAATTTCTTATTTCGATTTGCACTAATCACTGAACGAGAGCTAAACGCTCGAGATTACATGCCATTGAATTAATACGACTTTTAGCAGCATTAATTGAACAGATTTCGTAATTTGCACTTACTTTATTTACAGTAAGAATAACATAAGAAAATCCCATTTGGAAAATGGGAAACGAACGGCCTGTTCTCTGCTAGGACATGAAACACCTAGTTGCCTAGTTGCCTCTATTTAATTTAGGATTTTTGAAGTGAAAACATTTTAGCGCGTTGGGCACTTTTTATGAGGGGAAAAAGTCACACTGATATAATTATTATATCGATGTGCGTGCGTGTGTGTATTTGGTTAGGCGATAGAGTGGGTTATTCAGCTCTGGAAAAAGTAAAAAAATATATTTGAAAATGGGGAAAATTAACCCCTCGGACGACAATTTTGAGTATTGTGATCAGAAATTTTCCAATTTTGCAGTTATTTGTTTGTTATTTGTATATCTGAGCTTCTTAGTTTGTGAGGGTAATAAGTTTTCACTTCTGACGTGCGGGTCCTACAACTGCAGTTTTTTATTTATTTAATTAACAATGTTTGCTTCATAATTTTAGCTGCGTGAAGCTTTCTTTTTATCATATCAATTGCGCTTTTCCTAAATGCCGTGTATAGGTATTTGTGAAATGATAACCAAAAACTGGTTTGATCCGGTTTGTAACAATTTCATATCAGCGTACTTTTATACCGTTGTCGGGTTGACGACGAATACGACTTACGAATAATATATCACTTTAGACATCCGGCATCGTTTTTGCAAAGCTTTTTTAACATATTCAGCTCAAATCGAGTCTAGTCATATCGAGTCCAAAGCCCAAACAGCAGCCAAAAGCTGGGCATCCTAGTGAAGCGATACTTTACGGCTGGACAGCTTCTATCAGGCGCAAGTCTGATCATAAATGGAGTATCGCTCCCACCTTTGGGATGGGTCAGCCAAATACCAACTTGCCGCACTCGACTCGGTGGAACGCAGAGCTAGAAGACTAATTGGTGACAATACACTTTTAAAAGCTAATATGTAGAACTTGACACATAGACGCAAAGTCGCCATGTATGTCTTTTATAAGATGTACTTCTGAGAGTGTGCTCAGGAGCTACATGAGCTCATACCGCCTTCCCCTTTCTTCCATCGGACATACGGACGTACGGCTGGTTACCATTTTCATCTAGTCAAAATCCCTCTTTTTCTGACCAAGCGCTTTAAAACATCCTTTATAATGCGCACTGCCAGGCTTTGGTACTCCTTGCTGCTGGCGTGTCTTTTTAAAGTTCGAGTGAATAGGTATCTTCTGGGAGAGCTCGCTCCATCATAAGCCACATACTCGCTGGTTGTTGGCCAAGAGCAAACCCATGTCTAATAAAAAAAAACATCTGTACGTAGGACATTGTCATGAAGTGAGTACTTCTATTACGTCTAAACTATTTGTTAATTTTAATATGTAATGTTATATTCTTTGGTACACACTCGTATCGCGACTTGGAAAAATTCAAGAACTTGGAAGAAGTTCAATATGAAAATATCAACAGGTTTTGCGGCGTAGATAGTGTTAGTTATTTGTAATTATTATTTTGTAGATATGAAGTTTATAGTAATTGATAGTTAAGTAAATCATTATAGACAAAATTGTATGTTCTATAATTTATCTGACGTTAGATTAAAAAGATTTTAATGGTTCGTCTAATCCTCCATACGTAAATTGTGAAGTTCTTATTTTGTTTTCTTTTACATTTGTTTTTGTTCATTATTGAAATGTGTCTTGAAAATGATTGCAATTTAACGTAATTATAAATATCTATTTCTTTTTCCATTTTATTTCTCTATGGAATTGAAAAAAATAATGAGAATATTTACAGAAATACATACACATTAATTAACTTCTACTTCTAAATCCTCGTTTAATCATGAGGTTTGTTTTCTTCTATGTGTTTGTGTATGCAAATATGAAAATGAAAACCTGATACAGTAACAAGTACCTACCTTGTGTTGTACCTTGAACAATGCTACTGTAGGCAAAACATCCGGCCTCGTGTAAATTATTTGTTTATTGTTAATAATAATCAATACCATTGTAGAAATAATATGACTGGTGTAAAAATTTTATTATTGACATATTCCTACAATTATGGTACCATATATTGTTAGATACTAATTTTTATAATTATTATAATTAAACTCGTACATAATTTGTGTTATATTATCCTACATTATTATTTTTATGTTTTTCATTGTAATACGGCTTCCTTGTGATGATTTTATTTAATCAAACTTATTTCATCTACCTAGGTAATTGCACCTAATTGACGATTCGTTTGTGGTTAATGAGTTCACAACACTTAAATTATAAATTATACATTGCTTATAAAACTTCGGCATTGAATTCGGCCCAGTAGCTCGAAAGTTCGAATCCTGGTCAGTCCTGTATCATATTGCGTTTTGTCATCAGTCTCTATATATTTTTTATATATATTCGCATGATAATGTTGTAGCACTATATGACTGTGTGTATACCGTTTACCTATATTGTACAAGAGCTTGGTCGTCACATGCGGAAGTGTAGGTATTCTATTGTAGCAAATGTAGACTGTTACCAAGCGATCGAAGCGATACGGCCGGATGAATGGTAGTGTTGAGAATGCGCGTGAGTCGGTTGCACAACGGCCTCGAAGGCGGCGGCGGCGGGCGCGGTGACGTAACGTCGCGGCCGCTCAGACCGTTGCTTGTTTGTATGCAAAATACGTAGTGAAATATTCGTGTCGGTCGACCAAAGCATGCGCTTACAGTTCTTTGGTTTCGCTGCTTACGAAGTGCGGTAATTACTTGAATTTGCACAGCGTTCACAAATCTTTCTCGCTGTATTTTCTTTTATAGTATGTATGTAAATTAAATTAATTTTTTTTTTAAATATAGTAATATTTTTTATAGAAGTGCTACAATAGAACTTTCAAAATAATTTGGATGTCCCTTTTTTAGCACTCCACCCCTAATGTTAAATGTTAAACAACTTAAAGAAACACCTAATGGCTGCATTAAAATTAAAAGCCACGCTACTTGTATGTATAATGTATAATATATAAACAATAATCCCCACGCATGTCGCAGTATTCCAGCGTGTACTTAGAAACGTTTCCGCTCGAGGTACCAGCCGAGTAGCAAGTTGCACAACACGAAAAGCGCGCACGCACCACATTAGGGTTGTCACTTCAGGAAAATCGACAAATTACATCTTCGTTGTGCGGGACGTCTAACCGTCATTGCTCATTGACTTCGGTTAATGTTGTCAATTTGAGTAAGAGACGCTAAGAAAAATCTTCTTAACTCTTGTTTTATTTTTTTGGCCATTTAATTAAGAACCTATAAAGCAATTAACATCTCATCTCTAATTAAAAAAAAAAAAAAAAAAAAATTGCTGCTTATACCTCAATTTTGCACATCAGTTTGACATTGAGACAAAGGGAAATAAGAAAATATAATTTATTTGTCTCACAAATATATTTTATTGATTAGAGCGTTGTGGTAACCCTATGTTGGTGTCTTGCGATGGACCCCAGAAACTTTGCTCATTAGCAGCTACGCTTTTATGACAAGAAACGCCGCGCCGCCGCGTGCTGGCGTGCCGTCATCCGTGACGCATTCGCAGGGCTTTTGGGTTTCTGTTTTCAGTATATAGAGAAGCGGTATGAAATGTTGTCATGTGTCTAAAAATTTGTACAACCTCTGTAATATACTGTTTTATTTTATGTTAAGGTCGACAGACAGGCTGACGGTCCACTTGATGGTAGGTGGCTACCGTCGCCTATAACACAAGTGCGCTGCCGACTGGCTGCCGATCATAGACGGATAAGGGAGGGATGGGGTAATGGGCTCTGGCATCCCTTACTCACTCACCGAAACAAAACAGCACATATGCTGTTCGGTGGTATTCTGTAAAGGGGTGGTTACTGCCGCCAGACGGGCTGCCCAAATGACTGCGAAACGCAGTGTGCCCTACCACTTAACTCACTAGTGATTACTGTAACTTGTGAAATGTATTTAATAAATTTGATTTTAAGTAACATTATCTCTGCTAATCCTTATATAAATATTATAAGACAAAGTCTGTCTGTCGGTCTGTTCGCGATAAACTCAAAAACTGCAGCACCGATTTTTGTGCCGTTTTAACCAATGGATAGAGTGTTTCTCGAGGAAGGTTTTAGTATATAATTTACAAAGTTACGCGGGCGAATCGCAGGCAGCAGCTAGTGTTTTATAAACGTAAAAGTTTGTGATATGTTTAAATGGTTTTAATGATAAAAATAAAAAAATATCTCAAGTGACTAAAATTATGTGAAACTAATTTCGCCATTTGCGCTGGACTTAATATTTGTTTTTTTTAATTTCTGGAAGCTTTTTCAGAAAGCTTTCGTTGTGGTTTTTGCCACAGGCATTAAAATCTAAAATAATCTGCTGTAAGTCAATCTGATTTTATTTTTAAAATCGTCTCCGTTGCTTACTGTTTGTTTTTATGTATTGGCTTTTTGGTGTACAGCTTTTAATGACGAGTTTACGATACGATGTTCAGCGACGTGTGGCCAATTGTTGACAAATTTACTATCTCCACTAATAATAATAATATCAGGTGTTGTAATTACTGAGGTGTTTCTTGTTTCGAAAATTAAATAATCGTTTGTTTTATTTATTACTGTTTCACAAAAACGAAAATCAAAGCGATATATTAGAAAATAAATTTAATAAATAAAATAAATATCAGCGCCATTTGTTCGAATCACATACATGATTACGTTTTTCAAGGGTTGTATTATTCGCTGCTTGGTGTGGCACGGAAAGAATTTTCCATGTGGCAATTTTGATTTTATACTCCCATAAATTTTCATACCATGGGCTTATATATATATAACTAGCTGGTGGCGGCGATTTCGTCAGCATTGATAAATTAAAAAAAAAAAAACCTCTTGTTACTTTGGGCCAGGTTTTGGTAGTTTTTCATTTTATTTTAGATGATCCCTTTGCGGACAACACATTAATGACGAAACTGTACAACAATTTATATTTAGTTCGTTTTTGTCAGTAGTGACACTAGTGACCAAAACCCACAAAAAATAAATTTTTTTTTTTTTTTTTTTTTTTTGTTTTTTAAGGGTGTACTTGGAAAAGTGCATCCTTATAAGATTACAATCTAGTCTTAAGACTAATGAGTAATTTTAATATAACCTAAACTACTAGCTGTAATATTTACTAAGAATAATGTCCATTAACACGATTCTTATTGTCTCTATTAAGGGGTGAACACTTTGTTATTGTGTTCTTTGCAAGTAGCACTAACTTCACTACATATCACTAGCTTGTCACTGCACTAATTCAAAAGACACTTTGTTATTGTGATCTTTGTGAATATCACTGTTTTAACATTACACTAGTTCAAAAGGTTTTGTCCTTTTCAAACGTCTAAATATATTTGTGATATCGAGAAGCTGAATAGCTTCGACATTCACATGATGATGAAGTCTTTTTTGATGAGCCTCTGCATATTTCTGGATGACTGTAATCACGGGGTCTATCTTGAGATCCCTATGAAGGTCGTCGTTGCGGATATACCAGGGTGCATTTACAATGCATCTTAGTACTTTATTCTGAAATCGTTGGATCATCAGAATGTTGCTATGTTTGGTACAGCCCCATAGCTGTATCCCATAAGTCCACACCGGCACGAGAACTTGTTTATACAACAATATTTTATTATGTACTGACAACGAAGAATACTTTCCTAATAGCCAGTACATTTTCCTATAGCGAATTTCTAACTCGTCGCGTTTTTTTTTTACGTGAGCTTTCCAGCGAAGCTTAGCGTCCAATGTCATGCCTAAATATTTGGCTGTATTCTCGTACGGTATCGCATGATTGTTAACGTATACCGGATGATAACTGTGGGGCTTGTTTGTGAAATCTATGTGAATAGATTTCGCCTCATTCAGTTTGACTCGCCATTTTTTTGTCCAATCAAAGATGATGTTCACAGCTTCTTGAACTTTTTCCACTGCTTGTTTGTGATTATCACCAGTGGCCATTATGGCTGTGTCGTCTGCGAAGGTTGCAATTGTATTATTTTCTAACTCTGGAATATCGCAGGTGTATAGTAAGTACAGAAGCGGACCTAGTACACTACCCTGTGGGACTCCAGCTCTTATTTCTTTAAGCTCTGAATATGAGCTTTAAGTCTTACCCTGAATGTTCTATTCGATAGGTAAGACTCTAAAATATCTGCAAACTGCTTCGGTACCAAATTTCTTAGTTTTAATACAAGGCCTTTATGCCAAACCTTATCGAATGCTTGTGATACATCTAGGAAGACTGTAGAACAAACCCTATTTTCTTCTAATGTTTTTTCTATAATAGTGGTGATTCTGTGTATTTGGTCTATCGTGGAATGTTTTTCTCTAAAACCAAACTGATAGTCGGGAATTAATTTTCTGTCTTCTATAATCGGTTTCAACCGTTTTAGAAGTAATTTCTCCCATACTTTTGAAATGATTGGCAGCAGGGAAATAGGTCTATATGACGTTGTTTCGTGGAGCGGTTTTCCAGGCTTTGGAATCATTATAATTTCCGCAACTTTCCACATATCTGGTACATATTTGAGTCTGAAAGTGGCATTGATAATATTGGTGAGCTTTACTATTGCTTTGCGTGGGAGGTTTCTTAGAACTTCTCCTGTAATAAGATCGTAACCAGGAGTTTTCTTTAGACTTAGACGTTTAATCTCATTTTCTACTTCTTTTGGTGTAACGAATCTTATATCTACACTGTCATTAGAAGTTTCACTTACTGTAGTATCATAAAAAAATATCTTAAAAATAAATTTAAGTACACATTCGTCACTGGTGCCAAAAGCGAACTAAAATATATAATTGCGTTTTTGTGAAAGTGACGAATGTGTCCTGGACCGTACATTTTTGGTTCGGTTGGTTGGTTATCGGTTGAGTAGTTAAGGCGTGAAGAGGTAACAGGCAGACCAGACAGACAGATAGCTTTAAAAATGGTGATACTTCCATACAACCTTTTATCTCCCCCTTTCAGCCCCTTACAGCCCTTTTTTTCGCATTTATATTTATTTATATCTAATCAACAGCCTAAAAAATAAGTTTCAATCTTCCAGCTTTAAAATTGACGATACTTAAATACAACTTCTTATCTCCCTTTTCAACCCCTTACAACCATTTTTTCGCATTAAAAATAGCCTATGTCCTTTCTCAGGCTCTAGACTACCTGTGTACTAAAGCACGACCTACAGACATAGTTACTTTCGCATTTATAATATTAATAAGGAAGTAAGGATTATGCAGTACCTAAACTCCAAAACAGCAATCTAGTTTCTTCTGCTTACATACCTCTTTCTCTTGCATACCCGATTATCACGTCCGCAAAATGCTATGATTGATTTGATTATTTTTATGAAATATTAACCAATAAATTTCTTATATCGGTGAAGCCGTATCTAAATCCGCATATTAACTCCGTGAAAATATTATCAAACTGGTTGTGTCGTGCTAATTAAAATATTTTGCAGATATAAAAATTGTAAAACATAGAATTTAAAGAGCAGTGGCAGATAAGGGAATTGTTATCTACTACTTATGAAAATCTGTACCAACAGCACACTCACTTAGGTAGTATGTATTCCTGTATAGCCAGCTTTAAATTGTGGTTTGGGCTCGTCTAATACAAAAAAACCTTGAGATAGTTTAGTTTTCACACGGACACTACCAGGCGCCAGACAATAAAAGTAAAGCCGGTGACAAATAATTACTTATCACTACACAGGTGTAAGGATTTCGGTCCAAAATTCCGAATAATCACACTATACATTCAACACAAGATCCTTATTTCTATTGTGGTCTTGAGATTCATTTCTAGCGACACCCATTATGACTTATCTCATACAGGATCGTACGAGGAAAAAATGCGCCTCAATTTGGCTTGCAGTAACAATAAAAATATTGCAAAGGCGACCGATGCATTCCGGGAAATGCATTGACGTGGACCGTACAGAACTATCGGTCTACACGCCGCTGTTTTGAGACCTGTGCTCGTGCGTGTGAATTGAAATTCGCTCGCGATCCGCTGGGGCTCATCGTGGAGCGTTGGCCTGTTGAGAATGTTTGCTGCTGACCTAAGTGGTCAATAATGATCTGTTATACAGTCTATAATATGTATATTCATTACGGCCGGTCGCTTGATAATGAGGAGCTACTTAATTTTTACGAATTGCGACTCTTTGATGTAGCACAGAGCACCGTGCATATTTTTGTTCCTATTTTCAATTTGAAGCTGAGCCATTGCTGTTCTTACTGCTGCACAGTGTAATTAAAACGGCATCGCAAGCGAACTTCATTATAAGACTTAATCAGTGCACAGCAAGACAGTTACCTTGCTAAAATGCGAGCGAGTGAGTACGTAAAATAATATTGTAGTTTCGCTTTTATGAGCTTATGAATAAACTGAAAAGTTCAATGCGCGGCCACCGAATTAATTCTGACATTCCTCGTAATTAACATTTAGTTAAATATGTTTTCAACGATTTAATTAGGCCGCGTAGAGTCGTTTTTGTTTTGTGTTCGTTCGAACAACTTTTGGCATAATAATTAACATGTTCGCGGTGATCTTGCTATCGTTCGCATCAACACTTCACCTGCCTCTGCCTCTGATACGTACGAGGACCGCTCTAATTTCTCTGAGCGTGGGTGGTCACTCCGTCGCGTCGTCACAAGCCATCACCACCTTTCACGTACCTATGTCAGCGAAATGGATCGACTTTATTTAACTTTGAATGTTTTTACTTATTTCCCGGTCCGATTAACATCGACGCAAAATATCGCAATTAAAATCGACCAATGATATATTAAATTTAATTTCAAACCTTTTTCATTTCATATGTCTGATGTTTTTCGTCTTTCTTAAATTCGTTTCATGTACAGGTTAAAGATTGTAAATAGGTCGAGATATAATTAAGAATGTACAGATCCACCAGTTGGGTGGTCAGTAAATTAGCGGTTACCTAGTTGAATATTCCGTCGTTAAAATTGAACGGTTCTTTAATAACTGATATTTTTCAACAATATCGGGTAAGGGCTTGTTATTCTTATTACTGTAGTAAATATATTATTTACAGACGCTTTATTTTACAGTTCAATATATTTTAGTTACCAACAAATACTTAAATCAATTTTATTTACAGTACTAATGTTTTTAAAAATTCTTGGGTACTTTTTAAAAGTACCTACTGTAGTTAATATTATATAAATAAAAATGTATCGCTAAATGTTTTGCTAAGCGCAAAACTAGAGAACTCCTGGCTCTTTTTGTCAATTTTTTTAGGAATAAAGGGTACTGGTTTTAAATTTGTATCGTTTTTATTTAACTTTGTAATAAATTCTGTTTACTTGATAAGAATATCAAAGTTAATTTCTTATTAATAACATTTTGCAATTCGCTCTAGTAAATTATAAAGTAAAAATTTGTACTCCTTGTTATACGTCCGCCCTTAAAGTTGTGTTGACAATTGCCTGTCAAGGGCATTCTTTTCGGTTGAAATATACATCGATCTTGGGTAATTCTAAAAATAGTCTAGTCTCAGGAAACCGCCAGCGACGAGTACGTGGGTTGCGTATTTTTGGTTCGAATTGAATTTAAAGCGTTCCTTATTTAATTGTATGTAATAGACCGGTACATGAAGCCCTGGCTTATTCCATTCAACTCCAAACCTATGGATTTTTTTAAAATATGAACATCCATTATTTTGGTCATGAGAGAGTTGTATCATGACACAACGCATCATGATACAACTCTCTCGTTATACAAGGACCATTTAGTTTACAGCCCCCGACTCGGACCCGTACCCACTCGTATTCATATTTTTTGCTTGTAAACCAATTGAAATGAACAAACACTAATAGTTGATGTTACTAGAAGCTTGCTAAAAGCATCCGTGAAAACAGCATTCATATCTGTTAAGCCATTCTGAGATTAATGTGCACCAATGTTTTGTCGTGATTATTGACAAAAATCAGGAACAAATATATTGTTTCATTTTGGTAACTTTTGTCTGCATGTTTAATGTTTTCGTTTCTTAATTAAGCATTTTGTTATATTTCTCATGTAAGCTTTAAGCTTTAATGAGAATAAATAAATATAAACCTAAAACGTAATACATGACACACATGAATTCTAAAAATTTTTTTTTTTTACCTCAGTAATGGACGAAACACACGATCAGTCCACCGTGTGGCCAAAATTTGATCGTGAATGGTAAAAACTGATGGCTTGATTCAAACATCGGATTTAAAATCGCGTTGTAGCGTCACGTCAACTCATCGTGCCAACTGATCATGAGTGTGGAAACCAAGGAGGATAGAAATACACTTATTTCCTACACAATATCCTCCTTGGTAGAAACACTACGCCGTGGCATCTTGCCGCGCTTCCGAATCAGAGCTCATGTTAACGTCACTCAACCCGATCAAACGCGTAAATCTCAGAAAATTGGACTGACCGTGTGTGGGCACAATGTTTGGCGTCGCTCCGTTTGATTTAAGTCGTTTGGAGTCACGTCAAATAATTGATCGTGTATTTCGTCCATAACATAAGTGTACAATTTTTTTTTTTAAAAAGGTCATCTACAGACACGGCTTCTTTAAGATTTTCTTTTATGTATCTTTTGCTATAATTTTATAGTAATTTTTATAGTATTTATTGGTTGTTTTTTAACAAAATTAACTTTGGTTGACATTGTACAAAATTAACTCACTAACTCCATACTGTATTCAAATAACGTACAAAATTACTATTTCAATAATTCGAATGTGTTTCTAAAGAGTTGTGGTTCGACTACACAGAATAAGAACTAATCAAATCCCGTTTCACCCGTTTATCCAACATATTGCGGTTAAATCTTACTGAGCTGTCTATAGGCATTCAAAAGGCCAATAAACATTTTAAGTGGCAGCGCCATTGGACGGTCAGAGGGGTAACCCTTAAACCGCCATTGACCGTCCTAATCCTATTTGCCGTCATTCACGTGGAGACAGCTAGTAAGGGACCGCCATAAATGTAGCTTTTGGATTCAACAAACGTACTTCAAGCATTTGATTGTAATGGCGCTACTCGCTGGTTATTTATTTTATACCTACTAGTAGGTACGCAATGCCTACATCGTAAACGTGACCTTAAAAATACACCCATTCATTTCTTGAATAAGAAAATAATAAATATTAGTAAGGAGAAATAAAATACGATCGGAATATTTAGAAGAACATTTCTACAAATTCATGTTTTTTTAGTACGAGTATGACGTGAATGATATCGAAAGAATTATTTCTCGGAATCACTGGAAGATATTAAATCCAATAAGAATAGATACTTACTACTTTGAAGGAGCTATTTTTTTTTAAAGGTACTAGGTACATTTTACATTACACAGTATGAACAAAGTTGAATAACACCACACAGTTCTCTTAAAAACTTGCTGAAACGTGTCTTAGGCCTTCAAGCAATTAATTAGTCATTGTTTTATTTCTGAAGTAGGAAATAATTGAAACTGTTGCCGGAAAAATAAATCAGCTACAGTTGATTGGTTCTAGGAATACCATAAAAAATAAACCAGCCGACTACCACCACCACATTGCGGTTTTCGTTTCCAAGAATGTTGTAGTTTTTGTTTGCACTGAAATTTTTATCAGTTCGCACTATTGCGGAACGGTAAAAGTGAACTTCGATGTTATTACCCTTTTCGTTTCGACTTTCCCTTTATTTGTTTACAAGCTGTCACAACGGCTTTGTATATTGCTTTTTCGGTCGCCGCGCTCAGATACGATCCTCTCTATTGTGTTGTGGTGTTGCTCACAGGCTTATAGGGTGTGACCTTTGTTTAATTAATAGGTTAATTGTAATAATATTAAGAAATTGGTTACAGATTTACTATTAAAGCCAATTGCATGTTTACAATTGATTAAGTAGTAATTTAAAAAAAATGCGACAAAATCACAACTCAAAAATGTACGTTTTAGGGGGATCAGGATCATATGATAGATAATATATATTATGTATTACATAATATATAAAATGTTCGACACATAGATGATTATGACTAAAATCGGTTAGAAGTTAGGCATAAAACTTTAAAAGAACTTAGGTAGTTAATTGCATTTTTTATAATAGAATTATAATAGCGTATGTTTTATTCAGTATTTTGATGTAGTAATATGAAAAATAAAATAAATTGTGACCTTTGTGAGGGTCGCTAAATGGAGTCAAGACTCGTCTGGCCGGGTGCGACCTTTAACCTCGAACACTGAATTATTAAACAGTATTATTTTAAAACCTCAACGCCATCACCACATTCGTGCATTGCCACAACAACATTACGTCTTAGTTTGAATCCGTAGAACTTTCAAATATTAATCACTTTATCATCTGCTATTATAACTCTTACTTCTATATTAATAACTACTAGCATATCTTATGCGATCTGTGTACTAATATAGATATAGAAAGCCATTTTCTCTTCAGGAGTTTATTATCAATATCATCAATCGTCAATACTAATAATAAATCTTTACCGACCCGGTCATGGAGTAATTTACTTTGTTTTCAGAAATATCGTGTACATATAGGCTCTATACATGATACTGAAACTAAATTGACGATTTTTAGATTTTTTTCTGTATGTATGTATGTTCCTCCATCACTCTTAAACGAATTAACTGATTTTCATGAAACTTGGTAGATAAACATTTAGAAGTACGGGACACGTGATAGGCTACTTTTATCTTTTTTAACGCGGATGAAGTCGCGGGCAACAGCTAGTTGTTACATAAGAATGCTTCGGTAATAGAACATATTTGGGTGTGAACCTGCATTTGTTATACGGTAGTCTTTCTTTGTGTTTGTCCTAGGTGGCTTGGCTATGTGTCGTTAAAAGAAATATATCTTTTAAGGTGGGAAAAACAATACATTACTGTGATAAGATAAAATGATTCAAATTTATCTTATTGAATTGGTAACTTAATCACAATGGTATTTTTAATTATAAAAAATATATCGGTGCCCATAAACCGTAGAGCATAAAATTGTCTGCAACTTTGTTATATTCCAAGTTCTGTAATATTCGGGGCGTTTGTAAAATAATATGCTATTTAAATGTTCACTGATTCTGCATTGCATTTTGTATTATTAATAAACTATATAGCGATTAGTTAAAAGAAGCCGGAAAATGACCCTCAGCGGTTGAGGAGAATGCTGTAATATTTTACACTACCTTTATTACTTTTACCTTTATTAAATAAATTAAAATTACTGAGTTTTTTTAATTGAAATTTTCTATCGGTCAATATATTATGTTAACTAAAATGTATTTTTTCATTATTTCAGGTAAGCCTTTGTACCTACTTCTGCTAACATTCATAATTGAATGGCGAGTAAGTAAATAAAAAAAATTAAATCGCCGAAAAAACTGAAAGCCATAAAATAATTTTATCTTGGGGATACTTACATTAGTTTAAGAACTTAATACTATGCGTTTCAAATGAGAATAGGATCGCGCTTGCTGCAAACTTCACATGATCCGAGTCATCATAGTAATGTCGTCAAAAATATCCGAATAACAAAAATATAAATACTTTTTATTTATATTTTATTTAATAAATTTATATATGTATAAATATATATATCCTTACTAATATTATAAATGTGAATGTGAGTTTGTTTGTTTGTTTGTTTATTATGCTTTCATGCAAAAACTACTGATCCGATCACCATTAAATTTTACATACACGTTGTCTGGGACACCAGAAAGGACATAGGGTACCTTTCATAGTTCAACGCTTACAAAATCGCGGACACCAGCTAGTATATAATAACTATTAAATAATTAAACTATAAGTGTAAATTACAGTACGATTTAAATTGTATTTTTACGATCCTTTCGGCTTTGGTTCTATGTAGCAAAGCCCTTAAGTTTGCTAACGCGTCTCCAAGAAATAAGTAATTCTTTTATGGGTCAATGTATACGATTTTATAATAAACTAACTGAATAAATAAATCACATTACAAAAACTAATAAAAATAATAATTAATTCTTGGATTGTTTTTTCTTGCACTCCGTACACATCAGTATTGAAGTTCGTGAGAAATGCGGTGTCAAATGCGAATTTCCAGTCCTATTCTCATTTGACACGCATAGTAGTTATTATAAGTAAAATTATTTTTTGCTTTTCAGTATAAAGTTATGCATGATCATACATAAAATATATATATTATATATAAATTGAGTTTTTGTTTTTTCGTTTTCGTCTTTTAAAAACATAATATGTTGACATTTATGTGTTGGGACTAGGGGCATAATTACTAACCGAAATTAAATTTAAGAAAAAATATTTTAAAAAAACCTTCGACCGCGACACCTTAAGGGGCTTGATTGAGACAAACCAGGAAAGTAGCCCATTACTTACAATACACTTTGAAATTTTTTTTAAGAAATCAAACAGAACGAAAGTATACACCTAGAGCGAAGTACATCCCGAGTTTGACAAAAGTGACAAAGGCTCAGTCGGCCATAGTTAGGGACACAATGAGCCCTGAACACAACAGTTTCGTGAAGACGGGGTTGTATTAATTGGCCGCGGAGAACTTTTTGTGACTCAAAACGTCTGTATTTACGTTTCGAGGGTAACGACTTGTACGTTTTACGTTATAAAACATCGCTATTTATTATAATTATTAAAGTCTGCGCTTTTGCTTATTATGCTCATATGACAGTACCACCTTTGTCTCTGTAAAGAATAAGACACAAAGATATTATTCCAGATACTTGAATTTAAATTACGGGTAGGTACCTATGTATTTTTTTGCGTTATTTTAAATATGACCACATTATTTTAGAGAAGGAATACAATATATGCTACCATTTTAGCTTATTGGTTTCCGGCACATGGCCGAATGGGAAATCCCCGAAAAATAAAAAAGTGGAATACTTGCGCGATCGGTTAATATTTATTGGTATTTACTGTGTTTTGTTAGCAACAGGCCGGTTATGCGATAAGTTTTTTCGAGAATATGTCGAGAATGCGCGATATCACGCCGATAATAATTTTTATTATCGATTCAATGCAGAAGCATTTTATCGTGAGTCATTTTATTGACAAGCGCCACTCCTTGTCTCGCCGATTAAACATTTATTTTACATGTTTATGTACAGATTCATCAATTTGGCTTCATTTTTTTTTTTTTTTTTTTTATGTTAAGGTCGACAGACAGGCTGACGGTCCACTTGATGGTAGGTGGCTACCGTCGCCTATAACACAAGCAACGCCATAAGTGCTACAAGTGCGCTGCCGACCATAGAAGGATTAAGGATAAGGGATAAGGATTTGCAAAGTTTTTTTTTTAAATGGCGGGAATACGTTGTTTTTATGTATAGGTCAGCAAGGCGACTGTCCGTGAACTTGATGCTTGGTGGCTATAAACAGAAGCCACCCCTACTAGCGACCTTAGTAGGAGAAAGTATTTTAATGTTGTTAAGGTTGTTAACAACATTAAAATTAACAGTAAATATAATTTCTTTTTGGTGTTTTAGTATAACGCTTAAAACGTTCTTGATTATTGTCGTCCCTTCTTCTATGGAAACGTCCACAATATTTATATGCAATCGAGTAGTTGATTAACAATATTTATTACTAGCTGGTGCCCGCGACTTCGTCCGCGTTCTCTAAAGTCTTACACCCTACCTCTATGAATGGACTATTCAACACAAAAAGAATTTTTCAATTCGAACCAGTAGTGTCTGAGATTAGGGCGTACAACCAAACAAACTCTTCAGCCTTATAATTGGTATAGATAAATATAGATAAACACGAGTAATTTAAAGTTTAAAACTACATATAAACTACACTTACGAGTATTTACCTAACTAATTTCAATTATTTTTTTGATAATAAGTGAATGCCTTAATATATTATTATTATTACAATCAAGTACTTAATTACGCCTAAATACTATGAAATTTTTTAATCGTATCAAGAATGGTTTTTTTTCACATTTGTTTAATTATATTTTTAAACGATTAAATATAATTTACCTTTATTCTACATCTAAACATACGTAGGTATTTTTTTTGTTTTTGTGTGAAACGATTAAATACAATTAAGCTCGTGGAACCTTTAAATCAATTATATATAGCTTTCTTGCATATTCAAACACTTCTGCTCGTATATGGAGATAATAAGACAATTTTCTCATACAATGAACCATTCCTATCTGTCTTTGAAACAACGTTATTCATCATGAATACTTATTCATATGTGCCCACGTTTAACGTTGAATTTCCCACGTCGATGATAGTTATGGTACAATCTATTAGCAGAAACGTTGGACGTTAATTTCATTTTTTTCTTAAAATCTCAATAAAGTTAAGTTTAACTACTTGTACTTTATGTTTACTGTGGTTTTACCAAAATTCATGTGTTTTTGATTAAAACTAAAAATCTCATAAAGATATTTAGTTAGTTTAGTATACATTTTTTGAAAAAATAAACACAATAATAATATCCATAGCCAAAGAATTTTTCTTCATAGGTTCTATACGCATGTCTTGAGCCCGCTGTCCGCTTCACACTTGCGTTTTAGAAGCACATTCGCAATCCGTCGAGCCCCCGGGGAAATTATGTGCCACTGCCACCTAGCAATTTCAGCTCTTAGTTTGCTACTAGTAAATATAATTAATTTCGTGTACAACAAAACAATAAATGCATTTAAATATGGCGAAGATTAAAAGTTAGCACTTTAAATATTTTAACAGATTTTCTTTTATTACACAATTTAACATAATATGGAATATCGGACGTTTAGGTCCTACGGTGAAGTATGGCAACTATCAAAAACTTTTGAACTCCGCGAAAGCGTAAAATTGTTTGTTTTGTGAATTATTACATACTAAGTAGCTGGCGCCCGCGACTTCTTCCGCGTTGAAACAGAAATAAGTAGCCTATCCTGTGTCGTGTCCACCTAAAATGGCCTAAATGTTTACCTATCTACCAAATGAAAATCAGTTAATTTGTTTAAGAGTTATGGAGGAACTTACATACAATACATAACCTACAGATTTTATTATAGTATTGATAATACAAATAATTATTTCAAAAATTTAATAATCTAATTTCTAGACCTTATTCTGTGGGCCCTGTTTTTATTACTTACAATTCGTCATATATGTCTAGGTGAATATAAAAAATAACGCGGAGGTTTCTATTTTTAGAACAATACTCTAATGACAAATGCTCTTAATTTTTCATATACACTTTTCAGAAAGCTGTTTGAACTTTAGAACGTTTTCTTCGGTACTTAAACGTATTTTAAACTAACTTAAGTCAAAAAAATGTGCCTGTTTTCATTGATGATTATCTATGTCAGAGGCGGTTCACTAGGGCGAGAAAATTGGCTAGGATGAAAATAAAAAGACCTCCCATGCGGGCCGTAGGACACCTGTCTCTACGGGAAACAGGTTTTGCTTTCCCGTTCGCCTTACCCGTGAGAATACACTTGTAAAAACCTTGGACATTTTTTCTTATATTAAACTTGAGACCTCTTACACATCGACTGGTCATTTTGAATTATTTCGGGTTTTTATTTATTCGAATTAAGAAAATTATTTTCTCTATATATTTTTTTGGGTTTTTTGAATGACGGAAAATTAGCTTTTCTTACACCGAGTTCTGATATCTTTCACCCATTAAGAGGGAAGAATAGTACGTGTAGGTACTCGTTCATACAAAAAGAGAAAATATTTTTCCACTTCTAAATATTTGCCAATCTCCATGATTTTTTTGTATGTTATTGACACAATGAAAGACTAAGTTTATAGGTTTTCCTTTTTTCAAAATTTGCAATAAATACAAACTTATTTAACCTCAAATAACTTAATTTTTGTGATTAAAACTTTGTCGAATGAAACAGTTTGTTTTATAAAAACAATCTATTTTTTTTTAAAGCGAATCCTATAAACCTATAATATATTATGCTGATACGATCGACATGAAAATCAAAGTAATTTGTTAAGATTTAGTTAGTGGAAACTGTTTTCTCCCGAAATGGAAATTTCATCAAAAAAGTGCCCATTGTTTGTCCTTTGCCCCGGGGCAAGAGCGCACGAGCGATAGCATGTATTTTCCTAAATACCTATTGCGTTAGGATCGCAAAGCTATACTTCCCTCTTAAGACACAATAGTACACAAATGTTGTTATATCACCCTTGTTTATGTTTATTTCTGTAGGTGTACCTATATACATAGGAATCTAAAAATGTGTTTCAACAAAAAAAAATCTAGTCCATTATTTACACATAATTACTTAAATTCACCAATAATTTGTGTATGAACTATATAAAGTGTAGAGTTTAGTGTGGCAATAAATAAACTTAACGATAAACAGCACGTGTAGTTTGAAATACTTATTTGTTGGAATACCCCAGAACAGGAGGCGGCGCCAGCTATGGCGTGACTCACCAACTCGTACATACCCCAGCCTACAACTAACCAGTTTCACAGAAAAAAATAGTAATCAAACTTAGTTAATAAATACTAACTTATTAACTTAGTTAATAGTGCAAATACTAGCACATTGTCTTATCTTCGATAATAGAATAGGGCAAAAGTCAATAGGTATTAAAAAAATATTAAAGGATAATGCAAAATCCTGTTTCATGTGCTGATTATCATAATAATAATAAATTATTATAAATATCGGTTTTCTTTCCCAGATTTTATAACAAAACACGTCTTCGCACGAGTGCAATAAAATGGTGTGAGGTGATTATTACAAAGTATTGAATTTTCTCTGTGCTGTATATTGTAGAAGTACATACTTATAATACAACTTATAGTAGTGGCACAGGTAGTGGCATGGATCACTGCATTCCTGCCCCCTTACAGAAGACTACCGTCAACTATCAGTATGTGCTCTGTCGTGTTTCATACAGTTATAAATTGATGCCAAAGCCTATTCCCACGTACCCTTAGCTCTTAATAAATTATGTATAAATCTAGTCAGATTTATTAGCGTACTCGAATACCCTGCCCTGCTTACCACTTCTATCGTTAAGTGAATCGTCAGTCGCTGTTAGGCGTAAACCTTCGTTTTTGCGAAGAAAAAAAAAAAGGGGAATGTTTTCTACTGTTTTCTTTCATGTTTTTAAGTTTGCTACTCTTGTCGAATAAGCAATCTCACGGTGTTTTCCTTCGCTCTGGGAGCCAGTGACTATTATTCCAATCCAGACATTGTAATAGACAAGACTCGGAGTTACAGACCCGAATGAGATTCGAATGAGAGTTTTCCTTGGTTATTATAACTATAGGTCGGCAAGCGTTTTACCAAATGCGAGTAGCTGCCATCGAGACTATTTTCAAATCAATGAAATTTTGTTATACAAATCCGAAAGAAATTTTCTAAAAATCGCGACAATATACGACTAATCAGTTGCATACATACTTTGCTTAACGGACAATATAACTTTATTTTGTGCAAGTTTTCGATTAACTAACTATGCACATTCCTTTTTGTGACACGTTTGACCTGGATACAGCAAGAAAAACGTGTTGGTATCACTTGACAACGAACCAAAACAAATATTGACATACTTTGGAATGCATGTTTACTATTATTTCGTAATAACTGTAGACAATGCAACTGTTGCACATTGCACACGATAGCACACAAATCGTTCAAAACAACCGTTGCGCTGACATAAACGCCCGCTTTAACTTTATATTTACTCCGGGCGTCCGTGAACGAGGCCTAATAATTTAATCAAAAACATGTCCGCGATTGCTCGAAGAACGAACAATTACGGGAAAATCAACTGTGATTTATTTACCGCACATGTCACTCTTACTATCTATCCAGCCTTATTAACTTTACGAAATGTTGTTCCATAGAAAGTTTACATAATTAATAATTTTGAATTGGCTACTTACTTGTTATTATGTTGTCAAATCGGTTATTAATATAATAAAATGTCTTTAGCGTTAAAGCAATTAACGAAATAGGAACTTTTCCCAGTTTTTTGTTATTATGTAATTATAATTTAAATGGAAAATGAAAAATCAAGCGGTTAATATATGAAATGGGTCACATTAAAAACTATACATGAATGCAATTATGATATGGTTAATTCTTAAAACATGGATATAGTGTCTCTTGCGCTCTTAATTTACAAAAACAGATAAAATGCTGAAGACTAATTCTCTTTAACATAGATCCGTAATAAGAACTTATTTACCTTTTTTACAACAAAATAAAAAAATGTTAATTATTTAACTGTGACGTATATTTTTCAGAAATTATGATGGCTCAGAGAAACTATTTTTGTTTGTTTAGTTTTTGTCCAACTTAATTACGTTCTACGAATATTAAGGATAACGGACAAGGGTGATTTTCTATTTTTTGTATACTCAATTCGCTACGCGAACACAATTTATTCATGTCATGCAAACAACGGAAAAACATCGACGCTACTACCTATCACTAATAGATAGCATCGATATTTTCATTACAATCGGTGTCGAGTTCCAAGAACTTGGGGGTGCGCAATAGGGCTTCGCACTGAAGAATTCGCCTCCCTCATGTAAGCCAATACCATAGGTTTTAAACCAAACGTGTATCAAAACAACTAACCATATAAATTGCACATTATCAATCGATAAATAAGTTGTAAATGTAACTTTACTCACATGTTTGTGTTCCCCTGTGGTAAAGTTGGTAAAATTTACGGCTAATGTACAGGTATGTACAGGTACGGACGGACATATTGTTTTAATTTATTTGCTATAATGTATATTACATCGTGTAACTACTGACCGATTTTGATCAAACTTTGTAACCATGTGTAATTTGGTCCAACTTAAAAGATAAGACATATTTTTTTAAAGTTACGCGGACGAAGTCGCGTGCGTCAGCTAGTACAATAATATGTTACTCTGCTCCTCTATATGTAAACTTTTGTATTCCTTTTAAAATATAATTTTAGCTTCGTATTTTGATTATAACGAAGTAAAGATGTTTACGTTCTTTGGAATTACCTTAAATATTTCCTCAATAGGATTATTATCAATTTATTAGGGCGGTTCTGTTTAAAGAATACATTTCCATTTTCAGAAACACTAAGGTCCCACAAATCGTATGCGCACTTCCAATGTTTGGAACTCTCCGGGCGTCTGTGAATCTTGAAATCATTTCGAAATTCGAGTGAACAGAATAGGCATCGCCAGCATGAGCTCGCTCCATCATAGGCCTCTAGGACTCTAGGACTCTAGAACATAGATTCTGGGCAAGACAAATCAATCTTTAATAAAAATATTGATAAAAAAACAATAAATAACAACAAATGTCACAGTCACAGTGTAATATTGTGCAGGTTCGCTCATTGATGTATTAATAGACAAACAGGATATATTAAAAGTACGTTGACACGCCGATACAGGTGGCAGTGTGGCGATACTGGCGATACTCCACAGCAGTATTATTCGCTCGTATTCACTCTACAAAATTGGTCATGTTTTTTTTACAATTTAAATATCCATACGTATATTAGCGTATTACTTGTAATTTAGTATGGTCATAAATAAAATTTTAATTGCAAATGATTTTCACTAGGTAGCTTTCTTTGGGTTCTCGCATTTTTCGTTCGGTAAAAGTTTTCTTTGTGTTTTACTATATTTTATATCGCGGTACATTAAAAAGTTTACCTACTCTTAATTCGTTCTAATGACCGAGGTAAAGTAAAGGTGTTACTACTATGTAACACATTGTTGTTTAGTTTAACTAAAGCAGGGTTGATTATATTTAATAGAATGTTTTGTGTGTGGCGTCTGTCACTAGGCGGCGCGTAGCGGCAGCGGCGGGCGGGCGAGTGTCCTTGAATCGTGCGGGTCGTTGACGCCGGCGCCGCGGGGGAGGCCGCCGGCCCTACATTATGCACACGCGACTGACTGCTCCCTTCTGATCACAGGAGACGTGTCTTGGCGTCATACGTGAAACAGCCACCACATATAACGAGCTATCCTACCTCAAACTGCAAACTGCACTATACCTATCAATACCATAATAGGCATTAAAAGGGTTTACAGGGACGTGGAACCTGCAATTATGGTTATTAAATATTAAAATTTAACATCTGTTATAATAAAATAAGACATACTAAAATAGCAAACATGTTAAATATTAAATAATTATACATAATTGCCAATCAAATCCATCTTATGCATCGATAATCTTATATGAACAATATAATTAGCAATATTGAAGAAAATTTGTAAAAAAATAAAATAAAAGTCTCTTTTACCCCTTTTCCACGTCTCCCTTTTTGGAGATTTTAACACCAGTGATAAAAGCTCGTTTATTCTAGATATAATATCATAATTTGTATATTGTTGACACCCTAGAACAGTTTACAATTGTTTAGATTTTCAGTCAACTTGTATATTGTAAGAAAAGTAAACATTTGTGAGCAAATATAGAGTGAAGAGAAATAAATCCCACGCTTAACTTTTTGCCGTACAATAATAATAACGACAGAATTCTCGGAAATACGTTCATATCGTAAGTGCTCATTCAATTCGGTCGTATTGGAACTCATCTTTGATTCAAATACCTTTTGATAAATAAACACAAATAACACTTACGTATCTTGATTTCCCGTTAGAGGCTGCGCCATAAAATTTATTCCTTTATTGTTTGTCAGTTGAAGTTATTCCATGTCCAGAAGAACTGTGAACGGCTATACCTAGATGTTTAATTAAAATAATTGAACATGATAGTCATTGTAGATATGCGGTGTCAGCGGTCGCTTATGAATGATAGGCCGCCTGATTAACAGCGGACATGGCAATTAAGTGGCACGCAAACAAAAACAAAACTGTCGCTAATGGCCGTGTTCATCGATGTTCACACGATAGACGGGGATTTCCCGGCAAACTATATCCCAAAGGAAATCAGTTTCTTATGTTTCACGCGTCCCTCCGCCCGCAGACAATTGAATCTTCTCAACGCAAATTGATATTTTTTGCTACACTATTGCCCATTGCAATCTCCGAACGGGCGGTCTCATATTAAGTGACTCGCGAGTCGAGCTTTGTGACGTCATTGTTCATAGACTTTTTTCGCAAACTTCTAACCTACATTTCGTGTAACGGTACTAGATCAGTTGGCTCGCGAATCTGCTTCTACGTTCAATTGAAGTCTTTCTGATGTTTCACTATCTCAACTTTCGATCTTCTAGCTGAAGTCACCGCTTTGTTCATTGGATTTTCAACAACCGACGCGACGAGCGTGACTTTTCTCAATGTTTCTTAGGTAGGGTATACTTTTCAAATATTTTCAAGGATTGTTTTAAAAGTATATTTTTTGTTTTTGATTCAAAGTGATTATTTATTTTGTCTCAGCACATTTTTTGGACCGTTGACAGATTGTTATAAATTTTGTTGGATAGGACGTTAAAACATTTAATTTTGATCGATGCCTCTTACATTCCTCGCTTCATGGTTCATCAATTATTTCTGTTCCGTGACCCGTCTCAAGTGCCAGAATAACCATACGATAATCAATTCCAGCGTGCACGTTACATGTTTCAGGGACCCCCATAAAGCTGTGTTTCCGCACTGCGCCTATTATAACTGTTTTACGACTGCCGCTCGGTATCCCCGGCGCATGCAAGTTATTTTCCACCGAGCGTTTTTGAGTAGGTACATCCAATGTCTCGATGCTAAACATGTAACGCTATAATCGTTCCCGTTTTATGAGCGTTATATTCGGGGTAATTGCGCTACTACGCCCGCCTCGTTTCTTCCCTCCTCGAGAAATACCTTAGCTAATGCCACCACTTATCGGTGAAGAAGGAAAACAACAGTTATGCTTTGTTGTAATTACTACGATAATACTCCACTGGGATTTCGGTTTAGACTTTATGCGATCGTGTTTCTACAATGTCTTTACAATTTAAATTGTGTAACCGTTTCGCGGCGCCCGAGGGCGTGCGTTTTATTATCGCGGACAGATCGGGTTATAAACGGTTCTAGCAGGGCCAAGTCTAGTGCTCGTTTGACCGTCGACCACTAAATCAAAGTGATTTCTGAAACATTAGTGCGGATTGCTATCAACCCGGTCACCAGTAGACTCAACTTCTGATTTTAATTTAACTAGAAGCCTTTATTTTCAATTGATTATTTATTCTTAATGTTACAAATAAGTAGTGTCTGCTTTGACTTCGGCCACCTTCGGCCAAAAAATTCACAGATTTCGTGCCTCACACGACTATCGAGCACATTGGAAATGAATCTACGGAATTCGACTTGTTAACTTCTTTCAAAAAAGTTAAGCTATAGGGCAAACCCTTAACCCGAACGTGTTTATTTTAGACTGAAATTGTAGCTGACTAAATTGTCTAGTGGAGCTTTTCTCATGGTCCGTAAGCCAGGCACTAATTTCGTCAATGATTTCCTCTCAGTCCATAATTTGTAAAATGCCTGAGAGAGTTGCATCATGATGTGTTGTGAATGTCAGCTGCAGTTCCGATGGTGGGTTGAGCAGTGGTAGCCCGTTACACTTTCAGAGCATCAGCTGACAAGCATTCCACCAAGATATAGCCAGCTGACTTTTTTATTTATTAACAGTAATACATAAACTATCATCTGATAAATTTTCTATTGGGAGGTAATCACTGAACACGTATATATTCGTGTGACCTGCAGACGGATAATCCACCATTTTATAAATAGCTGACAATTTTGTTTCTTCAAAATATTAGGCTAACTATTATTTGATGAATTTTTAATCGGAAATAAATGATTAAAAACTTTTTTTATTATGTGCGTGGGCGGCTACCACTCTACTGCTCAACCCACCATCGAAGCCGCAGCTGACGTTCACAACGCTTCATGATACAACTCTCTCAGTCATTTTACGAGTTATCGACTGGGAGGAAATTGGTCATGAAAATCTGTCGCTGGCTCATGGACCATCAAATTTATGTTATCATTCTTCGTTTCCAAAATATCGAGCGACAAAATAAAAAATTCGGAAAAAATTGTTTCTTTTTTTCACTATTTCGGCCATAACTTTTTTTAGTTTTTGACTTTTTTTTGAAAAATTCTTGTTGCACCTTACAGCTTTCATGAATACGCGTCTTTTGAGCTATCTGAATATCATATCTTCACAATTCTCGTGAGATCACACTTTTTCTATTAGTATGCTGAAATTAGACTTATTTGACCCCAACATCCAAAGTAAAAGTATTATTCCAGCTCCAATTTGTTCTATATAGTCCACTTATTCTTAAAAAAAAAAGTCGGGCTTTTGGGGGGAGAAGGCGGATTTTATCAGTTTTTCTTAAATATTTCTAAAACTATGCGGTTTAGCGCAAAAATGCCCAGGAGAAAATTAATCTACATTGAAATTCGAACAAAAATGGTCTACGGCATAGTCATTTTCACACTCTTAAAGAAGATAAAATTTCCTACAATTTGAGTGCAACCGCAGCTCTGTATGTCAGACAAATCTCGAGATACACTACTTCAAAATTGATCATTTTTCCCAAAAAGTTAGAAATTTTAACTTAGCCGTTTTTCGAAACAAAATATCGTCTAAAATAATCTTTCTGCGAGGAAAGTACTTATCTTTTTCACATAACTTCTAAACGGCTGAACCGATTGGGTTGAAATTTTGTATGTGTATTTCCATGGTTTCACAGACACGAATGTATTATATTTTATAAAGTTACGCGGACGAAGTCGTGTGCAACAGCTAGTAAGAAATAAATAAAGTTGTAGAGCAGTTACTTAGATTTAATTTGAGCACAAGCAAAACTCTGTAGGGAAAATAGATAAGGGGATAGCACTTTTTCGTGAAATCGGGGCCTATACTGAAGCGAACGAAAAGACATTTCCAAATTTTCCAATGTCAAAAACCGCCTTCGGTGGCATCTTCGGCCTTCGGTTAGCGATGTGATCTAATGATAACATATTATAATTATATAACTTTTTGTAGATAATACAGTAATTATCTGATTATTTATAACCATCGTAATGGTTACTTTTATTCTTAATTTTCGTATTTATTTATTTGGTAAGTCCCCCAAAACAACCAACCACCCAAAACGCACTTTGCATTACCATATAATGGTGTTATTTGCATTCGACCACAGCAGCAGTTTATTTTACGCCAGTTTATTTTTCAGAAATCCAACTCGTTTTGGCGGCAGTGCGGTGTAATTTATGCAAAATACCCAATATGATTGGGCGGCGCGGGCGGCCCCTTTTTGTTTATAGTTTGGTAATATCAAGTACATAATAAGTCTTGGCTTACCGAATCTTAAGGTTACTTTGAGAATATTGTGCTTAACTATATGATTATTATCTTCTCAATTGATTTTACTTTATTTTTTATTTTACTGCTTATTTTAAAAACCTCATGTTAATTGTAGTTCATATGTAATATAATTGTACACTTATTTGATCAATAAATAAAATTTCCACTCAGCTTATACAAGCTCAAATATCGATGAAGCTTTTCAGGCTGCGAGCGATGCGCCCGACGCGTGAGCCGCGAAAGAATTTCAATAAGTTTGTATTGGCAGTCATTTGCAAATTGCGAGCCACGGCGACACCTAATGGAATAAGGAATCGAGGAGGTTGCGCGCCGGCCGCCCTCTTAAGGCTCCGCTTATTGAATTATAAGAAGATTTTCACAGAAAGTTTCGCTATCAATGGTTTTTATTCCAGTATTTGTTATGAAAGAAATTTTTGAGTAGATACCATAGAAGGTATAGATTTTGCAATAACATAATTTTTGGTTGTAATGAGGCTCGACCACTTTTTTATTCATGAAGTTCAAACCGAAATATGCCGTCCATTTGTTAATAAACGCTCGCACAGGATATTTTCCACAAAAAAACACATAATAAGCACGTTCTGCCTTGCGCAAGTAAACACGCGGGTGAGGTGATAGGTAAGCTTTTTCATTCAATTTTTCTTGACTGTTCACTGCAATAATGTTAGTACCCAATAATAATAGGATTTGACGACTCTTAAATACCAACCATTAGAACTCCTATCATAGAACCGAAGAAGAAAGACCTTTAAAACGGGTTACGGTTTCCGAACTTTTGGTGGTAAAAAAATTGGACTTGAAATTGTGACGACAAATTGATTTGCTACCGCCAGGCTCGCGTCCGCTTTTTAGTCATTAGGTACTCACGCTCGGAGAGTGGCGACCATTGCAGTTATACTAAAAAATCTGTTTTAACTTCAACAAAATTAATGTATTTATTAAAGGCATTAGTCAGGCTAAACTGCACGTATCTTTGAAGGCATGATCTCCTAAACGCGTAGTTAAAATAATGGAAAAAAAAAAAGTATTAAATAGTCAAGAAAAAAATCATAGTCTTTTATTGTTGTTACTTTTGTCATAAAATGCGTGGTATTTCACTGTATATTTCTACCCCGAAAAAAGTGCAATTTTGACTTAAAAAACAAATGCACAATACAGGAGTGTTCCACTATAATCGTCATTTTTGCTAAGCCCAAACCGAAATGTAGATGTAATGTAATACAGATTTTTTTTAAATAATTTGTTTCATTACAGAACAGACGTACAAACTACAGAGTATTTTAATCTATAAGATATAGACTACCAGCTGCACTCTTTTTTTTTCGGTGTCTAGGGCAAATTAACGATATGCGAATAAATATATTTGACCTTTAAAGTAAATGTGTTGGGGTTATTAACTTCGTTGTATTTTAGTTGTCAGAAGGAAATAATGGTTAACGACCTTGTTTACTCGGTTTTGTAATAAATAGTTAGCCACATTTGCATGCAGTCGCCATGCTATGGGAACATCTTTAGAATTGCAAATCAATTTCCGACGTACCTGTGTGTCGAATGGTTGTAGGCAGTATAAGTCTTGTATCATCTCCACAGGTCATAAACAAACTTTCTTATTATTTTTTCTTATTTAATATTATTTAACGCAGCACTGTTGACATTCGAAATTTACCACTGTGCACTCATTTTATACAAAAATGTGACTAAGATTTAATAACATCTATTGGAAGTATGGTAGCTTCAGATACGAAAAAAGTTTCACAGTTAACTTTCAAAAGGTGCTTATCGAGCTAAGACTTGTAAAGAGTTAACAGAAGCGTGATTGCGCGCTTTCTGTAACTTACTACTACGTGATAATAACTTTTTGCAATCAGAGAATATAATATCGGCATCCTTTTGCTAGGCATCTAATATGTATATCTATGGATAAAGGTGGCTTCAACGGAATTGTTAACCTATATCGAGTTATTTATGCGCCCGACTATAAAATCCATAACGGCATTTGGTGTGTCGAGGAATGCGGAAATATGTTTTCCGATAAACTGCAATAAACGCCTTCTCGTGACCACTAACTATGCAGCTGCATTTAATAACTGTGTGACGCCCCCACTGTTCACTTGTGTCTAATACTAATATTATAAAGAGACGAGATTTGTATGTTTGCTATGAATAAACGCAAAAACTATTCGACCGATTTAAAAATTCTTTCATCTATAGAAAGATCCATAATCAGCGATTAATATAGGCTATTTTTTATAAAAATTTACGCGTGCGAAGACACCTGCAACAGCTAGTAAATTATTAAAATAAGACAAAATGACTTTCCTTCTAATGTTACACCGAGAAGCGTAATCTGCGATTATAAATTATTGTTCCTTTAGTTTATTTGCACTCTTGCGAAGACATGGTCACTATAGTGCTTATTTGAAAAAAGACATACATGAACGTATGTGTTTTATTTTTTATATTATTGTTCAAAAGCAACCATTACTTTAGGTTAAACAAAACTTTTTGAGTAAGCTTTTTATTTTTCATAACAAATGCGTGTATATATCTAGCGCCTATTGTAAACATGTCGTCAATAAAGTCCACTGAGTGACCCGTAGCCGGTACTCGCCCCGGGCACGACATTGTTCCCGCTTTATAAAATTACTTCGTATAAGGAGCGGACCTCTCAAAGGAGTCTTAAGCGAATGTATCGCGGCGCGTATAAAGAAACACGGCAGTGTATGCGGTATAAAGTGAGCAATATGAGTGCTGTTGGCGGTCGACCGCGCCCGTTGGCTCCACTGTGTTTATACTCTATTATCATTTCATATATACCTACATCTATACCTATCTAACCAGTAGCACTACCATGAGTTTATTACTACCGAAATCGCTAGCGAGAGATAAACGAGAACGTAAAATATTTGTATGAAAAATTGTACAGCGCCTCTAGCGGTCACTAAAGAACTAAAACCAGTAACATGAGTTGCATAAGTAAATAACCTATCGAATGTAGTCGCTAGCGACCATTACCGACTAACGTTTAACTTGACATTTCTATACAAAATCGGTACCTCATGGTAGTGCTACTGCACGCTGCTTTTGCATCCTCGTTTACAGGATAAGTTGTCGGTAACATTTTAAATATTAAAATATTCACTTAAAATAGTTGCGACATTTAAAATTATTTATTTTTTATATTCACTCATAATATACCAACACAAACGTACCGGGCGGTATATCTGCATCCGCACAGGTAGAAGTTAATGAGTGACTACAGACAGACGATCTATTAAGTGAATTTTTTTTTTAAATAATTGCTCCTTATTCTATTGCACCCATGCAAAGCGATTACGCGTCTCTGTGGGTGTACTAGAGTTCCTAGAAAATATAAAATTGTCATACATTTATGAAATAATGGCAGACATTGTTCTCTTGTTGCTTTGTTTCCTATCTATATTTATAAAATTGTTTTACTGTCTATAATAATGCTGGTGGTGTCAAGGGTCCGAAAGGTATTCTACTCAGCTGTTTGCAATATTATTGAAACATGTGATGAAAACAATATGTAAAAACATTCGTTGAAGCGTTGCTTGTTACGTTACAGTTACAATCGAAAATTAAACTAAATTAAATTAAATCTAACAAACGCCAGTTGTTATTATAAAGAGGTCTTTTGAGTTTTATATAGATACCAGATTTCTTATTAACTAAACTTTTTATAAATTGTATATTGTAGTTAGGTAAAAAGTAGAAGGTGTAGTCTATGAAAAAGTGAAAAAGAATCAAGTAGCGATTGCAAGGCGACGACGTCTACCGGCGATAGCGACGACGCGACCTAGGTTGCGTGACATTTACCACGAGTGCTAATTGTCGCGTTCGCGGTTGTTACGGGAATACTGTCTTGTATCGAGTGTACTCTTGCAACGGATTTCTCTTGTCTGCATCTGATTTAAGTTGCAACTTTCGCTCTAGGCACGATCTGGTTTAACAACGTTATGCTTTGTATTGAACTCTCTTTTATCTTATACTCGTATATAACATTGGTTTGCTTTTAAATTAATTTCCCTCTTGTTGTTTTGAGCGCAACAATAGAACGAGAAAGAATTCGACCATTGAACTTTTGTACTTACTGTCTATCGTCAATTCATCCATCAAATAAAATCGTCTTGCGTGATTTGTTTTAAAGTTATTCTCAGGAGATCTTAAATAATAATTTAGCCCACAGACTGTATTTTTAAAGATTACATAAAAAATTTAAAACTTTGAATTGTATTGGCTTAAAAATGTGATCTATCTAACGTAATATTTTAAATACTTTTAAATGTCTTTTATTGTTGTTCACAAGCCCCCAGTATGTTCTTGAATATAGGTTCGTCGATAATTATTGACCAGTCAACCTTTCGTCATTTATTGCTCAATCTTCTTATGGACGCAACTGTCTGTGTCGTCTGGTCAAAGTGGGGCGGCTATTTGTTAGTGCCAAAATAATTACACTACGGGACGCTTCGACACTTTAGGTACATTGAATTTTAATTACCTATTTTAACTAAATTATGCATAGGCTTTCTTTAAGTTTTTTTTTATAAAGTTATAATAACTGATTAAGTACTTGATTCAGAATTAATTTTCAAGATTTAACTCATAAAAAAGAAATACCGTAAAGAGCACATAATGCAATATCCATGATTATTCCATGGAAATCAATTTAGAAAATTACAATATTGTTTGCAAAGGCAACGTTCCGGCTCATATGCGACACGCTACGTCGCCGATCGCCGCCGCCTCTAGACGGGCTAATTTTAAATACGATGCAAAGTCTGCACTATAAATATATTATGTTAGATGCATCGCCACTATAAACGAGATCAACGAATTCCTCGACCGAATTAAATGCACGTCACGCTGCTTATTTGCTTCTTATAACGATATACTAGCTGGTGCCCGCGACTTCGCCCGCGTTAAAGGGATGTGTAGCGCCTGACTAAATGTGTAAAGCAATTATAACGCCTGAAATCTTTGCTGTTATAAAGTTTTCAGGGGTTGTATCTTTATTTTAAATAGATAGCTGGTGCCCGCTAATTCGCCCGCGTAACTATTATATACTAAAACCTTCCTCTTGAATCACTCTATCTATTAAAATAAAACCGCATCAAAATCTGTTGCGCAGTCCCGTTTTAAAGTACTAAGCCATAGAACAGACAGACGGGAAGCGACTTTGTTTTATACTTACTATGTTGTGAACTACAGCGGTCTTTCACTGTGTGTGTAATTTCCGGTTAAAAAATAGTCAGTGTCCCGTCGTGATCGGTCGATTTTATTTATTTCTAAAAATATTTAAAAAAATTGAGTAAGTGTCCTTTTTTGAAAACACTATCAGGTTCACTGAAAGTATTTCAATAAATTTTAAAGTGGTTTCTTGTTGTAAATCTGCTTCATATATTGAAAATTAAAATTTTTAATTGCAAGTACGTTTTATTAATACTTTATTTTATATTGAATATACCTCGTAAAGAATAGGTACGCTTCGACTATACCAATGCTGAAGACATAATATTCAGTGCTGATGCTGGCTGGTTCATCCCAAGTTTTCTCACTTAGTGATCACATTGTATTCTTGCGAACTGTCGGCCGCGCCCGAGGCATTTTTCGGCGTGATAATGTTTTTCTTTCGTACAATCTTGGTCGTCGACGATAATTTAAAACGTGTTTGCGTTCAAACCTCCGCGCTTGGTACGACGGAAGCGGAGCCCCTGCCCTTAGGTCCTCGGCGGGGTGGCGTACTTAATGTTAGGGAATAAATAAAATTAATTTCCAAAAAGAAGCTATCGGTCGTTTAGTTTCGCTTATCAGACGAATGTTTCACAGCTACTTCTCGAGAAAGTAACCTGAAGCGTATAACATAAATGATCGGCAGCGTTTTTTTGTGGTGTCTCTCTAACTACTGAAGGTTGGCTATCAGCCTGGAACAGTCTGTTTCTTGCTCGTCGGAACAACTAATTTGATAAGCCATCCCGTTCCACCCCTTTATTATCTTCAGCCACGATTACACTTTCTTTGCCCAACTTTTCTCTTTCCAGCTGCTTTGTCAATCATAAACAGCTGAAGCAGTTCGTCTAAGAATATGACTCAGTTAGAAAACTTTACGCCTTTTCGCCGCGAGCATGGAGTTGAGTTTTTGGCCAAAAGCGGCAACTCGGTAAATGAATTTTTAGTTCCGTGTTCCCTTTATCTTCCAATGAGGAACCATCTCCTTCCTTTTTTTTTTTGACGACGAGAAATCCTTTTATTGATCCCCTACCGCTGGCTAGGCGACAGAACTGGCCCCTACCCACTAAAACTGGGGGTGGACGGGCTCTGCCGAGGCAACTGCTCCGACCCCCCTCCTCGGGCAGCCTAGCCACTGACGCCAACGTAGGACGTTGGGTGCGCGGAGACACCCGAGCAATCCCCAGACGGAGGGGACCCGTACAGGCACACACAGCCAGCCAGCCGTATGCGCAGGTCCCCGAGGGCATTTGAAGATGGGCTGATGCCCGCCTTCTCCTGCCCAGCCATCTGCCATAATGTTAAAAGGAGGACTCAATGGACACCAATAGTGTCCATTGGCTCCCCGCCTGCAACGCCTCCGAGCAGTGGGCATCCCCCCAGGCCTCCCTGTTTCCTTGAACTCCACCTTCAAACCCCGACGACAGCTCAGACTCAGACCCGAGGGTCTGTCGAGGTTGTCCTCACCACGACAAGGTCATGGCCCACCTTCTCCTTCCGTACAACTTTCACACTAGTAAAAAAATATATGCGTAGGGCCTTGGCGTTCATGACGCAGTAGATTCTCCCTAATTACAAATTCCTTCCTTATATTTGAATTTTCTGTATTTGTCTTCGAGCTTTGAACTCTACTAGAAAGAAACAGATGTGCGTCATCGGCAAGCTCCGTTCGTGCCCTGACCAGCTATTGAAAAGAAATGCTAAGTGTAGGTAGACTTTGTATTTGACTATCTACTTATAGTTTATACCTACTTATCTGGATATAATAATATTATCTATGGTTTTTGCTTTTGTTTTGCGTGTTGCCAATGGCTCATTTAATGAAGTAGCGACAATATAATGGAATAATGTTGATAACACCGGTGTATAAATTAATTGGTCGGACATTGCAAGGCCAATCAGTTGCCAGGGAGCGTGCTCGACTACCGTTAGCCCGCTCTAGGAGACGACCACTCGTTTGTAATTCGATTAGCTCTACTCAACTATCCAAAATTTTAAACTACAAATTAAAATTTTGTGTGTATGCATACATACAAAATTTTAATTGTAGTTGATACATTTATTTATTTTCACTTGTTGTTCTTGTTCTTGTTGATCTTGTTGTTGGTTGTGGATGTTGGTGGATTATACACTTAACTAACAACTTAACGAAAAATTACATGACATGCATTACAAAGAAATAATAATTATATCAAGCCAACCGCTCTGTAACCCAGCTAAAATAAAAAAAAAAAAATTTTCTTCTATATCTGTTCTCGACCGTCATATCTATTTAAAATCTCTAAATACTTATTTTTTTTAACCGTCCTCCAACGGATTAAAGAAAATCACGCTAAATTATTTTTAACCAAAACCAGGGGCAGGTCGCTATAACTAATAATAAATTGAAAGATTATGTCCAAAGAGTATTATTACCTTGCTACAGTTAATGTGATAAATAACTTTTATAGATTTATTTACGAAAATCAAAGACACAATGAGGTACATGGTGATATCAATGCATTAGCAAAATTAACTAGCCGTGTCTGCAAAGCTGACGACACAAAAAAGCGTGTCCACTGTCCACACCGATATACCTAATTATTCGGGCAATAACTTTCTCATTACGCGGCAACCGTAGCGGGCACGGTCCGGTCCGACTGTGTAACATCTAATACACAAATCCGTGCACACATCTGATGCGGGTGCGTCGCCGCTTACATAAATCTCTAGTGATAAATTAGCCAATTCATAAGATAGGGTGCACGCGCGGCCCTTAGCCGCATGCAGAGAGGGGTGACCTGGGCCCGGGTAATCGACGGGCTCATGCAATTTGGCATACTGTTTATCGCCCAACAAGATTTATAGCGTGTATTAATGTTACTGGAAGTGTGCTATTGTTTGCAACTCGTAGTTTATGAGCTGTGGCGTTGAGCTATGAGTATATCTGCGTCGAGAAATATCATTTGAGCGCTCGAGTCGTTGGAAACGTTCATTTATATTATTTCATATGTAGCTCGATTTCTAATAGCGTGCTTCGTATTGCGTAACGAACAGCCGGATGTGACGCAATTACAGTGTTAAATATAATATGCGTATCACTGCGATCGTTACATAATTTAAGATGTTGAAGCAAATATCGTCATCGTACCCGTTCATTTAATTTTTATTTCCCTTGAATAATTGCGCATGACTTGCTTTTATAACGACCTCTTAGAGATGCATTACAAAACGTGAAATTTTTCTTTGAAACATTTTCCTCTAAAGGCTTATCCTAAAAGTGGTAATGTTCGTTAGGCGTCATTATGCGGTGCGTCAAAACACGCCGATGTTAACGACCCCGATGACTTGCATCATTCACCCGATCTGTTATCGACGGGGGCCGCTAACCCATTCAAAACTTTAATAACGTTTTTCTTTTGTGTTTATCAACAGTGTTCTGATGAAATTTTTATTTGTTTCAGGTAAGACGCCCAAATCTTCTCGTAACATTCCTAGAGGTAAAGTAGCCGGTGACGGTGTTCTGTTCACATTTTCCGCAATCCTTTCAATTATTTCCACACACCATTTACTCTATCTATCCGTCTTTTAATCACAACATATTATTATTATAAAACAGTCTTCCGCCGCGTTTGTCTGTCTGTTCGCGATTAACTAAAAAATTGCTGCTCTCACCAATGGCTCGAGTGGTTCTCGAGGAAGGTTTTAGTATAATTTACAAAGTTACACGGGCGAAGTCGCGTCTGTGTGTATCTGCTAACTCCTAACCGTCACCAGTTAAGTAATTTTTACATAGAATTACAATCGGTGGTACACAGTTTAGGTTCACTATAAACTCAATTGAGTTTCTGCCGTTCTAATTGAGTTGTCTAAATTATCAGAAATATATTCAGAACAAACAAATACAAATACAAAAAGTACATTACATATATACATAATAAAAGCTAATTAAGTTTTTATAAAAAAAAAAAAAACAATATTTTGCAACGAATTCGCCGACCGAAACTGTCCGTGATTGTCTGTTTCTCCGCTAACTATTTCTGAACCACGCTACTTATTTTGATGTGGTTTTCACTAATGGAGAGAGGGATAAACGAGTAGTAATAAATATAAAATAATAATATATATTCATAATAATAATATAATATATCAAAAAATTATGTTCTAACGTTATATGAATGCAAATGAGCAATAAATATTTTGGTCGCGAGAGTCACGTGGTCGTTTGATGGCGCGGTGCGCCCGTCCAGATATTTCAATCTATCGGTCAAGGAACTATTACATCGACACCGCACCACCATTATCTTGGCCTAAAGATTGATTATCTAATAACGCGATGAACTCCAGATATACATGACATACGGGAGGATATACGCAAATAAAACCTGCTGTTTTTTGCTAAGCATTTGGTTGTATTTTTTTTAACCATTTTATATAAATTTCTACTCCGTACTTTATTTTTTTTAAATCGCAACATAAAATGACCAGTTAAGGTGAAAACATTCGGCGGCCCGAACTCGTTGGTCTCATGGCTAAAATGCGTCCTGTCTCACACAGCACAAAGCGCGGGAAGAGCAGTCGAGTGAGATGCACAATGTTTCATAATTATACTCTTTATACCTTGGGCGTATACTCATTTTGACAAAACTACTGCATATATCTATTTCGTGTATAGTTATTTGAACTCTTGAATAACTAATCAATGTTTGTATGCGAAGTATTTTGGAGTTTTTGTACACTGGATTGACCTAATTAAAACCTCAAAGTTGCATCAAAACTTGTGTTAAAATAGGGATTTTTTAAAGGATCATATCTTTTATAGCGTATATTAATGATCTTCCAAGGGCTGTTGAGCGTCTTATGTGTCGTATTTGCCGATGATAGCACCAGGGTAAATAAAATACTTACGGTGATGACATTAGTATTGCTTTGACAAAGATTATACATTGGATAAAAAATAATAATTTAAGAATATTAATTCTTAAATTATTAATTATTATATTATAAGCAAATTATTGCTGAAAACAAATGTTATGCACTTCAGTCCTGGGGGGGTACCTGCTATACCATACCAGTATATACATTATGAAGACCAAATTATAAAAGAAGGGTTAGAAATCGTTAATAGATTAAATTGGAAATGTCATATAAACAAAACATTTAATCAAAAAAGCATATGCCCTCCATGAATTAAGTAATACTTTTAAGCATTGATGCACTGTTATTAGCATATTTCGGACTTGTTGAAACTGTGTTAAGGTATGGGCTTCTATTCTGGGGCAACTCGACAGACATAAATTTTATTTTTATGGCACAGAAGAGGTGTATTAGAGCCATGTTCAAATTAAATCAGAAAGATTGAAGTGTAGGTAGAAGTTACAGATATTCTGTCGTAAAAATTAATAAAAATTATAAAGAACAAAGTTGGCTTCATATTTTTTTTGTCAAGTTTTCACCAAAATTTAACTGTTTTTGTCTTTATCGTATTAGTTATACTGAACTTTAAAAGTTCACTGAAACATGTTTTTTTATTTATTTTATTATATTTATTTTTTGTTACTATAAACATGAAATAACCGAATTCCACAAAATACACATTATTATGGTATTGTAGGTACTTACCAAAATTAAAGATTTATTTAAAAATCCAAAACAAAAGTTTGAAATCTTTAGTAAAATGAAAGTATTGCTATTTTTTGGGATAAAATTGATACGAAAGCCAATATCGTAATGTGGAACTACGAACCTCGGTGGAAGCCTATCGGTCGACTGATCTATTTGATGGAGCTGCCACCGTAGCCGGAAATCACCTTTTACGAGCGCCACATAATTATGTGTTTTTAAGTAATGGAGTTTTTTATGTCTACCAAATATTTGCCGGGTTCACGTGCTTGTTGCTATTTATATATTTAATATAGTTCTTTAATGTTTAAACACGCATTGATAAGATCCCAAGATCTACAATCACCGCACATTTTAAGTTACATCAGTTTAATTAAACCATTTCGTGTTTAGTCATAAACATTCAAGCATTGGTCCACTGTTGGACATGGATAGTTTTACTTGAGCAGCACCCACACTTTGTCCTCCACTTCCATGCACCCACTATTTTGGGATCATCGTCCCAGCGCTTATTTCTTAAAGAACATACACAAGTTAACAGCACCACAGCATGTCTCTATGCCCAGTAGATTATGTACTTCGTGTTGCGGGCATAGAGTATGTTTACAGTTGGTATGTTAATTTATTATTTTTTTTATTTATTTATTTACACAAAACAATAAATGGTATACAGATAAGGTGCACTATAAACTCGGTTAAGTTTCTAGCGTACACCTGAGTTGTCCATAATAATAGAAAATACATCATAATATATAATTACAAACATAACACAAAAAAACTACAAAAGCAATAAGTACATAGTTTGTCGGCAGCTATTAATATTATTACATCTTTAATACATCCAACTCACCCGCTTGTCCCACTCCAATATGCAGCCGGTTCGCATAAGTGCATCCTTGTTCACTACAAGAATGCACACTTTCTACAGAATGATTAATTTTTTTTTTCACAATTTCAGCAAATTAATTATTTTATTTATTGCTATTACTTATATATAAATATATACACACATGCACATACACATACATATATACATACATATATATATATACATACACATACATACACATACACACTCATGAATATATACCTACTTGCGCTACACTACTTAGTTTGGAGAAAGTATTTCCTTAATTTGTATTTAATATTTTTTATGTTTAAATTATTTTTTAAATCTGTTGGTAGATTATTAATAAGGTAAGGTACTAAAAGACCCAATCTACGTTTACTATATAAGTTATTATATTTTGGTAGTTCTAGTTTTTGATATTTGCTGCTTCGTATATTTATTTTGTTGGGATTAGCTATTTTAACGTTTTTCAATTCATTGTTGAAGTATTCTTCTAGTAATAGTGTTAGCTGTACCTTACTATGGACCGGGATGATTTTACAAAATTCAAATATTGATTTATCATCGTCATTAAGTTGTCTTTTAATGTTTTGTGGTATAATTGTTTTTAAAATTCTTAGTTGCAGAGTATATATTTTGTCTAGATGCGTTTTGTAAGTTCTACCATAACTAGAGAGTCCATAATTAATCACCGACTCAGCCAGTGATTTATACAGCATCAATAAGGTATGATAGGGAATTTTCCATTTAACAATAGCAAATTTGGCAAGCATGGCTCTCAGTTTATCACAAACACTATTGATGTGGTCCTTCCAATTTAGCCGGTTAAAAATTCAAATTTCAAAACACACATCACAATAAAGTTATCGTTGGAGTGGCAAAGTGTGGCGTGGAACAACAAAACTGCGCACGCGCCAGCCACGCTTACCACCCGTCGGGCGCCGAAACGCTCCAATTGTTAGGCGACCGACAGCCGTCTGCTACGCAATAAGGCTTCTGTCACACAGCAAACAGATTGCACGCTGCATTCTTACGATCCATGACATATCTGTCATCGGATCTATTTTATATAACAAAGTGAGTGTCTCACTTCACTGTCTTGCTTACTTCGCAAAGTGATCTTTCACTTGCTGATGACTGACCACCATCGCTCAAGGACTCAAACAGACGGGATGCAAGTGCCTAGATGACCCTTAAAATATTTTGATGACCTAGATGACCCTAAATGCACAAAATCCTTACAAATTAGGCGGGCGGAAGTGCCGCCATTTTGACAAAAACCGTTTCGACCTATATCTCCGTAACTGTGCACTTGAGGCTAAAAATGGTATAACAACCTTTATTGTCGATAATAAAATTCCTATCTTTTTTGTCCAATAAGTTTTTTTTCTATTACTTACCTTTTACGACTTATTCGACTATTATGATTTGTTTAATGGCCATAGTGAACTTATTTAAAAAAAAAATAGAGTAGTAATTTGTGCATTTTGGATAAAAGTAACCGGCTTTTCTATTGACTGTAGTAATTATAGTATTGCCAGGCTTATGTAAAATTTAAAATGTAACATGGATGATTGATTAAGTGAGAGGATAACATAATTCTTTTCTATAAAATGTTATAATTTTTTAATATACATTTTGAAAACATTAAAAATACCACGAACATAACATTTTGAATTAAGTTTGAAATTCAGTATAAAAAGTGTTAGGTCTTTCTATTCCTGGATTCAGTTCACCGATAAATCAAACTTCAACTGAGGGTGTCTCTCCATTTAATGGTCCGTAAGTTTTACAATCCAAAGTTGAGGTCGACTTCGGGTCAGTTGGACCACTCGGACCACACTCTTTAGGGAAGTTCATTTAGTTATCAATAGTTATCGCAATTTTTCTGTTCTGTGACTTAAAATTTATCCAACTAATTGGACGATTTGTAAATAAACGTCCGATTCGTGTAAAATTTTCCCATTTTAACAACTACACTCTGTTATTATAGAATTTGGACTTTGTAGTAAGGATATAGGAGAAATTAAAGAAAATATTTGTGTTGTTAGACGACAGGTCGTGAGGAGGTCATAAGTTGGGTGACCTTGCGCGGGGTATATTCTGAGCAGCAGCGAGCGCTATTTCGGCACGCCAACATCGATCTCTGCGCGAAACTAGAGCAGCCTCTTTGGCACCTGCTATGCATTAAGCGGTGGCCAGTGATTGCAAGATCGATCTTTACAATAAAGCCACAATGACAACTTTGACAAGGCTTTAATTGTAATTGTAGTGGTAATTTGTGGAATGCAAACAGAATATTGTGCTAAATCATTTGTGACGTAACATCGCGTATTCTTTGCCTAGTAACATGAACAATAAAGCGCTTGTTTCTAACGAGCATAAGTGGCGGCAAGCTAGCGAGTATGTATATACGATTTTAATTATATGAGGCATGCGTCAACGTTTGTTTGGGTCGCGGCTAGAAACGTAAATCGTGACGTTATCTCACGACGCAACACACACGAAGAAAAGACGAGTCTTTTGGCTGAAGTGTACATGTTTCGCCGTGTTAACTGTTGCCATGGGGATGAATGAGCTACAATACCGTACGCTAACTGGTTTCAACTCGATTTGTGGAACGCTCTTAATTAAATAATCTAATTGGTGTCAAAGTCGATTACGACACTATTACAAGTCGGCTTCGAGTCGGTTGCGCAATTGTGTTGTCTTAGGTAGGTAGAGATGGTTATTTTTATAGACACTGTTTTCAATCACGTGACTTTAAGAGCAGATTCTCGGTGTAATCGGTGAAGGGTCGCAAACATTACTCGGGCCCTAGCCAAGAGCAAACCAGTGCAAACGGGAGCGTTGTGTATTTACGAAATGATAGAAAATAAAGCCCGGTGATTGGTCAAAATTTTATGTGGGCGTTACGACAACCAATCACCGGGCTTTATTTTCTATTGTTTCGTAAATACACAACGCTCCCGTTTGCACTGGTTTGCTCTTGGCTAGGGCTCGTGTAATTTCTACAAAACGAAATTGCCGCGAAGTCGGGTAAGCGTATTACTATAGGAACCCTAAATGCGTTGAAGATTTTATCGGTATGGCCAAATTTCGCTAGTGCACGGCAGCTTCGGCCGCGGCCTCAAGGTGACCGGCCGGCGGGCGGCCGGGCGTCGACATTCAGACGCCTTTATCGAAGCTAGCGGCGGGTTTGCGACGCGCCTATCTCTATTAAGCGGACGGTTGCTGGGCGCCAGCCACGCTACGCTATGTAAACTCAGCGTTTTTGCAATTCTTCGTATGCATTAGGTACTCTATCTTTAAAAAGGTAACATTTAATTAGTGAACGGCGGTAATGGAGCGAGGATTACGTTTTCGCGTAATGCGGTTCTCTTTTGAACTTGACACCGAACTATTTTAAACTTCTTATGTTTACGGATATTTCCGAAAAGTAATGTTATGATTACTATAGGATATTTATTTAAGCAAAATACTAATGGCAAATATGAAATGTCCAGTACATTAATATTTTACATTGTTTTAAGGAAATCGGATGAAAATGCCATGGTTGTACTTTGAACTATTATTATGTAATGTTACTATTTGCATCTCGGTTTAATGCAACCCGAAAGCCAAATATCCATCGAAATATCCACCATAGTCTTGCTCTTGCTTGCCAATTGGTCGCATAATACAAATTATTGGAATTGTATGCGTTTAGGGTTGTCACATAAATAAATTTGTTTTAGTAATAGCGAATAAGTACTTGTTTTGAAAGTTTTTGGTTCTTAATGCTATATTTTTTTTATTAGTCTTATTGTGCTAAATAATTTTTTTTTTTAACTAATATCTATAAATGTTTTTATTATTTATCTATCACACAAAAATTTATTTATCTCACAACACAAATGACTTCCTGGCTAGAGCATGGGTGCAATTTAATCAAAGGACAATTTTAATCTACATTAAATATTATTTGTCTTGTAATTCTCATGACCAAAATAAATTAAATAAGTCAACGCATGTCAACCCTATACATGCAATGGTTAGCTGATTTTGTCGTACCCTGTACCTTGCTTGCTTAGAGACAAGGTTTGATGACCTTCTGTATATTCATCTTCACTGCGATAACAACACAGAATTCCTGGAATTACTGGAGGATATCATTCAATGACATTTAGCGAGTTTAAAGGCCCTAAACCGGTGAAACTAAGTTAACTAAGACCTAAGTCTGTCTTAGGTGAAAAACTTAGTTTCGTGGTAGACTGCTAGTTAGGTAAATTTTTAACTCAGTACCCAACTAACTATGAGGTATCGCTAACAACGATTGGCTACACTATGTGGAAATCCTTGCATATTATAAAACGAAGTCCTCCGCCGCGTCTGTCTGTTTGTTCACGATAAACTCAAAAACCACTGCACCGATTTTCATGCTGTTTTCACCTACGGATAGAGTGGTTCTCGAGGAAGGTTTTAGTATATAATTTACAAAGTTACGAGGGCGAAGTCGCAGACAGTATTTGTAATAAATCGAAAGCAACACAGGTACATAGAACGGAATAGTTTTCTTGTATCGGACTCATCGCGTTGCCGACAGCTAAGTATCCGTCTGATCGCTATAATAACAGTTAACACTTCAGACAATGTGTTTAATTCATTTGATTCTATACTGATATGAAAAATTGATGACAGTAATAGATCATTGGGTAGACAGTAGACACAGCAGATTAATCCTTACTAATCCGTAGGTATACTAATATTATAAATGCGAAAGTTTGTATGGATGTAGTATGGATGTTTCTCTTTCACGCAAAAACTACTGAACCGGATAAATACTGATGCGGATGGATTTAAGATGCGGATAGAATGTTAGTGGCGACTGGCGGATACACTAACATTCTATAGAAAGGTTTACATATACCTCTGTCAGATGCTTTAATCTGACCAGTGTGGTCAGTTGAATACTAGTAATCAATAGCAATAGAAATGTTCTATTGCCATTGATTATGCTGTCAAAAGGCGGACGTCTTCGACAACATTGCCGAAAGGAATGCAATGCTGACTGTCGTCTCTCCGCCCGTCGCATGTCGCAAATAATGGAAAATAATGAAAATTATTCGCTGCGATGCGACCCGCGAACGGGTATCGATGGAGAGGCAATTTTCCGAATAAATGGCTTGGTAATGATTGGTTTTCGACGAACCGATTCCTCTTGCCGAGCGATTTTAGGCCTCTTTTAGCTTGAGCAAGAGGTAAAGATTTGTCTGATCGCATTTAAATAAAGTGCAACGTTTTTCATCAATTTCATATGTTTATTTGGCATCTGATATTGGGAATTACGTTTTGAGAATGTTTATTTAGTAGGTAACTACTCTAGGTGTCAAACTTTATTTAAACATTTATTTATTTATTTATTTACAACACACATGACAGGAGTAATCCTAATTCAATGTATCTGTTCTAATTTAAGTTAAAATAAATATTATTTATATATTACACAAATCAATTACCTACATAAATTATAAAAATTACAAAATTTACAAAAGCCTACACAAGAAACAAGAAATTAAAATAAACCTACGAGTTATTTATATTACCTACTTAACTATAAGTTATCACAAATAGTCACACCCTATTGAATTCATTCAGTGTGTAATGGAACAGGTCAATTAATTTTTCTATTTTATTTAGGTTGTGCAAATACAAATGCAAAAACATAAGCTGGCGCCTGCCACTTCGTCTGCCTTGAAAAAGAAAAAAAAGTAGCCTATCCTGTACGCTTAAATGTTTATCTACCAAGTTTCATGAAAATCAGTGAATTCGTTTAGGAGTTATGGAGGAACATACATACATACATACCCACACTTACAGATTTGAGATTTACCGGATTATTTAAATATAAACATTAAAAATAAAAGTTTAAATATAAAAAAAATAAAAAAAAAACCTCAAAACTACGTCAAATTATAACCCCGTTTGACGGCAAGTTTATACTGACTGGTATTATATTGGCAAGTTCATGCAGTTAATGTTGTACAAAGTTTCATATCGGGTCAAGGAACCAATATTTATCAACAGGCGGCGTCAAAGAAGTAATTATTATATTTTATGGATAAACAAATATTAATTCGTTTTTACGTTTCAGATTTCGTAGATGGACCATATTAATTAAGGTTCTGATTACATTGTTATATTAAAAGAATAAAGGTAATTTGAAAGGTACATTCAAACAGTACATCCATACTAATATACTAATATTATAAATGCTACTGTCGCATGGCGGCGCCATCGTCGTCACAGCGATATAAGATGACATGAGATGACATTACACAAAATGTTCCTAGCTGTGAAACATTATTGATGTATTTTGTCTAAAATTGTCACTTGGTTGTCAAATATTTGTAGGTGCGTTCAGAATTTTGTTGTAGTATGAGGTCCGATCTCTAAGACCGATTTTTAAGAATTTTGTTTTCGGTAGCTAAGTGATAGTTTCAAAATAACGTTTGCCCGGGTCAAGCTATGCATATTTTCTTTTTCAACGTGAACGAAGTCGCGGGCACCCACTAGTAAACTATATAGCTGCTATATTACGATATAGTTGTATCAACTTCCTCAATTCCACGCGGGCGAAGCCTGGGCGCGTCGGTCTAGTTTTTTTTATTAAGAATTAAAGCAACAATCAACTAAAAGCTTGATCAAATGGATATTATTATAATATCGTAAATTAAATTCTATTAATTATTGAATCTGTATGTATAGCGCAATGAAAATCGAATTCCGTTTAAAGTTGCGCGTTTGAAATTCCCTCGAAGTGCGTGCCTTATCTAGAAATGGTTGGGATGCCTCATTGCGACAGAGCGACGCCCTTAGGTACTCTGTGCATTTACAATATTTATATTTTACTGAAGATATAAGAGATAATATGTGATTTTCATGAACACATTTTTTGCCAGTTTTCAGATAAACATTTCGTATTGTTTTCATTCTAAATGAAGCCTGCCTCGTTAAATGGACTATCCAACACATAAATATTTTTTCAATTCGAACAAGTAAGTATAGTTCCTGAGATTGCAACCAAACAAACAACAAACAAACTCTTCAGCTTTATATAATAGTATATTTGGTCCTCAACGTCATTTCAATTTTTTTTTTATTAACAATGTGACATACATTGTTAATAAAAAAAAATTGAAATAACGTTTTTTTTTTCTTTATAACTAATAATTCAAATAATTTTATATTAAATCAGTACTATAGCCTGTTTTTCGATTTCTGAATCGGATTGTTTGGTCCGATATATCGATATGTATATCGATACAAAATATCCAACATCGAAAATTGTAACAAAAACGTAATTTTTTTTTTAGCATTAACTACCTGAGATAAACAGAGAGGCTAAGTGTCATTAAAACTAATATTATATAGTTACTTTGATTTTGTTTAAAATTAAGTGTAATTGTTTTAATTTTATATTTTATAGATGACAAAATAATAATATCCTGAGTTTCTTTCGGGGTTTCTTCTCAGGATCGTCATCTTGGCTTTTTTTTTCTGAAACCCTAGTAAATTTAAATTTATTATGACGATCATAAGAGTTTCCTGTAGAAACCTAATTGATAAATCTTACCAAGGACCTCATCCCTACCAAGGACGTAAACCAGCATCAACACCGGCTCAGTAGAAAAACGAAGCGCCGCGCCGGTGCCGTGCCTTGCCGTGCCGTGCCGTGGCTAATGGAAAACCGCCCATAGTATAATTTAACATTAACATTTTTTATGGACGGCTCACTTTATGAATGAGGAACAAATAAAACACTCTTCTGAATGTGTTTTTTTATGCTTCCTAACATTAAGTTTGTCAATAAATGAAGTCTATTTAACTTATACTTTTTCACGTAGATATATTTAGATTATAACGAAACTTTTTCGAGTTCCAATTGTGACAATGCGCTAAATTTAAACATCAGGTACGGTTTATCTTTAGCCGACTCGACGCTCTTGTTAAAGAATGCGGATTGGTTGCAATTCCGGAAAAATTCCCCTGTCAACGACCGTGCACCCGATATAGTGCGCGCCCGTTACCCGAGTGATCGACCTGGACTCCTGCCACGATCCCAGACACAATACGACATTAAATGACACAGTGTTCAACTTGTTAATTTTGTTCGATTAAAGAATACGTTTTAAGTATATGCCCGATTAGATATATTTTGATTGTAAGCATGTGAATTTCAATAAAATATGACAGTTGAATGTTTTACTTTGAAAACTTGAAAGTATTTGAGTACAATTCAGGATAACTCTGCTGCCCGTCTATCTTGAAACTACCTCGCTCGATTGTTTTTTCTAAAAACTCTTGAAAATCGCTCACCGGGAATAACAAAATGTGGAAACGTATTTACAATTAGTATGTAAAATGAACATTTTATTTTCTCAATAATCTAAATGGGTTGAATGTAACCAAATTCTAATTGGTTGTGCAACGGATTACGATCAAATAAATTTTCATAGAACGTTTTCGTCATGAACGTTCATAGAATGTCACTATCGTTTTAATATGTGAGTATCTTCACTGTTTATTTTACCCGTACTGTGATCTCGGCGCCAGGTTAATTATAAACTCGCTCATAGAATAAACAATTCCATGCTAATCCCACTAAGGCATGAAATTGCTCACACTATCTAGGTTGAGGGAGATATGAACTTGTTTTTATATATGCCTATTAATCTACCCCGGTGCAACGATTGCTACTATACCTACTAGGTGACTAACTGACTAGCGCCATTTAATAACCATTTAAGAGCGAACTTGACTGAATCACGGCTTATTAATATATATTTTAGCTACTTAGAACATAGATGGTTGAACCAGGTCGGACTAAGAATTGCGAACTCGCGATGTAGGACGCGCGTCAATCTAACTAAATCCAGCTTGAATCACGTATGAGGAATAGACCAACTCTTACTGGAGAATAGGTGTCATTGCGATAACTGGCCAGTCGCGTCCACGCATCCGATTATTGCGGTTGCTGTTTCTCTCTCGTGTAGCGAAATTCAATAACCTTGCGTTTAAAAGCATCAAGGTGAGAGTGTGGCATTCGTGTTGTGCGGCTTGGCTTGGTTCGCTATAGTACGGACAGTGGTGCACTGACCCATCAGCGGTGCGTGAAGTCGGGACGATGATTCGCGAAGGGGAGAGGTCCACTACTCGCGCCCTCTTCAGGACTCTAGCCGCTACGCTTCGCTGGCGAACCCTCCGCGACGCCACAATGGTACGTCTGAACATTAACTAACAAACAGACTTTGGGCAAATGCTCGCTGTATTGTCTGCGCATCTATTTATTTTATTTTATCGCAATTTTTATTTAGAATCCTATTTTTAATATAACCAATTCCGGAACATGGTAATGCGCGAATATTTTCACTTATCGTCAATATACGACTGTACAACTTGTCATTATTTGTTAGTGCTTTTAAAGTACATAGGTTCCCAAATATAACACGTCATATCATCTCATTCTCTTTTGTCTTAAATTTAAAGTAGCTTTATCTCGCTATTTCACCCGAATAAGATTTTATGTAAAAGTAGAGCAGACATAATCACTTTTTCAATTAAAACATTGTTGTTCGTACGTGTGGTATGGATGATATTGTTATGTCGGTCTAAATTAAATAGTCTAAATCAAAGGTGAGGCGCCTCTGATGGACATAGGTCTCTCCGGTAGACCACAAGCACACATTCCGCGACTATTACTTAAGCCGTCCTTTTTTTAGGAGGACATTACTCCTTCTGCGACATTACGGATTCGCAGAAGGAAGCAACTGCTTTTCAGGTGGCCACACTGCCAAGCATGGCTTCAACCATGCTTGACAGTGTGACGTCACCACCACCCAGCGCCGCTCTTAACTCCCGGCGCTGGGGACTCCAGGCCGAGCATACTTCGAGTGTATGCTCGTACTTAAGCCGTCCTACTATTTTTTGAAGTAATTTGGCCTTGATGCGATTTGGTCTTGGTACAGTCGGCCGCAAAAGTAGATTAACATATTCAAAAGTGCAAAACAACTGAACACTCAACGCGCCATAAGTCGTTGTCACGACTAGAGAACCAAATAAACTTCACGTACAAATGATCGTAAAAAGTTCAGTAAGTAAGTTGAGTGTTCAGATGTTTTGCACTTTTGAATGTGTAAGGGCCACTGTCCACGGAGGCGTAGCTTCATAGACGCGTATTCGTCCTACGCTTAATGTACACCGTGGACAGTGGCCCTTACTCGACTTATGTGGCCGGCTTTACATGGTCACCACTTGGGTTCTATGAGTTTACGGCCTGCTCACTGCCAATATAGCTTCCTAATTAAAATAGCAGATCCATAGACTACTTAGAAACCATGAGCTTTCACTACGCCGAGTTAGGGGCCACGTCTCTATAATATACCATAATATTTTTCGATTCAAACGTGCCCTTAACAACATGAAATGACTTATCTAAACACAACTTGTTGTTTAAGATTGAAACTTTGATTTACATCTGTTATCAATTCTATTACATTTGTATTTAATGTGCATTTCAATTGACGTCACAATAGAGCTATTGTATTGGTTTTCTGTGCCTTAATATTGTTTCCTCTTGATTTAATTTTTTTATATACATATATACAGGGCGTCCCAAATGTCGTAAATGGATACCAGACAGCTGATATACTACATAAATTACTTTTTTTTTGTAAATACATACATATTATAAATAGAAAACATCCATGACTCAGGTACAAAGTTAAAATGCTAACACATAAACATTTGCCCCTTGCGGGATTCGAACCCGCGACCGTTTCGTTAACAGCTAGGGTAGGGTAGGGTTACTAGCCACTAAACCAAACGTGTCGTCATATCGTCATTTATTTTTAAAAGTTAGTAATACTGCATTCAAAGAGTTTCCAAAAATTACTTTCTTCGCCTGGGAATCGAACCGACATAAATGTGTAAAAAAAAACACCCGTAAGAGCGTGTTCCCACTACGCCGGGCCGTCTATTTTCTCGGTACGTCGTAAACAAACTGATATGCTAGTGCCAGTACAATTTATATGACGATGTTCACATTTAGACGGATCCGAGAAAACGAACGGATCCGGGTTTTTGGACGGACGTTTTGCCACTGCGAAGAGCCGTCTAAACGACCGGATCGGATATAGTGTGAACGACGACGAGACGGCCGGCACCAATGTTCCTCCTCCCATCACCTCGCAAACATAATTTCGGCTCTGCGCTCGTGCAAAATGTATGGTGCTTTAATATCGCTTGTCGAAAATAAAGTTGTCTTGTGGGACAAAACCTTGGATGATCTTTCTGTTAGTATAGGATGCACCCAATATTTTCTTTTACGTTCTTCTTCATAAACCCAAATACACCACAGCACTGGGATATATCGTATACGAAGATTGAAACGCAACTGATCGCAGCCGGCTGGCGCCGAATGTGAACACCTACGTCCCGGGCGCCGGTTTCCCGCTAATCTGCCGGTCTGGCGTAGTGGGGACCCACGTTAATTTGGGTTATGCTCCACTCGCACGCACAAATCTGGCACGAATAATTTATTCCCCTTTGGCACTAATAAGTATGCTCTACTGCCACGAATTAAAACTTTTTTTAATAATTTCCCTTTTCGCACGAATAGATATGCTCCGCTGCCACGAGACTTATTACTACTCTAAATTTGTACAGTTAGACAAAAATATAAAATAAATTTTAACTCCCAACAATGTAATTACAGAAATTAGGTATATTTGTATTTTGCTTGTCGCCGAATGCAACGATGCACGTGCATTTAGTTTCTAATATTAATATTAATAGATAATACAATAACAATAAACAATTCGGAAAAATTGTGCTTTTCAAAAAAAAATTCAAGGTAAATAAAGGTAAGGTAAAGTAACTCTAAGGTAAATAAATTTATAACTCATTCTCATCCATCATTTTTAAAATTTTTCGACGTGATTTATAATAATACTTCTTTGACCGATTTAAAAATAGAACAATTTTACCGAGGTAGGTAAACCCATGTCCATAAGAAATTCTAATGCGTGTGTTAGATAAACACTAAAATTAACAAACCTTGACAAAACCATTCAAAATTATTTAAGCGGCTTGATAAGTTTTGGCCATTGCATAGAAAAAAATTGCAATTTAGTAAAGTGAATAATAATTCGATACTATAATACGAGAACTATAATTATTAACTAAGTACATTATTATTATCATAATTAAGAAAATTTACTACTTTGGTTACATGTCAATATTTTGTTTTATTATTAAACTAGCTGCTGCCCGCAACTTCGCCCGCGAACTTTGTAAATTATATACTAAAACCTTCCTCGAGAACCACTCTATCCAATGGTGAAAACAGCATGAAAATCGGTGCAGTAGTTTTTGAGTTTATCGCGAACAGACAGTCAGACAGACGCGGAGGACTTTGTTTTATAATATGTAGTGATGAAGCCTTTTAAATAGGTTAAAAGTCAAGTCTTTTCGTTAAATGTTTTATTTCATTTTTCGTTTTGTATTTTTATTTTATTTTTATTTATAGATGAAACTTTGTTAAAAAAAAGTAAAGGAAAAATGTTTTACAAGTCTTTTACAAGAGCAGTCTGTGGGTGACTTATACTCAAAAAATGTACAAAGCCTTGCGTATCCAGTATAATACATATAAAATAATGCCTTCAGGATGCTTTTGAGGCTGCCTCGCTATTGTAGTGCTTCAGAAATATTTGCCCATAATCATATAGATGATTTTTACACCATAAGATCCCTGTGACACAAGATACGTGGCAATACCAATAGCTTCCTGGAAACAATTATAGATAAGGTCGACTGTACTTTTGTATTAGTGCCAGCGGGGAATTCATATTCATACTCGTGCGAGAGGGGAATTCTTTGTAGGTATTTAAAAAAATATGAATCTCCCACGTGCGAGTGGAGCATAACCCGTTAATTTTATGATGCCAATCGAAATAATGGACAAAAAATAATAGTTCTTCTCAAGTAACATAGTATCTTAAAAGAAAGGAATAACGTAAAATGTTTGATTCAAATTTTAAGAATATTATTTTAGAAAATCTTTTAAAACTTTTAAAAATAAGATAAAGTCTTCTTTCAGCAAACCCTATCTACGAAATTTAAGTATTTTACATTCATGTCGCATAGTTTTGGGACACCCGGTAGATACCTACTCGCATCGGACACAGCTTTCTCTTCTTTTTTACTCTTACCTTTATTTGTTTAATCACAAATACGTATATATATGAAGATCGGCATACAGGCTGACGGTCCACTTAATGGTAGGTGGCTACCACAACGATACACGTACTGTTATTTCACGGTGGTCCCAGTATAATTTCTTAAGAATTAGCTTCTTATCCAATATTAATATAAGAATCCAAAAATCCTAGAATGAACTTTAGTTCTAAATCGAAACAAGATGACAAGGTTTACTTAAACTGTTATAGACTTGAGCGGTAATTCATGTTTTTTTGCAGATTATCTAACATAACCGCAAATATAAAACAATTTTGCTTCTTACTTATCAACTGCGTTTCATATAATTCTTCACGCTGTGTCGATGTGACCATTTTAACACTCGACTTCACATGTCTGTTATCATTATGACGGTAAACATAACCTTTGACACTAATTATCACGCAGCTACTGTCCCATAAACTCTTTTAAAGATAACTATCTTAAACAAGAGACATCATCCCTATAATTGACTATAGATTATATACCTTTTACGTTATATAATAATACCTTATATAATATACCTAATAATACAGATACAGCGCAGCGTCCACGGTGAAAAATTAAAATTGTTTGCACTCTGGTACAGATTAGGCCCGCCTTTGAATCGGGGTGATGGTTATTTGAAAAACGCTTTAGCATTATGTACAAAAAAAGCATAATGAACAAAACGCAAAATGTACAAAACTCAAAATGAACACAACAAGCAAAAGGAAATCCATTGGATGGTTTATAAAAAATTTGCGTTCACTAGTTAGGTATAAAAGGCACTGTCTGCTTCAGTGTGTTTATCCGCTAATCCTTACATAATATTATAAAACAAAGTCCTCCGCCTCGTCTGTCTGTATGTTCGCGATACACTCGAAAACTACTGCACCGATTTACATGCTGTTTTCACCATTGGATAGAGCGGTGCTCAACAACAAAGTTACGCGGGCGAAGTCGCGGCTAATATAATTACCCTATTATATACAGCAGCTAGTGTAATATAATTGTGACATAAAAATAATGCGATTTTAAACAACATTAATTACGATCTCTGTCTATGCAGAGAATTACCAACTCTATCAACGCATTTGAGACATAAATAAAGGCCCCTTTTTAATTATTGTATTTATAATATTTCTATTTATTTATAATATATTTATAATTCCTTAATTTTATTATTTACCAGCTGCTGCCCGCGGCTTCGCCGGCGTAACTTTGTAAATTATATACCTTCCTCGAAAACCACTCTATCCATTGGTGAAAACAGTATGAAAATCGGTGCAGTAGTTTGAGATTATTGCGAACAGACAGAAAGACAGACGCGGCGGACTACTTTGTTTTATAATAATATGTAAGGATGATGAGCTAATGATTTTAGCGATTTTCAATAGCTAAACTTATTTAAACTCCAAATGAATAAATTATCAAAGGCATGATCTGTGAACATAACTTTAATTTATGTACATTAAAACTATTACCATCTATTTTAGAGATAACTAGGTAAAAATAATATAAAATAAAAATAAAATAAAAAAATAGGGTGGTGGTCGCCAGTGTTTATAAAACGTCTTATTAATTGCATCACATTTTAATTTTTCACATTGACCGACTGTCGTGACATACGCTACGGCATTCGAGACGTGTAATCCGATCATTTTTAATCGAACTTACTTCCGTTTTTAATGCTAAAAATAATTAATTGTCGCGCAGTTACTCGGATGCTACAATTCAAAAAGTGTTCCTAAAATAATATTTGAAAACTTTACTAAAACAGTTTTGTTATGAAAAAATATGTTCACGAATTGGGATTTTTCTCCGGCAGGAAATATGACTTTTAAGGCTAGAAAATATTTTTTTGGTATTTATTTTTTAAATTACTTTCCTGAAAGTTAAATGACACATATATACAATATTAAAGTATTAAATAAAAATAATTGGAAAGGATAGTAGCTTTTTATTTCTATAAAATATGCAAAAACTCGTTTGAACCTGTTAGCAAACATTGACCCATATCACGGAGTAATGTATCTATACAGAGAGACAGCTCCCTAGAAGCTTAAATTTTATTAGCCTATTCTTGTAGGGCTCCCAAAAATATTTTTTTTTTTTAAGTTTATTACTAGAGATCGGATTATATCGCTGCTTAAAAACTAAACGGCCACAAATCAAAATTACACTTTTTATAGGAGAACTTAAAAATTAAATTATTTTTTGTCTATATTTTTCTTATTTTACAAACTATAAACATCTGACCTAAGTCTCTATTATATTCTATTTATAATGTTATTTAAATATAACTAATTAATTTATATCTTACATGCAGAAATTAAATAACAATAAACATCCTTTACATTTTTCTTATTAGATATTTATCAGATATACTCGTACCTAAGCATATAAGTTACTTTTGAACAATTATTACTCAATAGCCCTTATATTTTGTGACTATTAATTACATTTAGTCGGAACGCAGGGTGAGTGCACTGCACTCGGAAAAGGAAAAAGTAGCCTATCTAGTGTCATGTAGGTACTACAAACACAAAACTCGCGTCATTCGCCTCGCGTGCGTCTGAGTCCCTGTGACATGTACCCTCGGAATTGCCGAGGCCGCCCGAAACATACCTTCGGGTCACGTTCGTGAACCCGTCGGTGAAAGGTCACGCACACATAGCTGCGCATGTAGTGAAGTGCCCGGCGCCGTGCGCTTGTTGAAGCTGTTTCTCAGTACTCAGTGCCCATATACAGATCGATAGAGAAAAATTTTCTGAGAAAAACGGTATATATATGTTACTCAATTTGGCCAAAGTGGTTTTACTAGCGGTTATCGACAAATTATTGTCGATATGCAAAAGTAGATGAAGAGCTAAATGCAAAATAAATCTGAAATCGCAACTGAAACTTTTAAGATATTGAAATATACGCCTGAAGCAACTTTAATGTATAGTGTGCAGCTTTCCGAGAAAGAGGACTTTTTTGTTTGCTTTTATATTGAAGTCGGCAGTTTCGATATATTGCAGTTGCATTTGCACTGTGCGAGTTGATCAGTGTTTAGTTCGTTATCGGGGCGAGCAGTGCAATAGCTACGGATTGGAGCACAGGCAGAGGCAGAGAAGTCTAGGCGACGACGGTGGGTAGCGTGCCATATCGCTGGAGCCGCCATCCGCAGAGATCACTATGTTCGCTCTCATTCATTAAAGGGGCGGGGAGGGGGACGCAAGACGTCGCGCGCCGCCCGACGATATCGATTTTGTCCCACCCCCTCCCTCCCCCGCCAACCCCCTTCGCAGCCCCGCTCTCAGCATCCGACCTCGAGTGCTCTCCTCTCGCGCCTACCGAACACCTCCGACAGAAACTACGCCTTAACCGTATGACCCCACAGTTCAAAATGCCAATCCACGACCTGCACGTGATGTCCTCCCGTCGATCTTTTGTGGACCTTCCGACCGAACGTCACTCGGTCGAGATTGCAGCGGCGCCGCATTCGTCCACGGTGTTGGAAAAAATAAGCTTTTTGTTACAATTAAAATGGTAAATCAAACCAATTTTAGTAATTGCGAGGTCAAAGTTTGAAGTGCCGGCGCGCGCTGAGGGCGTGCTTTTTAAACGCATATGATTTTTAATAGGGTCCTTCTGCTCTTGTTTAATAACGATCGTGAAATCTACCGAAAAGGCATGCGAGCTTCATGTAGAAGATGGTACCTAACATAATGCGTATGTATGTTACGTAATTGCGGGTTCCATTCCGACCGTACCTAATACACATACAGGAACAACACACACCATAATACTCCTTAACTATGATTTACATTGCACAGCATTGTTACTCATTGCTCCTACAAATTAAAAATCTATATACCATTCTTGCTACCGCATGAGGTTCTGATAGCACTTTTATTTTTTGTAATGTTGTTAAACTAACTATGTACCTAAGTTGAAATAAGAGGTATGACGGTGTAAAAAAATCAAAATTATATTTTATAAGTACCTACTTATTCAATTATCATTATTAGGGTTACTAATAAGGACAGGTAGGTTTGTATTGTACCGTGTTGGCCCACCACTCGGCCTCAATTCGAATAGAGGACTTATTCAGGCATTTCTGAATGCGTTACGTATGTCTAACCTTTTCTACCTATCACTTGTGGTATAATTCGTCTCCTAGCTGGCTCACATTTGAATACATTGTTTATCTCTATTCGTCTCCTCACATCCATTTAAATCCAATCGGGAGAAACAGATATTAATTTACGAAACATGCAGGTGCTTGATATCCCCAAACTGCACGATTACAATTAGCAGTGAAATAAAAAAAAACAAGGGAACGATATTATGGAATCATTCATAAATAATTTCCAACTGTATTAAAATGTTCGACTTGTGACCTATGCGATAACGTGGTCGCGTTGCGGTAGGTTCGTGGATTATGCATCGGTATTACTTAATCGGAATACAACACGTGTACAAATACAGAGAGAGGCTCTCCACTGACTTCAACTCGAAACCTATATGTGTGCGTGTAAACAATGCAATGTGTGTCCAACGTGGTTGATGCGTATATATACAGATGTTATGGAAAAGTATTTATCATTAGTTTTATCATTGGTACCAAATCAACCAAGTCCTAAGGTTTACTTATTGGTCTCTATCGAATTTGTTTTACCATACAGCTAAAAAAAGCAAATTTTAATAGTCTATGTATTTGCCCCTTAGTAAGCTCATTATAACGAAACGTAATCCGCCTCAATAACGCTCAAGTATACTCTCTACAATCAGGTACACTTTACATAATTCTCAGACAACCGAATAACATCTCGTAATCAATTCAAGAGCTATGATAAATGCTGTGAGAATTCTTCGTATAAATCAACATTTGATTGAATCATACATGTAGGTAAATATCGTAAAATTTCTAGTATAATGACTGACGTTGCGTTTATAGCATCTATTGTTATTTAGTATATTATGATGTTGAATAAATCACGCTGCTTAGTAATTATGGAAATGCCTATCAAATGCGTCTGCCCCGGACCTGCCTCGACTAGGGGAACGCTTGGGGTAGGTTATGGTATTGCATCCGACGATTCGCAGACTGCAAGGGTGGTTTTGCATAAATACACCTCGGCCTTATAGTTTACAACCAGGAATGTGTCTGCCTACATTTACAGCTGGATTTATAGTGCAAGCGAGCTGTAAATGCTGTAATTATGACGTTAGGATTTCGTTTATCACATTATTTTAGACTTGCACTCTTTGTGAAGACTACAATTTTTTTTTTATCATATTTTTTGGCTCTCGCGTATCGCCGGATTACAGATTGTCATAAATTTTAGATCCGGTACTGTACCGGTTCTAGTGTTTAAAATAAACGCTAGATCGATATGGTTCCGTTTGATCTAAAGTAGATTGCTGTCTATTACTGGTTATGGTTACATACAACAATTCGGAACGGCAGCCGGATTCGCTGAAATATCGCCACTAATTCTCGTCTGAGACTTAAAAAGGAAAGCACTAAGTAAAAGTACATACGTTCTCCATACGTAGCCAAAGCCATGGGTGTTTTTCGCATGCGGAATCCAACAGATGATTAAAAAAGCGTGCGTGCCCACTTGACGCATAGTGTTAGCTTTTTGCATGTGTGTGGTGTGCGGTGGCACTAATGAAACGCGGGCGGCGGCGGCCTACGTACGCGGGCCTTGCATTGGGTCGGGTCAGTGAACCCACCCGCCCACTATCGGGGTAAATATGCCGAATGCACACAGATGCGCGCGCCGCACCCCTCTCACCCCCGCCCAACACCCCGTCGTCGCTGCACTCCGCACGCATCCACCCCCTACCCCACCTAAAACTCCTAATTGATTGCACAAATTTTCTCGCAATATCTGTCTTTTTACAATGATGGAAACTTTTCTACTTTCAAAACTTCACTTGTGCTTGTCTGATACCAGCCTAGGTCTAAGGAGTCCATGATCCATCCTACTCCAACACATCCTACATTTTCTATCAAGCGACCATTATTTCTTATCCATACACATAGTTATTATGTGTAATTTGTAGTAATGCATGTGTTGTTCCTGACATGACCGAATTGTTTACGACAGGGCCTTAATTAAGAATTTTTTTTCAATTAGTTTGGGGAATCCCCGCATCTCGAGATGCATAGGTATTGTATGCGTAAATTAAAATTGCAAAAACATACTATAGTCCTGAAAATAATAATATACCTATCCGCGTTTGTATATTTATTCTGAAACTACTATCTGAATTTCGATGCGGCATCTAGAGAGTTTATACCGCATGTCATTTACATTTATTTCCCTACGTTCTGAATAAATTTTAATGAAGTCGTCAAAAATATATTTTTTTTACTGCTTATATTATGCTAGTACCTTTATTATCTTGGGCATTTGCAATGCAACCTAAGCTAATATAATACGAGGTATAATAAAAAGTTATCATGCTTCAACTTAGACCAGCTTTACTTATTTGTAACTAATTAAGTACCAGGGTAGTTATATCAGTTCTTTTAATGTGTATGAATTATTAAATTTCTTTTCTCCGTTTATGCTTGTGATGAAATGGGGCTAATTTGTCTTGCTCTCTTGGCTTACGGGATATCTGTTATCCAAGAACTTTCACTCACATTCCGTACTTTATGCAAGTTTGTGGCAATGCGAATACCTTTTTTATGGTAATCTGTCATGGGAATAGCTCTGTAGTAGGTATGTATTTATTTTGTTTTTTCATTTAACGAATGAACTCACTAATTCTGTAAAAATTTCGGTAGTTATCTACTAAATATTTTGTTATACGATATAGAGACCATTCGTAATGCCTTGGATTAGTTTGAGATTTACCTATGAACAGTGAGTCATAATTATTATATCATCGTCAACTGACTTTACTGAAAGAAATATGCTTTATTTTTAATTTTTGAATTAACTGTTTTTACTGTTTAATCCTACGTTGTGTTGGTTACAAATTTGGTTGATATCTTAATAAATTAGTAACTACAATACAGAATGTAAGTTAAGTCAAAGAACTCTATATTACAGTCATAAACTATTCTATATTGCCTTAACAATATGTGTGATGAAGATGTCACGCATAGAGTGACCAGCACGCACCCCCACTCCGTCGAGCATGGCTGGGACGAGCTGGGACGATGTATACAATACACAGCCCCTCCAATCACACTTCATGAACTGAAATAAGTATCGATAGAGGAATGGGATTATATTCCTCAGCAACGGCTCAAATCTGGTGGAAATCATGAAAAATCGTATAGATAACAGCTATATTATAACAGCTCCTGGTGGCAATGCAAAATATATACATACAAAAATATGTTAAAATTACATTTTGATTACGCAGTACATTTTTGAGATTCAATGTAAAATGTTCACTTGTACTTAACTTACTTTCATTCAAAATAAACTTCATAATTTTGAACTTCTATGACTTTTAACCACTATAAATTTTCTATAAGTAATACAGTTAAGTATACTCGTATTTCAATATCAAGCAATGTTCAATGTGTAAAATCCTATTGCAAAATAATTAGACTATATCCATTATGATATTGTGTCAATTGACATTATTGTATAATTTTTCAATATTTACACACGAGTGGTGTCGTCGAACTCAACAGTGGCATTACTGCATTCAACATGTGAATGCACTCTTAAGATGTTTACACAACCCGTGACCGATTCTCCGATGATCCAATCGTTGCATCATCGAGTGCATTCGTGTGATGTCACCGTGACGTCACGCCCTACAATGTTAGTTTAGGGCCCAACAAGTAGTGGTCCGTAAGCCAGGCACTAATTTCGTCAATGATTTCCTCTCAGTCCATAATTTGTAAAATGCCTGAGAGAGTTGTATCATGATGCGTTGTGAACGTCAGCTGCTGCTCCGATGGTGGGTTGAGCAGTGGTAGCCCGTTACACTTTCAGAGCATCAGCTGACAAGCATTCCACCAAGATGTAGCCAGCTGACTTTTTTATTTATTAACAGTAATACATAAACTATCATCTGATAAATTTTCTATTGGGAGGTAATCACTGAACACGTATATATTCGTGTGACCTGCAGACGCATAATCCACCATTTTATAAATAGCTGACAATTTTGTTTCTTCAAAATATTAGGCTAACTATAATTTGATGAATTTTTAATCGAAAATAAATGATAAAAAAAAAATTTTATGTGCGTGGGCGGCTACCACTCTACTGCTCAACCCACCATCGGAGCCGCAGCTGACGTTCACAACGCTTCATGATACAACTCTCTCAGTCATTTTACGAGTTATCGACTGAGAGGAAATTGGTCATGAAAATCTGTCGCTGGCTCATGGACCATAGTTATATGTAGGTACTAGGTAACTTCTAGGTATACTTCTTCTATAAGGGGCTCTTAGTGAATTGGTGAAATACCACTGTTTACTTTATAATTCGTTAAGGACGTTAACAGACAGCTATTTAAAAAAAAATTGAAATTATTTTGCTCTCAAACTTTCCTTTAAGAAAATGTTATTGTGGGATATTTTAAAAGTCTTTTCTATGGGAATGACATTTCCTCTTGTGTCCGTCAGACAATAACATACAATTTTAGAATATAATGTCTTAGCCTATTCTTAGAAAGTTTCAGGTTATATCAATATTATATGATTAGTTAAAATAAGTTTAAAAAATATTTTGCGTAATCTTTATGTAGGTTCCAGATTTTTTATATTTTAGGAACACAAGGTAGATAATGTGCTATCTCTTACGCACCGAAACATAACATTTTATTATTATTATTTTTTTATTTTTTATTTCCCAGTAGTATTTTGAAATGCGTTAGTTGTGTCATAAGATGGCAATACCTAGTTTAATACTAGTTAGAAGCAATGGAATGGGTCGTAACAATTTGTTCGTCTTATCGCATTTGTTAATTTAGTTTTATTATTTTATTATGGTCAGAGATATTGGACAATCCTAGCAATGCAGTCACTGTGGTATTTGTTTCTTAATTGTAACTTAGAATTTTATTGTACTTAGTTTCAAAAACACGCAGAAAGTGGACGTACAACAAAGTGATTTACCGTTTTCGAGCTCGAAATCCTTAAAAACAACCTTTTATAGTTTCTTCACCTAAACGAAATTAGTGATTCTCAGACTGAAGATATCTAAACTCCTTGTAGTTTTAATATAAAAAATATTATTAGTATTAATTTACTTAATAAATTGTGCAGCAATACTTAGTCTGATAGAATAATGCGTTTTGATATTGATCAAATGTGATTGAGACGAACGCGAATTAGGCCAATAGCAATTACTTACTTATATCTCTATAATGACTTCATAATGCAGAATGCCCTATCGCTACGAGTACATACAACGTCCATAATTGCTGTGTAATTTAAATTTAAATTATATTAGATTACTTTTATTCATTGATTTCATTTGGCAATGACATTGGCTGGAACTTATTTTACAAAACATATTATAAGACCTCATATAGCTACTAGTATTTGCAAACGCACTCCAGGATGTTGCAGGCTTACGAAAAAAAAACAATCAGGATACGCATTGGTACGGTGTGATCACGTCTCATTGGTCGGCTCCCATAATTGAATAACCGAACGAGGAAGCCACTGATCTAGGAGAACTAGATACGGCACGTACTAGCTTACACGTGTCTCTCGTATCTAGGGTATACGCATGTGCAAATGAAGTGGTTACCACTCATTATACCGAGAATGTGTAATTGTTATCTGTAACCACTATATTTATCTGCTGATATAGAAAAAAATTCCTGTTATTCAATAATACGTGGTTATTTAAAAATCGGATTGGATTAGCTTTTAGTCTTAACATTGCACTACCGAAATTAACAAAAATACAACGCTTTACAACAATTACAATAAATATGCAACCAATTAGGACAAATCACAGGGCACTACACACATTTTTTGTAGTTTGTTTTTTCAGTTGCCAGATCATGTGTATCTCATTGACCGTAAAATGGTCACTTACTAGTACGGCTTCGGACCCTTTAGACCTTAAAGGGCTACCACACCATACAATTTGAACGTATCCAATTTAGGAAATCGAAAGGTGTGATCGCAGTTAGAACAGATTGGATTCAATTGAGAGTTTATCCATTTTCAACTCTATATCTTCGATTTAGAAATCAATTTAGCGTAGTGTGATCACGAGCTCTCTACTTAGATTCCTAAATAGGAAACTTTCAAATTGTATGGTGTGATTGCCGTTTTAGAACTTAAAACATTTTATATTAATTACTGTGCCCTCGACTTCGTTTGCTTTGAAAAACGAAAAATACTCGATAACGAACAGTGGCGCCCTATATTTTATATTTTTCGACGATTCCTCGGAGAACTAAAATATTTCCACGATAATAAGTATCCTATATGTTAATAAACTATCTGTGTGCCAAATTTCATTCAAATTTGTTCAGTAGTTTTTACTTGACAAAACATACACCCATCCTCACAAACTTTCGCATTTATAATACTAGTAGGATTTGTTTATTACTTTCACAATAATATTGATCTATCTACAAAGGTGAGTAACAGTAGCTCAGATAAGACGAAGTCCAAAGTGGACAACTTAGAGGTCAGTCTTGTAAATAGACTTACAACAATTTTTGTGACTCATAGGGCAACCATGACTCATAGAGTCTCGATGACTTATCGTTTGTAACATAGATAATATTATAAAACGTTAAAATAAAAGCCCTATATTCCCTATATATTTGCTGCTTCCAGATATTATTATCAATGGTAAAATCTATTTCACCCACATAGACAACACAGCCTCTTCAACTTGTGACGTCATATCGAACCACTTTAGCGCTTGTCAGTTGTCAGTATGCGATCTCTAAGGATGTCCAAACACACAAACTTCTAATTGGTTTAGTATTTCTACATTGAATGCAATAAAGAATATATTTTATTTCAAATTGTTTATATTGTTTCTTTTTTTAATTATTGTTATCAATTGTTTTTGTATAACTGTAAAGTTTCGTTTTATGTTAATTAACTTAAAAAAACTGATTCGTACCTTAATAGTATCGTATGAAATTCAAACAAACCCATGTGTAAAATTTCTTAGTAAAGAACTTCCGGTAAAGAATGCTACCTTAGGTCTTACCTTAAGAAAGGAAACATGTATGTAGTATACGTATGATTTATCAAGATTAATTGTACCTACGTCACGTAATTATTACACATTTGAATTTAGCAACAGTAACAAAAGCAAGTAGTAAGTAAGTATCGACTAGTAATTGAAATTAAATATAAGTACGTACGAATGAACACAGCCTGAGATGTTTCTCTATTTGTTCCGCATATCTCGTATGAGAGACGAGTTGCAATTATCTCGAAACAAGCCCTAACGCCTCCGCGAGTTTCTACATAACTGAAACTAGTTCAGGCCCGAAGTGTGCCGTTCGCATTTTATTTCAATTGAAGAATTTTAAGATTAACATACAAAATAAATGATGTAAATAAATAAAAAGCAAATGGACATGAAATTTTCACAGCAAACCACTCCTTTACAAACGAACAAACACATTTGACAAAAAACTTAATGTTATGTTTGTTTCACGGGTCTAAGTCATAGTTAGACCACACACAAAACACACAGATTTAACTTTTTATCCTTGAGATTAGACAATTATAATTATGTATGATGTATATCTCTCAAACGGAGTCATAAACACAAGCCAGAATTATAAGGTATACAAATGCGTCTACTAACAAATAAAGTAATTCATAAAGTTATTCGCTTATTAGTTGGGACATCGTCGGTACGATTGGATTTGAATTGTATTGTACCGAAGTAGCAACGGCAACTCGAACCTATCCTATGGCTGTAAGTTGTGTGCTCTTGTTTTCATCTCCGGCTCTGTTCATTAGATAGTTAACCGAAATTGTGGATCACGTCGCGCTATCAGGTGCGCTGCAAACAAAACGGTGAATAGAGGCCGGGTTAAACATGCACGACGGGTGTACGGGTATAATTAAAGTTTAGGAGACGCTCACGTCGCCCGTTAACCTCGTTATCGGGCGCTGGAAGTGGGTGAGACGCGGTGGGGAGAGGGCCTCGCTCGGGGTAGGGGGAGAACGGGGAAAATCAATGACAGCCGCCGCGCGCCGTCTCTCCCCGACCCGACGCGCTCATCTCGCGGCCACGTGCCGCGGTCACTGGCCTGCCTCACCACTCGCGACCACCATGATTTGTCTCCACCGTCATCCACCGGCCAACTGTGATTGATGATACCGCTCTCAAAAATCCCGCCTCATAACCTTCTACCCCTATTGTTATAGCAAGCGTTCGCTAATTCTTTATTAGCAGTTACAGCCGCTGATTTGCTTTATGGCATAATAATCCTGCTGATCCTCGAGAAGAATGATTTAAGAAAACACATTTTGGCACCATTAAAATACCTGATTGATTTTGACACATTTTGTTGTGTTTTGTTTTGTTTGATGCAAATAATTGGAATGTATTGGAATGATTGAAATATATTATATTCTCACTGTCCATAAGCAATTATTCCTTTGCATGCTTTTAATATGTGAACTCCGTAGGTACTTAATGTGGCGTAGTCAGTAATGAATCAGTGCGGAAAACGATGACGGTTCTCTTGTACCTACTGATCGCGGGGCACATTGAATTTGAATCGTACGCATGACAACTAAAACAAGTGAGTCACGTCTGGGTGAGCCCATAAAAAATAACCGTGTAGCAATGAACTTCCTAGTCCCAAATCCATGCGTTCGGTAGGTACGAATGTTTTATACCAGCATACCGCGACGAGTCGTCGATCAATGTCAAACGCGTATCTGGGTCAACGTCCGTCAGCCGAATTACCACGCTAGTATGCCTACGCAGTCACTTCCTATAACGCATGCGATGCGATGACGCGTTACAAACGTTCGTAAAGCCTTACCTAATTTATTACCTACTATACTAGCGACCCGCTCCCAGCTTCGCCTGGGGTGTAATTTTATTTTTCTGCATGGAAGAGACCTCATAAACTTTTATAAATGTACATACTCATAGCCTGTATTTCCATTATATACCTTACCAGTCATAATGTCAGAATCAAGATGAACAGATACCTGTAGCCTGTAGGGTACCAAGAAGTATCGGTTAGTCCGCTATGCTAGCCCACAGCAGAATGCCATTAGTCTAGATTAGATATGTCTTGTAAAATTACTGGTTTTCTTACATATGCAAATTTCGTTTCGATGTCCCTTATTAGTTATAGTTCTTTCAGGAGCCCTGACGGAGGGATTTTAACCTGAGTGCCGTTTCGACAAATGAACATTCGTTTCATTAGGCTAATACAACGTAATACGTGGTAATACTTTAAAAAAGTCTTGATGTGAAGCTTTTGTGATTTTCAAATTACCTACATAACATAACCAGATGATTATTTTTCAAACTTATTTTTAAAATTCACCCTTTGAGCGTTTTATTTTTAACAAGGATGTCGTTATTATTTCCTTATAATAGTACGTAATAAACGGGTTTCCCCTTGTTGAAAATGAAAACAAACCTTATATGTTGTTTACCGAGAACTTTAATTGTTTATGAACTGATAAAATTACTTATAGGTAATAGAGAAGATTATTAATATTTGTATTTTTCTTTTTATAGTTTTATATGTATATTGAAATATTTGTAAACATTATGTTAACGTGACAATTTTACTTAATGTGATCTTAGATCGAAACTAATCGAAAGCACTAATTCTACCAATGAACATTACAATTATTCACTTTATATGTTAATCTAGGACATAATCAATAAGCGTCTCAAGTTTTATCCAAATCTGTATTAAGTAACAATATTTAGTTTTATTAATTTTATATTTACTTAGGTAAATGTAGAGAATGGTTTTATAGTGAAATCAGTATAATAACTAATGTTTTAATTATAATTTACTAACTAATCCAAAATCCCTTCCCAACCGCTTATATCCCACTGTAGTCGGCAGGGCACTTGAAACTGCATGATTTCCTATATTAGTGGTAATTATATTAATAAATGGTTACATTGAATTGTTACAGGTATATTATGCAAAGAAAAAACGGAGAGCGCAACAGTACCTGGGTGAGGATGGTTCACACAAGAAGGAAAGGAAACTATACAACGACGGGTATGACGACGACAATCACGATTATATCATCAAACAGGGAGAAAAGTTCCTCGATCGGTATGAGATCTCTTCGCCAATTGGGAAGGGATCATTTGGTCAGGTTAGTTTTATTTAAAGTTTATTTAAACTTACAAGTAACATTTGTTCTTCTTGGTTTTCACGAGAACTTATTCAAGTGGCTACTTAAAATATTTATTTTTAACAGTGATTTTATAGTTAAATATTATGAGAGAAATATGTACAAATCATTTTTTGTAATTTATAGTGTTTATTTATTTTAGTAATACTATTAAACCTATTCCCCTCGTTTTTTTTATTCTAACTCATAAACTCATATTTCTAACTCTTCTAGTAACTTTATCTTTACAAAGAAATAAAATTAATGCTTTTGATTTCCAAATAAACAATGTATATATGAAAATTAACAGCATCCAACCGCCCGAACTTGATCTTTATCACTTATTAGAACTTTCACAACGGCCACCTGAAAACTCTGAAAAATATTCAATGAATAATAATATGATAATAATATGCATAAATTCTGGGAGCTTATATTTTTGTAATTTTTGTGTATAATAAATGTACCATATGTATTATACATATATACATTTATTAATAAATGTTGTATTGAAGGATTGTGTTATACGGATCAATTTTATAATTTGCAGGTTGTGAAAGCATTTGATCACGAGGAGCAGTGTCACGTAGCGATAAAAATTATTAAGAATAAGAAACCTTTCCTAAATCAGGCACAAATAGAAGTGAAGTTATTAGAAATGATGAACAGAGCTGACGCAGAAAATAAGTATTATATAGGTGAGTTCCTTTCGCATTTCATGTTATGGCTTAGCTTGACACCTTGACATAAATTGTACGCTGTAACAGACAAACTCCACATTGGGATGTTTTACTATTAATTTCAAGAAGATTATCATCGACAATGACTTGAATATTATCTGAAAAGAAATTGGCCTTTAAATTATATTATACAGGAATAATTGTCCAAAAGGCTTAAAGTTACTACGCTTTACGTAGTAAGAGCTTAAAATTAGTTTTAATACATTAAAAACTTGAAAAACTCTTGAAAAACTTCTAATACATTAAAAACAATGAGTGTATACATATTACGAGTACTTACTTACACTATATTTCACATTGCAAGGGGTACGGTTACGTTTGGTATTTGAAGTCACTAGAGACGCAGCGCCTTTGAAATCGAATTAAAAGAGATTTTTCTTTATCTATCAATTTGCGTAGTTCCCGTATTTTTTTGTCACATTGTACCTATGCTATGTAAAAATAGTATACAATATATCACTACATAGTATAAAACAAAGTCGCTTCCCGCTGTCTGTCTGTCCATATGTATGCTTAGATCTTTAAAATTACGCAACGGATTTTGATGCGGTTTTTTTTTAATATGTAGATAGTGATTCAAGAGGAAGGATATAAATATACAACCCCTGAAAATTTTAACAGCTGAACAGCAAAGATGTCAGGCGTTATATTGCTTTACACGTTTAGTCAAACAACAACATATATATATATATATATATGTAAAACAAACCATTTTTATGGGAGAAATGTAAAAATGTAAAGTTATATTTTTCAATGTTGTGTACAATGATTAAAGTGTGTGTTAATGTCGTGTTTCCAGTAAAACTGAAACGTCACTTTATGTGGCGGAACCACCTGTGCCTAGTGTTTGAGCTGCTCTCATACAACCTTTACGATCTGTTGCGTAACACAAACTTCCGCGGCGTATCGCTCAATCTCACGCGCAAGTTCGCGCAGCAACTATGCACGGCGTTGCTGTTCCTTAGTCAACCTGGTAAGACTTTATTTATTACTAAACTTAGCCTCGGTCTGGCTTAAGTGACTTTTGTCAACGGTCATCTATTGGTGGATACAATATTAAATGGAAAACGTAATTCCACATAATGATGCACTAGAGTTAATTTTTTTGTTATAATTTAAAGGTCAGCAGATATGTTGACAGTCCTTGTTCTTGTACTTAGGTGGCTACCGTCGCTTGTAACAGAAGCAACGCCACAGGTGCCTCAAGTGCACTTTCGACTACACGAGGATTAAGGATTAGGAAATAGGAAGGGATAGGGTAATGGGCTCTGGCATCTCTTGCTTACTCACCGATACACAACAGCACTACTTGCCAGGTCCAAACCAGAGCCAACTTTGAAAAGTACATTTCCTAAGTAGGCCCTTACGGAAGTCGAATCCGAGACCCCCGAGACAGAGCTTTAAGGCAAGCACCTTATAGCCGCTCGACCAATGGGCTCAACAAAAACAAACAAATTAATGTCTCAAAAACAAATATAATGTAAATACGTATCATGACAAATGAAACGAACATCATTAATACAAAAATACGTCTCTGTAGGTTATTCTATTCTTCAGTATTTTAATGATGTTGAAAATTCTCTTTAATTTTTTAAATAGAAAGATAAATTAGTTTAAAACCACGTAAGTTTGGATACTGAAAATTGATCCTATTTAATAAAGTAAAAGAAAATACGCGATCATGTGGTTTGTGGAACCGGGAAAAAATTAAAGTCCGGGATAAACTTACCGACAATACTGACATTATATAATATGTATTGGCAAATTCGAAGTCATATTCTATTAGGCACTTTGCCTTCGTTATTCATGTCCCAGGACATTGTATGATGTTATCGCACGTCGTATTGCATATGCCATTCACTGTAATATTATCGAAGCGTAAACATTCAAGTTTATCGTTTTCGGGGTCAAAACATTTAATTTAACTTGTCAGTTAGTCATCGAGTTTAATTAAGTTATCAAAGTGACATTTTATTGATCGACAACAACATGCACTTTGCACAAGAGGAATTTTGTAAAACAATTTTATAAAGATTTAGTGTGCATATCGCGAAACATTAAACTTTAGATGTATGAATTTCGACAGTTCATTCCCTTTTCAACCGACTTCCAAAAAAGGAGGAGGTTGTCAATTATACTGTATTTTTTATGTTTGGTTATCTCATAACTTTCGACTGGGTAAAACGATTATGATGATCCTTTTTTGTTTGAAAACTGCTACTTCCCGTGTGGTCCCATTTCACTTTGGTCCAGTTCTGACAATGCCATCCATGAGAAAACGGTTTGAAGTCGGTTTTTTTTTGTTAAAAAGTTTTATATATATATTATTATGTATTATTTTTATTTAGTTATAGCATATTCTACAGATAAAATGGACATTGTTCTAGGGAGTTGGTTTTCTTAATTCCTTTGAACGAAGTTATTGAAATAAGAGCTAAAATATTCCTCAGCCGAGAGTTGAACGTAGCATATAAATTAGTATTAAATATTGTACTCATATATTGTAATATAATATATAATTTATAAATAATTTGGTTTCAGAACTAAATATAATTCACTGTGATCTTAAGCCTGAGAATATTTTACTATGCAACCCGAAGAGGTCAGCCATTAAGATTGTGGACTTCGGCAGTTCGTGTCAACTAGGTCAAAGGGTGAGTGTGCATGTGACATTTATTACAGTTAAACCATTCGAAACTTCCGAAACTGAAGATTTCAGTTATACAGATCTACGTTGGTTAAGTTACGAGCTATATGCACTTACGTAAAATACGTGCACAGAGAAAATATTAACGACAATCGACTTATTTCAACTAAAACACAACTGACTCTAAAGTTCAAAGTCAAACGTATAAGACTCTTGTAATGTTCCACGTCCCTAATAGAGTTTGCTTCTATAACAAGTTCTAAGCTTTACAAAACAACAACAATTTCAAAAATATCTGGGAAACAATCATAAATTTACGATAAGATAAAATTTAAAAGTAATTTTTCTTAGTACATAATTGGTTATTTACATTGGCTAAATCTTGCGAAGACATAATCTTTTTTCTTGTTATGTAAATACAACATTTGTTTTAATCGATCAATCATATATAATGATGAGGTTATTGATACTCTAAGGAACGATAAACGCGAATTAAACTTTAACGATCACATTAATTGCCATTTTATTAGCGAAAGCAACCGCGATAAACGTGCTTAATTATTTTGTTCTAATTGATATATCACACATTGGTAAGTTTTGTTTATAACGGTCGTTTAAATGTACTCAAATGCACATTGCAAGTACTGCAATTGCAGCAGTACGAGCGTTAAATATCGTAATTAAATTGCGTTACTTCACAGCTAAAATTTATTACAAAACAGGTGTCTCTTTTACGTTATTTTACATCTTGCTGAAATATAATCGATGCGAAACATATGGTATAACATATTTTTTGAAGTATTTTATCTCAGACGAATTATGTATCATAAAATACATCTTTGTTGGTTTTTTAACAAGTTGTTTAAAAAAAGACATTCAACTCTTAGATAATGAGTTATGATTTCGTATCAAAGCTTGTAAAGAAATATTTAAATTTTAACCTACACTTTGAATGTTTTTTGAACATTGAAAATTTGAAATCACTAAAGGGTAGATAAAAAACATAGTAGACATTTTACCGTGCCCTTAAATACCCTATTCTGCAGATCATATGCAACCTTTATTGACGGTGCTTATATTAGTAGGCGATAGTAGCCACCTACCGTCAAAGGTCTATCTATCAGGTACATTGTCACTTTTGTTAAAATAAATAACCTTGTGCGTTTGTGTGTTTTTGGTGTAATATAAAACATTGCGGTTTTTTTTCAGATATACCAATACATCCAGTCAAGGTTTTACAGATCACCGGAGGTATTACTTGGCATTCCTTATGACCTAGCGATAGATATGTGGTCGTTGGGCTGCATACTTGTGGAGATGCACACGGGCGAACCTTTGTTCAGTGGCGCCTATGAAGTGGACCAGATGAACAAAATCGTCGAAGTGCTCGGAATGCCGCCCGACCATTTGTTAGATCAGGTCAGTGTTGTGGTATAAGGCGCTCGAATCCTTAGTTCAGATCGAACTAACCCCACATTTTCTATTGAGCCCAAACACGCTATACCTAACTGTCTGCTATAAGTTGTCACGGTGTTGGATGTCCCGCAGACTACTTGATACTGCAGCATTATGTCAAGGTTACCATGTCACGGAAATACTACAGAAATAACATTATACCAAACTTCGCATCAGTCGAATATTTGGAAGTTAGTGAAATACTTCGTCAACTAGGAAATGAGCTAACGGGCTACAAACTCCTTAACAGATCTTCATAAACTATAGCTGAGAAAAATCTCGATTACGTCGGTTTAAAAAGCTTTTTAAAGTTTTTTCAATTTATTTTTTTTAAATTATGATTTATAACATTTTAGACTTATGACATCCCGTTTTTGCGCCAGAGGGTGAAAAGAAAAACTAATAAAATATATTGTTAATTTCAGGCACACAAAACCAGAAAATTCTTTGATAAGTTACCAGCGTCAGAGGGTGGCGGTTACGTATTAAAGAAAGTCAACGGCAAAGATAACAGGTAACAGAATTATATTTTTTTTTTGTAGTTTTTATGTTAACGTTTAAGGCTTACCGCCCACTAGGCAGCCGAAATATTTGCGCAGCCAGTTATAGCAGCCAAATCGATGGCCAGTTGTCACCCAAACGTCAAACGATATGAAAAAGTTTTGGAACATACATCTGGTTGCTACGACGACAAGTGAGCGGACACTGAGGGCAGCCACATACATTTGCCCATTCGCTTAACTAGCTCTGGCTGTGCACAGCCAACGAGCTGCCGTGCAATCAGCCGGGGGTTTGTGGCTGCTACGTGCACGTCATAATATCTTCATATGGCGATAGGCCTAAGAGTGTGTCTGATGTGTAATGTTAACGTGCTATTGACGTCCAGCGGTCACAGGAAGTATCGGGCGCCGGGCACTCGGCGGTTACACGACATCCTGGGAGTAGAGGGCGGTGGACCAGCGGCCAGGCGTCGGGGCGAGCCGGGCCACTCCGTCTCTGACTACCTCAAGTTTAAGGTAAGGCTGCATTTTACTTCATTTTACGCTTATTCACATGGTGTGGTCGATTAATAAATTCAAAGGATGATCCAGCTCTTATTTAAATTAACATCTTAGTTCCCCATTACTAAATCCATGGAATAAGGAGATCCGTAGACGAACGAAATTTACTGATATAAGCTGGCTGATCAGTAATTTGAAGTGGCAGTGGGAAGGACACATAGTCGAGGTTCTCGAGTGGAGAGGATTGACCGGCAAGCGCAGCGTAGGATGTCCATCCACAAGGTGGACATACGATCTGATAAGGGTCGTAAGTCAACGGTGGAAAATTATGGGAAGACCTAGATGATGATAACAAAACTAATCCAAGCAATACGAAGTGACAGTTGTAGTAAATGTACTATCATTGGCACCCATTAAATTTCAGGACCTAATCCACCGTATGCTCGAGTATGATCCCAAGCAGAGAGTGACGCCATACTATGCGTTGCAACACAACTTCTTCAAGAGGACGGCCGACGAATCGACGAACACACAGCAAGCTCAATCTTCCCACCACCAACACGGTGAGTCATATCAGACATAACACAGCCCTGCACAACACATGAAATAGGGCAACCCATATACAACACAATTAAATGCAACATAGCACTATGCTATGGGAACACAACATTAAAATATTATTTAAGTAATCTTATCTGCGCGAGATTGAACGATTGCATTCCGTGAACTAGCTAATAACACATGCAACGGAATGAATAGAATACCGTTGCGCAAACAAATAAAATGTGTTTTAACACAGGTAACACGTGACTGAAGGGGTGGGTTATTGTAAATACATCATTCAATGTTGATGTGTTTACAATAATCTGTTTAAACATCCAGTCCAAACAATACTACTTGATGTTACACATAAAATATAATAATCTAATTTTATTGATTAATTAATATAATATATTGAACTTATAATATCTCTTCCATTAGTCCAATTTAATCAATTGTGTAATATGCCAAAGGGAAGCTTTTTAACAGTAATAATATTTCTTCTTTTACTAAACTTTTAAGTAAAATCTATTGGTGTTTAATTTGTTTTCAATTGTAAGGTGTATATCTGATTCATAATGTTGTTAATCTAACATATCATTTCATGCTTGTATATCGTGTTTTTGCTGACAACACATCAACGCTTTCATCAACGCTTTCATTATATCATTACGATTTAACGAAATGTTTGGAATTAATCACCCCCAATTTTATATTTAATGTACATTATTTTTGATTAATATGTTGAAATTTTATATACAACCGACATAATTATGTCTTATACTAATACGAGCCGCCTCTATCACAAAATAGCTCTCATATTTGAGATGTCAACCAACCCTATAAGGTAAAAATTTAATAAAATCCCAGTGGGTGGGTGTGACATTTCAGTATAATTCCATATAATACTGCTTAGTTAAATTGGAGGACAATGCCTTTTTCGGTTAATTAAGACATGTGTCGCTAGAAAGTCGCTAGAAGACTAAACACAATATCTCATAAGAGCAAAATAGTGTCCTTTTTCGGTTAATTAAGATTGGTTTACACATGTGTCGCTAGAAAGTCGCTAGAAGACTAGTCACAATATCTCATAAGAGCAAAATAGAGTCCTATAGATTTCATACTTTACTACCCTATGTGTGAACTCAATCACGATTAGCCGAAAGCAGCTACAGTAATGAAACTATTGATAACCACTAATTAATTTAAGGCTCAATTTGTTCAGTTATGCAAGTGTCGCTTGACAATACTTGATGTGAATTGCAGGTGTAATAATGATAATGATATTAATGTCCCAAACTCCCCTCCCAGAGAGATCCAACATTGTCCAATGTTTGTTCCGTGTCAGTTGTTGATAATGGTGTTCCAAACGGCAGATGGTCCGTCGGAACCGCGATGACTAGAGCGTTCCGGCGGTACGCCCTCGCGACACTAACGCCGCCTATGTGCCTAACGATAATTTGCCAGGTCTGACTTGTACTATCAGAATGTTACCAACCCCGGCCCTCTAGCCCCCGACCCCTGCCGCATGTATCGTCGTTGTGCATGGCTTATTGGTGTATCGTGAAATATACAACTCTAGAACACTCTAGACCTCTTTATTATCGTCTCTATATAGATCATTTGATGGGATTTAAAATAAAAATATAATAAAAATACCAATTCAAAATGTATATTTTCCGCAACAGTTAGTCAAATGCTTGAATTGACATTCATAGCCTTATCACACTAGCGGTTTGCGAGCGGATTTGGGGCGGAGCGGGCGCGCAGCGAATGCATCGCGGACGCGCAACGAATTTACTGTCGTGGACGTCATTTTGTACAATCTCTTACAAACATCTTAAGTCTTATATTTTAAGTCAATTAATTTGTACCAGATGCAACAACTCATAAAATGTAGGTCTTGACACTCTCAGGTAGGAAGGAAATTTTTTGCGGCGAAAACGTTGTGAATTCGTTGCGAGATGAACTTGGGAGCATCCATTATCAATTAATCGACTGGCAGAGAGCGACTACTTTATATTGTTTAACAAACGAATAAAAAATTATCAAAAAAAAATTTCGTTTCTACCTGAGAATGTCAAGACCTACATTTTATGAGTTGTTTGCTCTGGTACAAATTAACTTAAAACATATGTCTTAAGACGTTTGTACGAGAGTGTACAAAATGGTTTTCACGCTGCTATTCGCAGCGAATTCGTTGCGAATCCGCGACGTATTCGCTGCGCATACGCGACGTGTTCGTTGCGAGTCCGCATCGTATTTGCTGCGCGCCCGCTCCTCCCCAAATCCGCTAGTATGATAACGCCCTTAATTCAAGGATTAAAATTGACATTTCAAATCACTAACGATAGATTGCCAGTAGATTTTTCGCAAAAGTTTCCTTAAAAGTGAATAGAAATGAAAGATTTGTATGTAGTCGTGAAATAGTTTATTAAGTACAAAGCCGATATAAAACCACCGTAATATGATGCCAAGCAAAATAAAGCTCGATATTATGTCATAAAAATCAAGTCTATCTGCAACTTGTGTTTCAAAAGTAAAACTATTGACTACGTTACTGTAGGTATTTTTATACTGAAAAAGCCTTATCCCATAGTTTTCTATAGTATATGATGGTTTTTGTCTACTTGAGTTGTATATTTCTATAAATATTTATTTATCATTTTCCTGTGTGGTCTAACAAATTATTTTATTTTAGTCGACAGTAGTAGTTAAACCGTTCAACTTTATCATTCACATGAATGTCGTAGTGTTAATGAAATTATTCAAATTACAAACATCACACATCGATTGGCGTATCATGTATTTCATTAAAAGTTAGTTTTAGGATGTGTGTCACTATTATTAAGAACATACTTTAACCATCGTGGTCGCGATACACAAAAAGAAAATGGTTCAATGACCGATCATATCTGGCAGGGAGAAGCTGATATATTATATATTAATATATTGTTGACTCCTTCGCACAGATTCTGATGTATCATTTGCGTGAACATGATATTGAAATAATGATTTGTACGCGTGCGTCAGAGATAAGTGATGATGGGTCATTGTATCAGATTATGCGTGACCGCGCTGTGTAGACTAATACCTATATACATATTTAAAATTTTTCTTTTAAACTGATCATTTTATTCTATTTTGGCATTGAATGCACACAGATTTTGAGCTTTTTCTTTTTATAAAATGTGTCTCAACTTTTTTAAAGTTTTTAAAGCTGTAATTGAAAAAAATGATCTAAGCCAATAACGCTAAAAAGCTGTCTAATTGTTCTTTGGTCGGAATTAGGTGGATTGGTTTTGCTCATTATTATTGTCATCTTTGGCACTACAAAATAAAACAGATTTTAATTAATTCTGTGGTTCATTTAAGTGACCGCGCTCATGTGTAACACAATTGACTCACTTCTGATTTTTTGTGAGGGTAGCGGGATAAAGAAAGAGAGAAAAGGCTGTTTCCTTGTAAACCCCCCTTTTAAAGGATTTTATTTTCGCATCGCTATAACGAAACATATCAATCTCAACCAGCTCTTTCTCTCTCATTTTTAACTGCCGCGGAAGTGTTCAACCGAAAAAGCGTTAGTGTAACACCTAAGTCCGAGCAAAGTTGAACATGAGGATTTTTTATAAAACTGGATGACAGGCTCTAACGACCTAGTTAAGGTTTTTTGTACAATGATATTGCATAAATAAACATAAATGAAAAAAAAAAATACATTTTCAAGATCATTACATTCTTATTGTGCATTATCGAGTCTGTCATCAATTTTTATTTTTATCTACCAAATTCCCCGGTGTAAGAGATCAAAGAAAGGCATACCCGTTGTTTTTATACTTGACTTATTTTATTAACAATGTTTTCAAGTGAAGATTGTTTAGAAAATAATGAGCCAAACACACACGTAAAACGGCAATCACACCATACAATTTGAACGTTTCCTATTTAGGAATCTAAGTAGAGAGCTCGTGATCACACTACGCTAAATTGATTTCTAAGTCGAAGATATAAAGTTGAAAATGGATAAACTCTCAATTGAATCCAATCTGTTCTAACTGCGATCACACCTTTCGATTTCCTAAATTGGATACGTTCAAATTGTAAGGTGTGATAGCCCTTTAACAACTATATATTTGCTCGAATATAGACTACTACTTGCACAAGTATCTGAGTAACGTGTGTGGGAAGATTATTATGCAAATTTCATACAGTTCAAATTATACACTTTCGCAACGGGGATGTTGACTCTTTTTGGGAAAGTATTTAAAATCATATAAAGCCCAAAATATTTAATTTTTTTAAATACTTACAGTTAATACTTTTAAAAACGCAAAAATTTACGTGACCATTGTGACGTCACTCGTAAACTTTTAAGTTGAAATCGACCCAAGTAGTGTTTGAACAAGTGACTTTTCCTATATAATGTGTGTAACTGTTGTGGTTGATTTGTAGTGGGAGGCGCGAGGCTATGGGGCGCCGAGAGGATGGAAGTGGAGAACGTGCGTCGCGACGACGACATGCTGCAAGCCGTGTGCACGCTCCAGCACAGCCCCGTGGCGATACACTAGTGACGCTAGTGACACTTGTGACACTAGTGACGGTTGTGTACATAGTGTGCGACGGTGCAACCGTGCAAAGAGTGCAGTGTACTTTGCGACTGTAGTGTAATTTACATTGGGACGTTCGGTCTACTAGAGTTCTAGTGCAATCTCGCGGCGGGACTAATCTTTGTGGACTGATATAATTGAAACATAATATTTATAATTCTATATTTTTATTTAATGCAATAAGTCTGACTGTAAAGAATTATAATGGTGACGATTCGTTACGTTGTAACCTGTGTTATTTTGTTCGCTTCACTCGACAGTACTTTAAGGATGTTCCGAAGGAGACTCGAGGCAATGTCATCCTTTACACCGCATCCGGGTTCCGAGGGCATGAAAGCTAGGTTTTTTTATTGTTACGCAATGCATATCAAGAACGCAATATGGTAGAAAATAAATATTGTATATAAAGAAAATTTAGGAAAAACGACTAATATGGATACAGACTGCAATTAAACTTGATAATCTATAGTTTAGTTATGATCTATGCTAGTTAGGCTTTCATTCGGTTATCTTTAACGCAAGCTTTACGATATATTTTGTTTTTTAAGTGTCGGCAAACTGGGCCAACGTCCGATTCGATCGTAACTTTTACAAATGCACAAAATCAACACTCGATATATAAATAAAAAGGAAAACGAAACGCCCTCGCATTTGTGTGACGTGTATGATGAATATTTAATTGTCTTTCAATTGTTATTATTATTATTATATATTACTATTTCCTTTTAATGGCCCATTGGAATAATCAGACGACGTGTTAAAACAGAATAGTTGTATAGGTAATTCTATAGGTTACGAAAAAAATGTTGAAGCATTATATTAATGAAATTTTTTGGTGAATTCAGATAGGAGTTAATAAATTGAATTATGACTTGTTCAACCTTTTTTGGATTTGAATCTACAATAGTGACTAACCTCATTGCAACAGACTGGTCGAAACTTTGTAATGGAGATATTTTGTATAGAGTACACTGAAACACTGCCTTATTGTGCCGGATCTTTTTATGAAATAGGGTGACAAAGCTCACGCTAACTCTCGCTCGATGAAGTTTTACATACACATGTCCACTATTGACTAAGTGAAGTATATTTGGCTTCGCAGTTTAGACGCGAGTGAGCGGTTCTATCGATATAATCCCAACTCTGAAAGAACTGCATCTACTATGGCAGAGTCAATCGATGGATGGAACCTCTCAACGCGGTGTAAAACTCAGCTTAAAAATGTCATGTTTGTGTACCGTGATAGGTGATTTAACGCAACGTCATATTCATCAACAATAATAAACATTATAATGGATAGTGTAGTTTTTAAATGACTGAGGTTATTTTGTAATTTATTGTGTATCACGGGTGGTTTAACGAATCGACATGTTACTCGCTGAATTAAAAAAAAAAATATTTTTGTGATAAAATTATTTGTCATAATATTGCCGCACGGCTTAACATGTACTAGCACTGTTTATTCACGGTGGCAGATCGAGTTTCATAATGGAGGTATATATATAATAAAGAACTAATCTTAAAGTTGAAAATATTTCTTTCTATGAATCTGCGAATTTTCTTCTTAAAAGCGTATCTAACGTGTGATATTTTATGTATTATTTGTAAAAGACATATTTGAAGCTAATAGAAAACTCGACAATTGTTTCTTTTTTTTTTTAATTACTATATAACACTGTCTTAAAAAATGTGTAAGATGTACATAATTATGTTATTTTGTTTTTTTTCTGAAACAGATGATCTATTTGTATTTTCTCATTATTTATAAGAACTGTTGTGGCTTGTTAGTGACTCAACAACAAAAGCACCTGCGGTGACTTGTCGCGGCCTGTGCCGTTTGTAACCATTGCGTATGTCGGCCTGGCGCGGTCTGTTCGCCTCTATTCCAACATTAACAGAGCGTGGTATAGTCCGCATCAAACAACTAGCGACCTCTCAAGTATGCTCTGGCGTTAGTTCGCGCACGCAAGTACAGTCGAACGCGCGTCACCGCCGCTGATACCTGTTTTTATCTATTGCGACAACTTCAGAGGACGATAGTTGTTCGGTGCGGACTTTACCGTTATAGTAGTTTTAGCACCGCGCCCTTACACTTACCAACTCCCGACAGATCGGTACGGGCGGCGACAGGCCATCGCAGGCCTCTCCTAATGCAAAAATGCATCGGTTCCCATTATTTGTCCATAGGTCCGCTTCACGAGGTCTGCTTTGCTATTGCGAGGCCACAAACGAGGCCGTGGAACCGCAGCGTGTAATATATTCCTTCAACAATACAATATTTCATTTTCACCAATGAAAAATGAAATTACTTGGTACAATTCAATCTAATTATGTTTAATTTTTTCATTTGATCTATGAAAAATAGCAAATTTATCTATGTCTTAACATTCTTCTAATGAAATATAAAAATGTCGTAAATTATTATTTGTTAAACATGGGATTGCCATGCTAACCTTTAAAACAATATTGTATCATTTTTTTAATTTCATCAATGTAACTATGACTCGATCTGTCAGCGGTGAAATGCAATACAAATGCAAGACTTGGTGAACGCAACGAAATTGTCAAATACGGTAACACTTTACGCTAAAGTTCGCGACCAAAAAGTCGAAAGCGCCATGGAAATTGCGGCGTTTACGCGTTCTTCGCTTTGTTCATTCGCTCGCTTGCAAATGAGTTGAGGAAGAATCACGCGCAACTAAATGCACAATTTCTGCGTTCCACTCACCGAGTCTAGTCTAGTGCATAAAAGTCATTGGCGGCAACACCTCCGTACTGAAGACTGTATTGACGTATTTAAAGTACCTACTAACTACATATTTGTGAAATTGCTTTTGTAACGTACGTCCTTTATATATATATATATAAATAGTCCACGAGCCAATAGCGTTAGCGTGAACAGTGCACCAGTGGGCGACTTTTATTCTGAACCCATTGTGTATTTATAGGTATGAAGGGGTTCGTTCCGTTTACATTATTTATTTACCGACAATAGTAATTGATGACTGAAACGTGTATAAATGATTCAGAATGAAGTAGCTCGCGACATAATGCAACTGAATGCAGCAGGTTTTTTGGTAACTGCGTCTTAAACGGTTGCTGTGATTTTTTTTTTGTAATTGACTTCCTCAAACGACGAATTGCGGTGAAGAAGACGTTTTGTTTTACGGACATGAAGCATTAAAGTATTAATCGTGATAAGTGCTCTATTTTTTACTACTCTTTTGTTCAACATTTTAATTGTATTGTAGTTTTGAATCTAATTCTAATCTCGCTGTTCTTTGTACTATAAATTTTTCATAGTGTATCATAATTAAAGTACTAATACTAAATACTTTTTTGCTTCATGAGGTTATAAGATTGTTAGAAATGATGATTATAAGAAAATAGGTACGGCGAAGCGTGTTAAGTTTTATTTCGATAAATGTAATGACGAAACATCTCAACGGGCAGATTTCCAGTATTTTTTTTGTTTTTGTAATAATATGTTGTACCTATTGACTGAAATGTTATTTGATGACATACAATTTAATGTATACATTAGTAGGTGTGTCTTAGATCAAATTTTGGATATTATTTTTGTATGTACATGACCTCATTATGTAAGTTGGTGGTCGCATTTTTGTGTTATAAATACGTATGAAGTATGCACACATACACATAACGAAAAGACATACACATACATTCACATCTTATGCAATCTTATACGAAACAAATGGGTTTTGTATATAATGAATAATGAAATGTCATCTGTCATAAGCCGGCTTACGTTGGCGAACATTTTGGTTACTTGTAGTGATGGTCTGATGGTGTCGGTTTTTCAACAAAAGATCAAAGGGTTTGTGGTACAGTTATGGCCACGAATTTAGTTTGCTACGAGCTCTCACAGTGACCGTATGCATCTGATATATTATGTAATTTAAATTTGCCAGTGTCATTAGTTAAAATAGCAATTTGTAATAGCCTTTTTTTTTTAAATAAATAAAGGCAAAATTTAAATTAAAAATCAAAAGTAGCAGACTAGTCAGTTAAGTCAAGTCTATAATTTTTCTTAGTTTTCCAAAACAGGTCCGTCAAGTCCAAAGCAGTCAGGTCCAAAACATAATTTTAACATGAACTTCATAATGTCAAACCATTAAAAAGGTTTGATGTTGATATGAAACTATATTATTGGTCAGAGGGTTAGGTGTATACCATATTCGTCCTTATTATCATATCTAGTAAGTTTACTTTCATATGCAATTGTCTGCTAAGTTTTTATATACAGAACTGTCAGTTTCGGTTACATTATATTACTTTACATGATAGTTCAATGGTTTTTTTTCCATCTCAAAAATGCCCAACCCGGCTTAAAGAAGTTTTCACTTCAAAAGTTCGTTTCACAGGTCACCTTTATCAAGGTGAAAAAGCTCATAATTTAGGTAGACGTGGTGTATATCAAATGACATAAATATAAAAAAACAATCTGAAAATTACACATTGATTACGTGGATAATATTACACAAACAGAAAGTATCTTAACGTAAACGATAATATTAAAAGCCTTAGGCGTACAATAACACTACTTGTAGCATTTATGTATAATACGAGTGTTACGCCACCACCACAAACTTTTGGCTAATATATTTGCCACAACATTCGCCACAATGTTGGCCAACACGAAGAGCCGGCATTAGAATTGTATATACTCGTATATTTTTAATTAATTATTATGATTCCAACACATTTGAAATAAGAGCCTCAATTTACATGTGCGGTGCAAAAAAAATATGTCGCGATTTTATTTCAACATAATTGTGGTTTCCACATTAGAAATTAAATAAATAATAATAAACGAATAGTAGACATAATTGTTAATTTACATTAAGGCGAATCCACATCAATTTATTTTGACGTGTATTGCTAAGAGGCCGTTTACACGTATTAATTACTTCAAGCCTTAATTAATATAAATATGATTGAATAAGTAACTTAAATATTTTTAACTTTATTCGAAATTTATTCTTGGATGTAAACGATCACTAATAATAAGTTTACAATGTAGTGATTAAGGGAATAAGTGGAATAGATACTATTTTTTTAAAAATAAGTATAAACGCACTTCCCGCACTTGCATACATACATACATACATACATACAACGGAAGACCAGCGTAGGTTTCTACAACCTGCAATATGCTGAGTTGGAGCCGGTTTGTGACAGGGGACGTTTGTATGTGTGTGTGTTTTTCTTTTTTTTTATTATGTATTTATGTCCTTTGTTGCAAATAAACTGTTATTCTATTCTATTCTATACATGGGCGTTACTTTTCATTTAGTGCTCATGTGTATACAATACAAGTTTAGTAAATTTTAGTGAAATGTTTAAGTTTGATGTCATTATTTTGCTTATTGATGGGTGGACAAAAAATTATATAAGTTAAATACACATGTAGATGCCTTAGTAAAAAAATTTATTAGGTAAAAATTTAGCTGACCACATGTCCGCTAATACGTGTAAACGGTCTATAAGCTAATATTTTTTTTTCAAAATTGTGAACTACATATTATACTAATACATTTTGGTTATGGGAGAATAACCGAATAAAATGTCACCAAGAATTACTTTTTAAATTAATTAATATTTTGTATTGCCAATCATGTATAATTGTCATGTATAATGTAAGATTGTCAATGTTTTTGACCATTTAATTTCCACGAAGGGAAGGAAATCTGCCTAAACGTCGTTATATCCACATAACATAAAGTAAAAGTAACATGCAAACAAACAAATAGCTCTAAAAACTTCCATTAATCAAAATGGCCCTAGATGTTTGCGCTTGAGTATGTAATATATATACTATATATATATTTATTATTATATTTATTTGTACTGTGACAGATGGAAGTTGTATGAACTGGATGGTGTTGGAGCGGGTTGAGCTAAAATGTTTATTTCCTATTGGATTGTCAGTTCGCAGGCACTGTAACAATAAAAGGATAGAGCTCTATGTCACTAAGTTTTGTATTTTAAATCAATAAACGATAGAGAGAACCTTGACATGTTTTATTATCTTTGTCCCAATGAAAATATTCCAAAGATGTTTGTCTAGAATTTAGTGTGGATTTGTTTATTTGGTTTGAATTGCTGGATTCCGGAGTACAGAATAAATTGGGAGGTTGTAGGTACTACTCTAGGTTTTAAACACATTTGAAGGTGCATTTTTCGTCAGTAGATATGAACATACATATACTTTGATGACGTCCGGTCCATTACAACCAAATCCCAAATTGCCGCATTGCCTCCCAAATTGATGGTCCACTTGATAGTAGGTGATAAGTGAGAGGGCAAAATGGGCATCGCTTACTCACTCGCCGAAACAACAGCACACATGCTGTTATTAAAAATTCTACATACATATGGACTATAAACCTAGCTGTTATGCTTTGAAAAGGTCCTTTGAATTCTGTCTGGAAACGAACCCGGGAACCCTGGAACAGAGAGTTAAGGTTGCACCCTACTTAACCGGTCACCCAACGGGCTCTTCAAAGCTGAAAGAATTTGAATGAATCACGTACACAGTTAGTTTATTATCTGGATTACAGCGTTTTTCAACTCATAACGACTGACGAAGTCGCGGGCACCAGTTAGTGAAGAAATTGACGAAATTTTGATACATTAATGAAATGTTTAAAAAAAGTGAAATAAAGTAAGAAAATAAAATATATTTCATATACTTAGTTATGTATTAATCTATTCTATTAGATTTAGATTAGTATTGCCATACAACGAGCTAATGTAGCCAGCATGGGACCCTGCCAAAGCCTGCCCTGCTTTATATTTTAGGACTAGCTGGCGCCCGCGACTTCGTCCGCGTTGAGAAAGAACTAAATCCCGTACGTTCCGTACCCGTATATATATAACTATTAGGGTCGCTTTCACCATTTGTCACTAGGCTAACCGTCATTTAGTCACTGGTCACCGGGGATAATGGAGCTAATATACCTTTATTTGTAAGGTAAAAGTCCCAAACATTCAGTTTATTCAGTTCTGTTTTATTTTAATTAGAACATAATAAATTATTTAATTAAATCTCGTGGTGTATAATATGTATAGTATTTTCGTTGCATTGTTCAGTCGCCGTGATCGTCTAGTGGTTAGGACCCTACGTTGTGGCCGTAGTAACCCAGGTTCGAATCCTGGTCACGGCAATTCGGCAAAGTATTTTTTAATACAGTTTGAAAACAATGTTTTTATTTATAGTTACTTAAAATTAAAACTAAACTACAAACTTTAAATATATAATAATAGAAGGCATGTCAAAATAAATTGTAGAAAAGACAAGTATGAATAAACTTAATGTGAAGCTTGTGTGTTAAAAATTAATAAGATATCAAAAATCATAGATTTAATATTACTACCAAATTACTACTAGCTGGCGCCCGCGACTTCGTCCGCGTTGAAAAAGAAAAAAAAAGCTAGCCTTATGCATGTGTCCTGTACGTCTAAATGTTTATCTACCAAGTTTCATGAAAATCTATTAATGCGTTTAAAAAAGAGTTATGGAGGAACATACATACATACAATACCTACACTTACAGATTTATTATTAGTACATATTGATGATTGATGATGACTATGTCTAAAATAAGGTCTAAAATAATGAAATGTAATCAAATTTTCTTATGCAGCGCCATCTGTCCCTTAGTATTGAAACTTCTACTTACATAAAGATTATGAGTCAAGCTTGTTAGTTGTTATTCCATAGCTCTAGCTATGTTCTATCAAAAATTTATGGACCAATATCTCACCGACAGATGACTCTGCCTGGTTTGTTTTTGTATATCCAACGCAGCTGTTCGGTTCGGTATCATAGAAATATACGACAGAAAAGGAGTGGTGTATAGCCTGTCTTTGACTTAAAATCATGTTTTTTTCTATGATTAATGCACGTTTTGTGAAATTTCCTTGACAAATGTGGAAGATTAAATTATCTCCTGTGTCGTATATCGTTCGCAAAGTGAAGTGACTATGTTTAATAGTGTAATTAAAGATGTAAACGTTCGTTATGACGTTTAACCGTGTTGTTGTGTGCGTGTATATTCGACAGGTCGTGACAGCGGTGCCGCTGATGCGAAACTGTAACGGGACAGAAGTGCTGTTTTCTTTATGTAAGTTTGGTATATTGTTTTGATATAAACTTGGTTAACCTAGCTGACTCATGCCTGCATATATATGCTGTGTAAGCATTATGTTTGCACATACAGCGCTGTTTTGACCTCGATACGCGGCAATGTTCGCTATTTTCCTTTGAAAGGCAATTTCTCGCGTTAGCAATTTTTTTTGCGAACCGTGATCATTGCCTTTTCACAGGTTTGTCTCGTGCTTTTCCATTATCGCCCTTATTAATTAACATTAAAAGTTAAAATCGTATAGGTAACTTACGCTAAATACCCAGTTAAATTATTAACTTATGAAAATATACCTTAATTTACTTATGGTATAGTTAATAATAGCTACTCACTTACTAGTATTTTCTATTCGTTGGATTATTATGAGATAATCGTTATAAATAAATTCTTAGTGCCCAATGCTATACATAATATATCGGCTCGAAATTATCGTAAACTGGTTTTATTGCACGATCGATTCATTAGATCATAATCATAGCAAGTATTACAATACCTACTATGGTAATTTGGTAATATCTATATTCTATAAACCTACATATACTTATTTCAAATCTATTTCAAAATAAATTATATACGCTTGTAGTTTAGTGTGTCTATCGCCAAAAGATTTTGTAATAAAAAAGTTATATTTTTATTTAAAATGTCTCAACTTCGGATCACGGTTTTTTTAACGATTTTTTAGGAGCTCAGAGCGTTATAATTTTGATTAGTATTCTATTACTGAAATAATATCCTCTCTACTAGACTGATAATAAGTTTAAAATGATTATAATAGATTTGTTTTATTAGAAAATTAAATTATCAAATATCGAAATCTAAAAATAAATGTCCAATGTATTAATCGCATTGTTAAGCACACAATTTACATGTTTAAATTTTTAACCGGCTTTTAATGAATTTATTCATACTTATTTATACGTTTGAATAAGAGCAATGAATGTTCATGAAAAGCCACAGACTTTGGGTTAGCCTGTCAATGTGAAAAGCTGTGATGAAAGCACACGAGTCGAAGTGTTGTATTATTGTCTAATATTAAAAAGAGGAAAGATTTGTTTGTTTGTATAGAATAGGCTCCGAAACTACTGGACCGATTTGAAAAATTCTTTTACCATTAGAAGCCGACATTATCCCTGATGAACATAGGATACTTTTTACCGCGGGAAAATGCTTCATTCCTACGGGAAATCTAAAATAAAAGTAAATACTAGCTGCTTGGCCCGGAAGATAGCGCCATCTATCCAAAATACGGTAGATGGCGTTACTTTTCTACGCGGACGAAGTCGCGAGCACCAGCTAGTATTAAATAAAAAATATAAAAGCAAAATCGTGACAAATAAAGATACTATAATATAGTAGCTAATTGTTATCTAATATAAAATATATCTAATATCTAATATAATAGTGTTGTACCCATTCGGCGTTGAGGCCCTCGGTCCGTGGCAGAATGGGCCTCTTCAAAGATATTTCGAAGAGGCTTATGGATGCGACGGGAGACCGAAGAGCTGGCGCTAACGTCGGCCAACGAATTAGTTTGGCCATTCAACGAGGAAATGCTGCCAGCGTCCTTGGTACAATGCCCCTGGGTCCATTTTTATATTGAGTGTTAGTTATAGTTATAGATAAGTATTTAGTGTACTTCAGGTGTATTTACATATTGTTTAATAGTTAAAGTTTAGTATAGTTAGTTTAATTTATGTTAATTTTGTATGTAATATACTCCGTATGGACTAATTTCCCTTATTTATAATATTACCAAGTTCATTAAATAACTTATTATTCTGATTAAAGTTAAACTAATTAAATTTAGAGAATTTTAAAATGAAAATATAAAAGAAAAAGAGGTAATAAAAAAATGTTAATTTCCAGCCAGTTGGTGCATACTTAGATATTTCTATCTTGGCTTCATGAATGACAGTAGTTACAAGTGTCATTTAATTCATTATAATATTTTCGAAATATACGTAACGTCAACATTTTATTTTACTACTGTCAAAATTTTTATGTGGTTGTGACTTGAGACTTATGTAATTATCAAAATTTTTCGTGTAAAGGTTAATCGCGTTAGAAATAATGTAAAAAATATTTTAAAGCTGTTGTCAAGGCTCCTGAAGATGGCACCAAAAAAATCTCCTGCGAAAATTCGCGAGCAAGATAGCTTTGAGAGGCTAGCAGAAGTCGCTTTAGCTGCCATAGTATCGTCTAAAAAACAAAAAGAAGTATCAGAATTCATCAGCTTTATTTTAGAATCTCTAGAGCGTCATTCGGAATGGCTTAATAACATTATGGGGAAACAAAATCATTTTAGATGTGCCTTGATGGTCGGGGCCGGCCCGAATCGATTCCAACTCCAAGATGTAATCTATCCTGCCGATGATGACAAGAATATAAAGTTGGAAGTGGAGCTCAAAGAATCCGAGGATTACGATAAAATCGCAATAGCAGCCTTATTTAAACTGCCGAATTATCAAATGACTAGTCTTATGGACTATTTGAAAACTCGCTTGAACACCAATGCAGTTCTCATGAAAGATTTGATGAAAGGCAAAATTATGGGAGTCAGTTACGCCGTGTTGAGACCGTTTGCAGACAAACAGTTTCGAGTAGCGGAAAGGATTGTCATAGGTAGCTCTATGAAGTGTGCTATTGGTACTAAGAGGAAACGAGACGAGAAATCTAATCTTAGGCACGGTTTTAAAAAGACCAAGCGTGTAGTTTAAATTTCTGGAGACTGCAAATGGCGATATGTTAAATAAAATAGTTCAGGTAACTCCAAACGTTTGGGAATAAAATAGCTGGTCGTTACTATGAATGGTGTACCGCAGTGTGTCATGTAACATATAATGGCAGCAATTTCCATTGCTCTGAATAACTATAAAATGCGAAACTCACAGTAAATTGCACTCATTTTTGCAGCGATCATTTCCGATTGAGCATACCATACCCACACGTTTAATGGACGACAATTTGTGGTGAATACAATTTATAATACTTGTTTTATTATTTTATATTCATACCTTGCAAAAATTTCACCTTAAATAAAAGGTACGCAGTTCTATTATTATCATCTGAAATATTTAATCAGCAGCATTTTTTTATTTTAAAAAATATGAGTGAAATCTTTACAAAATAGTTTTACTCGATTTTGTACAGTTTATTGGCCCCATAAATGAACAGGAAGCAACAGTTCCTTATTGTTCTGAGGTGGTCGTTTGTCGTCTCGTCTCGTCTCGTCGAGCGACCCAGTCGAGTACCAAAGATCAATATCTCGGGAATCAGGCCAAGCCGTGCGCGGTCTAACTTATGGCCACGAATCTTCACAAAGTTATTACAATACCATTCAGTGTTACGTAACAGGAGAAGAAAACAATAGTTTTTCCCACTGGCACTCGAGAGGCTTCTGAAAATGGTCGAGTATGGGAAACTTTTCGATCTGCTTATCGGCGAGCATAAATCAATTTGATTCGTGGCAGAGGCCGGGAGTAAGTTGGGTCGATCCTGAGCCCTTTTTCTAACTTGGGACCGACCATACGGATTAAGGGAACGCTGACCGTTGCGTAATTGGCATAATGTGTGATTTATTGGTTCTATGAATTTATGGCTAGGTGACTTTTGTCTCTAAGGATATATACTTAGTTATGAAATAATTTTGGTATTATGGACGCATTTAATATGTATAAGATAATCTGACGAATCCAATGGTCAAGTGGTTGAGGCAGTTATCTCACTGTCTTAGGGGATTTGAGTTCGATTTCCGGCTGTGCCAACTTTGGAAATGAAAAGTTAGCTGTCATTTGGGCATTCCGTCTGGCAGCTAAATTTGAGATTACAAAATACATACTTTACGTAACCAGTGTTAAATTCCTGAGAACATTGCGGTTACATAAGTAAGACGAAGCAGCATAGTAACGTTATGTCCCTGAGCGACGGTATAGGAGAGTAGCAAGAAAAACCCACCATGGTTACGACAACGTTATTTTTATATTGTTAGCAGTGTTTACTCACACTTTAAAAATGTTCGTAATATTTAATTTACATTGTCGAAACTTTCATAAAATTGTAATGCTAAATTTTGTTGTCAATAGATGATGGGCCAAGACAATGTACGAGTTAGATTTTTAGCTTCATATGGTTTTAAGCTTGTGTTTATCGGCGAAAGAGGGACGATGTTTGCCACATACCTTCAAGGTATGTTCTTCGAGGTTTTTCAAATAATAAAAATTAAAAAATCACACATATTAAAAAACCACAATTAAAATTCGTGTTTTGGGAAATGAACTTAATAAAAATACTTACATAAACAACTGCATATTATATCGTGTATTGCCCGTGGTCCACCTATTTTGTTCACCTTTCACCAGTTCACCAGATTTTATTTAGTTAAAATTGATTTAGCAGTTTCCCGAATGTGTCCTAGTCGCAGGAAGCGACAGAGAAAATGGTAAACTAGGTAATAACAATTTGAAAAGAACAAATAAATGCATCCGCGATGCCGCGGAACATAAAGAACCTTCATAAAATGAAACGGCTTTTAGGGTTAAATTTTTATTTTAAACATAGGTAGGGATTTTGATGGCCCTCCCACGTCGTGGAAGCGCGTTATCTTTAGATTTAGAGCTGCGGGTAATAATAAAAACTGAGTGAAAATGGTGGTTTCAAATGCCATCTGCATGAACGGTGGGACACATGCTGATTTAATAATAGCGTTCTCATAATTTATTATGAAATTATGTTTTATACATAATTTTTATCGTAGAAGCGACAACACCGATTTAATGATAATGATCCATAAACAGTTTAGCCAAGAACCGAGACAGACTAAAGTTTAGTCTAGATCGATACGGACCCTATGTAGGGTCGATCTTTACCTATCCTACCGTCATTGGGTCGGTCAAGGAGCGTTTTATTTAACACTAGCTGTTGCCCGCGACTTCGTCCGCGTTAAAAAAGATAAAAAGTAGCCTATCACGTGTCCCGTACTTCTAAATGTTTATCTACCAAGTTTCATGAAAATCGGTTAATTCGTTTAAGAGATAAATGAACATACATACATACATACAGAAAAAAATTCTAAAAATCGTCAATTTAATTTCAGTATCATGTATAGAGCCTATATACACGATATTTCTGAAAACAAAGTAAATTACTCCATGACCGACCCCTACAGATTTATTATTAGTAATTAGTATTGATAATTTAGTTTTTAAGGTTTATAGAGGGTATAGGAATCAAGACGAGCAATAAAGATGTCATTTGAATATGGCCGCATTATATAATTCTTCAATTTATACGCGCAGATTGTAAAATCTGATTAACGGATGCACCTCTTAACATTAAGGATATACTTTGAATTTATTTTCCCCGGGTGAAAGTTATTTTCCGATTAATTCATGCGAAAAGAAATTGGGATCGTTTCTGTAATAGAAGGAGTCACTTAGGGAGCAATATAGACTAACTTGTTTCCTCTGATAGTCTCTGAAAGGGATCGTTGAAAAATTGATGTTGACGGACATCGGCAAAGGGTGAAGGAAAAGAAAATATTTTGTTACATTGGAAATTCAATGTATTTACAAAATTAAGATACGGTAATTGTATGGTTAACCAGTAGCACTACCATGAGTTTATGGCGACCGAAATCGCTAGCGAGAGATGAGCGAGAACGTAAAATATTTGTATGAAAAATTGTACAGCGCCTCTAACGGCCACTCAAAGAACTAAAACCGGTAACATGAGTTGCATAAGTGAAAAACCCATCGAATGTAGTCGCTAGCGACCATTAGCGACTAACGTTTAAAATGACATTTATATACAAAATCGGTACCATGAGTTACAAATTTGACTGATGCTCTCGAGAAATACCGTTAGTAGTTAAATCATCCACTAGCGCATAGAAGGGTGAAAGGTTCGTTATCGACAGAAGTAAACTAACGTAAGATTTCGATAGCAACCCATGGTAGTGCTACAGGGTTCAATCTTTCCTTGCTGATGTATCTGTCGCATAATTTGTAATATTGTTACGAACAAAAGTTATTTTACAAAACGTGACATTTATTTATTATATAAATTTACATAGTTAACAGTTTTATATAATTTACATAATAGTTATAACAGTTCATTATATAAACTTTACTACAAGTTGGACAGACGACTTGATAAGGGCCGCGGGTCAACGATGGATCCTGCTTCTGACCGGTCCTATTGGAAAATTATGGGGAATCCTATGTCCAGTTTAGTCCATTGATAAATTATTATTATTATAAAAAATAAATAATTAGGAAAATAATTTTAGTCAATTTTCTTAATTTGTACTTTATTTGCATTTACAATGACTATTTTATTTTAATTATAATTAAATTTGATAAGTACCCACTTGTTCCTTTAAAGTCTAAGATACTCTCTTCTCTAAATGTCTCGTTGTATTAAAATGGCGACAAATGTGTCGTTCCACATCTGTCCTCGATGTAATTCATCGACCCTCTTAACTGTCCACCTGCTTCCCGTCAGGTTAAGCTATCGCTTCGTTGACTGAGTCGAAAAAAATGTGAATAGAATTTTTTTATAATAAAAACCTTATAGGGGACGAAAAATGGTCTTTATTATTTTCATAGTATTTTGAAGTATAAGAATGTGTATAAGTTATTACTATGTTGTCTTCTGCGATCATTAATTTGACAGAATATAAGAGCAGGAGTCTTTCAAGATTGCACTTTAAACCACCGACGCAAAAACAGGGTGTTATAAGTTTGACGTGTACATTTGTCTGTGGAATCGTAGCTCACAAATGCATGGAGCGATTTTGATACGTTTTCTTTTTGTTTGTAAGCTGACGTGATTGGGATTATTCTTAGCTATAAAATTTATGAAGATCTGTTCAGGCGTTTGAACACCATCAGCCCATTTCCTAGTTAACGAAATTATTTTACTAACTTCCACATGTTTTCGTTTGATGTGTAATTTGGTATACTATAACTTCGGTGGTATTTCCATAATATTACTATATTATGGACCTGATGCTGCAACATCAATATAATCTGCGGGAAACGGACGGGGACAGATTGTTTTTTTTTTTTAAATTATAAACCTGTTAATCCAAATTCATACACGGAAAGGAAATAACATTCAATAGCATTACTAATAATAAGTATAAACATTTAGTTCTTTCATATAATATCATTTTGATCATTTGATTTTGTATATGCGAAAAAACTTTTTCCCCGACCTATTAAGTACGCTTGATGAAGCGGTTGTCGTTTGAAAAGGGTTCGAGTTTTTGATAATATCTCGTCACAGGACAAATTTGTGTCCGATGTGGCCTTATACCGCCCTATGTGCGATAAACCCTTGCTCGGGTATGTGCTGTTCGAAAAATGTATCCACAAAAACTTATGTGTAAGGGTTAAAAACGGCTCAGCCTTTACTGCGCCTATCTTGATGTGATCGTGTATTTTTCCTCTCGAAATGTCGCAAATATTCTTTTATTCATGACTATTGCCGTAGTTATTCATTCTCTAACCGTTCGACAATCTTTCCCCCATAAAACATCCAAAGTTTAAATATGAAAGGAGACGGGAATACCGCTGAACTTTTTTCAGGGTGGTCATAAATATTGTTAGATAAATATGTATCATTGCCCGCTGTCACGCTTGCACGGCTTCGATATAAAGAGATGTTATTTGTGGGGTGAAGATTCGAATAGTTTGAGAAGTTCGAGGCGCGAGTTTAGTTTTCGAGACCCTTTGACTTTTATGTCACTTTACGGTTTGGTTTTATTTGCATTTTATACCGATATATACGGGATAAAGTACTCTTTGATGGATTACGCCTAAAGAAATTATAGAGGTTAAGTTGATAATCTATTAAAACTTCGAAAACTTCGTTTCGATGCAGGCTTAATTATTCCAAAATCGTAAGCCACCTTTGTTATCCACTTTTAAGAGACAGTACTGTCAAGGACACACTTCATCCAGTCATAAGTTAGTTAGGTACCAAGCTGTTAATCTGGCAGCAGTAAGCAGTTTATTGATTTTTTCTGTTTCATGGCCTGAGATGATGTCAAAAGGCTCCTTTTCCACGTGTCTCATTATCCTTTCTCTTAATTATAAAGGTTGTATTTCATATACTTTAAATAAAAATATTAATTTCTCAAAATCCAACTTTAATCCTTATTAAACTGTTTAAGAATTATTTATAATAAGTAACATAGTTTTTGTATGCCACTTCTTTTCACAGCAGAATAATTTACGGCTCAGTAGTCCGGTGGATTTCTTACTACCGAACTACTGAGACAAAAAAGTCTCATTAGTCCGGTCGCCGAACTTATCACTGAACTACTGAGATAATGCATGGATATTTTTTACTTACGTCAATATTCTGTATTCACTAGACTGGCATCAATGTTCTTCTTGTATTGAACTGAAAATGTTGGACTTTCAAACTGCAAGAGAATATTATTTATCCGATAATTTTCCTGAAAATAATTATGCGAAAACAATAAAAAAAAAATTTACCAAGCATTATTAGAACCAAGCGTAATGGTAACTTTTAAAAATAATAAATAAGTTAGTTAATTAAGGGCCTCTTTCACCGTCTGTCAATTAGGCTAACCGTCATATAAAGTCACCGGTCACCAAGAATAATGGAGCTGATATTATTCGTACGGTAAAAATCCCGAACATTAAAAAAAAATTAAAAATCGCCTATCGAAGGATGCACTAAACCGAATGCATAATTTAATAAAACATAAAATTATTTCTAACAGTAACTAATCAACACTTAACTGTAGTTGGTGAAAGAGGCCCTAAGTATAGCCTTAGTTCTTAATTTACTACTATGAGATATTTAACGTTTTGCCATTGTCTGAAGAAGTCTGAAGGTCAGCAGCTCACAGGTCCATTTGCCCGTTTACAATACAATTGAAGGCAATATTAAAAAATACGTTCGTTCTCACACAAGTGCTTCGCAAATTCAAAATATGACCCGTTTTCTGTAAAGTCACGTTTTTAATTAAAACATTTTATTAGCGCGGGACATAGTTACATGGCTTTTATGCAAGTCACACATCCGCATGTGAGCTTACTGAACATTACGGCACTCGTATATTTTTGTTAAAGTTGACGTCCAGCGCGGTGTATTGTGCGGCTACTTGTGATCTACTTATTTTTTTAAAGACATATATTATTAATACTCCCATACGGAATAATGCTACTAAAGATCCATACGTAACAGCATTTGTGATTTATTGATATTGTAGGTAAGAAAAGAGCTATCATCCTCCTCTTTTGTTTCAAATCCTTTACAGTTATACACAATATACACTATTGTTAAAGAAATTTTATAGAAAAACTAGCTGGTGCTCGCGACTTCGTCCGCGTAGAAACGTATAAAACGCCATCTACCGTATTTTGGATAGATGGCGCTATCTCCCGAGCCAAGCCGCTAGTATTTACTTTTATTTTAGATTTCCCGTAGGAATGAAGCATTTTCCCGCGGTAAAAAGTATCCTATGTTCATCACGGATAATGTCGGCTTCTAATGGTAAAATATTTTTTAAAATCGGTCCAGTAGTTTCGGAGCCTATTCTATACAAACAAACAATCAAATCTTTCCTCTTTACAATACAATAGAGCAGTTGTATTTATGTGCTTGTACTTTTTGCCATTTTCTCTGTGTCTTTTATGTAATTTATGGAAGAAAAATAAATCAGTATGCGCATACAAGTCTATCTATCCTATCAAAGTAAAGGAAACCAGGGGTATGTCAGTAGCTTGCGAAATTCGGATGACGAATGTCGGTATCCCCGCCTCGGCACGGGATATATAATGCGTAAAATTACTGTCGACAAACGTACTCGTATCTTACGTGTAAGTATACATATTCATTACACCAAAAAAAGGTTTTATGGCAGAGTTTTTTAAGGCAGAAAACTCACCAAAAATACACTCAATACATTATATGTTCAAGATAAACAAAGTTTATATTTGTTACATTTGTTGATTACCTTTTTTTTTTGTTCTGGACATTATTATATTACCACTGTTCTCATACAGTTGTATAATAAAAATAATAATATAATAATAACAAATTAATATTAATATAAATATGCATATAAAAATATACATTCTATACTTTTTTTTTATTTAAACCACGCACTCAGTTGCCATTTATTTATTGCTTGACGAAGATAAAATTTTCTAAATTGAACTTAAATGAAACTTCAAGTATCAAGTTTAAAATCAAGTTTATAGATCTTTGAAAAGCTCTAGCAAATAATAACCGGTTTACAATAACGCATAGTTTGTGAGAATAACGTTTAAGAAATTTGTGTAACGTTTAAATTGTGTTCTTGGTACCGAGTTTAAAAACCAAATAAAAGTATTCATACAAAATAAACAATGAAATTAAAGAAAATTTTGGTTTTTACAATGAACTATAAAAAAAACTAATTTACTAAAAAGTACTAATTTTTTATAGAACTTTCGCTTTAAATATATTTATATCCAGCCAGCACTGAGTTTTTGGTGAATATAGGCTTTCTTCGTGAACCACCAAAGTGCACAAACTAAGCACATTCCCCGTCTTTTCCCAAGTTAAGATATCACAGTAAGTCGTTAGTGTCGTCTAAGCAAACATCCGTTCTATCCCTCGGGTGCCTTTCTTCCGGTACTACGACCTATGTGGCTGCCAATTGCCAACTCGGCTGGCTAATTTCACGATCTAAGTAACTTTCAACAATATTTTTATAATTTTACTTGTTGTGTTTCATACTGAAAGTTAGTTTTTAAGGTAATACAAGTGAGTTTTCCTCCATACAAACTTAGAACCCTAATTACTCCGTTGTTTTATGTTTTATTTACAAAAGTAAGCATGTTACCGATTTATCCTGTCGTTAACTAGGTTCGAATGCATACAAACTTAAAAAATAAGTATTAATTTAAAAGATATGATCCTTGAAAAATCCATATTTTAACACAAGTTTTAATGCAACTTTGAAGTTGAATAGGTCACTCTAGTTTACAATAACTCCAAAATACTTTACATATAAACATTGATTAGTTATTCAAGAGTTCAAATAACTTTACACGAAATAGATATATGCAGTAGTTTTGTCAAAAAGAGTATACGCCCAAGGTATAAAGAGTATCTGAATCATTGTGCATCTCACTCGACTGCTCTTCCCGCGCTTTGTGCTGTGAGACAGGACGCATTTTAGCCATGAGACCGATGAGTTCGGGCCGCCCACTTGTATCATATTAAGCCTTTATTCTATCTTTTCGTTAAAAATGAAAATATAACCTCTGAGAATATATATAATGTTATATAAAAGCTGAGATCTTTATCGCAATGACCCCTTGGGTACCTAACATTTTCCAGTTTCAGCGGTGTGGTGAGCGTCTACAGGTGTTGATTTCAAAATTTTGTAGGCGGTGTATTTTAAAAAAACCTCCACTATAATGTCAGATTAAATCAGAAAATTTTACCCCAATCCCCACCAACCCAACCAACTTAACCGTCAGAGACACGTGGGAAATATACATTAGCAATATCTGACGCGCTCGAGTAAATCCAAAAATCCCCTCTTGGGCTCTCCTACCATCAGTGTTGCTCTTATAGAACACATGTTTTAGAATATTAGAACTCAAAATCGTCAATGTTATCTTAGTATCTCTCTCAGTGTGCTTTGATGTATAGATATGGTGACACAGATGTAAGTAAAAGTTTTATGTAATGTGATGGTTGTGTCCTGCAGTCCAGTAGGTACACGCGGGTAGAGCAGTAGAGGGGTGTCGGAGTCACGTACAAACGGCTCGAGTTTAATTAAGAGGTGATTAAAGTTCTAGTCCGGACTCACAACGAAATCCATTTTCCCCTCGAATTATGGCTCTTTGGCGTACAACATGAAACATACTTTATTAATTGTTGTTTGCCATTTGTACTGAAACTCGCATTTTACTTTTTTGAACTCATAATTTTCATGGTCAAATTAAAGATTTATAAATAACGGAACAATATAGTGGTGATATTATACAATTAGCAAATACAAAAGTAGTAACTGTCGTTTCAATAGAAAATCTCTGTGAAATAATAAAATTATGTAGTGTTTAATCACGTTTCGGTGAGTTAGTAACGCATACTAACTTATCTTATCTTACCATCTTATGGCATTTGCTTGTGTCTTTGGATTTTCAAATTTATTCATGGGAATAATATTTTTCCAATCAAAACTGTACGGAGTGCTTAAAGAAGTCCAGTTTCTTTTAAAGGTTACGTTGAGATCAGATTATATAACAAAATATGTTTTAAAACATAGTTATATAGAATGTTTTATATAACAATCATAACATTTGCATAGAGTTATCACGTCATCGCGTGTATTCATGATAATATGTGTGCGAGACGACTACTTAATATTTTAAAGTCTTGTCTTATGTTGCAATATTATGTGTTAATAATACATTAATGTTTAATAATGTGGACGTGTAATACGACAAAAATTATATAACATGTTATTTTATTTGGACGTACAATTTTCACATTATTGTGCCTTAAAGTCCGTGTAAAATTATTTCATAAATTGAATTTAAAATTCTCTTTAGTTAAATATTTTTACAAATAAAATCATTTTAAAATCAGTTTGTTAAGTTCGAATTAGGAGGTTACTTCACCCCTAGTAAGTGAGGGTGTTGTCGACGCACGTAAGACTTTATTAAAAATTCAAATACTGAGGATAAAGTAGGCTCTGTAGGTGAGATATGAGGGTGAGAGGATCTCGGAGATCATGTTCGAACATTTTATATTCAATTTATTCTCTCATTTATGTTTTTTTTTAACTTCTAAATAACCCTTATTGTAAATCGTAATGTTACAATGGCCTTTATATTTTTTAGTTTTTCTAGTTGAAAAAATACCCCATGTCGTTCCTTTTTAATGTCCCTGATAAGATGTGTGCAAAATTGCATCCTGGTAAAAACCGGGAGCGGGTCACTAGTAAATTATAAATATTTCAGTTATAAATAAATCTAAGTTACTCTAGAATATAATAAAGAAATTAAGAAAATATTCTTATTGGTGTCGTTTTTGTAATTAGCTATTAGTAAGTCCCTTTTTAGTGAGTGGGCAATTAATTTACAATTATGTTCAAAGGGCTTTGTGCAGACGTTATTAAATAAAATGTTTCAAAGGCTACTTCCCTTCTAATTTAGGGTAATTTCTTTCTTTGATGAATCTTTAATTACTTGAAATTTATTTGACGCAAAAGATATTTGATATTTAAAAAACTTTTTAACAAAAATATAAACGTAAGTTCTTAAACGAATGTAAGTATTTTTGAGTAATTTTGAGTCGCCGTCGCACATCAATCACTCTTTAGTAAATAAATAATTTGCTTCTTGGCGTGTAATAGAAATTAATTCTAGATAAATAATATTATGTTGGCTACCACTATAAATACATTTTATTATAGCTATTATTATTTAGTTTGAACTTTTTGTTTCTACTTACTCATAGACAGTGTGGGGCAGTACATGATGAAAAAATAAGTAATACTTATAGGTGCGGTATTACATTGCAAATATTACGTTGGAATTTTTATTTGATCTGATTGCAAATATAAAAGGATTCCATTTACATATATTATTACAATCATAGATTGAAATATCTGCAAGCAGGCAAGTTAACCAACTAAGTTATGGTATAGTCGGCCTCATAAGTCGATTAACGCAATTCAAAAGTGCAAAACAACTGAACACTCAACGCGCTACAAGTTGTTGTCAGTAGCACTACCATGAGTTTATGACGACCGAAATCGCTAGCGAGAGATGAGCGAGAACGTAAAATATTTGTATGAATAATTGTATAGCGCCTCTAGCGGTCACTCAAAGAACTAAAACCGGTACCATGAGTTACAAATTTGACTGATGCTCTCGAGAAATACCGTAACGTTAGTAGTTAAATCATTCACGTGCACATTGAAAGGTTCGTTATCGACAGAAGTAAACTAACGTAAGATTTCGATAGCAACTCATGGTAGTGCTACTGGACTAGAGAACAAAATAAACTTCAAGTACAAACGATCGTAAAAAACTTCAGTAAGTAAGTATGTAAGTAAGTAAATTGAGTGTTCAGTTGTTTTGCACGTTTGAATGTGTTAATCGACTTATGCGGCCGACTGTACATAAGGTCGCTTTCACGACTAAGAAGACAGGGGGTCGAATTCAGTGGAATATTTTTTATAATTGTAAATTGTGGGAAACGCGCTTAAATCAAAGTGTATTAGCAGAAATGCAAGAATCGAATTATATTGAGCTTTTTTATTTCAACCCTGTCTCGGTTCATCAAACTTGGATATAAAGGCGAATTTTGTGTTAACTTAAAAAATTTTTCTTGTAGCTGTTTTCATTCATCTAATGTTAGGCCGGCTTATAAATTGATTTTAAATTGTCCCCTCCTTTTTCTGGAAGTTTCTACTTATAATGCTTAACTTCCAAAGTCTCATCATCGATTCCGTCCACGGAGCGATCTTTAGAGAAAACAAGATAAAAAGGATGAAATATTAGATTTCTCACGGCGAGAGGTTTCAATCGCGGCTTTATTTAATTAAACCGATCCTCATGGGGTTCGCTCTGTTTTCGCTTCTACGTGATGTTATATTTTCTTTGAAAAATGAAAACTACGTTGTACTTTTTTATGTTAAAGTGCGGAAGGCAGGATATAACTGCCGTCTCCTACAAGTGCAATACAATTCAAGTTTGTTGCTAATTCTGATAGGATAAAGTATGAGGAACCAAATGTGTATTTGGAAGTGGATTCTGAGATATTACCACAATTGCACAATGTAATACACACGCAGAGAAAAATTCTAAAAACTATTTCATTACCTCAATAACCTTTTTATTTTAAAGCTATTTATTGTATAGACACGGCTCATTTACGATTTTTCAACCGTATCCGTACAACCGTTCTTGACAATTTTATAGTCAAGAAGTGACTTTCCTCTCAGTTTTCATAATACATAAAGAGTTCACGATCGTGAAGATGTTTTACCAGTTCGTATTATACAATTGTAGTGCTGTATAACAGCACAAACTTAGAGATTTTTCTCGCCGTTTAAATTGAATCAGTCTGGCGCCCGAGGGACTCTGAGATTAATCTGGTCCTTGGTGCGTTGTTGCAATACAATATGGATTACAGTTTGTCCAATGCTCACTCTAAAATAGATTCTAAATCTTCTGTCTTCTTTATTAATGTTTTTTTTTTATTTTATTCATCAGCAGCCACGAGGCCGACGATGGAGCGAGCTAACCACAGAAACTTCAAAAACATTTGAGTTATTTGAGTCTTTTTTATAAAAATATCTATGCAATTTTTTTGCATTCCTTTTTATAGTATGTTTTTAGCCATATTTATTTATTTATTTATGTTTACCTACCATCAAGTGGACCATCAGCCTGTCTGTCGACCTTAACGTAAAAAAATATATGTTTAAGTACATGTTTTTACATTCGCTAAGAAATTCGTAGTTTATTTTGTATTCTCTACGAATGATATTAATTACTTTAAATCCTTTTTTATCATTAGACCTTTATTAATTACAGTTTACCGATTGTTTAAACACGTTGTTTGATTCTTATTTTGTTTATTGTTATGTTAGGATGTTTTTAGTGACCTTTTCGAAGTTGACCTTGGTCTAGGTGTACAAGGTTTTACCTAAAGTCAGTTGAGTGGTTCTCGTTATATAAGTCTAACTTCTAGGAATTAATTTTAAGCCATTCACGATTAGTGTGATTGTTTCGTGATAAAAAGTTATGTGATAGAGCGACCGTGTGCAGGTGTATTGGGCTATAGCTCTTGTCTTTTATAGCCATAAAATCATCTACATAAACTGATACTAAATGACGAGATAAATAAAAATACTATGGTTTACAGTGAGTTCTTATAAAAAAAAAAGAAGTCTTGTTGACGTAGTAATAACTAGAAAAAAATATATTTTTATACATACAAAACAACATGCAGAAAGCAATGAAGTATTTAAAGAATTTATAGTTACGTAGTTACTTTTCTTCTATAAAATTTGTTTAAATATTTCATTAGCGTTAGATTCACAAAAAAAAATCTTATTTAAAAATAACATAACTTATTTAAACAAACAGATAGGTATAGTCCGTAAGCTGACCTTATTACGGGTTCATTGAAAACTTTCATGTGATTATCCAAGATTTCCTTTATCGACATTGGGCCCAGGTGTTTCCGAAATCGTTTCAAGGAAAACCATTTAGTTCAAGGCTTTGATACAAATAAGTTCGCGAAGTTGTTTCTTTTCATTATTTATACAAATGGCCCTGAAAATGTATTTTGTATAAACTTGTTTTACTTCTATTTGTTAGTCAATTCTATACTATACTAAGGAATATGTATATCAATCATATTATAAGTATATTCATGAAATAAAATCTAGTAACGCTAGTTAATCGTAATGTAATTTTATAGCAAAACGATATTTCAAGTAGAAGCTCGTGTTGTGAATCCATTATAAACATATATAACTGTACATGGACACATACATATATGTATAGTAATATAAAATATGGATTTCCCTCAAGATTGAAAGGCTTCACATTTTTCTCTCGATCTGAGCCAGCTTCTTAGAAACCTAATGTATTTCCCAACAAAGCGGCACTCGAAACCTACATAGAAATCAATAGAAGTACGACACCTCGCCAAATACATCATCCATTTCTTTGAGGATTCCATTCACCTGCTACCGCCTCTCTCTGATGTGATCGAGTATTTGATTGAATCGATTCTAACACCTTTTATTGAAGTTCTTGCGGCGCAATAATGAAGGAAACCTATCATGTAGATTTCTTTGCAAGTTTGCCTATTTTTTGATATAAGGTTATGCTTATTATATGAATAAAAAGCAGGTACGTTTCGCAGTTGTGATTGGACAGACCCCTTGCATTTACTTTGTAAAAGTAAAATTCAATCAATGAAATGAATTTTTTGGTGGTTTTTTGGTGGTTTTTGCTGGCATACATCATCAATACTAATAATAAATCTGTAAGTGTTGGTATTGTATGTATATATGTGTGTTCCTACATAATTCTTCAAATTAACTGATTCTCATGAAACTTGGTAGATAAACATTTAGACGTACAGGACACAAGACAGGCTACTTTTATTACAACGCGTTTTATGACGTTTTGGACTTTAGTGAGATTAAGGATAAGAGATTAGAAAGGCATAAGCAGATCGGCTCTGGTATCCACTCACCAAAACTGCATATATGCTTTTATTTCACGGTAGTATTTTGTAAGAGTGTCCTCCAAACGGGCTGCTCTGAACATAACTAATTTTACAACAAATTTAACCACGGCATAGCCTTTAACAATTACTGTAATAGAGTTGTCAGCTGCTCCAACGATCTTTAGCTCGTTCTGGACAATCGTAACTTCGATAGTTTGAACTCAATCCTTATTTGATGATGTTCCAATTGTCTTACTCGATTTAGACGATCTAGTTAATAACGTTGATTAATTGAAGTTTATTGCTAGTTTATAATAAACCTATTCGAGTACATTAACTCAACAGAGTACAAAAACTGCTTGAATGATGATATTGTTAGATAATATGATGTTTTACTTATTTAAAGATGTCAGTTTGATTTCTGCGAAGTTCAACCGTATACAATCCCACGTATAGACTTCGTGCTAACCCTTTTGTTGTTTTATAAAACAAAAATTTTACAAAAATGTTTATTGCAACTTCCAAATCTAGAAAGACTTAAAACTACGGTGAAATTGTAGTCGCCTTTGTTGCGTTGCCTAGGCAATCTTTTTTCCCCTAGGCTGCCTCATATAGCTCATTCCACATTTTTCTTTGAGTATGTCCATCTTTCTCGTGTCATAAATCCATTGCATAGCTTATATTTTCAAGCATACAAATATGAACAGCTCATTCCTGTTTTTATTATTAACATTCATTCGTTAAATTGTGTGATTAGTTACCACCGTATTTCTTTATATTTTATCTGCCAAATAGCTAATTTCTCCTAGGATTTCCTAGTGCCCATGATTAACAGTCCAATGCAAATATAGGTACATTAATACATTTGACTAGTTATTCAATTTAATAATTTGATTCTGCAAAAAGCGCTGCTTTTAAATCCAATTCTTGAATTGTAAAGTAAAATCTATTTACATTTAAAGATGGATAGAAGGATTTAAAAGGGCTTTGTTCTTATGGAAGCGTAAAAGTACATAAAGGATATAATTCCAATGGTTTCCTTCAGCGGGCTTAAAACATCCATTGTCTGACTAAATCCTTCGGACGGATTCTTTTATCTTTGTCGCCAATGTAAATATCTTAGACGTTATCCCAGTGACACTTGGGATTTCCTACTCGTTTCGTTTCTATGCTGATAATGAACTTTGCTGCAGTTCAATTTGAACCCTATTGCACTAACTTCGAAAGTTTGTTTTGAATTGTGAAAATCCACAAAATCTGGTCACCGTTTATTATCCTTCATTGAACCCCGTTTTGTGTCTGTTCATTTAAAGTATTCCAAAAACACTTTTGATTCCAAATTCAAATTGTTTTTTAAGATGGCGATTTGTAATCCGAACCGGCGGCAATCGTAAAATATTAAATCTTGTATTTGTGCAGCCTTAACAACTTTATTTCTGTTCAACAAAATACTTTAGTTTATAAATCTAAGTAGCAGAGTGGCAGACAAGCGCCGCGAATCAATTTACTCCGAACATCTGAGCCCACTATTAGAAAAAAGTTCCCTTTGAGGACAGTCTCACAGGAGACTTTATTGAACATGGCTTTCCATCTTTTTTTGGATATGTCTAGACTTTCCTGTATATATTGTATACTAGCCTATGAATTGTAGATTTTTTTTAAATTGTTAAGATCACGTCTATTAAATACTGTACACAAAACACTTCTATTATAAACTATTTTCAAGTGCCCTGCGAATTCTTGTAAAATTTTGATTTTTGTAACGCGGCTAGATCGCCTTTGACCCACTTTATACTGCCTTCTCAACTTTGAATAAAAAAAAACAAGATTGGTGTTTTATTACTTGCGTTTAAATATACTATTACAGATAGGTTTCTAGAAATATGGAGATAAAAAGGTATTTATCAATATTTTCACAATGCCTTAGATAAATATAAATCACTCAGCAATATTGCAACCAATCAGCGCTTAGCTACTAATTTATTTTACAAAGGTTTTTATAATAAAATCAATATATTTATCATTATAAAGTCCTACACTCATTACTAGCATAGCATGACGAGACGATAGAAATGAGCGTGATGCTCATTCATTACTCAAAGATCACTGGCATGTTTTTTTTTAAATTGCTGTACGTATGTACATACATACCTATACAAACATTATTTGTTTACACAAACATAGACCTAAAAATAAATAAATATTAGATATGTCATATTAGCACATTAAATGTTATTATTTATTTATATAAAAAAAAACTGTGTAATGGAAGCAAAAGCTTAGAAAAGGCTTTATTTAAATAGTATTATTTATTAACTATTAATGTAGAAGAATTAATCCCAGCGGTGTATATTTTATGGACCCCTTTATTTGCACACGTAAGATCAGGCTAAGTGCAGGAAGTGAGTACTCGGGTACTAGGTACATGCGAAAATCGTAAATTATCGCTAAAAGAGCTGCCGATACAAAAGTAAGGCGATACATAAATCGTTGTGACGTATTAGAGGAGGCAACTACTGAGTTTTTCACAGACATAATTATACTGGAATAAATTGTTTGTAAAAGAAAAATATTACCACGGAACAGTGGTGTTGTAAAAGAATAATACAACCAGAGAACAGTGAGAATTTGAATCGGCCAAAGAAAAATCCTATTTCAGGGCTATCAGATTGGTCTCCGTGTCGCACCACTGTCTGTCTATCTGTCTGTTCGCAATAAACTTAAAAACTACTGCACCGATTTTCATGCTGTTTTTACCAATGAATAGAGTGGTTCTCGAGGAACGGCTTTAGTATATAATTTACAGAGTTACGCGGGTGAAATCGCGGGCAGCAGCTAGTAAATAATAAATGTAATAAGAATTTATACTTTTGTGGTTACTTTTTAAAGTACCTAAAAACAACGTTACAAGTGCTGTTACTTCATGTATTTTGCCTTATTTTGCCTCGTAGACGGACAGCCTATTTAGCTGCCCAGTCAGTATAATTCTTTATGAAAAAGAGTTATAAAAATATTCTTTGCAATAATAGCACTTAAACAAATATACGTCAATAACATTTGCAAAACGTAGTATGTGCTTTCTTGATAAGTATGTAGTCGATTCCAGTACGGTTTTAACTCTGTAATGCCTGTGTTGGGTGGAAAAGAAGCACGCTCTCGGATAAATAGCCAATTCCATTATGAGAACAAGGACACAGATGGGAGATGGTGTGCGCTAGGCTTTACTTTGCTTACTAGTTCGTACACGACAAAACTGTCGTTACTGATTCGTTACATTAGGTATAATTCAAGTAGAAGTGGACACTCTATTCACCGGACTAATTTGTTATCTATACTATTATATAAAGCTGAAGCGTAATTTGTTTGTTTGTTTGGTTGTACGCGCTGATCTCAGGAATTGGTTGAAAAATTATTTTTGTTTAGTCCATTATCGAGGAAGGCTATAGGCTATAGAGAACGCGGACGAAGTTCCGGGCACCAGCTAGTCGTAATATATTAGCATAAACTCAAATTCTCATGATTGTATTAAATACATATTAATAAGTATATATTGAAAACAAAAGGTTCTGTAGTCATAAAATGAGTATCCCCTATCTATAGTACTTCATCTTATCTTATCTAGGTCGAAAGCCCATTTGCATCTCCTCTTGGTATTGCTCGTGTTTATAGGCAATAGACTGCGACGGAGCTACGACCTACTATCAAGTTATTCGTCAGTTCTGCCGAATCACTTGATTTAGATTTAAATACTAATTTAGACCTTATCCTTACTAATATTATAAATGCGAAAGTAACTCTGTCTGTCTGTCTCGCTTTCACGCCAAAACTACTGAACTGATCCCCATGAATTTTTGCATACACATTGTCTGGGACATCAGAAAGGACATAGGGTACCTTTCATCCAAGAAAAAAGTAATGTTCCCGAGGGATTATATAAAATATAAAACTGTAATGTAACTAACGCCTGTCCAATGTGTTATAGCAACAAGTTGTCAAGCGTTGTAATTGCTTTTATATATTTAATTTAGTCATCGCGTACGAAGTCGCGGGCACCAACTAGTTTAGATATAAAATTTGTGAGGATAATATATGTTTGTTACATACTCTTTCACCTAAGAACGAGAATGAATACAATTTGGAACACATAGTTATAGTTTATTGCTATACTTCTGTTTATCTTGCAAAAATGTTAGGGTCCTGAGAGATCGCCTAAAGATATATAAAATTGGGTGCCACAGCAATGAAGATGTCAGATATTTTCTCAGGTATTATATTTTTCACTTTTTAACGCAGACGCAGACGAAGTTGCAGGCACCATCTAGTAGTATATAAATTATACATAACTATTACAATATACACGTGTGCTTTATTTGTTCAATAAAGTTACTGTTTATTCATTTCATTCAATTAATTTACTAAAACAACCTTAATAATGATTCATTCCTTTATCTATTGGATGCAATATGATTATTCAATATTTTTATTGGTATCTGAATAATGGGAAGGTTGAATCCAATTGATTTCCTCTTCCGATTTTCAAATACAGCCGCTAAATATTATCCAAATTTTAAACACGAGTTATATACGTGGAAGAAGTAGGTTCTTAATGTAAGAACTTATTCGTGTCTAAACTTGTTCAAGCCACTAAAAAGATTTAGACAGAAATATAGAAGTCCTTTTAGTTAATTTAGCAACGGAGTTTCTGTCTGTAATAAGTCTCCTCGTCGCTTCAAGGAGAGGTAAATTTGCGTTAAATTATAAAGCTAATTATTAAGCATTGTTCCCCAGTGTGTCGTAACCTGCCGAAATGAAATGTTCCGACCAAGTTTCGCCTTGAGTTCCTCTCAGAATATTTGCGTTCTCCGTGTACTACAGGGCAATCAATTTCGCGACTTACTAGGTATAGCTGCCTTAGGAATAAGAGTAGAGTTTCGCTTTGTAGAAAAATAGAATTACTTAATATTAAAAAAAATAGGAAATACTAGTCTCATTTTTAACACATTGTATTACTTAAGTATGAAAACAAAATCTGATTCAACATTTTTTAAGTTATTATGTATCATTTTTGTATTGTACTTTTTCGATGTAAAGGGTCACCATCAAATAAAATAAAAATAGGTCTTTATGTATAGGTATTCGTTCTAGAAAGTGGGGCGCCGACTGTAAGAATCCTATTTTTTTTGCTGTTAACCGTTGTTATGGCAACTGTGGAACGTTGCTTATTGAGCCACAGGGAAGCGTGGCCGGGTTTAGCTTAATGTATGTAAATAATTATGTGTTGGTTTGTGTATGCTTCAAAAACTCGAGAATGGGTGGACCGATTTCAATTCGGTTTTCACTTACGGAAAGAGGGATTAACGGGGATGTATAAAGAGGAATTTTATATATAAAAATTAAACCCCGTGCGAGGCCGGGAGCGGGTCGCCATATTTAATAATCGAAGAGAATGTCAAAATTAACAAAATATACTTTCATTATTGCTTATTATATAGAAAACATTCATTGCTTTGCAGTTAAGGATGCTAATTTAAGGACAAAAACGTATCTGAGAATAAATGCAATTTAAGTGTATCTATTTTTCATATAAGTAAGATTTCACCGACAACAGTGAGTTTCGTTTGTCGATTTGAGTGGAGATCGTTTATGCTCGGCTCTGTATCGTTGAGCGGTGCTATCGCATTTCAGCAATCTCTTAGCGGATCGTATCATATCGGAAATTGAATTTCCGATTGGCTGTGGAATGCACAGCAGACTGTCTGTAATGGATGGCCTCCCTGTTTCGCGGAGTTTATAAAAATGACGGATAGAAATACTTGAAAACCTTTGAAAAATTCCAATTGTAACGGAGAATATTTTTAATTCAATTTTATTGTTTTCGCTTGAGATTTTCACGTTTATAGACATTTATTTATTTACTAGCTGGCGCCTGCGACTTTGTCCGCGTTGAAAAAGAAGAAAGTAGCCTGACCTGTGTCCCGTACATCTCAATCTTTCACTACTAAGTTTCATGAAAATCAATTGATTCGTTTAAGAGTTATGGAGGAACATACATACATACAATACCTACACTTACAGATTTATTATTAGTTTTGATTGATATATCTAAACTTATATTAAATTTAAGTTGTTAATATTAAGTTTTCCTTGACAGGCTAACCTTACACTTGATTATAGGAAGTATAATGCAATCAAACTGTGCCTCGCCTAATTATGCGTAAAAGCCGAATATATGGTGTAAAAATTCCAAAAATAAAAAGCAGAGTGGAATCACATTTCACACGTAAGTAAACTTGAAAACTAATATTTTCAATAAAAATAAACAAAAATTGAGGTTATAGCTTGGAACACAAAATCAAAATACAGTAAACGGCCCGCGCACTCATATTATATACTAGCTGGTGCCCGCGACTTCGTCCACGTTCTCTATAGCCTATAGCTCTATATTTAACACAAAAATATTTTTTCAATTCGAACCAGTAGTTCCTGAGATTAGCGCGTACAACCAAACAAACTCTTTAGCTTTGTATAGTATAAATAAATTCGGCTTCAGTATGTTGCCCGCAAAATTTTGTCCGTAGTTTTTATTTGGTCTCAGATCTCTTAGAATTAAAATATGTATAATTGAATAAAACCTTACCCATCCCATCTAATACGGCAAAGATCTCTGAACTTCTGTGAACTTAATCAAAACATCCCATTAACATGTGTTGTCCATTCCACGAACAACGTTGAATGTTGCAATTTAAACTTGTCTAAGCTGAAGGGTTCCGTCGATTAGGGCACAGGGGCCATAGTTCATAATTAGGGAACTTTAATCACCAGACGGGTCCTTGTAAATGTGACCAAAGGGCGCGGCTTACCCGTGTGACATGATAATTCTGTTCGCTGCCTGCTCACTGAATATTCGGAAGGAGTTAGGGATGATTTTAAAATTTGCGGCACATTTAATTTGGGTGAGTGGAATATTCCATTTCGCAGTGGGTTAAATGTGTGATAATATTTTTTTTATTAGAGATGGGTTTGCTCTTGGCCAACAACCAGCTAAGTAGCAAGGATGAGGCCTATGATGGAGCGAGCTCACCCAGAAGATGGCTATTCACTCGAGCTTTGAAAAGATTAGGGAATTGCGAATCAAAACAGTTATGTGATAGAGCGACCGTGTGCAGGTGTATTGGGCTATAGTGCTTGTCTTTTATAGCCATATAAAAGATTAGCCACGAGTTTCTATCCCATAACATCTACAACATGTGGCTCATGTAGAAAATTTTAAATAAAATCTTTCAGAATCATTGTAGAATTTGTAGAGACTCTGGCAGGGTCAATGTTCCAAACTTTGGCAGTGCGCATTATAAAGGATATTAGTCTGTATTTCCTCAAACACAGTCAATATCTGTCTCCAGGCCCGTTCGATGAATAGTCAGGGTGCTTGTCTCAGGTTCCCGAGTTTGATTTCCGGCAGAGTAGACTTGGAATTTAACTTTTCGAAGTAAGCTCTGATCTTGTTACACTTTTTCTGCGGTAAAGGGGCAGACAAGTGCACAATTAATAAAAAGAAATCTGGAAAGTAATGGCAGAGCATAAAGCGAACCTGTGGCGTTACTTGTGTTATAGGCGACGGTAGCCACCTACCATCCAGTGGACAGTGAAGTCAGCTTGTATATTGTAGACCTTAATATATAAATAAAAATATTCATTAGCAGCTGGCGATAATTAGCCGATGATTGTCTCTACATATTTCTCTACTTTTTACACTTAAAGTGAATAAAACAGATGTAATTCAGTTTAGTCTCTTTTTGTTCTGAACCCTTTATTTCTTTTATCAAATGTACGTGGAGCTCCATTATCAGCGTTTTTATCAAGTGGCAACACCAATAAAAGTGAACATACTTCCCGTAAACACGTAATATGTTTTGTTCCAAATCTGTCAAAGTTAATATCAGTATCGCCATCAATAAAATGCGGAGCCAAACCCAATTCCTCTCACTACATATCGCATTAGCCGTCAAAACATGTGCCGAAGACGTGTTACAAAGGGTAGTAAATTTAACAGGAATTTTCCAGAAGAAATTGCTTCGGGGAAATGCTCGTGTTCTTGTTTCCTTGTACAGAAAATAACTATTATGGATACTTTTTCCAGTTTAATGATAACTCTTTAATAATATATTAGTTATAAAAGTCGTCTTTCTCCAAATAGTAGGTTCAAAACAGAGTCGCTATCTCTATTTTTCTGTGCCCTTAGGCTTTTTATAGCAACACATTTTTGTTTAGTGGCAGATATGATTACAGATTTTTTCGTTTAGTAAAAATCACTCTGTATGGTATGTCTATATGTATAAGAAAGTAGCCTTCACAGCTTGTATTGACTCGAACTTTGAAAAAGATCCTTAATCCTACCACATCCTACTATGGTCGGCAACTCACTTGTACTCGTAGCATATGTGGCGTTGCTTATGTTATAGGCAACGTTAACCACCTACCATCAAGAGCACCATCATCAGCTTGTCTACCGACAACACCTGTTATTTTTAATTTGACTAACATTTCACTTGTTAACAGTTTGATTACGTGCCCAAGAAATTTGAAACTTAAACCGCATGATGATTTGAAATGCTCAATATTTGCACAAGTAGCGAGATTCGGAAACGAGCTACTATTAATATTAAATTAATTAATGCATCGCTCAAACAAGTTCCGAGACAGCGAGAAGTGGGAACTCTAGACGAGAACTCTGCAAGTTTAAACCGAACGCGGCTGTCTGTGCTTGAATATACGATGGAGTTGTAAGTTTCGACATTGATATGCCAATAAATATGTGAATGAATTACATTTTTATTCATATTTCTAAGAGGACATGGAAACCCTCTAAGTTTATAACTTCATTTAACAGTATCAATACAGTCAAATATATATAAACTTCTACGAATGAGTATTACTTATTCGTAGGTAAACTTGCTATAAAACACAAAATTATTGTAGGTTTAGTACAGTTTTTTTATTATGTTTGTTGTATACTTACCACTTTGTTTTGATACTTACAGTTAATGCGAATGTGATCGGTGTTAAAATTGACCCTAGTAAGCTTCTCTATATCCTTGGATTTCGTTTGGACGCTGATTTCTAGGATGTTGTAGATATCATGTGCATTGCCTATTATATTGTTTTGTTTTAAATTGTAATTAATTTTTATTTAATTAATTTTTACATCTGATACAAACGCTTAAATGCTCTAAAGAATAAAGCAGTTTTCACAGCATTAAAAATTGTTTACGGTGACAGGGACATTCCAAAAACTCCATGGTTCCGTAGTAAAAAACCCTAATTTCCTGCACCCTTTCATTTATAACCGGGCAATCTGGGAGCCTGTAGCTTATTTATGGGGGTCCCGGACCCTTGATGGCTGGTAGTCAGAATGCGTAATGATAAACACTGTAAAAAATGCGGTACACTTGAGTCTTTTTTTCACGCGACTTGCGACTTTCAATCGTGCGAATGACATTTGAGTTAATATTATTTTATCTTAACGTTTGTGTGACGTGATTTAAGAACAAATTAAAATAAAGATAAACTGGATTTCTTTTTTTTTTAATGAATAAAACAAGTCTCTGAAACATTTAAATCTATATAGTGACAAGTGTATATAATATTGACTATATTGTGAAAACAGCATGAAAATCGGTGCAGTAGTTTTTGAGTTTATTGCGAACAGACAGACAGTGAATAGTAGGCACCTTCTGGGTGAGCTCGCTCCATCATAGGCCTCATCCTTGCTACACAGCTGCTACACAGCAAACCCATCTCTAATAATAATAAATCATATAGTGATAGCTATTTTAACATGACACTAGCAAAATCTTCGGAGAAGATCTGATGGAGCGATCTTCTCCGATGATCTGATGAAGACATTAAAAGAGAAAAAGAAGAGAAGAGTCAAATAAACAATGTATTTTTATTGTGATAAACTTGCGACTCTACAGGCGTACGTATTCTCAAGAAGCTCACCGTGTATGCGTCACGTGAAACAACTTTACGAGTGTCAGGCAGGCTGTTTGGTTGTCTATGATATGTTATCGCCGTTTGGGTATTTGATGTCCCATACCCTAATGACAAAGATAGTGTGTTATCTTCTCGACCATTGCGATAGACAGGTCGCCTGAGCTCTAATATTTTAGATAAGGGGCATTTGTACAATTTTAGGACCAAAATAACTAGTGATCCATATGAAATTTATAAATTTCATATTCTAGGTGGCTGTGCACAAAGATAAAATTGGTGATATGTTTCAAAAACAAGTTTGTTAAGTTAATTGGAACTATAAAAACACCACAGCAAAACACAAGAGTTAATAAATAATACTGTATGTATGTATACTAAGTGTACGGAAACACGTCTATGTCACATGATTCTAATTATGCAAGCACATATTCCGTTCGTCCTTTACAGGTTGTGAAGCAGTGACATTTCCATTGTAAGGGCTTGTACAGACATGACGAATAGATAAAGTAGTTCGAAAACACACGGATCCGAATTTCAACTATTTTTCTCACATTGAGCTCATTAAATAATGGTTGAAATATTAAATAAACTTTGAAGACTTTACAGTCTGTAATAAACAACTATGGACTTCTGAAGCTGTCGCAATAGTTAAAAACAAGTGTTAGTTGGACCGCTCTTTTGATTGTATTTACGCGAACTAAACTAACCGGGACTAACTTCAGAGGTGGAAACACGCTAAACTAATCTGCATTTTCTTTTCTTTGAATATACCTTCATAATTTTCTTTTCTTTTAATATACCTTCATAATTTTACAACAAACAGTTTTACTAGTTGCCATTATTTGTTATTAACTATGGGAAACCCTCATGGATACCCGGTAGTGACGCTGCGGGATTATACTGAACTTCTACCGGCTAAAACCTAACGACTTTCTAGCAACTACCAAAACTGCGTATCGCTGTAATAAATATGGTAGCTGATTTGGCAGCTGTAGCCACCTTTGCATCGGGGAGTGAATAAGGGATGTTAGAGTCCATTACTCCATTTTCCTCTTTATCTCTTATCTTCTTAAGCTAAAGCTATACGTTTGAACGTTTTCTTATAATAAAACTTTTTAAACTATACGTTTTAAAACACAATATCTATCCGTATAATAGACTAACAGGCGTATGTCTGACACGTCTGTGATAACGCGGATGGACGTTAGGGGTGATTGTAGATAACGCCAGTGACTTCACGTCCAGGCCAGCAGACTCGCCTTCAATTTACAAAGAATTGTTTGTTTTTGTTTTAAAATTTCTAATTTCTAGTGTAGAATGCTAACATACCTACTAAGCTCCAATGTAAATTAGCTTAGTGGGATCGAGACTTTTTTTATGGTATAAATATAGCGTAAATTATATAATATTAATAATATATAATTATTATATCTATTAAATATTCAGATCTATCATATATATTATGGATGCAATATAGTTGGAATTAATAAATAGATTCAATCCCATCAAATTGCGGACCTACTTAATATTTGTTACATCCAGATTTATTAGTGGATCTAACTTGGGCACATACATAACGCATATCTGTTTTCTGTAAACATAAAAACAATTTTACAAACGATGTTTTCACACAGCCATTTGTGTGGTTATTATATAAAACTACGTCTGGCAATAGTCTGCCGAGTGTGCACATGTTCCATATAAGTGTGGCCAAGGCGATAATTGAAAACAGTCTAGCAGTATTATGGTTTATTGAAACGTCCTTGCACTTGCCAGTTCGCTATTGTGCTATTACACGCTTAGTATTATGTGCCGTGATCGTGAATGGTGAACGTATGACTATTTTTCTAATCAAAAAGTTCATAAAGTCAGAACTTTTCAATATGACAAAGGATGAAGCTTGGAGTAAGCAGATTTGCTCTTATCCCTTTGACAAATTATTGCTTTGCAGTTGTTTAGATTGGAATTTCTAAGGACTCCCTGGATTCTTTGAGGATTAAATTTTCTTCACTGCGATAAGGTAAGATCACAAAACCGATTTGTTATCGCAGCGTCTTTTAAGCGGTTATCACACTATTCAATTTGAAGGATACCAATTTAGGAACCTCGGAAGTGAACTAGTTAATCACACGACACTAAATTGATTTCTAAATCGAAGATATAGAGTTGAAAATAGATAATAGATTCTAAAATCTAAATTGGATCCAATCTATTCTAACTTCTATTCTAACACCTTCCGATTTCCTAAATTGGTTTCCTTCAAATTGAATAGTGTGATGGCGGTTTTAAACAAATTCCGATATTCTTAGACGCTCATGAGTGTCTATAGCTAATAATTTTATATATACTATGCCCTATGGCTCTAACATCTTACAGTAATTTGACGACGAACCAGGTTACTGCGTTTTGTATCTATGAAGAATCTTAATGAAACCTATTCACAGAAAATAGGGTAATATTCTTTGAATGAGCTCCTCAATTTTCTATTGAGGAAGCAAGTGTGGGGTAAATAACAGTTCATTATGATTTTTTTCTCTTCACAAATATAACGACAGGCTACTCCAGATAAGTTGAGGCTCATTATTTCACATAGTCATTAATTTATGCACTTTTCCTTTGTGTTTTAAACATGTGTTTTTAACAAAAACATAAGCTGACTCCCGTGCATCAGTGGTATTGTTTAAAAGAGTGGTTAGGGTGGTTAAGCTATATATAATGCAGTGTGTCTTGCAATACCTAAAACATTTTCAGCATCAAACGCATATAGATTTGATATAAACTGCTATCTTTACGGATTTACTGAAGCAAATGACAGCATAAAAAATAGTAAATGTACGTGTAACTCTCACCAGTCACTCTTGATATACGATGAGACGTGACATAATGCTTTCAAAATAAATGATATATTGTGTTTACGTTATATTTGTATATTGTACACATGAGTTTTTGAAAATTTTTCTTTTCGGAGCAGAATTTTGGCAGCATTTTAAGAACTCACTTTTCAGCTATAATAATTCTTATTTTTTATACATATAATTTCTTGTCTAAACCATTATGTACTGTTCTCTAAAACAATTAATTGTACAAGTGAACCCTACTTCTGTCCATCGTTGTGGTTGTCTTAAGAAAATTAATTACATCTGTAGGTGCATTAGTGACGGCTTTTAAAACCCCATTAAACCACTAACAACGCAATTTAGTGCTAAAATAATCGTTCGTCGCTGCGACAGTTTTCTTGAGCCTTTCTTCGTGTAATACATAGTGCTTCGTACACAGAGACATTAGATATATTAAAATATGCCTTTTAATATATGCATATAATTTAATTTACGGGTTAAACTTTCTATCGAATTCCCTACACGAATGATTTTTAATTTTTTTTCAACATATATACTACTTAATAAAATTATTGAATTGAAGGTTACCAACAACAATTCCCTGATTTATTTTCTCTATAAAATTTGCCGAGAACTAAGATGATACCAGCTCATCAGCTACGTCGATAAAGATTTATAGAAAAATAAAATAAAGTAGAAATATATCAACAATAGTTATATAAATGCTTTTATAACAGGACGTAAGTATTTTAAACGAAAAGCAACATATCTAAATTAAGTAGTAAATGAATATTTAAGGGATAGAAATATAAAACGTCTAACGAATTGACAGGAATATGAAGGAAACCAGGAGCTGCTCTAGAATGTATTAGAGTTACTGAAACAAACATTTAGTAGTGTTAACTTCAATAGACCATCTCTAAGTCAAGTAAAATATTGATTTAACTAGTTAAAGAAACAGCCATGTAAAATTATTATATGCTTGACGAGACCCGCCACTTCGTTTTATCGTCTACGATTTGAATTTGAATCTTTTACTTAAGTAATGAAAACCTTTTCAATAAAACATCGCAAAATCTTAGTTGACCGTATGTCGCTCACTGGAGAGCCATTAACTTTGAACCGAAAGGTTTCTATAATGTACTCGTAGAGCATTAGTGATCCCGTTGGGCGTTTAAGGACCCCCGACGTTTAGGGCCTCCTGGCTTGCTTCCGGGGTACGAATGACGTCATATCCGTCCTTGTCATCTTAGATTGACGTCAATGGAAAAACGTTTAAGTTTTTCTTATTCGCTCACTTCTTTAATAGTGCTGCAACCTCAGTAATGTCGAAGAATACCTCCTACGTATAATGAAAAACATATAAACATTACCTGTTTATAATATTTGTATAGGATCATAGACGATGAAAAGGCAGTAAAATTGAACTAGTTTATTTGGTTGTATTACTTCTCTTTAATAAAGTACTTTGAATGCTAATGTAAGGTACGTTAGAACAATATTACATTGTAGCAAGAATGTTTTCGCGATTTGCACTCAATTCCATAAAATGCAATCGTATCCCTGCGTAACAATTTTATTTTTCGTCATATCCCTTTGGCCCCAAGTTTTGTAGGGGCATAGGCGAATGTTGGAGCTAATATACAATTTAAATGTTGTCCCAAAGTCATAAATGCGAAGCCTCCGTCTTATTGTATTTATGTCGGTGGACCCTTTAGTTTTTACAGCCCTTATGCGCATGGCTCTAAAATAAGTTAAGCGATTCGCCCATGATGATAGGCTTACATCATTTCGTAGTTTATGTATAGTTTTTAGATATTTCTTTATAATTTAAAAGCCAACAAATACAAAGCCAAGGGTGGGTCGCTAGTCTCTTAATCCGATATTTTTCACTTAAGCGAATATTCTAACTCTGAAAATGTTTGATCCTATTCCACAAAATAGCGGTAGTTAACCTAGTAAAGTTAATGCATAAAATCTCTAACATTGCCCGGAAATAGTGTAGAGTTTTCAAATTTCATTTAACTCCCTGCCTTGTAGCCTTTAGTGAACTAAGCTAAGAGCTTTTCTATGTAAAATGTTATTTGAACAGTAAGCTTAAAAATACACTATCGAAACGCTTGACCACAATATTCAAAGCTGCTTGTTATGTCATATATGTCATTGATATTTCGGGGCAAAAATATTGTAAATGTACCTTAAATTAATGTAAGTATACCTAAGTAATTTTGAGTCGGCGCCAAGCAAGCAAATTAATCAATTAATTAAAGAATGATGCGCGGCGGCGACTTAAAATTACTTAGATATACTTACGTTAGTTTAAGAACTTAATAGTTATTATAAGGTTAAATAAAATTATTTTTTGCCTTTCAGTTTTTTCGGCGGTTTAATTTTTTGTTAAAAAGACAAAAAGTTTTAAAACTTTTAAACTACCCTTGCATTCATGCGATGTGTTTAGCCCTTAGCAAGTTATTTGCCTAAATGTTGCATATTGTATTATGTAACTAAATTAATAAATTATTACTATAACAGTACAACTTCACAGGTTACTGTCGAAAATAATTAAAATATTGTTATTATTATTATAACCCATTGTATCTTATACTTACCTATATGTAGGCACCTACTTATTCGTACACAGCATTGTGGTCCAAATGTGGAAACCAAAGTATGTAAGTTAATAATGATAATAAATATATGGTTTAGAATTATTATGTATAGAATGTTAAAACTTAACATTTATACGTATGGGACACAGAATATGCTACTTTTTTCTTTTTCAACGCGGACGAAGTCGCAAGCACCAGCTAGTATTATATAACAAAATATTATATATTAGCTGGTGAAAAGTATAAAACGCCATCTGCCGTATTTTGGATAGATGGCGCTATCTCCCGGGCCAAGCCGCTAGTATTTACTTTTATTTTAGATTTTCCGTAGGAATGAAGCATTTTCCCGTGGTAAAAAGTATCCTATGTTCATCACGAATAATGTCGGCTTCTAATGGTAAAAGAATTTTTCAAATAGGTCCAGTAGTTTCGGAGCCTATTCTATACAAACAAACAAATAAACAATCAAATCTTTCCTCTTTATAATATTAGTATAGATAAGTTACGCGGGCCAAGTCGCGGGCTGCAGCTAGGTAATTATTATATTATGCTGACCGCACTGAAGCTTTTAATCCAAAGTAATTCCTAAGAAAAAAATATCGTCAGATAGCCTCAGCTTGTGACTTGATTATACTAAGTCTGTACGTTGAAGGGGCAGAACGGGATTCGTAACACTTTCCTAAAGTTTGTCAACTGCTTTCCAGGGACTGTAGCTCGTGTTTTAAAATGACTAATACTTCTGTTAAGAGAATACTGGCCTACAAGCATTGGAAATAAAATAGTGAAAATAAGTATGTCTAAAAATAAGTAAATATAACTAGTTATCTACAATAAAATAAAAAAATAAAATAAAATAAATGTCTATTATTTAAAATAAATGAATGGATATTAATAATAATAATTTAAATAAATAAATATTGGGTAATTTTCCACTTGCTTTTCATTGCAATTATTATTTGTAGATAACTAGTGTTTTTGGTCGCGACTTCGTCTATGTCCGATCGCTACAAAATTTCACAGGAATACCCGCTGGACTAATCTGAAGATTGTCTAAAAGTTTCATGAAAATTGGTTCAGCGGTTTTGGAGTATGGCAGACATACACACATCGCCTTTTATATATTAAGAAAGATATGAATTATGCGTTTTTTATATTTTAATGGCGTGTCCGATTTATTGATTGATTTTATTTTGTCATAGGAGATTGGAGATTCCTATGGGTCGAAATGAAAACATAATAAATACAGCTATTATAATTATAATATGGAAACAGTTATACCTTTATTAAAACCTTCAATTATTATATCCACATCTATCATTAAAACCTCGCTAATTCAACACTTGTGTTCTGAAAATTTTAATGGAAATAATAAACAAAATCGGACAAGGACTAATACAATAAAACAAGAGGAAACCAGCTGCCTTCATTAGAACCACCGGACACGTTTTATAATTGTTTACCGCAGAAAATCGGTGGAAATTGCGGTGCTCTAATGAAAAATGTCCCAGGACTTTGTCTCTAGTGCTTTATGGTCCAAGTTCTGCTTTTACCGACTTGAATTCCGAGCGCAGTTAACGAGTGGACGGCTCTGTGACTACGGATATGTACTGCAGTGTATTTTCCGGTAAGAGTTAAAAAAAATACCACATTCTAAATACATAAACTGGTGCGCTAAAGGCTTAAGGAAATCTGAAATAACTAAAGGAAAACTGCGTTTTACACATAAATTTACTGTTTTGCTTATGAGTGTGGGACTTCACAGCTAAAAGAATTTTTATTTTCAAACGCGGACGAAGTCGCGAGCATCGGCTTGTATACAGAGCACTAAAGTCCGAAATAAATATCACTACTGGCAAGGGTGTCAATATCCACGTGCTTGGTTAAATCAGATAGCTCGCTATAAATTTGAACATAGGACTTTTGGAAGAGATTACAGCTTTAATGTTGCTATTTCTATTTTTGTAAAAATAAATAAATAAATAAATAAATAATAAATAAAAAGGAAGACGTTACCGCGAAATGAATTTCTAAGAAATTAGATTAGATATAAGTATATATATTATTAAGTATAAAAATATATTGTTAACAGTAATAAAGGCTTTGTTATTATTATTATTATTATTATTTCTATTTTTGTACAGTAGTCTTAAGGATTTTACCGAAATGGAAGCAACTTATTGTTTTTTTAGTACTACTTAAATTCCGAGTATAGTGAGAACTGAGAAGCTAAAAAATACGTCCTAACACGTCCTTTAATTTTATTCCCGTAAATGCAAGTTGAGACTTAAATTATTTTAAGCGCGCTCATTTCAGTGCACGCCTTGCGGTTATCGTCTACTCCCTGTGATTAATCTGTACGAACACAAACTTGCGCTTGTGAAGGATTTGCACTGAATTTGTTACTGTTTCCCTCTGAACACTTCTGGAGGCATTTGTTGAATTAAAACTTAAAATTTATTATGACAATTGATATGTAACAGACAATATCTGGATTAAGCAGCGAACTTGAAAAGGATATATTATGTCGATGGGATTAACATATATAAGGGAAAAATATCAAGTTCCCGTAGGATTTTCAAAAAACGAACTACAGCGAGCACCAATTCGCGAGCACAACCAGTCCTTATTATCCTTACTAATCCTTACTAATATTATAAATGCGAAAGTAACTCTGTCTGTCTCGCTTTCACGCCAAAACTACTGAACCGATCACCATGAAATTTTGCCTACACGTTGTCTGGGACACCAGAAAGGACACAGGATACCTTTCATCCAAGAAAAAAGTAATGTTCCCGAGGGATTATCTAAAATATAAAACTGTAACTAACATCTGGCCAATGTGGTATAGCAACAATACAAGTTGTCAAGCGTTGTAATTGCTTTTATATTTTTAATTTATCACCGCGTACGAAGTCGCGGGCACCAGCTAGTATTTTATAAATAACTGAAGCGTTTCCTAATAGTGTTTCCTGCATAGACAGTGACCTTGTTTCCTTTGTTCCGGTTCGTGCTGTAGTGTCCTTGAAGGTTTTATGGCTTATATTTGAATAATGCAATTCGAGTGATGTAATATTATGTAATATGCAAATATATTTTGCAAAAGTGAAGGAACGACCGTGTTACTTGTACATGACTGAGCACATACACGTGATATTCTTTAAAAGGCTTATAGGTTCAAAGGTATTTATTTTATTAATCAGCTTTACATTAGCTATAACATCAAACTGAGGTTGGCATATTTAAATAAGATCTTAGTATTGGTATATTCAAATTAGTATGTTTCAAAAAAAGGTTGTTTGTTACTTAACTTTTACGTTTTCATGTACAGAGGAAAAATTTTAATAAGTAAAATTTACCTTACCCCCTGTTGGACATTTTAATTTTAACTAAAACAATACAAATGGAAACAATTCGGGGAAAAAGCGCTTAATCCCTGACATTTTATAGAAATGCTATACTGGCTGAACAGATAAGGAAATACACGGTCAGCTTAATTCCAAAAGGCATTTTTGTACCGACTGTAATATTTTTTACCTCGGATAACGTTATCTACAAACGGATTTTAATTAAACGTTTTAAATATTACTGTGTAGAAAAAAATAAGGATTGAAATGATTTTTTTTTGTGTAAAACTTGGTGTTTTTTAACTGAATTTGTTACATAACATAATAATATGATGTTATCAATACTAATAATAAATCTGTAAGTGTAGGTATTCTATGTATGTATGTACCTCCATAACTGTTAAACGAATGAACTGATTTTCGTGAAACTTAGTAGATAAACATTTAGGCGTACGGGACACGGGATACTTTTTTTCTTTTTCCACGCGGACGAAGTCGTGGGTGCCAGCTAGTGCTACAATATAATGGAAATAGTCTAAAAGAATAATATATTTTAAACATATACTAGCGACCAGCTCTCGGCTGCGCCCAGGAAATACTTAATTTGGTTTAGGAGGAGTTAGTGCCGTTTCACATACACACGGTTTCCGTATAAACATTACCGTGGCGATTCAGTAATGTAGACATTATTATATAAGCTTTCAAACGATACCGCAACTGTGCCGTGATCGTGATGTAGCCGTTCAAATCCACACGGACACGATTCCGTCACGTCAACCGTGTGTCTATGGCCTAGTATGAAAACCGTTCACACCTACACGGACACTGGCACGGTACGGTCGTGATTTCGCACTGATATTTAACTCATCGCACGCGACACAGGTAAGAGAAAGTACACACTAGGAGTCTTGAAGCGCGCGCTTTACTAACGCGCGCTTTGAGAACTATGAAGCTCTAACGGCGTACACATTACAACGCGCGCTTTTAGCAAAGGGCGCGTCAGGCGGGCGCTTCCAGATACATGGGTCGCCATTTGGTTGTTTTGAATGTGATTTGAACGCGCGCCTAACACAACGCCAAGCGCTCAATGTGTACTTACTCTTACAGTAACCGTGTAAGTGTGAAAGATCCACAGCCGTCTCAACGGTTGCCTTTTAGACGGTAACCGTGTGTGTGTGAAACGGCACTTAGAGTTTGTGGCCCTACGCGGATGCATTAATAGGAATTGTAATTATCATCTAATAGGAAAGTTAATCTCTGATTTTCGATAACAAGGCATAAAATAGAAGTAATTAACATTTTAAACAATATTAGCCAACGTTTACGCTCATGTAAATTCAATGAGCAGGTGTACTGGAAATTATTTCTACAAAGAGTTAACAAGATAAAATGACATACGGGTCGAACGTTATTAAAGGAAAGTCGTAAAAAATCTCCGTCCAGTAAAACTGAATGGAATTAAATTTTTACTCTGGGCAATTCTCCGCGAGCCATATAACCGAGTATTTTAATAAAACGGAATTACTAAGGACGGTTGTAAAATTTGAGGACTTCCGAATTAATGTGGAATGTTATTTAGTCCAGAGGATTTAAGAACGAAACGTTTATTTACGCTTGCTTTTTTAGTGCGTTTTGTACTGAGCGCGTTTCAAAGTTTCCTAGGCTTGCAATGATAAATAATTTGGTTTTTTTTTTACCCTAAGTAATAAGTTGAAATGCGACTAATACATTACGATAACCTAATGAAAGCCAAACCTTTCTAAGGCTATTTTCTATATATCTATATTATTATTTTATAATAATATAGATATATATATTATTTTTATTTTTGAATAATAACTTCAATTTCCTTGTTCCTTGTTCATAATTAAAAGTTTTAATAGAATTCTTAAAATTAAAAATATATCCTCTTCAAGTACGTAAACATACATAATATATCATATGATAATAAGAAATATTTATTTGTTTTTATAATGATACTAGCTGGTGCCTGCGACTTCGTCCGCGTTCTTGATGAAAGGTACCCTATGTCCTTTCTGGTCTCCCTGTCCCAGACAACGTGTATGCAAAATTTCATGGTGATCGGTTCAGTAGTTTTTGCGTGAAAGAGTAACAAACAAAATCACATTCACATTTATAATATTATAAAATATAAATAAATAAAAATAAAATATTTTCTACTACAAACTTTAGACCTTAACTTTATCTCTAACTAAAATCTAACTTTAAATGTTAACTTTATAATATTAGTAAGGATATAATGATAGATAGCAAACAAATTTGAATAATAAGTGAGATATATTTTTTAAAATATAAAGTAACTAAATAAAGTATTTTGAATTGTAGTTTTATCGCCACTTCCAAGTAATTTAGAGAGAGTCAACTGCGAGGCTGGGGTTGGCAATGATTACTTTTCTTGTTTAGTTTATTGTAGCTACGCCATACATTTACCGCGTAGAGGACTTTGCGATCCACTGAAATGAGAACCCTGTTTATTACTCTTTTGTTTTTATGTCCTTGCCTAAGTAATATAACCTCTTTAGGTATTTCAAGGAAACATATATCACTGTTTGCTCTACTGTTTTCATGTACAAATACTATTCACATTTTCTTTAGATTCAGACACTACATTATACTTGATGAGGATAATATAGATTTGAGACGATATAGTGTATATTAGATACACTTATATCATCTCTAAATTGATATTTTATGAATAATTATGATGTAAGTACTCAGATCATATTAGATATGATATAAGTAATCTTGGAAATGAGTACTTAAGGATGATGAAGCTCACAGCTGATTCAAAATCAGTATTTGTAATTTTCTAAAAATAAGTGTTTGTTACCTGTTATTCCTTAGAAAATATTAAAAGTAGATAAATATGCAGCTAGGTTCAAACGCCTAACTACATTAGGCTTCGAGCCTTCAAAAGGGAGATTATCACAAAATTCGGGATAAAGTTTCTACTCATATGGACTATATCCAAGTAATGCGATTGAATTCCGCATCTATGGCGTCCAGTGCGATGGTGGACATTAATTAGAACAACTTATCAGAGCACTCACCATTGTACAACCGATAGAACATACGAAGAGAGGTCTTTAATATCTTCTTTTAAACTAATAGGTTCTATCCGTTGTTGTGTGAGCAATGCAACGATGGCATATACATATAATGTACAGTCGGGGTAAGAAAAGGTTCTTCACCTTTAAGTCGACATTTGCTTGCACCAGCAGAATTGTCAACCATGCCAAAATTTCATTTCAAACGTCTGTCAGTTGGCTATTTAGTAATTTAGTTTCAAAAGGTACTTAAGAGTCTACGATTTTGATAAAGGAATAGATTTGAAAACTAGAAGGTTTTCGTACCCCGACTTTAAATGGTATTTGAGCGAAGCCGGAGCGTGTCGATATAGTAAAGATATAAATCAACTAACTATCATTCAGTTTATCATAGTTTCCATCTATTTTTTATTTATAGTTGGATGCGCCACCGCTAATGTTTATCATTCTCTCGGCGGCTCCCACCGAACTTTTCCTATACGTTTACTTGCCACAACTTCGCCTTGAGTGTTTTTTCAGCTTCCTACTTTAAAGTTGTGCGGTTCCCCCGTTGTGTGTGAGATTGGTTGTATAATACGGCGCTTTACTGCTTCTACAACAAAATTAAAATTGCACCCTGTAGTTTACACGCCGAGTTGGCGCGATACTATTAGTTGCCTTCCCAACCTTCTTCGCCGAGGGAACTTTCATAATTAAACACCTTGTAGTTTTGTTATTAGAACTTCCCTAGCTAGATATTAAATGTTCAATGAAATATGTATATTGTATGGTTTCAAGATGGTAACAATTTTAACAAAGAATATATTTAGAGTCAACAAACTGCTAGACCTACAAATCAATCTAGTTTCAAGTAAATAAGATGTAAAATAATTAACATAGGTCCATTTGTTAGATGAATTTCACGAACGTCTTATTTAGTTGCAGCTAATTTTAGACTCGCATTTTTTAGCGAACGCTTTATTTATTATTTTATAATTTATTATTAGATAAATTAAAATTTAGTAGAAATTTAAAATAGGTAAAAAATTACAGACAGAATTTAAAAAAAGTTACAATAAATAATAGTTACCTAACCTAATGTAACGTTTATATAAAACATTAGCGCAGAGTTACATCTTATGCAAGATAAAGACGTGATATAAATTATGCTAAGTGCATGTGGAATAGTTGAACTTTCGTCTATTTACGTATTCACTGGCCGTTTCGGGGGTACTTATTATGAGCCATTATTCCTTTGTGATATGCAAATCGAGGATATGAATTTCGCATATCCGCCCGCTATTCATACTGTGTACGTCTCGTCTTGAGAAAAGTGTTCTTGAATATCTTCATCAGTGTAAATTAATGTTACAATTACGTTATTGCATGATTATAATGATAAGCGGCATTTGGTCATTTCAAGAAAGAAATAAAGTGTAGAAACCTAATCTCTTTGGGTCCGTGGTGTTCGCCCACAGTGGTGTTAGCACCCGTGGTGTTTGCCCATGATTTGAATAATTTTGTTCCTTTTTTTAAATTGTCTATGTTTGAAGTGACATTATACAGTGCCTACACTAGGCAGATATTTGTATGGATGTAACGGCTGTAACTTAAATCCACTGTTATTAACTGCAAATAACAGTAGGTGTATCTGTGTGTGAGCAGTTCTAGGCCCTATTTGTTGAATTGTTGAAATCTCGTCTAACAAATAGCTGTCGTAGGGTTTTAATCTAGTCGTTTTTTTTAAACTATGAATGTTTTTCATTTTCACATGTGAATCGAAAATCATATTGCTTTAGCGTTAAAGTAAAACCGTGAAAAATATGTGCGTAATTTGAAGAGATGTAGTAATAAAAATATTTTAGGTATGTATAGATAGATATAGGTATGTATAAAATTGGCAAAAATTTGATTATATATTTTTAAATTAATAAGACATTGAAGAGTTTCTTGATTTCACAACAACTGGATTCTCAACAAACTGGAAATAACAAATAACAATGATCTTGATACTTGTCTTGTTGTCACCCCCCACGAATAGTTTTATTTCTTTTCTGGATGTCTTTCTTCTTTCTGCAAAAAATACATAATTTAAGGTTAATGGTGCAAGCTACGGGACTCACGGGACTACTTTATGAATAGTTTGAAATGAAAGCCTAACCTAATAATCCTTTTAATTTTATGACCTGGTAAACTTTTGACATTGGTAACTGATCATTCAAAGTTAAAACAACTTTGCAACAACAAAAATTCAACTAATCTAAAAAGTTGTCAGTTGGTATCGATAAGCCTTCAAGACGTTCGAACATCAGTCAAAGTCGTCTAAAGCCTTATCTCTCTCCGTAGGGTACTTACACAGACTTTCGGTTGCTTATTTATTCATACCTTTCTCTCTTTAACTTTTTATTTTCAATATTGCTTTGATTCTTTATACATAAAATAGTACTATGTATCTAACCTACTTTTTTATTTTTCAAAATGAAGGAATGATATGAAATTGTGTCTGTCTATCCTAGTCACAGTTAAAAAGTTGAATAACACAAAACATGGCGTTCTTAGCAAAACAATTAAACTTTCAACAAAGCATCGAGTACTTCTTTGTCTTTGTTTATTCTCTTTTAAAGAATTCGCCGGTAATCTAAACAAAAGGGGTCAGAATGAATAGACGCTTTTTAAAGGGCGACACTTTAAAAGTCGTTGTCATTCTGAATCAGCCATTGTCGCTTTTAATTCGTTAGGCTGTTTATTCGGCTTGAGTTAAATTCAATTATTTCTTATAAAGTTTAACCCTGGTTAAGCAATACATACCTACTAACTCGACCGTAAACATAATCATTTCGAAGGTGGAAATATTTTTCTTCTCATTTTTGAAGTGAAAACTTTCTTAGGCGCATTGGACACTTTTTGTATGGAGAAAAAACGCTGAACTCGCGGAGCTTTATATATAGATGTGTGTGTGTGTGTGTGTGTGTGTGTGTGTGTGTGTGTGAGTGTGTATTTAGGCGATTGGCTAGAGGTTAAGAGATGATTATAGATATTTGAAAATGGGGGAAATCGACACCCTGGACGACATTTATGGGTATTGTGATCGTAAATTTTCAAATTTCGCAGATTTTTTTTTGTGTAATCCTAAATAACTATGCTCTTGATTGTAATCATAAATGCAATGATTGATTCTGTAAATTTCGTTTAAAAAAAAAAGTTTAATTGATTGAGCTAACTTTGATACTATACTCCCCAAAATTCAATTTACAACACATGCTATTACGATTTTTTGAAGTGTAAAGTGAAAACTTTGTGAAGCTAAATCACAAATAGTAAATATAAATAGTTAAGTACTATTTACTCTATGGTAAGTATCTATTGCCCTATTTATTCATATTCAAAGAGGCACACAGATCCTATACGAAAACAAGTATGTACAGGCTAAAGTTTTGAAAAATAAACACACTGAAACCCACATGTGCAAGTGAGTTAAAATAAAGAGGTACAGTACAGCTAATGTGAATAGTTTAGTAAATCTAAATGCACAGTCCCAACATCGCTACATAAATCAAACAAACAGCAATTCGAGTTCAGCTGCAGTTGTATAACTTGCACCAACTTCTCTACCAGACTTCAATGTTCACAATGAAAGTCACTGCGAGTTTGTGTGTGTTCGCAACTTGTGTTCAACGGACTTTGGTCAGAAACTGCTAACTGTACAAGATACATATCCTAACTAATATTATAAATGTGAATGTGAGTTTTTTTGTTTGTTTGGTACGAGTTCACGCCTTTGATCAAATTTCGCATAGACCAATATAGAAGAGAACATAGGGTGGTACCTTTCATCCGGAGTTGTTTTCTATATAAATAACTAGCTGCTGCCCGCGACTTCGCCGGCGTAACTTTGTAAGTTATATACTAAAACCTTCCTCGATAACCACTCTATCAGTTGGTGAAAACAGTATGAAAATCGGTGCAGTAGTTTTTGAGTTTATCGCGAACAGACAGACAGACGCGGCGGAGGACTTTGTTTTATAATGTCTTAAATGGGCGTCTTTCCATTAGCGACGGCACGGCCCGGCACGGCCCGGCCCGGCCCGGCCCGGCACGGCACGGCACGGCATGCCGGGGTTCGTCTTTCCACTGAGCCGGTGTTGGACGCCGGTTTTTTCCTTGGTAGGGATGTCGGAAGTGAAAGAAATATCGATGTATCGATATTTATAAAAATATCAGTATCAAATAGGTTTCTACAAGAAACTTATCATTGTCATAATATACTTAAATTTACTAAGGTTTCAGAAAAAAAAAAAAAAACGATCCTGCGAAGAAACCCCGAAAGAAACTTAGGATTATTATTTTGTCATCTATAAAATACAAAATTACAACAATTACACTTAACTTGAAGCAAAATCAAAGTATATAATATTACTTTTAATGACACTTTTAAATTTATTTATAGACTAGCTGGTGCCCGCGACTTGGTCGGCGTTAAAAAAGATAAAAAGTAGCCTATCACGTGTCCCGTACCTCTAAATGTTTATTTACCAAGTTTCATGAAAATCAGTTAATTCGCGTAAGAGTTATGGAGGAACATACATCATACAATACCTACTCTTACAGATTTATTATTAGTATTGATAAGGCTCTGATTTTATCTCAGGTAGTTTATACTAAAAAAATATTGTTTCTGATATAATTTTCGATGTTGGATATTTTGTATGTATCTATATAAGTATCAATATATCGGCCATAAATATAAATATATCCAATTAAAAATATCGCTACACCGATATATCGATACTTTTTCAACAAGCGCAGCCCTTGGGTAGCACTCACACACGCGCACGGCTACAATTCATATACAACACACATGCAGTTACCCCCAAGCCGGCCGGCGCCGGCGGGAGTCAGCTGCCGTGCCGTGCCGGGCCGTGCCGGGCCGGGCCGTGCCGGGCCGGGCCGTGCCGTCGCTAGTGGAAAGACGAGCCATATAGTTTCATACATTTTTACTTCCCCGGCAAGCCGGGCCGTGCCGTGCCGGGCCGTGCCGTCGCTAATGGAAAGACGCCCAATGTGTTACTAAGCTCCTTACATTATAAAAGAAATTCCCCCGCCGCGTCTGTCTGTCTGTCTGTTCGCGATAAACTAAAAAAGTACTGAACCGACTTTAATGCTTTTTTCACCAATGGATAGAGTGGATAGGTTCTCGGGGAAGGTTTTTACATACATAACAAGGTTGTAAATATAATTAACAAAGTTACGCGGGTGAAGTCGCGGGCAGCAGCTAGTGTTGTATGTAATGAAATCTACGGGGCTTAAATAACCGAATGGCTAAAGAAAAAAAAACAGCAGTTTCTGCTCCGACTAAGTACGTTTTTATGCTTATGGCTGGCTATATAGGATCTCCTATAGCTGGCGAAGAGCTTATGACGTCACTGGCTAACAAGGAGCGACAACTTCCTTGCACATCTTAAGCTTATTATTAGCTTAACCTTTCAGCGAGGAAATGCTTCTAGCGTTTCCTTAATGATACGGCAAGGAACTCTCTTATTGGATTTACTTTAAAATATATTTAAATTTTATATTTGTAAGATCTTACTAGCGGAATCTACTTTGTTTTATTTATACTTTATGAAACTGAAAAAGATAATAAATCTTTAAGTATGTTCCTTCATAACTCTTATGTTATTATTAGTACCCTAAAAAATGACTATCAAAAGAGTTTCTTGTAGAAACCTAATTGATAAATAAATATTTTAATTTTTTTTGTAGGTCTAATTCAAAGCTACTTAAAATTATAATTTTTTTTGCTTTCTTTCGCTTCAGGGCATTTCACAACCATTATCTTCACTGTTCACTGATTTCAAAGAATGTTTTTAAATTACAAGAAATATTTACTTTATAATACATACAGACTTTCGGTAAACATATTTTCCTGACCTATCTATTTGTATTTTGTAAGTTGCGTTTAACAAGTAAAAATAGGTCACATTTTTATTCAATTTCGCCGTAAGGAAGAAACGAATGTCGTTGCCATTCCTCACGGGTATAGCGTGACTGTTTCGATTCTGATTCAGCGGCATGTCTTGAATTAAATTAATCGTTGTTCATAATTTATTCCTTCACGTCTGTCTGTTACAATTATGACGTGGAATCTATAGGCCATTGGAATTATTTTAATGTATAGTCGGCCACATAAGTCCATTAACACATTCAAAAGTGCAAAACAACTGAACACTCAACTTACTTACTGAAGCTTTTTAGGATCGTTTATACGTGAAGTTTATTTTGATTTTTATTTGTGACAACGACTTATGGCGCGTTAAGTGTTTTGTTGTTTTGCAGTAATGAATGTGTTAATCGACTTATGCGGCCGACTGTACTTACTATTTACTTTTGATGGAATAAATACAAAGATTAGTGACTCATTATCCGCGCATGGACCTAATAATACTGTGTCCAATGAACACGTTATCATTCAGTCGCACAATTAATAGACACTGTATTGCATATACGAAGTTACGATACAAAATATTTGTAATCTTGTATCAATAGAATTAGCTTATCATAGCGTAGCAGTCATCTCGTTCACTCATTTCATCATTTTTTAATAACGTAATCTAAGAACATCTCGTATCGTATCTATGTATTTGTTCCATCAACGCTTCAGAATGAATTTCTCAGTAGAGAATGTTATTCGAGGTCGAGGCTGATAATGTTAGACATACTTCTTAGTCTAGGAATGTCTACTTGCTAAATCTACTTTAGTGTTCGTAGGATTAAAGTGGGTTTGTTTATTTATATCACTTCTATAGTAATAAGGGATCACAATATATATGTATAAGGGATGTTTTGTTCTGTAATATCTCAGAATTCCACATTTGAGCTCGAAAGACGCCTGGAAGACATTTTAAGATTACTAAAAAATATTGTAAAGGATTTTTTTATGTAATAATTTCTCTATTACTTAGCGACAGGGAAAGGCAGGACGAGCCAGTCACGTGAACGAAGCCTGAAAAAATATTTAATTATGCCAGTGTGGCAGTGAGGGCACAAATAACCGATAAATTCAGTTCATATCTAGATATTGTCCTGCGTTCGCCCCCACAAATTACGATAATTGTTTCCGCGTTAACGACTCACTGTCATGCTACACCTTCTCCCATTTCCATTATTTTGTGTAACTTAATTTGGGATTATTAAAATATACGGAATTAATCTTAAAAATGATGACTTGATGTTTTTAAAAGTACGAGTAAGTTCCATAAATAAATACAAAAATAGTGGATATTTTTTTGTAGTTTCTTACTAACTACTTTTGTAGTTCTGGTGTTGCTTGTGTCCATAGCCGCCTAAAGCCTTAGGCAATATTTTCCACCTACCATCAAGTAGGCCGCCTGTAAATAGGTAATTCTCTTACATTACTTGTCTACTGTCTTTGTAGTTTCTTCTAGTCTTTTGTAGTCAGCAACATAACCTGTAACTTGTAACCTGTAACTTTACTTAACCTGTAACCTTCTGGTGTTGCTTACATACAGATAGGTTGACAATCTGCTACTTTTTGTTAGTTATATAAAAAATCAACAATTTTGTGTCTTTATTGATTGAGGTCTATAAAAGATCTAAGATAATCTTAATTTGTTTACCAACACTTTAAATAAATCAGATATATATATATATATATATATAGGTATGATTGAAATAACTAAATGGCACGCATCGCACCATACTCGAGAGAATTCGTGGCTTCTTCATTTATCTCAAATTCGTTTAAAATCGTCCATATTTGAATAATACCCGTTAACCCTTTCATCATCGTAAGCACTCCGAACGTTCAACGTGCCGCAAATCTCAAAATCGCGATTGTATTGTGTACCCTGATATTTCAATTCATTCTAGTCCCCGGGGTTCGCTTGAATGCTCCCTTTGTTTCTTGTAGGAAGCGGCAAAAATAAATGGATGCGGCTTTGGTCTCAAATGTTTTTAATGATAAATAATAAATAAATAATAAATCATTTATTCCACGTAAGTTTTTACAAAACATTTATCTTCGTCAACATTCTTTACAAACTACCACCGGTTCGGAAAGCTGTTTCTAGGGGGAAGAACTCGGCAAGAAACCCCCTAGTTGCTCTTTTCATAAATGGCAAGCAGTTTGACAATACACTTGACTTTTTTTTTATGTTTAGGTTTACTTGATGGTAGGTAGCTCTACATACCGTCGCCTATAACACAAACAACGCTATAAGTGCAGCAAGTGCGCTGCCGACCATAGTAGATTCTTATAGGATAATACATAACGTAACTCTTTTTAACAAAAAAAAAACTTGACTTCAAACCGGTTTCTCATGGATGCCATTGTCAGAACTGGACCAAATTGATATGGGACCACACGGGAATCATCAGTTTTCAAATAAAAAATGAATCATCAAAATCGTTTCACCCAGTCGAAAGTTCTGAGGTAACAAAAAAATTACAGTCGATTTGAGAACCTCCTTCTTTTTCCAAAAAAAAAAGTCGGTTGAAAAAGAAGGAAAAGGAAAAGGTGTACATTGCTCAGTTTAGAGGCAGTAGCCACGCAGTTAAGCCTATAATAATAGGTAGGATCATTTATAATAATAATTACAAATGATAACACGACTAACTATATAAAATTGTTAAAATTATAAATAAAAAGAAATATCAGCAATTCGCCCTTCGAAATGAACTTATCGAATTTGAGGTCTACAAGAGTACTTAAGTTAAGAGAAAAATTTTCTCTTATAGTTAGGTTCTCTAGTATTTCCATAATTGTGTTTTAAAGATAAGTTTGTATACATAAATTGTATGTCGTATCCAATACATAATGTTCGTAGATAAACGTCTTGTATTGTCGGTGGCGTCTGCCTCTGACTGCGCGATTAGACACGCAGAATCGTAATGAATCACTGCGGTTTGCTTTATACTTGTTCATACGTTCCCACTCTCGCTCGCGTAATATACATTTTTCAATTCTATTTCCATTCGTTATACTGTGAAACAAAGATTTGAAAATAGAATTTGAATGAAGGGTGATTTGAATGATGTTACAATGAGTTGAGTTTCATACGAGTGAATGCCTACCAACCAGCTACCATCCTATTACAAAAGATTAAATTTTGTTTGAAACACTTTTGTTTTGGTATCATCTCGAAATGATTTTAATTTTTTAATTATTGCTTTAAAAAACAAGTTCATTCATTGACGAAATGTTAATGAAATGTTAGAATGCGAAAGTAAGTCTGTTTGTTATGCTTTCACGCATTATTTATTTGACAATAGATGATAGCGTTGGACGAGTTAACATTGGAAATGAACTTTTCAAAGTTAGATTTGGTTTGGATTTAGAAAGTAGTGGTTGGGCACACTGCGTTTCGCAGTCATTTATGAGATGTTATGACTCATTTATGACGAAACACACTAGCACTTGTGGAAAAATCCATAAAGTTTCTAAAACTAAATTGAAATTACCTACTTATTCCTAAGTATTTACTACGTTGTAATGTTGCATGTATTATATTTATGTTCAAACTAACTTAAGTGTTATTTTCCTATTTTCGTCGGTGAATATTCTAAAGAAATTACTCGCGATGCACTTTGCAGCTGCTTCCGCTACTTGTAATAATTTCCTTCACACAACAGGTTTTTAGTGTTAAATTTATATAAGCTTTGTTGCAAATAAATCTTTTTTAATATAAGATATTAAATTGAACAAAAAGGCCAAGTGAAGTAATACTCATTGTTTTATCTCATTTGTTTACATGGGCACGTTATACATTAAATTAATATGAAAATTAAAATCTTAAAACCGGATTAACTTAACTATCGAATTTCAACGAACGGCCATTGCTTAAAATAAACGGTTACAATACCGCGCGCAGTTTATCATTCCTTTGCAGGGTTTTATCTATAAAATTTTACGAACACTGGGCTCGCAATGGCCAATTTAATATACTCAATCGCGTTTCGTAATGTTGGCAATTCCGGTGGCGGGGGGTTAACAAACGAGATCCAAACAAATGCCGTGCATTCGTCAGACGAGCGCTCATTTGCACGGTCTAGGCGACCACCCACGTTTGTCATAGGGTTAACGTATAGATTACTCTTGCAAATTTTATTGAGGGCCAACCAAAATATTTTCTTAATATAAAAAATTAATTAATTAATGTCAGATTAATTTAATGATCTACAAATATTTGTAAAAATATATAATAAACATACTAATAATAAATCTGTAAGGGATGGTCATGGAGTAAGTTAGGTGGTACTTTGTTTTCAGATATTATATTGTGTTTATAGGCTCTATACATGATACTGAAACTAAATTGACGTATGTATGTATGTATGTTTGAAAATTCTTTCACCTATAGAAAGCTACATTATCAGTGAGCAACATAGGCTATCAATCATCATCAATCAATACTAATAATAAATCTGTAAGTGTAGGTATGTGTGTATGTTCCTCCATAACTCTTAAACGAATTATCTCATTTTCATGAAACTTGGTAGATAAACATTTAGACGTACGACTTTTTCTTTTTCAACGCGGACGTTTCAGTCGCGGGCGCCAGCTAGTAAATAAAAAAATATAAAACAGAAGCCCGTTTGCATAGGCTGCGGTGAATCTTTGATACTTTTGTATCTCAATGGGACGATATGTCAAACAATTTCACATTTGCTCGTATTTCAAGGTGTATTTAACAACTTCCCTATGATGTTTAATTAACAAAATTACAGTAGCTTCTGCAACTGTAAAGTACTCTGTGCCCTTTCATAATAAGGACGGACCGCACGGAATATCAGAGCATTCAGAGCTTGTGGCATTTCTGTTTATGTTATTATTCAAACAGCTCACCTTCCCAACAATTTGTTGAACTGATTTTTGTTTTGAGCGATACATTATTTTTGTCTTAGCAAATTATTTATTTTTGAGTTTTAATTATTATATGTAGGTTTCCTTATATAGTATAGATGATATGACCTTTTTTAATTGGTAGTTATTTTATTTAAATCTAAGTTATATATTTACATATTATACAAAATAAAGCTTCGATCGTAGCTTCGAGTTGTATTGCAATGCTATTCTGTTTACTGATATAACATTTGATTTATTAAAGAAAGACTCGTACTTAACTGTAATTATATTAAGAGAAAATATGGCATGTTTTGGCTCCAATTAAAATTCCTATTCTTACGTGTCTACATAAAAGCGGGAAGAACCGAGGTAGGAGGGATGATAGGTCAAAGGAAACTATTTTCCAGGTCGACGTCGTATTTTCACTTGATAAGATCTCGACATGATTATTTATGCCAACATTGGGGGAGCTAACCCCATCGATATGCCTCTTTATATACGGTCTTGGTACAGGCTGGAGAAAAAGTAACATTGTTTCACAATCTAAAGCCTGGGCTCGACCGCGAAATGAGCGAGGTCATTAATGAGCCCGTTTAACTCGCAACGGTAAATTTCATAGATGAGGCTCGACCGCGAAAGAGTTTAGCGGAGCGGGCTGAGCTATGGAACTTACGTTGCCAGTTAAGCGGGGTCATTAATGACCTCGCTCATTTCGCGGTCGAGCCCGGGTTTTTATATAATAAGCCGCATGTGTCATTTGTACTCAGTATTTTAGATAAAGTCTTGATTGATTATTGTTTTTCAAAATAGTTTTTTTACTAGCGGCCTCTTTTCGCGCGGATATATTTATTTTTTCTAGAAATTATATGTATACACAAACCTATCACGTTTATCGTTATTTCCATTGCGAAAACCGCATCAAAATCCTTTGGGTAACTAAGAAGAAGATAGTATAGATAAACATACAAAAGCGGACAGCAATATTATTTTATAATATTATGTATATAGTATTTTTTTTTTTTTTTTTTTATGTTAAGGTCGACAGACAGGCTGACGGTCCACTTGATGGAAGGTGGCTACCGTCGCCTATAACACAAGCAACGCCATAAGTGCTACAAGTGCGCTGCTGACCATAGAAGGATTAAGGATAAGGGATAAGGAAGGGAAGGGGGTAATGGGCTCTGGCATCCCTTACTCACTCACCGAAACACAACAGCACATATGCTGTTATTTCACGGTGGTATTCTGTAAGGGGGTGGTTACTGCCGCCAGACGGGCTGCCCAAATGACTGCGAAACGCAGTGTGCCCTACCACTACTTAATAGTATAGATGTAACCACTTGAAAGTGGCAAATTTATTGGCCAAGATTAAATATGAAATCACTCTTATAAAGAGAAAAATAAAGTGCATTTTAGTGCATATTTTTAGTGCATGTTAAAAGAAAAGTTGCGTCTTTGTAAAACATTTTATTTTAAGTTCAAAAGTTGAAACAATTAAGTACATAACTGTACACAACCCTAAGTTAGATAAGTTTTTCAGTTCATTCGTTAAGTGGGCTGTGAAACAGCGATTTATGGAGTCTTAACGGCGTGCCTGATAGTTGTGCGCCATTTAAAAGGAAAAACCGAATGCGTTTCCAAAATAAAACAACCGAAATACATTAGGAAATTAAAATAAGAATTAATTTTGTTGCGTTTAAAAAATATTTTTTTTTTTCGGTTTGGTACACAGAGTCTTTGTGTTGGGAACATAATCTTTATATGTAATACTAGCTTTTGGACGCGACTTCGTCCGCGTTAAAAAATAAAAAGAATAAGCAATATAGGTAACGCTTCACCAGTGGTTGCTATAACACTTTGGCGAGGCGTTAGTTTTTTTATTTTATTTTAGATGATCCCTCGGGAATAGTATTTTTTTTTTCTGGATGAAACGTACTCTATGTCCTTTCTGGTATCCCAGATAACGTGTATGCAAAATTTCATGGTGATCGGTTCAGTTGCTTTTGCGTAACAAACAAACAAACAAACTCACATTCACATTTATAATATTAGTGAGGATGTATTAGAATATATATTTTTATTTCCATTATAAATTATATTATTATTATATATAAACAAATTAGCGACCATCTTATAAATATAAATATAAGATCTATATTATAAAGAGAATTTTTTTTTGTATGTTTTGTAATAAATAAACTCACAAACTACTGGACCGATTTTAAAAATTCTTTCACCTATAGAAAACTACATTATTAGCGAGCAACATAGGCTATTAATCATCATCAATCAATCAATACTAATAATAAATCTGATAATAATGATTATTATGTAATAACGATTTGAATAATAAAGCATTTTCTTAAATTAATTACCAATATTCTTCTTACTAAAGTTTTTTATGTGTGTTTGCATATTTAGTCGCTTGTTCCGAAGAACAATGATCTTCGTAACGTGAAGAAGGTGAATTTACATAATGAACGTTTGTCTTCATCAGCGTCTTTGTTATAATATGGAAAAGTTATTCAATGAATATTAGCATAGAAAAGATAATGAGTACGATTGTATTTGTTTTTAATTAAAAAAAAATGTGTTTTATTTTTATTAAACCCCTGTTTTTTTGTTAATACACGAAAGTATATAAGGCACCTTTCACCCAGAAAAAAAAAGAAAAAGAATTGTTCCCAACTGAATAGAATTCATCTAAAGAATTCATCTAAAATAGAATAAAAAACGCCTGGCCAAAGTTATTTAGCTACGTGATTTAGACAAGTTTCAGACAATACAATACCTACACTTACAGATTTATTATTAGTATTTATTGATTTATTATATATTTTGTTTTTCAAAGCGGACGAAGTCGCGGGCACTAGCTAGTAAAATAATAAATGTCTTAATATTTTTGACCCATTATACCATTATACGAATAATCTGTAGTAAGCTACAACAGCTTATATAAATGTATCTAAAAATAATGTAGTAAAATAATAAGAACGAGTAATCTCTTGTAAGTTGGTTGTAAGCTACAACTTATGTACCTCTTAGTATTGCATTTGAAGACAGGGTAACCGCGAGTAGACAGACATAAATAAAATAAGTGTCACAGGAAGGAGTTAAAAATTCCAGTACCATACTTTGCAAGGTTAATATGTTATATTAAAATATATCTCTACCTCGACACAATACATTCCGCGGGTGGTCTGAGACTTCCACCTTGTTAGCTGTGAGATGACACTAATTAATAAAATCGCTTCATAACACACTTAACCAGTAACTTAATTTAGTGTTCCGGATGTCTCACAGATATATGGGCAATATTTGATTTAATGAATTCTAGCTTTGTATTATTCAGAAAATCCTATTAATATTATAAATGCAAAAGTTTGCAAGGATGGATGGATATCTGTATGGATGATTCTTACTCTTTTCATTGTGAAAAAACTACTCAATGGAATTTGATGAAATTTCGGCACACATGTAATTTACTAACTGAACCTAACATATAAGATAATTTTAGCCTGGAAAAATGTTAAGTTTTCTAGGCATCGTCTAATATAAAAAAAGATGCCAGGCCTTTTATTACCTACTCATAATATATTTGTTCAACGCGGCTGAAATCGCGGGCACCTGTTCTTCGTCGGCACTAGCCCTACGAAGAAGTAGGTATCTAATAAGTACTAAATTCTGCTAACCTAACATGAAATAATCAAAACCTCACCCAACTTTCAGGTACTATATTTTATAGCGTGCCAGAAACTTGATAAACGCAATAAACGTTTATAAGAGAATGGCTCCTCATGACACAACACGGTCCATCTGACTTGCGCAATATAGTCTTAAGAGCCCGTTTTACGAGGGCCGTTTACGAACCTCTCACCTCCCCTCTACCCATCTTCCTTGTCCTATAAATTAAACGCAACAGCACTAAATAGACATGCTAATTTCTGTGCTTCATTATATACGCTCGCCCTTCTGTCATGACCCTTCGTGATGAGATGTGTGCGGTGGTGCGCCTTTTGTTTTAGAAACTTGGCTCTTACAGTGGAAAACACAATTAAATGTTACCCTTTTTATATGATGTGATCCTTTTTAAAAATGTTTAAAATTACCGGCAATTTATTAGTTTGTTAGTCACTTTTTTTCAATTTATCAAAATATGTATATATAATTAGCGCGTACAACCAACCAAACAAACTCTTCAGGTTTATATAATTATAGTATAGATTTGATATTTTAAATCCGGATATATTATAATATCAATTGTGTTCTGAACAAGAAAGACTAGACTGATTGTTGGGAATACTAGGTGCTAAGAAAATACACCCGGAAATCGAGTATTTTGTAATTTTAGAATTTTAGATATAACATATGTTTATGTGTCAGTTTTTGATATTATCAAAAAATAATCCATTATTCAATACACTTTTACGAGTATTATATGAATATATTAAACTTTATTTATATTATTATAAGAGCCTTAATCCTTAATCCATATCCTTAATCCTTATGTGAATAATGCTTACCACCACCAACCATCAAGTGGACTGTCAGCCTATCTACTATACCTCATAATAATAAAAGAAATATTAAATCCATCACAAAATATTTTTATCATTGTATATACGTGGCAATTGGAATCTATAAATTTGTTAATAAAAAAACGACGTCGATGAAACGCTTTTATTTAGTTTTGTTGAATTGAAATTGTAAATTTAACTATAAATTTGTAACTTAATAGTTCGCAATGATTTTGATGGATATCCATTGTGTTATTTCAGTCTATTCCATTTGAATTTTTATTATGTTATTTTAAATGCAAAGTTTTTTTTTGTACATTTGAAACGTAAATATCATGTAGGTATATGTAATATTATTGATTAAAAAAAACACTCTTAAGTATCAAGTCACCTTCAGACATCAATGTAAGAATATCTGCAGGATAAACGTAGCCTTTATTTTTTAGTGATTCGCGAATTTTTTAGGCGCAATTTTTTACTTGGAATCTACGTATAATATCTCAAATTTTGCAAAATGTAAAAAAGTTTATGTTTTAAACGCTATCACTTACACGACTATAAAAAATGAAACATTAATCACATTGAAAATAATTCAATTCGGTTAAAGAATACAATCAAAATGGTTTTTAGTCTATTGTAACCGCGCAAGCCCGAGGCATTTCGCTAGTCCCAATATGTCATAGTACGAAATATGTTATATTTTCGAACAAAGACAAAACAAACACGTTCGTTGAGTAATTACAAGCTGCAGCGAGTTAAAGCTCCACTCAGACGGGATTAAAGTAGAGCCCGCGAGAGCACAGCGAACAATACTGTTTTCAAGTTCAGGCTAATATAAAATGGACGGATCTAAATTGGTACAATGGTTGGACAAAAAATGAATAATGTATAATATGAAGGATGAGAAAACCCATGTTTATTTTTCATATTGATTTAACAAGGGCTTAGAGAGAAGAGGAAAATTGTAAGTACATATTTTCTTTAAGTACGCGACGTTAGTAATGGAAATGGCCATAAATAAAATACACGTTACAAGAAATTGTGGTCAATACATTCGGCTGTATGGATTTTGAAACCATTTAGATTAAGAGGGATTGCACTGTAACTTTTTCCTTTATATGTATATATCTACGACACTCATTAAACTGGATGATGTTCAGGAACTATTTTGGAATATTTCAAATATTTTGGCTTTCGCCAGGTCACAGGTGCTGCTAGTGAGAATTAAGGAATTCGATTTTAAAGTACTCTAACAAAAGTTGATTATTATTTCTTATAATCAACATTAGAAACACATTAGAAACAGAAAAACGTTAAGTAGACTGGTCCCACCAGAAACTACGTCTAAATATATGTATGTAATTCCGAAGCGTCTGTCAATTAGATTTGATCACTGGTTTGTTTCTCTAAAATTGTTTTGTACTAAAATGTCAAATTTATAAAAGAAAATTTTAACTCAAAATTCTCTTCTGCACAATTATTCTTTCACTCTTCAATTTCGCTCAGTTAAATTCAGTTGAGCACCTCTTAAATTAACTATACCTACTCAAAGTGCGCAGTACGTGAGACAGAGCAGCGTGAAATGAGCACTCCACCTTACCTTTTATTGTGCATTTTGTGCATAACACCAGTGCAACGAATGTATGCACTCGATTTTAGTTAAGTCCCACTTTAGTGCTCGTTGTAGCTGTTTTGCAATTCGATTTTAAAACGTTGCAAATTCGAACTGAATTCGGCAAATTTTGGGCGAAAAGAAAAACCATAGCACGGAAAAACCATAAGAAATGTACCATAACTATTAGTTAGGTGTTTGTTTTCTATATCTTATGTGGGGAAATAAGAATATTTAACCAATATTTTAACGAGCCTTGGTTTTCTTTTGTTTTCATGGAATTTCAGGTGAATTTATTTAAAAAAATATGCGTATAGTAGTGACAACTTTTAATAGAATTCTAAAAGAAATTTTAAGAGTTAATGAGGGAAGAATCCATTAAAACAGTAAAAATGCTATTAATGTCTGAATAGAAACCTATATTCCCTTGGTATTGAAGTAGGTGTGTAATTAAGAGTAAGTAAACAGAGCGAGTACAATGTTGCTGTCGGTGTACGTCTGCGTTTCAAGTGCAAATGAAAATTAAACACGATGTAATTAGAACTGGAACGTGCGCGTTAACGTTTCCTGTAAAATACCTCACGTTTAACCTATTGACAATATTGGCTTGCTAGCTGTCACCCGCGACTTCGCTTGCATTCAGAACAAACATTTGTTAATATAGGTACATGGGTTCTAGGGATCTGTTTGCCGAATTTCATTCAAATTAGTCCAACAGTACTCGTGATAGAGAAGCAAATATTTTCATATATTAATGTTAACCACAATTTTGTGTTGATACGCGCAGGCGACTAGTAATTGCTAGTAAGCCCTTATACATTATACTATATTGCTTCTGTCTCCGATAAACAGAAGCAAAAGATGAAGATATCTGCGCGTGGTTGTTTGAATTAAGTCCAGAGTGGTCTCAAAACTCAAAAGTTAACTGGACCGATTTTTTTTTTTAAATTCTTTCACCTATAGAAAGCAACATTATCAACGAGTAACAATCGAGCTATATTTTATAAAAGTAACGCGACAGCTAGTGTTGGCATATTTTCTTTGAAAATGTATTCCAGTGTGACAAATTTATTTTAAAAATATATCTTTTAGCCGGATGCAAAGTATAATTATGGCAACGGCAAACGGGAAGTTGAATTAGGTTAGACAAAATGAACTGTTCCGCATTTAGATGTTTAAAATATATTTTAAGAAGTTATATAAATTTAATTTTTTCTCCATTTCATCGCAGCAAAGGTACTGGACGTCAAATTTAGAGGACACGGTCGTCTGGAGAGTGCTACATAATGCACATAATTTAGCAATGAAATCACTCCCGGTAGAGTTTCCAGCCACGTTTTCTCTAAGCGGCAGCCATTTTATTATATCCTACGAGATTGTACAAATAAAGAAACAATCGTTTTGCCACACATAAATTCTTTCCAATTCAAGTATTTTTATTCAGTGGCTGTACCTCTTAAAGTTGTAAATTAGTTTCACAAAGTTGTCTTTAAGGTGAACACGTGTCACATTATTACTAAATGTTAAGGTTCAAATCATGTTATGGAGAGAAAGTGATAGTGATAGTATAAAAAATCCAGTGATTTTGTTTGAGACCCTGAATCTAGTTCATCCTTTATCAAAGGTGGTTACCGTTTAATTGAAAACCCATTGTACATTTAAACGCTTGCCAAGATTGTTCTCTTGTGCATGATCGGAAATGATTGGTTCGGATCGCCTAACGCAAATTGCACACGTCAGTCACAGGAACGTCGTCAATCTTGATCTGACGAGTGACGGCTCTTTGTTCCCCCTTTCGCTGATTATCTAAGGATTTTGTCAGATTATATGGCTATACGTTTTACGGAGTGGCAATTTTGTATTGCGTCAATAAAATAATACATTCTAAGAGAAAATTAAGTTGTTATGAAATTTAAAAATTATAAAAACTAACCACCCGATACTTCGCCCGCGTAACTTTGTAAATTATATATTACTAGGCCGATTTTAAAAATTCTTTCAGTTGTTGCAAGCTATATTATCAGCGGGTAACATATAGGCTATATTTTATAAAAAGTTAAAGCAACGAAGTCGCGTGCAACAGCTACTTATAGATATAAAAGGGTAACAGACAATAGGTTGACAGTATGAATAGTTTTTTAACATTAGTTTTTCGGGAATGAAAAGACAAAATACCTGTTGCTGTATTTTTGGCTTAGCTGAAATTATTACGAATGGGATACACAGGGAATCTTATGCTAGGTGTTCTTAATTAAATATTTCAAAGGGTCCAAATTGTTGAATAAATTAAACATAGGTAAAGGTTTGGGGTCACCGCCAAAGTAGGGATGTTACTATGATGTAACAGTTTCGAATGTTAGTTTATGACGTTTTAGTGATGTACGTGTAATTTTTAATAAAATCGATAGCCGATGTTATATGTGTCTTAACTCGTATTTTTCTCCTATGAATGTTATATATCTATCCATATTATCTCATATGGGTAATTTCATGTGAGATAATTCTATTTTATTCTCTTTAAAATAGTCTAATATAAAGAGAATTTTAATTTACTATCCATTTCAATTATAATGACGCGCGGTATTGGATACTGCTTACATATTATTATTTTTTTTTCAAAAACAAAAGCAGCTTAAGTTACTCCATATAATATAAGCTATCTGCCAGTGAAAGTAACTTTAAAATTGGTTCTGCCGTTTCAGAGATTAGCGGGACCAAAAAAAAAATACTTTTTTTCGTATTATATTATACATAACAAAAAATATTTAAAAGAGATATTTGTCAAAATTTAATCCAACAGTTTATAATGTGAACCAGCATAGCATAACACAGCGTTAAGTAATCGATTTGGCTTCGTGCCCGATACCGAAGAACTTAGCCCGTCTTGCAGGTTACGACCCAGTTTCATAGCTGCGAGCTAGCATCTAATCTCACCGTCTAAGCCTTATCTCTATACCTAAATAGATGCTCAAACAGAAATACGATGTATTCTTATGATACCATATCCTTACATTATATCACTGAATTTGATCATTGATTACTGATACTTACATCTTGTGTAATTGTACATAAAATACTCTTTGCCAAGAATAAAACCTGTAGTGTTTTTTTATGTTAAGATTGGACAGTGAGGCTGAAACGGTCTACTTGACGATAAGTGGCTGCGGTCAATATCGGACCGTGAGATTGTCTGTCGACATTAAGTTGTTGTTAGATAAGTTAAAGACCTTTTTATTATTAAAAATCTATAACTACATTTATGCCTACATTATATACAGAAAGACACAAACATAAGACAAAAACAACAAAAGATAAATGAATAAAAAACAGGTAAAGATGTGTGTGTGCGTGACCAGATATTAGGCACGTGAACATTTTAATAAACTTGGTAAATAAACATTTAGACATACGGGACACAGGATAAGTTATTTTTTTCCTTTTTAACGCGAACGATGTCGCAGGCACCAGCTAGTATAAAATAAAGGAAATAACATGTCGATATTATAACATATTGCACAATTTGCACATCACTATTCATTCTCGCCGTACATTTCTCTGTGAGTTGTAAACCTGATCCCAAACGGCAGATTTTAATTACGAAAACTGCCTCAAGCCTCTTGTGTTAGTTTCCGTCTGCTTTTGTATCTATTTGTGGAACAAAGAGAAAGGGACTAACACATACCGGACCACAAATACTCATATCATTGAATCGATTTCGAACATTGCAATAGCTCTATGGTCCGTTAAGTGTTTCATTCATAGAAACAAATGAAAAAGAATTACTTACATTTTCTGTGGCATCCATTCCACGCTTTTACACCATTAGAATCTTAACAGGAAAATGTTGACGCACTTAACCAGTATCGCTGCAGTTACTTCGTTAATTAAAAAAAGGTAAAAAAGTATGATCTATTTATACAGGAACAATCGCGTTATCATCAGAATGCAGGAAGGTAAACGAGCCCTAAGGGTGGCTCGCGAGATAGGGGGGGGGGGATAAATAGGCGCACCGTATCGCAAGATATTTAGGCTGCCCTAAAATTAGGGTAATCGATCCTTGAAGGGCACAGTAAATGAGGAGCGATTTTAGAGGATCTCTGATAGCTTTATCGACTTTTTTCTTAACTGTATGAATAGATGAGTCGATTATTACACTGAACATTTTTCAAGAGGTTTTACTGCTTGTTGAGAAAAATGAGTTATTACATTCATGAATTACTTATGTTCAACTATTATCAGAATACAATTGGTATTAACTACTTTGTGAGAAAATTGTTTTAGTCAATATATGCATTCCATTCAACTATTTCTTCTTTCTTTCTTATCACTATTTACTAATTGTTTTTGCAAATAGTGGATATGTTAGATACAGTGCATATTATATATATATTTATGTAAATGCAGACTGACAGTATACTTCATTATAGGAAGTCGCCTTTGAGTGGATAAAGCATGAATGATAAGGGATAATGGCATCTTTTACAGTACACACAAATAAATAGAGAACATGACTGTGTATTTGCAGTAGTTTTAAATAATATAATTCTAGAAAAATGTAACAAAATACAGCAAAATAGAAGTTATGTTAGCAATGTTTAGTATTTATGGTGAGGATAAAGGATTAGGAAAATAAAGTAGTACTAGTCAACAAGCCAAATTTTGTCTAGACATTCTATGACGTTCTTTGAGTTCTATCATATAAAAAAAACCCAACGAAATCTGTAATAAAAATGCTAAGACCTAAAGAAATTCACTGCAATCTGTCTAAGCTAGCTGGAAGCTCGGACCTCCCACTCCCTCTAATTGTCTGGAACCGGTGGAAATCTCACACAATACCCGAACAAGTCTAAAGTAGAAAAACCGTCTGTCTCGACCATTAAACCAGCACAAAGACGAACGACGGACAACCAGACAGACGCTAATGAGCGTTGTTAGTTGGGAAAAAACGTTGGACTGTTATTGTGCGTTTGTAAACATGCAGCAACACGCAATGTACTACTTGTGGAACTAACTAATTACTTTCTTTTAAATTATATGCTTCAAATATTCTGCTAAGACATAGTAAAGTTTTTACTAATTTTAAAACAGGTGAACAGAGGGTGAAAATAATGAAAATCCTGAGTGATATGCAAATCATACATTAGTATTATGGAGTAATGAACGTCTTTTTTTCTTGTTATAGCTGAAGAGCTGTTTGATCATTACTTTTTATGATGTATGATAATTTTTTACTTTAGCTACCCAGACCACAAATTATGTGCTATGAAGATAGCTTCCTTTTTTGAAAATTCCACAGGAACCTAATATTTTTACGAAAATAATCAATACATCAGTGAAATCCGCATTCAAATTAGCGTGAAGATTAGCACACAAACGCACAGGCAAACAGACTAAAATTCTAAAATACCTCGGTAACTAAAGTACAACCGTGTAAAAATTGTTTTATTGAAAAAATATTTAATGTTCGGACACGGCTGGTAGATGAATGAGCATCTCTTTCTGTTATAGTAACAGAATCTGCGAATATTATTATGAAGAGTAATTTTATTCATTGTATATAGCTCTTAATAAATCAACCATTGTTAAGTACCATTGAAACTTCTATACATCAAAAGTGTTTTTACTAAAAATGTAGGAATCAACAAAAAGTTACATTTTCATATTAAAAGGAGTACTAACAAAAGCTCATTGTCAACATGTCGTGAAAGAACCGAATGAAAGTGAAATTGAAATGCGGGGCCTTTCGCGTTGAGGTCGGGGAAATAACACATTTCCACTGTGTATGGGGTTGGGAAGGAAAACTAATCGTCAAAGTGGTACACCAAACAAAGGTTCATATTCACTTATGTTATAAGTTCTGTTCTCGAATTAAATTATTCCATGGGCGGGAAATCAGGAATTAAAGAGTTTGTAAACTGACAAATTTTCGCTACTTTTTTACTATTGTTAATAACAATTTCTGAATGATTCGTTCATTCATCGTATATAAAAAAATCTATTCGGTGGGTCCACCAAAAACGGTTAAATTAAATGTAAATTTTTAATCCCAATTTTTATTTGCCCTACCGGAAATCGAACGCATAATCCTATTCATACATAACTATCAATAAAAAAAATGAAAAAAGAAAACTGCCAGTAGCGTCCAGTACAGGAGCAGTGAGCGTCCAGTAAATAATAAGTAGATTAAAGGCACCCCAAGTTGTGAATACGACCATATTATACCAGTAAAAATAGAAACAAAAGCACCCCAGTCTCGTGCAATTGGCAGCCAGTCAAAGCGGCTGTATTTGGGTCAACAAGGCAACAAAAGTGCAGGTGCGCTGTGCCCTTAATGATGCGTCACAGGCGCTCATTAGGTGTGCAATTCCTAGTCGAGTTTCAACTCAGTGTGGAAGTATGAAAATTCAGTAAGGAAATGGTATAAGTACAATATATTTTGATACAATATAGTTCCTTCATTCATGTCAGCCGCATAGGTCTAGTAACGCTTGCGTATAATCGGTTAGACATCTTCACACAAACTGCTGGGTCATAAGTTTCCATTGGCGTGTGGTAGTCCACTAAGCCTATAAATACGTGGAAACCTTGTGGACCGAACGTGCACAGCTTTACGCATAAGTATATGCGTAATATTAGTCCCGATACTCTCGATAGACGAGCTCATTCCTGGACTACAGCAGTTAGAAAATAATCTGTGAAATGTTTATACAAATATACAAGCAGTATATCGTTTTGAAATTAATTTTCTATATCCATAGTTGTTTCTGTGTTAGCCCATTACAACAAATTGTTTCATTACAGATACTTTCGTGTACCACTTTGAAGCGCCGCCGTACGTAAATATTGGAACTAATTTTGACATTTGCGTATTTTTAATCCGTAGATAAGTATAATAGGTCTGTTTTATTCACGTTTTATTCTATTTGTTGATGTCTTAGGGACTGTTTAAGTTTATTTGTGTCCCCTTGAGTTTTGAAACATGAAGAAATGTGTATTCTGTAAATGTCCCTATCATGCGGACATCACTAGTTTTAGTTCCATGTACTTACACTCTATAGCCATAAAATGGCGATATTCAAATAGACGTAAAAATAATTTGACAGCAGCCGATCCAGAGGTATATAGAGATCAGTGAATATAATGAAAGACATAAGAATTTTTGAAGCCTGCACATTGCAAGTGAGTTAGTGCACATTTTTCTCACAAAGATCTCTCAAGATCTCTCACAAAGAGATAAATATCTCTAATAATTGTCATAAAAACGCGACTCGAAAACAAAACCGCAAATAACAACGAAAACGTCAGCAATTCTAGAGATGCTAGAATGCCTAAGGGATGTGCATTACTGCAAACCGCTTCTGCGGGGTAGCTGCGACTGTGGGAACACAGGTGCAAACCTGATGTTTATATGAGGTCACATTGTCACTAACAAAAGATGAGTTTTATATTTGCTTTCATAATTATTATAAATATAGCACTTTATATGACTAGATGCTGGCCAAGAGCAAAACCATCTTTAATGAAAAATAAATAAATATGAAGATATATTTAAATTAAAAACCAAAAAATTAATGAAATATTGTAATTATCTGAGAAATTTCGTTTCCGACGCCACAATTTTACCTGCTACATTCTTATCCGACAGCTTTATCGAAGCAACTGTTTACCCTATCCCAATTGAAGTGAAAAATTACTTCACGAAGACGAAAATTAAAAGGGCACTGACCAGAAAATTGGTGGCGGACGCGTAAACTCAAGAGTTATGTGCTTTGATTAATGTTATCAAGGCCGTTATCTAGGGAGACCCCTTTAAATTGGGGTCAACCCTTTTTCAGGGACCCTTGGCGAAATTTTTATCTGTCAGGTTATTACGTAACTTCTACATCGTTTCCGTGTTTGTAGACTTTAAATTTCTGATTTGTTTTGGTAATTGTCATGAATATTCGATAGCACCGGCTTTATATGGCATTTCCAATGAAATTTATAGATACAATTAAAAGGACGATAAGATTTTGGAATCTAAATTTTATAAGGGTTGTTTTTATGAATTTGAATTTTTAAATAGGCATTGGACACCGTTTCCGTACAAATTATTCTACAAAAACTTTAATACAATATATTGGTGTCATAAGGTTTGGATTTGTCTGTAATCTTGTTCTGTAGGTGATAACGTGGGGTAAAATTTTCGGTAATGTACTCTACATTACCGAAAATTTTAGTGTACTGCAAGGTAATTGTTGTTCATAGGTAAAGTAATTTGTTTCAAACATAATTGACTTATGCAATATGAAAATAAACAATACCTGCGTATTATTTTACGCGAATGATGTCATACCATGCAACGCAAACATTCTATGTTTCACGTCAGAATTAACGTAATTATTTAAGTAATGGCCACTGTACTTGTACTTGTGAGGTATCAACATATCAAAATTATAACATTGATCAAATTTATAAAAATACCTCAGTGTTAAATAATTGAATTTTGTTAATGATCCTTCGAGCCGGATATGAACCAGCAACCTATGGATCATACTAGCATAACATCGAAATGTGTTCACGGTGAAGTAGAATTAGGATTTGAATAATTAACAAGAGGCTGACGAATAACATGCTGTGGCGTTCAACTCTCTCAAAACTACATTTATTTGTAAGATTATTAATTGCAATGTTATAATAAATTTGTAAAGCTGCCTAATATTCTAGCCCTTTAATTTTATTATAAAAACCAAAACCACTAATTAATAAAATTCAAGATAAAATCCTTCATGGTACGGTACCTAAAAGTTTACTGCTTCAAGGACACATTTTCGTATATAATCGCTTTACTTCTACATTAGTCAAGGTGTGTTAAAAGGATTTATTGAATTATGAATAGGTATAATATCCTTCAAGTTGAATGCGTGGCTTTATAATAATTCTTAAATTCTACAATGGGGTATAGAATCAAAGTATCATTTAGTATACACGTGCACGTAAAATTCAATATCCCCTTAATGGTTATAGATATATTCATCGCTACATTGTGCAGGCCTTTCATCATTTAAACGAGTTGACTGGTTCACGTCTACCGGTGTTATTAAGTCAGAGGTTCTTAATGTTTTGAACAGTTAAAAAAATAATTTAATAAAATTAAATTCACATATAATCTTGGTTAATACTTTTATCTGTACCTAATGATATTAGATAAAGAAGAGAAAACTTTTGTATTTTTGTATATTTGTTTCTATATACAGTGAATTCGACAAATACACCAATATTTTTAATACACTGTTGAAAATGAAAGCTGATATTAAAGTACGTTTTAACTGCATAAAGTTTTTTAACTGCAGCTTTAGTTTAGTTCAATTTTTTCCAAGCAAAAAAGAGCATATTAAAAAAAGGTTGTATTTCAATTTAAAAGTTTTATTTACCTTTAGACAAAGTCACATAACTGGAAATTTAATGTCGCCTACGAATTAATATAAATTGAATTCATGTCTAGTTTGAGAGGTGTACGTTCAAATGAATTTGTCGAAAGTTAGTTGTAGTACTTCAAATAAACTGTCAACAGGTGAAATGTTTTAGAACCACAGTGTGGAGAGGTGAGACGAACTAATTTTGAATATCAAAGAGTTGTCGCTTCTCACCGAGCGCTTATTTAATGCGCAGTCTCAACCGGGTTATGTTTGAATAATGCCGTCAAACTTTGAGTACCGTAATGTAATTTTTCACTTTATTATTATAAATATATTTTTAAACTCCGACGCCCGACGTAAAAACGGCCCTTTGTAAATTTGACGTGTATTGTGTGTATTTGCTTGTGGAATCGTAGCTCTCATGTATGGATGGCCCGATTTTGATTCGTTTTTTTTTGTTTGAAAGATGACGTGATCGAGATGGTTCTTAGCTATAATTTGTGAAGATCTATTTAGGCGTTTGAAGATCAGCTTGACGAAGTGATTTCACTAACTTCCACAGGTTCTATTGATCTGATTTCGGACGTTTCGTACGAAATAAAATTGTGTGAGATGACAACTAAACCGAAATTTGGTATACTGTTACCTGTTACTTCGGTGGTATTTCCATGACATGGTAACCTTGACCAGATGCTGCAGCATCGAGTAGTCTACGGGTTACCTAACGGAAAAATAAAAGATATAACGCTTAACATTGGTACATTCATAGATAAATGATTGGTCTCGCCACGCTCGACTAGCCTACCTAAAAGCAATGGCTCCGTAAATGCGGAAACTTTTTATTGTAGTGTGTGTAAAACATCGTCACTATTTATTGTCATGTCATATCCAAAATTTAATTAAACATTCGGAACGAACATATCGCAGTCAATTTGCAGTATGATTAACTCGGGTACGCCGAATTCGGCGTAGTATTTGTTGCCGCATTTGTCAAGTACGGCGGCTGTATCTAGTCGAGCGTAGCGAGACCAATATTTTTTATACACAATTAACAGCGAGATATATTTTTAGATAGCTGGGTGCCTTATTGGAGGATATTTAGTCTATGTCCACCCTGGAAAAGTAGTTTTGAAGATTACTTCCTCCATATAACAACAGTTATATCAATGATCAATTATAATTAATACGAAATGAAATGAAATGAAATTTAAAAACGAAGTTTATTTTTGATATTTCGAATTTTTGAAAGTTTCTTTTTAACTTTACTGATTATTTATCTGCATTTAATTTTCCCTTTTTCTCATTCCGCCCATACTAGTGAAAGTGAAGCTATATGAACTGTCATTTCGTAACTTTCGAACTAATTTAAATGGAGCACAATAAAACATCCATATTTAGTTTATCCGGTAACATGACACTGAACAAATTTTTAACTAACCAATATATCAACAGAATCGCCTCTCGTATGCCAAGAGTCGTTAAAGTACTCGAAAATAGTTTTTATGGTTTCATTTAATTTCATGACATTTCAAATAAAAACTTTACAACCACATAATCCCTTATTTCGAGCGTTTTATTATGTTCGGGTAAGAAAATAGCAAAATGAACTTCCCCTATAAACTGGTGTGACCAACGGGAAAAAAAGTTCGCGTTGTTCGATCAATCAGGCAAAGCAGTCGGACCAAGTGGTCCCAGGGGATAATTAATATTTCCATGCATCAATTAAAATGTAATAATGTAATGAACTGTAAATATATGTGATAAGTTCGTACAATTTTCCACGGAATTATTATTTATCACTACATATTATAAAAGTCAAATTTTTTCAAATTCAAATTAAAATATTTAATCCAAGTACAAAGACGTTACTATATAAAAATAAAGACCAGTATTATGGACCCTGTTGGGCATGCAACTTATGGACTAGGACATATATCCGCCGCGTCTGTCTGTCTGTTCGCGATAAACTCAAAAACTACTGCACCGATTTTCATTCTGTTTTCACCATGTTTTCACTATAGAAAGCTATTTTTTAGCAGCGAGTAATAAAGGCTATGTTTTTTTAAAGTTACACATACGAAGTCGCGTGCAAAAGCTAGTGTAATATAAAATAAATAAATTGTATAGATAAATGAAGGTATACTTACTAACTTGATTGTGTAATAGAATTTAGAAGGAAAATTTGTGTATGGAATTTAGACTCAATATTTTCTATGAGATTCATTCATAATAATACATATGTATAAGATCGCTAAACAGTTTTCTCATTAGGTACCGAGACTTCAACGCCCAAGCGTGTTGACGCTTGACTCGAGTCCAAAACGTGTCGCCGGCTAATTGCCTTACCTTTCCCACCTCGCCGGCACCGACTCATCAACTAACTAATCCCTTTTTTTTTCAGGTGTTCTAAATACGGCCGCCTCGTGAAGGCACATTAAACTGTGAAAAACATCAGACGACTCAAGATGACGGCGGAGATTGCTCGCCAAATCTCGCGTCACGGCCTCGTACGCCACCTGTCATCGGACCGTGATAACCGCTTCCGTGGTTTAAATCATTCGGACCGTTCCAAATAGTAATCTTTGAACAGTGAAGGAGTTGTGTCGTGATGTGATATTATAATTGTTGTGTTGTGTTTGTGTTGTGTTCGTTCAGTGTTTAATAATGTCGGAGGAGAGGTCGAGGCGGTTGTCGCAGATTTTTGATCCGTTAGCTCGGTTCACGGACCTGAGTGGCGCTGGCCAGTCGGCCAGTACACCTAACAGTCCGCGACTGATGCCTAGAAGGTCCAGGGACCCTCCACCGCCACCACCTAGGTAAGACATTTTGCTATAGGATTATAATCTTTATCAATACTAATAATAAATCTGTAAGGGTTGGTCATGGAGTAAGTAACTTTGTTATCAGAGATATCGTGTTTATAGGCTCTATACACGATACTGAAACTAAATTGACGATTTTTCAATTTTTTTTTTCTGTATGTATGTATGTTCCTCCACAACTCTCAAACGAATTAACTGATTCTCATGAAACTTGGTAGATAAACATTTAGACGTACTCTTTTCCCTACCATAATATATTGGTACTACTTCCTTTTCCATATAATATAGCACCAGCTAGTATAGTATATATTTCTTCTGTGCATATGTATGTCACTGAACTCCTCCTAAACCGCTGGACCGATTTTAATTCTGTCTTCACTTACTTCACTTAGAGGGATAATCAGGAATGGTTTGTACGTAAAAAAAATCGGTCGCGGATGAAGTCGCGGGCATCCACTAGTAATAATCTGCGGTATACCTAACTACTTAGCACCTTCAGCAGATATAGCGTGCTTAGGTTCTATAGGACTTGTAGCTTGTTGAGCATGCATATAAGAACATATATTTTAAAAAAACCTATACATAACTTGCAAATGCAAAGTGCGTATGTACATTAGTTATTCAAATCAACGCCTCCACATAAGTCGGTACAAAATTGATTTTCTTAGTGCAATGTCTGCAAAGGTTGAAAGGTTGTTAAATTCATTTGCATATTTCATTAACTTGACATTTAATTTATGCAATATTCAATTGCCTCATCTAGTAATTGCCGGCGTATGTTAAGTACTTCGCAGGCTGTATTTTCTTTTCTTAATTAAGCTTTTCAAAGTCAGCTGATTTCTTAACCTTAATTACAAAATATTTAGTGTTTACTTAACATGATAATATATACCATAGTAAATTTTCGTGAATGTATAATAATTAAAGGATTTTGGCCTGGCAAATTATTTATTAACCAATCTGTTTTGGTTATTCGTTGGCTCGTACCACATTCAGAACGCAACAATCACGGGACGCATCAATGTTCGATTGAGTTCATTAATTTTGATACGTTTCACAACCGCTATTACTATCTGAATAGTAGTCGTACTGTTCAGATTGGTTTTAATAGTACACGCTACTTTTATTTATTCACAACTGCATTGTAGATATTTAAAAATCTTGCTTTTCCTTCAGGCCAGTGGCACACCCGTCACGCTTGGACCCCTTGGAGTACGAACTGGCAGCTGCAGAGATCGGTGTAAACTGGCAGGAGCGGTGTTTAGAACTACAGCTCGAATTGCACAGGAGTAGGCACCAAGCAACAAGGGTCAGGGACATGCTGCGAGATAAGGTAACCCTTACTTTATGACTAGCTCTGGAACATGATAAAAAAATGTGTCGAGATAATGTCTCAATTTTATTTAGAATATTTTTGCAATACTAAAGCATGTTTTGCTGTTTCATATCCCGTATTTACTCCTTATCCGTTATCTCATCATGGACAGTATTGCACCTCAATTAGTACAGGCAATAGGGAATTTTTTTGTTCATTAAATTACAACCCTTTTTTAAAATAAGTTCAGTATCACGTACTGACCATAAATGACAAAAAAGATAAAAAAATTATTTATCTACAATAAAGATTATTATCATTTTTGGCCTCAAGTGCACGGTTACGGAGATATAGGCCTTCCATCCGCCTAATTTTTAAGGACTTTGTGCATTTAGAGTCAGTACGTGATATTGAACCTATTAAAAAAAAGAGTTGTAATTTAGTGCATTATGGACAAGAGTAAAGGACTCCTCTATTGCCGGTAGTAAAACCCCTAGGACGTTGATTGCGTTTAGATGTTTGTCAACTATAACTACCCATTAGCTTTCCTGCGGCTTTTACATAAAAAGAATCATCATTTTACATAAAAAGATGGATACATCTGTATCCATTGAAAATAACGAAGTTTTTACCCACCTTACTTCCTCAATCACAAGCCACTTTTAATTGTTAACACGCAGTAAAATGGTTTCGCATTTTTTTTTTCCAATTTTTAGTTTTGGTTCTGAAGCATGAGTTTAATCTATAATCATGCACTTATATAAAACAAACCTCTCAGAAGTGTTCTTTGCCTATAGGCATTATCGTAGGAAATATCCCGAGACCGAAGTTGTTCGTGAAACGGGACGTCATCTGTTCTTTATTGCTGTTGGATTTAATTTTGTGTGACATTATTCACGTTGCCGGTAAGTTTTTGTGTTCAGTTGAATTTCGCCACCCGACTCGTCCGACGAAAAAGAGCTTTTGATACGTGGCTGATTCATTTTTCATTCCATATTATATCTGTAACTAATAGTTCCATTTTAAAATCCATTTTTGTACTCTAAAATGTGGTTAGTGTGGATCCTATTCAGTAAAATGTATTTTAAATGAAGGCTTTTGGGTTTATATTCTTATTGTACTTTACATAATTTAAGCAGTTATTGCTTTTTGTTTTACTGTCACTTTGTAGATTTGTTTCTCCGGGCTATAATCACCAAAAAGGCTGAATCGATTTTTATGGAACTTACACAAGTAGTAAGAAGACTAATCCAGAAATTATTTAAAAGTTTCTACAAGAAATTACATAAAACTTCACCCGAAAGTAGTCGAAGCCGAAGCCCGAAAAGAGATTTATTTTATGTATGGGATGTATTTTTTTACTTCCACCCATCGTTGAAAATTGTGTCCCATGTTTATCTAGATATTATGTATTTTTTTTAACTTTTAAAGATGACATTAACAATGATATCAGGTAAGAAGTAGAAAGCAAAAACTGTATAAATATCCCAAGACATTCTCCTTGCCTCCACCTCCCCTCTCACCCCCCATTAATTCGGAGTCAACGGAGTGTAACTAATCACACGTCAAGACCCGTCCCGTTCCTATGAAATATACTATAAAAACCGCTCATCTAGAAGACGGAGCTGATAAGACCGCGCAAAAAGGTCCACGCTTACATCTTTAGCTGACAGTATTGTTAATATACATTCTGTTAAAGTAAATATATATACGAGTACATCTTATAACAGCATTATATTATAGCAACAATAATAAAGTTATATTTTATTGCATTCGTACATATTATGCAGTTAATTATATTGTACATATACTAACTGGCGTCCGCGACTTCGTCCGCGTTGAAAAAGAAAAAAAGTACGTCTAAATGTTTATCTACAAAGTTTCATGAAAATGAGTTAATTCGTTTATTAAGACAGATTACATTACATACATACATACAGATTTATTATTAGTATTGATTTAAATACTTTAGCTGGAGCCCGCAACTTCGTTCTAGTTATATATAGTTCGTTTTTTAATAACCACACAGGAATCATCAGGAATATTTTTTCAAGATAAAAAGTATCCTATCGTTTATAATTAGTTTCATGATTACCTGGATTAACATATAGGATACTTTTTATCCTGTTTTTTAAAAGGTTAGCTTTTCAAAAAACGAAATACAGCGCGTACGAAGTCGCAGGAACAGCTAGTTAATAATAGAAACCTATTAAGTGTCCATTCGCCCCTATTGACTATAGGATTTGAATTTGTCCAATACGACCAATAACCTCTGAAATTTTTAATTCTAAAGTAAGTCTGTAAATTTACTCATAACGGAAAAGTATTGTTGAAATAGCGCAAACTTTTAATTGATCCAAGCGAGTTTCAGTTAAACACCGTCTCGTGGAAATTATGATTTTTTTAACAATTGTTTACATTGAGAACGGGCTGAACTGTTGACGTCTGTTGATTGGCTAAATACCTACCAATTAACCGGCCGGTATAATGTTATATAAATATTTTTCTGTTATTTTAGGAAAATTTAAACGAACTGGAAGAAACGAGCTTATCAACACTCGTACTGTTATAATTAAAATTTAATTTCTAGTTACACATTTGTTTGATGTTTATATTCTATTACTTTACTACTTCTACTTACTTCTATTTTAAAACCAAAATTTATTAACCTTAAAATTTACATTAATGTTAATTAATTAATTAATTAATTAATTTAATTAATGTTGCTTTTTGTACGATTCAAAAACTCGAGACATTATGAAAAGAGCCATAAACGGGGAAGTTTTGTGTATATATAAAAATTACATTTTAGGCGAAGCTGGGAGCGGGGCACAAGTTTTTTGTAAATTTTATTATATCAGTATTAATAATATTTGAAAATAAATACAACTAGTGTTAGATATATATGAAGTCCTGTTATTGGTAAATATGGTAGACCAAATAATATCCCAAACCACCCCCATATCGAAAAGAGGCCATATAGTTACTAGCTGGTGCCCGCGACTTCGTACGCGATGATAAATTAAAAATATAAAAGCAATTATAACGCTTGACGTTGTTGCTTTAATTAACACATTATCAGGCGTTAGTTACAGTTTTATATATCAGATAATCCCTCGGGAACAGTACTTTTTTCTTGGATGAAAGGTACCCTATGTCCTTTCCGGTGTCGCAAAAAACGTGTATGCAAAATTTCATGGTGATCGGTTCAGTAGTTTTTGCGTGAAAGCGTAACAAACAAACAAATAAACTCACATTCACATTTATAATATTAATAAGGATATACACGGGCCAGTACAGATACACCTTTTAAGTATTCGCTATCATTATCACCAGCTGGCAGTCGTCCATAGTTGGACATATGCCAGTTAGATAACGGGCACGTCATAATATAGTATAGCCTACTTTATCCAACGCCTTCATTCAGCCTTCAAATCATTTCGCGAAAGAGCTTACTGATGTTTCGGACACAAAATATTTTTTGTGAACCTTTATTGACACCTTTTATTGAAGTGAAAACTTCTATAGCTGCGTTATACGACTTTGGGTAGGGAAAAAATGTATCGGTTCGCGTCAGCAACATGCTAATGCTCACAGTTATGCGCGCGCAGCTGTCTATAGTACGCGATCACGCCAACACATTGCATATATATATATATATATATACCCGATTGTATGTGTGTGCGTTGGACGCTCAGTTTTAAATTTTCACTTATGTCGGCAATCCTCATGACTGCCTCCGTTTTTGTTTAAATACATTTTTCACTGACAAAGACAATATAATATGTATAGTCAAATAAATTTTATATCACAATTATTTTAGGAGAAAACGAGAAATTTAAAAGTTTGTAAATAAGAAATTTAAAAATATTTTATATTTTAGGATAGTATTATTTAAGCATCTTTAATTTATCTTAATCTTAATAATAATCTTAATTTTAAATTTCAAGTTAGCTGTATTCTACGTTAGTCTCATGAAAGACATGGTAGTCTGCTTCATAAAAATCACATAAAACACCCCCTTAATCTCGACACTATTTGAAATACACGACAAATCGTTTCACTCCACACAAATTCAGATTGTATAAGGTAAATATTTTCAAACATATCCACCCTTTAAAATATTCCTCTTTGTGAAAACATCACTTTGTTCCTCGCTGTTCCGCTGCGGAGAGAACAGTCATTTGTATATTCCGTTGTTACCGTGTTCTCTGCGAGATATATGCGTTGTAAAAAGTTTTATATCCCAAGTAAAATGTTTTTGAAAAATTTTTCAAGATTACTAAAAGTACCTAAAATTAGTGAATTTGATAGTGGTATTTTTTTGTAATAAATATTTTAGAATATTATTTTTCTTTCAGTAGTTATTGTGATTATTAGCCTGAAGACTGTCGCTAAGGAGATGTATTTTTAGTACACAGTGTCAATGAATTGTTAAAATGAACTTTAACTTGTATTGTATAAATATTGTGTATTTATTACCTCTAAAAAGAAATAAACATATAAAAGGCTAAACTAATGAATGTTTGTGTACTGTAATAGTTGCAATATATTTGGCTAAAAAAGGAAAGTTAGGAGCATAACGTTTACAAATTGTTTCACTGCAACTTGAGCTATGCACGTGGTTGCATAGAGCAGCGCAAGACACAGTGTGAGATCCATATTAAATATATTTAACATTAGCTGGTGCCCGCGACTTCGTCCGCGTTCTCTATAGCCTATACTATAGCCTTCCTCGATAAATGGACTATACAACACAAAAATAATTTTTCAATTCGAACCCAGTAGTTCCTGAGATTAGCGCGTACAACCAAACAAACAAAAAACCTCTTCAGATTTATATTATATTGCTATAGATTTTAATTTCAATGTTTAAGATTGAAAACTTTAGGCGAAGTCATTAGAATTATACAAAATTTGTAGACCCATATAAAAATAGTCAAATACATTTTTTTTTTCATTATTTTTCATAAAATTCAGGATTAAAATGGCTAAAATACTTTGTCCCAAATGTATTCCAGTTCCGTTTACAAGTAAGATACTAAGATATATTGAAACGTCTTCATAAACTATCGCATTCACAATAGTAGCAGAGGGCGATTATCTGTAGTACGATACTAATCTACGCTAATCTCAGTGGGGTTATACATCACTCCGCCACGGAGCGTTCGCAGCACTCAATAAATCAATCCACCAAATACTTAGTTGGCGAATAGAACAAATATTTTATGTAAATCGAGATGACCCTCAATATTGGAGTGTCGGACGTTTGATTTGTTGGTACTTTTGATATGAATATTAAGCGAATTCGTTTTACATATTATAATAATTATTTTTATCATCAATCCTTATAATAATAAATCTGCAAGTGTAGGTATTGTATGTATGCTATTCCATAACTCTTAAATGACTTAACTGATTTTCAACGCGGACGAAGTCGCAGGCACCAGCTAGTATTTTACATATAAATTGCATATTTTACAACAATAAAAGATTTTCATAATTGTAAAATATGTAATTTACTGTAATTCCAAACAGTAACAAAAGGGATAGAAACACAAATACGAACTCAATTTCAAAATCAACAATCCGTGTGAGTGCAAAATGAAATCTGAACCAATAACAGTGAAGATATTGCAAATGGAATAGAGATAGTGTCCATCTCGTTCCACATAACCGAGTGTCACGTGATATCCTGTTGCAATAAGGCTCCGCGTATAATAAGTCTCAACGGGATTAAAACGGGATATTGTTCGGAAAAGTGATCAGATTGAAAAAAAAAAATTAAAAGTAAGGTTTATACTTTTCTTCAAGATAAATTTAAATAAAACAAAAGTTTTTTTAATAAACATTGATTGACTAAAGATTTAACGAAGATTTAAGATATTAAGAAATCTTACACGTTAAAAAGTTCTCCTTTCTGGTAATAGACGTGCGTTGTATTGTTTTAATCCACAGTTAAAAAGAAAACGTTAATAGAAATAAGTATTTATTTTTGTATGTATCTGCTTATTGCGTGCTTAGCGATTTCACTTACAGCTAGAATTGGTGTAGCCTTTTGCGATTTAGGGCTATTATTTTTTGTGGCGTCATCTAGGCGTCAGTGTACGTTGATCTTCCGGAAATCGATTGAGCGCGTTTCCCACTAAAATCGTCATAGTCGTTTAGTACTATGAAGTATATAACAGTTACCATAGAAGAGGAGCTCGGTTTTATGTTATGTTAGTACTGATCGAATATAATACACGACGTGGAAACTGCGATTCACTTTTACGATACTATTTTATTTGTTTCCAAGTAAGCGTCAAGGAAACAGCGTTTGTGTTTTATTTGTTCACATGAAATTTATTTTGAATATAAAATTTATGAAACGTTTAAATCAGTTTTTTTTAACACTTACTTGGTGTTTAGAAATGTGCAGAGATTGATGGTAGTGACTTCGAGGTTCTGCCATAGTAGTGTCTTACACTGCCGGGTATCCAAGAGGATTTTTCAACGTTAAAAAAAGGGTGGAATTGTGTAATAGGTGACAGAAGCCACCTTCAATCTACCTGCCGTCTTTTACATAAGAAAAAGAAATGGCGCTTGACCATTTGTAATGGAGTGTTTCAATCTTCACTCAAGTTAAGCTAGTAGGAGTCAAAAACAGTCATTTCCAATTCTTTCAAGACAAAGGGACAAATATATATTCAAAGATTATATTTATGTGTTTATAATACACTACTGATTTTGGGTTTTTATTCAGATACGATAGCTATATGCAATTTTAGATGCTGGAATCGAATACGGTCTTCTCATACAAATAGTATAAAATATCTATATTGTACCGGTGCCAGACAACAAATTGTAACGACTCTCCTTAAGTTATAGAAGAAAAGCTACGCAATGAACTATTTCTGTGATGTGAGGCTGAATTATTATTAAATTATAGGAGTATTAGCTGGTGCCCATGGCTTCGTCAGCGTTGTAATGTAAAAATATAACGCTCGACAAAAATTATGAGAAAAATAATGCCTGACACTTTGCTCCCTCGGGAACAGTAGGTACCTGTTAAAACCTTTTGACAACCACAAACCAACTCAATATTTAACTGATTATTTAAGTATTTGAAAAGATAATATTTTTTAAAAAACTATTGAGTATAAATATTAAGTGTAAGCATTCCTATTTCGTTTATTATAATCAAATAAATGTTCAATAGAGATTTATAAACAATCTAATTATAAATCCCGGCACGTAAGTTGGCAAGAATGGCGCGATGCGCAGAAGTCGTTTTTTGGATCTAATTGGGTATCAAACGGGGTAAAGGGGTAAGATAACATAGATCCGACCGCGTGATTGGTTCGCCACTCGCCCCGTGCCTCTCGCACCTTGCACTCATGTCCCGCTCACTCCTTCGTACATTTGCGTTAGTTTTATCTCACGTGCGCAAACTTTCTCCCACTACGTTAAAGTCTTACCAAGTTATGTGCCGGTTATTATACCTACTTATTAAAAGTGCCTATTTAAAGTTGTATTTTCGCATGTTACTGAATTATCCATGTTTCGAGGTTTTTATTTTATTGATACATAATATAAAAAGTTAGATTATAGTTGTCATAGTAACAAAGTTAGGCCAATCGCTAATATCCTTACAATTGAACCATACGCGTAGGTGCCGAGTGTTCCCACTGACCGCAGGGCATGCAAATTTATTCGCTCTGTGGCGTGGCGCGCATGCTCTCTTAATTACACCGGTTGCTAATGCCTTTTCGATGGCGGTACGGCGGCGAAGCCCTAATATCTACACCGATAGGGTTGTTAACTTCGATTAGTTCTTGATTATAATTGAACTCAGACCACATATGTTGGGGTACTTGTATTAACCATTGTCTTTGCCATTTTAAAGTTATACAACATGTATTTGACTACACGTTTGGTCTAGTGGCTAGCTGTTAAACGAACGGGCAGGTTCGAATCCCGCTAAGGGCAAATGTTTATATGTTAACATTTTACCTTTGTACGTGAGTCATGGATGTTTTGTATTTATAATATGTATGTATTTACAAAAAAAAAAAGTAATGTATGTAGTATATCAACTGTTTGGTATCCATAATACAAGCATTAGTTGCTTACTGTGGATCTAGATGGTGCTGTGTGGAATGTGTGAAGATATTTATTTATTTACTTATTTATTAAGGTATGTTCTATGTTTAAAGATGAGGTATATCTTCCTTCATAAGAAGAAAGTACAATACTAGTAACAATTTCGTGTTTCCCAACGTTAAAGGTAAATTAATAGCAACATCTCTATTAATTTACTTTAATCTTAAAATGGCTCAGTTCGCACATTTCCATTCCACATGATAATTAAGTAGGTGTTGGTACTCTTGAATACCGCGATAGATTAGTAGACTATAAAGAATCTAGAATGAATCTTTATCTGCTTTCGAATGTTTTCATCCGGTTATACTATTTCATTGTAACGTGAATCTATAAACAAATTTAAGGCAATTTATAAGTAGACCAATATTAACATAAAATGCAATCTAATCAGCAAATTAATAAAAGGAACAATTTAATTGCCGGATAGAGTAAAATTAATTAGTATAATGTAATGGCCACTTTGGGGCAAATCAACTTTATCAGTTACACATGGCAGTTATTAATTACCGTCTGAACGTAGCCAACATTAAATAAAATACTTAGACGTGAAATGTGTTATGGCTGCCATTAAAAATAGTTCGTTGTACATTCAAAATCAAAATCAAAATATTTATTTATCAATTAGGTTTCTACAAGAAACTCTTATCATCGTCATTAAATATTTAAATTTACCAATTTGTCATTATATACACAATTTGGGCAACCCGTCTAGCGGCAATAACGTGGTCTTACAGAAGACCATCTTAAAATAACAGCATATGTGCTGTTGTGTTTCGGTGAGTGAGTGAGCCAGGGCCCATTTTCGCTATCCCTTCCTAATACCTAAATTTAATCTTTTGTGGTCATACTTGCAGCACGTTATAGGCGACGGTAGCCACCTACCATCAAGTGGTCAATTCAATTTAAAAAAAAATATTATATTTTTATTTTAGTACTATCAAGGTAGAATGTGTACTCATGAATTTGTATGAAAACAAACCACGTAGAAACATATTATATTACTAGCTGGTGCCCGCGACTTCGTCCGCGTTGAAAAAGAAAAAAGTAGCCTATTCGTGAGTCCTGTATGTCTAAATGTTTAATCTATCAACTTTCATGAAAATCAGTTAATTCGTTTAAGAGTTATGGAGGAACATACATACATACAACACCTACACTTACAGATTTGTTATTAGTATTGATTGATTGATGATGTTCACACACAACGCTATCTCTCGCGTCCCATGCTACATTCGATCTGTCGCGATATTACTTAACAAATATACAGTGTAAGTAAGTATGTAAGTGTAAGTAAGTGTAAAGAAAGACGTTTCATTGCGGACACTCTCTTTCTAATGAAAATTGCCCAAAACATTGTTGATTCTCCTTATTTGCTGTCAAAAATAAATTTAAAGGTTCCTTGTAGGTCTGTTAGGATAGCTTCATTACTAAGCTCCAGACATTGCGCAACAAATTTCAGGAAAAACTCCTTCATTCCCAGGTCGGTCAAATTTGTTAATAGCCTGGGTGAATTTCCAGAGCTCGATCGATTTATTTAATTCTAAGATTAACAAAATAAGAGATCTACTCTCAAAATCGTGGTTTGATGGTTTTCGTTGTTCACTATAGACTTTTTTTTTCCTCTTTGCCTTGTTTGTTTATTTTTTATTTTTTTTCCTTTTCTCAATTATTTTATTTAATTACGTTCAAAAAGCTGTACTTTTTATTAGTGGTAGTTTGTTTCCAATAAGTATATGGTTTGAAACGGTTATTTTTAATTTTTTATATAGATTCAATATGCGGAAACTTGTAAATGGTGTATAGTTATTCTGCCATTTAGCTATTAAGTAATTAATGTATAAATATCACTGTAAGTTTTCCTTAAAAATAAATAAATAAATAAATAAATAAATAAATAAATGTAAGAGAATCTTTATTACGCTAAATAAAGCAAAAGTTAGAAAGAGTCGGGCGGACACCCTAACATGTGTGCCGTATCTTTGTGAATAGTAATCAGTTGTAATTTTTATCTGTCGCGGTCGCGAAACGATTACGCTTTGATAAATCGATGTCTTTTAGTCACGCGATTCTTTTAGTTTCTTTTGGTTTATAATTACCCTGTAAAGTCTCTATAATTCTAACTCTACTAGCATTGGTTCCATAAACTGGTGTTATAACTGTAGTGAAATAACTGCATGTATCCTATTGTCTTTTGTTGAGTAAGTATAATGAATACCAGAGCCCATTCCTGTATCACTTCCCTATCCTTTATGCAGTATAATAGTCGGTAGTGCACTTGCGGTTAGTTGCGGTAAGTTGCAAGTATGTGACTTTTTTGCCTTAATAAGTGATGGTATCCATCTACCATCAAGTCTTATTGGACCGTGCTACCTTATCAACCAATCAATTAATACTAATAATAAATCTGTAAGTGTAGGTATTGTATGTATGTATATTCCTCCATAACTCTTAAATGAATTAATTGATTTTCATGAAACTTGGTAGATAAACATTTAGACGTACAGGACACAGAATAGGCTACTTTTCTCTTTTTCAACGCGGACGTAGTCGCGGGCGCCAGCTAGTATAGTATAAAATAAGAGCTTTGTGCTTGAAGCAGAGTTGCTGGCTGGTGTTGACTGAAATTCAATTTGAATACTATAAAAGAATTTCTAATGCATTAAAAATATTCAGTAAAGGGTCGGCTTATAAAACAGAGAATCCTTACAGATAAATATGCAAATGATATATTGAATGGTCCTCAACTAATTTCATTATGGCAGATAAGATGATTAAGCATTTAATCCTTTTGATATACATAATTGAGATTTAGTTACTCCCAAGAGGATAGTCAAATGTCCCTCTTGAGGATTCCTGCGGCACTCTCTATTTCATCAGATTTTAGTGGTCCATGGAATATACTGCAGCAGTTTAACAAAATTCCTCTGTGTTTTATATCACCGACATTTATATAAATACACTTCAATTTATCACTATAATAAACAGTTGAATTTTTGTTAGAAATATAATTAAAGACATCCGAATCGCACTACGTGAGGTATAAATAGGAGGAATTTTAAGAAAAAATGCATGTTCAAGTATACCATTTTATTTGTGTGTTGGGAAAATATCCTGAAATATTTCAGTGCCTCACATATGTCACGTATGTGATCTGGTTTGGTATTTGGTTAATGGTTTAGTTTTGGTATTTCATTTTTAGTTTGGTTGATTTTGGTTGACAGAATTTTGTTTGATAAGTAGTATTTCATTGTATTCATCATGAATTTATTACTTTTACGAGTAACTAACTATCTCTAGCCTTTCGATTTGCTCTTTAAAAAAATCAAGATCACTTTCAATTTTGATACTTAGTGTCTTCTGTTCTGATTCTGTTGTTTGATTCAACATCGATTTTACAAGAAGTCAGATCACACAAACTCTTATCAGCTTCAAGGATGTTTCTGTTAAGTTCTAGAGCTGATTATAAATCTGATAAATATCTAAATAGTTTCAATAACTGTCAATATTCAAAAGCTTAATTTTATTACATATATAGGACATTGTATTTGCTTTATATTTTACGACTTGAATTATATTCCCTCTAGTTTGAGCGGACAGGCAATTTTGAGTTGTTTATTGCTGGCTGCAGGCTTGTAGACCACTTATTGTAACTAATATCTCACATTTGCTACCTGCATTGTTGTCCGAACAAAATATGAACTCAGCTATGTATACATTTTAACTGAAATGAATTTAATCAAAACTGACTTTTAGTAAAACAATAGCTGCTCTGATATCCTAACTAATATTTTTTTTTTTAAAATAAATTTAATAAAAAATAAAATTTTATAATTTTAATTAAAACAACATCAATGACCGACAACATTCTATTCAATAAAATAATAATAAAAATATTGATAATATTTTGTATTTTTGAAAACACATTGTGATTTTTGGACGTAATTTATGTATGAGGTCACACATGGGAATCTTTTATGCGTGATTATATTTTTGGCTACAATTAAAAGCTATATGTTTGTACGAAAGAACACTAGAAATTATATTTCATACCAATAACTGTTCGGTACCTTCAGACGCTAAATAAGTTTCTTTCAGATCGAGTATACTTATAACAGGAAGTCACGCCTGTAGCCGTCATAACCGATGAACAATATTAAGATTAAATATTTGAAAGAGCCTTAATGGAAGATTTTAATGACAATGAAAGCCAGAAAACTCGTTTTAAAAGCGGTCATTTTCTTGTCATTTCAGAAGGTTACATTTTCTTACGCTGAAAGGGGGTATTGTTCGACACTCATTTGTTCGCGTTAAAGATGTCCTCGTTTTGTTAATGTGCGGATTAGTCAAAAAAAGTCACTTCCTAACGGGCCTTTGTTGTTGGTTCGTGTTCTAAATTTTCTAAAGATTTCAGATGTGTTTAAAAATGTCTGTTTATAATATCGATGTTTTTTTGTCAGTTTGAAGTTTTATATTTATTAAAATTTTATAACATTTAAATATTATTTAATACTTTGCATTACTTGTAATAAATCTAAACTAATCTAACTTTTTTTCTATAACTTACCGTTTACTACTTATTCGACTATTATGATTTGTTTAATGGCCATAAAGAAATCGTAAAGTCGAATAAGTCGTAAACGGTAAGTGATAGAAAAAAAAATTTTGGACAAGAAAGATAGGAAATTTATTTATCTACAATAAAGGTTATTGACATTTTGAGCCTCAAGTGCACGATTATGGAGATATAGGCCGAAACGATTTTTGTCAAAATGGCGGCACTTCCGCCCGCCTAATTTGTAAGAACTTTGTGCATTTAGGGTCAGTACGTGATACTACTGATACTGAACCTATTCAAAACAAATAATAAGAGTAGTAATTTAGTGCATTATGGAAAAGAGTAACCGGCTCGTCTATTGACTGTAGTATGTATGCTGTGGCTTGTCATTCCAAACACAACTTTGAAGTAATCTTATCTAGGAGCCGTAGTTAATATTTACTTACTTACCTATATATTATAATATAAGGGATGAATTAAGCCGAAGTTGCTGTTATCTGTTCGCCTCCGGATATGTCTGCTCGGTTTGACAGTCTGACAAGAGCCTAGAGCAACATTATTAGCGAACCCACTGTTCATTGCCTGTTTTGGACAGACGCTGTATATAGGAATATATTTTTCGTCTTATATATCAAATTTAAAATGTTTAATTAATATTGGGTAATTTACAAATTACAATTAAACTAGCTGCTGCCGGCGACTTCGCCCGCGTAACTTTGTAAATTATATACTAAAACATTCCTCGAGAACCACTCTATCCACTGGTGAAAACAGCATGAAAATCGGTGCAGTAGTTTTTGAGTTTTCGGTGCAGACGCGGCGGAAGACTTTCTTTTATAATATGTAAGGTGGATATGGTCACATTTCTTTTGACATCTAGTGTTTAAAACTTTCAATACTATGACAAAACGCTTGACCGATATCACCCAGCTCTGACTCAATGACTCAATCTTACTCAATGCTCAATTAATCTCCAATAAATGCAGCCTTAGGAACCAAACCTTCCCAAGTTACGTATAATGTATAAATATGAAATACATAATATGTTCTAATAGGTGAAATCTATTATTTTATATTGTAAATTTATATTTTGTATTACCTTTTGCCCGCGACTTCATTCTTATAAATTATTGCCTATGTGTTATTCCGATGTATATATGAACAATACTACTAATAGAAGTTCATCAAAATACCTTATTGCGTGCCAGCAAGGTAATAAAAATCTATCCGTCTATCTTCATAACTTATCGCATTTATGATATTAGTATAGTAATACACTACAAGTAGGAAAGAATATTTATGGAGTAATCTTTTAAACTAGTGACTCGTTTTTTCTTAGATTTTAGGTTTACCTAAAAAAAATTAAGTATGTCAATCAAAATTCAAAATTCAAGGTTTGGAACTCCGTGCTTGTCTGTATTTCTGAGCTCATATAACCCAAATATTTTTAAAGTTCGAGTGAATAGACATATGCTCGTTGAGCTCGCTCCATCATAGGCCTCATTCTTGCTACACAGCTGGTTGTTGGCCAAGAGCAAACCCATATCTAATAAAAAATAAAAATAAATAAATAGTAGAAGTAAATATTTCAAAAGTGAGCTTACTACTCGTTCGTAAAATTTCGTTTGGCGACCAGTCTTTACTTCTGTGTACATCTTAAAGGATCTTAAAAGCACACAGGCATAAACGACATTCACCATAATACAAATGGTATTACATTCACTATAAAAATATTTAACCGAATAAGAAAAAACTAAAAATGCATGTGGCGTAAGTTAGAAAAGCTCCGAAGTTAACTGCTGTGCAAAAGCGCGGCCGGTGTTTACCTATAGTAGGTATCATCATTATTTTTTCGCCAAAAATAGCAGCACACCTTTCCCCTCCAGAAAGTAGTAAGTCGAAGTGCTCTTCACTTTGAAGTTTAAACACCATTAAGTTGGCACGTCCCCCAACAGTTAAGAGAGCTCGTGTCGGAATTTTTAATTCAATTATGATACCTATCTTATTTAATGACCGGCTCCTTATAGCGTTGGACGCGTTTTTATGCCCTCGGTCGTTCGACTCAAGACGATTTTAGTCGCCAAATTAAAAAAAAACCAATGCAACCATTATGTAAATGTAACAGAATTTTTTAAAATTATTTCATAACAGATAAAGGTGTTTTTGTAGCGAACCTTTCCTTGATATAGATAAAAAATTGATTGATCGTCTCAATTTCTAGTTTGAAGTTTATCTGCGGATACCCTAAAATTGTTACTAAGTTTTTTGATTGTGCTTTTGCACCTTTTTTAAAATAAATAATATTATTTTAAAGGGCGCTTTGTGCCATCGAATTTATAAATTATAAACTGATCAATACGTTTTACGGCAGCAATCTCTCTCTTACCAAAACCCGGCAAATATGTTTCGCCTAGTATTGATTGTAACTATCAGGCGACGGTAGCAATTTACCATCAACTGGAACATAAGCCTCTTTGCCGGCCTTTCTCTAAAATGAAAATTTCTATTCGCCTCTCAACTCGTTCGCTAAATTTTATATTGTTTATAAAACAGAATTCACTTCGCAAATTAAAACCATAAAACACCAGAAAAAGCGGTGTTAGCCAATAAAATAAAAACGTAATTCACAAGTTTTAACTTGGTTTTACGAGTACGAAACCGCGCGGCTGAAAAAAATTCAACGCTATAAATTTGTCAGGGCCGAAAAGTTTCATGTTAATTCAATCAAACGCCGACCGTGGCTTATGTTTGAAGGGAAACCTTCTTAATGTGATTTTTTTTAATTTCCCCCTGCCCTTATTTGTAAGTGGAAACAAGCGGTTTCGAGGATCATTAAACTTTATTTACTTAGGTTCCATAGTTAGTTTTGACGTTGCTTTTGATGGGACTAAAAAGAATTTTCTTTTTAATTATTCATAGCCGAGCCGTTTCTTTAAGTAACCCAAGAGAAAATTTGCTAACCAATCTTTAGCAAACAGGAGTAATTACTGTAAATGGACACTCTAAGGCTTTACCTGAAAGAAAAGAAGCGATTTGGTATTTGGAAACATTAAATGAATTGCATAGAAGTAGAAGATCAATACATGCATATGTAAAATCAGTTTTACTTAATTGAGGTCAAAATAATTGCCAAAGTTATGTTGCCAATGGGAGAAACGTGGCTGATGACATTTGGTCTGATGACCTGATGTTACGCAAAGAGCCATTCTCGAGGTTTCTATAAAAGAACTAAAAGTTCCCTTACAAATTAAATTCTGTAGTGACAGTGGATAGGTTTTTTTTTATGTAATCAAGGCAGCGCTTGGCCGCGATCTCACTTGATGTTAGGTGCAGATGCGGCCAAAGATGGACAACGCTTACCTATATAATAATATAGAAAAACTATCGTGGACTACTATCGTGACCCCACTAGGTTAAACCACGACAAAGTAAGGTCTAGGGACTACCTTTATCAGAGCAGTAGGCGTGCGTTGGCTGTTAATATTAAACATATATATATAAATTGTAACAGTCATGTCTTCTATCTTCATATCTCTATTCTGAACTACAAATACGAAGCAGTCATAAATACGAAGCACGATATTTATTTTCTTTGTCACATGATATCTCGGAAACTTCCGGGCATAACTAACAAAGAGAAAAAAAACCTTTCGTTCTTCCTTTGGTGAGCGACATAAAGAACAGCCGCATTTAGTACGTTAAAGATAGCTAGATTTGAAATTTTTTTGGAGTTATTTTTATATATGTATAAGCTCTACATATACTCGGGGTATGAAGAAATTATTATGCGAGTAAAATCATGTGTCACATGTCACACGTTACGTGGCTTTTAGGTGGCTACTGTCGCCTATAAGCGAAAACAATGCCATAGATGCTGCTAGAGAGCTGCCAACTACTGTAGGATTAAGGATAAGGGATTGTGAAGGGACAAAGAAGGTTCTAGCATCCCTTACTCGCTCACCGAAACACAACAGTACACGTGCTGTTAATTTGTGGTGGTCTTCCGTAAGAGATGGTTACTTCCGCTAGACGGGCTGCCCAAATGACTGCGAAACGCAGTATGCCCTACCACCACTACTAGAACTAACTTTGAAAAGTTCATTTTCAAAGTTGACCCTGCCGAGAATGCACCTTCATTACCGCTCATCCAACAGAGCGTTAAGGCATGGTCCCTAACTATTCATCCAAAGGGTTTGTCAAAATCCATTGACACATCCAAGAATTTATTTTTTTGCTATCATTATTTTTGCAAAAAAAGTTTTAATACACAAAAACAACGATACCGTTTACAGCTTTATTAGTTTATATGACGGTGAATCTCCATAGGTTTTCCCGAAACTGAGAAAATCATAAAAACCAGTCTAATGAAAGACAAAGTAACGATTTATTTGTAAAGCATTACATAATAGAGTAAGCGCTTGTTTCACAAACGTCAAGTATGGTCTACTTGACGTAACTGTCATTTAAAGTCACCGGTAACCGGGCATAATGGAGCTGGTATACCTTGTTTGTACGGTAAACGTCCCAAACATTGAATAGAAAATAATAATAAAAAATCGGCTATCGATGGATGCACTAAACCGAGTGCATAATTCAATAAAACAGAAAATTATTTCTAAAAGTAACTAATCAACATTTTACTTGACGTTGGTGAAACAGGCGCTAAAGGGGATAAGACGATACATGTTAGTGACGTAAACAGAAGCCCTGCAATTTTCTCCTAGTTGGAAGATTATCGTTTGTTTACGTTAAGAGCTCGCTAAATAAGTCTTTTCATAGCTCGCACTGCGACCAGTTCTTAAGTCATCCCTCCACTAATCGGTAGGAAAACAAAAAGGAATGCCGAGTTCTTCGCGTCAAATGCAGACGAAATCTTTCGAGTTTGGGGAAAGAATTCAAGAATTATGTAATTTAACCGTTTTCCTCGAAGGAATTTTGTGCCGAAAAAAACTCTTATCTGACATTTGACATTTTCAACAAATGCAAATTCCAATTTCAAACGAAATTTCCCTCCGTTTCAATTAGAACGAATGTCCCGGAATGTTCGCGCTCGCTTACTTAGGGCACTTACATACGAGTAGATTTAAGTTTTGATTATTGCATTTTTGTAATCGCTAATAAGACGACAAAGACTAACTAGCTAAAAATGAGAATAAAATTAGGAGGATCATTCAAACTTCATGTATTTTAGGCCTCTTTGAAAATCCTCAGGCCTACCTAAGGATTTTAAGGATGTATAGAAAACGACTAAATTCCTTTTCTATACATCCTTATGAATTTCTTTTCTATACATCCTCAGAGTAACTTTTACTACAGTTGTAAAGTTTATTAAACTTAAGTTCCTTATTAAATTTCTTTTAAATAAAATCATTATTTTCAAAAATAGTGGAAAGAAATAAAAATCTAAATTTTGATTGATCAGTCACATTGATCCAGTTCTGTTCTGTGATATAAAAAAGTAAAGCTAATTAAAATAAAACATTTTAAATTCGTATAATAAAATTTCAAAATTTCATCCTTTTCATACTATTGGTACGTTTTAATATTAGTAGACATTTACTGGATAGTGTATAAGAACCTTTATTTACGGCTTAACGTAACAGCTTGGTGTTGCCTTGCATAGTGTATATTCACCCTTAGCTACCTGCTGGAGATTTTCATCCACCCGACGAAGGTATATAATCGTCTTAGGTATAGTGCGTTCGAACTAAGAATGTGCGCCATTATAATTATTGCTTAAGAATCATTTTCATTCTAAGTATTTTTTTAATTTTAACCACATATTATCATCACTGCAATTAATGATGTGCAGTTTTCGCTATAGTGATATATTTTCATTTATTCGAATTAAATCTATTCAGTTATTTATATTATACTAGCTGCCGCCCGCGACTTTGTAAATTATATGCTAAAATGTTCCCCGAGAACCACTCTATCCATTGGTGAAAACGGCATGAAAATCGGTGGAGTAGTTTTTGAGTTTATTGCGAACAGACAGACAGACAGACAGACAAATGCGGCGGAGGACTTTGTTTTGTAAGGATTATACAAAATGTTTTTTAACTCATTATCACTTAATAATTTTTCATAAAGGGTTTCAAAATTAAAAGTTAATTATTATCTATACGTATTATCTATACATAATTATAATAAAATAAAGTTACTGTCCGCTTCTGTCTGCTTCTCCTCTAACTCCTTCAACGGATTTTGATACGGTTTACACTAATGGGAAATGCGATTAAAGACGAAGGTTGCCGGAGGTGAAAATGAAATTTTATTGGTTAAACATATTTAAGCAATGTTTAAAGATTGCACTGTTATCTTGCGTGCGATATATAAAATTACAGTGCGACACGTCATGTCTTTAAAATATTGAATCAAACAGCAACACTGTATTTGTATAACAGAAGATATTGTGTGCATTTTCACAGTAGACATGTGATGAAGAATTGGATACTTTATTGGATTTGAGGTTGATGTGAGTTTACCTCAGACGGTGAGCCCTCCAAGTGGCTTATTGTAAATTCGCCACTGAAAAAAACATATGTGAACTGGCTACGTCACTTATTATTTTGCAGACAATAACAGACGAGAAGAAGAATAAAATGGTTACCTATTTATTTTTATACTAGCTGGTGCCCGCGACTTCGTACGCGTTGAACGATGAAATATGTACCCTAAGTCCTTTCTAGTGTCCTAGACAACGTGTATGCATAATTTCATGATAACCGGTTCAGTAGTTTTTGCGTGAAAGAGTAACAAACATCCAAATATTAGTACGGATTAATCAGATAATGGATTACAAAAAGGACGGAGAATTTATGAAGAAAATGAATTCATAATTTTTTTGTGAAAATTTCCGTTATTTCAATAGTTATTCTGCTATTTCGGGAGGAAAAAAATTTAACAAATCAAATATCATAACAACTAGTCCAGCCGTTCTCGAATTATAAATGGTTACTTTACTTTGTAGTATTGTGATATTGTAGTAGAATATTCCATGTCCATATACCTACGTGTTGACTCAGTTCACAGCTAACGCAGGTACCTAATTGAATTCACCTAACGCTTCTTCCATAAACTATATTCAATGGCGAATTCAGCCAGCAGCAGATTGTAGGCTACGCGGTTGGATTCAAAATAGCCTCTCACCTGCGTGAAACCTTAAGAATATGTAAATCTTTTTAAATTGTCTTCAGGGTTTCTTTACGGAATTCGTTCCGACTTTACATGTCACCGATGAACACTAAATTTAAGTAAGGGAGTATTTGTATTTGTAAAGAAATTAAAATATATATTTACAATACACAAAAAGTATTATTTTTTTGTTACTAAACAAAAAAAAATAGCATAGTCTGATTCTTTAATCGAACCAACTTCAATAAGTATTATTATTACAGGTTAATATAAACTGATATAATATACAATTATTTTTAATATTTTACATTTTACAAACGACAAAATTTCGCACAATTAATTAACCTACTTCGCACTTTAATTTACTAATTAAAATCCAATTATTTCATTAAAATGTTCGTTGCGTTTCGTTTATGCAAATATCCGGAGAGAACCGGTTCGAACCGAATTGCGGATATATTCAGTGTGCCGTGAATTCCGTAATATTTAAATGTGATTACCAGTAAACAATTCGGCATGCCTTCACGCCCCTCCTGCAATACGTTTTAATCGTCCGTATGTGACTGTGCATAATGAGTTTTGGTGACAAACTGCTCCCACCTCTCATACATTACAATACAGGATGTTATCACACTTTTAAATATTTAATAATAGAGACCCGCTCCCGGCTTCGCACGGGTTCAAAATAAAACCTATCCTATCTTTTAAGTTGGAACAAATTACAGATAGTTAAGACATTTGATCAAAATCGGTAAAGTAGTCGCGGAGACACACGTGACACGTAATCCTCCACCGCGTCTGTTTGTCTGTTCGAGAAAAACTCAAAAAGTACTACACCGATTTTCATGCTATTGTCACCAATGGATAGAGTGGTTCTCGATAAAGATTTAGTATATAATTTACAAAGTTACGTGGACGAAGTCGTGGGCATCAGCTAGTTTTTTATATATACCGTATTCTTACTACATAGTATAAAACAAAGTCGCTTCCCGTGTCTGTCCCTATTTATGCTTAGATCTTTAAAACTACGCAACGGATTTGGATGCGGTTTTTTTTAATAGATAGGGTTATTCAAGAGGAAGGTTTTAGTATATAAATTTCAAGCGAAGTTGCGGGCACCCGCTATGTACTAAAAATAAAGTTACAACCATTGAAAATTTTATAACAGCAAAGATGTCAGGCGTTATATTGCTTTACACATTTAGTCAGGCGCTACACATCCCTTACTTTTAACGCGGGCGAAGTCGCGGGCACCAGCTAGTAGTGTATATAAGAAAGATAAGAAGAGTCATATTGTTTACTATTAACTAGCGAGTCTAGCGACTCACTCCGGCTTCACCAACCTTATTTGGTAACCGAAGTTTGACCATGCATTGGAAATATTCATGCAGTAGTTCGTTTGTTGAGTCAATCTATTTGAGACTGACCCAATTAATCTCAGCAATCGGTAATTTTCGTCTTTTCTTTAGAGGAGCGGAGACAAAGGGATAAAATCACTCGATGATAATTGATTCACTCGATGATAAATAATTGATTGATTTCAACGTGCTTGTTCTTGTCACTTCAATTAGAATGGATTTATTTGCAGCGTTCAATTTAATTGAATTCCTAAATGGAATTAATTTGTCATTACAAATTAATAAATTACTAATGAAACCCTTGTCGAGTTACAAATGGATTTTCATTTGTGCTTTACACGTGATGTATTAACATGACTTGTGTTATGTTTTTGCATAACTTATCTTCTTCTTTGTATAATGTAATTTGAAGTCGCTTTCCTCGTCTGTCTGTTTGTATGGCTGCTAACTTCTCCTAAAACACGTAACGGATTTTGATGCGGTTTCTAACGTAAGTTAGATGATTTTTCACTGAAGGTAATAAACCTTCAGTGAAAAATCATAAATAATAAAACCTAATTAAATTTTTATATAGGTAAATAGAAAAAAAAACACCCGTGCGAAGCCGGGAGCGGGCCGCTAGTTTGTTGTAAATTCAACTTCGACTTTAAAGAAAAGCAAAGTTCGTGCTAAATACATACTTAAACTTATTACTTACGTCTGACCTTACACAAAACACGAAACCTATAGAGGTGAAATTACGTAATACCTAAAATTATTATTTAATAACTACAAATATTATTTTCAAGTTATGTACGTAAATATAATATTTAGAAGAAAATTAACTTTACCTTCCATAAAAATTTTTGAGCAATATTTTAGGACAAAAATGGAAAAAAACTCTTCAGCACACTGTTCGAGTTGTCTTACTTATACTCGTTGTATAAAGAATTCCCCGACTTCAATATCCCTTAAATAACGTATGTGTAGGTATAATATTCAATGCGAAAATGCATTATCCTGCACCAACGGTATAGGGTTGAAGAAAATTGTGCATACCGCAGCTATAAGAGATTCCATGGGGCGTTCAATGAAATACTCCATAGGAGGTTATTTTCTGTCTACAGAAGGTATTCCCACTAGTTCAATTAGGAGTTCATTTTAGTCTTAGTAGTTCAATTGACTACCTACTGTAAAAAATAACTGAAAATAAACAAATAAATAAAAAATGGTTTTGTGATTAACTGCTTCAATGAACATAAATCTTTATACATATCATAAAGAACATCAATGTTATATATAAAAATGTTATTTTGGTTTTTTACGTTTCAAAAACTTGAAAATGGATAGACCATTTTTTTTTAAATAGCTGAAAATTAAAAGCGGGAGTGGATCGCTAGTATACTTATCGAATGTTTTGTTTTGTTATGGCTATAATAATTACTTCGAGATCTCTAATGTATGGTTTATTTATAAAATAGTCAATTTGCATTCATAAATATTCGTCAAATAGCAGTAAAATATTTTTCGGTTATAAATTAAAACCAAACTGCCCATATATTGTGGGGTGCATCGGACATAAGATTTATGCACTCGCAATTGAACGATGGCGGGGTATTAGCACCGTCCATCTATGCGACTGAATTATTTATTAGTGAACATGCAGCGAAATGCATCTTAGGCCGACTTCACACTTAACGTCATTAATTAAGCCTCTTATTACAAAGGTGATATACATTTTATTTATTTGCGACTCGACGGGCATCACATAAGGCACTTTTACGCACAGGTATTTTTTTACAAATTGAATCAAATCAATTCTAGTCTGTGCTAATAATAAATCTGTAAGTGTAGGTATAATATGTATGTATGTTCCTCCATAACTCTTAAACGAATTAACTGATTTTCATGGATCTTGGTAGATAAACATTTAGACTTACAGGACATAGGATAGGTTACTTCTATCTTTTTCAACGCGGAAGTCGCGGGCACCAGCTAGTATTAAATATTATTACATAAAGAGATATTTACCTTTAATATTACAATTACATTAAAATCTCACAATGGAATGTTAGGTAAACATAATTCGGAATAACAACCTAAACTTGTTATATAAACCTTAATTTAAATTTTGGCAACAAATAAAATAAGCTTAAATAAAGAATAATCCCATCAAACTGAAAGTACCTATGGCAGCAGTACGTGCCCTAACTTATAGAAGACTATTCTATAAGTTAGGGTAAGTTAGAAGTTAAGGATAAACATTTATAAAGACACGCAGACGACACCGCAAGTAAAACCTAATAAAACTATAAATAAAGTTGTTCTAGCAATTTATCTTTAAGCTTGTTTTTAATTTAGCGTTTTCTCTACTTGCTCCCCTTGTTATGACCCTTTCATAGACTCAATCTCAAAACAATATAGCTAAAGTATTCATGACAAATTGTTGTCTAACGAAGAGAAATAACTATGTAAACATTGGGTTCGTTTAGCTTAGTAGGGAGACATTGTGTACGGTCTCATTGCAAGCGAAAAGTCATAAGCGTCAAAATATTAAACCAAATATTTATTCATATTAGTATTTTTCAATATGTTTAGTTGAATTATGTTTTTGTATTTAGCTGTTCATTTTCTTCTCTTGTATACTTGTAGAAAGAAGACAAAAGCTTTTAACTTTTCTGATTGAAGTTAGGTTTTGCTTACCAAATACAATTTTGGTCTCTTGAAGGATCTATGAAACATAACATAACATAAATCATAAATTGAGTTCTAGACCTCTTAAAGACAATAAATATCAACTTACAGGAAAACACAGAGAAATAAAAGCACGTGTAGGCTGTTTCTTTCCAAGTAACTTGTTTGGTGAGAATTGGCTTTATTAACTAGAGCTGTTGAGAAGTGGTCTATCCGCAATTAGAAAAGTGTGAAAGACTTTAAACATTGATAAACTAACAAAAAATAAACATTCTTTTATGCTTTTTGTAGTGCTTTACCACATTGTCTTACAGGCTTATGCACGCACAACGGACAAACTCTCGACACGCGACTAACTCGCACCTAAGTATCATGGATAGCTCGCGTAGTCACATAGCACGTTTGAGACTGTACTTGTCTGTATGAGTTAGTGAACAAATCCAAGCGCATACACTACACTTTTAAAATGTAAAATAATATCCGCTGTAAATAGATGCACACCCTATTTCGAGCTACCCTAAAAGCAGGGTGCGTAACTACATAACACCGTTTAGATTGATGGCTGATGCAATTCGCAACCGACTTGGATTTATTGGCACCGATAAAAGACAATTGTGGCGTATTTTGATAATGCGCCATCGAATTGGAGTAATTGTTCAGAATAAACAATTGAACGCTAGTGAATAGTGATTTGTGTTGTTTACTTTCGTTTGTGTGTCATCAATTGTTTGAGGCATGGCTTAGTTTGCTGATGGGAACAGACCTTTCAAAGGCTTATTCCAATAAACACTAAAGCTATTGTTCTCGAACCTGAATGTAGTAGGCAAATTTATTATGGAAATACTTTAATTAGTATTCCTTGAAGTGTTATAGTTTAGGGATGATTTATATTAGAACGTGGCGTGGCATGGCGTGTCCGGGGCGTGCCTCAGACGTGGCCCGGACGGGGCACGCGCTTGGCACGTTACATATAATTTGTATGACGATGTAATAGAACGTGCCCCGTTCGGGCCCGGATGACGCACGCCCCGGACACGCCACGCCACGCCACGTTCTAATATAAATCATCCTTAACCTTTATTATAATACTTTAATACCTTAAATATCCTATATGTCTTAATTTTTTTCTGTAATGAAGAACATTGTTTTCAACATAATTTACACATAAATTTAAATGTTAGCAATATTTACATGTTACTTGTGAGCTAAATAAATCTACTGCATTAAGCAGTAGATTTATTTATGCACTTGTAAAAAATAAATAAAGCAGGTAAAACCCCCCACATGTCTCGTAGGGAAAATCTGCAAACCGCAGGACAATTTCTTAATCGGTACGAGGGTTGTGACAAATCACCAGCACGCTCTGCAGTGAGTTGCGGCTCGATTCCCTAGAGGAGTTATTCTAATGTTCCCTACTGCAGTGGCACGGTGCAAGTCATAAAAATATAAATTCCTCATCATTCTGTAGAATATTTCTTTACTGTCTAAAAGTGCGTTTAAGCTGTAACCTTTCTAACTATTTCCACCCCTTACAGAGAAGCACTGTAAAATAACAGCAAGTGTATGTGTATGTGTATGTGTACGAGTTGTCAGGGATGCAATTAGTCTAAGGCACCTTGTTTTTATCCCATCCGGCCATAAAACGAATAAACGTACGTAACTTAACTACATACCATTAACTAACCTGTACCAGCCCCTAGCCAAGAGCACAATGCAAACGGGAGCGTTGCGTATATTAACGAAACGATAGAAAATAAAGCCCGGTGTTTGGTTGTTGTAACGCCCACATAAAATTTTGACAAATCACCGGGCTTCATTTTCTATTGTTCTCTAACTTCGTGAAGGGAGCGGTGGAATGTTGTGCATGCCTAAGGCTCCAGGGGCCCTAGCCAAGAGCACCCAGTGCAAACGGGAGCGTTGTGGATTTACGAAACGACAGAAAATAAAATCCGGTGATTGGTTATTGTAACGCCCACATAAAATATTGACCAATCACCGGGCTTTATTTTCTATCGTTTCGTAAATATACGCAACGCTCCCGTTTGCATTGTGCTCTTGGCTAGGGCCACAGCTTACTTGATTTTAGTTATCAATCATTACTAATAATAAAAATGATAATGCATTCATTGCAGTAGATGCTAAAACTGCAGACGCTCATGACTTGCAGCGCTCATGTAAAAGGGACAAACTGCAAATAGCGGTAAAATGGGTGTAACACCCCACGTTGCAACCGACTTTGACGGATGTATCGGCGCTTGCACACCTAATAAAGTAATGCGTTTGCTTTTGCAGACGTCGTTTATTGATGGGACAGTCTCAGGGGATTTTTCAATTTAGATAAAATTGTGCGGTACGACGGACAGTATTAAGGAAACGATTTGCTAACACAGCGATATTAAAACATGATTGGACACTGCTGTCTTCTGATTTTATTAATATACTATCTTTTGCCTGCGACTTCGCCCGATTTTTTTTCTGAGGTGTCATTAATCAATCTTTATTAGTCCTACATTTTTGTCAGGCGTAGATTTTTTTATTTTTACATAATCCCTCGGGAATAGTGTTATTTCTGTATGAAAGCTACACTAAGTCCTTATCTGTATCCCTGACAACTTTTATGCAAAATTTCATGATAGTCGGTTAACTACATAGTTAGGTTATACAAAAGACACGTTTTCGTTTATACAAGACAACAGGATAGGTAATTAGTAAATAAGATATAAAAATTCAAAAATAAAAAATAATAATAAAAGTTGATTTAGGTATACAAAAAATAGTAAGTGGATAGTAATATAGTGAAACTAAGTTAGATTGAAATATTACCCAAACAGACTCCGTTAACTGAATGCACTCATGAAGAATGATGGCTCAATCGTAGGGGACCAGGTGCCCTTGTAAATCAACTGATGGCGACAATCATTAGGAACAACGTTGATGTATGAGGTTACTACTAGAGATTCAAGACATACTGGAAGGGACATGTCATTGTCTTGTTTATACCGATAGTTAAGAATTAGGATTCTAACGCATTTAAAAATAAATGGCCTGAAGGCGATGTAAACATTTAATAATTTTCGGTACACCTTTTCATTAAATTGGTTGTTACAATCATTTAAACATGAATAATTGTAATTTATATTATAAGATATTTATGATTGAAAATGAATTTTCTCATCTTCTTATATAAAAGGCGATGTCTCCTATGGACCCCAAAACCGCTGAACCGATTTTGATTAAGCTTTCAATCTTCACTATAGTCCAGCGGGTGCTCCCTGAAGTTTGGTAGCGATCGGACGCGGATGAAGTCGCGGGAAAATACTAGTTTAAAATATTTTTCGTCATTATCACTTTAAGCTTACAGAATAACAGCATGTGTGCTGTTTCGGTATAATTGAGTAAGGGATGTCAGAGTCCATTTCCTCATACCTTTCTAATCCGTTATCCTTAATTTTACTATGGTCAGCAACGCACTTGCAGTAAAAAAAATCATCGACTTATTTTTGAAAAATATTCAATGCAATAAATACAATATAAAAACATCAATTTTGGTTTTAAATTTAAAAACATCGTTTAAGAGTGATGGAGGAACATACATACAGAAAAAAGTTCTAAAAATCGTCAATTTAGTTTCAGTATCATGTATAGAGCCTATATACACGATATTTCTGAAAACAAAGTAAATTACTCCATGACCGACCCCTACAGATTTATAATTAGTATTGATTGATATATTAAAATGTAAGTATTGTCACTTCCACAAACTTTGTTTTCGTAACACCATAACATATAACGTTCACAATTTGTTTTATCGTCCATTATTTGACGGTACTGCAGTGCCACTAAACATATATCACGGATTTACGTACTCGTAGGTACGTGGCAGGCACCGGGCTACTACGATCTTTTTATTGTAGATATTGATAGACTACTACTGTTTGTTTGTTATTTCACCGCTATATCACTGTACTGATTGGGATGAATTTTGGTATTTTATGAGTTTGATAAATCCTTGGAGAAGGATAAAGAATACTTTTAAGTAATTCCCCGTGCGAAGTCAAAAGCAAAAACTAATCTCATAATGTAAATAAATAAGAATAAATTAAATGAGTCTGTAAGTTCATACCACTCTTTATAATATTTCGTATTAAACTTTAAATAAAGCCGCAACTACGAATTCAATTTTGTGAAGCCTTTCAAACTCAATACACGGAAGCTTTCCACGTTGTAAAGGTATCAACACACAAGCTACGCTATGGAATTGCAATAAAGGTGCAATCACACGTCTTTCAAAGTATCTTTTTATAGTAGACGACAGGGTATGCGAGGTCGTCTCGGATGTATAAATGTAAACAATGGATATGGTATAAAAAAATCACTTGCTCCTCTAGAATTGTAAACTTTCTAGATAAAGCTACTATTATGACTGATTACCTATATTAGAGCTTTAAAAATTGGATTACAAAAAATATATAAGAAACGTTTGTTAAAATATTGTTAAAATAAAAAATATTTTATGCATACGACATTTACAATATAAGCCTTTTGTCTTTATTGTAATTGTTATTTTACAAACAAGTGATTAAATTAATTAACTAAATTATTAAATTTAATAAATTCAAAATATTAAAAAAAAATCTTAATTTCCTAAACGAATTTGATATTTTGTGTAGATTTATCATTTCCCTTATGTAATTTTCATTAAAATCACTACTATATAAAATAGTTAAAATTTTGATTACTCATAATACGTATAGAACTGTAGACTAAGTTCCGGATTAGTACTCTATACTCTTCATAATATAAATCTGATAAGCGTCGGTAGGAGTGTCATAATTTGTTAAATTTCGATATTTGTAACGTGTAAAGCATAATTTAAAAAAAAAAAAAGTGTTTTTCAAACATAATGCAAGAATTGCATCAAAAAACTGTGCTCAAGTTGAATAATTCGAAAGTTAATTCTTATCCAAAATGCTCTTTATTCTTTATACATCCACGTTTTCAAGCTTTTGCTATGGAAATGCAGGGAAGATGCACTGTGAAGCATTGCATAGCAGATTGGATGTAAAATTTTGATTCAGCGCACCCTTTGTTATGGTTGTAAGAACGAAGAACTTTGTTCACAGTTAAAACTTTGTCATAGTAGACATTTAATTGAAAAGTTTCTTAAGTAGTGCGCTGGGTTGTTTCATATAAAATCTGAATAAGGTTTCTTCGGGTGTCAGGTGAGAAATTATTAACTACTCTTGAAACATATGAATTTTAATTTTGAACAATTTCATTAATACACTTATATTTTCTCTAATCTACTGTTATTAGCCGGATTCTTTGATACAAATTCAAATATTTTGAGAATATATAATTCGTTTTACCTTATCGAATCTTATCTTATAACATATCTTATGTGGGCATTTTAAACCGCTTCTGTAAATGAGGCTTTAACTTTCAGTCTTTATATGATCGTGTTATCAACATTATATATTCGAGTCTTTCGTTGATCTTTCTAGTGGCGTTGCTGTTGTGTTGTGCTTTTGTTGTGTTCATTCATATTCACATTTTACGTTTCATTTCAAGCAACTGTACCCGTCAGCCTCTGCTGTCCTTAAATATGATAGAAATAATACCTTGAAATATGTGAAGTTAAATAGATTGTATCATCAAAGCTAACTCAAAATATTTGTCAAAATTTCTTGTAAATTAGGTTTGCAAAGTTAAAGTAAGTAAATCCAATAAATAAGTGAAGCGAAGGCAACAAATTTAAACACCCTTAGGGACCTATAAGCAACCCTTGAGTAATTTCGAATTAAACTTTGCAGTAGTCAATAATTTGACTAATTCTCAATATGTCTTTGAATGGGGGAGAGTTGAATTGTAATACCCACAACTGGCTTGGATTTTCGAGCTGATGTGATCATATAAAAATATGCGTTCCAAATCCTGACGTAACTATTTGAAGAGTTTCCTATTGGATTGACCCTCAGTAGAAGATGTATAGAGCAATTTCGAAAACAAAAGAATATAATGTATTATTATATCTATAATTGAAGCTCATGTTTCTTTTGGCTCCCTTCGGAAACATTCGTGTGCACAATGATTTAAAAATAACGAAACCTGCTGATATTCCCACGCGCTCCCGTGCAAACATGCCCACCCTTATTGAAAGTAAACACCATTAAACTGCTTTGCTTCGGGCGTTTCTTATTCTTTTATTCCTTATTGTTCAGTCCACAGAATTAAAATATGTCGATATAACAATTATTATATAATAAACAATTTATTTAAATCAAGCTCGGAAGAGCAGCGTTTAGGAAACTCCAAGATATCTATCTTCCTCAGTGCCTTGAAACGAATGTTTTCTACTAATGTGTGTTGACAGTGATGACACCGTAAGGAAGTTCAACGTCGCTCAACGAGCTATGCTGAGAGTTGCTATGCGCGCGGTTACACTGCGAGATCGAATTAGGAATTAGGAGATCCTTAGACGAACGTAAGTTACCGACATAACCCGACGGATTAGTAAGTTGAAGTGGCAGTGGGCAGGACATTGCCAGACGGCCTTTGGAGCCGGAAGGTTCTCGAGCAGCCTAGGTATTCCACCGATAAAGTGAACAAACGACCTGATAAGATAAGGGTCGACGGCGGATCCAGGCTGCTTCTCACAGGTTCTGGAAAATTCTGGAAAATGTCCAGCAGTGGGTGTCTTGCGGTTGAGATGATGAAATGTAACTATGTGTTCCTCTTTAATATAAATACATAATAAAGTTTTATCTTATTTCTAATACTTTTATTTAATCTCTTGTACCTGAACACATCGTACACACAAATCTTGGCGAACACTTGCCAAGATATTTAGGTATTTCACTATAGTAGCTGTTAAAAAACAATAAATTAATAATAACTATTATTAAAAAACAATAATTGTCTATTTACTTAACCATAGTACCTGTTAAAACACAATAAACTTCATGAACTATTTATTACTTAATTAACCTTATAAGCGACGTTCAATTTACGTTCAATCCATAAAACTACTTAACCGTCATAAACAGTCATACTAACAATGCGGTATTCCCAGCGTGGTCATTTCAAAAACAAATATTACTAATTATTCAGTGTATAACGTCATTTACAAATTACAACCATGGGTAACATTAATTACATGTCTTTATTTCCATAATGTTGATGTCACCGACGACCTACATTGCATAGAATTCGTGACTTACAAACATTTTCATGAACTGCAGATGGCGCTGCAAATTTAAATTTATAAAGCAAATACCTATCTTAATTTATATATTTAAAATAAATATAAATGTAAAAGCCTACGTGTGTGGTATATCGTAGTTGTCAAACCAAAATCTGTTATGACTGTTGAACTTATTTTGACTAGTGTATAGTTTACTTCCTTATGTAAAATAAAAGTTATGAAATAAGTAAGTGTATTTCTTATGAACTAGAAGAATTTATGAGAACTATTTGTCGAACTGCGATCCATTAATGAGATTTTATTTTTTATACACATTGTCAATTTATTTAATTATCTTTTTCTTACTCAATTTTATTTTCTTCTTTGTCAATTTTATAGTTGTAATAGCATCCTTAATAATGTTCAGGTTATCATGTGTCAGGTTTTTAGTGTATTTTTATTGACTTTTTTCACATTAGAGAACTTTTGTCATTGTCACTTAAAAGTTTTATTATATTTTTTCATGTGGATAAGCCTAGCCTATCTGTAATAGGTCATGTCAATATAAAGTGGCACTATTGTGAAAATGTATAAACTATAAATATTCCAACATTTAATACTTCACAAAGTATGTCAAAAATACACCTGAAACGATGTTAGAGAAAATAAAAAGAAAGCGAGTAGAAACGTACTGGTCCCCGGGGCGATGTCAATTTACTTTGTGCCCTGTATTGGTCTTGTACTGTGGCGTGTTTCAAAAAGTTTGTGTGCATATTTTAAGCGTTGCTCGTGTCACCTATTATGATTGAATTACGGTTCACATAACTTTAGACAGTGTTTTAAAAAAACCAATAGTTTGGACCAAAAAAAACAAATAAAAAAAAAATTAGTTTGGACGACTTTTTTACAGTAAAAGCTAGCAGGCGTGCTAATTTTAATTTGTTAACAGGTAACAAATTGAAATCGACAATGCATGTTCTAACGCAAAGATAATAATGTAAAATTCTTTTAAAAAGCCTTAAGTTGTAGAGAAAGAAATATTTTATCGATGATTTATCAGGGAATGCGTAGTGTGCTTACTAGTAGTTACTATTTGTGTGTTTGTTTTAATTTTGTATTTATTTTTAAAATTAGTCAGTAAAAAGTAAAAGCAAACAAATTTGAGAGTGCTTGTCGTGTTTCGCATTAAGTCATTATTTATACTTAATTCACAATTAAACCTTAATCATTTTTTTTATATTTAATTTAAAAAAATATAATTCGTTAAAAATCTAACTTATGTAAGATTTATAAATTCAAATAGCGTTTAAATGTGTATTGAGTACCTAGTGTGCTTAATAAAGCACAAAAACATTTATGAGCAGAATAGAAACTCCTAGCAATATAAATAAACAATGCACAGTGGTAGGTAAATTAAAAAAAAAACACTAAATACGACACATTATGCCATCAACATTAAACCGTCAATGAGCATATCCTGAAAAAAATAATGAGCTGAGGAGCTTTTCGCTTGAGCTAAGGATTTCCACATGCCGATTTCCATAAATTCATCACATTATACTTTCATGGCGGGCCTTTGCCGAATGCAAAGCTAATTTATTTCACTTACTTAGCAGCGCTACGGTATAACCCTGATAATTTGAAAATAACCGACTTTGCTATGGTAATACAGTATTTTAACGCGTTGCTCCATTTGGACGAGGTTATGCACGCACCCGCCACAGGGCCTTTACACCAATTGTGAATAATGAATGCCGCCGCACTCTACATATTTCACTGTAACTTCGGCCTGGTATTCTGTACATGGCTGCTTAAAAGGCGTAGGCACTATGTTTTCGCCTAGTCAATTCGCCTAATGAATATAACTTTGAATTTTTCTTAATTAAGGGATAACATAAATTATATTGTTTTAAAACAAACTGATGATGATATGAGAAAAATACTGAACTGTGAGTTTTTTTAGATGCATAAATAGCATTTATTTCTAAAATGGTATTGAAACTTGAATTAGATTTGAAAATATTTAACCATCGTTGTTAAAATCTCCACTTCGCTATCCCTTCCTAGCCCCATATGCTTAATCCTACTAACGTTAGCAGTGCACTTGCAACACCTGTGCCGTTGTTGGTATTATAAGACAGTATCCGCATACTATTTAGTGGATCGTTAGCCTGTGTGACGACCTTTACTTTAAATAAATAATATGGCTAAGATTTTTTTTTGCAAATACGCATTCGAATCCATATCTTATTCTCCTTTTCTATATATAAATTATACATAATCGAAAATCAGTACAGTTGGAATGATGTACAGAATAGCAGACCCAAACTGCCACCCCGTTGCCTCGTAAAACCGAATTGTCAATTTAAATTTAATCTACTTTATGGCGCGAGTGGAGTGACGTTCTTACATACACTATTACACTGTTATTCCATTAAATTACTCTTTTAAACATATACTATATTATATGTAGTTAATATAATGCTAAGATATTAAAAACAAAGTGCAATATGTAGTACGTACATACACATATTTTATATACATAGATATAGATATTTTTTACCCACTTGTGAAAAGACTCATGTCTACAGGACAGGTTAAATTGTGCGAAACCACTACTAAACCGTTGTTTTAGATCAAAATCTTTATCATCATCATCAATAATAATAATAAATCTGTAAGTGTAGGTATTGTAGATAAACATTTAGATGTACGGGACACAGGATAGGCACTTTTTTCTTTTTCAACGCGGACGAAGTCGCAGTATATTTTAACTAATTCAAAAATAACGTATACTTGACCCTTTGTGAAATTAGTTACCCCTTGTACATAATAATATAGTTTTTTCAGTTTTTCCAATATCTACAGATAAACTTCGATAAATTTTGATGACCATTTATAGTATTTCGTTCAATTTACATTTTAATTTGAAAGAAAATAACGTCGATAAATTTAAAGTAGAAACAGAGAAACACACAAAACTATCACCAGTACTAAAGTAAGTAGAAACCATCGAAATAATATATCTCTGGTAGAAACACGTTCAACGTATCGCTGACATAGTCGTCGCGTCGTCTTGAGATTTGGTTTGACAAATGTGGCGCCAGCTATGACTATAACTGTGACTCAGGTATTTCTGTTCGTTCGCAACAATAAACGCGCTGCTGTACAGTGGTCTGCAAGATAATGTAAAACTCTCTCAATGACTGCCGTCACAAAAACCAAGATCTTGAGATTTCACTTAGAACTTTTTGTTGCCTAAGCTCATTCATTACAATGCCTTAGTGAGTACATAATATTTAACAAGTAGGTGCAATATATACACGGTATAATGTATATGAATTTATGTAGTGATTCCTAGAGAACTTTTTGTTGCCTAAGCTCATTCATTACAATGCCTAGTGAGTACATATTTAACATAGACGGTATAATGTATATGAATTTATGTGGTGATTCCTAGACCGTTACTAAATAGGAGACTTGAACCAAATGTCCCAGAAAGATAATAATATATATCTCACCGAGCTAACTAAAGTACAGACAGTAAAAAAAATGTTAAAAAACCTTTATAATTATTTAAATAAAAGAAATTATAGTGATGGATATCTTAACTATAGGTACCTAATGCTCTGTGATTTGTTCTCTATTTTCACTAATTTCTAATGTAGCCACCATATTATGTATGTAGGTCTCTTGCTAGGTCTGAATATCACATCAAATCAATGGTCATTTAGTACTAACGATCTGCTATGATTTTTTTAAATGATGTCACTGAATATAGCTAAACTTTCAATAAATAGGATAAATCCTTGATTCACTTCTTTAAATTTTTCTAACCAAATATGCTTTGTTGTCGACAGTACCATAGATCTCTGCAAGTAACTGCCCGTTCTCAGTTCTGCGTTTTATGACCGCCCATACCCAAGATAGACTGCTCTTGTGCCTAACTTCAGGTCTTATCGCAACTGTGTACTTGGTAACAGTTTTTGTAGAACGAATTTAACAGCAAATGGGATTTAAGCGATAGTTTAAAACCTTTTTGTGCAGTTAAATCCAACACGGTTTAAACGTTCACTGTTTTAATTACGTCCCAATAGCCTTTCAGTTAAAGTCCCTACAATTTCTCTAAATTAATTCACTGCGGCTTAATATAAAGGTTTAATATGAACTTTTTTATTAGGTCTAAAGATCGGTAGACATGCTGATGGTCCACGTGATAGTATGTAGTTACAGCAAAGATTTCTATTAAAACTGAGTTATAATTGAAGTCTTCGAGTTACCGTCGCTTATTAACGACTTTGAATAATGAATAAGAGATAAAGAGGGAACAGAGGGAAATGGGCTCTGGGATTTCTCATTCGCTCACAGAAACATAACAACATTATTAATGTTATTTAATGGTGGTCTTCTGTAAAGGGGTACTGTCAGACGGAATATTTAATTTATGATTGTGAAACGCATTTTGTTTTGTTACTGTATACGTATACTGTTTACTATTTTTGTTTTGATTTTGAAAGCTCTGAAAATTGCTAGTCTTCTGCTGGGTAGGCCTTTTGGCGGCATTTCAACTCTATACAGAAAACGCATCAGTTGCATTAGTTTCGGATGTCATCCCATTCTGTATTTTAATCTTTTTCTTACTCAAATCTTAAAGTATTTATTTAGTCACTGTGACTCCAAAAATATTGCACAGATCAATTAAAAAAAACCAATGTTTGTTGTGTTATATTAAATTAGTATCTCATTTTGTATGCTAAGATTTTCTTGCAGCCGAAAGTTTTACTTTTAATAAACACTCACAATAATTATTATAGAAATGTGTGCTAAAATTATTATTTTGAATTGCACTAGTATATTTTTGCCGCAAATAGACATTTTCATGTAGAAGAACATAGCGTGTAAACGTCGAATAAATCACGTGAACTCTAGATAGCTTCAAACTGAATAGGTACAACACTCACACCCATTACACTCATGCATTTTCATTCCCGCAACAGCACCGCATGAATAGAAATCATGTCATTTATTCAACGACAAAAGTCTAGACACGAAGTAATCTAACTCATAAATTGGAGAAAATAAACAATTTCATAATGCCTTTGCCACAGGCCGCTAAGACGTAGGACTGGGTACATACATAAGACCGTGAATGCACTATAAAAATCCATTGCATTTCATTTAAGTATATTATGTTATTTTCTGTAATAAAACCTAATTTAATTTTTTTATTAAATTGAAAATTTCGCGTGGTTGATTTGCAGTTATAATGTGTGATAATAAAAAAAGTAAAAAAAAATTTATTAAATAAGCATTTAGAACTTAGAACAGAAAGTAAATAAACATAAAATGCATTTATGTATTAGTATTTGTACGAACTATATTATAGTTATACCCAATTTAATGTCTGTGAACGCTTTTTTAAAAATATTATCCTAAAAATTGTTCGTAGAATAGTTAAAATTCTAATAAAGAATAAATGTACATGGTGTGTTCTTACCATTATTGCCTTGTGCAAAGAAACTATTTCAGCATTTGCTTTGCAATTTTTACGTCATAAAAATGAAGTGTGCGACCGCTTTAGGGTTCTTTTATTAAGTCGCAAACAAAGCGATATTAAACGCGAGCAATGAAATCATAAAACGTTTAGTTTAGATTCATTCATGACACTTTTATTATACGAGATTTATTTATAACAGTATAAAACAAATCTAAGACTCAATAGAGTCAAATTATATACTCAGTACGACCACAGAAGAATAAGAAGTGTTTGGAAGGGGATAGGGAAATAGCAATAGCAAACTTGTTATTATTTCACTATGGTCTTCTGTTGGGTCTGAGCAAACTGAGCCAACTTTGAAAAGTTCATTTCCAACCTTGACCATGTCGGGAATAAAACCCGCTAACCGTAGGCGTTAAGGCAAGCATGTTAACCACTCACCCAACGGGCTCGTAAAAATAAGAAAATAGATTCTTATTAATTAAAATTGACACAGATGGAACACTAAAAAAATTATGGTCAGTGTTACAGTCATAGAAATCAAAACAGCCAATATCATAGAAATTGTTGTGGTTAAATAAAGGGATTTTTTTTTCAATTAAACACGCTAGGGCGGAAAATGTAAAAATGTATAGCGATCGGTTGCGGCCAAGTCCCAACGAAATCGAACTCCCTATTAGCATAATGAAGTCGGACGCTATAAAACTTGATCGTGACTCCACGTTGAATTAGTGAAAATATACTGGAACGTTCTGGAATTATAACTTAAATTATAGTAAGCAAAATTTATTACAGTGCATGTAATAAATACAAGGCTTTAAGGCAATATAAAGGCTTACTTGAAACGTTTTGTTTGAATAAGTCTTTACACTATAAACATATTTTTTTAAATTTTTAATGCTGTCGGTACACTTGATGGTGAGTGTTTTTAACATGAACACCTTGAAAAAAGTACTGATCCCGAGAGACATGGACGAAGTCGCAGGCAAAAGCTAGTCTGAAGTAATTATATTTCATCAAATTAAATATGTATTTATTATATTTGCCCTTAAACCGTATCTTTCATGGTAATAAACATACATAAGTAGATTTTCGTTATGCCATGTTGCCAAGTATTGCTTTTAATACTTGTGATGTTACGAGGTGTGTATAATATTTTTTTAATGTTATTTATGTTGGACAGTCTGACAGCTCGCAAGCTGGAATGTCGTCTATAAAACTGGGATTCGTTGTTTCAGTAATTAGGGAATGGTCTATGGAAATAACAACAATGTTAATATTATATATAATCTATATTTTGTATAAACATTGCGAGCCATTTTTAGACATATTTTACATCAATGTAGTTAAAAGTTGACTGCTAGATGACGTCGCAGAGAAGTTTGATTGGCAAGGAGCGGGACTCTTTAATGGCCTCCCGCTAAGTAGGTCGCATTTCCCGGTTTGTTTGTTAAAAAATCGTCGTTATTGGAAAATCGTGTTCAACAACTTTTATTGCGGCATTCTTTCTTCAAAAGAAAGTATCAAGAAATAGGCGGCTTTTTTAATAATAATATTTTATAAGTATTAAAAACTTAAATACATAATAGTATAAAAATATACTAATTTTTCTTGTAATTTGTGTAAATCTTACCAATATTTCAATAAAAAAATATTCCTTCCCAATAGTAAACGATCGTTCCATATTTAGGCCCCCGGTTCAATACAATTTGGGGCGTAATGAGAAAAAGTTCGCGCAAACAGAGCGAGGCTTTCGTATAAGTTATGATATGGCCCCTGCCTGGCCCACCGACAATTTTTTAAGCGAATTTATAGAGAGCTCACACGCACTGGTGTGACTGGCGACTGTTTGTCATTCGGCCACAACGTTCCGCTACAACTTGTAGAACTCGGTGCGAGAATTTGACGCAATCATTTTAAACTTGCGTGGCAATTAACGTCTGACGACTTATTTTTGCCTAAATATACAATTTTAGGCTGTTTAAAAGTTATATTATTTGGTAGCATTTAGTAAGTAATTTGGGTAGCTCGTCTTACAGAAGACCACTGTGAAATAAGAGCGTGTGTGTTGTTGATGTTGTGTTTCAGTGAGCAAGGGATGCCAGAGCCCATTTCCCTATTCCTTCCTAACACCTTATCCTTAATCTTACTATCGGTCGGTAGCGCACTTTCAACAACTGTGGCGTCGCTTGTGTTATGCAAAGATACGATTTTGTCGATTGTTATACAAAATCATGATAATCCCATCATCAAAATGATGAATTCATCGTCAAAATGATGATTTCATCGTAAAAATGATGGCAACCATACACTTCTTAATAAAGTTTTCAAAGATTTTAGTCGCTAGGTTGGGATATGTCCTTGTCCAGGTCCTCCCTATTCATCCGACTCAAATTTGACTACGAAGAGATTGTCAAACAAAACTTTGACCTATTTTTTATAAGTAAACACAAATATTTCTATTAAAGAGGATTTTTAATATTAAGTTTTAAGTTTATCAATCCAAATTATTCTTTAGTTTCAACAGTAAAAATAAGACTAATTATATTCTCCAAGGTAATATTTCTATCTCCCACTAAGTACGTCCAGTAAAAGCCGTTTCGCCAACCTTCCGACTAAATTGCGTAATCCACCTAGAACTATTCTTTCCCTGTTTTACCGGTCCAAATCTGATGACAATATGGTTTAAGAAAGGCGCTGTGGATTTAACATGTCACTTTTATATTCTGCCCTTGTACGAAGGTAATTTAGCAAGGAAATGTTTTCAGGACTTCATTTCATCTTTTGTACGTGCGTGCGAGAAAAATCTTCAATTAGCACATTTACATTTATAGCTAATTCTTTCATTGTATTTTTCTTTTCTTAATGACCATTAATAAAAAATAACGAACAAATTTAGTTTAAATAGGTATGTTTTGTTTTGTCTATATATTTTTATTACTAAACGTAAAGCAACTAAAGTATGTATGTAAGTAAAGTATAACGTAAGTAAAAAGTAAAACTTTACAAGACGTAAAGTTTTCCATTTACCTACTAATTGACGTCTAGTCTAATTTTCAAAACTTGTTTCTAAATATCAACTCTACCACTGGTCTATTTCAGTGAAAAAAACTGTCAACTTCATCTCTGTCAGTCGATTCACTCCTAAATCCTTGCACTTCGTATGCTACCTCTATTAATAAAGCTTCCCATCGTCCCCGTAATGCCTCGAAGCTTGCCGCTTTAAGCTTCCCGGGGGTTTGGCAACAACTCTAGATATATCCAGCTTATATATTCCTTAAGTTTTTGTTGAGCCGCTTATTATTTGTAAAGAAATAGAGTGTAATATAGCATAGTGCATTTTCGTGTCGCGTCAGTAGAAATGCTATGAAAACATTGAATTATTGAAAGACTACAATAAACTCTATACGTCAATAAAATTTTATAACCACAAAATGTTGATGGCCGCAGATAGTACTAAAGTGATTAAAATTGACATATTTGGCGTTTCTATTTGGACTTTAAATTATTTAAAGTCTGTGGTTGCATAATGTACTTTATGTTTCGTATTTATTTTTTTACCTTCTGTCCGATCAATCTGACGGATTACAGTAAATAAAGGAAGAAAAAAATCCACACAACTCTCTCATAATAAATACTAATATTATAAAGAGAAAATATTTTTATTTTTATATTTTTGTTTGTAATGAATAAACTAAAAACTACTGGACCTATTTTAAAAATTCTTTCACCTATAGAAGGCTACATTATCAGCGAGTAATATAGTAACATAGTAACGTAGTCTCGTACAATAGTTAATTTATAATAATAGAATTATGTAGATAATGCAATGATAAGAATTTATTAGTGGTATCTACATTCTACATATGCAGAGAAATTTCCAATTTGCTGTCTCATTAACCGTTCCACGTTTAAAGTTTCCATTAACAGTATTTAACCCGTCAGTAGTGAAGGGTTCATAAAGAGCGCTCCGGGGTAATAGCTATCTTCTTAAATCTCAACCTCAGTGAGTGTGTTCGTGAGGACGTTTTACGGTTATAGGAGCTCAGGGCGGCATGTGGCACTTTTCGATGGCGCTTCAAACATTCACGACGAATTAAGTTAATGTCGTGGTATTTGTTATAATTACGTTAGCTGTTGGAAAGTTAATGAAAAATTAATCTTAGATCTTTAATTTTTTAACTTTTAATATAATAGTATGACCTGGGCCCTTAGCCAAGAGCACAATGCAAACGGGAGCGTTACGCTTATTAACGAAACGAAAGAAAATAAAGCCCAGTGATTGGTTGTTGTAACGCCCACATAAAATTTTGACCAATCATCGGGCTTTATTTTCTGTCGTTTCGTCAATCTACGACGCTTCCGTTTGCACTGGGTGCTCTTGGCTAAGGGCCCTGTAACCGGCATCGCTCGAGGAAGGCTAGGCGGGGAAGGGTTGTTATATATATTATAAAAGACAAACCTTTATTAACTTTTCTTTACTTGAATATAGTTGGGTATACCTCCGTTGTACTGTCTAAAATGCTTTTTAATCTGTGTTTTTAATCTGTCTGTGCTTTTTAATCTAAAAAAAGGAGCAGTAAGTATTTCTTTGAAATATATCTCCTGCCGTTAGCTTTAAGCTCTCAGCGAAATCGTGGCAGTGGTAATAGCAACGTGGCATAAAACACGATAATCCGATATAGCCAGTGCAGAAGTGGTTCGTAGCAACCGGAGCATTAAGAGGTGGCCTCTTCTATGTAGAGTGGTGTGCACTGAATCTTGATATTTCAGATTAAACAGTGTTGCTGCAAGTTTCACAGGAATTTTTTTAAAATTATTATTTAAAGGTGGGATGACATATCAATTAACCTATAAATACACTTTGTCTATAAGATATTTATTATTTCGATGGTTTTTACGTAAAAGACTGAGTAGTCTGACTGAGTAGAACTACTCTAAGAATTTAGAATTTGAATATTTTCAATGGCTAAAAAAGGTTTTTCAAATCCCTTTAAATTTGTTTGAAAGAGAATAAATGGTAATAATATATTATATATACATTCCTATACGAACGAGTAACAGTAACGAACCTTCGAATGATTGGTGAGCATTGTTATTAAATTAAGTCTAATGGAGTAGATTCCCGAAATTTGTCATTTCATATTGACGGAGCCGGGTAATATTGGTACCGGAATTCCGTGATGTCTGTCCAGTTTACATTGAACCTCAAGTAATCATACCACTTTGACGGTAGCTTTGGGAGTGCGATACGAAGAGGAGTTGAGATAGGTCTAACGGTATTGGACGTTTACCGTATAGCTGACAATGCACTTGGCGGATTATTGTACCGCATGAAATTTACCGGGAAAATCTCGGAACAACGACCCGACTAAGGAAGGTTAATTTACGAATAAACGATATTGCAGTATTTGGACAAGATATTATTATGAAGGATTTAACCGAGGTCTGAATTCGAAGGACTCATTTCTGCTGTGATTGTGTTTCATGAATTAAATACCATCCGTGAAAGCTTATTTGAGTGTAGATTTTATATGGATTTAATTGAAATTGATTGGAGTCTTAAAAATAGTCTTAAAAAAATTTAAAATAACTTGGTCTTTATGAATCTGTTTTTTTTTATGGTAAGTATGGGCAGATGTTAAGTACACGGTTCACTTTATCTTAGATCGATATAATTATCTAAGATATCACAAGATACATCAGACATATCACAACGATCCTTATCCGTATCCTTTGTCCTACTCGCCTAGGATAAAGGATGCAGATAGGCGAATTAGATTTTATATTATCATTTTTGACTGTTTTAGAGGTAACAAATGATGACAAGTTTTAAACGCCATTTTAAATAGACTGGACTGATTTGAAAAATTCTTTCACTGTTGGAAAGCTGTATTATCACCGAGTAACATAGACTATACTTTATAAAGTTACGCGGACGAAGTCGCGTGCAACAGCTAGTATAATATAATAATAATCTTAGTGTCTGATGTTTTCCATTATAAATATAAAAATATCCATTTCCATTGAAAGTTAGCACATCATATCATATATTGTAATATAATACACATTAATATTAATACGCAGTTCTTGTACAACGCATCTCTTTTATCTCCGACTTCTCTCTTCATATATCAAGCTAGAGTAAAGTCTGTGGTAAAACTTAAACGTTCCTAGCCACTATAAAGTAGTAACTTTTCACCAGTGCCTCTTTGATTCTCGCTGCTGCCAAGTTTAAAACGTTTTAGACTCTACAAACGGTCACTTGAAACAGTCCAAGCGTCCCATATTTTCCAGTTTACAAGTTGACGTGTTCCGTTGGATACCGAAAACGATTTCAAAGCTAAATATCAAAAAAATTCACTCTATTTTTAAATACTTATTTATATTTTAAGTAAGATTTCATTTAATTTTCTGGTAATCACTGAAATGTTCAAGAATTTTAATTATATCTATAGATCTAATTTTTTTCTCTTTAAATATCTTACAGATATTTTAATATTTTAATACCAGATCAATTTTATGTTTTAACTGATATTACATTATCATATTTAAGATTCAGTTTCCGCGAAGAATATTCAAAGTAATTAGATTTCCTCTTTATTTATTTTTTAGAAAAAATATTTAAAGGCATATCCGAAGGCCAACAGAGTTTTATAAAGCTTAAAGAGAATGTTTCTTTCTACTGTCTATATTCCCTTGAGACGTTTAGCAAGGAATTTGGGTCTTAAAGTTTAGCCCCTAATAATTATTGAGCCCAAGATCTTAACGTGTTGATACCTACTTGAGACTACCCTGTAATAGGAAGGCTTAACGATTTTGGGTTGGGAAATAATTAAGCATCTTGTCTGCAATTTTAATCTTGGTTCATGACTTCATTTCTATTTGTTGTTTTAGTCTTGATTAAACATACTTTTGCCTTCAACATCGCTCGCGATATAACTATTGTTATTATAGCTTAGTAGTCCATATTAAAACTTTAATATTATTAAATTTATATCTTTAAATGGTTGTTAATCTGGCTGTGCCCGCGACTTCGTACGCTTTTTGAAAATCCACCTAACATTTTTTCAACATAAAAAGTATCCTAGATCTAAACGTCTGTCTGAGGTTCTATGTGTTAAATTTCATCCAAATCCGTTCAGCCGTTTTTGCGTGAACAAACATACAAAGCATGTATAATATTACTAGTGACCCGCTTCCTGCTTCTCCAAGATTGCATTTTTTATATATACAAATCTTTCCTGTTTATCCTTCTTTCCATAACTCAGTTTTCCATTTTAAAGGTTAAACTGTTAACTTTAAATTAATTTAAAACGGTGCCATTTTTATTATTATTAACAAGAACGCGCGGAACCAATTTCAAGTAATTCCATACTTTTGCTCGCGAGTATAGAAACCGCTCTTCCATTAGTGAAAACTGCATTACCTATACCTATGTATGTAAAGATAAAAAGAAAGATTAGGATAATGTCTCCCAAATTTAAACACGTAAAGTTCAGTTTGTAATACAGGTAAAAACAGGTGTTAAATATAATTTGTTAAGATTGTAAACATGCAAGAATAAAATTTTGCTAACAATAGAGTAAGCATTCACCGTAGTTATAGTTTACAAGACCAAAATTTTCCTTTGTAGGTACTGTTGTTGTAAGTTTACAAATGTTTGTTGTTATTGTTGACATTTTGGCTTACAAGCGTCGCTAGTTATTGTGACAATACAAAAGCAACAATCCAGTACAAGATTAGTGTTTCTGCCATTATATGTCGCGTTGTACGGATTATTTCATTATGAGCGTCTGAGCTGTGGAGTGTTTAGAAAATCTCGTGTGAAACGAGGCTCGTATACGAAATATATTAGGGAGGGAATATTTAAGATCACTCACAATAAGTATTGTAATTATGTAAGTATTATGACTCAAAAATATTTTTAAGCAATTTGTGAGTCTTGCTTGCTATAGGTAACACTTATTAGGAAATGTAAAGGAGGAAAACGTATTCTATCAGTTAAGTAAGATAAGACCAAGAAAGTTACGTTGTTTTGTTTTCGTTTTTTTTACAAAAATCATTAATAAATAAAAATATATCTATTTCAATGCTTATTTTATCTTCTTCACAAAGTATTAAGTTGAAGTCGCTTTCCGCGTCTGTCTGTATGTCCGTTGACTCCTAAACGACACAACGGATTTTGATGCGGTTTCACCATCTGTTAGATTTATAATTATATAATGTAACTAGTTGTTGCACGTGACTTCGTCCGCCTATGTTACTACCTGATAATTTATCTATCTATTGGTAAAATATTTTTTTATAATTGGTTCAATAGTATTTGAGCTTATTCATTACAACAAAAAAATCTTCTAATTCTAATTAAGTATTCTTCTGGGCGAAGCCGGGAACGGGTCGCTAGTTTTAATATAAAACAATGAATTTAAACTTACAAGTCATATGTTTAATTTATAATCATTAGCGCTGCGTTGTCACCATATTCATGTATATTACTTTATTACTTAAGAGAAAGTGTAGGCAGTTCTCTGAATCCATAGCAACTAGCCTTCATAATATTACTTGGTGTGTAACAGGAACCAAGTATAATACTTCTCCGACAAAACAACGCGTCTACAGACTGTATTAATCATTCCGGCAACGACGTTCACGCAACGTTGATTTGAATTTTATACGATATTGCGTCTCCCGGTCGCAGTCGTTAGTTTATGTGAAATGTTACTTTATAAATTATTTTTATTGTCACTTGAAAAACAATGGCACATTTCCACAATTTTAAACAACCAATAAAGACTTTTTCAACAAAATTTTCTTACAGAGCGTGGTCTGTATGAAAGTTGCACGAACAAATTTCCTGAACAAATGTAAAAATAATAATGTATAAATGAGCAAATTTTACAGAAGTTACAGATTACAGATTACAGATTTGATTTATAGAAGTTTTTCATATTCTTCTTATATGTAAAAGGCCATGTGTGTATGTACTCCCCATAGACTCCAAAACCCCTGAACCGATTTTGATGAAACTTTCAGACATTCTTCAAATTAGTCCAGCATGTTCCTGTGAAATTTGGTAGCGATCGGACGCGGACGAAGTCGCGGGCAAAAACACTAGTATAAGATAAGATAGAAAATAGTCACAGATGACCACAATGCTAAAAATACACGAAAATTACTATGTAAATGAAATGTAATTACTATTAAAACTTTAAATAAGTAATTTTGTTGTTTTTTTTTTTAATAAAATCATTTCTATTTTCTTATGATTTTCTTTATCAATTGAGTTAAATTTGTTACAAGGGGTATTAGAGAGCGAGCCGTTTCCAATTTCAAGCTTTCTCTTTTAACTTTAAATTAATATAAAGTAACATAATTATAACTTTTATACACTAATAATATCAACTTTATTCATTTTATGTCCACAATGTTATTGATGATGTAAAACTTTGTAATACGGCGGTACTAGCATTCCCCGAGCGCGGTCGTCCAGCCGAAATCCTTAACACATAGTTGAATTAAAATACTCGTACCTCGTGACCCTTTTTCATTAGTAAGAGATCTTGGTCCCACATTGAATATTTATGTCTAGACTGCGGCACAAGATCAATAAAAACTTATTTTTAACTTTTAATATCAACACGCATAAATAAGTCGTCTACGATAGTTATTTCAGTATTTATTGGCAGACTTATCTATTGATGAATTATTTGGCAAAAACATTTTTTTTTAACATATTTGGCAGTTTTATGGAAGTAAAACGTGCAAATATTACCAATGAGCGCGCGCTGACATCTCGCTGCAGTTCCAAAAGTGAAATATTAAAAATCGGTAAGAATAAGGTAAGGTGGTAAGATTTTTTTTCGAAATAAAACAAGAATATGTTTATGTTTTAACAGTAATAATTTGTTAGCTATTTAAACATGAGTTTTTAAATTGACAATATCCTGGAAACATTTTAACATAAAAAGTAAATAACATTAAAACACCATAGGCGACTACTGTAAGGCTTTTTTCTTTTTTCATATTATAAAAGACGGCAAACAGTTAAACTTGATAACAGACGCTTGATATTAGAGGCAGTTGTTTGTCATTTAGTAATAAAAAAGGACATATTTCCCCATTTACTAGGGAAAGGCGAATGAATAGGCTTTGGCATCCTTTGATCATTCACCAAAACACACGCTTGTGTTAATATTTACACTTGAAAGATACTTAATCAAAAATAAATTTTCAATAACATATACCTAGTAATAGTTTTTCTTGACTACTAGAACTTTTGTTAGGACTTGGACATAAGCCCTAATATAAGTTAGTAACAAATACAGCTATTCTTGTGATATTAAAGTAGAGTGGGACAATAAAGAGAATAAAATTTTTGTGAGAATATTTCACAAGGAATTCATAAAGTCAAATGCAATTTAAAAATCTCATTTAAAAATCCATCTGCTTGACAGCGAAAGTTTGTCTAGTAGCCCGGTCAGTGCTACTGCTACTGATAGGAACAATAAAGCGTCCTCTGTTCGTGAAGAAAAAGATCAGTCCATGATCATCCTATGCCATATTCGCACTAAAATAAAAATCAGTGACGGAAAGAGTCAGATAAAATCCTGTTCGGATCAAAAAAATCTCACGACATGAATAATTACTATTAAAATACTAAAACAAGCAGAACGACAGAGTTTATGCATATAGGCCTACAGAAAGTTCTCAAGTCATTGGGATACATCGTCGTATTTAGAATCCGGCTTCAGTGATTGTTTGATGGTGTTGGATATCTAACAGTAATTATACTTATTTTTGTAAAAAAGTTATAGAAACCTTGGCTCAAGTATACGAAGATACGTTTCTTCAGAAGGTAGTAAAGCCATTTTACAATACAATTACAATACAATACACCGAGCGGCGCACTGACTTATGAAGAAAGGCACAAAATAAATGACGTGATCGAAAAGCGTAATAGTAGCCCGTAATAGCAAAGGTAATAAGCTTATAATAGTATCTGAAGGAATGGACCCATTGTACTGTACTGTACTCTGAGAGAACTCTTACGAATGTCTGTTGTGTCCTATTCTATTAATGTTGTGGTCGTCAGATAATACGAACGGCCACTTGATGGCGTCGCCTACAATACAAGCAACGCCACAGGTACCTTGCAAATGCATTTTCAACCACAGTAGGATTAAAGATTAGAGATTAGGAGAATGTAAAATGTAGGGAAAATATATTGGACAATGGTTTGGATATTGAAGTGAGATAAATTACCCGTAACGAATCTACAGTGTGATAATTTAAGCGCCATCTAGATCAATAAGAGGTTGATCTAGATGGCGGTCATGTGAACTTAGCCTCATTCAGACATCAGATCATTACCGGAGTAAAGATCACTCAATATTTTAATTCATAATAATTATGTTCGAAATAGTTCACATTTACATGTGATTTAGAAACAAATGTCCATTAATTTTTACTTTGTACTTGTGGTATTAGTATGAATAAACCGGTGAGATAAGATTTAAAGCAGCTTACAATTGCGATTCATATAATTATGTACATAGTAATTAATGTTAGTCAGGAATTTATTTATTAAATTACCTTAAATCCTTTTTTAGAGAGATGTCTAAGCATACAGACTTATTGTATTGTCTGATGTAAATTTGGCAATTTGTAAGTACTTCTTAATACAAGTAAATACGCCTTTAACTTGTACCAAAGACTGAAACCGGAGACGTGGGGATGGCGGCTACTTGATTTTTCTGATACATTTTCATGAGGTTAGGAGCTTACGGCCGGGCATTTCAGACCTTTCCGACGAAGATTGGGGCCCTAAACGGATTATCGTGTGCTATGTGCAACTAGTGTTAGTGTTATACCGCTTTTGGGACCAACTAGTTGATTTAATAGGTGATAGACCGCAAGTGTCAACTGTAACGATAATAGAAGCGGTTAAGAAAATCTATGGCGATTGTGAAATTAAATGTTTTTACACAGGATTTAAGGGCCTTTTATACTTTTTAATGTGCTTTAACAAAATGTTCAACTCTCATTGAAATAATTTCGTTATTAATTGGGGTTACAAAATTAAATAATAGTAATATTACTCCTTGGGTTCGATTCAATCGTTCTATAATATCCTTATCCTTACATATTATAAAACAAAGTCCTCCGCCGCGTCTGTCTGTCCTCAAAAACTACTGCACCGATTTTTATGCTGTTTTCACCAATGGATAGATTGGTTCTCGAGGAAGGTTCAGGTATATAATTTACAAAGTTACGCGGGCGAAGTCGCGGGCAGCAGCTAGTTATAAATAAATGAAAAAGTGACTGTTTCCTTTTCTCATAAATACACATGTTGTAGGGGATACAGAAAAGGGCATAGACTTTCATTAAAAAGGAACTACAGTGCGCACAGCTATAGTCAAAAATATATCGCCTAACGTCTTTAACGCCTAAGATAAGGGACGCGGACGAAGTCACGGGCAAAGGCTAGTGTACTAATAAAAGACATACGACGAACCTAGTTGGTTATTAAACCTAAGTTCTGTTATGTGAACTGAATCCAGTTACTATTACTTAAAAATCCTTGGTTACAGTAATATGTGTTTTGAATGTTTCTTTGGAGTACCTTTTGAACTTATTTGTACTTTTCTACCAACGTGTGTATAATGTTGAATTTGTCACTCGCAATTGTGTTCCCCCTTCGATAGCAACTTCACAAACTCTTTAAAACTGGCTAACTGGATCCACGGCGTTAACCTATTTACCTTTCTTTATCTTATCCTACACTTTTACCTGAACAATTTGATACAATTGCGTTTCCAAATAGCTTCCAGTTAAATAATTGTCTTTGTTATTTGTTTGACGAAAAGTAACCAAACTTTTTGAACCGTTTACATTTTACAAAGAAATATTTACGTATAAAAATGCATAACAATCTTGTATTTTAATTTTGAACGTATATTATGCAAACTTTAATTTGCTCATATAATAAAATAAAAATAAATAAAACTAATTTATAATAATAACATTCACACATTATAGATTTGGATGATAGACAGACTTTTTTCGTTGTGTGTACCAGTACACACATGAAATTTTGTTTCAAAACACTTTTTATTAATTAACTAGCTGCCGCCCGCGACTTAGCCCGCGTAACTTTGTAAATTATATACCTGAACCTTCCTCGAGAATCAATCTATCCATTGGTGAAAACAGCATAAAAATCGGTGCAGTAGTTTTTGAGTTTATCGAGTTTAGGACTTTGTTTTATAATATGTAAGGCAACCAAAATAATACCAATAAAATAAAGGCAAAATCTGTCGTATTGAATTCATGCTGGATTAATGACATTGTAAAAGTTTATAAATACATAAAAATAAATAAATTTAGAACGTCTTAAAAATATTTAATATTTTATAAGGCGACAATATTTTGCCACATTTCATGAATGCACCGCAATCGGCAAGCAGAAAACTAGAATATTCTTCAAGGAATGCAATCTTCTCGTATTACTTTCTGGAAAACTTTTCATAATACAGTGTCCGAACTGCAAGTTCGATGTAACCTACATAAAATTTCTTTACTAAAATCCTCTTTATTAGTTGTATTCATTCGTACTGACAGTACTATAATATGTATAGGACATAAGTGCATTCATTTGACCCTACTATATATGTTTCAAATAGAAATTTTGTTTCCGGCTTTGTCTGCAGGATAATTATTATACACAGACCTACACAAATTATTATAAGTAGGTACATATTCATTTTTTGTAAATATTGTTTGATTAACTATATAGGTAACATTTTTTTTATTTTTTCAACTGAAAAAATTCAAATATTTCAATATATTTCAAATATGAATATGAAATAGATTTCTTTCCAGTGATAATATGTTTATACGCATGAAATTTCATGAAATCGTGTTTAATTTCGGCCCATTATTACTAACCACTGGTTTCAGTTGAACACAAAATGCGAACTGTTTACTCTAAACGCGTTGAATATAACATTATTCACTGCAGGCACTGGTTCACAAAGCAAGCGCAGTAATTATACACCATCACAGTACATTATATTAACAGTAGTTAATAGTGAGACTGAATACTCACATTTTGGAATGTGCATCACTAATCCACATCCATCTGTACTAATATTATTAATGCGAAAGTTATTATGGATGTTTGTTACTCTTTCTCGCAAAAACAACTGAACCGGTCACCTTGAAATTTTGCATACACGTTGTCTGGGACACCAGAAAGGACATAGGGTACCTTTCATGGTTCAACGCGGACGAAGTCGCGGGCACCAGCTAGTAATTTAATAATATAAATGTGAAATAACTCTGTCTGTCTGTTATGCATTTCGCGCCCTTTCACGCCTTAACTACTCAAGCTATCATAATAAAATTTTGCATACACGTTTTCAGGGATACAAAAAAGCACATTACAAACGTCTAGCATATCTACCGTTTATTTGTATACTGTGAAGGTTTACCCAGTTGCGAACATTTACATTTCAAACGTACATGTTATACTCATCACGGCTCGCAGATGAGACGCGTATTACATTTACAATGTAGACATGCGTAACTTTACGTATATCACACTTTTAGAAGTGACTGTAACACCACACAAGATTTTCGGCTTTTCGGCAAATAACTTTCATTTGAGGAAACACGACAACTTATTCCAAGTAATTCTTGTAATAAAAGTCTTAAAATACGTATCTCATAATATGTTTCTTTTCTTCATTTATTTAACTAGCGACCCGCCCTCGGCTTCGCATGGATGAAATTTTACGGATCATTTTAAAAAAATCCCATCATTTGAACTTTCCTCACACTTGGAAAAATTTGCGAAAATTGGTATAGCCATCACATATGGTAATTCCAATGAACTTCATTCAAAAATTCCTAATAATACAATTACAAATACATACAAATGTACATCAGACACTTAAATATGGGTATTTTATTTTGAAATATATATGATTAGTTTTCAAAAACCTTTACTATAGATAGATATTTTTGGCAGCGTGTTTTGTAAATAATTCATGTGTGGTGTGCATACAAAATGTAATAATTAATATTTTAGCTCTTATCGGTGCAACTTCCAGAGTGCGGAAGTTCGCGCGACGGAAGCAGAGCGCGCCAGCGAAATACCGGAAGTAACGTCCATAGAGTGCTTTCAAACGAACGAGCGCCATCCAGCGGCCGTTAGCGATATCAATAATTGATTATTTATTACGTTGCTGCTCTTGCAAAATATATGGGTTGCGCCGAGTATAAAACCCGAGTATTTTTCTTTTGAATTTACAAGCAAAAACTAAATAATTTAATCAAACCAAACTATAAAAAATAATTTCCGAATTTGCTTATCGACTTCTTTATGTTAAGGAGTTAGCTGTATGCTAAAATATTAAATCAAGAAGAATATAAAATCAAGAAGACACGGTATAAATACACGGATAGAAATTACATGCACAATAAATAAATAAACAATAAATTAATTAAAGTAATTATTAAATTAATTAATAATTTATCAAGTTAATTAATAATTCAATAAGCGCCTGTTTCACCAACGTCAAGTAAAGTGTTGATTAGTTACTTTTAGAAATCATTTTCTGTTTTATTGAATTATTCACTCGGTTTAGTGCATCCATCGATAGCCGATATTTTTTAATTATTTTCTATTCAATTTTTGGGACGTTTACCGTACAAACAAACGTATATCAGCTAAATTATTCCTGGTTACCGGTGACTTTAAAACAGTTACGTCAAGTAGGCCATACTTGACGTTTGTGAAACAGGCGCTAATTCAATCAAAATTTAAAATAACGAATACACTCGTTAAAAAAATACATTACTTATGAAATAAGTTTGGATAGACAAGGACGCTTCAATTGATAAAATATATAGCGATTAATTTCTGTATTTTATTTATTTTTTATACTTCTCATAAATAGTGTTCAATAAAGAGAGCAAATTATCTATCCGTATATATTCATCTATCGATCATGCAATCTATCCATAGATATATCCTCCTCTCAATCTAATTTTTAACGAAATGTATTTCTTACATGAAAAGTTTTCGCATTTCACTTGCTTATATACCTACTATAAGAAGGCAACCTATTCAATTAACGCGTGCAGTCTGAGAGGGGAGGGGGAAACCAATTTACTGAGGGAGCACGCTATTTTTGCGAAGCCCCTGTTCATTCACAAAGTCTTTCTATTAACACTATGACATTTGTTATGAATTGCTTGAAAGGTGCAACAATAGGTGCAACAATGAAAGGTGCACTTAATTAAAAACACACTGAAGGAATAGCTATGTTTCTGACAGGTTCTTTTATAACCGCGGCATTGTTAATGAATATTTCTTTTAAAATAAATTTGTATATTAAAAAAATTGAGCTGTTGCACGCGACTTCGTCCGCGTAACTTTATAAAATGTAGCCTATGTACTATAGGTGAAAGAATTTTCAAAATCGATACCGTAGTTTTTGAGTTTATTCATTATAGACAACACACACAAATCTCTTTATATAATAATTTAGTATAGATACCGCTTTTGTAAGCTGTCATTGCCTTGTGTCTGCTTATCTTAATAGGATAAAGGCATAAAGATTATGACTGAAGGCTAAATGAGCCATTCCTTACCAACCCCCCTCCCCGATGTATAAAACTGTTACGTGATCATGATGTCTGTCTACATTAATAATGCCACAGATAACTTTATGTATTGTTTGGGCAGCAAGAAACCACTCCCTATCAGAACACCACTGTGAAATAATAGTCGTTATATTTAGTTATCATAGATTCTAGAGAGTCTCTAGCGAGGGGCCTAAATATAAAATAATATACATATAAAGATTACACACGCTGTAGAATCATATTTAAAAATACAGTATTATTTTACCTTCATTAACATAGGTCCTTCTATGTAGGGTTAATCTTCCATGTATATTTGGCAAAAAGTGTATAGCTGTGTCATTTAATTTACATTTTTGTTTCAGGTAATTTGTTTCTCTCGTTGGCCCTCTGTGTAAGTAAATTATGTACAGTCAAGCGCACAACAACAAAACTCTTATAGGATTTTTATCCTCTCCCGTATACTGATATACACGGAACAACTAATTTTAATTTCAGTAAGTATTTTTTTCATAAGTAAGCGAAATGACGAATTGTTTGTTTTGGAACTTGCGCAGATTTTTATGCACACAAAACTTATGCAGTAATATTACAGAACATTAAATAAGGATTTAGTCTCCCGACTGTACCTACGTTTTACTGCAAATTTTTAAAAAATATGTAAACTAACTTAAGTCCAGTGAAATTGGTGCGTTTTGTGTATTCCATAGTCCCTGTCGCCTGTTAAGGGTTGGGTTCAAGTTTAAAGGAGCCACTGTGACTAAATTTTTTAATGTCGAAAGCCTAAATTTCTTGATGGCAAATTTCTGTAACAAAACTTCTCATTATTTTACAACAGTTCACGTTCTCGTAGGTAAAGTGAGTGGACCTGGTGCCACATATAGTTTAAACTATCAATGTGTGTGTGATATGAAATAAAAACAAGTAATAATAATAAAGATATTTTTAAATATATAATAATACTAGTGACCTTAGTAGGATATAATTTGGATAAGGTATTATGGAAAAATGCAGCCCTCTGGCATTGCTTACTTATTATCACTGAAATATCACAGTACAGATGCGCTAGTATTTCACGTTAACCACCCTCATACAGAAGATGTTCTATCTTTCATATACCTTTCTATAGGTCGTGCAGCAAATAAAGACTTCTCGGCAAATGTGCGCAGAACTCTATTTTTAGGTCTTTGAGGGGGCAGAAGAAGTGTCGGTGTGCCGACACGTTATTGGTAGACTCAGTCGCTCTTCCTCTCCCGCACTTCGTTCGCGCATCTCGAGTCTCTTAGGTACTGTTGCGTACAGATTGTTTTATTGTATTAGTAAATACGTCATGGTGAATAAATTCCTAAAAAAACGTTCTTCTTCGACATCGCACGATGATTTTATGGAAGGAATATCAACACTTCCTCTAATGTTAAGTTAGTGAGGTGAAAAATTACGAAATAAGAAAAAAATGTCATTTTCCTTAGCAATTTGCGCAATTGTACACATGCACCGATTCCCCCACAAGTATCGCCTTCAAACCTTAATATAATAATTCACCTATATTTATTTAATTCGTGCTATTTTTTTTTCTGATCTCTTCGCATGATGTCAGCCCTCTTAATTGCATATTAGGTTAGTGTTTGCGTTAAGCTTGTAACTTAAGTCGGTCGTCCTTAGCAACGTCGCGTCGTCTTTGCTTTAATTTCGTTCAACAAAGGCAAGCCGTCGTCGTCTCGCTTCCCTATTATTATACATCACGCTCCAATTATTGGCTTCGCACAAGAGCCTAACTTTTACAAGTCTACTGCCCAATAGTCTTTTCAACTTTGAGAAAGTATGGAAAACGGAAAGGTTCGTCACACTTTTCTTATAAAAATTAAACATTTTTATTTTGTATCAATATTTACAGTAAACGAATGAACAATTTTGTTGAATGAAGTGAAGCAAAAATTGTGTACTTTATACAAACGAAAGCTCGTTGGAACAGCAGCGAATGTTGAAGCATGTTTTTTTTTGTGTACTCTGTTATTGGTAGTTCATCCATTGCAACATTCCAACAATTAATGTCAGTAAATAAATGAAAGAATAAAGTGAGCAGTAATTTAATTCACTAGTTATGAAAGCTTGATTGATATTGTTTGGCCCCCAAATCAGAACTAAGTGGGCTTGCATATTTTGGAAGCTTATATGAAAAACCATTTGCGAATCAATGCAATGTGCAGTATAAAAAATAACTAAGCTAACTTTTAAAAAATAAAAACTTAAAAATTATCACTAAAAGCTATGGTTGGGTCGCCTCGTTTCGTTATAAAAAAAACATCTGATACATCATGTAATTGGTTAGTTTACTCTGAAAACATTTTTACATGGCTCTTTTCAATTTGCTTTTCCTTTAACAAAACCAGAAAACTAGCGTGTCGCATGCAATCATATTTTAAAACACAAACTACATCATTTGTAAGTTTATAAAGTTGTCAACAGTAACGTTTGGGGAATGTTATATTTAGCGAATTCTTGAAGAAACAACTATGAACTCATCTAAGCCTTTAACGTCCTTGCTAGAAATACTACAACTTTCGTCAAGAATGTTATTTAAAGTGGCACGCATAGAAATGAAAATGTACCTATTAAATTTAATATGTTTTCAAAATGAGGCTGACAAAAAATACCAGACATGAGGCTCTGGTGTTTTTAAGCCTGCCAAAAACATTATAAGAGCAAAAATGTATTAATATTTTATTATTGAATTTATACACTATTACCGAAGTACAGTCAAGTAGCAGTAGCATTTTGTTCTTATTAAAATAAACTGCTGAATTTTTTCTAACAATTTCAATATACCACATTTGCACAAATTCCTCGTTCTTTTGTATGTTTTACATTGTTCAGAAAGAACGTTTGAAATTTTAGTCGTTTTAAAGTACTTTTTACTATTTTCGTTTTATGTTTCGTGTTGCAGTAGAATTACAATAACGAGACAAGTTTAATACAAGTTTATCAGAATATCTAGCGAGTTGAAAACGAGCGCCCACTACGAGAAACTGTTATTGTCTTGTCTACTTATATTATATTTTTATAGGCAAATGTCCGCTTTGTTTCGCAATTTTGTGTTAGCAAATTATCAAATGCATAAGAAAAATTCAAATGTAGAAAATCGGTCTCCTATTGCAGTTTTTACTATACCTTACTTAGTTTGAGATTTTACGTTTTTACTAGCTGTGGAGAGAGAGGCTTGAAAAGCTGATTTTCTATTATTATATTTTTATGTGTCCTTATAAGGTTATCCTTTATAAGGGATTAGGAAAGGAATAAGGAAATGGACTCTGTCGTCCCTTACTCACCGAAACACAACAGCACAAACTGTGCTAACTGTGGTGTTCTCTAAGGGGCCACCCTTTTAATGGGAGCTGTCCAAATGATTGCGAAACGCAGAGTGCTCTGCCACTACTGTTCTTATATAGACCAGGGCCAACCTTGAAAAGTTTCAAAGTTGACCTTTCTGGGAATTGAACTCAGAAAGCCTGAAACAGAGCGTTAAGGCATGTTAGGGTAACCACTCATCCACGGGCTCATCAGATAGATAAATTAATGTTTTCTTAAAGAATCTGAAAGTGCAGCGTGAGACGCCCTGCGGCCAGGTGGACAGGCGATCTCAAAGACTTTGCGATGCGAAGAATAGAGATTGTCCCTTGTAGCGAGTCCTGGGAGAGTTCTACGTCCAACAATGGAAAGGCACAGGGCTTATGAATATGATGTTTTCTACATTAGATAATGATGCCTGTAGAAAATTGACATGCTCCTCAAGGACAACTCAGACACTATTACACAAAGAGGCTGGTAATTGACGTCACCTTAACCTGTCAAAGGATAATGCGAATATCCAATTACTTAGGTAAAGACAAACTACAGTAGGCGAACTCTAAAAATGCATGCATTTATAATGTTAAAGTTCACGTTTATCTAATGTACTGCCATCAAACGGAACGCCCAGAGTTGATGTACGAAAAGTTAGATAAATAAATCAATAAGATGAGTTTTTTGAGCGCGAGTTCTACTACTGAATCCAAAACTAACGCATGTAAAACCGCAAAACACGTATAATTATCGTGATGTATATAATTTATTTTCCCAATATTGGTCTAATCCAGTGATTTACCCCTATATCCTCTCTATGGAAGTATCGAGTGATTCGAGTGTAGTGTTAAATTAGTTAATTTGAGAAAAATATTTAATACGAATAGATTCCTTACTGTTTTATTAATGTCATTGAGTTGTTACTGTATAGGAGCAGCGAAGTGCCACTTTGCGAACATTTAAGGGATACTTCTTAACGTTAAGTATTAAAGGGTTAAGCGGGCACGGTTTAGAGATGGTAACAGCAGTATGAATGTACAATAGAATGGCATTTTAAATGGAACCTACTACGATTGTTTGAATAGCTGTTGACAACACCATTTTCATTTATGTGACTCCCGTTCAAGTCTGTTAAAGATGTTAAGAAGATTTTCAGTTAGAGTCAACTGGTCTTTACGTGACACATTTTGTTGATATTACAAATTTTAATATAACACTTCGCTAGCACTGATGCAATACAATTCGGCACTGATTGTTAAAATAGTTTTTACACATTAAAGAGATCATAATCATTTGAAGATTTACATATTATAAATTTACATATTATAAAACAAAGTCCTCCGCCGCGTCTGTCTGTCTGTCTTTTCGCGATAAACTCAAAAACTACTGCACCGATTTTCATGCTGTTTTCACCAATGGATAGAGTGGTTCTCGAGTAAGGTTTTAGTTTATAATTTACAAAGTTACGAGGGAGAAGTCGCGGGCAGCAGCTAGTTACCAATAATATAAAGTTAGTTTTTTTTATAATCAATTATCTTTTAATAGAAAATAAATAAATAACAAAATAATAGAGAATGTCACAAGAAAATTCATCTCAAAGTTCTCTGTCCAAGCCATTAGTTTGAAGAGGCCCAATTTTCGCGAAGACGGAAAGAAGTAGTTCACGTAATAAATGCGTTGGGAAAATCGTGTGAAAATATTGACGTCGTATACATTATTGGCGATATTTACAAAGTGTCCGAACACTAACGCGAGTTTGGAGGATCATTTATCATACGATACAAATATATATCAATATCTAGCGGCTCGGGTCGACATCGACAGTAACTAATGGGTTATCCTCACTCGCTGTTTTGTTTGTGAAACTTGATTTACGTTGAATAATTAAACAGTATGGAACAGTTTAAAATAACTCGTCTGACAATTTAAAAATAAATATAAATTGAAAGTTGCCTAGTTTACTACGACACTCTGATGAATATTCCATCACATTTCTCTCGGAATTAACACATGCCGTTTCGAATTCTATTTAGTATTGCACTTCTGAATGTTCTTCGATTTCATGTGTGAACTAGGTCACTTGCTACAACGGTAAAGGAAGTTTATAGTGATGAAACCTACATGTCCTGTTAACTAGCAACTAACAGACTTGGGAATTTATGTCAATTTGCAACCAATTGAGTCGAGTCCTGTGCATAGAAGTGGAACTCGTAAATTCTCAGATTGTAAATAAAATCTACATAATAATAAAAAGTAAAGAATAATAATTGTAATACTTACACGTTGATTAATAACTTGTCAACAGATAACCGTCGCTAACAACAATTTAGAGAGTGTAAAAAAGTGTACTTAAATTAATAAAATTACCTGAGATCATGGGTTTCGCACACTAACCGAAATTCAGACCAGATTCATTTTTAAAGTTGACCCTGCCGGGAATCGAACCCGCGATAACTGAGATGGATGACTCTTGGATCAAGGCAAACATTCTAATCACTCATCCAACGGGCTCGTTAAAGTGTATTGTGAAATTTCGTGTATAAAATCTAATATACAATAATCAGTTCCATAATAAAATGTGTTATTACTAAAGGAAATGGACTTAAGTTGTTATTATAATATATATTTACTTATTTATTACAAATAAAGGCCAATGAATTTAGTTGTGATCAAACGTTTTTTCTTAGCTAGTACCTACATTTATTTATGTATGTTGTATGTTTATAAACATCCCGTGTAAGTAAGATAAACGCCCACAAACATTAGCTCTCTCCATTAATGCGTCTATAGAAATACCTTCTTAATCAGAACAGCTTTACCACTTCAGTAGAAGGGAGAATATCACATTATACAGGATGTTCACACTATACCTAATATTAGCTATTTATTTATTTTAATCCAACTGATAAAGGATTAAGACCTAAGTGGGGACAAGGGACGCCAAATCACCCAATGCCCTTAGTATAGTCAGAGCCTTGAATCGTCCAGGTATTATTTGTGTTTTTAGCCACCTACCATCAAGTGGACCATCAGTCTGCCTGCTTCTTTCAAATAAAATTAGGGATTTTAATCAATTAATGAGTATTATATATTTCAATATTCCTACTAAAGCGATATACTTTATGAATTCGTAATTTAGAGCAATCAACGGATACTTCAGCTTTATTTGAGAACATTGATTTTGTATCAAGGTACTGCGAATACTCTGTTAATTGGATTCGGATTTGTTAATCCTATTTATTTATTGTATCTAAGCTTTCGTGAAGACTTTAATGGGATTTAAAAGGCATTTTTAATTTTAAAGCTTTGAATATTTTTCTTACTTAAGCGTTGGCTTCAAAGATTTTTCGTATTTTAAGATTTAAGTAGTTTTGGATGAAATGTAGCCTATGGTCGGTTACGTAGTTAAGCCGTGGAAAGGTGAAACACAGACAGACAGACAGAGTTTTCATTCACATTAATAATATTAAGTATTGATGAGCAATAAACTTTCAATAAATTAATGTTTCATCACCTAAGAAAAAGGGGCGCGGATGAAGTCGCAGACTTAAGATAGCTTATGATATTACTAAGATCAAACTTAACTTATGTGCACTTAATCCTAATTAATAATCAGCCTGTATATAAGTGCGAATGGCCACTTCTAAAGTATACTCGAAGAGTGTGTCTACAAACAGTGGGCAGTAAATCCTCGGCTTTAGGGGATACCTCATTACTAACTTTTGTCGGACTCCGAGTTAACCGACTTCCGGCTGCTTCTTGTTATAACTTTTTATATTTGTTTACTTTTATGGTCACCCTTCTAAAAGACTTTCACTATTAAGTAATTGTAATGATTATACTGTTTCATATTGGAATTAGTTATTTATTTATTAACTTTTTATAAATAAATAACTAATTCCTTCGCTTTTTATATTTTTAGACGATCCCTCAGAAACCTACCATTTAATCCAAGTAATAAACTATCTGTTTGCCAGATTTCATCTAAATCCGTTTAGCTGTTTTTGAGGAACAAACATCCAAACATATAAACTAGGCCTAACCTAACTTATGTCCAATTTGATTTAATAGGAAACGAAGAGAGTATGTATAGTAGGTGCTAGTAGAGTCAATGTTTAATTAATACAAGGTAGCCTTATCAATCTAACAAGACTTTTTTTATTACAAATCTGTATTGTGCTGTACATTTAATTCATGCATTTAATATTTAAGTAAATTAAACAACTACATACCACAGCTAGAGAGGTTGCAATAATAAAACCGGTGGCATTATAAGAGAAACGTTTCTGAAGTATGACGAGTGTTCGCTCAAAGCAATTTAGAACTGCTGACGTGTACCAAGTTTTACCTCAGAACAAACAGGGGTTCATAACTACATGAGCTTATGAGAAGCTGAGCGTGAGTGTATGTTCGACTCTCGACGTAACTTAAAACTTTACTGTCTACAAGTTACAATTGATTTTTACAGTATTTTATGTGCTTAGTGCTGAACGGTAAACCTGTATTAAAAAGAAGGAATATACAAAATATTTTTTATTAAGTTATTTACATTACATTTGTTATGAAAAACTTAGTCAAGAAATTTTGGGACATAATTATTGCTCGTGTCATATTGTAATTAACAAAATTATTGGTGAGAAAAATATATTTACTTATATTTCATGATTCCTTTAGTATGTAAGTAATTGTTTTGTATAATATTTTTAATATATATAGTTATCGAATATAGAAATATTTATTTTAATTCTTATACATAAGTGAAGATATTTCGTAATCTAGAAAATTATTAAAAATGTGATAGTTGTTATCTATACAAGAAATTTTATTTACTTAGATAGGTACCTATATAAAATTGACAAAATTGCAAAGCAAATTCACTCTGCTGCTGAAGTCACTTTATACGACAGCAAAAGCCAAACACAAACAACATCCAATTATACTCCTCTTGTTGCTACGAGCATAAGTGACACGTCATATCAACATGGATACGTTCATTTCAAATTCCAATTTTACACAAAAGATAGCTACATCAGCGAACTTGAATACAAAGATATATTACTAGCTGGGGTCCGCGACTTTGTCAAAGCAATATAATATAACCCTTGCTTGACCCCTTGTTTCTATAACACTTTGGCCTGACGTTATTCTAGTCAAAGTCAAAGATAGATTTATAAGATAATCCAGGTCAAAGTTTTTTTAGGTAATAAAACATTCATTCAATCTTTACTGCTCATACATTTTCATAAGGCCTTGATTTTTTATTTTTATTTCCTAATGATCCCACGACGAGAACGGTACTATTTTTTCTGGATGAAACGCGTTCCCTATGTCCTCTTCTGTATCACTGACAATTTGTATGAAAAATTATATCATCGTTTGAGTAGGTAGTTAAGGCGTGAAAGCGTAACAAACATACAAACTTACTAAGGAATTGATTTGAATACACAAAGTTTCAATAACACGAATCAGTCAGCGAAATAATTGCAACAGGTATGAACACCAGCAAAACAGGCAATTCAATGCAAGCAGTAACTCAGTAGTATTTTCATTTTGTATGTCCTAACTAAATGTTGTTGCCCATTGAAAACTGCCCGGACGGAAGTAAACTACGTGGAACAAGTCGTAAATACAAAACGTAATATGTTGCTAATGCTTACGTGAGCAAAAATATATTTAATTGCATGAGAGCCACGGATGATTTTCAAATATCTGTTTACTGAAGGTATGTTAAGTAATTTGGGGGAAATGTCGAAAAGCTTGAAGCATACCGTAGCTACAGTGCGTTTTGTGTTCATTGCGGTGCGGGGCCAACTTCTCCTAATATGCACTGTTGTGTTAGTTTACTGAATGAACTGACTTGCGTTCAGGGCGTTATACTTAATGTAATTATTATGCACAATTTCAAAATATCTTTTTTTATGATAATTTTCCAGTAAGACCGCCAATAGGATCCAATAGGAGCAGCCTGTTTGATCGCTTAAAAGTTTTTACAAGTTTCTTACAAATATATATTTCAAATGTTACTTATAGCCAATGATTTTTGCAGTTAATTAAACATATACCTAAATAACAAACGAATAAAATTATCACCCAAACTTTTAATTCACAAACCTTTCAAAATAGTTATAAAACAACTTACTATAGAAAGTCAGGAACCCGACATGCATGATTGCGTCATCACTTTTTCTTTCGGCGTTATAATGCGAAAAATATGTTCGACGGGCGTCGTGTCGACATTCCTCATAAATCACGGACCACGGGCTTGCAGAATTGTAAATGTTGAGACTTCCAAAGATGTTACATAATTCAATTTGAAAACTACATTAGTAATTTTCAGGAGTATTTATTTCGTGTTGCTTTTAGATTACTTTGATTCACAATTGATTCAACACATGTATTAACAACACATCGTTATTCTGCTTTTATGGAATTATATTTTATATAGGATCTACATTTAAATTTCTATGACAGCGTTGCGAACAGTCCACATATCCTTAAGAAAATTTTACTCCACGAACAACACTTATGGATAAACTGTTACATTATCCATCGTAGACACTCCGTGCTTCTCTCTGTGGATAATAGGGTTGTCAAAGTAATTGGTTAAATGTAGCCAAAAAAAACTGGCATCCTTAACAGTGTTCTTAAGTGTAATTTATAAATATTATACTGTAAATAAATCAATGATGATATTCATATTGTTTTTGTTTTGCTTGTCTTCATATTATTTTAAGTACCGTACATGCCTATGTCTAGCCACATTGAATATACTTTCCTCGTTCTTCTTCTTATAATATTATCTTTTTCTTTTTAACCTTGGCTTTAATTTTATATGTAATAAATATTTATAATATATGAAAATTATAAAATATTTTTTATAAATAGTACATGTTACATTGTACACACCTCGCGAACACTAATATTAATTTTCTGTGACAATTGACAACCCTACACGTAAGTCTATGCGAAAATATCCACCGTTAAGAGGTCTTGTTAAGTTGGTAGCACGCCAGCAGAAGCAGTACCATAACTAACCATCAAACACCCTCGTGTACTTAGAATAAATTTTCAATACTTTTGAACACGGGTCGTTAGTTCTCTTCAAGGGTTTTCGTATATTTACGCACTAAGCTTATCTTTAAGATGTAACACAGGGGAGTGAACAATACAGATGCCGCGATGAGTTTTCCGAAACTTTTTCTCTTAATGTCTTTTTAATACTCACGAGGACTTCAACTAGACTTAAGTCTGGACTTGGTAATGATTGATGGTTTCGTCCTTTCAATGGTGAGAGATTTTGAGATATTTGGTGTGTAAATAAAAATGCTAAATAATTTTATTTTAGGATGGTTAAACCTTATATTTGAAGACATTATCTTTAAATTTCACGTTAAATATCATGTACCTTTAAATATTTTCCTTTAAAACTATTTAGCACCTTATGCTAAATCCTCTATTTAGCAAGTACCAAGTAATCTACTAAATAACTCGATAATTTTTTTCTTTTACTGACGGATAGAAGGTAAAAACTATTAACCTAAAAATACCATTCTAGCCTCTAAATTTAAATAGGTATTTATAGAGCACTTACGTACCTTTAGGTGTCTGCATGGAAATTGATATTATGTACACGTAATTTTTTTTATTTCACAGACCATGACTTCGTATTTACCTCTTTTTCTAAAGTGTTAAAACATTTATTCAATCTTAATTGCTCATTACCTATATTTGTGTCAGGGAAAAAAAGGTCATTACTTACATGGAGTCTTGCGAAGCTGATTTTTTTATGTATCCTCAGATGTATCTTCTGTTTCTATTGGCGCTCTGTGTTCACGACTGACAAGCAAGGTGCTAAATAAACAGGCACACTTCCCGTTTGTAACGATAACAATATTTTGAAGCAGGTGGGCGAGTGTTAGGGGCTCGTGTGTGAACACCGCTTAATGAGAATGCCTTGCAAACACGGAAAATCTTTTTTACATCGTCCCTCACACATCTATGGAAACATGTACAAGTGACCTTGTTTTTTTTTGTACAAGCTATTTCTTTCTTCTAATTAGACAGGTTTCTTAATTAAAGTTTATTATTTCATTTATTTAATGTGACTAAACTGTTAAGAAACAATAAGAAAGTACGCGCGCCGAATGTCAAAAACCGTCATTTTAGTCATCAATTTTTGCAATAATTACTAAAATATTTATAAAACTACAGCATTTTTTTTTTATTATAGTGAAAGTATAATATGTTTATAGTGATAAGATGTTTCAATAAATATTGAAAATTCAAAAAGAGCATAAAAAAGACACACCCCCGAGTGATTATTGCTTACTCCTTATCTACCTTTGTTTTCATTGCCCACTGTCATCGAGGTCAACAAAGAAAATAAAATAAACACACATCACCAGCAGTGTACTAAATATAGCTCTAACAAATATCGCTATGCTATAACTTTATATTTAAATTGCAAAAGTGTACAATGCACACAATATAGTCTTGAATGTAACAAAACATCGAACCTAGGAATAAACCACAAACTCTGCTATCAATTGAAAACCACCCGAGCGTGATTCCTCCTTTATACACCACACAAGTTTTGGAAAATTCTAACGATAACTTCTGTAGAATTAGCAAACAAAACTCAACTTTGTACCTCCCGTTTAAGATCATTTTTCCCATGTGCGTTGCTTCAACATGTTACGTTTTGTCTCGAAGCGCTTCATGTCTTGTAACGTACAGTATTGTGTGCTTCGTTAGTGCTTTGCAAGATATTAATTGTGCAATACAAAGTGATGTTACGAGCTTTTTGAAGGATAGCTTACACTTATAGGTTATTATGATTGTTGGTTTTATTTCGGCATTACAGAAGACATAGAGTATATTTTATCTGGAAGTACTGTTGGACGTGGACGAAGTTTTTCATATGTAACAATAAAACATAGGCTTTTTATTTATAACCAGCGACCAGAACCAGGCTTCGCCCAGGATGGAATTTTTCCATAGCTTCCTTGTTAATAATCTCTCTTTCATTAAGTGAAAACCGTATTAAAATCCGTTGTTTGAACAGCCCATTAATAAATAATTCATTTGTGTTAATTTTATTAATTTTTAAAATTTGCCCGTTATACAGAGAGAAAACAGACAGATGCGGAAAGCGACTTCAAATGCTTCAATTCAAATGAAATTCAAGTAAAGAATATAAAGAAAGAAGAAGATTACCTTTACTCATTATGTATTTATTCCATTAGTAGTATGAAAATATTAATTTTACAGAATCCTACATGTTACTACTCACTATCATCATGATTATCATTATCATCATCATATATTATTATATATTATTATCATCATTATCATTGGCGAGATAAATGGACTACCATTAACTCGATGAAATTATGGATTAGGTTTGTAAGACCCCTCTTTAAATGTTATTTTAGTCAAAATTTCCCGACAAATTCCACACATTTTTATAGACAAATATTACTTTCAATCACTTTTTAATATTTGCGATAACACAGGTGCTGTCAATTTATCGTCGACAAAAACGATCGAAGCATCATTTATTACCATCCTTCTACTAATGGAGGTGTCATGTTACCTTTCTTATAATGCCATCCACTTATATTTGCTGCCAAGAGTGGCGCCGATGTGTTCAACAAATCACTATGTACAACATAACTAATAGCTATAAAAATATCTTTAAATTTCCAGACGAATTTTATAGATTTTTAAGACACATACAACTGGAGAGGCTTACGTCATATACTATTAATAATATAAAATTGTAGTACGATATGCATGCATATTATGTCGAAATAAAATATTTTACATATAATCCTGTGTACCAATTTTTCATACATTATTGAGCTTAATCGTTTTCAAATTAGAGTAAATAAATTATTTCAACAATAATATTATTTTTTGTGACATTAACTACAAAATTTAGTTCTGGTAGTTATATACCTACAATTTTTAGGTTAGGGTTTAATTATTTTATTTATATGAAAAATGCTTAACCTCCAAGTTTTAATGAAACCTTATCTAAGTATATAATAGCTTATTAATCAGCTTGTCATCTTTATCACATTGCGAGCTCTTTTAACTTTAGAGGTGTGAGATTACATCACCCTTCCATATAATTCAATATACACATTTCAACATTAATGTACAATAGAAACTACAGTTACCTAGTTTGTATTGAAGTTCACAAACAATAGGCGTGTGTAAATAAACACATAATGGGCATTCAATTTTGGCTCTGTATTGTCCCCCATGTGGTTCCTAGACTAACGTTTTGTTGGTCCTGTTCTATACATTTTGGCATTCAGCACACTTGTGCTCTATAGGTTTTATTCAGGAAGCCTGATATATGAGGTGGATGCTATCACCTAAAACGCTAATTGCATTTCTACCGTTGAATTATTGCTTTGAATGTATGGGGCAGACCAATTGAATACTAGGTCCTCGTAAAATATTTAATTATCATGCTATATTTGTATGTATGTTACACAAGTCATAATGGTTGAATAGCTATCGCTAAATTTATTATTGAATGTATTTTTAATACTCAGCCCAGGCAACACATAGGCCATATAACAGTATGAAATTCACAAATTATTCTGTTTAAAACTTTGTTATAAGGGTATTAGAGCTGACAAGTTAGACAAATGCTGTATTGAATGATTTTTGGACTATTATAACACTATGGGCTATTATGGGCTTCTTGTTGCTTATTCAGCTATTATGTTGCTACTATACAGCTTAAAGCAATTTATTTTGTGTCCAAATTGCTTGGATAACGGCTGATAACGGCAAAGAATATTCAGCCATTCTGTGTTGCTTGAGAGGAGTCTTATAAATTTACAAAGTAACTATTGTTGACCTTTTCTACTGGAATCATAAAACAAGAAGTTATTAGAGTGAGATTAAATAGTCAATAAAGATTTTGAATAATAATCTTTTTTAAATAGCTACAATATTAATTGAAATAAAAATATTATCTAGTTCTAGAGTAAAATGAAATTTTATTTCTTCATTCTTTATCAATTCATATAATAATAATTATGTATGTAATCATACATATTATTATATAAATGATAAGGAAACGAAAGAAATAAAATAAGAAGTAAAAAAATAATAATAATAAAAGTACTAAAAAGTTTTAGTTTACTCGAATAAATACCTATAGAGACATAAATTTTGGCATTTTAAAAAAGATTTATGTAAAATCAATGCCAATCTGGCAAATAAATCGGTAAGTAATCGACTTATTGTTAGTTACAATCAAAAGCTTGTATAATATAGTATTTTATTATAGGAGAAAATTGTAAAGAATTTTTTCATTTTACAAATTTATTTTTCACAATATCGAATATTAAAAATCTTTTAAACATCTTAAACAGTTCAACTTTAGCAGGGTCTCCAAAGTTCGTCTCTGGCTTACTGAAAGCAAGTTAAATTCTATTTTAGAAAATAGAAAACTCTTGGAATGTTTAAACAGGTAAGGAGCTGAAGCAAAGCTGCACTAAAGCTTAAAATTCTGAGTGTAAAATGTTTTAAGAATTGCTTCGATAAGTTTCCACGTTGTAAAAGTTGTAATCTGTTTTTTAAACAATATTAATTATTTAAACGCAGTACACAACACAGTGAAAAATGTGCTGATAAAAATATAATTTCGCGTTTTGTTTTGCTTCAGGCAAAAAAGTATAGATAGGTATCAGTTTCGATTATAGATTATTGATTTTACTAATTGAAATATTTATTGATTTTACTATAATGTTACATAGACCCATATTAATTTACTCATAACTGTGTGGAAGTACGAGTAGGTAAAACTTATTTAAAATCTAAGGGATGAAAACCCGCAACAAGTGAACGAAACAACTCACTTGTTTGTTACGTTCACAGTATTTAATTTGCGTAGTTTTAAACGTATTAATGACTTTTTCTATTCATTATACAGTCAGCAGAAAAACACCCAGCAAATGAAACATTTTCTTAATTTTTTTTAAAACCTAGGTACTCTGTGTGCAAATGCCCTAATTCCCGAAATGCAGATGTAAATTGCAATTTTATCGTTTGTCGCAATCAAATTCTAGTTACCTCTACGATTTATTACGGAACCGTATTTTATTTATAAAAATATATTAATAGGATTGAGATTTTCTTTCCTACATATTAGGTATACTTTTTTTCAATTGAGTCATCTTTCAAAGTCTATATAAGTTAGTCGTATTTATTGCGTGAGCTCTTGGTTATTAAAAATTAAATTGTGTGCAAATTTTGGCATGCAAAATCGTTCAGGATCAGCAAAATAATTAGCAAGGAATACCTATGTATTCCATTACCTGTTACCCATGGATTTAATACAAGCGATGGTACAAGTCGATACAAAAAGAAATTCAATACAATAAAACTATAAGCTACTATTCACTTTATTTTTTACTATTTACTTATTTCTTTTTTACTATTACTTACATCTTTACATTGAAACAGTTTCACTTAACCTACACATACCTAATTAGATAGACAGACGAAGTCGCGGCCATAAGCTGTAAGTACGAGTATATATCATGTTTTATTATATTTAGTTATACTTAGTTCAATTTTGCATCACCATTACATACTAAGGTAGGATACTAAAATAAACAGATTTGGAACAACATTATTAGAGCTCCGTATTTCATTATGAATTCAACCCCACCGTCTGCGATGTGTAATGGTGATCATAAATGCATATTGCAATAATAGTGTATTATCAAAGTACACATTAATTTCAATGTATTAGCTTATCTTCGCGACTTAGTTCGCGTATCTTCTTTATATTCCATCATCATCATCATCATCATCATCATCATCATCATCATCAGCCACCACGCATGGTCATCTGTTTTGCATATCCTGCGTAGCTCTTTAGGTTTATATGTCTGTTTATATCTGTAGGTGTTATAACATAAATTTATGAAGTCGCCTTTGCGCTTCTGTGCTAAACTCCTTCTAAACCACTCAAAGGATTGTTGTTCTCATCATCAGTTAGATAGTTCATATATTTTCTCAATAAATATTATTATTATCTATTATTGATGGTAGGCGGCTACCGTCGCCTATAACACAAGCAATAGGCGCTGTCGACCATAGAAGGATTAGGGATAACGGATAAAGGATAAAAGTAATGGATTCTGGCATTCCTTACTCATTACCTAAACACATCAGCACATAATATATGCTGTTATTTTACGGTGGTCTTCTGTAAGGGGGGCCAAATGACTGCGAACGTAGTCACCATTGTGCTTTGCCTTGTGGCGTTTCGCAGTCACTTGAACTTTTATGAAATAATCAACTTTTTATGTACAACCAAAGTAGCCGATACACATTACTTACGTAGGCCACAAACCTTAATAAGAGAAACATAAAAATGACGTAAGAGAATTGTACGCAGTGTGATTTATTGTTCGCACAGAATATTTACTCGCCATAATCTCATTCGTCTAATACCGAGACCATAATAATTCATGGTGTGCAGCTACCAAATACACACCTTACTGCATAGCCTTTGAAAACCATTGTCTCGGTACCCCCTTTGTAAATATATAACTAACTTGGTTGTAATACTTTGCCGGTAGACCTTTGAATATGCGAAAACAGCCACTATATTAGTTGCGTAAAGACTAGAATGCTCTGTTTATCACCTGGTTATAGGGCAGGTAGGCATGAATGCACCATCATATTTGTTATACATAAAGGTTGCGTTTCTGTAGATCCGGTTCCGGTGCGAATATTATTATACTTTACCCATTACTTTCTTCTGGAATGGTGATAAATTACTCCTTAATTTATTAGTTACTAGCACTTAGAGCCCGCGACTTCGTCTGCGTTCAAAAAAAAAATAATAATGAAGAAATATAAGTAACACTTGACCTCTTTGCTATAACACTTTGGCCAGGCGTTAGTTTTGTATTTTAATTTTGTCCTCACAAACTTTCGCATTTATAATAATGACGTATTAGTAGTCTAAGAAAATGCGCTCGAATGATTTTATAATAGCTGTTTTGAAGTGTTAAAACAAAATGAAACCTTTATTGTTCCTGAGAGAGCGTTCGTGGTGGCCAAATACGCTTGGACACGTCTGTAAACAATCAATATGCTAATTCCGTTAACTGTGCCCTCAGGTGCTCACTATTGTCCAGTTAGATTTAACAGCTGCAAATATAGACATTCCGAAATTAGTTTTGATTCACTTAGATTATAGGTAAATAGAGGCATACTCTTCGCACAGGTGCTTGGCTAAAAGGCAATTTTAGATGTCCTTAGAAAATGAAGCTGGTCATAGCTAGTTGCGTTATATCAAGACTACGAGACCCTTAATATTTTAAAGAATCGAGTGAAACTTTTCACATCCTAATGCTTTTAACATCAACTCTTTATAAGGTTGTAACAATTTTCAATAGCTATGTCTATTGTTCGTGATTCCGCAATGCGCGCTGCGTAAAATTGCACAGAAATCATAAAAGTTTATTCCCGCAGCCGCCGTTTTGCGTTTGCCCTGTATTATTTTTTATTTCTATTCGCGCACGTGCCGCGGCCATTTTAAATCCAAATGTAATTGAGAGTTATGCAAATTTTTCCTCTGGTATAATCTTTTGAGATTTTTTTTTTTTCAAATATGTGAATGCCATTTCATACAAATGTAAAAACGTTTGAGAGCTTTCTGAATTCAAATTGGAAATTGTAAATTATTCAAACATTATTTCGACATAATATGGACCTAGAAAGAAACCTATGAAAGCTGAGCTGAGCTGAAACCTATGTCAGCTCGCATATTATTATGATTTTTGTAGCGAGTTAAAATTGCAGTCATAAAAATTGCATAATTATATATGAAATCTACTAGCTGGCGCCCGCGACTTCGTCCACGTTGAAAAAGAAAAAAGTAGCCTATCCTGTGTCCTGTACGTCTAAATGTTTATCTACCATGATTCTCAAAAACACCAGTCTAAGAAAAAAGGGCGCGAATCTCAAGTCGCGTGCAAAAGTTAGTGAATAATAATTATAGACTATTTTTATTTTATTTTTTAATATTTTTAAATTGTGCCCATCATGATTCAAGCAAGCATAATAAGTCTAATAACGTGCTGTTTAATCATCTTCCATCATCCCTTTTTTTTACAAAGTAACATTTAAAAAAAATAAGCTCTTTTGCATGGTTGTTTTGCTCAAAAGAGAAAAAAAGCTCGTAAATGATGACATATTTTCTTTGTAATTCCATTCGTTCGACCGACTACATTAAAATAACGCGTTACAACATATAAATCTTCAGGCCATTAAGCCCTTTGGAAGCAGGCACGGACAGGTGGTGTTATTTTTGCACCGGAAATTGGGTGGCCACTTTTAATTTCTGTACATTACTTTGATGCACGCGTCCTGTTGCTTTAACGGTGTAAATGAAGAAGGAACCAACCAGCGTTTACTTTTCATATTAAACTAGCAGGTGCCCGCGATTTTGTCCGCGTTGAAAAAGAAAAAAGTAGTCTATCCTGTGTCCTGTACGTCTAAATGTTTGTATACCAAGTTTCATGAAAATAAGTTAATTCGTTTAAGAGTTATGGAGGAACATACATCTGAAAATCTGACCTTTTGAAAGTAAAGGCATAAAATACCTGCACTTACAGATTTATTATTAGTATGTATTGATGATCATATTATTAAATACAAAATAACAGTACTATTCTATACTAATATTACAAATAGGTAAAGTTTGTATGTTTGTTTGTTTTAGTAATAATAATATTGCACTATACAATACTACAATCTACAGTTTATTTCCAAAAATCGGTCACCTTAAATTGTCAACGGAGCTTGGGTTATCCAAGCGTTCTAACTAAATCCTCCAAATTTTTATATTTCTGTGCTTGGTCTTGGCAAATTATAAACGATTTTTAAGCATTGGCATAAGCATAAAAAAATAATAATAAAAAAATATGTCTATGAAACTCTTTACCTTCTACGCTTCTAATCTATAGCGCAGTTGATCTAACTGAAATGCATGTCTACTTCGTACTATTGCTAGTCATAGTGACTGTCCCTTCACGCGTTTATCTAAAAGGATCCGAATGACGAATGGTATTTATTATACTAAAACTTACATAGCCATATTTCGACAATTGAGTCGATAGCAGAGTGGCGCAGTGGAAGCGTGCTGGGCCCATAACCCAGAGGTCCGTGGATCGAAACCACGCTCTGCTAATGCTATTTGAGTAACTCGCTTATTTCGAAATTTTTTTGAAGACCTTCACAGGGAGCTCCATTCAATTAGATTAAATTGAATGTATTTACTGAATGAAATATAACTTGAAGATAATTTCTTTAATCAAAGCGGACACAAAAAGCACGATATTCAATACAAAACTAGCTGTGCCCCGCGGTTTCATCCGCCATTTAATTTAAAATGATCTAGGCGCGCATATTTCAGCATTACTTTTGTTTTTTGTTAATTTTTTACGTTATCTTTGTCTTGCTGAAATAAATAGAGTACAGTGTTCCTCTTTGATTGAAAATCGATGAAAGAGGAAAAACTATTATTATTTCCATTTTTTTTAAATAATACAAGCTAGTATATGTAAAAAAAGGTAGGTGTACTGCGTTGCAATCTCGATGCAGTGAAACAATCTCAGTTTTTAAGTAAATGAAGGGAAACCCAAGCTAAACCAATTAAAAACCTATTGCAATATTTCAAGCTGCCTGCAGTAAATGAAGCATACAAACTTAAATAGCTTCTCCTCAAGCTAATTGGTCCTATATACCCGTTTAGTGTCGGCAACATTAAAATATTGCACTTCTAAAGAGAATTACACCACTATAAAGTGTTTTAAGTTACAATATTATAGCGTTTTACTTGTAAAAAAAATTCCCGGTATTCTTTTCGGTTTTAGAATAAATAAATTAAAACAAAACATATAGGTAGTAAGCAAAATTTAAAAACATATTAGATTTTTCTACGGGCAAGGCAAGAGAGACTAAGAAAGAGTCGTAGTTACGTCATTATTCTCGAAAAGGTATAAGTAAGTAAATGTGCCTAATTATATTGTATATATTTTGTTCCATAAAACTCTATATAACAGTTATTACAATTTAAATTAAGAATGAAGTGAAATTAACTTTAAATGTTTATTAAGCAAACTGATATTAATCTAAACTTTGAATTTCACTGTGTATCATCCCAGTATTCAAGTATGGAATATTGAATAATATTCTAGGAAAAGATTTGGACAAAGAGTAGATGATAACTTTGATGATAGAAAGGATAAGGGAACTTAATACAACACAGTACCCAGTAAGTACCTACAAAATATGTTCTACGTGAATTTTTCAGTTTTAGTCTTCTGTGAGGGGATGATTTGCTTGAACAAATTAAAAATTGAAAAAAAAATGATTTTCAGTTAATGTGAGTTATGTAGTAGTCAATTTAAGCTCTAGGAAAAATCAAATGTAGTCAGATTATGTTCTAGACAGTCCAAGACCAACCCAGTTTCTTTGCAACCACGCTGTCACTTTATAGCTTACACCATACGTATAACTGTCTTCATCTCCACTGCTGGCTAAAGCTACTCTAAACAATCTCAGTTCATCATGGTTAGGTACAAGACGCCGTACATATGCATAGCATGTACCTAGTTGTTTAGTTAAAATATCACACATTAATTTCGAACCTACAATTCTGGGTTGGTTATTTATGTTATGTTATATGTATGATGGACAAGCAGAGGGCCTATTGAATTAGAACGTCGCCTGTAAATCTCTGCAACTGAATGGCACAAGAAATATTATGAGAGAAACAGCAGATATAAGTAGAGGTTTGAGTTGTGGGTATACATTAGTCATGCAAACACAACGGCTTTCGTGCTATTATTTTGCATTAGTTTACTCTAAAGCTACGTAACTGTCAACAGTCGCAGTTTGGTTTCGAAACGAAGTTTTCCAAAATGACAATATCTTTCATCAATTCTGAAGACATAATCCGACCCCGTTTCTTGCCCGTAACCAGCATGTGAAGAGGATTACATGGTTAACAACTATACGCTTGGAGACCAAATTAAATGGATCCACCCCACCTCTCTCGTCTAATGCAAAAGTAAATTAAACATGTGAAAATTAAGGTTTTCCCAGAGGTCACATGAAATGGTTTTAAGTAATCTTTAGCAAAGGGTGAATTCTGGTGAAATTAGGAATTTCGCCAAGCGTGCCGTTGCTTGGCAACCTTTTGGAGGGATCTTAAAGATTCTTTAATAAGCTGACATTTTTTTTATTAAAATATCGTCTTTGCAGCCAAGACAATTTTCAACATTTATTTGGGATAAATATTATTAAAAAATATACATTAAGTTATTGTATATTTGTGGAATAGTTAGCACATTTTCTACATATTTTGAAATCTTAGTTCACGTTCAAATGGGACGTTGTGAAGACTCATCTCGTATAAGATAAACAGTCTATTCTATTGCAATAGTCTATTGCAAGAGACTGCTGCCACCTTTGAAACGTCCAATGAGGTTATAATATAAAGATGTAGCCGGCAAGAAAGCATAATAATAATACCTTAGGAGCTAATTTAACAAGATTAAAATTCATTTGACTGTGTAAAGTCTGGATGCCGAACACTGTACTGGAAGATTCATCAATATAAATTAACAAAGAATACTAAAAATACAAGTTAAAATCTATAATAGATACAAAAATGTAAGAAACGACGTCTAGGGAGAAATGCTCAAGTCTCACCAAAAATACTAACTTATTATTGATAAGGCGTTAAATAAATAGCAAATATTTATAACTGCAATTAAACAATTTAAATAAGTTTAATGAATCCGTTCGAGTAAAAACCGCTGCATTATTCATCGGTACCGTTTAATTTTTATTTGAATACTTTAAAGCGACCATTAAAATGTCCATTTAAAATTAATACCGTCGTCAATTTTAACGGCGCTTGTCCTGTTGTACTAGGCAAGCAAATAAAATGAAATACGCATTTATATATTTAATTCACTGAAACTATATTTACCCGGTTGGTTTACGGATTTATTTTTAAAACTATCTAGCTCTTTGAGTGCGATAAAAGCATATCTAAAATTATACTTAATTTATTTTTTATTTAACTGCGTAGCGTTCGAGTTTTTTCTTGTGTATATTTTTTTTTTCGTATTTATTACCATCATAAGAGACGTTATGATTAGGAAAATTGATACATAACAGTATGTCTAAAGTCACGAAGGCTTCGTCAAAGTATAAAAAATACAAATGTATTTATAATGTTTTTGTATTATTATAATAAATATTTATTATATATAGTAATAAATATGTTAATTTTTATATATTTTGTGCATCATCATATTTTTGTATATGTTGTTTGTGTTGGAAATTACGTAAATTAAATTACATAGACGCGAACAATTTCTGGAGCATACTTCATCCAAAAAAAGTACCTACTGTTCCCGTGGGATCATCTAATAAAATAAAAAAGAAACTAACGCCAGGCAAAAAAGCAATTACTTATATACTTTTTTCATTTTTCAACGCGAACGAAGTCGCGGGCAGTTTTAAGTAAAATTAACTATGCAATTAGAAAGTTTAGTTACAGAATTCTCCATTCCATAAGCATGCAATCAATGTGATTACTTCAAGGTTATGTAGTTCAAGGTGAATAGTTGGCGAGGCATGCGTAGGCGCATTGTAACACTTTCATTCATAAAACACCGGTTGAGTGCACACTGTCACTATTTCAACAGTTCATTGCAGTTTCAACCTTAGCTAGTAACATAAGGAACTATTTTACTTTGACTTTATTAAAAAAAGTCATGATCACAATCGATTATATCTACGATTAGGCAATGTAAGTACGTTGATTTCATTTAAACGAATAGCATTAAAACTTGCACATACTAATACGATGTAAGACAAAACAGCAAATCATGGCATTGCTAATGTTATGTTAAGCAGGTTTATATGATGTCAAAATTTAAGTTACGTCAAAATTTATAAACAACTAGCTGGTGCCCGCGACTGCGTCCGCGTAGAAAAGAATACAACGCCATCTACCGTATTTTGGATAGATGGCGCTATCTCCCGGGCCAAGTCGCTAGTATTTACTTTTATTTTAGATTTCCCGTAGGAATGAAGCATTTTCCCGCGGTAAAAAGTAGCATATGTTCATCACGAATAATGTCGGCTTCTAATGGTAAAATAATTTTTCAAATCGGTCCAGTAGTTTCGGAGCCTATTCTATACAAACAAACAAACTATCAAATCTTTCCTCTTTATAATATTAGTATAGATAATATTAGTATAGACTAGATGGAGCCTGCGACTGCGTCCGCGTTGAAAAAAAAAACCAATATAACACCTGAAATATTTAACGCTTTCACGATGGTGGCGCCTCCACCGTTTTCAACCGACTTCCAAATAAGGAGTCGGTTCTCAATTCGACTGTTTTTTTTATGTTTGTTACCTCATAACTTTCGACTGGGTGAACCGATTTTGATGATTCTTTTTTTTATTTGAAAGATGGTGCTTCCCATGTGGTCCCATTTCAATTTGGTCCAATTTTAACAATGGCATCCGTGACTGAGAAAAGACCATGAGACGGTTTGAAGTCGGTTGTTGTTTTTGTTAAAAAGAGTTATTTATTAATATTTTTATACGTTTCCTCGGAAACCTAACATTTTTTCGATGAGAAACATTATCCCATAATATGTTAATCCAAGTAATAAACCACATATATATATTATATGTGTACCAAATCCGTTCAGCGTTATTGCGTTATTGAGGAACTATCATTCAAACATACAAATTTGATATCTCTGTTCGTTTCTGTGACAAAAAAAGGCGTAGAAGCAGTTCTGCATATTGGTTAGTTACCAGATTAAAATTTTAAAACCCTAAATATATATATAAGAAATACAAAGTTTAAGAGTGTGTATTTAGGTACAGAGTTTTAACTATTAGATAAGAGTTACGTGGGCGCTAGACAATCAGGCCAATTGTATTGTGACTCACACGACCTAGACTAACGCCGGTTGTTGAACAAACGAGTTTAAATTGAGCTCACGTGTCGATGGAACTTTAACCAAATAAATTGTTATAAAATAAATGGCTTTACATCGTGTTCTTGAAACTTGAATTTTACGGATACGTCATCAAAATACGAGTAACATTGCTAAGTCATCTATTATTAGCAAGTATTAACTCCTTTACAGAAGACTACCAATGAAATAACAACTGTTGCGTGCAGAAAAATGCGTCTTATACAACAAATATTCGATAAATTTAATCTATACTAATATTATAAATAAGAAAGATTTGATTGTTTGTTTGTTTGTATAGAATAGGGTCCGAAACTACTGGACCGATTTGAAAAAATCTTTTACCATTAGAATACGACATTATCCGTGATGAACATAGGATACTTTTTACCGCGGGAAAAGACTTCGTCCCTCAGGGAAATCTAATATAAAAGTAAATACTAGCGGCTTGGCCCGGGAGATAGCGCCATCTATCCAAAATACGGTAGATGGTGTTTTATACTTTTCAACGCGGACAAAGTCGCGAGCACCAGCTAGTATACAATATATTTAATATTTTAAGGCTTAATAAAAGATTTAAATTCTTTACCTTAAAGCGGCTGTTGCCTAATAAAAGTGAATCTTTCGACCCACGTTCACGACTGCGTGGGACCGTTGCCTACGCATTTTCTGGTAAAACAGTGGCACAATACCCGACTTTGCAAATAAATATGTTAATTTACATGTTTGCTAATACCATTAAGATCCGATATCTAATTTATACAATTATTATTTTAATAGTTTTAAAGTGACTAAAGGGCAATGTAGGCTTGCTGTGCTAGTCCAGTGCGTCATTGGCTCGACTACCAATACAACAGACGCAAGTTCAAATCACTGTTGGGCCTCTGAGTGTTTTTCGTTCTCGTGTGTGGAAAAAATGTTGGTCATATTCCTTACTACATAGAATTTATACTATTATTTATATTATCTATACTCTATATAAATTATAAAAAATAAAATCGCTGCCGCCTCTAACTGTTTCTTTGCTCACTTCTTTTAAGATTTTGGTACGGTTTTCACTAATGAAAAGAGCGTTCATGCATAAAATGTGTAGAAAAATTTTCACCCACGTGAAGCCGAAAGCGAGTCGCTATTATTGTATAAACTCCGGTATTTAAATCTCTCAAAGTCAATCCGCCAAAGAGATCAATCACTGAAGTGTTCCTGAATTCTGAAACAACTATTAGTCTGGATTGTTTGCGATTACTTGGGCTGTAATCGATGCTTTGATATAAACTCACCGGTGAGTGTATTTCTGCTCGTGTCTGATTGTCGACATTATATTATGTAAGATGTATTATTTTGGACACCCATTGCCAGGTTTCGAAAGTGAATACAAATCCCAAAGAAATTTTTAATAACATAAGGATATTGTTAAAATATGTTGGCGCTTCTAAAATTCCCTTGTTGAGTTTTAAATTGCTGATTCTCTTAATTTATATTATGTGTTACAATAGCAAGCGTGCTGTCATTTCACATTGGTATGAAAACGCAGTGTGCCTTACTACTATACTTTACTCTTATATTTAATTTTTTTTAATATAAAATATTAGATTTTTTTGCATATTATATGTATGCCTTTTCTGTTACACCTACCATCAAGTCGATAGTAAGCCTGTCTGCTTGTCATAAAAAAGTATAGTATTTATAATAATTTTAAAACAATCACATGAAATAGAGTTTGGCGCATAGTTGCTATTTTTAAATGTCACATAGGCATCTCTAGTTAAAGGGTTACAATCGGATCGAGTGGTTACTGGTTAATGATTAGTGCAGACTCAATTTGTCACCACATGTGAGTATTGAACTGCATGATACCGCGACAGATGGCCGAAGACATCCGCATTAATGACCGTGTGATTTATGTGGATCTTTATTAAAAACCGCCAATGAATAAGTATGAAAGGATTGAGATATCATTAAAGAGTTAATTCTGTTTTGCACGGCATTATTAAAATTAAAACATTGAGTGTGCCAAATTTATAAATATGTGCTAGCTATGTTAGTATTGAAATAAGTATCGAAAAATGTATATGTTTTGAAAATATATTTTAATCATTTTACAGAACTAATTGAAAAAAGTTCTCAAGAGTTAAGTAACATATTTTTTAATTATAAGTTGGTTCAGGAAGGATTTTTCCAAGCTAGTGGCAGAAAAGAATCATTTTCTTACGATTTTCCCATCAAATTTCACTCACACTTGCATTTAAGAGTAAACAAGTTATATAAAACATATTAAACTTTGTAATTTGTTTGAAATCAGCATTAAGGGCAATTTCACTTCGTCCCATATTTGGTCTAGAGGTTGTGTTCCGGAAGTAATTGAGACTTCAAGAACTAATCTCATCGGTGTGTTTGTGGCTTTATGCAATCGAAGTTCGAAGAGACTTCGTTCCTTCATTACTTGGTTTTTTTAATAGTATTTTTTCTTAATTATGTTATTTTATATCAAAGCTATTAAAAAATTTAAAAAAAGTAACACAGGTAAATTTGTAAATCTATGCAAAGGTACCAAAAGCGCAAGTATACCTTAAAAATTTACATAGAAATTAAAACACTTCACACGGTTTAAAAAAAAGTGTTTAAAGTTCGTACCAATATCAATAGTGTGCAAAATCATTATGCCCGCCATCCGCTTGCGAGCGGAGCGGACCCATTAAGGACTCCATTTAACTAGCAACAACAAACTCAAAACAAGTGCTTCCACTGAAAGAGTGAGCTGAGCGGAGTGAGCGAGTTGAAAGAGTTACAAACGAGGTTGCAGAGTTGAGTGGGTTCCCAGCGGACTCCGCACGAAGTCCGCTCGACTAGTAACACTATATTCCATACAAGTGTTTCCATAGAGTAAAGCAGAGCGGGGCGAGCGCATTAAACGGAGTCCGCTGCGCACTATCTTGAAAACTAGTTTTGAACGGACTCCGCAAAGTCACCGTCCCCTCTCGATTTTCCCTGCCCCTCGTTTTCGTTGCATGTCGTTGATATGTTGTCCGCGGTGGAAGCACAAACCTCGCTCATCTGATTCCGTTCATTTCTCGACCAATTCCCGCTTGCAATCTCGCTGCCAATGGAAGGTCAACACTCCTTTCTAGAAAAGTGGAAGTCAAAAACTAATTCACTCTCTTCCGCCCACCTATTTCCCACTCATTACCCTTTCTCAGTGTTAGGCGGGCATTAAGGTTTCGAGTGGGGACATGTTTCACACGTACGAAATTCAAATCATATACCCTATGCCGTAGCTACATACGTAACGCCGTAGCTCGTAGCTACGGGCCGTAGCCGGCGGGTGCTATAGTAACCATCAGTCAGTCTCCTCCGCGGGCTCACACCGCGTAGACGCGCCTCCCCTGCTACGACGACGGCTCTACGAACATTCCGAATCCCCGGGTACAAACGAGAACAGTTTTTTAGAATCCCTGAAAAGCCGGATTTTAATTAGTGACGTGTTTTCAGGAGTGTGAGACCAAAGTGTTTCTTTGTGTCTGGCCGTGATTTTTATGCATATTTTTAATTACCTCGGCAAATCTTAGTGTTGATACTGTTGTTGATACGAGTTCCGTTTGCGGTTTTGTTTGTTCGCTTAAGGCATCGTCGGGTTATACTGTACACTCTATTGTGTACTAGTCTAGAGACTACGAGATATAACGATGCATATTATTGTGTAAGTTTTTTATAGCAAATGGCCTAAACACTAACCTATATCGGCCTCACATGATACATAGTTCATTTTTATTAATTCTTAAAGATTGGCAAGAAAGTAATTTTGGTTTTTTAGTGTGAAATAAAAAAAAACTTAATCAATTGTTACGTTTGATTGTTTTGCAATTCACACAGTTATATGGTGATTCAATTTAACTATGATTTTCATTTTATCATCATCGACTTCAGAACGTTGGTCATATTTCAGTGACAAGTGAAAAAAATTCAGAACGAAATTGCTAAACGAATTTTGACACGTAGGCTCTGTGAAACAATCGACAGCCTAAACTACATATGCCAACTTGAGAAGCTTTAGCTGATTTCTTGCCTTTATGAAAATGAAAAAGTAAATCGTAAATGCTTACTTTGTTCTCCAAGTTAACCTGTCCGTAAACTGACAGAAGCCTGAAGGTATTTGAAAGAAAAAAATCTAACATTGACAAAAGAATTACAAGAATAAACATCACTCTATCTTTTAGTACAAACCCAAAGAACTTTCTTGTCAATTACTTATATCAAAAATCTATTGCTTAAAATTTCTATATCGTATTTAAAACACATAGCAATAGTAATAAAATGTAAATAAATTCACAATAATATATCTATGCAGTTAACCACACTCAATTTGTTATATAGAATAATTGTATAGCTTGGCATTTAAAGAACTGTCTCCTACAGATGCTTGGGTAGGCACGTGGGAGTTAAAATGCTGTCTTACATTTAGTAGATTGTGTGTACTTCTATAGGAGCTATGTTGTAGTTCTCTCTAACTTGTATTATAATTGAGCTTACATTCGGTTTTATTGAGAATAGTATAAAAATAATTATTTTACTGAGTAATTGCTATTACAAATGTAGTTTAGACACTAACATTACATTGACAGAATAAATTATGAACGTTTGTAATAAACGTTGTAATAGATATACGATCATTTTGCACTTTTTGTCAAAAATATTACATTATATTTATATACTCGTATGTCTTTGTAAAGGAATGTCGTAAAATAAAATAATTTTAAACTAATATTCTGTTATAAATAAATTATATTTAGTAGTTTAAATTAGTATAGAAATGCTATAGTGGTTCAATTATTCAACAATTCATAGTCAGACTTAAATCTGTCCTGTACCTAATGAAAGGATCCAGTTTAATTAATATTTTATTATTTTAAAATCAAATATTTCTTCATTTCTATTTACTATAGAAGCGAGAATGTCTAGCTTTAATCTGACTCCAAGTTCGAATCTGTGAGCTTTTTCGATTTCGTGTGTTGATAAGAGATCGATCGGTTGCTCTTACGATAAAGCTCTAGTTGTTATTTATAGTTGTTATATCTAGCGACCCGCCCCCGGATTCGCACTAATGCAATTGATTTTTTTTGCAAATTGTTTACTTAAAAATTATATACTGATAAAAAAAATATATAATCGCATATAGTGCGAATTTCTTTATATTCTTTAATTTCCTTTCATAAACAATTATATTCATAACAATTCATAATTTTCTTCGTAAGTTCCAAACGCGAGTAAATTTAGTTATAGTAGATGAAACACAGAAGCGAAAATGTAGAATTCACGTTAAAAAATAATTACTTCGGGTTTCGATGCAAACTCCCGTTCCCTTTTTTGTAATCGAATGATAACAGTCGCCTGTTTCAATTTAATTATACCTTTACTGTCTTGAGACAAAAAAAGAAAATTTAAGGTTTCTACCTCATTAAATAGTGCGGGGCAAAGCTCTATGATTCAAAAACAAAAAAATCTGATTTAACCGAACATTATTTACCTTTACCAACAGTACAGTTTTTGAATGTTACATTCAATAAAATATCTACAATATGCCTACAATATTATTTTTATTATTTTTTAATAGTCATACATTATTCCAAAGTGAATTTACCTAATAGTTATTCTGTAGATAGATTGCTTGGGATTGTTGTTTTTTTTTTTTTTTAATTTTTTTCAAAAAATATTTTGTCATCAAACCAGCTGTATAGTTCAAAAAACCATTCGAGCAAATGGGAAACAAAACACAAGTTTAGCTATTTAATCTTAACATTCAACGTTACCACCTAGATATTCCTCTATATATTCTTAACATAACCACTTTATTCAAAGCACTTCGAGGGACTTTAACCAACCACCTTTTACCTTTAATAGTAACGCCTTAACTATATTAAGGCAAATTAATGTAATGACAATAGTCTCAGTGTCGAAGCAAAGCGGGAGAGCACCTACTGCTTCCAACACCATAATGCAAAATACTTACACATTGTAGTATTTTAGAGTGCACTAATATTTGTATACATATTGCTCATTATCGCTCTTTCCATTAGTGAAAACCGTATTAAAATCTATTGAACAGTTTAGAAGAAGTAAGCGGAGAAACAGACAGAGGCAGTATGCGACTGTGTTTTATATATTATGTGCCTATAGATATTTATTACAACAATAAAGAATGCAGTTGTATCTTGTCTCTGTGTTTCTATGATTTTAACTTTAACTTTTTACTATTTCGGTAAAAGTAACACATATATATATATATATTATTTTGATATGATATGATAAAAAAGAAGCTCTGTTTTGAGATACTACATACAGTCATCATAATTCATATAAGCTTCGTTCAAATAAATTGTGTCTAAAACCAAGATAATTTCATCGTCCTCATAATTCTCTACTATCATAAAGTGCTGGAGAACTCTCGGGGGTATCTCGGGGCAACTTGTTGCAAGTCTTGGAAATTGATGTTAAAACTGCATATTGTATAGCTCGGTATGGAAATATTACTTTTAAGTTACCTCATACCACGAATCTTGAAGATGTGGTATATCTTTTATCATTATATTTTCTTGCGTTGTCATTATAAGGCATTTTATAGTCCTCAGTTTTAAAGAATGCAGAAAATATTACAAATAAGAAAACCAACTTAATTTTTCGTTGTTTGTACCACTCTTTTTGCAATAATATTACAAATAATCCGGTAGTTATGGTATATAAGTTTCAATAGGGTTTTTGCATTGAATTACCACAATTTGTGGTCACTGTAGGAATAATACTGATATTTGATCGATGAAATTAATCTTAAGAATTATGCCATGCTTCTTATAAGGCTCAGTTATTTTCTTCGCTCGTTCCACCCATCCCTACTAAGTATCCCCCCTGGTAGGGATAAAATTCCTTTAGCTTTCGCTAAATCAGAAAAAGTAGCTTTTCTGCGACATACTTTCAAGAACTGCTCCTTAACTAGTTCCTAACAACTTTTTCTTGACTCATTATTTCAGTCTGGCAAGTTTTCTGTATGATTTATGTAAAAGACATAAATTAATTGTTGTTCTCGTACTATGGGCAACGTTTGATTCCTTGAAGTTTTTGCTTCTAACTAAAACTTAGTTAAGAAATATCGTTTGATAAATTGATGATTATTACATGAATACTATTTTAGTAATTTATGTAATAATTATATGACTCTACATTCTTATTATATATAAGTCGTATGACACTCTGCCTTCCGCAGTCATAAATTAGACCGACTGACTTAGCAAACATACAAAAGATATATATTTTTTTTTGTGAATGTAATATTATTATAAAAATCTTGTAGTTATCATATTTGAAGTTATGCCATCGCGAAATGGCTTTATATATAAAGCAAGTTTTTTATCTATTCTCACTATCTAACCAAACATAAAGTTAGAGATACCAAAAGCTACGTGTTCCAAACTTGTAATGGTTGCATAATACTTCCCAGACGTTTGTTACGTTGCCTGCATCGTAATCGCACGTGGAATGCCCGTCGCGGACAAGGCCTTGCATCATTGAGCAATATGAATTCATTAAACAGAAACAAGTGGGTTTATGAATGAACAAACTGATTGTGCGCCACTAACCTGTTAGTTTTGTTTTAATATCTTTTGATGTTTAGAAGATTTTTTGTAAAAGTAAGCAGGCAAGGTCACAGTCCACTTGATGTTAGGTGGCTACCGTCAGCAAGCAAGTGTTAGGTGATTACCGTCACCTATAGAATGAAAGCGAGAGCAAGAAGACCTAATTAGGATAGGATGGGGAAATGGACTCCATTATTTTAATAAAGTTTGCAAGGATAAACTTTTAGAAATGAAATATCCTTTTACTATTCTTTTACTACTAGTCTAAAATCTAGATTATGAGAAGCGCGATAGAGAAACTCTGATATATTTTGGTGCATGTGGGAGAGCAATAGTGTATTTTTCATACAAAAAGAAATAAAAAATCTTAATAGCTGCTTCCAAATAATCGAGTGATATCTTACTACGACTAGGTTTTAAAAGCTATTGTAACTATTTAAAAAAAGGCAATGTAATGTTGTATTGTTGTAGACAATAGAACGTTATGGGGTCACATATCCTTTTTAGTTCTTGACATTGAGATGAGGCGAGCGTGCTCACGCTTTTTTTGTTTAAAATATTCAGTTGCATACTCACCGCGGTGTGTGTTTGTAATGCTTGGTAATTATTAAGAAACTATTAATTACTAAGCTTTTAAGCTAATTTTAAAAATAGGAAGTAGGAACAATCTTAAGAACAAAATTGGAAATTTGTGGAAAATAAGAAGAGTAATGAGTTGACTATGAGTATGAGTAATGAGTAAGAGTAATGAGTAATGAGTACTGTGTCTGTGTTTTGCCTTTACGAAAGCACCCGTTTCTGACAAACTTTCTAATAAGTTGTTTGCGTGTCCGTTAAACATTTTCATAAAAAGTTTTTCAGGAGGCAAAAAAATCGTAACATTCCTCCCAACTAAGTTGCACTTAGAAGTGTAAGAGCTAAGTACACGTATGCAATGTGCTCGCTTAGTAGTCACTGCACGCGGGGTCAACGACATTTGGCACCGGGATGACATTGTTTCGCCGAGTTCATTGGACGACAGCTTGTGCAAGAGTAGAGAAATATTTTTATATGAAATTAACAGCACATGTATTTCAGAGCAACAAATATTCGGGTAACTTAATAAGGTTGAAATTTTATTAAACTAGCACTTCGCCCCGACATTTCGCGTGAGCAATTGACTAATACCTAATTGTGCGTTTACTATTGTAGTAAACGCACAAAAAGCGTTTTATTTTCGATGTTATTAGCCACAATACTCTCTCTCTCTCTGTCTCTCTCTCTGTGTCTCTTTCTCTCTCTCTTTTACATGTTTTTTCTTTAAGTAATATTAAGGATATGGATTAGGAAGGGATGTGAGTTTTGGTATCCCATTACTCACTCACGGAAACACAACAGCATATACGGATGTAATTTGGTAAACAGATAGATTTTTTTACCTGTATTAACATATACAATACTTTTAGTCATTAGGTTCCAAAGGAATCTTCTGAAAATATAAAAATTTCGAACAGTGGCGGCGCCACCGTTGTCACAGCGATAAAAGATGTCAGGCGTCATACATAACTCGTATATTTTCATTTTTCAACGCCGACAAAGTCGCGTGCACAGCTAGTAAATATATAAATCTATTCATTCATTATTGTAAAAGAATAAAGCATTGTTCAACCGAAAATAAATAGACTTAACCAAAATTACCGAGTTTCAAACTCGTTGGTAGCTGTAAACAGTGCCATTATGACAAAAGCTCTCATGGTTATTCAGCCACCGTTTCAAGTATCGGAGCAGTTGGTTTATATCTAGTTTCTGGAACACAATTTGTTTTGTGTGATCCAGTATCCGAGTTGGTACATTCGATATTGAAGTCTGTATAGAATACGGCGCATAAATACGTGAGTTGTATCCTGTTCGATTTGTTAAACTTTAAACTGGATTCGGATATCTTTTATACCTAATAAAATATTCTTTTCTTTAGAGTAGACATAAAAGTTCTAATAGTATAATAATAATAGTATCTAGACATAATACTTCCTAGTGGTCATCCACTGGTCGATTTGTTTTCAGAAGTGATAGATTAATTGGGTTAGGTACCGCTAGATAGTCGGGTTAAATTATTATGCAATCAAATATTACAGATACCTATGCTGTTACCGCAAATTCCAATACCGGCCTATTCGGTTACCTAATAAGTAATAAGTATCTAATAAGATAAGTAATAGAATAAACCATTTATAAGCAACTTATAAGTACGTACTATTAATATTATAAACGCGAAAGTTTTCAGGTTTGGATGTTTGTTATTTTGATGTTAAATTGGTATTTCGATTAAATAAAATAAAAATATATATATTTAATATTTTTAAAATGAAAAAGTATATATTATAATCTAACTTTAAATTCTGTCCCAATGTGTTACAACTTAACAACGATCCTTTCAAATATCGATTCATCAATCATTGTCTTAACTGTTTTCGGCACATGAGTAAATTTGTTTACGAGTCTTCGTCGACGGCTCGTCTAAATTTAATTAAAATTTTCTGTTTACCTTTAATATTAATTTTGAACTTGTTTCTGTTTGTTCGCTCTTCAAACGCATGATGTTAAATTTCAGTAATGGTAATTAATGGAACTTTGAATGTCAACACTAGCATACACTTCGTTTAAAATAGAGTCTAAACTGAATTTTAATGTACAGAATTTATTATTTGATATTTATATGTACTACTTTCTTTTTAAATACCTTTTATGTAATTTACACTACAATAGAAGTCATACTAAGTCTTCTTATATTAGTCCACGTTCGCAATTTGATTTTTATAATCAATTATTTTAATCTCTCGAATTGATTATATTAAAAGTTCTTTCTTATCATTGTATGTTGTGTAGGGACTAAACCGCGTAATGAATGCAAAGTCACACGTGATCTGGTCCCCTTACTGTGGACCCCTACTATCTTGTTTGCACAAACGAAACTCCACAGCGTTCTCTATACTCATAAAACTCGCACTGTCATCATCTATTGTTGCTCTTCCCGGTTGCTTCTTTAAACAGTAGCAAACGATATTGCTGTACACATCCATCTGTCTTCTATTCTTCTAAATTACACTTCGAAATTTAATTATATATTATACCTAACTTTTGTATCAGTAGATAATTTCATCCAGATTTTTTTTTAAATATTACACAATATTTAAAATTTAAAAACGTAAAAAAGTTCACGAAATAAATCATTTCGTCATTTTTTTATAAAGTAGGCAGTCTAAGGTCTAAGGAAGCAGCTATACCAGTTGGCTCTTGACAGAGACCAGTTCAGAAAGTTGTCGGCTAACCTTCAAGACTGAAGAGCCACTGAGAGAGATGTTTTCTTAGGAAGATTCTTGCGAAGAGGATGGTTTCTTGCGAAAACCACATTTTTCTTTTACCCATTCTAGTTTTCTAATCTAACATTCTGAAAATCTAACAGCTTCAGATATTAATAAAATTTGAAATTGTGTCGCTAAATTATTGTAATGTACAATAAAAGAAACTGTACTCAGAAGCGTGCATGATTATAGTTCCTAAATATGTATTTATATTAAATTTGTCTTTTATTCACAACTAGCTGCTGCCCGCGACTTCGCATGCGTAATTTTGTAAATGATATACTAAAACCTTCCTCGAGAACCACTCTATACATTGGTGAAAACAGCATGAAAATCTGTGCATTAGTTTTTGAGTTTATCGCAAACAGACAGACAGACGCGGCGGAGGACTTTATAATATGTAAGGATTTTGCAACTCCACTTTTTCTAAGTAAAACTTACTCTTATTAAAGTTTAACTTTCTTCTTCTTATTATTTAAACTCTTAAATAGCTTTTTACGTATGTGAGTCTATGTGAATCGTATGTGATTCACAAATATTCAAAATCAACACAAACTTAGAATAAACCAAACTAAATAATAACGTTAAATATGTTTGGTTTGTAGAAAGTTCGCGTAATGAAATTATATAATCTTGTCAGGAATCCATTTAGTATAATTGAAATCAACCTCCATTAACAAAAACGCGTTATCACTCTTTGACATCACTGATTCAACTTACAAAACCATGTTTAACGGCTCTCCTCTTGATTAAATTGGATTCCTTTTTCAATTTATTTCACTTCGGCATGTTTTTCGAGATGTCCAAATTGATATTGGATTATTTTGTCTTTACAATCTCTCATTTCATATAAATTTATTTGCTCTTTCAAGACCTATACTTATTACTTATAATATTACTAGCTAAACGCTCCCGGCTTCGACCGGGTTCAAAATAAAAATCCTATCTTTTAAGTTGGACCGAATTACGCATAGTTACGAAGTTTTATCAAAATCGGTTCAGTAGTTAAGGAGTTCATTGACGTCAAACATGTGACACGAAATTTTTATATATACTCATATGTACTAGCTGGTGCCCGCGACTTCGCCCGCGTAACTTTGTAAATTATATACTAAAACCTTCTCAGAGAACCACTCTATCCATTGTTGAAAACTGCATGGTAATCGGTGCAGTAGTTTTCGAGTTTATCGCGAACAGACAGACATATAGTCAGACAGACGCTGCGCATGACTTTTGCTTTTATAATATGTAGTGATTATGTATAAGAGATAAAGAGAAAACATTTGTGTTTCTGTTTGTTTCTAATGAATAAACTCAACAACTACTTACTTAGTGGATTTTAAAAATTCTTTCTTTGGTGGATTTTAAGAAACTGAATTTATTATTTAACATCGTTTAGCTCGTTCTAAATTCAATATTTAATCATTGCAAATAAGTAATAGGAATGCTTTATGGCATCTATACCCTTATAATAATATCTAGAGAAGCAAATATTTATGATCGTCGCGCCGTTGAAACGTTTATATAGAATCGAATCTCTTTTACGACCGCTTGAAGATTGTTACATTTTTATTCTGTCTCGGGTATTGTCGCACACATTGTAGATTTTAGCTTCCATTCTTGTTCTCTTAGCAGTAAAACTTACAGTGTATACCGATGTTGCATTACTGATTAAAATTGTATAGAACTACTGTAATATAATGACCTTTATTTATGACATACACATCTCTCACTGTTAAGTACAAGCTCCTATCTGTGGATACAAAAACATTGGTCTACCCACTGCGGATTAGCAAGATATAGCGTCATTGAGAATTGTTAATGTTTTTGGACCTCTAAGAATTCTAAGAATTCAAATCTGCGTGCGTTTATCAAGTCGACAGTCAACAATTGAAACCACTGGCGTGTTACTTCTTTTATTTTGATGTAGTAATATTTAGAATATTGTTGTTGCATTTGATTAAGATTACTTTTTATAAACAACTTCAAATCATAGTTAGTGTACCAACTACCATTTCTAGTGACATTATAAAAAAGTAGCTAATAGTAAAGTTATGTTATTTAAATGCTAGAAAAAAGAAACAAACGTAACTCATGTCAATAACAAAATTTGTACATCATGTTCTTATTATTTTTTCTTGTAAACAGGAAAAGTATTGCTTGGTTTTATCGAAACTGATAATAGTTGCGGCTTACTAGTGACGAATTTGTAATACGTTTTACTAATAAAGAAAGGTGCTGGCTGAATTACGAAACGCACAAGTTGCGGCTCACTAACGACGAATTCTTAAATAGTGCAATTGTAACGTGCGGTTCACTAGTGCCAAAATTTTATCGGTTGTGGTGTTCAGTGAGCAAGTGAAGAGTGTTTCACATGTGCCGGCGAGTGTGTGCTCGGTGGCTGCAGCTCACATATGACGAACAACAATAACGGTGTGAACGGCAGAGCGGGCGGGGGCCCCGCCTCAGCCGACATGGATTCTCTAGAGGAAATGCTTCGTAAGGTAATGTGTTTTTCATTATAATCCACGGTCATCCTCTTAAAAAATCTACCATATATGTATTGCGTTTTTTTGTGATATAGGGTTACAACAAGCGGCTGACGGTTCACTCAAAGTTCACTCACGGTTCACCATTCAATCGTAGATATATCTCGTGGTGCTGATTCCCATAAACTGCTGATAATCATAGTCGTAATACCAATATGTTGAAATAAGGGATAAGGATTTCTGTCATCCAGAAAGCAACACTGTTCCCAAACATCATATAAGAATTAAAATAGAAAATTTCTAAAAAAAAATATAAAACTGACAATTATGTAGTTAGGACTAGATGGCGCCCGCGACTTCGTTCGCGTTGAAAAAGAAAAAAGTAGCCTATTCTGTTTTCAGTACGTCTAAATGTTTATCTACCAAGTTTCATGAAAATCAGTTAATTCGTTTAAGAGTGATGGAGGAACATACATATACATACAATACCTACAATTACAGATTTATTATTAGTATTGATTGATAATTAATATTTAGCGAAGTAGGTAATTATTATTTTAAGAGTTAAAAATTAACTTGTAATCTATGTTTCCATCTCCATAATATAAATGTTAACCGAAACAACATGTTAAAATGATTAAGATCGCTTGTAAACAATGACACAAACATTACTCTGTATTCTACCTCTGAATTATTAATTAATCTGTCATGAGGCATCATGTCATTGCACGTTGAGCATTTTGGAGTGACATATTATGTCTTACAAGTAATTCTACCAGTTATGTTGTAATTAATACTTGATAAATTATTCATGGGACAAGTGAAGTGTTTGCCTAACGTGTTGCGAAAAATAATAGTACTACAAATTCAAATGCAAAATTATAAATCTATCAAAAACAAAAGTACAAAAATAGAGTTTTGTATGTTTGTTTTTAATAACAAGTTTAATTTATAGAGGATTATTTATAGTACCTATATAGAGTTGTGTAAAGAAAGCGGAATGCAGCGTTATTATCCGACGCGGTATTCAAACGAAACTCTTAATCAAAGGCAGTGGAAACAGAACGAACATTGCTGTTTTTCATTACTCCTCCCTCTAGCTATAACTATATTACTACTACGTATTGTACACATCACCTTATGTAAACATTTACAGCGAATAATGTGTTACTGGGAGAATCTTTTGTGTCTTAGATAGACACATGGTTTATCTGTATGCCAAATTTCATTGAATGAAATTTAAGTAACAAAACACATCTTCATAAACTTTCAAAGGAACAGATATATTAATATTAATATTAATATTCAATGTTGTACCAACCAATTTTATGTCAGGTTTGAGTAACCATCAAAGTGTTTCTCGATTCCCTAGCTCACAGAATCTCCTGATTAAGTACTTTTGACCACGTCATTTTACCGAAGTATACTTTCCACACTTGATTTATTGCACAAAATTACATATAATATTATTTTTAACAATAAAAATGTCGACGTCGCATGATCGTATCGAGACTCGTTAAAATGAAAATATCGCTAGTTAAAAATTTAAAATATAATATTTCAGCGACAAGATGATCTGCATCCCCAAAACCCACAGTATACTATACCATGGAGATATGAAAGTCTGACAACTTTAAGAACAACACATAATTTATGTATGTAGTTCGGTTTAGTTCGAAACAGTGTTATTAATAAACGTTTGTTTATGATTTTTTATATCAAATCAGTCGAAATCTAGGTCATAAACTGGACAGTTCGATTGAGTTATTAAAGCATGTTGTCTAGGTTATCGTCGCTGATGCATTCCTCTTGGCGTTACTTGTTTTATAGGCGATCGTAGCCACCTACCATCAAGTGTAGTGCATTTTACATAAACAGTAAAATAAAGCAGCATGGGGATATGTGTTTAAAAGCCACTCAAATGGTAAAATATTCCTGTGATAATGTAGTAAAATTTTGGTATTTAATTTTGTTCATATCTTTTATACAAGTTAAACTACTGTGTCGATTATCTAACTGTGTCCGCACTCCACAATAAACTTCACAATTTTATTCGATATCATTGAAGCATCGTGCGTATTATTTTATTCGATTCTGATATCGGCGTTGAAATGTTTCTGTCGTTGATAGGATTTTTATGAACATTTTTACCGTAAAATGGTTAGATTTTTTTTTAAATAGTAACTATTGATTTTAAGGTAGTATGGGTTCTAGATTCTAAAAAGTTACAATGTTAGAGATGGAAACCTTAATATACAGACTGGTATGAATTGTTCATGCAGAAACTCTACAACTCTATAAAATGTATAAATAAATAATGTTTCACTTTCATTTATTATGTACATTAATTATGTAGATTTGCGAGAATCCCAAGCGCTTGTACAAAGAATTATAAACTACCAATTAACTAAAAAGGGAATTCTGTATTCTAAGGACTCCTATTTTACAGTAAAATGAAGGTTCTTGAGAGTTTTTATTTTTTACTTATTTTCTCCTTTATTTTTATATGCTTAAAGATAATTTGACGTAGCTCTTAACATACAATTCATTGTTGTGCATTCAAATTAAAAAACTTTACATTTTAAAATTCTAACACCTGTGTACCAACAAAGGGCAATAAATATCTCACTTTGACGTGTCGGTTTGTTTGTTTGATACTTCTGAACAAAACAATCCGATGGATCTTAATGCAATTTTCTCTTTCATTTAGAGTTTTTTTTTACAAGTTTTTTACCGACACTTAGAAAATATAAAAGACAACTAAACTATGATAAAATAGATTTTTTTTTTCAATATACACTCGGTGTTACATTAAAAAGGTGTTCCTGACATAAAGACTTTATATCAGCACTTAAAAATGTAAATAACAGATACATCAGTGAATTCCATTTCCCTTTGCACTCGTATAAAAAAGGGAAAATGGAAAAAAATATACAAAGTGCACCGTTAAAAAACTCGTAGACGAAATTAAAAATTAATTGCTGTTACGCGTTAACGCATGGACAGGACAAAAGGGGGGACTGTGGAGGGAACGGGAGGAAAAGGGAGGGAAGTAAAGTCGCAAATTCCCATGTAAATAGAAGGCCGGTTGAAATGTTACGTATCATCGCATTGGCAGTGTTATTCTGAAATCAGATGGTATCCGATTTTAATCATCAAAACACTTGATTTATATATCATGGGCATATCACCCTTTTTTTTTTTTTTAACGAGGAGAGATCCGTTTACAGATTCCCTACCGCTGGCTAGACGGTAGGGGTATGTGGGGGTCAGCCGGCGCTCTGCGCTACTAGTCATAGCGGGCCCGGCCACTACCCACTAAAACTCCCCGGTGCCTCCATGCCCTTTGAGCAGGGGTAGATCGGGCTCTGTCGAGGCAACAACTCCGATCCACCCCAGGGCATGGGCATATCACCCTAGAGTTTTCCATATTTTTAAAAGCTGTTGTTAGTTTAGCAAGCAAGACTTAGGTATGCCCGTTTTCTTCGAAAAGTCACCTAGAGTGAGGAAGCACAGTTGGTTTTACAGTTTCGCCAGCGCGGTTGATAAGCGTTGCTCGCCACGAGCTTTGCGTCTCTTGGATCGTTATATAGTTTAACCAGCGCACGTTGTTCTTACGTCAATTAAGGTTTCAAATATATTTTAAGGCATTATAAGGCCCGGTTTGACTACAACAAAAGCTGATTTGGGTAATTTACTAACTGAGTAAAAAATAATTATTTCATGGTCGTCTTTGCATCACATCTAAGGTATGCAGAAGTATGTGTCACACTTGTTTAGTTGTCATCGTGTTGCCTAGAACATTTCGTGCTACAACACATGAATTTTTTGTAATACATTTATAATATTAGGATAGTGTACTTAATTATTTTAAATATTTCATTTGTTTCGGAATAATGCTGTGTTAACGGGAATCGATTTTAAGCTCAATAAACAATGTTAAACCAAATTTAACACTTCCGTGTCTGTATCAGGTTTCAACTATTTTTTTTTATCCTACATAGCAATACCTTGAACGAACATTATGGGGTTTGGCTCCGGCATCCCTTTCTTCAACGATCTAGTCACAATATCCCACATATTGGGTTTTTTCGAGTTACTAGACTACTCGCTGGAATTTATCTCGCATTAACCGGCGAGTTGTCATGTTTGTTTTTTACCTATATTATTTCATTGGACAACTCGCTCACAATAGGTACATTTAGATAAAAATGAAGTATACTATTGCGTCTTGACTTATTTTCACTTTGAAGTAGTCATCAAACGAAATGTGACTTTACCAGAACTGGGTATAACAAGAAGTGGTCAAATCCAGAAATGGTCATATCCAAAATAGAAAATTTTAAAAAGTGATCGTAGACCCCTAATATTTTGCCCGGTTATAGGTACATACCTGTATTTATGTTCGTTCTTATTTACACAAACAATGCAATTTGGAAAGCACTCATAAACTGATAGATAACATCAGATTTAACAGCTTGTTTAAATTATATTCATGCAATCCCATGCAGTCACCGCTTCATTAACTGTACTAATTAACCAACGTGTGTAATTAAATTGGAAATAAATTGAAAATTTCAATTATTCGAGCACATTGTAATTGGATTGGGCTTTATTGATGTTATTTCATAGACCAGTGTATTTTCTGCTTTAAAATATGCAACGTTCACAAACATTCTTCATTTTCATTCGATTGGACATAATTTTATGTCAGGTGCACCTAATTAAATAAATAAAAAAATATATTGATTTCTTAAGTAATCCTTGACAACGAGTATGCAAAATTTCATGAAGTCTTGAAAACGAACAAACTCACTTTATAAAATTAAGTAGTTATAACTATAGATCTATAGATCTAACTCTTTAAGTACTGCTCAAAACTTTATTATCCCAAAAAAGTCTCATTAAAATCGCTCAACAATTTTCATATATAAATTTTTTAGAGACGGACAAGGCGTAGCTAAAATGTTCATATTTCCATCAAGTTTAAACCACGTAAACACCACCAAGAAAATTATTTCAACACGGCTTACTAACGAAACGAGTCGGATACGGTGACTGATCGAGAAATATATCACAATGGATTTGGACTTGGTTCAGTGGAGGTGTTTTGAAATCGGGACGACAATCCTCGTCACCAAGGCAACGCAACATTTGGTATTAAAAGTTCCCGCCACGAGGCCCGCAGGAGTAAACTCAACCCGCTTTATTATTTATTGCCCGGTATAATAAGTTTTACTCCGGCTTCACCCCGCCACAAGACTTGAGACGCAGTAAGAAAACATGTGTTCGATTTATACATTTTTTTTAAATGTCGGGATACTAGAGCAATTAAGTTCTCTAATCTTTTTATCCCTATCCCATTTATTCATAATACCTTTTTTATGCTATTAACGGCGTCATTGAAAGCTCTTTGAGATTTTCTACACAGACACAGGGAAAAACAAAATAAATATTAATTTTAAAAAAATTAGAAATAATTATTTGAGATGGTTATAAAGGTTTTAAAGAGAAAAGTTGCGTACGTTCATGCGACGATGGCCCGCAAAAGGAAAAACAGAAAGAAAGAAAGGAAAAATTATCGTTAACATTAACACACAGCAAACATCAGGATGTTGGTACATATTCACGTATATTTGCCAATTAATTTTAGCCATAGCACATCGAATTATAGATAGATTATAAAAATAGACGAGCCTTAGTATATAGATACTTATACCTACTTATACCTACATGTGCACCGATCAGAAAGGTTGATACACGCAAAAGGGGATATGAGAAACTCGGATAGAAAGTAAAGAATTAAAACCAGAGTAGAAAAAAGGAATGCGCACCACTAATACTCCTGTTTAATTATAATATCACTTCCACTCAGAAAAACTGCCTAGTTTTATCTGCAACGAACTTCATGAGCCGCTCGGCATGAAGAAATTATAATTAGATCACGGTTTGTTGTTCTACACTGTGATCTAGCGCCCAACCAAGCTTTATTTGTTTTCGCAACTCGTTACGCGAACAGATTTGGCCTAAATTCGAAAACTCGATTATTTATTCATTTAAAAGCGACGCTTGTACGCCGTTTAAACGTTCCGCGGCTGCCAATGCACACCGCGTCGGTGACAGACGATTCAATTAAAATAATTCAAAATATTTACTACTTTCAAACGATTTTGAACGTGAAATTATAAATAACAATTGATATATTCAGAAACTGTACAGGTGTTTGAAGTACCTTATGTTGTAATATTCCTATCACTTTTTAAGAGGTGTATGCTTTCTTAAAGATTAAATAAAGAAATAAATAAACGATAAATAAATAATAAACAACTGAAACGGTTTCATTAAATTCGGTAAGTATACAATATGTATAGTACAACAATGAAAACAATACGTATCCAGGGATACGAAATATTATAGCTAAATTTAGATTTTGAAGCTGCCAAATTCGCATGCAAGAGCTACGAGACTGTTCAATAAAAAACAAAGGATCATAATTGTTCGATGACATTGTCGCGAGTTTAAAGCACAAAGTTGCATTAATTGGGGTAGGTACCGTAAAGATAGAAGCGGCTGTAAAAAACTTATGACCCTGGATACTTTAGAAGTGAAGTTTACGATTGAGAAATTATTTTTACTGTCTGAAACATGGTTTCAATGAAATTTTACATTTATTTTGTTCATAAATTGTTGATAAAGCTCTTATCTATCTCATCTATATTTGGGAAAACTTATCTTTTCTTTTTCTTTGAAAAACTTGTGGCCATCGAGCACCGTCTTGAGGTGTTATTTCATCTACTTCTCATTGAAAAATTGCTTTTTTTTAATTATTTTTCTTTATACTAAGAATTGCAAAGTTATACAGTTACACAGTTCGTAGTTATGCAATGGTCTAACGAATAGTAATATTTAACGTCGTTACCCAAGATCCTAGTTACCCAGTAGCAAAGTTTATACACTTTGTTTGAATATAAAGTTATAATGTAATCCCCCCTCCTGCAATGCAGCTCGTGTAGGAAAATATATCAGCACAAAATGCGCAGTTGTACTAAACCGATTAATGCCTCTTTTACACGCAACTATGCAGTTAAAGGCAGAAAAATCGTTATTACACCCAACACCGTACAACTTCAGTGTTTAGGGGGCTTATTATAATGTAGTTTGGCCACATTGTGGAGGAAATATACCATAGTTAGTTATTTTTAATTGAATTCCTCGCCCACGTACTTAAATAAAAATTGTAAGGCTGCCTTTTTATAAAATTTAAATAAAGTTGTAAGTATCGATCACGTTATAGAAGAGAACAAAATAATGGAACTCAGCCGCCTTATCTAAAATAATAAGTTCAACTAACAAACTTATTATAAAATAAAAAAGATTGAATCACGATTCTTACTTAATACTCGATTACTCAGGATACAACACTATTTTTACATTACAATAAAATGGTAACCCACCAAATGTCATTTTAGTTCATCTAATTAAAAATCCGACTATAATTACGTTTGAGAGTCATTGTCGCCTGTCTCTTACATTATCATACCTTGAAATTACAGGAAGCAATTGCAACCCCTTTTTTTACAAGAGGAATCTATCATGGATACCTGGAGACAGACCGGTGGGTTGTTATGTCGGACTCCTGCCCCGAGATGGTAGTGGGGTACCGACTGCGTCCAGTACGTCGGTGACGGAGGATATGGGACAAGGACGTCGTCCTCCTGCTCTCTCTCCGTCGCCTTCTTCTGCGAAATGACATCTTCGCAGAACAATTGCAACCCTTGCGACTGTAGTCATCTACCATATAGTGGACGCCTGGCTTTCAACGCCAACCTGGCTACAAATAAAAGCAAAAAGTCCTCAAAATGTATTTATTCAAAAAGATAATGCGTTATCAAATATTTACACTTATATTTACACTATATTTTCTTACAATTTTATGTAATCTGTAGTTAATAAAATTTGTCTAGAACTCAGCGGCTATCGGTGAAACAGTATCGATAAAGTATCAAATGGTCATCGCTTAACACAAATTCCCTAAAAGATTGCTGTCGTCGTAAAAAGTTAATAGGCACACCAATTTATGTGACTTTTACGTTACACCAGCCATCGCCCGTCGCGTTCGCTTCCATTCTAACAAATGCGCTTTGTAATTTTGTCGCTTGGGGGCGTTTCACTTGAACAATGGGATTTTACGTTCCGTTTTTGGAATTTTTTATTACAAACGCCTTTATCGCGATCAAAGGACTGCCTTAATATGTGTGCCCTGAAGGTTTGCTGTTGGCTAACTTTATTTGAGACACCTTAGAGATATTACAAAATTCTTTTGGGTGTTTATTACTTCAATGTCTATAAGGCACTACATTTTTTATATTTACCTGTAATGGAAGAAAATATAGGTAGGTGACATTAATAAGGATAATTATAATTTGTCTAAAAATAGAAATACCTACCCGAAGACGTCTTAAAGTTGAAATTTGTACCAAAGTCTGCGTTTCATTAAAGAAATTTCGGAATTTACTTACATTTTTTCCCAAAATACATAAATTTTATAAGTTTCAGATATTTGAATGTGTACCTATGGAGCACGAAATAAATCGGCCGATTTAGATGCCTTAACTTCTACCTCGGCAACCGACGAAAAGCGCACCTTGGTAGCGTATGGTTTAATTCAAAAGTTGTTAGAGATTGAAAGATGATTTCACGAGTAAACAGCTCCGTTATAAATTTTGATGGAAATAGTAAATATTTTATTAATATCTTACTTCACCGAAAATATGAAGAGCCAAGGTATCTTCAACATGAATACTTTTTTTTTTATGTTAAGGTCAACAGACAGGCTGACGGTCCACTTGATGGTAGGTGATTACCGTCGCCTATAACACAAGCAACGCCATAAGTGCTACAAGTGCGTTGCCGACCATTGGGAAGATTAAACTAATTTACAAAATATACTACAGCAGGTATATATAAATTTCCCAAATATTTCAAAGTATTTTTAAATATTCTAAATATATAGATACTGAAAAATCAGATAATGTATAGAATGTCGTTTCGTGGAAGTACTTTCTAATAATTTTAATTTTACTTTTTTCTATAAATCGCTGTCGCTTATGATTTAAAGCTTTAAAGATTTCGCAACAATATTTCACGAACCAACGCTGGTCTAGGTTTAACGGTAACATCGGCCAACACTGATTGCTCACTTTAGCCTCTGCAATTTGCCACGAAAAATAGTCCAATTGAGATGTTCTCTTTCATTCTTAATTTTCAATCTATTTTATTTGACTAAACGTGTTTTATTTTTATGAGTTGTGGCAGTCAGCGCGTTTGTCGGCAAGAGCTAACCTCTTGCAAAAATTGCTGTGAAATTTTTATATCACTGTAGCTTCTTGTAAGGGGTGCTTTTGCACGTAAATTTTTACGTTAAAAATTAACCTTTAAAAATATCGCACAATCTGACATCTTTGTCGTTGTGACGATGGTGGCGGTCGACTTTTTATATTTTTAACATATTACAGGATAAAAAGTCTTGCGTGATTGAAACAAATATGTATATGAACTTTCGCATTTATATTATTAGGATTTTATGTTTATTGTTGTTATTATTTAATAAATTACAATTATGTTAATAATCTGTCGATGTGTTATAAAAATAAATAAATACATAAATACATACTATTAAAACACACTGGTATGTTTATGACGGGACACAGGAGTGACAAAATGAAAATGAAGAAATTCAATAACGCCAAGTCCACACTGTATACTTAATTGTAGAGTGGCGAAGTACCTTCAGGCACTTGACTGCTAACCGAACCGTGTCTACACTTGAGATGCACTCGGGTTGGCATCTAACTACTCGTATGTCCTTATGGGTACTCGTACAATAACTCACACAAGCAGTGAGTGAAACTATATCTCATTTAGTACTTACCTTACCTTACTTATTTTTATCTATAGTTAGTATTATATAAACCTGAAGAGTTTGTTTGTTTGGTTGTACAGTCTCAGGAACTACTGGAAATTATCGAATTGAAAAATTATTTTTGTGTTAGATAGTAGTCCATTTATCGAGGAAGGCTATATAGGCATCGAAATAATATATCTCTTGCATTCAAGTTCGCTGTATATAGGCTATAGAGAATGCGGACGTAGTCGCGGGCACAGGGCTAGTTATTAATATAGCAATCCTACTTAATATTATAGATGTAGAATTTTGTGAAGATGTATAGATGTTTAATACTCTTTCACAAAAACAGCTTAATTTCATGATAATTATCGACTATATATGCTTACTATATCTAATACATATAATATTATAATAATATATAAAAGAGAGAATAATATTATAATATTATAAAGAGAGAAGCGATTATCAACGAGTAACATAGACATATGTTTTACAAAGTTACGCACACGAAGTCGCGTGCAAGAGCTAGTTCATATTAAAAACACAAATTTCACGATAATCGGTTGAGTAGTCAAGGCGTGTTCACTTCGCATTTATTTATTTTACCACACGTTCCTAGACTATCTTACCTAACATCTTACCTTACTAACTATCTATCTAACATCTAACATCTTATCTAACTATCTTTACCTTGCACTGCATGTTTGAGTTACCAGTCAAAATTCTAATTTAAATGTTCCTAGAGAACACAGACTTAAAAATAATCGGAGGGCGCGGATGAGGATAAAGCAGAGCGAACACGGATATACTTCCGCTAATGTATTCGCACCACGTCGAACGACTGCCGGTTAAATCCGGTTAAGGTGTAAAAGATATGCCCCGGTTAATCTGCGCTTGTCCGTTTGATTTATGGGGGTGACAACTTCTCATTATATGTGATGTGCATTGTTACAGAATCACAATGGGGTTTCAGTGTTTTATTCAGAATTCATTCAAATTCAGAATTATAATGTATACTTTGTAAGGTGTTTCAACATAACAGTGTAGCAGGTGTTTTAGCCACTAAATCTTGGTTCATTATTTAGCAGCCACTGTGAATTTGTCACACTACAGCAGCCAAGTTGTATTACTGCCAAAAACACGGTAAAACTTTGAAAGAACCATCTATTAGACATGCTTGTCTTGCATATTCATTCGTGATCCTGTGTTCTCCACCTGTGTATCCAGGATCAGGAAGTCTCTCAATGATAACCATTTTAATCTCAATTGTAATAAAACGATGTATTCTTATTCATTGTTTTTGTGACCCTGAGGTGTATTTATTCTACTTTTAATCAATTCAATCGCAGTTTTTTTTAAAAAAAAAAATCTAATAAATACCAATACAGACTAATCTTTTTGCGATCCTAAAACCCATTTATTTTGTTTTTTATCCATTCAATAGACCAATATTTTCAAAAGGGTGTCTTTGGTGTGTTGAATGATCAATTTTCTTAGCATGTAGGAATAGATTTTCTGTGAAGCTAACAGACCAACAATAAATGTTATTGATTTACAAATAATACGACTAAAAATTATTGCTGTATGTTTTTACATTTGTGCCGTATTCGCATGTTATTTATCGAAGTTACAATTTAATTGAAATTACGCTCAGAATCATTCAACATTTCATTCCGGTGCAGGTATCGCGAAATACCGACGTTAAAATGTAACAAGCTCGACTTGAATCAATACGGTCAGCAAAAGCAAGAACAATTGAAACTAAAATTAAGACCAATAAAAGACCAAATATTAAAGTTGCAACAAGAACTACTAAGGTAACCCGTAACTCTTAACTTGACAACTCATTGGAATAAACTTCTAAACTTTTTACCACCTATTTTTTGGGCGTGGAGAGAAAATAAAGCAACATTAACATAATAATATATAATAATATGTAATAATATATAATACTATATAACACTATATAATAATAATCTTAACATAATTTAAATGCGAAAATTTATGACACGTATAAATTTCTTAGCAGATTTTGTAGAAATACTAGTCCCGGGCGCCAGCTCGTCCCGGGATTTATTATTAGTATTGATTGATAGTTTATACTGGTACACCAGGACAACAAATAGGCTTTAATTTATAAATTTACACGGATGAAGTCGCGCGTAAAAGCTAGTACATAAATAAATAATTATCCTCACTATAGGCTCATAAAAATTTACATCTACCTTAATTGTTAGTAAACGGTTTCTGCTGACGCTACGAAAACCTCTCCGTCGAGCATTTGATCGAGCAATGTAATGAATGCCCGGCTCCCGAACAAGTATTGATTTATTATCGTTTACCTTCTATTAGCCTCGCGGAGAACATTTATCTTTGGCAGTCAGCGCCCAGATTGTGTATGTTCAGTATGATAATTGAGAATCAAACGAACTTACCTTGGTGTGAAGTTTGATTTCTAATTATACGAGTATCTCGAACGAAGATGATTACTGTTTACATGCAGCATTACGCAGATAATGCCATCCTTCTCACACTTTAAATATAGCTGTCAAAATTAAAAAGTTGCACATTTCATGTCCCACTCCGGCGCGCCCTCTACCAGACTCGTGCCTTCGACGCCATTATTTTTAGAGATCCTAAAATTTTTTTTTTTTTTTTTTTTTTAAGGTAATGGGTAAGTATATATATACTTTTAGGGTAGGGTGGGAGGTAATCATCTTCGTTCGAGATACTCGTATAATTAGAAATCAAACTTCACACCAAGGTAAGTTCGTTTGATTCTCAATTATTCTTCGTATCTCTCCCGAAGATGATTACTGTTTACATGCAGATGTTTAAAGCTTCAAAAAAAAAATTTAGGATGTGGTAAGTATGTTATTTAAATTTATTTAAATTACATATTCGATAAACATTATTTTTGATAAATAAGATTATAATCACTTTTGCGAAATCAACATGTAGTTTAATTCAGTGTAACTTATACATAATGTACTAACTTATAATAGGTATTATTTACTCAGTCTTAGAGTAACAAAGATATAATCAGATAATAATTATAACAAAACTAATTTTCCATATTAAACAATGCAGTGACGAAATCATTTTCATTATTTCCTATAATGTCTCTTTTATAGTATTTTAGGAAAGTATTGGACGATCGACTCCAGCCTGCTGCCCTACGGATCACTTCGAGGTTAACTCCAGCCCTATGAGCGGTAGATGTGGACGCGTGCCGTGTGCTATGTGCCCCAAATATATTTATGTCAATACCGCTCTTTTCTAAAGTCTCTTTAACCCAGTGTGCTAAAGTTTGTGAGCACACTCTTTTATGTGGTTGTCTATGACTGATAAATAGATAATCATTGTTATGGGAGGATCGATAGATTTGTGTTTTTTCTATATATGTTTTAAGGGATAATGCAGGGCATATATTTGGATTTTCCTTAATATAGGGTAATCTTATTAGTGGTTGTTTAGCTCCTGGTCTAGAAGTCTTAACAAGCTCATCAATTTTAATTAGTATATCATTCTCATTAAAAATTATGTTTTTTATTTTAATCAAACTTAACGTCTGCATTCTTTGAGCAGACGCCAGAGAAAGTAAACTTATCGTTTTTAAGGATAAGTCACGTAAACATACGTTGTCATAGGGAAAATATTTAGTTAAATATTGTATGACTAAGTTAGGGTCCCAGGTGATTTCATATTTGGCTTTAGGAGGTCTAAGTCTGAATACACCCTTTATGAATCGAATAACGCAATCGTGAGATGTAAGTTCTGAACCGATTATTAAGGAGAGTGCAGACCTTGTACTATTCAAGGTACTGTAACTCGAGCCTTCTTCATATCTTTTGGTCAAGAAGGAAATAAATTCCTTAAGATTTGTTTTAAACGGATCATAATTATTATGTTGGCAAAATAACCACCAGGATTTTAGAGCTGAATTATATTGAGTAAGTGTATTTTCTGCTAAGGAGGCCAATGCTATATCCAAGGATACAGTAGGCATACCTCGAGTGATTAAGGCTTGCCGGATAATTTCGCTGCCACCAGGGTAAGGTCTTTGTGAAGAGGGTGGATACATCTGAAAGGAGAGACCAAAAGGGACTGGTTAGGTTTAAATACAGTTTCAGTAGATACCATCAATTTTCGATATAAGGGATACCACGGTTGTGATGGCCAATACGGTACTATTAAGATGCCCTCCGCTTTGTCAAATATAATTTTTTGAAGAACTTTTGTGATTAAACAAAAGGGGGGGAATGCATAAAATTTTAAATCCTTCCAACTAATTGTGAAAGCATCTACTACTTCTGAATTTGGATCGAGCTTCCACGAAGCATACCTCTCACATTTGTGATTCTGTATGCTTGCGAAGAGATCAAATTCTGGATCACCAAATGTGACAACCACTTTCTGGAATGCATAATCCGCAAGTTCCCATTCAGTGTCAATGTTTAGATCACGTGACTTACGATCGGCAACTACATTATCCGACGATTTTATATATGACGCAAAGACAAAAATATTTCTATCTTCGCACCACTGCCATATCTGTCGCGTTATGTCATTTAAATGAACAAATTGAACGCCACCCATCCTATTTATATATGCAATAGCCGTGGTGTTGTCAATCCTCAATAACAAATTACAATTCTTAAGATTATGTCCGAATATTTTAAGTCCATAGAAGGCTGCTTTCAGTTCGAGATAGTTTATGTGATAAGCTAGCTCTGATGAACTCCAATGACCACTAGCAACTTCATTGGCACATGATATACCCCAGCCTGTACGAGATGCATCGCTAAAGATTTCTAAATAATAGTCATTAGATCGAAAAGGTGAGTACGAGTTTTGTATGTTATCTCTCCACCATTCTAGATCTGATTTGATATGGTCGGGTAAAATCATATTTTTAGTATAATTATTTGAATGATTTAAAGCTAGAAATTTTTCCCTTTCGAATAATTTTGTATGAACCCATCCATACCGGACAGCTGGGCATGCTGATGTCAGTAGCCCTAGGAATTCAGCAAAATGTCTTATTGTACACTTGTGAAGACGTAGGAGTTTATTAACTTTATCTTTTATACGTAATTTTTTTGCTTCCGGTAGCGATAAGGTCATACTATTGGTGTTAAATATAAAGCCAAGAAATTGCATTTGTGGTGTAGGTATGAGATTACTTTTTTGTCGATTAATTAGGAAACCTAATGATAACAGTAACTTTTTGGTTGCTAAGACGTTTTCTAAACAAAGCTCTCGTGTGTCACCAATACATAGGAAGTCATCAAGATAACATACAGACATGAATCCGGCTAACCGTAACTTCTGTAATACTGGCTTTAGTAATTTGGTAAATACATAGGGCGCTGTACAGAGACCAAATGGTAATACATTAAATTCAAATAACTGCGAGGGGTACATCTGAGACTCCCATTTAAAACGTAAAAATTTTCTGTCTTTCTCGTCTATTGAAATTAAAAAGTATGCATCTTTTAAATCTAAATTTGTCATGAAATTATTACGATTCAAAAGTTTTAATGCAGTACGGTAATCTTCCATTTTAAAATGACTTAAATCAATGAATTTATTAAGTTGTTTCAGATTCAATATGAATCTGTGTTCTCCGTTAGGCTTTGGAACAGTGAAAATAGAAGATAAAATTTGATTCTCACAAGGGGTACAAGTAGAGATATAATTTAACTCTAAGAGATCAGATATACATTTATCAATCACATTAATTTCTATTTTTGAGTAAGTATTACTTAATTTTGGAGTATAGTTTTGGCAAGGAGTTTCTTTGAAGGGTATTTTGTACCCTTTTATCCATGATAATATAACTGGATCACTGGTCAAATTTCTCCATTGGTCATGAAAGTGTCGCAACCTGCCTGCTGTAACGGATATGTGTACCTGCGGGTCTGATGCAATTATCTCCGGGTCCTCGGGTTGCGGTGATAATTGTTGCTCCTGAAGGTGGTCGGATCGCGCATGCGGCGGCCCTGGGGCGGCGGCAGCGGCGGCGGTAGCGTCAGCGGCGGCGGCGGCTGCGAGCGGGGCGCCGCTTGGCGCGCTCTGGGTTCTGCGGCGGCGGGATTCCGCAGCGCCCCCCTCGCGTTTAAAGCACCCCGTCTGTAAGTTGATGCTTGGGCTGTAACCTACCTAGGTTTGTAAATTTGTTTTAATTCCGAACCGGATTTCGAAATTGCTTTTGAAGATTTTAGGTGCTCTGCTAACTCTGAGCCGAAAAGGAGTTCATCGATCTTCGTATTCTTGACTGTGTCTCTGGTTTCTTTATTTAGTATGTTTATAATGGAATATCTCCTGGATTGGGACTCCCTGTAATGAAAATCGCAGAGTAGTCTACCTGCGTCACTAAGTGGTTTTATAATCTCGCGCACAGCGGGTTCATTGTGCATCAACACCACATTCAAGGCTTTACCAACGGCAGCCAGACAACTTGATAGTTGTCTTTGTTTGTTCTGGCTCACCATGTCCTTCTTATAGGCCATTTCAGTAAGAGCGGCCTTTATCTCCAGATTTAGTTTCGGTCCTTGCATATTGGGACAATTCTCTGCTGGTAGATAAGATCTCAGCAAATCTGATTTCATGTCCTTAGTTAGCCCGTTAAGCAAGATGTATTTCCATCTGTTAGCAATATCCTTGTGCAAGTTTTCGCCAAACAACTTTTCTGTTGTCGGGTCATTTCCAAGCATTTCCAAGATTTCCGGGTTTAATTTTGAATTGTCCTCCGCATTTTCCTCAGTATCTTGTGGGTCAGGTATTAACTCTGAAAATTAACACAACAAGAAAGTCAAACGTACTGTTTGTTTGAATTGAATGTGTATATATGTTTGATACATTCTTTTTTTTTTTTTTTTTTTTGTATACTTGAGTGGAGGTATGTACTATACTATAAGAACGCATGGTGGTGGTGTGAACGTTCGGCGAGCACAAGTCGACATGATTTACATGATGCAAGCGTCCAGCGAGCTCAACAGATTTATGTTACGTTGTTGGGCGAGCACAATAACGATTTACGTAGTGCAACCGTTCGGCGAGCACAACACGATTTACGTGATGCGTATGTTCGGCGAGCACGGCACGATTTACGTGGTGCGAACTTTCGACGAGCACGGCACGATTTACGTGGTGCGAACTTTCGACGATGCATTACACGATTTACGTGATGCAAGCATTCGGCGAGCACTACACGATTTACGTGGTGCGAGCGTTTGACGGTAGCATAAGATTTGTCATGTTACAAAATTTCAAAACATAACCTACAATGTATACTGTAATTATGTTGCGGTTGCAACAGACACATTATGCAAAACAAAAATGTCCTTGTATTTACAGAAAATTGTGTCACTAATGCCTAAATATATAAAATATAATGCTCACCTGTTAGTTCATTGTCAATCTCATGATTAAAATTTAATGGAGTCTGAGTTTGATCAAACTCGCAGGGCAAGTCCGCTACTACCTCCGATGACGACGAAGATGAAATTCTTCGCCGTTTTATAACTTTTTCTTCCAATTTTCTTAGTTTCCTCATTATATTTCCATATTTGTCGTCCTTGGATCGTTTTCTTTTCCCCATGTTACACAATTACACACAGAAACTGGTTAAAATATCTTAATAAATCGTCGTACGTGTGACACGGATAGCACAAAAAAACGTAATGGCGTCGAAGGCACGAGTCTGGTAGAGGGCGCGCCGGAGTGGGACATGAAATGTGCAACTTTTTAATTTTGACAGCTATATTTAAAGTGTGAGAAGGATGGCATTATCTGCGTAATGCTGCATGTAAACAGTAATCATCTTCGGGAGAGATACGAAGAATAATTTGTGAATGCCCCTGATTATTGAAATGCCATTTTAATTTACACCGCAGGTGTAAAGATCTTGTATTTTTAAAGCAAGTATAAATGACATTTTTACAGCTACCACGACACCTATAAATTATAAAGAGAAAACATTTTGTTTTATCTTTTTAATGAATAAACTCAAAAATTAGTAAACCGATTTAAAAAATTCTTTCACATATAGATAGCTATATTATCAGTGTGTAACATATAGGCTATATTTTATAAAGTTATGCGGACGAAGTCGCGTGAAACAGCTATAGTTATGTATATTATGATATAGGTGCTTAAAGATTAGTATACCTCTATTGCTTAAGATTAGTATAAGGTCAAGTAGACCAGTATTTTTATTGCTATTTAGAACTGAAAAATAGGTAATATAGAGAACTTGCAGCACCTGTTGCGTTGCTTGTATTGTAGTAGACGGTGTCCACCTTTTTTTTTTTTTTTTTTTTTATTTATTTTTTTATTACGCGAGGAAATCTGCGAATCAGATCCCCACCGACCATGGGGAGATCGGTGGGGTATGTGGGACTTCTACCCACTAAAACCCCGCGGTGTTTCTTCGCGCCGTCTATGGGCGGGGGTCAAGGGACGTTTGGACACGCTACGTTGTCCCCCCGCCAGACGAGGCCCGCACGCTCCACCTCGATTAGGCGCGGAGTGTGACCTCCGCGCCGTGAAGAGACGTACCGGAAACACACAGCACGTCTCTCCTCGTTGCCCGGTGTTGTGATGACGGCGGACGACCCCATGTCCGCCGCCCCAGGGCGAAGCGGCACAAGCCGCCAATTCTCAACTCTCGCAGCGGGCAGTCAGCGAGGGGCTTCACTCATGAAGCACCCCATAACCTCTTCTCTGCGGCACAACCTACCGCAGAGATAGAGACCGCTTCCACCTGAAAAGGGGGTTTCCGCCTGACATTTCCACATCAATCGCGGCAGCCCGAGACAGGCTTCACCTCGTGTCGTCGGAAGAGTTACTAGGCCGGGTGGCGAGTCCGGGTGTTCACTCTTCCGAACGACTGCAGAGGGTGGTTACTAGGCCGGCCGCGCTACCGGGTCTTCACCACCCTCCACAAAGCCGCGATTGCAGTACTCTGTCAGACGGTCCTTCCCTGCCGTAGAGCTCCGTCTTCGCGTGCGTTGCCCAACTACCACTAAGCGACAGAGCTATCCGAGAGAATCCGCCCGCTGCGACCCGCGCCGGTCTTTGTACGCAGAACCGAGACCCATACCTCGGTCCGACGCACAAGGACCGGGGGTGCCATCTCTCACCGGCCTACACCCGCGTGGGCCGAGTACGGTTCCTCGGCCCAGCGAGCGGTGACCGGTGAAGCTCCAACGGACAGTTGGAGCCTCCAAACTGTTGCTCCGTCACGAGCTCCGATGGTCGGAGCCCGCTCGGAGCACACGCACGTGGGTCTTCTTTGTTCCCCGCGACAATCCGATCAGCCAAGCAAAGACCGGTGACCCCACCGGCCCCTGCAACCGTTCGGATTGCCGCCGTGGGTTAAGCCCCCCCACCACTGCACGGTCATGACCCACCGAGGGGGGGAGACGGTGTCCACCTACTATCAAGCGCAAAGTCATCCTGTCTGTCGAAATTAATATTAAAAAAAAAAAAACAGTTTGTAAGAATAACTTGTAAGAGAAAGTATTCGTGTCTATCACACCTCAATATAAGAATACAGAGTTCTCCGTAAAAACACCTAACGGATATTAATACTGAGGAATATTCATGAGAGCAATAATGCGGTATAAACGGAATTGTACAAAATATTCGCTGTGGCACGTTTAATCCGGCGGATGGCGGTTATGCCCGGTTATATCCGGGTAATGTATGCGCGGCACGGACTCGACCCAGTTAAGGAGCAGTCTAGGTTTACTCGTCAGCCTTACTAACCTATCTTTTCTCGGCTTTAATTATCTTCACCCACCCTTAAACGACCTGGATCATCTTGTACTTAGCAATACGAATTTTATTGATTTATTTCAATACTAGTTGGTGCCCGTGACTTCGTCTGCGTTGAAAATGAAAAAAAAAATTAAATTATTTATGAATAAATTTTGATAGTTTTATATCAATTGCGAGAAAAATAAATAATCTATTTTCTAATAAGAAAGTTTTGCAGGTCTGCATAAAAGCGTCATCTAAATGTGCTGTGTACAGAAAATTACTTTCGTGTGCATATAAAACTCAAAAATTTTTCTTTATTAAATTTTAGAACGACGCCAGTAGATAACGATAATACTCTCAATAAATTAGATTTTCTAAAAACGGATATATAAAATAAACTTCTTACCGTATAAAATAAACTCGCCTACAAACACTTTGAAGTGTTGAATTCTATAAAACTCTCCCTAAAAGGGATGTTTTAATGCAAGAACGAAGAAAAAAAAATGTTTAACCTTGTCTTAGAAGTATAACACGATTCTCTCGACCCCCGAAGCAGCGTCTCCAAAAACTCTTTTGATCGCACGATCAAGTTAATTTAAAATGTATGAAATATTTTAGCAATCTACATAAAATGTACGCGCAAACAACTCGAGAGAGTTACTAAATTCTGAATATTCTCAGTGCGAGAAGCTTGCTTACATCATAGACTCGAGTTTATTAAATTGAAATATATTATAGTTTATTATTACAAGCTGTAATTAAAATTATAAACTAACCCCCGACTTTCTATTGATCCCAAACACCCTATAAGTACTTGTCTGTTGTAAGTTTCCCAGGAGTTTAGTTTCCCGCAGAACACTGATGCTCCAGCATCAGACCCAGGTCGCCATGTCATGGAAAATACCACCGATGTAACAAGATACCAAATGTGACATCAATCGAATATGTAGAACTTAGTGAAATCCCATCGTCAACTAGAAAATGGGATGATGGTCTTCACACGCCTAAACAGATATATTCATAAATTATATAACTAAGAAAAATCTCGATCACGTCAGCATTCATTCAGAAGCAGGGCAATACGAAAGTCTCAGTTCAATAAGAGCTGGATGAATTTGGCACACAGATAGTTTATTACTTGGATTAACATATAAAATGTAGGGTTCCTGTGGGATTCTTAAAAATCTAACTACAGCTGCGTACGATGTTGCGGGCACAGCTAGTATTTTATATGTTAACTTTTATTTGGGGTGAAATAAATGAATAAAATCACACTGATTTTATTTTACAATAATATTTATATTTTTCAAATCTGATTATAACGGACTTACATTTTAATTAAATCATCCCCGCTCACAACAAACTAATGACACAATAGCGTTAAGATGATCCATGACATGTCAAGCACCTCTTGCCGGTGGCGCAGGTGTCACTAACTGAGTGGGTAACTAAAGATATCTACTTATACTAAGCTAAGTAATGATATATAAACAAAGATAAATATGTATTAGATAGGGATATTGATGTGACGTCAATTAAAAATAAACTTTGTGGCTCAAAAGGATAAGAAAAACTTTTATTGCAAGATATTTTCCTAATATTACTCCCCTTGTCATCAGTGCGTAACAATCCACAACCACAATGTTATGAAAGTAGGTGGACAACCTACTTAATTATAAATCATAATTATTATCTTATGCCTACTTCTATAACAATAAAAATAGATCGAAGACGGCTGAACTAATTCATCTTTTTTTTTTCAAATATTCCTTGAAGTCCGCGACAAGATCTTACGAATATATAAATTGGAAAATAAAAATCCAGAGAAGTTTGTGTTGAGAAAGTTTGTGAATATACAAAATAGGTATATGATTAGGTTACTCTTTTACGCAAAAAGTACTGAACGCACTTTAATAAAACTAATAATAACCAGGCATTTTATTACATATTATGCAAAAACTAACATAAAATAAAAAATATATTTAACTATTAAAACAAACACACGTGCGAAGCTGTTGTTGGTAATAAAAATAAAATATTTTCAACAAACAGTGTTCAATAAAGTAACAAAACTTGACGTTTGTTTCCGTCTGTGATTTATTTAATAACGCTCAAATTGTGGAAAGATTTCTAACCTTTTGAAGCTGAAATTTCAGCAGTACTCAGTAATAAAGTTGGGCGAGTGAAATTCAATTAATTTATCGGCGCCGAAGAAATAATGGAGAGAAGTTTTCGCGATTGGCGTCACCAGTCATGGCACCAATGATTAAATAATTATTTAGCTTATAATTAATTATAGCACTATATTTTTTTTAAATTAGCAATTTTAAAATCCAGATGCTATTGATTGTGACTCACTACCAAAACAACTTTATGGTGAGTCGATATCATTTCTTCGTTTCCAACTAAATTTAAAAACATAGTCGTTGTCCGCCTACCTCTGTTCTCTATCTGTTTCTGCATTTCATCATATCAGTCATAGGATATCCACTGTTGGGACATGGCTCCCATAATTTTCGAACAGCATCAACACGACACGAGCTTTTTAAGTTCTCAATAATGCATCTTCTGAGTAGAAGTCCTACGCTACGCTTGCTGGTCTGTGGTCTCTGTCCTTTGTCTTTTCAACATACTGACGCACTTGGTTATGTCGGTGACATTCGTTTGACTATGCTATTTTGTTGTTACGTTATTCATTTGTCTTCTTTCCTCGCCATTCCTTTGAACTCCTTGAGTCCATGCCTTGAACTCGTTTCTCCGCTTACTTCTTCTTAACAAAACTATGGACTTTGCTACGGTTTTCACTAATGGAAAGATCGATAAAAGAGAGAAGTTTATTTATGTAAAATTACATCTGTGCGAATCTGGTTCGTGACGCTAGTATAGTTCAAACAGCTGAGACTAAGTATTTTTTCTATATAAAGCATATTATTATGCTTCATTTCGTCGATATAATTATATAAATATTATTGAAAGAAACATGCTAAACGATTTTTTATACATACTGCACTTCGATAGGTTTTAGTATACTTTTATGTGTGACAAACTGGCAGACACAAAAAATATGATCATAGACAAATATTATTTTAGCAAAAGCACCATGTACACTGCGTTCTACATACATAATCTAAGCGCCCCGTCTGGCCGCAATAAGTGCCCTTTTACGACCGCTAACAGCACGTCTGTTGAGTTTCGATGCTTGCATGCACAGCCAGTAAAAGACGCCACCATCATATTATCAATTATTCCTATAAGTATATTTCCTGAAATTTTTTAAATGTTCAATGGCGCCTTAGTGTTATATAAAGGCCTATAATATCCTATCCAATGCCTGTTCCGTATTCCTATTCATTTCATATCCCTACTTATATTATGTATCACTACATAGTATAAAACAAAGTCGCTTCCCGCTGTCTGTCTGTATTATAAGTTAATCTATGGTCTGTCTGTCCCCTATGTATGCTTAGATCTTTAAAGCTATGCAACGGATTTTGATGCGATTTTTTTTAATAGATAGAGTGATTCAAGAGGAAGGTTTTTAGTATATAATTTACAAAGTTACGCGGGCGAAGTCGCGGGCACCAGCTATCTACTAAAAATAAAGATACAACCCCTTAAAATTTTATAACAGCAAAGATGTCAGGCGTTATATTGCTTTACACATTTAGTCAGGCGCTACACATCTCTTTCTTTGAACGCGGGCTAAGTCGCGGGCACCAGCTAGTGTATAATTACAAATGTATTAATTATAAATGCGAAAGTAACTCCGTCTGAAAACTCAAAACACATAATATAAAGATACTCATTCCTCGAGCGCTCGTGCTACGCTTACTGTTCTCGTGCTGAAAACGCATATGAATAATATAGTTTAATATCAAATCAACCCCGGATTTCAAATGACACGCGACTGCATAGGAAATTGGCTCGGAAATTGGTCACGTGACGCGACCGGACATGACGTCATCGAACGTGATACGAAGTAGCCAATCAAGGGGCATTAAATTGCAAGTTCCGTTGGCAGTATATCGGCGACTATTTTATAAGAAACTTGAGGACTGTACCAATTTGCAAAATATAGATTAGTAACACATTTTATCACATATGTAGCGTAAGTGTAAGGTAAAGCACGTTTAGAATTTTGAGAGTTTATATAATATATGTAATATATTATATAACCTTATTTAAAACCTTGAAATAACGGCTATCAGTGTTCATACCCTTGCAATGTCAAATCAAATAAAAATATTTCATTTATTTATCACTAAAAAATGTATCAGTGTTCGTTCTTTTGGGTAATTTGTAACTTACACTAGGTCTTTTATTATTATTAGACATTTTTTTTATTATTGTTATCAATTGTAAAATCTTGGCGATATAATTTAAATTTACATTAAAATATGTGCACTTAATGAATATATATTTTTTGTTTCCAGGTATGCACCAATGACGACCAAAATGTATCTTCAAACCATCATGACTTTGGTAAGGTTGCAAAACTAATAGCTTATCTAAACTAATAGCCTAAAAGACTGCAGGCGCAGTGTGGCTTTCCATAATGTGTAATAAAATATGAATAACAACTAGGTTTTATCTAAATGTATTTTCGGTTTGTCTCGAAGGCATTTTATTTAACTTTTAGATAACAATGAATGCCATCCACTCATTGAATTCCTTATTAAGTTAAGGGTGCTCCATACGAATCGGCACAAGGAAATGGAATGGCACTCACGTGGAAAAACACGTATATACGGCGGCACCGTGTCACTGAGTGCTTTTAATGTGTGTCGCTTTTTTGTAATGCAATAAATACATTGGTCGAGTCCTTTGAAACATCAATTTGTTCCTTATAGAAGAGTCCATTATGCGTTGGGTTAGAATTTTATTTGAAAAAATAAAGGTAATATCTTTTGAAAACTCATTTTACCGTAGATCATATATTCAATAGTGTTGAGATGAGAACCTCTTTGTACAAGAAGAAATGTAGGCTTTCTGTGTTTATTGGCTGAAAAGTAGTGTGTGTTCTGATGAGTTATTCCAATTAATGCCTGTCCTGTTTCCTGTGTATTTTAAAAGTATGTATACCTTAAGTTGTTTAATTTTTTTTTTTTAGAGTATCTATCTAAGTATATATTCAGATAAATACAAATGAAATTTGTGTTTAGTATATGCTTATAACAACAATAAAAAAATGCTTAAGTACATTAAAAATTTAAACATTGCTCATCTTCTTTTTTTATGTAAAAGTGGTCAGACAGGACGACAGGACACATGTTTTTATTTCACGGTGGTCTTCTGATATGTGCCCTGCCCCCTGCCTCTACTAACTCAGTATGAGTGAGTTTTAACGTTTAACAAATAGATAAATAAATAAATTCTAGTAAATCGTCCTCAAAGTGTTGAGTGTTTATTTGTCTTCAGAAACGGTCCGAAAACCGTTGTTTGTGTCGTGAACTAAATCTATTTTCTCTAAACCGAGTGAGAATTGCTTAGTACAGTAGAGGTTCGCATTGAATTCGAAATGGACTCGAGTCTCACATTGTTTATCGGAGGAACCCTTGCGGTTTTTTAAGACCTAGGAAATCTAGACCCGCCATTACTGTGGTAGTTGTGTACTTTAAATTGACCTTTGACTTCAGAATGTTCTCGAGGGAAACTGTGTTTCTTTTTGGTCAACATAGCTGTTTTAAGTCATGCCATTTGTATAAATGATCACTAAAAGAGAAAAAGGATTCGATTGCAAACCTTCGTGATAAAGTTCTCAATTTCTTAATTAGACTCATATATTAATATATTAATATATTATACATTATAATAGAAATGGCACAGTTAGCAGTTTTCACCGTAATTCGTGCTGGTGTTCGTAATAGACGTTATAGTAGGGACAGCTGTGTCATCTGAAGATTGTTTTGGAACTCTAACAGATATATATAACAATATACATAACACTTAATAAATCACTTGAAAGGTTTTAAATCTTTGTTCAAAAACAGTAATAAAAATATAAAATCCGTCTCAACTAAGCAAAAAAAACGTAGGAGAAACGACGAAATAAAAGTCCCAAAATTGACACAAATAGCAAATCGGTTGATGAAAATTGAGGTTCTTTTTGACAGGCCGAGTGGAAAATTCCTCTGTGCCATCAAACAAAAGAAAAATGCGCCCTCGAACCGTGAGTCGAATGCAGCCGCTTAATTATATAACTCTGTTCCAGCCATAGAAACATTATAAAATATATAGACAGTAAAGAATAATTGACTAATTTTATATGCAAGTAGCTTTTGCCCGTGATTTCATCCGCGTCCCTTTTTATTAGCCTTTGAAAGACACCTATTCAATCTTCAAAGGTTTTATGTTAGGCGTAGAATTTTTATTTTATTTTTAGATGATCCCGCGTATTTTAGGCCATAATTTGGTTACTTTCGTGTATGTTCATGACACCAGGATCTTATATTATGGGCTGTTATTTAAACAAAAAAAATCACCCAACGGATTTCGATACAGTTATTGCCACCGGAAAGTGCGATAAACGAGGAAGGTGTAATAATTCAATACATAATTTGTAAAAACAATCATACTATAAATAAATAAAATATGTACTTAATTATATTAGGTTAGTAAGATATTTTGAGTGATAAAGAGTTCTATCATGTCACCAAACAGAACAACAAAAAAAAATATCAAAAGAAGGTCATGTCCATTCATTTCAAAATGAAACGGTTTTAGAAGTGGGGTTCATACTTCACTGAGTCAGTAGGTTTGTGGGTGAAATAAAGTTAGTGATCAACACGTTTTAATTGACGAAGTTTAAAGCCGTGACTCAATTATTTCATTTCACAGGAGGAAAAATTTTAAAAATGATTTCACTGGCTACATAATTTGTTCTTAGATTTACATGACTGTGGTGATTTAACTGTGTATTTTAACTATTTAGTCGAAAACGTAACACCAGAGCGTATTACACATATTATGTATGTATATCAACAAATCATATACAACAACGATGTAGTAAATGGTAATTGATGCTCTCGTACCAACAGCGTTGATTCGCGACGTGTAGTGCGTTAAAACTGAAAAAACTTAAAAATGGATTACGCTGATTTAATTCGCTTTACACTTATCACTATCACTAATTATTTTATAATTACTGGACTCAAAAGATAAGAAATCACATAATTAGAAGCTCACACAATCTAGTCCAGAAAAGGACTGTCTCATAGATCATTATTATAATGTAGGTAATAATCATATACATTATATTAATATATGTATAATTTGTCGTCATGTGAGTCTCAGGCTCGAGAGAAAATTTCATCAAAACTAAAAGTTAGGAGTGCATTGATAACATTGAAGACAAACTGAAGATAAGCCGCATTCAAATCCAATCAAATTAAATTAATGGTTAGCAACAAACAGCTGCAAGCTCTCAAGGAGAGAGCTAACTAATTGAATCAAGATCCTTCCAAGTTCAATGCACGGTCTAGACTTCACTAATGCCTGTGCTAATGCTGCCTCTTCACTGTACTCTAAGACATTTCTTGCTCATAATACTCAGCTTTCGCGAGGTTTTATCTGGTAAACGCAGTCGATTCTGTTAATGTAGATCCTTTAACGGAATCCGGCTGATCACTATAAGACCGGCTTGCAACAATATTTTAACTCTATAAGTAAAGGATAATCTGTATGTATAACCTGTATAAGGTATAGTACAGCCACAATCTCTAATAATAGGGCCATTAGCCATTTATCCTCAGTATATTTGGGTGTTAATATATTTTGTAGTTTACTAAGTCCACACTCATAAATGTAAGTCACAAGTACGGTAAATAATTAATTCGAAATAGTAACTACAATATACTAAAATCGTGACTATACTAATAACAGTAGTCAGTTACGATACACACACCAACGTAATATACATGTGGACATATTATATGCAAACAAGTATTACATCGCGCATTCATCAAATGCAGCCGCTATACTGTGACTTAAGAGGTGATATAGAGCCTTAAATAAACTTAAAATCCAAATAAAATGGTGCCCGGTATACATACGTAATCCCGTTATTGTAATAAAGGGAGAATATTTCAAAAATACTTTCAAAAAAAATTCACGCGCATATTGTTTATTTAGAGCGGCGATTTGAATGAGGCATGGCTCATTGTGCGAGTAACTCATCATGTTAGAAATCTCTCAATAAACTAAGTGCTTTACTGTAATGGAACAAAATCCGTACTAATGTTATAAATGCGAAAGTTTGTATGGATGTATGGATGTTTGTATGGATCACAATGAAATTTTGCATACACGTTGTCTGGGACACCAAAAAGGACATACCTTTCATCGTTCAACGCGGACGAAGTCGCGGGCACCAGATAGTAATGTAATATGTTAAATTCTGTTTGTAATGTTATATGTAGCTAAGAAGTAAAGAGTCGTAAGCCAATTTTTAAAAGTTATATGCTATTATAAATAAGTAGGATAATAATAAACACAATTTTTTTATAATATCATTTTTCTCAGTTTTTACACATTGATTGACCTTTCTAATTATTAGAGCTAAAAGCTGTAAACTTGGTGATTGGTCATAAAGGTCCTTTACCTCTCAACTACAGAATTGTTAACAGATTAAAATTTTTTTTGTTTAAAATAATTTGGAGTAAATGTGTACCTGCCTCATTGAGGATTTACGGAGGTATTACTGAGACAACACTGGCTCGGTTTAATCAAACCATTCCTACATAAAGTAGGGCATACGTCAAATATTTCTCATGTCGATGATATAGCGTAATTCCTTGTTCCCATAGGATTTGTTTCAATCATATATATTTTAGTTTATTTTTTTAAATTTCGTCTCATTGTTCTCTTATTACACAAATTTCCCTAGACGTAATCTCCGAAATTGTGTGTTTTTTCATACTATTTTCATTCAAAGTTGTCGCTATAGTCACTAAAACTTTCTGGTAGTTTACTTTTAAGATATTTATTTGACTTTACATATATTACTTACTTAGACAAATAAATATTCAACATTATTGATATGGTTTAGTAGAATTATATTATGATTTTTTTTCGCCTGTGCTCCTTTTTCTCACAAATTAAAACATTTATTCAATCTTTATTGCTCATTTGTCTGGCGTAGATATTTTATTTTTAGACCATCCTTCGGAGGCAGTACTTTTTTCTGGAAGAAAGTATCATATATGTACTTTTCTGTATCCTTGACAACATACATGTATGCATAATTTAATGATAACCGATTGAGTAGTTAAGGCGTTAAAGCGTAACAAGTAAACAAACCCATTTGACTTTTATAATATAAATTAGGATTATAAGTTGGGTTTATGTTCAAAATAAATAAATAAATAAGTTTCTTTTTAGTTCTTTCAATTTCAGATACAGCATAAGTTACAATTAAGTAAAAGAACGAATATGATTAGAACGGTAGCTTTTATTCAACTTTCCTGGACAAAGTTAGAAATGAAAGTTACTTCACATTAAAAATCTTAACCAGCAATTGGCTGTGCTAAGTCAATGCACATTCCGAAAAGTTCAATAACGATGTTATCGCAAACATAAAAAGTGTTTTACGGCATCGGGTTATAAAAATACGCCATTATTTTATGCTTTATACCACCATAAAATTTATAATAAACGAGAAACAGTAAAAACCGTACTAAAACCTTTCATATTGCACGCTAGCTGCTAGCTGTACCTGGCCGATGCCATTTATCATTTTTTTCATATAATCAGCATACTACGAGTAAAAATTAGTATCTTAGTAAACCATTCTTCATTCAAAAAGACGTTATAGTTTATAAACAGTTGAAATTACTTCTTTGATTGAATGTTACAGTTAAAATTTTTAGCAGAGTTCAGTGACTTATTTCAGTCTAAAATAAAATTTGTCAAAATAAAAATTTTAATTAATTCATGTAAATTGTAATGTAACACTCAATTCAGTGCAAAAAAAGTTTGTATTTTGTTGTAATTGATACAAATAAAATGGCGGACGAGTAGTCTATAAAAATCCTTTCCTTAATATTATAAATGCGAAAGTAACTCTATCTGTCTGTCTGTCTGTCTCGCTTTCACGCCAAAACTACTGAACCTCAGAAAGGACATAGGCTACTTTTTAATGCGGAAAAAGGGTTGTAAGGGGTTGAAAAAGAAGATAAAAGTTTGTATGGAAGTATCGTCATTTGTATGAAAACTCTTTGCGCTCGGGGTTTTGAAAGATGATTAGTGTCACGGATGACATACGACTATTGTCGGCTTTAGAATGTTCTTTTTAGAGTTAATAAGTATAATTTGTAAAATAAAAAGCCTAAATAATTAAAAATGCTACCCATAGTCACTATATTTCACGCGGACGAAGTCGCGGGCAAAGCTAGTAATAAATAAAATAAAACATGACAATTCGCCCGACCCGGGCGAGATAGATTCGGGCGATTTGTTTATGGGAAATTTTTAACTGCACCTCTATTTATAATTTCAGCAAACGATGTGTCTCTGCTAATTAAATTATCTTATTACATACCAGAAAAATGACTGGGCTACAAATAAACATGGCCTAAACATGTTTTTTTTTTTAATATATAAAATCAGTAAAAACCAGCTGACCTTTAACCGTAATCATAAAGAAACAAATTAATGTTTATCATACAAGAAACCTTAAAAAGGCAAAATTTCTAAAGACGATACACACAACATTCGCTGCTACGAACTCTATACGATATGTGATATGTGATACGATTGTACATATATTATGCGGGCAGTATGTATGTCGTGGCCAAACCAGACACGTCCTACAGATAAATCCCCGTGCTCTAATTCCTCGAGAACGTACGCCATAGGAAATAATGTTACTGCGAATTTTTCGCGAGATTTGTAACAAAGGGAATTAAAGGGTGCAGCGGCGGGGAAGTGTGTGAAACATACCGTTTTTAAGGTCGTTTAATAAAAGTAGCCAAGAAAATAAACGGGATTTTTTCTTGAAATAAACCGGCGAACTGTTTCATTATATTGTATTAATTGCTACTTTCTTTTGTCCGCCACTTCGAGGGCCACTTTTTCTTATACGTAAGAACATTTTATTCGATCTCTATCGCTCATATGATGGTTTTGTCAGGCGTTGAATTTTTTTTTCTAGATAAAATGATGACATTGTATTGAGGTACCTAAAGTTTATTTGTATGTTTGTTTGTTTGTTTATCATTGGAAAATCATTGGAATTTTAGAAAAACCAGTCGCTGAAAGATGACTGAAATTTAAAAAAAAATGAAAGAGATGATAGCAGATGATAGCAGAAAAAAAAAATGATAGCAGAAACTATCCAGATAATAAACTATATTGAGTGTCAAATTGCATCTAAATCCGTTCAGCCGTTTTTGCGTGAAAGAGTAACAAACATCCATACAATCTTCACAAACTTTCACATTTATAAAATTAGTAGCATTATTAATTAGGAACAATAGCAATTATTATAAATAACAATAAATAATTTTAAGAAACTCCTAATAATAATCTATTATTACTGGAAACATGTTAGGTTAGGTTAGATAAACATTTAGACGAACAGGACACAGGATAGACTATTTTTTTCCTTTTCAACGCAGACGAAGTCGCGGGCGCCAGCTAGTAAATGATAATAACATATATTTTTTTCAATTTCATTCAATACATTTCAATGGATCAATACGTTTTAATGAAATTGATTTGCTACCAATTACTTTAATTTGACTCCACGACACAACCTTTACTCAGTAGTTGACGTGTTAAGCAATTTAATACTAAAATAGAATAATTTTAGCTTTACTGAAATAGAAGAAAAGGCTAAGAAAGGCTTAGAAAGGTTGAAGACAGGGTGCAATGGAAACAGCTGGTGGTAGATGCCATCAAGGCATTTCATAGCGGGAAATGCCCTTCAGCAATAAAGAAGACGGCTACTATATATCTAGTTTTACTAGCTTCTTCAAAGTCCCGTATAGAGCTTAGTTCGCTTTGTGCTCCCTCAGTCTTACAAAAGTTTGTGAAATATTCAAAATGCCGGGTTGGTCTTGGACTGTCTAGAACACAATCTGACTACATTTGATTTTTGCCTAGAGCTTAATATATTGACTATTACATAATGAGTCTAGCACTCAATTGTGTCATGGTAGCAGTCAATTTGTGTCATGGTAGATTTGAGTGCTCGATTCATTATGTAGTAGTCAATTTAAGCTCTAGGCAAAAATCAAATGTAGTCAGATTGTGTTCTAGACAGTCCAAGACCAACCCAAAATGCCGTGCCGAATTTTGTTACAGACCAGTATGCGTCCTTTATCTGTCATGATATGATTTTTTTTTATGTTATTTTGTATTTTGAGAAGTTAAAATAATTATTATACGTTCCGTGTAATTTATATTTTACTAGCTGGTGCCTGCGACTTCGCCTGCGTTAAAAGAAATTGATGTGTAGCGCCTGATTAAATGTGTAAAGCAATATAACGCCTGACATCTTTACTGTTATAAAATTTTCAGAGGTCGTATCTTTATTTTTAGTAGATAACTGGTGCCCGCGACTTCGCCCGCGTTAAAAATTATATACTAAACCATTCCTCTTGAATCATTCTATCTATTAAAAAAAACCGCATCAAAATCCGTTGCGTAGTTTTAAAGATCTAAGCATACTATAGGGACAGACAGCCGGGAAGCGACTTTGTTTTATACTATGTAGTGATTAAATTGAATAAACTCGTTTCAATGGATCTGACTGAACTGTTTATTTTTATACACGTACATAAACAATGTAAGATCACAGAGCAATATCACTATATTCCTAACCCTTTATCCTTATTCCTACTATGATCAGCAGCGCACTTACAGCACCTGTGATTGTGTTATAGGCGAAGGCAGCCACCTTTTACCATCAAGTTGACCGTCTGCTTCTCTGAAGGCTTATATAAAACTAGCTACACGCTCCCGGCTTAGTCTGGGTTCAAAATAAAAACTATGCTATCTTTTAAGTTTGACCAAATTACACATAGTTACGAAGTTGTATCAAAATCTGTTCAATAATTTAGGAGTTCATTGGAGTCAAACGTGACATGCAATTTTTATTTATATATCCTTTTTAGAATTTTTTCACAATTAAAGACCCAACTTTCGCATTTCATTGGTGTTGAAATTGTCATGACTATCTAATGATAAAATATATTTTTTAATAGACATTTCCCCTGAACATTCAACGAGAAATATGTACAAAAATGATAGACGAATGTCACAGATGGCTGCGTAACCTTAACAAGGTGTTTTACAACCCCATTCCTTACAAACTCACTATTAACGCATCTCCCTCGAGTACATTACGTTTAAGCTTGAAGCGAGTTATTTTTCACAGCACTCAACCCTCACCCAGCAAAATGAATTAGTTAAAAAGTAGGTCAAAGAGTGCCGCATTTGTGCCTTCATGTTACTTTTTTGCATAATGTATTTATCCTGGCCAAGTTTGTTTGTGGCTTTGTTAAGCTGATTTCTTACTTTGAATTTGCACATTTTTTATCTCTACAACTCAATTCTTCGTCTAATTCTGATTCTAAGTTTTTAATATATTTTTATTTCCGCGATATTTCAAGGTCAAAAAAAGTGCACTTGCAGCACCTATGGGGTTGCTTGTATTAATATTATAGACGGTATATTATATAGCGACGGTCTGAATGCATGGAAAAAACTGGACAAAAATGTTACACTCATTTGAATGTTCAGTCTTTTTATATATAACACTTTGAATTATAGTAAGCAAAAAGGTATAGGATTATATATCAGTTTTTGAGAGTAAAATAAAACTCAGTAGAGGCGTGGCGTGAGATCTTCGCTGACTAATGGTCAACCAGGATGATGCCATTGGCGGTAATTCAACTGATATTATAGAGGGGCTTTTATTCAAGCCATCCTTGGAAATAGTGTCGAACCACAGTAAGAAAATCGTATCTAAAACCTTTATTGTGTAAGCCGCAGTAAAAAAGCAATGGTATGGTAGCCCAGTGGAGTAAACGCTTGGCTGCAGATATGATAAGTGCTTATACGAATCTATGGCAGTATTTTGATTATTTAGAGTATTTTGATTTCTTGTGAGAATACTTGCAAAGATGTATTTATTCCAGTGAGAATACTATTTTTTTATAAAGTTTAAAAAAATACCACCCGAATTAATATAATATAAAATTGTGTAAGTAAAATTTTGAATGCAAGTGCATCCAAATCAAATATTAGAGACCCAGATACAGAAAGAATTAACTCTACAAAAAAATTTGTCACATTTACATTATGATTATTTGTTTATTTGACATGCAAATATTAAGAAAGTTAGCAGCGGATTTAGAGTCAAGTTTTGAGATTTTTGTAAATGTTATTAAGTTTTCCATTAACTTGTTTAAACGTGCAAGTTCATATAACTTATATGAATTATAAGTTATGTAAACTTGCAAACAAACAAACAAACTTCATTGAAAACTATAAAAGCGTAGGCCATAAAACTTAACTTCTGTAACTGCCTTTATCCGGGGTATTTACATTGCAAGCTCATAACGACCAAATCCGTCATACCGCAGAAAATATCGGGCACAACTCTCGTAATATTTAATCGTAAATCCAGAACTTCTGAGTGGTAACGGGCCACTTTTCCTTTAAAACTAACACCTGCGCGCACAGAACCCCCTTCCCTTCGAACTCTCCCCGCTTCCCCCTCACGTTTCCTCACTCTATAGCGTATAAGTTAACAGCGAATTAATGGGCGGAATCCCGTGAAAAATATATGTACCGAGCCGGGCCCGCTTTGGAAAGGAATTTTCGGTGTATTTTTCCCAACGTAAGTAAATTTTTTCGGGTCGTAAGAATTTTTTTAGTAGTGGCAGCGCACACTGTTTTGCAGGCGTAAATTGGGCAACCGGTTCGGCTGCGGAAGTCCAACTTGAAATACTATGAATATTTTTGTGAGTGAATAAGAGTGAAGGCATAACGAAGAAACAAACTTAAGTGAGTTTCATTTTCAGTTTTGCTTGTACAATATTAGTAGGAAGTGAGTAAAACAAAAGCGTAAAACTTATTGTAATATTTATAAGCTGGCCGTAGTGCTTCGCATAAGTATTCGTGCAGCATCATAACTCGTTAATAAATCATTAGGCGCGTCCGTCTATCCGTTCGTTGTCGTCAGTTCTCTGAGCCCCATACATATAATCACATTTGCTATATGACATCGAGCTGGACCGCTATAAAAGTGATACACAAAATTTATAAAGTGTGAGATAGAATGGTTAATACACAATTGGATCAAGTGGGATGTCAGCCTGCCTTTAATTTGAATTTAAATTGAAGCCAAATTGTTCGTACAAAGGACTTAAATAAAGTTTACAACCTATCACTCTTATATGATTGATATCACGTCTAAAAAGTACTCCCACTAAATATATACGTCGACAAGGAAGTTTGCAACATTGTTGGTTTAGGTTTCGTCTTTTTGATGACATTAGGTATGACGCTTGTGAACCCATCAATATCGAGTATCATCCGAGTGAATAAATTTTTAAATAGGTTGATTCTTACGTTTTGCAGGGGGATAACAGCCCCTCTCTTTGATGTCATGATTGGGTTTATTTTGAATAATCATAACAATAATGATATGCTGAAAGAGGGTGAGTGATTCGAGTATGGAAGGAATCATTTCAAAGCATTTTTCCAGCGAATTTAAATCCCAACAGGTGTATCTCATTTTTATATGGATTTATTAAGAATTTCAGTTGGATACTAAGTTGAATAGTTAGGAAGATAACCTACTACATAATTATGTGCTCAAAGTTTGGCCTGCTATTTCTCACCGTAAAATATTGTTCCACTCGACTATTGACGGCAGCAAATACAGGCCTACAGGCCCTTTCGCTTAAATTAACAATTTGCTGTTTGAGTTACATTTTTAATCAAACTAAGCTTTAGGCCGGAAGGGTGGAAAGGGAGAAAACGAGATGGTCTGCTGAATAAATCGTCGCGAACGGGGCGGCGCGCGACGAGCTGCCAACGACAAAAAAATCCTTAAAAACCTACCAAAAACATACGACACCAGCCACACGAGTCCGCATTGAAAAAAACCTAAATGTAACTGTAACATATGCGTTTAGTCTGGCGCTTTTGCACGTTGCGGTTTGAGAATAAATCTAAAGAATCGGCAGTGCTGTAACTATAGGGGTTTGAAAATTTGTATGTACCGTTGTGTACCGATAAATAATTCCACTTATCTGTTCCGTGCTTAGGATTGCGTACACGAATTCAAAGAAAATTGTCGTCGAAGTTGACTCTCTGACACAAAGGATTTTAAGGGGAAGTTTTTCTCAAATTGGATCATCTAGTCTTAGCCGCCATTTTATTCTGTGGTTTCCATTGTACACAGATACCACAATTTCTATGACATCCTCCTTTATTACAAATAGTAGTCTTAGACAAATCTTAAAAGTTAAGGTCTTACACGGCGAGGTACTTAGGTGTAAATTAAGCATCTCACCTCTTCGTTTCGCCATTAAAATGGAATTTCCATATTAGTTTGATAAAAAGAGCACTTAATAATAATTTTCCTCATTTTCCGAGCTCAAAAATTAACTTTTTTCATTTCGTATGCACGTTATGCTTTTCATCGTCCTCATAATTATATAACGCGTCATTAAGATTGTATTATGAAGCTTAATTTTATGCAACTCGCTCATTAAAATCGGCCCGAGTCAAAATGAAATGAATTCATGAGTGAAATTAAAAATTGTTGAAAATCCTTTCATTGCTTTTTCATTATTATGACGAATGGAATTTTTTAGTTCTTTCACATTTTTTTACTGAAATAAAATAATTGAAGAAATTAACAAGTCTAGATCTAGACCTGGCCTAGATCTAGACATCTGTTAATTTATCTATTTATCGTGTACAATCTTTATCTTTTTTTTAACTAAGCTCAAACACAACAAATGTGATGTTATATTGCATAGAATAAATATAAAAGCAATAACTCCTGACTTGTTCTCTAACACCTTGGCCGGGCGTTAGTTTTTTTATTTTATTTTAGATGATCCCTCGGGAACAGTACTTTTTTCTGAATGAAAGGTATGTGTGACAACATGTATTGACTCCATAGTGTAAGAAAAGGTAACAGGTAGACAGACAAAGTTAATTTCACAAAGTATGGGTTTTCTGGACAAAAACCAACAGGTTTCAAGTCATAACTTTGAACCTGACTCCATTAGCAACATAGCAAATGTTCGTGAACATTTTGTCGATAATTTCCACATCAACCTTCCTTTGAAATGTTGTTAATTGCCAATTATCAACACCGTGGAGTGATCAAATGTCTGCGACAACTTCACGGATGATAAATGGAGCCCAAGTAAGTTATTTTAATTGCTTTTAGAAAAGATGAAACTTTCAGCGAAAATTGGAATTTGCCACAGTGACATGTTGATGGATTGTAACTATTCTGTTGATTGGCGGTTCGCTGTTATTTTTTTTCTATCAGATGTGCCTCCGTACAGTTCAATTTGGCCTATGTTTTTACCTTTCCAATTTTATTTTTTGTTTAGGTTTTGCCCGGATTTGATTCGAGTTTTTGGTTAGGTCTGCATCTGTTTGGGACGAGATTTGATGTAAATAAAGAATTCATTTTATGCTAATATTTCACTGAAATCTTGGGATCTTGGGATGTTAATATCTACGAGTATAACACCGAACGAAAAAAATGTATTGAACCGACTAATATATTTTTTCTTCCTCTCAACCTGTTGCTCAATCAATATATAAATGTAATTATGCTAAATTTAAATATATCAAAATTGTACCGGGCCGTGACGCGTCGGTGTTTTTAAAATATATAATAGAGCAGTACTGTAAATAATAATATACGGTCTAGTTTCTAAAGTAGTCATCCCTAAACCATTCTATTACTTTGTTTTGGTATTCAAGGGCTGTCAAAAGCTTGCACAAAGAAAGCGAGTAAAAAAATAATTAACATTTCATATGCTCTGTCAAACTGTCAAAGTCGCTTTCCTTTTGCCGCCCGATTTCTGTCAAAAATCAGTTGTGTAGAAAGTCATAATAAATAACGGTGTGCCCTGAATTCTCACGAACCTACAGTGAGTGGCAACGGGCCACGAAGAATAATTTATTAAATGCGTCCGACGTAGCCTTTGTCGAGCGACGCCCTCAGGGTTGCCAGTGCAAATGGAGAAAACTAAATACGAATCCGCGTCCGAGGTTTGGGGAAAAATTAACATTTCCCCATATACACATTCTATGCAGATTTTATTGCGATATGTAAATTGGAGCACACAGCTAATTTGAATCTTATTTTCATTTTCATAAGTTTCGTTTTAAATATTTTTCAATGTGTATTGTTATTTGTATGTGTTTTGTTATTGTAAAATGTTATTTAGTTTTTTTTCTTTTTATAATATTTTATAACTTTTTTATAATAACATTTAATTTAATTATTACCCCAATTGAGCGTTTAATTTTAGTTTCAGCCATGATTTCAATTGTAATCCTTTCTTGGATGTTAAATATTCAGTACTACCTAAGCTTATGCCGGCAATTTAGTCCGCATATAATACACATAACTAGCCCCGACTTTGCACGTTATAAGAAGTTAGTTTGCTGTGAGACTAACTTCTTCTACAGACAGGCGTGGACACTGGTATTCTAATTACCTGTTATTCTAAAGCCTGTTATTCTAATGTATAGATTAGCAAAGTATTAGATGAATGCTCCTCAGATTGTCTTTAAAGTTCAACCACAGTAGTCAACATGGACTGGTGGACTTATTAGTAATTCTAATTACTTAAAAATGTAAAATTCAATTTTAACGCTAGGACAACCCTATAGCGTTGTGTTAAAAGACATCAATCATGTAGAGATGGCGCCAATGTCGCCCTTACGCAAACATCTATCTATGTCTGTATATATTCTCGCACATAATCACTATATGTATTACAAAAGATTTTGTTATTCGTTACATTCATTATATAACTGTATTTTATAGAATTTGAATTGAAAGTAGCATAATTATAGGTACGAATCTAAGCACAGTTATAGGTACTGGTATGACTATTCAATATGAAATCACAGTGGTGCCAAGAAAAGCTTTAATGTAAAAAGACGCCAAAAAAGAACTTCTACTTTAAACTTTAGAACTAAGCTTTGAAACTTTTTCTTTTAAAAAAGCACCTTATATAATGTCTTTTTGGTGATTGCAGAGAAGAATGAGGTTGCGGAAATAAACTTTGAAAATGTTAGCTCACAAGTCACATAAAACTACCATCTTTCATGGATGATAATTATTGTTCTGGTTTTGTTAGATTTTATTTCTGTAATCTTCGTTTTTTTTATAGGCATTTTTATGCGTTTTTTTTTATAAAATAGATAAGGACACAAATATGTGACATTTTTAAAATTCAACCTGTTTCATCTCAAGTTTAATTCAAGACAAACGTGTACAGAGCTACAAGAATATAAACACAAATAACCCAAGGGTTACAGGTCGTGATCTGTAATAAACCACATTTGAGTCACTGCAAGGGAGGGTACTTTGTAAATATTTGAGTGCGTTTGTCGCCTCCAGCCGCCAAGGCCATTTGTTCCTCGAACATCGCACGGAGCAGACGTCTTGCGAGATATAAACGTTTATTATACCCCAAAATTTAGTGGTGATAGTTCATTTGGGAGAACGCTTGCCTTTTTTGTGAAAGTTGAAAACATGCGCTCGTATGGGCCTGCACTTTAGGAATTGTCAACTCATATAATCATCAACTCACAGGCTTTCGTAATTCAAATTGATCATACCCGTTTCTCCTATACCTCCACATGTCTGGCCACTGCCAGCTTCTCTCTATACTTGTAGTTTTTTTTTAACAATTCTTAGAGTAACTCAATTTTTCATCAATAATTGAGTTGTTAGTCAACTCGCGTGCACTCGCGATTCATCCTGTTCGTATTTTACCTATTATTTTGTTGGTCAACTCGCGCACAATAGGTTATTCAGTACAGTTTTACTAATATAAGTATGATAATCATCGCAAATCATTTGAAAACTCTAGCTAACGAACCATGTAAATGGTTTTTAAATTATACTAATATTATAAAGAGAAATGATTTGTATTTTTGTATGTAATGAATAAACCCAAAAACTTTTGGACCGATTTCAAAAATTCTTCACCTATAGAAGAACCTTTCGCTACATTATCAGCGAGTAACATAGGCTCTCATAGGCTATATTTTTTTTATTAAGCTACGCGGACGAAGTCGCGTGCAACAGCTAGTTATACTCGATTGACAGGCTGACGGGCCACTTGATGGTGGGACTAATTTAATTTAATAAAATTTACTAAATGGTGGAGAATATTTAAATAGTTGAAGCAGATGAAGTTCTAAGGAACAACAACCGTGCAACAACAGTATAAATCAACTAATAGGCTATAACGAACCTACCCACCTTTATTGCCGGTACAATATTATTATGATTGATGTGTACCGCCATAATTATTGCTTAGCGGGCCAGATAATTACTTTATCACGCTTGCCCAGTCCTATAGGCGCAATGTTATGTGAAAGGCTCTAAATATCCTTTAATTATCATTACAAATAGCATATTATCTGGGTATAATATTGATTGGTATTTACTTTATATTGAAACCAGCTGTGCCCCACGGCTTCGCCCATTCTGAAATTTGACAGCAAATCAAAACATTAGATAGTAACAAAATAAATAAAAAAATACAATTTTGCCTTCAACCCATTTCATAATGTGTACAATTAATGAATTATGAATAATACACATTATGAAATGGACACATTTTTATTATGTATAAAAAAATTACATTATTATACATAAAAATTATACATAAAAAAATTCGACTTATATGTATAGTGGAAAATATATTTATTGTTTACTAACGACCCGTAGCTTTTTTATGGGAATTATATGCACAGACATTCCTCTTTTATCTCTCTTTCCATTAATGATAAAATATATGCTATTATACATCGATGGCTATATGTAAAGTCGGGGTGCGAAAACTTTCTTCAGTTTTCACATTCATTCCTTTATCAAAATAGTAGACTCTTAGTACCTCAGTAAACTAAAGCACTAACTGACATAACCACTAACTAACTGACTAAGATAACTGACATTCGTTAGAAATGAAATTTTGGCACGACTGACAATTGCCCCGGTGGAAGCAAATTTCGTCTTTAAGGTGAGACGAACCTTTTCTTACCGCGACTGTACATTAAGTCTTACTTGAATCCCATTGGAATGGCCAGCTAATCATGTGGTAGAGTATATTTTAAACTATAACCAATTTGGTAAAATAAGTATAGTTAATATAAACACAGAAATATACCACCGTGAAATAACAGCATTATGTGCTGTTGTATTTCGGTGAGTGAGTAAGGGATGTCAGAGCCCATTACCACCCCATCCCTCGCTTATCCCTTATCCTTAATCCTTCTATGGTCGGCAGCGCACTTGTAACACTTATGGCGTTGCTTGTGTTATAGGCAACGATAGCCACCTACCATCAAGTGGACCGTCAGCCTGTCTGTCGACCTTAACATTAAAAAAAGAAGAAATAATATTCCTTATTCCTTAAGTATATTGAATAGTCTCCTTAAAAACCGAAATCCGTGGCAATTTTATGCATCGCAACCGCGCCGAGAGCTTTCCCACTGACTCGCCGAATTTCCATCGAGGACCTTTGAAGTCGCTCCTTTCGGTTGGAAGTAACGCTACCCGCGCTCCAAGTGAACCAGAACGTAACCATTGCTTTGTAAACGCATACATTTTGTGAGTAAGCACCTTGTGTTTATTATACAAATTATTTCCACCGTACTGGATCTCTTCTATTGTGTTACTGTTGGTGTGCCTATGATTTTACGTAGCTCTAACCACTAAGTTTGCTTTGTACACTAACAAGTTGTTATTAAAAGGATGTAGATCAAAATCAGTCTTGTATGGAGATCTATCTGGGCCATCGGTTTATTTTCGTTTTATTTTTTTTATTTGGCTTTACTGAAAAAAATGTCATATGATTTGGTTATGGTTTTTCACAGATACGAATATAAGTTTGAAAGTATTAAAATGCCATGGCTTTCCTCAAATACAAGTCATTATTTTTATTATTATAAAATCTGTATTTTAATCTGAATTTTATAAATTTGAAATATTCTTTTGAACTTTTGAATTTGAACAGAAAAAAATTAGAAATTAAAAAAGCGACCCACTCTCGGATTCGTACGGGTGAAAAAAACAAAAACAATCAATCTAAAACATATTATAAAACCCATACTTGCTAATTTTTGAGTTTTGCGAATACAAAACCTGTTTTAGGATTTATTTAAAAAGCTTTCAACCTAGCTTAGAATTGAAGAGATTTAAGTATTGCTCTAGCCTAACATAAATCTTGTCTGTGGCAGACGTTGAGATTTTTGTCTTATTTTCCTTGCGATTCCTTTGATGTACACTAAGAAGTTGATTTTGACGCATCACTGGAGCCGAATTGCTTTGGATGCAATTTTACATCAGCTTTTAGCTTACACTGCATCCATCTGTATGCACTTAGAGTATGCATGAAAGCTTTTAAATTATAACTTATACTAATAAAATGTCGTGTCTCAAACGCATTTATCGCAAAAACCAAGTGTAACATACTAGTTAATTTATTTACGACGTAAAGCGACAAGTCGTCACGTGATTAAGAGGTTTATGACAGTAAAAACATTTTGTTATTGAGATATTTTTTTATATAAACCCAGGGTTTACCTGAGAATCTATATTAAAGGCTACAAAGAACATTTTTATAAATACTTAATCAATAATACTTTAAAATTGATTCGTGTCTCCTAAATCAGTAAAATTTTTGAATTTCAGGCAGTACAGTGAAAAAATTTTAATGCCGGCCTCATTGGAGGCCTTGTAATAAATAAATACATAAATAAAAAAAGGTCAAAACTTTGTACAAATATGAGAACATATTTTAAGCATTTCTTCTCAAAATATCTCAAATTCATACAAATAAGATGAGAAACAATCAAAACAATGTCAATTCTTGTTGCACGTCGTGAAGCTTGTAGCAACAAACGTCAATAAAACTGACATCTCTTGCGAGGAGTTGTCACGGCGTGACCCACTTGTGTCACATTATTGGGCTATAAATATATTGCGACCAACGTTACCTCACCCCTGAGTTTTAGGGTTGCCTCGCAAAATTGTCTCTATGATTCAATACTCAGCACAAATTGTTGTCAGATATGCTCAAGCTGATATGTGAAGTTTCACTTAAAGTCCTTGAAAATATATGTGATGAAATTTTTCAAGGTCTAAACGTAGATAAGTATCTAGGTTTGATCTCATCAGAGTCTCAAAACGTCAAAGGTTCAAATCTTCAGACTACTCCTATTTTGAATTCTTGTCACCTTGTTCCAAATTCCTGATTTTTCTATTGGAAAATAGTAAATATGTAAGTCGGTTCACACATAATAAGTATTCACACTTATAAATAAGTATAAGGTCTCACTTAAATTTATACCAAGTCTATCCTATATATACAAGTGATTAAGTATAAGCCAAAATGAACCTTACACCTTACCTAAGATTTTCACCAGATACATTTCACAAAGTAAGTTGCCAACCTTATTTATTGTTCGCATGTTGAAATCGTGAAAGTAGCGTACTGTTGATACAATACACCTGTATTGTATGTAAACAATAACATATTGCTCTTTTGAACTTTCTGTAAAACACCTCAGGGATATGCTTTATTTAGCTATTCTATTTGCTTATATTTTCTTTTATTATTATTTTGTTTTCCGAAATATTACACCTATCATCAGCCCATACAAAGTGCAATATACTTTTCAAATTTTCTCGAAGTAGGTACGAGGAAAAATTAGCGGATTGCTAATTTTTAGTATTTGATCCTATGAAAAAACGTCAGTGGATGCAAAATTGCTATACAAAAGGTGATTTATTTCTATCCATCTGGATTGTGTATTTAACTAGCTGATATCTACGTCTTTAGGTGATAATAATTGTTACCTAAAAAATTATAATGACTTCAAATATTTGTGAATATAACTACATACCTATATATTCACAAAGTTTGAATAAATATCAAGCCTTGCTTTAGTTTGTGTAAAGTGTCCGAAACGAAATATGTAGTTTAATGCTTATTATATTTCAGTTAAAAATATATTGAACATTTATTTACATAGCGTAGTAAACATTATTAAGTGAGACATCTCTAGAGGTCAAAGTAACTGGTCATGGCAAGCATAGTTTGCCATTAGGCCGATTTAGTGGTAATATGTGACCCGGGCGGTCACGTGCTACGTCCTTCCTCTCATAAACATGGTGTCCTAATAAATACTGGCCGTTATTGATGGGGTTTGACGGGACATATTGTTGGGCGAAGCATTCGTTTTACTACGACCTATTTCATTTTTATCTTTTTTCAACCGACTTCAAAAAAAAAAGGGGAGGTTCTCAATTCGACTGTATTTTTTTTTGGTGCTTCTCGTGTGGTCCCATTTCAATTTGGTCCGGTTCTGACAATGGCATCCATAAGAAAACGGTTTAAAGTCGGTTTTTTTTTTGTTGTCTATATGTTAAGGTCAACCAAGGGTCCGACCACACACAAGATATATTATCTTAAAATAAATTTCGAGTAAATTTAAAAACTCACAATCTCCTACAAAAGCAAAATGACCTTTTCTTACTATGAACATTTCCACTGAATATGACATAGAGTTTGAATTTGATATCGTATTTGGTGAATTTCCCTCGACGCTGTCAGAACGCAGAATGCACAAAAGGCATCGATATTTTATGAATAATGTAGGTCATACATAACTTATTGCTACAGTGTTTTGTTGTGTATAGTATGTTGTAGTAAATATTTATGGAAATGTTTGGTGCCTTTTTGAGATGATCATGCACTGAATCTATTGCTATTTTGTTTCATTGCTTAGCCTATTTTAACTGTACACACATTGTCCCTTATCCTTCATCGTATCAGGGTCGGCGGTAGGTATGCACCTACCACATTTTATTATAAAAAAATATACATTTATTGCCTAACAAAATCATTGTATAAGAAATCGCATAAAACGACTATTGTTCAGGCATCAATCGTATTTACAATATGTTACCACTGCGTCGCAGTGAAATGAACCTTTAAAATACAATCTAACTCGCGTTTTACACACGTATATCACTGCTATAACAGTCTCGAGTAGCATCCACCCTTTCACGAGCCGATACGCCTCCCCGCTCCTCAGAAACCGCACGAATACACTCTTACATAACAATAATACCTTTTCAGCTTCAATGATGAAAAGATATACACGATGTATAGCGAGACTCTCCCAGGCGGACCACGTGGTTCAATAAAGTATGCGTGTCGTGTCAGCGCCATCTGTTGGGTGGCTATGAAGTTACTTCGTATTGGAAGTTACTTGAAGATGGTTCGTTGCGACGTTCAAATTTCATTTTTGACTCGTTTAGTTTACCGCTATTCGGCAACAGATGGAGACATCTACCTTAATATGGACATTTGTGAAATTTTATGTGTTGAAAAAATCTAAAGACTGTATTTATAAATGTCTAAATTTATTTGTTTGTTTGTTACAGCTCTCCGAGCTCGAACAACGAGTTCTCGAAGCCGAGGGAAGAGCGGAGGAGGCGGAAGACAAGGTAACGTTGATTGATTTTATTATAAACTAGCGACTCGCTCCCTGCTTCCCACGGGTTAATTTTTTCCCTGCAAATTATATATTAGAACCTTTCTCATTTAACGCTCTTTCCTTTAGTGAAAACCTCAATAAAATCCGTTGCGTATTTTAAAACATCTAGACGTACATACAGACGGACAGACGGCGGGAAGCGGCTTTGTTTTATAATATGTAAATATTATTAGTAGGTATTTAATAGTAAGTTATTAGTCCTATTGCAAGAAACGTTCGTTTTAGTCTCATTTCAGTGTCATTGATCGTTAATTATTATTTGAAAAAAACATTTATAACTGACAAAATATTAAAAGCGTTTTATGTCCATTGAAATTAATATTGCACTTATCGCGCGCCAAATAATTGTGCAAGTCAGAAGGGTCAGCAAAAACGCGCCATTAATCTCGTTGTTTTCCCTGGTTTTGTTTGACAGTACCGTCGTCAGCTGCGAGGGGCTAAATCCCATATACACATATATACCTAGATATCAATTAAGCGTTTTATATGCCTAACTTTGAATAATCTCCTTGTTTGAGCAGTGTTTTGTAACAAACGAAGCAATAAATATGTTTATACATCATCTAGTGAGGTTTTCCCTGAAAAGGTTTTCAGAGTTGACTGAAAAGTTGTCTCCAGCATAGATGGAATAAATACTCCATGATTTACTGTACCATAACCCAACATATCCGACCATAACATTACAACGCAACGCGCTGATATATGAGTATTGGTTGGGATTAGCATCACATGATTTAGGTATTATGAGCAAGGGCGGCCTGTGTAGTGGTAGCAGCGAAAAGTAATCATTTAATTACAAGTTTTTTTTTTTTTAATTTGAGCGATTGTACCTTTGTGTGACTCTACTTTTTCGTAATTTTATCTAGGTTTAAAAGAAAAATATTTAAGAATCAAATTCAATTTGACAACGAAAAGCTCTAATTCGTAAATTAACTAGGGGCATTGATATTAAAAAAATATGTATTGCTTAAATGAAAGGGCGTAATTGTCGTGATAATGTCGTTAAATTTCGTATACGTCTGCGAATCTTTCTGAACGCAGAGAAGCTCCGATTTCGTGGCTTAGTGTCATATAATGTATCTTAATTTAATTTTGTAGCTTTTTTTATGTTAAAGTTGACATGCAGGCTGAGGGTGGCTCTTGCAAAGATATATTATTTCGATGAAGTGACTACAGTCGCCTATTATAATAGCAACGCCACAAGTGTTGCAAGTGCCGATTGTATAAGGAATCAAGAAGGGATTAAAGTAATAAGCTCTTGCCCTTATTTTCGCAGCAGCTTATCTAGGGCCAATAAATTATTATTACTGCAAAACATTTTGCTGACTGTACAGCTTATATAAGACCATACCGTATTGTACACACGAGTGAGTATGCGCTTTCATCTGCACTCAGAATGGACGTTATTGATTTTCTGAATTGCTTTCATATGACTCACTCAGTTATCTATTTCACACATAACTATTTTTACATATAAATAAGTATTTATTATTTTTTTATGAGAAATTGTTTTTGACAAGCAAACTAAGGTACTTCTCGCCAAGATGGTAAATTTATAAAGACAACTTTTAACAAAGATTTAAATTTAAATCTTTGACTTTTTAGATTTTTAAAGGCTAGATTCTAGATGCTCAAAAGAAAATTAAAAAATTATTATTAATGGAGATAATATTAAAAATTCCCAAGCCTAAGTCGAAGTTTAGTTGTTTTGTGTATATTTAACATTGTAACATTTTTTCAGCACAAAGTATATTGTTTTTTTTTTTTTTGTTTTTAATTAAAAATGCTATAAATGTGGACCAAATTATGTCTGGCTCAAAGAAATCAGAGATGTTACATAAAATTTGTGTCACAAAAATCAAGGCGACACCCTCACCCCTTTCAAAGTCTTACATGTATTGTAAATTAAACCTTATACACATACGCGAGGACACGTTTTACAAATTGATATCATAAAACATTACTTGAATGTCACTTTTTTGATATCAAATAGCTGGCAACAATGGGAATCTCACCCTTCACGGCCACCCTTTCACGCATGCGCACATATAAACTACAACCCTTGCGAACTTCACGCGACTACACCAAGCCACCATACGCGACAACTTCGCTCCACTATCCGATATGTACATAACATTCCATTTATTATTTCAAAAAGATTAATTTCAAAAGAAACTCATCCGTTTAATCCGTCTGCCGTAATAAGCGCTTACATACCTCAAACTGTGACCGCGATTTATTCATAAGATCCTCTCAAACGAAACCTGTGAACGTGTAACGTAGACTTAATACTTTTGATCAATAGATTGTATTTATTAATTATTTGTGTTCCACAAAATATCGCTCTTCAAGTGTTTGTGATATAATCCAGCCTAAAGTGACAACGAAAGCGGTTTTAGCTTTACATAAATCTAACTGCTTTAAGCTAAAAATAGTGTTTATTTTGCTAGGCGTAAATTTTTAACGTGTGATAGTTATAATGTCGAAACCAAACACGCTGAAGGCACACAGACTGAGTGCTGAGTTCGCTGAGAAAAGAGGTCAGTCTTTGAAGAAGGCAGAACCGTCCAATTCATAGCAATCACCGGTACGTATGCATGTTGAAATTTTTTAAAGAATAACCTAATTGCTTATGACCTGTTTACTTGCATAACGAAATATATCTGCACACTTTTAATTGGTAAGCATAACTAAGCATTAAAATTAGTTTGAAATACATCGCGCTATTATAAAGATTATTTCAGTAATTTACCTAAAATGTATATTATTAAAAATAATTTTAAAAAATACACACAAAACTAACAGATACCTTGAATATTTCAGAATGTACATATCTTTAAATTTAGGTACTGTTAGCTTATTGATAGTAATTTTTTTTTTAATAGTACTTAGTTTTAATACTCTTGTAGTTAAATTTAAAATCCAACCTTTGTAAAATGTAAAACAAGAATAAAAATGAAATTAAAATAAATATACTATTAGAATTTGGTATGCAATAAGAAAGCTTAAAGCTCTCAAAGAACAATTTTGGTGATTATATATTTTTTACTAATAGCAATAAACACGTGATTTCTGCGACTGATTCAAAATGGACGCTAGACAGCTGTTCAGTGTACGCATGCGTGATGGGTTTCCCGCCATCTTTGAAGATTCGGTACTAAAAATGGGTTGCGCTAAGCAAAGCCATACACCATGAAAGGAGTTCATGAAATGTGTCAAATTATGTAACCAAAACAAAAATAAACACAAAAAATATAAGAACTATCAAGGCACCACTGCATTTCGCAGTCATTTCCAAAGGCAGCTTGTCTGGTCTGCAAGGGTGGTCCCGTTAACAAGACCCCCTGTGAATGTTTCTGTAATGCCACAGGAAGGAGGAACTTTATAGGGCTCGGGCTCTAGAAAGTAGGGGATTTCCTATACCTTCCTAATTAGTGAAAACTCAGTAAAAACTAATGAACATATTTGGATGAAAATTGGCGTACAGACAGTTTATTACCTGGATTAACCTAATTTTTATACCTACCTTTTTAAAACCTAACCTTTTTATCCTGGAAAAACGTTATTTTCCCGAAAATAACATTTTTCTAAAATATATATATTATATAAAAAAATGTGCCTACAGGTAATTGCAAATCATTCTGTTATTTGTTTACGAAATGATTTTTCTTTAAATGAAATACCTACCTAAATAAAAACGAACACACTATATTATACTTTCCGCGTCGATGACTTTCTCATACTAAAAAAGATAAATTATTTACCTAATTTCTACTTGGCAGGATCACAATTTCATTTCACGAATGTTTTCTCTATAGTGTCTTTAGAGTACATGTACATTGTACACATACGCAGCCGTGTTTGAGTTGAAGCGTGTTTTATTTGCATTCCACTCGTGTTGCAGTTTCAATTAATTGACCTGTTGACTTTGTAATATTAAAACTTGGATTTTATTTTGTTTGTATTCCCATACGTGAAGTTACAACTGTATTTATAAATTAATATTGGTAATATGCACTCACTTTAATAACCTCGTTCGCGAGTGTCTCTAGGTACAATGTCAACTGGAGTTATTGCGATATATATTTTAAATAAATTAAAATATTAAATATCAATTTAAATATTTTACTGGTATAATAAGATATTAATAAGTGTTTTCTGCCTGACGAGCCTGACAGACGAATGGTTATTCTATTAGCTTTCTATTAGCTACTTGGTTCGATTCTTGACAAAATCGACACCTTGGTATAAGTATATACTTAGTACAAGTCTACCACTAGGATTTTCCAATAAAGGATTTTCCTATTATTGTCACAGATAGAAAAAGTCTTCTTCATGTTATGAAAGTGATCTATTTTATTGTGATTACTTTTATATTTTGATACTTTTATAAGTACGGATGCCATTCCCGACTGAGGTATGCAGAACAGATTCGAGTAACCCTAATAATTTAGATTTCTCTTTTTGTAGAAATGTTTATCTAATCCATTTTTAACGATAAAGCGAAACAAATGATACTTAGTTAATTCAGTTTAATTTATGACATCAAATATAAATATCAATAGATGCAAACCAAGATTACCTGTGCGTTTGCGTTTGCGTTTGCCGTAATTAATTGCTTATTACAAAAGACAAGAAAGTTGACTAATAAATGCAGGTAAGTGATATTCTGAAACCAGAATTCTACGTAGATATCGCAGAATAGTTGATATACTAAAAGTGAGTCATAGAGAGCAATAACCTTGTCGAGACAGACAGTAGTCCCGATTCGTTGCTCAATCGATCTGTGGATCACTGTGATAGTAAATGTCTTTCTACAGTTTCTTGAATAGTTATAATGATAGAACAATTATTGTATAATAGAAAAAAAAAACATTATAACTATCTACTATATATAATTACTACTTATGACATTATAATGTGAGTGTAGTGCATAATATGAACTTATAGTAGTTATATACGTATATTTTCGACGGACGAAGTCACTGTCAGCAGCTAGTAATAAATATTAATTAATTTACAAATGTTACAAATGTTTAGACTTTAGAACAAAAAGCCTAATTGAGATCAATAAAGACTTATTAACAATTTTAGTAAAAAAATTAAAAAATTCAAATCCAAGAAGTAGAGCAAGAAACATTGAATCATGTTCTTTTAATACGCAAATTATTAAAACAACTCCGACTTTATTTCATACTTTACAAACTAACATCATATTTATAAACCCTAACAGTAAAATTAAAAATAAAGCCATACAAGCGAACCTAACTTTAGCTCGTGTCCTGGGAAACTATTTTTCGTCGCTTGTTAAAAGCTAGATAGATGCTTTATGCTTTGCTTGCCATAAACTTGTCAAAGCCGCGCATAGAACCGTTAGTAATGATATTGTCTTCGGCTACTGCCGCTATACGAAGAAGGATCCGAAATAGGGTTGCCTCTCAAATTTTTTTAAAGCGAATCTAAGTTATTAGCTTTCGTACGCATCGCGAGTACATGCCAGCGTATGCAAAGATACACAGTGGCCTATAGCACGGGAATTACCAACTTCAATACTGTTTTTTATTACAAAAGCTCAGGCCCATAACGGTTATTACCACCTTACATAATCACAATGCCAATAAGAAATATAAGTCTGCTGAAAACCCTTATATAGTTGGTAGATTTTTTCAAAGTTCTCTTGATATCAAAAATTCCAATCAATACTAATAATAAAATCTGTAAATGTATGTATGTATGTTCCTCCATAACTCTTAAACGAATTAACTGATTTTGATGAAACTTGGTAGATAAACATTTAGACGTACAGGACACAAGATAGGCTACTTTTTTCTTTTTCAACGCAGACAAAGTCGCAGGCACCAGCTAGTAATATTATAAAAATGCGAAAGTGCATTTGTCTGTATAATACGCTTTCACGCCTTCACATTTAACATAATAATAATAGTATACTACTTATTACATATGAATGTATATAATGAGAAAACCGTTATGTACAATCACATATAGAGTTCGAATTGGAAATTCCAACTTCTCTTAAGTTTCATTTAGATTCATACATTCAAATTAGCGACTTTCGCAACCCATTCACACCGGTCGGAGTGATTCGACAACCCTAGACTGACTTTCCATAATTCATGAATCTGTTCTGTGCAGTATCTATGACGCATTGCGCATTTACATATCTCTACAACATACCCTAAAGCTTTTGGATACACACAGCTGTTACGGCAATATATTTAAATCATTTCTTTTATACCGAGCCATTTTTACTTTTAAATTACATATTTAAACTGAGATTTTTTGTTACGCTTTCACGCCTAAACTACTCAATCGATCATCGTGAAATTTTGCAAAGAATTTGTCAGAAATACAGAAAAAGGCAGCCAGTGTAACTTTCATTCAACAAAAGTATAATACTATTCGAGAGAATGAACCAAAAATTAAAATTTTAAATTAAAAAAAATGGTTTTTTTTTAATGTTTCAACGCCTAAGAAAAAGGGGAACGGTTGAAGTCGCTGGTAAAAGCAGTTTAGCAGTTTTGTAGGATGTTCCCTGGGAATCTTGACCATTGTGCACACAATTAGAGTTAACCGCGTATTGTTAAAATTTCAAAGGAAGGCACGTTCGTAATAGAGGAAGCCATAGTCACTTCCTCATCCATTAATAAATACATCGGTTGTTCGACAGTTTTGCCATTGTCATGATGTAAAGAAGACTTACACACACAAATGATTGGATTTACAAATTGCAGAGGCGTGCAGTAATTTGTTTTGGAATTTGGAACAACTTATCCGATTTTTTTAATCAATTTTCGAGTGATGGTATATTATTAATTCAAGAGTACATTGGTTTCATCAACATCATTTTGGTATTGGTATTTTATAGAATTTGGAATCTATATCGTATTCCCTTAATCATTTTGAAAGTGTAAAAAGGGTAATTTTTCGAAAATTTCATATAAATATAAAAAAATTGCATCCGACAAATAATTAATGTGAAATTTAATATTGTATTCTAAAAACCTATGTCTTAATTGTGGTATGTTTTGATCCTCTAATTTTCATCAACTGAGATAGCGTTGATATTTTAATTCGTTTCGTAATATTCAAAGAAGAGAATTATAATGATACCTCAATAAACGAACAAGCGATAGAGTTATTTACAAAACATTTGCATTTTCACTAAGATATTGCATAATAAGTGCATCAGAGCGTAGAACATTTTCCATATTCAAAAGTACCAAGCACGTTTCACTTCTATGAAATACTCGTATGTTCCGAGTGGTTAAATGCGTGTGCGAGAACGGATGTCCCGTCACTTCGCATTTCCTGTCCTCTTAGGATATTTTTTATTATATTTCAAAAAACCTTTGCCGTTTCGGAAAACATAGACTTGTCAAATTATATAAAATTTAGTTCGACAAATGAGCACTTATAATTTTTTTATACAATTAATAACAGTGAACTATTTATTCCCTCAGGTCAAAACGTTGAAATCCCAAAAAAAAAAAGCACATAGCAGATTTGTCGTCCACCGCGTCTGTATGTCTGTTTGCGATAAACTCAAAAATTACTGCACCGATTTTCATGCTGTTGTCACCAATGGATAGAGTCGTTCTCCAGGAAGGTTTTAGTATATAATTTACAAAGTTACGCGGGCAAAGTTGCGGACAGTAGCTAGTTGACGATATGTTGCACTATACAGGCTAAGGTGTCTTGCAGATAACTTGGCGTGTTATAAGGTACCAACCAAAGTGTCCATTTTTGGATATGCGCCAGACCGTAGCTCCGGCGCCCGCGTCGTCTTACTCTATTTGCTTTAACGAAATCATAAAACCGGTATTACAATAGTGAATTATAAAAACAATACGATTTTTCATCACTAGTAAATATTTAAACTTGTGTGCTACTGATCTTTATACAGATTTAATTTCATAAAAACTTTAATCTCTACATACCTATCCTCCTTACATATTATAAAACAAAGTCCTCCGCCAAGTCTGTCTGTCTGTTTGCGATAAACTCAAAAACTACTGCACCGATTTTCATGCTGTTTTCGCCAATGGATAGAGTGGTTGTCGAGGAAAGTTTTAGTATATAATTTACAAACTTACGCGGGCGAAGTCGCGGGCAGAAACCATATAACGCCATATAACCAAATACGCGTTACAAATGAAATACAACACGATTTCATTCTGGCAATTTTAAGCCGGCGGGTCCATTTGAAAGTCAATTTTAGTTGCACCTCTATTTTATGTTTTGCAGCTTTTGCAAGCTATTTCTATTCAAATTTCCATATTGTATCCCACGCTTAACTGCAAAGCTACGGTGCTCTGTTTTGATAATTGGCGCCAGTACATTGTTGAATACTTACCTACGGTTTATTGGACGGCCAGTATTCCTAAATTGGTACAAATTTAGGTTGGTTGGTAGCAAAATTGGTTGAAACAAGTTTTAAATATGAACCATAATAGAGCTTTTACTTTCAACCCACGTTTATTAGATCATTAAGGAGGAGTTAATTTCTTGTAGGATGAAATAAAGTTAAATTTGTTAAAAAACTAACATTTTTGAGCAAGTTTTCGTAAAAAAGTGGTAAATATTAATGATGTCTTACATTGGGTAGCCTATCTGCGTCAAGACATAATAACAACTCCAGTGTTGTGTTTTGGTAAACGAATGTGGAAGGCTTCATTCACCGAAATCCTATCAAGATCTATTAAGGTGATAAGAGTCAGCTTGATAGGTCAGCTTGAAGGTGATACAGTCCATACAAACGTAGAATGATTATTACTCCGTTGTTTTAGATTTAATTTACAAAAGTAAGCATGATACCGATTTATCTCATCGTTAAATAGGCCCCATGCTATACTTTTCGGAGTATTTTATACTCTGAACTAGAAATAACGAATTAACTTTGTTTGTTAAGTACGACTAGTACAAATACTCATTCTTATTCAAAACAATACAAACAAAACTCTTCACAGCCGTGTAGTGGTGACAAATATGGCATTTATACGCCTCTGGCTAACATGTGCCCAGCACAATTCTTTAGTACAATCTCAGCTTTATTTGGCTTTGCGCCAAGACGTAGATGGACTCTCGCAAAAGAGAACTAACCCAACTCGGAGAGACAAGAGCTTTATTACTATTACATATGCAAAATGCTTGTTAGAATTCACCACAGTAAACTGACATTCAGGTATGTATAACGTAGTATTCGAAGTAAGGAATCGTTCGACGAAGTTCTGTCTGCTAAACTTTCTGTGACCCAAAACACCTGAGGCAAATTTATGGCCATTGCATATTCGGCGAACTTAGTTACAGTGCATACAATTCTAATGTTAGCGACCTGCCCTGACTTCGTTCGAGACAATTTTAAGTGCACAACGAAATTTCGGGGGGGGGGGGGGGGGGGGGGGGCAAAAAGCTGTGTTTGTTGGCACTCGACTTGACAGATCTCCATTAGATAGTTCAGAAGACACACACATACATATACAACCTTTTTTTGACGTGAAAAATAAGGGTTGTTCCAAACTGTCATACTATTTGTTCTACGATAGAACATAATCGAATTGCAAAATAAGTTGACGAAAACGTTTCTTTCGGACGATGCTTAAACTTTGAAAGATATGATTGATTTCTAAAGAAAAGTTTTAGAGCTTGATAATGCCAACGCCTTACTCAAACGAGAATGAATTGTTTAAATGAATAATTTAATTAATTAACTTTAACCGTCGTTTGTGGTTTATACTTGTATAACTAACTATGGCTTGGCGCGCATAGATCACAATAACAATTTTCAATTTAACATTCCCGCGGTTTCGCACGAATATAGTTATTATCTGCAAATTATAAACACAAAGCTTCCTCTTTCCTTTAATAAAAACCTTATAAATATTCATTGGATGGTATAGAAGTAGTAAGCGGAGAAACAGATAAAGACAAATATCGATTTTATTTTATACCTAACAAGAGGTTTTATTATATATAGAAAATCAGAGAAAACCGCATCAAAATCCATTGCATGATTTAGGAGTCGTCGGCCATACAGACAGAAGCGGAAAGCGACTTCAAAGTATATTATGTAAAGATATGTTATGTATAGGTAGACATAGGATAATTAGGCATATTAAAAAATACCATAACAAGCCTCTTAGTCAATTGGGGATGCAACTGCATCCCTCTTTTGTTGCATGTTTTATTAGGCTACAATCATCGAAATAATATATCTCTGGCTACAATAGCCATGAACAAACTAGTTGCCTGCATTTCACATAAAGAAATATGCATTCTAAATAAGTATTATGCAGTTTAAATAGTATCACCTTGTCTGAAAAACCCAAGAGGGTTTCAGTAACGCCATAAATAACGCAGAGACCTAAGTAAGGTAACAGAATAAAGCAAAAGATAAGAGACGAGATGTCGTACCTAATTTATAAAAAAATATGTTTAAATTTGATTAAAATCTACTAATTTATTTATAGAGCAGAGCTTGTAAGGAAATAGAAAAAACGGAGAAATTTTTTTCTTTGTATATTATGATGTATTTACTAATCTGCTTATTTAATAAGCTTAAATGCTTCAATAAATAAATGAAAACATAAATTATATACTGTTGTTTATCAAGCTAAGCCCTAAACTAAGCTGTACGAGCTAAACTGCTGCACTATTTTCAAAGTTTAATAAGTTTATCTCAACGACACAGACTTTGGCGTTTTATGGTTAAGCTCCTAGACAGAGCTGGTTACAATAATATTTAATTTATGCTTATAAAATTGTTTGTCCTTAATATCTATCAATGCACAGCCAAATCTACTAAGTGTGGAAATCCAAAATGTGGAATATCGGTTTATTTTGTAGCATAATAACATCCGTTACAAATTTTGACGTTTGCGTATTTTTATTCCATAGATAAGTATAATAGTGTCTGTTTTATTCAGGTTTTATTCTATTTGTTGATGTCTTAGGGACTATTTAAGTTTATTTGAGTTAAGTTTAAGTTTTGAAACATGAAGAAATGTGTATTGAATCACTATTTCCAACATTCCAATATAATTTGACAGCAGTCTATCCAGTGCTTATACAGATCAGTGTGCCTATTCAATCTAACTTTGAAAAAATTGTTATGGAAACACAGACTAAGGAGTTCCGATCCTTGGCAGTGCACATTATAAAAAGCGCTTGGCCCGAAAAAGACAAGATGAGGATGGTATACTTATAAAAAATCAAAACGATTTATTTTGTATTCCATTCAAATCTTAATTTAATTAAGTATTTAAAACATTTTAGTTTATTCTAGAGGTTGGATACTAAAGGAAGTTTATTAAAATCATAGAGCTTTCTCAGCAAAAATACTAGAACAATGCGATTTCTCTTGGGGTAGCGTATTTCATTTGCCGCAGAAAGAACCGCAATGAATCCACGCTTTCTTGGTTGAAATGTTTATGTAATATTAACAACCCGCATCGCCTTTGCAAGTATTAGTTTGTTTTTGTTACAAGTTTTTGCTTCAGCTTTGCCTGTCTTTTTTTCGTTTTTTCGAAAAAAAAAAGTCTTTCTCTAGCGGCCTAGAAATATTCCATAATAATAATAAGCTTCTTAAGTTATGAAGAACTAAGTTCTAAACAGACACAATCCAATGTTATTTGGAACTAATCTTAGAACTTAGTTACACAGGTAATCTAATGTATAGACTATCTGTATGCCCAGTTACACATAAACTTTCAACACATTAATTTCATATTTTATTTTCGCAATTTATCTTCATCCTATTTAAAGCGCTTTATAGATGCTAAACTAAACTCGGATTGTGTCTTTTTATACAAAAGTTTATTATACTTATCTAGTTCTTTATGATATGTATGTGTGACTAATACTATACAATAAATTGTAGAGCTTTTTACAAACAATCAACGATATGTGTCTACTTATAAAACAGACACTTATGGGAATTAGACCGTGACCGTAAAATAATCGATATAACAGTATATCGATTCGGTTGTCGATTGTCGCCTCAATTGCGTCATTTGGTGTAATAAAAACAAAATGTCTTTGTTTATTATAATTTTTGACCTTTACAGCATTCGTTATTTTCTAATTGGGAGTGACTGAATTACCTGTAACAGTCCAGAGACCTGATTTTATATGCCAACTACTATTCCACACTCTTGAGTGTTGGCATATAGAATCAGGTCTTACTTTTTTCAAACCACGTCTAATGTTTTGCCTTGTCGTGTCATGGAATTCTTATGTCTCTATTCTTATGCCCCAAGACAAATTATCTATGGCACGTTATGATTTCACAGAAACCACAGTGTATTATTGTATTTATGCCTTTTTTGAAAAAGTAAGACAAGAGTGTGGAATCGTATTTGCTATACAGAATCAGGGCCCTGGCAATTTAATCAAATGAAAACAAACAGTGTTGGTATCTAATACCGTTAATGTGCCTAGATATAGTTTAAAATGTATAAGTCGCCGCCACTAGACGCGCCGTGCCCATGATACGAGTCGTTTATTGCGTGGGTGTCGCTGTCGCGTGGGTTTAAGGAACGCATTAGCTGTCTTCTCCTCGTACTAACCTTTATTTAGAAAATCGTTTTCATTTCATTGAAATTTATCCTTTATAATAGACCATTCATTGCCACTTAAGAATTGATCTGTGGGTGAATTCGAAGTTTTACAACATATTGGGTTGGGTGTGCTTTTAATTTTTATTTTAAAATTTCTAATTTCGTAGAAAACGACAACTATAGATCATTCAAACGTAGTAAGTAAATAATGCTTATTTCTCGCCATTTGTATATAAAAACTTTAATATTTAAGTCGATATTAGTTAGGCCACTCACACACTATATTTTTAAACTAGAATACAAACATAATAATTAATTATGATATCAAAGATTTAAAACGATATGATATCATATCTGTCATTATAACTCCAATAATAAATAGTGATCTTTCATGTGAAGCAAAGTCATGAAGATTTACTCAGTCGTTCAAAATGGAGAGTGTTTTTAATTCTTCTGTAAGTATCTATTAAAATTTTAAACATTTAAACATTTTTTTCTACAGAAGATTTTTATGTCTGCTATGTTGTCTGTACCATTAAATTTGCTTTTTTTACAAGCAAAGCCTGGCGGCCGTCCATATTTATGTAACGGTAGTCAGAGCCACCTATCATCATCAAGTGAATCTTTTTGACGACCTTAAAATAAACATATTCAATATTTTTGAAAAGCTCGCTTAAATTTCTCTAAAGTATCTATCTACATGTTCGTGTAACTTAGACCACTAAATTATGTGTTTCAAATTTGGTGCTCCAAACTAATCCAGCTTCACAGTACAAGTTAAAGTTAATCTCACAGTTTGTAAAGCTTTACCAGTTACATAGAAGCAACGTGGACACGAGTTAAATTGGCACAGTCTTTCCACTAAAGTAGTTCGCCTTTTGCGCTGTCAACGAGGTTTTAATTAAATTTTCAAGCCTTTGATAGGAAATAGCATTATATAATCTCGACTTTATCGTAACTGTGTAAGATTCACGTCAACTGCCGTTTTTTGAGATAAACCAAATTACTACATTTCTTTAGTTACAAATTTTCGTCTGTTTTACTGCAACGCAGTTTTTATGATAAACATTTTGGCACAGAAATGTTGGTTTTTAATGTCGCATCAATCATTGTCATAATCCATACAAGGCAAACCAACTTAATCCGTGTTTTGGTTACTAAATTATTCCACATCCTACTTAATATACTTAGCGTAAGTATTGTCTCCTTAAACGTTGCCATTGATTTATAGCTTACTTTATAGTGAATGTAATTAAGAAAATATTTTTTTAGACTATGTAGAATTTGTAAGAAACTTTTCATATTAGGTGCATTTATCTCCCAGACAGCCATATTACCTAAGTAATATGTATTTATGCCAATTCAGGTACAGATTCACAAAAAAAAGACACCTACTTGTAGACCAGCCAGCGCCAACATACCAATAATGTGATTTCCTATGTCAACTATCCTCAAATTAAATTGATCTATTATAATTTTAAAGAAACTTCTGTAAAGAGGAATCATAGTAATTGTTATTTATTATATGCTATCACAATATCTTCTTAAAATAGTATCCTCTAGGATCTCTACGTGTGTGCAAATAAATAATACATACACACAACTAATGTTGTTTTATAGTTAGCCAATATCAATAACAAACTTTCATCAAGAAAATTAACAAATATTTGAACGCCTTATGTTCGTAATGAAGGAAAGTGCATGAGCAAACAGTAACCCAAGAAAACAATGCGACCTTATTTCTATAATATTAAAGTCCATAATATTATAATAGCCGATGCGAGTGTAATGGAAACACCGAGTCGCCATATGAGTCAGTGAAGCAAATAAACACAGGGGTGCATTTGACCCCTTGTTGGGGTTGTATTTGACTCACTAATCGATATTTTTGCCCTAAATATGATAATGAAACCCACATAGTAGACCGCTTAATATATATGTATGACACAATGACGCTCAGTGGGACAAACGCTGAGCTGCGAATACAGGAGAAGTAAGTTCAAAACCCAGTCGGGATGCCATGTTAATTTTTTGAAATTATATTTTGCGCATTTAAAATTGCTATCACTTGCCAATTTAGTGAGGAAACCTTTATATAAAAAGACAGCAAATTTCAAAGAAATGGTTTAGCGTGGTAGACTAGAAATTATTGTTGACATCAAAGACATTGGAAATTCTGCCAATTAGAAATTATTATTGACATTATAATATTCAGTTATAAGGTAAATAACAGAGAACTAAAATATGTTTTGAGATTAGATCCAATATAAAGTATAAAAAATGCTAATGTTCTATCAAAAGCAAAAAAAGTTATCAAAAGACTGAAAACCTACGTGGTAGGTTGAAGAGAATTTGAAGAGTAATGAAGAATTTTGAAAAATCATGTAAAATATATATTTTCTTATAAATTTTAGTATAAATTTCTCGTATTTGCCATTTGGAATCATTAAACTACACGATTAAGCTCAATGTTCACATATTCATTCATTCGTAAATGGAAACGTTCCACTATCAACATGAAAGGATCATTTCAACTACACTGCACACTGTATATTTTACCTACTCAGCTTGGGCTTTCTTTTTTCAGCTTGAGCTATTTGAGCTAATTTTTTTTTATTTTATTTTAAGACGAAGATTTATTCAGGCGTTTAAAGAATATCAGCCCATTTCCTATTTACGAAGGAATCTCACTAACAGGTTCGATTGGTGTGAAATTTGGTACACTTACTTCAGTGGTATTTTCTATGACATGGTAATCTTGACCTAATACTACAGAATCAATTAGTCTGCGGAATACCTCAACAACAATAATCTCCTCAATAATTTCAGCATTTTTTTTTAATTGAAGAGGTATTTGAAGAGTATTTTTAATTGATCTTGGTCAGCATCTAGATCTAGATGAAGATGAGGCTGATGATGAAGCTCACCCAGAAAATGCCTATTGGCTCTAACTTTGATTAGTGGTGGGGTACACTGCATTTCGCAGTCATTTGAGTAGCAGTAACTTTACAGAACAAAATAACAGCACATGTGCTGTTGTGTTCGGTGAATGAGTAAGGGATTTCAGAGACCATTTCCCTATCTCTTTTCAATCCCTCATCCTTAATTCTACTTGTGTTAAAGGCAACGGTAGCCACCTACCATCAATTGGACCGTCAGGACGGTCAGTACAAGTAATTTGTTATTTTTATTCAACGTAATAAGTTATCTTATTAGATAAAAGAAATAATTAGGTAAATAATTAGATAAAAACATATTTCCTCTATTTGAGCGCAATGCAGGAATATATATTTCAGTCGCACCAGAGGTATTCCCCTGTACATTCCTTTTGGAACAATTCCAATGAGAAATTGATACTTTATGGATTACGTGTTCCACGTGAATCTTCTATATGTTTCAGATAAAATGTACAACTGTTTAAATTGAAATGTATTCAATCACTAGCTGGTGCCTGCGACTTAGTCTGCGTTGATAAAGAAAATATAAGAGTACATATTATACCGCCTGACATCTTTATCGCTGCGACAGTGATGACGATTTTTTCTATTTTTGGACATAACTTAACATTTTTTCCGGAGATAAAAATTAAAATAGGTATAGTTTTGGTTTTTGAAAAATACATTTTTTTCCAACTGGACTTTCTTCTTTCAAGGGTTTAAAATGACACTTTAAAATTTAATGCTTTGAAAAAATTATTTTAGATGTGGTACTCGTGCCGAACGGCTGTGCGGAGCTCTACTTTCTGTAACAAATTAAAATTATAAATAAAATATTACAGATAGACATCCGGGAATGCGTAGTTCTTATAGGAAATTTCCTCCTCTTTCCAGAATCTTTTTTGCGATTTTCGCTATCATTCACAGCTTTTGAGTTATCATCAAAAATCTAAGTAGCCTTCTCATTTTTTTCGTTTTTTTTTAAATAACAATTGCAATTTTTATTGCCAAAAAAATCCTGAAAAGGTTTTTCTCAGGATTGAATTCTGCGTCGAATGAGCTAGTCGCTCATATTTTTCGAAGACTTCTAACTGTTTGTCGCAGGAAACACACTTTTCGACTAGACTATTTGTAGAATTTGATATAAAAATAAAATAATTGTAATTAATATTATGTAACGAATATGTACAAAGCAAAATTATCGTTTTTATTATTTTAATAAGAATAATTTAGTTGCAAAATGACATAATAATTATAATAATCAAATAATATTATGTATACCTAATGCAATAGTATAAAGAAATTATTTATTATGTTGTTTGTAACTACGCAACCAAACAGCTACGTATTTCCAGGTAACAGATTTTGATACGGTTTTCACTAATGGAAAGAAGGAAGGAAAGAAGGTGTGAAGCCGGGAGCAGGTCGCTAGTTGATTATATTTTAAACATGAAGCTTTGTATTTCATGTTTCCATTGTACGAGTATTAAGCTAATACTATTAACTAATGTCCATATAGACTTATAATATCCAATTTAGAACGATCAATAAATAAGTCTACGGTTCATTATAATTTTAATGGGTCTTATTGCTCGTTAAAGTGATATATTATTGCGGTACAAACCATAATCAGAGATTCATTGGAAACTTTCATATAATTTTGTATAAGTATGAGACGCTTATAAAATTAATAAGTATATATTCACTATAATGAAAAGTTTTATTCATTGACAGATACCTACTGCTATATAAAAGGAACTACCAAACATAAATTTAGCTGTAGTTCAATTTATTTTATTGATTTTAAGTTTATAATTTTAATTACAACTTAATTATTACATATATATTAAAATGAAACCAAAATTTATTTATTTTATTTTATGAAGAATGGCCTTCGAAAGTAAACAAATAACAAGAGAAACGGTATGTACAGTTAAAAGAAAACCTCTTTTGGCATGTGCCAATTTTATGATTTCAAGGCAAGGCTAGCCTTGGCAGACGTGTCCCCGAGTCGTTGGACAATGTCCAAGATGCGTCATCATGGTGTTTCAGAGGCTCACTACCTCCATATACGTAAATATATTGTTACAGCCATTCGCCAAGTTTTGTTGCGACTAGAAATAATAAAACCAACTGAAACTATTGTGTGCAGTCTTTAAGAAAACTATTGTTTTCAGATAATATTGTAAACATTTAAAACAAGACGAACTTTAGGTTCGTTAATAATAATAAATGTTTGAACGAACATAGGTAAGTACTAACCCGAATCAAGTGATTGGTGCTTTTTGAATGCGGAAATCTAGATCTTGATTGGTATTACGTGAAAACAGACAAATCTGAGAATATTTAGTCACAATAATCACTATATCCATTATAATGCAGCAGAACGAACAGGTCCATACGGGATTTATTAGGATTCAGACCACAATATTCCTGGCGGATGTGAGAAATCATTTCCTCAATGCATTATTTAGTTCTGTGGCGTATTAGAATAACAAGTACGTTGGTTTTTCTGTTTGAAAATAGAACACGAATGGAATTATATAGTTTTAGATTTTTCTCATTTGTGATTTAACTACAAAGTAATCTCTGGGTGTGCTTAAGACCTACTCAAAATATATAAAAATACTAGGCGTACTTAGACTTCGTAATTTTCGCTGGTAGAGTTCGCATATTATATCTATAGAAAATTATTATTGTCTAAATTAGATTTTATAGATATTTATATCAATATACAATGGAATAGAGATTTTAAAGACATATAGGACATTAAAAATCTAAAGAGTGTAACTAACACTTGTAATGGTAAATAAAGGAAATTAATGGATTAGATACAACAACAACTGAGTCAAGAGTCTTTGTCCACAACTGGATGATTCTGAATTAGTAAATGAAGGTTCAATAGTAATTAATTTTAATTATTCTATCACAAATATCTTAGTTAAAATAAATATCTTTAATATTTGATCAAACATTTTCGTAATACTGTGTAAGTGTTAAGTTCGAAAGATTCATGTGTCCATTATGCTAATATATTTAGTACTAACTACTATATACATATTAAAATTACTAGTCTGTATATGTACTCAGGGCACGTCCTGCAGGATATCCCCGCCTCAGTTAGTTTCCGTGGAGCGAACGGAATACACGCGCGCGCCATCTTTACCACTTACAGTGGAAGGACCTGTTCCATTTTTAGAATTGACATTTTATTCGAATTTTAAACTCACAGTGATTTTTGTGCACACAGTGGTTGATTTTTTTTAATTAGAGTCACTATACTTCCCTCTTCATTGTAATTTTTAGTTTAATATATACTAACTAATATATTTCGACAGCGCCTATTTCACCAACGTCAAATAAAGTGTTGATTAGTTACTTTTAGAAATAATTTTCTGTTTTATTGAATTATGCACTCGGTTTAGTGCATCCATCGATAGCCGATTTTTTATTATTATTTTCTATTCAATGTTTGGGACGTTTACCGTACAAACAAAGGTATACCAGTTCCATTATCCCCGGTTACCGGTGACTTTAAATGACAGTTACGTCAAGTAGGCCATACTTGACGTTTATGAAACAGGCGCAGACTTTTAAGAAATTGTATTTTTATGTAAAAATTTTCAATTGTCATGAAGTAATCGTTTCGTAAAAGCCTTAATTTTTAATTTCATCATACATAAAATCATTTTTATAAGTATAAAATAATAAAAATATAGATTCAATTATAATTAATATAAAAACAAAAAATCTGGTTACATTTACATTTAAATAAAAATGTGTGGCTAAACGCAAAATTCGTAAACGGCTGGTCTAATTCAGCTAATTTCTTTTATTTTTTTCTTTTTTTCAATGTTCGTTTAATTCTGAGGAAGGTTCTTCTTAAGAGAAAAAATACCTGGAAAATTGCATCCGTGCGTAGGCGGGGGCGGGTCGCTAGTATTTGAATATAGCTTATAGAAAGTTTTTGCTCATAATATATACCTAGTGTTTTTGCTGTTACAAAAACACGTTTTTCTACATCCATAATTTGTTAACGGGTTGACTTACGACCGAAAGCGGTGAATCTTCGCTCACGGCTAAGTAAACTTAATTAGAACTTGAGATGCGAGGGGATTAACAAGCTTACTTACTTTACTTGAACTGGAGGGATACTCGAGCCGTAGTCACTGCATGATTTATAGTGTAACAAGATGATTTATACGTAAATAATTCCTAACATGTGGATTAGAAACTAATCTAGAAGGAAAAATAAAAAACATTACTAGCATATTTCTCTTTATATGTTGTTTAACTTCGAAACTTCGACTTTTCACAGCACAGGGTTGAAATCAAACTTCTTATTCGTATAATCCAGACAAGACAATTTATTTATTTAAAAGATGGTTAACAGTTAAATTTGATGACAACTTTGTTAAGGGGCATTTATTCTATAAAGCGACATCTAGTTACAATACATTTTATATTAATGCCATTTCTATACATGCCGCCCACCATGAACAGATTGTTCATTGGAACCGCCCACCATGACGCACATAACGCACATAACGCACCTCACTAGTGTACCTAATAATCAAAATAAATTTAAAGAATTCAAAATCTTTAATGATATCATTGTGATCTGTATATCATTTTAAACTTCAAGATTTCGAGATCGTAGTGTGTTGTTATCAAGTCTGGAATTTACTTGCCGAGTGAGTAATTATAAGTTATTTCTCTGGCTTGTTTACTACGTGATTCATAAAAACCAATCTACCTACATACTTCATTTGCGAAAATTAAAAATATAAAAATCAAAAATAAAAATATAAATTAAAAATTTAAAAATTTAATTATAATTTAAAAGTAAAAATATAAATTATCAAATAAACTTTATACAAATAGATATTAATGAAATATTATAAATGGCTACTTGTGCTGGATGTAGTGTGGCCATTCATGGAAAAAACTATCTAACCTGTCCAACCTGTAAACAAAAGTATGACTTGCAATGTGCTGGTATGTCATCCAGCAAATTTAGCTCAATGACACAGGATACCAAGCGTAATTGGAAATGTACCGAGTGCATTTGTAGGCAGCCTAAGTCTGATAATTCTAACACCCCCTTGCGCTGTACTGAGGATCAGCATAAGGATGACATAGACATAATGCTTCTGAGTGCGGAATGTTCTAACGTCACCAAACGCAAAACGGCGAAGAAGGCTGTTGGACAGGAAAGGTTGGAAAATTATGAGTCGAATGCAAATCTTAGGGAGCTTATTAGGGACATTTTTACCGAACTTTTCTCTGAGGATCTGAGCAGTATCAAAAAACAATTAACAGAATTTCAGGAATCTTTAAATTTCTTTAATAAAATTGTGGAAGATTTAAAAAAGGAAAACAACGACCTAAGAAAGGCTCAAAGCAATATCTCCGCTGATGTAAGGGATCTTAAGGAAGAGAATGTTATCTTAAAGCAAGAATTGAGAACATGTGAGATACGCGTCAAGAGATTGGAGGAAGATAATTCTAGACAACGGCAGTGGACCCGCCTACAGAATGTGGAGATTGTTGGAGTGCCGGAGTGTAAAGATGAAATAACTTTAGAGACGGCGAGTAAAGTTATCGAATGCGTTGGTGTCCCTATTGAACCAAAGGACATTGAATTCGCGCATCGTGTTCAGCCAAGACGGGCTACTAGTGCTAAGAAAGGACGTGCTATTGTGGTCAGACTTAAGGATCGTGCTTTGAGAGACAAAATTATTGCCGCCGCCCGCAAGCGGCGTAACAGGTAACAGGTCTGCCAATGAGATGGGTTTCGGTGGGGAAAACGGTTATATTTATATAAATGAACACCTAACAATAGAAAATAAAGCTTTACTTGCTTCATGTAAGACAAAAGCTAAAGAATTAAATTATAAATATGTGTGGACAAAAAACTGCCGAATTTATATGCGCAGAAACGAATCCTCCCCGCCGATACCGGTCTCTTCTGCCCTGGATCTCGAAAAATTGGCATAGGTCACTGCTTGTTTTGTTTAGTTTGTATTTTGTATTTTTCTTGTGTATATTTATCTTTATTTTTGTCTTTATCATTATCTTTGTTCTTATTACTATCATTGTCTAGATTGCATAGAAATAAATCTCATGTTATGTTCTCTGCCACTGCACGCTGTGTACATTTGTCATTGCTATTTATTGTTATCAATTTTTGCCATTATTATTATTATTTACTTTCATTATGTAGTATAATGTATTTATTATTGCGCGTTCCTCATGTGGCTTGTCGGTGCTATTCCTGCCAGAGCGGATGTCATTGTGGAATTGAAGTTAAGTCGATATTGTTTGTTTTTCAATCTATCTACGTATTTCTGAGGACAAGCTGTAATATTTGTGGGCCTGTCATTTTTGAATGACCATTTTTGTGTTTCGCTATATCACTGTTGTTACCTTAGCATCATATTTTTATGGGGACAGTAAAACAAAAACCACTTGAAATTATCTATCAGAATGTCAGAGGATTACGAACTAAAACCAATACCTTTTCTAGTAACATGCTTTTATCTGATTGTGACATGGCTCTGTTCACGGAAACTTGGTTGTGTGATGGGATTCTGGATTCTGAGTTATGCGATGATAGGTATAATGTATATAGGCTTGATCGCGGGTCTTTGGGTGGCGGAGTAATGGCTCTTTGTGCTTCACACCTACAGACTCGTGTCCGTGTGGAGTGGCAGTTACCTGGACTGGAATGTCTTTGGTTAACGATCTCAGGACGTTCACTTGGATGCTTTCATGATTTACACATAGCAGTCGTATATTTGCCTCCGAACAGTTGTACTTCCCTGCGCCTTCAACAGTTCATGAGCGTTCTGAAGAATGTATTTACTGCTAACTCGAAGGATCTGCTGCTGGTGGTAGGTGATTTTAATTTGCCTTGTATTGACTGGAGCTCCGGCGAACCACACGTTCTCAAAAAGGGATCAGTGGAGTTACAGCTACGCTCGACTGAATTTTTAAATTTAACTTCATACATTGGTCTTAATCAATTTAATATGTCAAAAAATCTTCACAATAGTACCCTTGATCTTATATTTTCAAATTTTTCGCTTGAGCTTCGGCATTCTGGTTTTCCATTGGTCAGCGAAGATAGTTATCACCCTTCCCTGAAAATGCATACTGTTGACATCTATGTCCGCCCACTCAAACCTAAGTCACGCATTAAATACCGGTTTCAACGAGCTGATTATGATGAAATCAATAAAGTTTTTTTGAATCAGGATTGGTCGTTTATCTCGAGAACTGAGGACTTAGAGTTGGTTGTGACAAAGTTCTATGATATTCTGACTCTCGTTATTGATAAATTTGTTCCTAAAGTGTACATTTCTGGATCTCATTCATATCCTGTTTGGTACAGCAGGGCTCTTATCAACATGATGAAAGAAAAGGCTAGACTTCACAAAAATTGGAGACGACATGGTAATCCATTGGATTATCTCGAGTTCTCCAATTTGCGAGGCAGAATGAAAGCGTTGCAGAAGACTTGCCGCAAAGATTATTTAGAGAAATCTCAAAAGTGGATTAAATCCACGCCAAAATCTTTTTGGTCTTACATTAAGTCGCATAGAAATGAGAATTCTAATTATCCTGACTCAATGACATATGAGGATGCAACGCTCGTTAATAGTTCTGACATCTGCAATGCGTTTAATGACTTTTTCCATAGGAACTTCAGGGAGCCTGCGTCTTGCTATCACGGTTCTTCTATTGGTGATGTTCCACATAGTGAAATCATACATAAAATCGAAATCACCTCTTCATACTTAATTGGGTTGTTAAAAAAATTAGATATCTCGAAGGGAGCTGGTAGTGATGGGATTCCTCCATGCTTCTTTCATTTTTGTTCAAAATCCTTAGCGGTTCCAGTGACACTGATTTTTAATAGATGTCTCGCTGCTGGCTACTTTCCCAATATATGGAAAACAGCTCATATTGTTCCCATTCATAAGAAGGGTGGCAGGTCCCTGGTGCAGAACTATCGTCCTATATCTATTCTAAATGTACTTGGAAAATTGTTGGAGCGTGTTGTGCATAACCATTTGTATCCAGTGGTATCAACTTTGATACCGCCCGAACAGCACGGTTTCTTTAAGAATCGATCCACAAATACAAACTTGGCTATATTTACAAGTGACGTCTTGATTGGTATGGATGGTGCTTCTCAGGTTGATGTTGTCTACACTGATTTTGAAAAAGCTTTCGACCGTGTTGATCATGTATTGCTTCTAAAAAAGCTTGGTGAGTTGGGTATAAAGGGGAACCTTCACAGGTGGTTCGAATCTTATCTGCGAAATAGGTGTCAGGCGGTGGTCTTGGGTGGGTATCGTTCAAATTATGTTAAAATTCCATCGGGAGTGCCTCAGGGATCTATACTTGGGCCTTTACTCTACTCCTGTTATTTGTACGATATTTCGCTGTGTTTTCGATGTGCTAAATTCCTGATGTATGCGGATGACATAAAAATTTACAAGAAGATAAAGAACATTCGTGATTGTCGCGCCATACAGGATGATTTAGAAAGATTGAGTGTGTACTGTAATGAAAACAGAATTAATGTCAATGTCAATAAATGTTCCTTCATAACCTTCAGTCGGAAACTAAAGCCCATAAAATTTAATTACAGCATCAACAGTACAATTATCCAAGAGACAAAGCTGGTCAGTGACTTGGGTATTCTACTGGATTCTAAATTAACGTTTACAGGCCATATTGAAAAGATAACATCCAAAGCTTTTAAGAACCTTGGCTTCATTATGCGAGTGACTAAACCTTTCACAGACGTACACTGTTTGAAAATTCTCTACTGCACATACGTTAGGAGTCACCTTGAGTATTGTAGTAGCATATGGAATCCTCTGTATGTCTCGCATATACAAGGCATAGAGAAAATACAGCGAAAGTTTCTCAAACAAATGTGCTACCGCAGCTTTCGCACATATTCGGACTATAGGGATGCCTGTAGCATGTGCCGGGTGATGTCGCTTGAGGATAGACGTACTCTCCTTGATATGACGTTCTTGTACAAAATCTGCAATGGCATGGTTGACAGCATTGACCTGGTAAATAATACGCTGAATTTGTGGGCTCCAGCAGTCGGAACGAGGCGCTCGAAGCTTTTCAATTGTAGGTTCGTCCATAGTAATTATGCTCAAAATTCAGTGTTGCGCCGTCTTCAGAAGTCGTACAATGACAAATTTTCCTCGGCAGACTTGTTCTGTTCGTCGTTGTTGAAATTCAGGAATGGCATTGGCAACATTCTTACAGGCTAGCGTCTACGTTGACTATGTTTATGTTTACTTATGTTAAATTTTTAAGGCGGTGGCAGTTCTACGTAATATGTGTGTATGTATGTATGTATTATATTTAATATGTGATTTTTATAGCTTTATAGTTTGTTTAGTTTGTAGGGAATCGTATAATTTTGTATTATATTTTTTTTTGTATATAAATGTAAAATCCATAATTGGCTGTAGGGTGTGTTTTTTGTTTTTGTCGGTAATTTTTTTTGTTGAGAGCTGTGGATTTTGAATAAATGAATAAATAAATAAATAAATAAATAAATGACAGAATCAATTAAAACCGAAAGAACTTCAATAATAACATTTAAATCATTATCAATTAATAAGGCCTACATTATAATTAAGAAAACTCCTTAAACCTAAAAACTTAAACTTAACTAAGATTTTACAAGTAAACTACAAGGTTTGGAGAGTAGTCTTTTAATATGACTGACTTTAAAGCGTAAATTAACAACACGCGTAACTCCGCCCAAACCAGGATGCTTCTCAACTCTCGTAACGTATAACTAGCACGCGGAAGGAAAGTCGGTCCGTCACGAATACGACGTCTCCAATATCAGCATCTATGTTCATTCAACCTGTACCAGACCAACATCCAGACCTGTCGGGTTCTTGCATATGAATTCTTGTATGTGCAATTGGTCAAATGAAAATCCAATCAAAACTCAAACCAGACTGCCTCCAAAGTACACTGAGTCTTAGAATCTTGATAAGTGGTTACTGAAAATGTATGTGGGTTGGCCTTTCTTCCAAACCTGTGTCGCCAACTTGACTTGTTTCACTTAGTGGACTGTATTTTATTTTACTATTATATAGTCAAGAGGGACAAGATATTTACAGTCTTAGATTTGACATATCGATTGCTTTAACCTCTGGAAGAGCAGTGAGTTGGACTGTCTTATAATCGAATGTTCGTCAAACAACTTCAGCAACCGAGCAAGATAGTTTCACAAAGTTTTTTTTTTTTTTTTTTTTTTTATCGCTTGCGACACTCCCAGTAATAATTTTACAAGCAAGATAGTTTCGTACATCATTTCGTGGCAAGGGTGTTTAGGGAGGGGTACAGGAGCTACCTTAATTTATATCGTTAGTTGAAAGGTTTACTTTATCACTGAAGATTTAATCTATACATACTTATACTAATATTATAAAGAGGAAAGATCGGTCTGCTTGATTGAACTGAATAGGCTTCGAAACCACTAGACCGATTTGAAAAATACTTTTCACCGTTGGGGAGCCATTGTCAGCGAGTAACATAGGCCACACCTTACAAAGTTACGTGGACGAAGTCGCGTGCAACAGCTAGTTCGAATATAAGCTATTTCTGCATATTTCATCTTTATCACTGTTCCAGGTAATCTTTCCCCGAATCTTCTTAATATTCTGCACTACACCTTCTATTCCTACCTTCAACAATTTCTCTGTACCTTTGCTCTCCGTTGTGTTCTTTTCTACTGTCTTCATAAGCTTTTTACTGTTACTCACTGCAGCATTGTGTAACAAATACACTGGCTGAACATAATTCTGTTCGTAGACTGGAACAACTTCAGCATGACCTGATAACTCGTCATACCCCTTAAGGACATTCGCATATTGTCTGCTTAATTCTGATTTTTTATTTAATCTTTTCTCTAAAAAACTTAATGTGTCTTCTTTGTATATATATTGAGACTCATTGTCACGAAAGGGCAGCTTCACTGTGTATCTACTGACTTCATCTCTCGACATACTCTGTCCAAAACTCTCTACGTGTTGTTCTTCTTTCGGATTCAAAATCTTCGCCTTAGTTTTATATTTACGCTTTTCGATTTCCCAAACATTTTTTGAATGATAATTTTCGTCTTCTACATCAACATACAAATTCATAACTGCACTACTCGTAGCTGACCTAGGCGTCTTAGTAGTTGAAACACAGCCAGATAGAATCCACCCAAACTTCGTATTTTGTGCCAATAGTGACACTCCGGGTGGACCCTTAAGTACTTCTTCTTCCACAATCTGACTATATACCTCTACACCAAGTATCATATCAATTTTATTTGGCTTATCAAATTTCGAATCTGCTAACTTAAATTCAGCTAAACCCGGCCACATACCCACAGAAACCTCTTTCGATGGAAGGAATCTGGTTAATCTACTTAAAACGTGAGCTTCTACTTGTATAGCAAAATTGGAATCATGAATAGATTTCAATTCTATAAAAACAACATACTTAGACGAAAATGTATTTCCTTCTACGCCAGATATTAATGTATTTTTGCGAATCTTTTTCAGACCGAGCGCTTGAACGGTGGCCTCTGTCACAAAAGAAGCCTCCGATCCTTGGTCTAACAAACATCTTAAGAAAAAATCACCATTTTGAGTTTTTACTTGGGTTATGGCTGTAGGCAATAACCTGCTACTACATATCTTAGCGAAGCAGGCTGTAGCTATATTCTCATTGGTCTTATCTCGTGCTTCGCTTGCTATAGAAACCAAGGACTCCCTCGAAACTAACAGGTCTTCATTGTTAATCGAATTTGACTCAGGGTGAAGTAACGAATTATGTTTTCGTTTACATATTCTACATCTACTAGACCGACGACACATATAAACGACATGGTTGCTGTCTAAACAATTGAAACACAACCTACCGGTTTGGACAAAGTTATGACGGCTGTTATAATCAATTTCAATAAACATTTTACAGTTAATAAGCTTATGTTCGCCTTTACAAAATGGACAAACAACACAAGACGTTGATTGGATTGTATTAACATTTTCAATATCTTGATCATCATAATTACTAACACTGTGAATATTTACCTCTTTTTGGTACTTAGTCTTAACCTCCAAAAACTCTAAAGACTTAAACTTATGGTCCAAAAACAGCTTGAAACTATCAAGAGTGGGTAAATCATCACCCGACTCACATGATTTAGATTCCCATTGTTTTCGTGATTCTGGGTCCAATTTTTGACTCATAAGAAAGATTACAATTAAATCCCAACTCTCTGTCGACACTCCTAAATTATTTAACGCTTGTATAGAATCACACATTGTATCTAGTAACTCCTTGATACCACTGGACGACTCAGACTGCAATACCTTGTGACTAACTAGCCTTTTGAATATATTGTTAGATAAATATCTTTTATTATTGTATCGATCTTGTAATTTTTTCCAACAGTTGGCATAACTACTGCTACTAATGGGTATGTGACGAACAAGTTGTTCCGCCTCACCAGTCAACTGACCCTTAAGATAGTACAATTTCTGAACGTCGTCCAGGGTCGTATTATTGTGAATAAGTGACAAAAACAAGTCTCTAAATGTAACCCATTCCGTGTAGTTTCCGGAAAAAATGGGTATGGATATCTTAGGTAACTTAAATGAACAATAATCAGAATTACTTGGATTAACATTGCTACATAATTCAGATACATAATCAGCTTGTTTAACATTTCTTAATAAATCACATAAAGTTTGCTTCAATTCTGTTTTATAACTAAAATAAATATCCTCAGTAAGATCATACAAACAGTTTTTATAATATATCGATTTTCTGATTTCATCCTCTGCAATCTCTTTAACAATCCGTCGATGGGTGTCATTGAACAAAAGCCACTGAGACTCTAAAGCTTCTAATCGCGTTTCAATATAACTAGTTGTAATGAGGTCCTTTGGTGACTTTTTAAATTTAACTAAACATCTATTTATTTTCTCATTAAGATCCACTTGCAGTTTATTTAAAGTTTCCATGGTTCAACTTATACTTAGAAATTAAACAAATTTAGAAATACTTAATCTTAACTTAAATACAAATTAGTTTTTCAATACACTATATTAATAAGTACCCACATAAATAAATTAGGCAAAGATTTAAATCTTTGATATTAGGTATAAAGTCCCAACTATCATAAACTTGTTTATGGCCAACACTCAAACTCCACGAAAGTAAAAGTATTTATGTAAATTGTCTAAGTCCAGTTAATATTCCGAAAATTTTCTAAGTGTTTGGCACACCAAATAAAAATCGGCCATGGATTCCCCGTCACTTCACTTTTTTGAAAATTATTCTAAGTTCTTAATTAACTTCAAAATTTTACAAGTCCATACACTACTCTTGAAATTTTTCTAAGTCTAAGTTTTACTCTAAATTCTTCAAAGTTAAATTTACGCTTGACTTAAGGTTCACTTTTGCTTGAATTTATTTTATAATATTAAAAGTACTCACAACATAATCGCTGAATTCGCTGATAACACTCACAAATCGTCGCCAAATCCGAAGAGATTCCCAAGTTGTCGCTACTGACGTCCTTGTAATTGACGTCACTTCACTTCCTGGCTGGATCTGATGCCTTTTCATACAACACCATCGGCAGCAACCCACCACCGTATCGGTGTGTTTACAAAAATGCTGCGCTGCTGCTAGTTCGATCTCCAGTCTCGTCCGGCTCGGAGGACCATGTTTAACTTCGAAACTTCGACTTTTCACAGCACAGGGTTGAAATCAAACTTCTTATTCGTATAATCCAGACAAGACAATTTATTTATTTAAAAGATGGTTAACAGTTAAATTTGATGACAACTTTGTTAAGGGGCATTTATTCTATAAAGCGACATCTAGTTACAATACATTTTATATTAATGCCATTTCTATACATATGTTGTAAATTTTCGGTTATAGGGAATTTAACAGGACCTGATCGTTAAATTCCGTTTTTTTTTAATATTTTTTTTAAAACAATGGTCTAATAGATGAGAATAATAAAAAACAAAACACCACACTTGTTTCCCTGCATTAAGAAAGATATATAATTTAAAAGGGCGGCCATAATATCGTCATAAAGCTTTAGAGTGATAGCCTTTGAAGACCATCAAGTTAAACGCGTCTTCCTATTTACCCTCCTTTATGTAATACTTACTTCAAATAGCCACCTACCATCAAGTGGACCGTTAGCCTGTCTATCGACCTAAAGTTTTAAAAAAAATGTGTTTAATATTTAATAAATGAATTTTTAAAATATGTGAAAGAAAATAGTTTTCGCATGCTTACCTCAATCGCGTATTGTAAAATATATTAATTACGGTTTAAAATAATGCACTATTTTTTATATTAATTTACATATTATATTTTTTTTTATGTAATAGATGTAAAAGTCATTAAAACTTTTTTATTCCTGCTAGCAGCCAGCGAAAAGCGCTAAATTCGGTGTGCCTGAACTAAAGTTCTATTCAGTGTTGAGATAAACTCGCGAGCCATTGTCCCCTGTAATGCCATTAAATCCAAATACTTACGATATTTTCAATATAAAGTGGAAGCAGAAAATGTCTGCGACCCAAATACACAGAATTCCGGATGTCTCGTATCCGAGACTCGATCGTGATTCGAGTTCCAAACAACTTTGATCTATTCTTGGTACCAAATGTGGCGTGTCCCGTTCAAAAACTTGGAGATTGATTAGTGACTGTCGACCAAATAAACACTTATCGCCAAGTGCTATTCTACGAACGCCGTGCCTTTTATGGAACTGTGTCGCTACTGCGAAGTGGGCTTAAAGGGTTTTAAATAGCTCTCTGTCAGCCTAATATTCAGCAGCAAGTAGAGGTTACTTTTTGAAATGCGCTATGCTATGCATCAATGGTTTCACAACTTCAGAGACTATCAGCACTTTGACCGACTTTCGTATGTTTTAAATACTCCAGTTTGCTATATTTTCAGGAAAAAGAAAAAACAATTCCTACTTATTGTAAAAAAAACAAAAGCTAAGAATATATGAGAGCCATATTTAACGATAATGAAAAAAAAAAAGACTGATGGGAATTTTTAAAAATGAAATTAAAAATGCGAATTGAAAATAGTAACCTACTTATGCACAGAAACTACTAAGTGTAGAAAGCTGAAATTTGAACCATAGGTAGGTACATTTTATAACATAAGCATCTGCTAAGAAAGGCTTTTTAAAAATTTCAACTCCGCGCGAAGCTGGGGGCGGATCGCTAGTCTTACTATAAAACCGTGTTTATTCGTTATAATCGTACAGTAAAAATAACGTGTAAGTAGAAGTATCGCCTAACGACATGACCGAGTTCGATGGGTGCACGTCACGGAAGCTTTTTCATTGTAAGCAAATCAAATTTTATTACAACAATCCGTTATTTTTATGGGTACACGTATATCACATCCATTTTCTCATACTCCACCCTCGTGTATGGTTTTAAAAACGTATTTGATGCTAGAGTTTAAATCGTACCTACAGTAGAATTATTTGCAGCCATTTTGTTTCACTCTATTCACAATTATGTGTTTCTTAATTTTTTAATTAATTTAATTTAATTCTTAATCACCACATTAAATATATTTTAATGTGGTGGATAATCATTTTCTTTCGTATTTCTAGTTTAAGAAAAAAACAGAGTATTATTTAAATTTATAACATTACACGATAAATAAAAAAGTGAAAGCAGTTTTTTTTTATGTCAAAGTCCAGACGGTCCATTTAATTGGATATGGAAATGGGATTGTTTGTAGTTCGAGCAGTAGACAAACACTAGTTTATATTATATATAAATGTATTCGTAATTTAAGGTTGTTACTGTTTAATTAAAATAGCAGAATTAGATGAGGAAGTCTGATAGACAAATTGATACTTCCTTCCGATGCGAGATAGTTAATTAGTAGCAATACAATGAAAGGCTTGTTCGTTCAGTGTAATCTCATTTAATTTGTAGCAAAGGTACAAATAATTTTGTAAATTCATAAACCTAATTAAAATTAAATTTGTTAATAAAAATACATAATATAAAAACTTTACAACATGTACCTACATTTCTTGACTATAATTAAAATATTTGATAGGTAGTTATTTTAATAAATATTATGATAGTTATATTATTGTATAATAATTTTATGGATTAAAATATAATCATTATGGCCTTCTGATGCAAATATCTAATTTTAACGTTTTGTATCTGAGAGAAATTATGTACATACTATCATACTAGCTCGTGCCCGCGACTTCGTCCGCGTTGAACGATGAAAGGTACCCTAAGTCCTTTCTGGTGTCCCAGACAACGTGTATGCAAAATTTCATGGTGATCGGTTCAGTAGTTTTTGCGTGAAAGGAATAACACACGTCCATACATCCGTACAAACTTTCGCATTTATAATATTAGTACGTACTTATACGAGTTTTTGTTTGGGTTTAATGTTTTTGCTAGTTGCCATAACACTTAATGTTAGTAATAGTCTCACTCCTCAACGGTGGCCATCTAAGTGTAAACCCAAATTAGAAATTCGACGATATTTGTGGTGTCAGCGTCCCCTCGCACCGTGAGTCAGGCGAATTGTGGTGTTTTGTGATTAATGCGTGCTATTCCTGGGCGTATCCTTTCCTTTACTCACTGCTTGCACTTTCCTTTGTTCAGAAAACTGTTCTAGTAATGGATTTCAAACTTTCATAGCATCTATCTTTGTAGACACGCCTTGGTCAATTTGATACCTTCTCAATTTTAATGCAAACTTCTCTCGGAGATTTATAACCAGAGTTAAAAATAAATTTAATGGCTATTGTGGGTATAGGTTGTCTCTATAGCTTTATCTCTTACTGTCCGTATAAGTTTTAAATCTGTGTTTAATAATATAAATTCAAATAATTAAAAATAATTAAAGGTTACCCAGTGCCGTCAAGAAATTACCAAATTTAAAAGAAGACTATAACTATACATATAGGCTCTGACATACGTTTTTATAAAGTACCTTTACATAGATATTAGTTTAATTTAATTATTTTTGTTTTTTCAAAAATCGTTTTTTAGCGAATTACGTTTTAAAATAAATGTATGTTCCAAAATTGGGCTTTCTAGACTTAGTATATTTGGCTGTGCTTTTATGCCAGGAAAATATTAACGAAAATTAAAGTCATGATGATCGTATAATTAATTAATTTTAACAATTTATATCATTATTGCTAAACAATGTACATGTAATTTAATCTGACCTATCTAACAAATTATTTACTATTCTAAAATGGAGTGGATTTTATAAGTAATATAAGTAATGTCAGCTATTAAAAAACAGTGTGCTGTTGCGCAGTGTTTTTAATAGCTGACATTACTTATATGACTGAGATATATCTAGATCGTGACCAGTATTTGTAACTGAGTAAAAGAACTCATAAAATTTACACTACGTTAACTTGATTTCAGAACAGAAGTGAATGAACTTAATAACGCTTTCCATTTTATTACTATAGCTTTTAATACTGTAGACACTGCATGCATATGTGTTTATTTAGGGAGTAGTGACTCTACATTCTACATATATTATTACTGTATCTATTCACTCAGACAGTTATGTCGATGTGTGTTGATATACGTTGAAATATTGAGACGTGAAGCCATCAAAATGCCGCTTGCAGGAAAATGTAAGTTTTCTAACAAAATTTAGATACAATACAGAAAGCGTTTTCAACCGACTTCCAAAAAAGGAGGAGTTTTATATATTTGTAACCTACCTCATAACTTTCGACTGGGTAAAACGATTTTAATTATTCCTGTTTTATTTGAAAACTGGTGCTTCCCGTGTGGTCCCAATTAAATTTGGTCCAGCTCTGACAACGGCAGCCATGAGAAAAGACCATGAGACGGTTTGAAGTCATTTTTTTTATTGTTAAAAGAGTTATTTTCAACCGACTTCCAAAAAGGAGGAGTTTTTGAGTTTATCGCGAACAGACAGACAAACAGACGCGTCGGACTTTGTTTTACAATATGAAGTGATGTTTTATAAATATTTTATTTCCAATTTTATAGTATTGTACTGTGTACTTTAATATACACTTCAATGTCTAATGTTTTTTTTAAAAATTAATAACTGAAATAATGATTATCTACATTAATAACGTTACAAAAATATCGTTACAGGTGCTTTTTTTACATAATATTATATCATTTTACATTATATGTAATAATTATTTATTTGTATAAAGCCAACACAAATAACCGCATACTGACTTAACGTTAGTTAATCTGTGCAGTCCATTTGTTAATTAAATCGGGATTAAAACCAACGGTACATGTTTTAATCTCGTTTAAAGATTACATGTACACAAAAATTTACATGGCTACTAGGATATTCGCTGCTTATGTAAAAATTTTCATTTGTAGATTATATCACTACATATACAAAGACCTCCGCCGCGTCTGTCTGTCTGTCTGTATGCCTGTTCGCGATAAACTCAAAAACTACTGCACTGATTTTCATGCTGTCTTCACCAATGGATAGAGTGGTTCTCGAGGAAGGTTTTTAGTATATAATCTACAAAGTTACGCGGGCGAAGTTGCGGTCAGCAGCTAGTTTAATAATATAAGGTATTTTTTTTTACTTTAGGAAGCATTTATGTAATACAATATTCTGTGGTTCGCCGCAATATTCTGATACGTATCTGAATGTCGCAGTTTGGTTTTAAATCTCGCGGTTTAATGGTGGCACTTTTGTGTAATGTTCTAACGTTCGGTGGTTGGCTTTTGTTCAATTCGGGATCGCAGTTAATTTTTGTTGTTGTCTCTACTCTTTTAAATATAAACGGCAACGACAGAACATTAAAATGAATTATAATTATTAAAAAAATTGTAAATATTTTGTTGCAGGTCCGCGCCATGGAGCAACGGCTTTGCGAATGGCCAGCGGGCGCTGACGGCGCACCTAGAGCCATCTCGCGGCTAGAAGGCCAAATTGAAGAACAGGTATTTAATATTTTAAACTGTTTTCAAAAATATTTTTGTTACAACTGGCCTGCTTATAACTCCATAGGTATTATTATTTTATTGAATTATTTTATTATATTATATTATATTATAAAATAATTCGGAACCCATCTTAATCTGTGACGTATACTATATGAACGTCACTTCGTCCTTGACTTTTAACGTCATGAATTACGTCACATTTCAATGAAATGACATCTCAACATTCAATGAACCAAGGAGGATCAATGAACTTTTATTTTGTTTTGTTCTATGTTATGTATGTTGATGTTGTTTGTTGATGTTATAAGTTGTTTTCGTTTGTTTTTGTGTAGTTTAATCGCCATCCAAGTCCAACGTCTTTCAAAACCTTTTTGTTTAAAAAATATTTTTTGTTTAAATTTGCTTATGAATTATCTATAAATTTTAAACTTACCTACACTTCGTAAAAAATCAAAAGGTTTATAGTTTTTAATATTTTAGTAACAATAACAACTTAAGTATAGTCAATACTTAGCCGATTGACACGTTATAAAAATTATAATCAAAATGCAAATAGTCTAAAGTTTAAATTAGTTGCCAGTATAATGTTCTATTATACCTAAAAATGCAGGTAAGCCATTAATTTATTTAAAATATAACTATCCACATGGTATTGATTGATGTAGGTAGAGACAAAAAGTATATAGATAAATTATTATAAACTTAAAAGAAATGAGAAATTACAATTATTTATTTTTTTCAGTTTGTTTCTTCTACTTTTATTGGAATGTATGAAATTAAAAACTTAAGGGTTATAACTGTTTCTTTTGTTATCGTTAAAATGAAATATATTTAGACGACCCCATTGAATGAGTGGTTAGGTTGCTGCCTCAGGGGTCCCAGGTTCAATTCCCAATTTTTTAAAGTTGATTCTAGTCTGAATCTGTAAAGTTGTGGCAGAGCACTTGGAATTATGGACAATAAATATGTTAAAATAAATTGCTATCCAATTTTCAGAAACAGCTAAGACTCCAGGACGCGAAGCAAGTAGAGGCTAAGGCGGCCCGCATTAAAGAGTGGGTAACTAATAAACTTAAGGAACTCGAACAACAGAATCAACTTTTAAGAGAGCAAAACGACCGATGCAACCAACAGTTAGAGCTACTTAGAAATCATATAGCAACGCAGGGCAGCAGAAATTGTGCTGTAAGTAATCATATTATATAAATTCTAATAAAAGATTTTATGGTCACCGAGAAAGATTATTTCCTCAATAAATCAATAGAAAGTTGCAAAATTCATTGTCAAATAAAATCCGATTATGAAGTTTTGCATTCATAACATTTTTTCATGCATTTTCATTTAGAAAATTTAACTTTTTGAAACTTATAATACTATAATTTTAACTTATAATTTTATTACTATAGACTTAATGTCAGGTCTTCAAATAGTATCGGGATAAATTGTAATTGACAAGTTTAAAAATTTCTTCAGTTTCTTCCATCAAGAGCGAGTCTGTCCCTTGAAGTAAGAACCGAGGACAACTCTGCTCAAGGCACAACCAGTCTTTTGGCAACAAATAGGAGAAGATCAGAAAGTCTTGAAGGGCCACAGGTAGAGGCGCCAAATGTTAGTCGTTGCCATATTTATTACCATCTAGGGTTGCCAGGTCTTTTTAACCCAATTTGCCAGTCCATTAAATTGATAATAAATTTATTTCTATGGGCAAAATTTAATATTTAATCAATAAAAATATGTGTGCTTTTTAAACATTTATTACTAAAAAAAAAAATATTTTGTAGCTTTTTAAATAATATATTATTATGAGCATTAAATAAATGGAGTTATATTAAATAATAAGGAGTATACAATTTTTAATTATATGTAATTATATATAATTGGCTTATAGTGTTGACAACGTCTCGATAATGTTCTCGAGAACTAGGCTCTCAAATGCAATTTTTTTTTTTAAATCCAATCTTAGCCTAAATAATCTAAGCCTTATTAAATTATGTAAGTTTGACACTTATTATAAAGTTGCATTTAAAAGCTCATAAAATATCATTTAAAAAAAACTCTTAGTAATACATAGAATTGGAAAACAATGTCTCTTCTAATTATCGTAACTTACATAATAAATGAATTAATACTATTCTTGAAAACATCCTTCTCTTAATGTCATTCAAACTGATTTAAATGGACACCTGGCAACCCTACTTCCATCACATAACGCTATTCCATTATTTAGCTTAATTTAATTTTTATGTAATTGCAATGGAAATTTCAACCACTTTCCTTACAATACAGCACATTACCAATACGGTGAATTAAAGTTTTTAACTTTAACTGACGCTTGTTTAAGTTATTTTTAAAATACTTCATAATGCGAAACATCTTTTCTAATATTTCTTAAATGTTGCCAGCTATTTCTGTTTTATTTTACACACACATTGCACAAGCTTTATTAGAAAAAAAACCACACTGAAATCCTCTAAGACTTGCACTTTCTGTTACACTTAATGTTTGTTTGTGAAAATTGTGTTAATGTGAATTTAATGAAATAAAGTTTCATATATTTTTGGTCCATCAAGTGACTTGATGGTAGGTGGTTACCATCGTTTAAAAAGCAACGACACAGGTAATTAAGGACCATAATGGGATTAAGGATAAGGATAGGTTCCCTTACTCATTCACTGAAACATTTCACGGTGGTCTTCTGTAAGGGGGTGGATTTTAAGTAAATTATATATGGGGTGTATACTGTGGTCACTACAAAAATCTAATTGTAACCTGAATTCTATCAATTATATTATGCCTGTTTCTCTGATTGACCTTGATAGTTTAAAAAAAAAATCATACTGAACCTGTTTCGTAGAGCTTAATAATAATACCTACCTATTATTACAAGATTCTTAACAAATACTAGCTGTGGCACGCGACTTTGCTCACGTAACTTTATAAAATATAGCCTATGATACTAGCGGATAATGTAGCTTTCTGTAGGTTAAAGAATTTTTTAAATCGGTCCAGTAGTTTTTGAGTTTATTCATTAAAAACATTAATATTAAAGTTAGGTACTTAAAAAATCCTCTTATATATTTCAGATTCAATCTTTCAGACTTACTTTCAGGTCCTTAATTAGGCCTGCATTTGAGTAGGCACAACGCTCCTTATGTTTTTTAAAAAATCTTGTTTTAAGGGAAAAAAAATAATCTATTTATTTTCCAGTTACCAGTAAATTCATCGGAGCCACATTACAGCACGCCAGTAAGACACAGGCGGAACCTGTCGATAGGGACCACTAGCATTGCTAATAACACTAGTCCTGCAAACTCTACCACTTTGAACACTATGAACCGAACCATGGACGAAAGGACTACAGCGAGTTTACTTGCAGATGATTTAGCGGTATGGATTATATTACTTCTAAACACTGCAATAGACTATCTACTCACAATCAGATTGTTTTCTAACAACTTTAGCCATAAGTATTTTACCAATATCGAATCCTTTAAAATGACAAACAATCCTGTATGTGATCTACTGAAATTGTATAAAATATTTGACAAGAATATCTCTATTTTTATAAAATTTACAGGCAGCAGTAGAAAACTTGGTGGTAGCTCCCACTACGCCAAACACGTCGACAGATGGAGATACTACTCACGATTATGCAGAAATCTATACACCAAGTAGAGGTATGTACTCAATACTATCTTTCTTTTTTTTTTATTAATACATATAATTTCATTATTTTATTATTTTTTTCCTAAATCTCCTCTCCCTTTTTTCTAATAATAAATCAGAAATAAAAATATCACTAAACCTACAATGAGATGCCTTAACGATGATAAAATATATTCAAATTCATGTGCTCCAACAAGGCAGTGATGTAATTGGTCTAAAAACACATAATATTGTTTATAGAACGTACCCCAGCGTGGCAGGGAACAGTGAACGTGATAGTTCAGGGTAACAGCCGAGGAGGTTCCTCCACAGGGGACAGTTCCACCTCGGAGCATCCCCGGCCACCCACACCACCCCTGCACAGATTCCCAAGCTGGGAAGCGAAGATTTATCAGGTACAGTGCCTTTGTTTATCTGTGCGATTTTGTTCTTGTGCAGACAATTCCAAATTAAGAAACATATTCGACTTTGTTCTTGTGCAGACAATTCTAATTTAAGAAACATGTTCGACTTTGTTCTTGTGCCGATAATTCCAATTTAAGAAACATGTTCGATTATGTTCTTGTGCAAACAATTACAATTTAAGTAACATTACAATTTTGTCAATACTTTTTTAATAACCTTTTCATTGCGTCGTAATAAAATATCAATTAAAATATAATTCGACTAGTGGGTGACTTATTATTTTGGTTGAAGAAATTAATCATCATAATCAGATCAGAAGACATAGCTTCACGTACAATCCGTTGTGTGGATTTCATAGTACAATTTAAAAATACAAGAACTATATACTAAACAGAGTTCGTTTGTAATAGGTGGCAGACGACGGTCTTCAGCAGTCGGTGGACGAAGAGCTGAGTCCTGCGGCGACTTGCGCTCGGGCCATGCACGAGTCCACCTCTTATCAGGACATTTCTGTACCGGTCTACGCCACCGTCAAAGGGGTATGTCCATATAACACTTAACGTCCAAAAAAAACATTGTGTGGTTTTATGAAACCACAGTGCGAGTGAAACTTTTTCTCTACACGTTCAGCTGATGCGAGCCATTGACTCTTTGTCCACGTTTTCGACAATGTTTTGGAAAATAAGTTTTGAATTGTCAATTTGTGGATTTCCAGCGCGCTAGTCAAATACGTTCAATGCCTTTCACCGGAGATTCATCAGATGACTCCTCGGACGGAGAAGAATCTATGGGAGTCACAGTCCATAGCACACCGCATCATGTGTTTGGTAAGTTACATTAATATGGCTGTATTCACAGACAGTTGTATTTTCACTGCCTTATTATTCTTCCCCTGTGATTGCTACAATGCTACAATTTAGTGACATTTTTGTTTATATTCGAGTAATACACAACTAACATTCTAAATAAAAATTCTTTGAATTGGATGTCATTTGATAAAAAACTACCCAAATAATTGACAGCTTCTTCAAATTTTATAGTTTTCTAATATAAGTAGTAAGAAATGTAAGATGATAAATTAATGCTAATTAAGAGAAACAGGATATCCCATTTGGAAAGTATGCATGGTCTAGTAAATTTTAAAAAAAGAACCACTGATAACTCTTAATTATAAATTTTATCATTAAAATTTCTACTATAATAATTATTTTCAGCTCAAAGTTCAAACTTGCCAATAAACAACGTGAACATGACCAGCATGCTGCCCGCGTCTCTAGTCCACAGTGGGCACGCCCCTCCTCTGCCCACCAACGGCCAGTGCAGCTCCTCCGACACCAGCCTCAGCGCCAGCAGCCCATCCAAGAGTGTCAAGACCAGCTCCAGCCTCAGCCCCGCCAAGAGGTCCAGCAGTGGCTCTCCTAGCAAACAGAGCAAAACCAGAGGTACATTTTTAATATACAATTTCTTAAATGTTGTAACAAAAAGTTTAAAATTCCGTTAGAGCTTCCGAGAGCAATATTAACCGAGAGTGAACGGTGTCTAAAGTGATCCAAAACATAATGTTTTTTCGGGTAGTGTACTTTGTTGCAAAATAGGGTTTTCTTATTCTATTTATTTAAAAACTTAGTAGGTTTAATATAAATCTTCCATGAAAAATAATATAATGTATGGTGAAATTTGTTCCGTAATTTAGGAGGAGTGAACAGTACTGCTCCCTTAGCGACTTCAAATTGTACTGTGTAAAGAAGATGTAGGTAAGTAGGTATAGACAATGTATTAAAATTTGTTTGTTACTTTTTAATAGATACGTCGTTCGAGTCGGGCATGTCGGACGATTACGCGATTCCGCCAGACGCAGTGTCGTGCGACAGCTCGGTGTCGGCGCGTGGCCCAGTCGTGGCCCACGGGTCGCTCACTGCAGGCCCGCTCGGCTCACTCGGGCCGCTCGGGCCACAAGCCCACGGGCCATTGCCTGCGCCGACTGACTCGCCGCGACACACTCGTGAAGCGCTTGAAAAGAGCGGCCACTTGGCCAAGTTGGGGGGCAAGTTGAAGACTTGGAGGAAGAGATGGTAAGAATAAGTCCTATCTCCGTATGTCTGTACAGATATCCATACATTTTAATAAATTCAATCTTCTAACAGAACATACTAACGTATGTTTCTATTATTCTTACTAAAGGACCATACTAATGTTAAAAATAAAAATTGTTTTAATTAATTTAGCTAAATTCTTAACATGCAGGTTCGTGCTGCGAAATGGTACGCTGTCGTACTGGAAGGCGCAATCAGACACAGGCCGAAAACCGCAAGGGCAGATTGCGTTAGGAGAAGCCTGTCGTGTGGCTCGACACGACGGCGCAGCCACCTTCCAGATCCACACCGGGGCTCGAACCTACTACCTCTCGGCCGACACCGCGGCCTCCATGGAGGATTGGATCCGTGTACTGCAGGTACCTCCCAAATTTCAACTTCTCTTAGTAACTTATATTTGATAGTTTATTAAACTATTAAATACACTTTTACAAATATTTAAACATCGTCAAACACTATGAAGCCAAATGAATCTACTACCAGTTAGAAACGTTCCCTTTTTTTACAGAGAAAATATCTTCGCAGTTGCTCTTTTCCAATAAATCTTTGAATAACAGAAATTATCATATTAAGTAATATATAAACTATAATTAAATAATATTTTTATTGTTTTAACAGAACGTGCAACGTCGTAACGCGACCAAATTGCTGTTAAGCAAGGAGGACAACAAACCCACTATCCAAGGATGGCTTACAAAAGTGAAGAACGGCCACGCCAAGAAAAGTTGGTGTGTACTCATCGGGAAGATGTTCCTCTACTTCAAGTCACCCGGAGACCAGGTCAGTCTTAATTAAGACAATGATAACTTAAAAAAGAAGTTTATGGAAGCAGATGTTCGGAAATGTTTATTAAGGAAGTGTACCTTTTGGAAAATTACAGGGAAAGCCTATGTCTAGCAGTGGACTGCCTACGGCTGAGAAGAAGTGTTATTTCTGCTTGTGTCTCAGAGCCTAAACTGGGATTCCCGATTTCTGTTTGGGTTTCAGAATCCGGTGGGTCAGATTAACATGCGCGACGCCCGCGTCGAAGACGTAGAACACGTGTCAGATTCGGACTCGGAAGAGAAGAACGATGATACCCGTTCGCACCTCACTGTCGCCATTCACCCGCAGCACCAGGTATCAGGGGTCAGTCCAAAGCTATGTTGTTATTATCATAGGCATAGAGAGAAAGGACTGAGCGGCCAGTAGTTGTATTTTTTTCTATAATTTTGATTGGTCCTCGATGTAACTACGATAGAAATAGGTATTGGCCGCACGATCGCTTTCTCTGTTTCTAGCAATTTAATGCGGGTATTGCTCCGTCCCATAGATAAATGATTGGTCTTGCTACGTTCGACTAGATACGGCCCTACCTAAAAGCAATAGCTCCGTAAATGCGGCAACTACTATTTGTCACTTTTTACACATTTTCACTACGCAAATTGGCATTTTATCAAACTCAAAATTTAATAAAATATTCAGAACGTACACATCACAGACAGTTTGCAGTGTGACTAGCTTGGGTACGCCGAATTCGGCGTACTAAGAGTTGCCGCATTTTTCAAGTACGGCGGCTGTATCTAGTAGAGCGCAGCGAGACCAATCAAATATGTTTGGCTCCGTCCATTCTCTCTATGTCTATAGTTTATATCTATATCCATATCCAAACGAACACATAGAATTAATGTTCAAAGAAAATATCAATATTTATAATAAATATTTTCGTTGTAAATCGATGCAATTTTTTTGTAGGACATCGCAAAAGCTTACAAAAAATAATCAGGTTAACGTTTCCATATTTCAGGGCCCTACATACCTCCTGTTCGAGAGCAAAGCAGATAAGGATTCGTGGTTATACCATTTGACCGTCGTCAGTGGAGGCGGACTTAGTCAGGGCACGCACTTTGAGCAGCTGGTGCAGAAACTCATGGAGACTGACGGTGATCCTAGTGAGTTTTGTTATTTCTTTTTTTATGTATATTCTGTCGCCAAGCAGGCTGATGGTCTACTTGATGTAACAGGTGCTGCAAGTGGGTGGTTACTGCCACCAAACGGGCTGCCCAAATAACTGCGAAATTACTAATTATGGGTTTATTTCGCATCTCGGTTATGTCTGTTTAAACTGCTGAGCTTTTAAGTACAGTATGAATAACATAGTTGACGATTTACTTCCAGATTGTGTGTTGTGGCGTCATCCGACTCTCCTGTACTCAAAGGAGAACATTACTTCGCCTCTGACCTCACTCAACTCGGAGGCGTTACAAGCAGAAGCGTTAAAGTTATTTAAGGTATGTATTTTATAGCGTAATAATATTATAAGCTAGTGAGTCAATTTATTAATCAACAATATTAGTATTAAACTTTTTGTTTAAACAAAAAAAAGATGTGCCAAAATGAAAATTGTGCCCAAAGTTTTATTATTTTTTATATGGATCCCTCGGGAGCTCAACATTTTTTCAGTATAAAAAGTATGCCAAATGTTAACCTAGGTAATAAACTAGTTGAGCCGTTTTTGCGTGAAAGAGTAGCATACATTGCGCATGCCTTACGTAATTATTTATATTACAAATTGAATTTAATGAAATTTGCGCAATAATCTTCCCACACACGTTACTGTATACTTGTGCAAGTCTACACTTGCTCAAGTATATCGTTACGTGTGTGACTGCCATTGCTCTTAATAAAGTAACGCTATATTCATTAATATTGAGACGGCACGAAGTTCGCCGGGTCAGCTTGATAGTATGTAAGTGTGTGTGTGTGTGCGCAGTGCGTGCAGCTGTTCATGTCGGTGGCGGTGGAGCAGGCGGGCATCGACTACCACGTGGTGCTGGCGCAGAACGCGCTCGCGCAGTGCCTGGAGGTGGGCGAGTTGGCGGACGAGTTGGCCGCCGCACTCGCCCGCCAGACGGCGCCGCACGCGCCCTCCAAGCTCGGCGTACAGGTACCGCGCTCTCCGCACGCCAACAGGCACGCTAGCGCCAAGCGCCTTCGGACCGTAAGTGCTTACACTACCCCTCCGCCCCCCCTCTGCTGGCTAAGGAGGATGCCCTAACAGATCTGCCTCACTTCCTTCCGAAACGTAGGTTTTTTTTAATGACAATAAAGAGTTTTTTAGAGAATCCTATTCGATGAATAAATAGTTTGATTTTGATTTTTAGGCCTGCCCAATAATTTTTCAATTGTATATTAGATTTGAACACACTTTCCTTATTTATAAAGTATGGTTCATTATCTGTCCTTTCGTTAAGTTAAGTTTGGTTGATTGGTTGGTTTGTTTTAATATTTTTAAAGTGCAAGCTTGCTACATAAATATTCTATCTAAAGCTTTTTCGTTTTCGAATGACGACTTTTTGAGTTTTTGGTCATTTTTTTACACAATGACCGTAAAGAGTGAGATAGAAAGATGCTTTCCTTAATAAGTGTCATTATTACGCCAAAAAAAAATTATCATTGCATATTGAATTTGTAAGCATTTCTCGCCTTTTTAATATTGATTTTTTTATTAAGCTATCTCAACGAAACGAAATTGATCTGATTGCACAATGTGCAAATTTAAGATTTTCAAGTGAGGACATAACAAAAAGAGATTCTAAAAAAAGATACTGATGTTTTAAAGCGTATTTGGGCATTCTCCTTTTACCGCGACCCTTCTTTATGTGTAGAGACTTTTTTAAAAACATTTCCCCTACTAATACAAAATATATTATGACAATTTTTGTGTTGGTGAATAGAGACAAAAAACACTCAATATAAATTTGATTCGCTGTCGTAGTTAGAAATACTTTCTACCCTTGATCAGTAGAAATTATTTCAAACTACCTAAAACAAAAAAGGCATGGCTTTCGATGTTAATAAAACAGTCAATTAAATAAATAAACACTACACAAATTTACACAACATACCCAACTGAACAAGTTATCTTACAATTGAATAGAATTGTCGGATTTATGCAAAAAGAGACCCTATTTCTATAACATTAAAGCATAAATTCGATTCGCTTCAGCCAGGGCTTCAAGCTTCAGCAGATACGCTTCTATGCTTTTCTCATATGTTATAATTATCTTGGATATTTTAATCACTTATCTAGTATTTTATCACTCATACTCGTGGAGTGTAGATACATACATTTGATTATATGAATATTGTAGAGTTGAGCACATAATTATATTGTTGTGGATAACGTTCATCTACTCGAATGTTAGAAAAATATTAAAAAAGTTGTTATGTTTTCTAACAAATTTAATTTCATAAAATTACATATGACCACATATGATCTCAAGGAATGTTGTCACTAAAACACCTTTGCTTATTTAAACTAGTACCGTACAATATACAAATATTTAATTAATATTTTGTGAGACGTTGTCATCCAACTGTAAAAACATAATTATTCTCAAAAAGTCTAAATTTATACCTTTTATTATTTACACTTTGTTTACAATGAAAAAATGCAAGTGAAGTAGTCCGAGAGTAAATTGAAGGAGTAAAGTTAATCCAAGATTTAGTTACTCAAGTGTAATAAAGTTTTAATATAGTGTAATAGTATATATATTATGAATAATGTAATTATTGACAAGTATATCGGTCGATAAGTATATTATTATCGATAACTATTTCACTGTAAAGTCCAAAAAGGTAAAAAGATTTAAAAAAATATGAATGTTGTCCACAATTTTTTTTTTGGTGCTTGGCAGTAATAATAACACGTAATAAAATTTCAGAAAGCTTTCAAATTACACTGAAATTGTTTTGCGTTAATACTTATGTAAATATACACTAACAAACCATTAATAATTGTTTAAATGTAAGCTTCTGTTTGTCGCTATGGTGTTGTAAATAAATACGCTTATAGTACCGTGGTTGATCAATTTGGAATTGTGTATGTGAAAATGTTTATTGGCTTCACGGATTTGGTTAAATTTCTGTCACCTTATACATATATAATATCTAATCACGACCTTATACGAGAGGAATAAAGTTCAAACTTGTATTCCAACTTGATCGTCGAGTTTTGGCAACATTCGCGTCCATTCCATGCTATGAAATATTTACTCTAAACTTTTACCAATAAAGTTTATATTTCAACGAATATAAGTAATGGCTGCTAAAGAATGTTGTCAGAACTGAAAAGCGACTTTTATACTTGTTGCAAATTTTCAAATGGAATGTTGGTGTAAATTTTCCTCGAATTTTTTGTTTTTTTATATCGAGATTTTTTTTCTGAGAATGTTTGTCCCCTATCCTTTTAGTATAGGGAATGTACTTGCCCTTTAATTTTTTTCTATATTCAATATATCAATAGTGTGTTAGTTAGCGGTTCTTTCGCACTAGATCTGCCTTTGTTATGGAAGGTTGACTCTGCAAGTTTTGTTTAGTATGTGACCCCATGTAATCAATCCATTTAGATCGTTATTTATGTACATAAACTAATGGTAATCACGAGTGGTAAGTATTTAAGATTAAGAAGTTAAGATTGCATAGTGCGACGAAATATATCGTAGATATAATAAGGCCTTCTTTGTCTAAAGCATCTAAGTGACGTCAATTATAATAAAAATATACCTAATGGTTTCTTTTTACTACGTTTTTAAGTTTTATTTAACTTCAAGGTCGGTTATGTATTTTTATCAAACAGACAACTCACTTTATTGTTATTTACGCTGTGTTTTAAGAAAACTGCCTTAAGTAATTACTGCAAATTCGCGTATTTTGGCCGCATAAATTAATTAACATATTATCTGGTATTATCTGTATATTATCTGGTAATAAAAACGAAAACGTCCAAAAAAAAAACAAATATACAAGAGGTCCAAAAATACATTTTTTATTAAAAGATTTTATAATTTGATAAAACTTAACATTAAAATCTTAAAAATTTAATATAAGTCCAAGGACCACAATTTCTTATGGAGATCCAAAAGGCTTCAAAAAATCGTTTCTCAAACTCTTTACTATCATGGCGCGATCATAAACAGAAGAACACCGCAAAATAACAGCACGAGTGCTTTTGTTTCGCTGAGTGAGTAAGGAATACCAGAGCCCATTTCACTTTCCTCTTCAAATCCCTTAAATAAAAATAAACATGCTCATACAAATTGTCATAAAATCCACGATGAAGTTATTAACAATTTAGTTTTTTTATGTCATACTATGCAATCTAAAAATTATATTGAACTGCCCAACACTATTGTAAAATGACTTCGTATATAATTAAATAAATGTACATATAAATGGGAACAACAGTGGGTCATTTGGTTTAATATCAAAACACTCTATTCATAATGTTTCTAGCGAGCACTGCACTAACAAAGAAAAAATGAAAAATAAATCATTACATATACAGATTTTCACGCAGTGGGCGATGAGTTTATTTCCATTCTTCTATCATTATACTCTTTGCTTTTCTATTCACAGTTCATATTGCACACGCAATAAGATAAATCGTTTAATTGTGTAACATTATTTAATTCAATGAAGCAATTAAACGAAATGTAATTTTCCATTTTCAAAATTAAATTTTGTTAGGTAAGTACTACATCAAGTCTTACAAATTACACTCAAATAATGCATTTTACAACTATTGACATTACTTTAAATTCATTAATCCATATCTCGTTATAAAAGTCGGTTTGATCTTTTTACAAGTTGTCTTAACATAACTCAAATACAATTAAGACAATACAATCAATACAAATACAATACTTAACTCTTACATTTGATAAATTAAATAAAAAAATGACAATTCGGTTCGGCCTTAATCACACCATGTCTGAAAACATATTATTTGACAAACATAGTTCAGTCTAAGTTAGACCCGCCCTCGGTACGTACGGTATGTGGAAACGCCAACATTTCATTTGTACAGCAACTGCTACTGTGCGCGACTCAGTCGCTGTTCACGTGCGACACGGGAACGAGCGTCGCCGACGCTAAGAGTGGCGAGAACCCGCCAAACTCAGCCGGCTCGCCCAGCTCTATACAGGTAATGATGGCTGATCTCACTAAACAGGTCGTTGATGTAGTGCCATGTTATATATCAGGTAGTATTATAATGGTTTATGGTAATTCATGTGTACACAATTGCCAGATATGTAGGTAGTGCCCAGATTTAGTATTATTTAGGTTGTATGACATTAAACAGGTCACTGTTGTAGCGCCATAATATGTATCAGGTAGTATTATAATGGTTTAATTATGATAACACAGTCATGTGTATAAAGATTTAATATTATTTAGTTTGTATGACATTAAACGCCATATTATGGTATCAGGTAGTATGATACCTACTCGTAGCTTGATTCATAAGGTAATTCCTTAGTACATAATTATCAGTTATGTAGTAGGTAGTGCTCGGATTTAGTATTCTTTAAGTCGTATCATATAATATGTTCCATAATTATTTAAAAAGTATGATAGTAATGTCGTATACGTAAAATTCTTAAAGTAGAGTATGTGTAGAGTTAACTAAATTTCTTTTCATCTCAATTAATGTAGTTCATTAGGATCTATTATTACGTTTATAGGTTAGTTAGGTACCCATCCACCAGTTCATGTCATAGACGAGAAATGCCCACATTTTAACTATTTTCATATTAGTTTAGTTTTAGAAATAGCGTAGTCCAATACTTTCTGCATTCCCGCAATTTTAACACTCACTTAAATGACATCCCTGATAATGTCTGTTTTTCTTTCATTTATTTTTTCAAAATCCACTTATGGCTTATTTGAAAAATCCAAATAAATAAAATTACCAGTCAGATACATATGGTACAACCAGGCTCTACTTACATAACAACTTTGTACGTACGAAATAAAAAAGATTTTATCCTCGACTTAATAAAATACTGCTCTAAAAATACTCTTGCCTTCACATTAAAAGACTTTCACGCTGTAGGAAAGCATGCTTTCTATCAGATATCAGAGATTTATAGAACAAACATGCATTTTAAGATAATTTTACAAGAGTCCGATAACTGTGTTCTAAATGGCAGATTTAATTTTCACAGCATTAACTAATAGCTGTGATAATAATGTTATATTCATGGCACTTTCACGTTCGTTTACTAATTTTACAACCATCGCTTGTTTTATAGATTTAATTCTTGAATTCTTGAAGCCAATAGACATTAAACATTAAACTTACATTTACATTAAACTTTTTTTTGTTAGCAGTAACTTAAAATTAATGTTTCATTTAGGTGATCATATGAGAAAGGTAATTGGAAGTGTATGAAGTTAATTCAATTACATTTAGTCGACAATGTGTATTGTAGAGTAGCTTACATTTTGATTTAATTGGGATGGTAATTAATGCCTAAAAAAATGACTTCTTAAAAATATGTATGGATTATCAATTCTATCCTTTCGTCTGTTATTATTTATTTTCTAACTAGTGTTCACCAGAAACCCTTAAAAAATATATCTAATTTATTCTGCAGTGTTTTAGCCGTGATATTACACATTGGCCTTTTTGTTTCTTTTTTCCCTTCAAATGTAAATGAAATTAGCCTTTATTCGATGTCATCATTATACACTTTGGATTATTTCAACGTCCGACATCAGCATTCTACATATCAAGCTATCCTTTGACATAGGCATCCTCCAGGTTCTTCCATTCCTCTTTAGCCAGAGTAGCTCTTTTCCGATCTTTGGGTAGATCGTCTTCCCAGCGTCTTGCTCTTTTGACGCTTTCCTTCTCTGAAATACCACTCGGAGAATTCTCTTGTCCATTTAATCGCGTTTTATCACAAAAAAAAATTGTAATTGATAATCTGTACATACTTTTTACATACATTGTTAAAATGTTTAAATAGTTCATGATAATACCGCATAATTGAAACATTCCAGGCGCCTCTTCTGTCTGTCGACTGTAAGAGTAACCCTCCCACGTACAGTTTCGTCCAAGGTTGGCAACTGTTGGCGTTGGCCGTCAGTTTGTTCGTGCCAAGAAACAACAGACTGTTGTGGTACCTGAAGCTCCATTTGGCCAGACATTCGGACACCAAGTAAGTTATTTATATTAGAAATTGCTATTTCAGTACATACTTAGTAACTTAATAAGATTATTTATCAAGTCCATCGTGGTAAAGTACCCAGGCACGAAACCAATAACATACTTGCGGCAAAATAGTTATAATGCGCCTCACACAAAAGTCCAAGGTCCAAGAAATACCACCAAGTTAATACCAGAAGTAACTTTTTTATTTTTTTATGTTAACCTCCACAGACAGTCTGAAGATCCACTTGATGGTATGTGGCTATCGTCGCCTATAACTCAAGCAACACCACAGGTGCTGCAAGTTGCGGACTAAAGTAGGATTAAGGGTAGGGAAATCTTCTCTGGCATCCCTTACTCACTGAATTACACAGGGTGGTCTTTTGTAAAATGGTGGTTACTGCAGCCAAATGACTGCGAAATGCAGCGTGCCTTACAAATTCAGAATGGATATTCTATTTCTGCTTTTATTTATTGAGTTAAACGCATCGCATTACAGAACGGAATGCGGAAAATACGCGGCGTATTGCGCGCGAGCATTAGAGCGCACGATCCGCAACGGAGGGAGAGAGGACAAGCCATCGCGAATGGAGGTGCTCTCTATACTCCTCAAGAACCCGTACCACCATTCATTGCCCCACGCGATACCAGTTCATATGCTCAACAATACTTATCAGGTAATAAAAAAGACATTCGTCGTCTTGTAATTTTTCAACTTAGACACACTGGCCTACTTTCTTTCGTTTATATTTTGTAATCTTCAAAATGTAATAACGTTTTCTATGAAATGGTCGGCAAACAAAAGGACAAAGGTCCTGAAAGTGATAGTAGGATACAGTATAAATTTTAATATTAATTTCAATTAACTCGTGAAGTTCTTTGCTTAAAACGAGCACTTTCTATGATGTCATGTTTAATTATTTATGTGGACAAGAATCAATTTATTATTACCCGTTTCCTTGTTACCGCTCAAAAAGTGGCAATAAAAGGCATATATCTTGATTTGTCTGGAGTCGTTCTTTTTTCCCCAGTGACGATGCTGAACTCGCACAGCTATATTTTGATAATGATTTTTCATATCACGCTTTAAATTATTTTCTATGGAATAGGCACATATATGGAAATGTATCATTATATTTTGTTATTTTCTTATGGTCCAGAATTTGATTCTTACTAACGACACAAAGAAATGACGTAGGTATCTACTTGACTGTGTGTTCATATTTTTTATCGTGCCTGAGTTTAGATTGTGTTCATATTAATATTGTATTATATTTTTGTAACATTGATTTGCATAGGTTAAGGTCCATTAAATAGTTATACAATATTTCAGGTGATAAGTTTCGACGGTTCGACGACCGTTGAAGAGTTCCTGTCGACTTTAAGTACAGAACTCGGATGCAGGGAGTCATCCGCGTCAGGGTTTGCTCTATTTAGCGACGACCCCATAGAGAAAGACTTGGAGCATCACATCAAACCAGACAAGAAGGTAATATCGAGGTCTCGTCATTTAAAAATGGATGTTCACACAATCTGAATTTCCACTTGGTGGCCATAGGCTACAGTCGCTAACACAAGCAATGCTAGAGAATATGCAAGTTGGCTGCAAATAGTGAGAAATAGGCTCTTGCTGCAAGAGTCTTGCATCCTTCAAGCAGCGAAACATTACTATAGCACATGTGCTTAATTTAAGGTTTGGTTACTGTAGCACCACATCTGCTTTAATTTAAGGTGTTATAATTTAAGGGGTAGTTACCAAAAATATAAATAACATTGTTTGGAAATAGCATTTTTGTATAATTTTTTTTTTTTTCAAAAAATTGATTTTTTTTCACATTAATTCAACTAAAAAGTAAATGTTTACTTTTCGAAACATTTAATTGTCTGATTTATTATTTTTTTATCGTTTCCAATGATTGTTCTTACACGAAGCTTGACTCGCTTGCATGCGGATTAGGTTTCATTCAAACATTAATGATTCTTAAGAAACCTGGCGTTTCATCAACTTAAGAACATATTTTATCTGTATTGGAACAGTTATGCGACGTTATATCGAAGTGGGAGACGGCGCTGCGAGAGAAAGGCTCCGGAAAGTTCGAGAACAGTCGAGTGATTCGACTAACTTACAGGAATAGGCTTTACTACAAGAGTTGTGTGAGGACCGAAACTGACAAGGAACGCTTGCTTCTTTGTTACCAAGTCAATAATCAAGGTAATCTTTCATAATTATTTTATTAACCAGACGTGAATAAAGTGAGAAATTGTTACACCATAAGGCGTGTAGTATATACCCGAAACTTGTCTTAAATTTTTGATACTATGATTGTCTAATTAGATTTTTTTATCGAAAAATAATAATAATAGTTTCCATTCAACAATATGAGCATTTGTTATTGCAACAACATTGTCTAAATTTCCTTTGAAAAAATATCAAATCCAATTTTGTAAATCAACATAACAATATAATAGTAATACATCTTCTAATTATTATAACTAAAAATGGAAATAAAAAGTTATATTTATTGATTGTATATAAAAAGAAATAAAATTAAGAAAATGCATGACAGTAAAAATAATAAAGAATTTTATTGCACTAGTTTCCAAGAGCAAGTAGAATTTATTGTGTCTCTTCGACCAGAATAATGAGACCCTTAACGGTGAGTGTTTCTTTATGGCGAAGTGGTGGCTGGGCGGTTCCCGGTGAGCCGGTCGCTGGCCATAGAGCTGGGAGCGCTGATGGCGCAACTCGATATGGGCGACTACTCCCCTTCGGCCTCGCAGCACAACCAGCCGCTCGCCCATCGTTACTACCCTTACCGCTACCGCGCTGTCCTCACCAATGAACAGCTAAGGTCAGTGTTGACAATAGTGGTCCTCAAACTACTACAACATGGAACCCGCGTGCCATACAAAACACTACGAATTTTATGGAACATTTAAAAGTGACATATGCGTCGAGTATGAACTGTCATTTAAAACAAAACAAACATAATAATAAGTACGTAATTTAAAGAAAATGTGACTTTACGTCAACCCATTAGAGTTTAAAATGAAATAGTAGAAGTTGATCGTTACTACCTTTTACCATTGACGCGTGAAGGCAAGAGTCCGCCATGATTCTGTCAAAAGCGTTCTTTTTATGTGCCGCTTTGGCATTTGTGACGCAAATTCCATTGTAGTATTTCGATGATAGTGGTCAAAAAAGCAATTTTTGAAAAGGAGACAAAAAATAATCTGCAAAGGTGTTACAATTCCGTTACAACACGAGGCGCTTCAAGAGCTCTAAATTATTTATTAAAGTTTTGTTCTTTGTATTAATAATGGCTTGAAATTGGGAATCATAAGGGATAGTATCAATCATCAATACTAATAATAAATCTGTAAGTGTAGGTATAGTATGTATGTATGTATGTATGTTCCTCCATAACTCTTAAACGAATTAACTGATTTTCATGACACAGGATAGGCTACTTTTTTCTTTTTCAACGCGGACAAAGTCGCGGGCGCCAGCTAGTATATACATATAAATATTTTTACAATTAAAATATGTATTTGTTAAACTGAAAATAGCGAATATATAAAATTCTCGTGTCACATACTCCGCCGAATCGGCTTAACCGATTTTGATGAAAGTCTATATCTACACGTGGTGGGTAGGTTTCTGAGAATAGGTTTTTTATCTATTTTTTTATACGCGAGCGAAGTCGCGGACAGCAGCTAGTAATTTGTAAAGATCTCGCGAGCAAAGGCTTGTACATTATAGAAATATTTTAGTGTAGGTAATTTGTGATTTTCTTTTGTAAACATAATACATACAAGTTTTGTAATTGCAGAGACATAGAAGAGAAGTTGCGTTCCAAATGGATAGCGTTGAAGGGAAGAAGTTCTGCGGATTGTGTTCGTATCTACCTCAACTGTACTAGGAAATGGCCTTTCTTCGGTGCTACCCTCTTTCAAGCGAGGGTAAGTAAAAAACAAACAATATAGGGTAAAATGACCTAATGTTGGCACCCCACCATTTTATTGCCACTTTAAACTTTTCACTGAAAAATAAGAAAACTATTCCATAAACAAATAGGTCGAAAGGCGCCAATAAAATGGTCGTATTTCTTAAAGTACCAATAATTGGATATTTTCCCATAAATCATCTCTTGGCATTCCATTGTTCAATCATTCCATAGCGGAATTATTTATTTATATTGAAAACTCAAAATACTGAATTTAATTCAAAATTTACTCATTGGAAAAACCAGAGACGATGACTTTTTTCAAACGGTTTTTGGTTTTTCACTTATTGACGAAAAATCTTCCAAAGACCAAACTAAAGTTCTCTTAAATTAAATAAACAAATTTAAAAATTTCATTACATTAAATTCGTCGTTTATAATTCATATTTTCTGTATTGAAAAGAGAAGAGAAGAAAGACTTTACGGACTTTACGCATGACTCTAATAATAAAACGTTGAAACAACAGATAAAAGAGCCAGACTTGTCTATGGTGTGGCTCGCGGTGTCTGAGGAGGGAGTGACGGTGCTGGAGCTGGCTTCGATGGCGGTCATCGGCCGGTACGCGCTCAACTCCATAGGACTCTTCGGAGGGTTGCAGGTATAATTTACTACACACCATAAACTATAGTTAAATTAAATAAAACTCCACACAGCACCATCTACTTCCACACTAAGCGACTAATGCTGGTATTATAGATACCAGCGCGTACAGTTGATATCCTTACTAATATTATAAATGTGAATGTTAGTTTGTTTGTTTGTCACGCTTTCACGTAAAAACTACTGAACCGATTACTATGACATTTTGCATGTACACGTTTTTTGCGACACCAGAAAGTATTATCAATAATCAAGTAAAGACATCAGAAAAACGTGGGCACCAGCTAGTAATATTATAAAGAAAATAATTGTATATTTGTGATTAATAAATACATAAGAAACATTCTTAGACTTCATCAAACACAAGAAAAAAGAAATCAGCCAAATAGGTCCAGCCGTTCTTAAAGTTTACGCTTAGCAACACATTAAGGATGGTTTGCACCATCTAACTTTAACGGTAACCATATCCAAACCAGCCGTTAAATATTCGCTTAAGCATAATATGCGTTGCACCGTTTTTACAACGGTTGAAATGACGTCATAACTTAACGATGACCTAACCGCTCGATATTGGCCGGTTAATGTTATTGTTTATGTTAAGTCAACTGTGACAGTTTTGTGACAGGTGACTTTGAATATTGCCATATTTAAAAAAAAATATTACAACAACAACTTAGATTTTCCTAGACGAACCATGATATTGTTCGTCACTGTCAAATTTAAAGGTGATAATATAAAATAATGTAATTTTTTACATTATTTTATAATGGCATCACCTTTAAATATATCATGGTGCAACATGTGATTTTAATTTCGACTGTCACCGTTAAAGTTAACGCTAAAGTTAAGCATAACTAAGCCTATGGTGCAACCCATCCTTAGTGATTCATTTTTATTTATATAGATTTAATTTAATTTAATGAATTTCAGGACGATCTGATGATGTTGATTGACGGAGAAGACGCCGCGAGTCCTGTGCACAAAATGCTCATCAGCCTCAACAAAATCAAGGTAATACTTTTACATCTATTTAACTATAGTTTATTTAGACAGTTAAGGAACACCGCAGTCATGAACTGAGTAATACCCGACTATCGAAAATAAAATACCACTAGTAAAAAAATTAAATAAATATTATGCCATCTATATTAAGCATTTCAAAAAGAATATAAAAATTAGCCAAAAAAAAATTATTTTTTTTATCTACATTTTAGACATAATTATGCTTTTTACATACTTTTTGTCCATATTTTCTTTATAATATTGTCTACATTTGACGGCACTACTGCGATTCGAAGTCGCAGGCACCAGATAGTTATATATTATACATAATATAAAACCTTCCTCGTTTAATCCTTTAGCCAGAGTCGTATTTATCCGACAATCATTTCATCAGAGCCGTATATATATATTATTATTATTCAATGTAAAACCTCCGGCACATGCCGCAGCCTGTATTCGCTATACATTCTTTACAATTTTGCAAGAGCCGTATAATACGACAAATTCCTCTACTTGTATAATGTTCATTTTTAAAACATTGCGTTGCTTATTATCTTAAAAAAATTTACTAGTCTCATACAAAGTACAAGTTGTTAAATGGTTAACTTTAAAGGGTTTAGTGAAAACCGCATAAAAATCCGTCTTGTAATTTAAAAGATACAGATACGTACATACAGAGGGATTATAATAAAAACTAATCCGTACTAATATTATAAATGCGAAAGTTTGTATGGATGTATGGATTTTTGTTACTCTTTCACGCAAAAACCACCGAATGGATTTCAATGAAACTTTACAATAATATAGATTGTACATCAGAATAAGACATGGCTATTATATAAATTACGCATGCGAAGTCGCCGGCAGCAGCTAGTATTATAAATGCGAAAGTTTGTATGGATGTTTGTTACTCTTTCACGCAAAAACCACCGAATGGATTTCAATGAAACTTTACAATAATATAGATTGTACATCAGAATAAGACATGGCTATTATATAAATTACGCATGCGAAGTCGCCGGCAGCAGCTAGTATTATAAATGCGAAAGTTTGTATGGATGTTTGTTACTCTTTCACGCAAAAACCACTGAATGGATTTCAATAAAACTTTACAATAATATAGAATAAGACATAGGCTACATAAATTGCGCGGGCGAAGTCGCGGGCAGCAGCCAGTTTAAACATAATTCACGTTTCAGATGGCCGAACTAACGCACCTAATAGCTGATTACAAGAACACACTGAGACCGTGCGGGGGCACTCCGCTCATGAACTCGCTCAGCCGAGCGGGCAGCAAGTGTGGTCGTAAACCCTCCACCCTGCCTCATCCCCATCCCCATCCCCATCCCACGTCGAGGCACACCACCGGCCACAACACCCTCAACTCGCACACGACGGCCACCCTCAATTCGCACACGTCAACCCTTAACCAGGACCGAGCGTTGTCCCACGGACAACCCGACATACTAAAGTCCACACCGGACCACAGAGCCGAGAAGAAGCGAAGCCAAGTGCAAGATACTAGTGTAGCGTGACTCCCGTTGAATGTGTGACAGTGTTTTTTTTTTTAATTTTAATGTATATAGTGTGATATACAAAGTGTTTGAGTTCATTGCAGTGTGAGATCAAGACCAAAAAACGTCAGATATAAAAAGTTGGGACCCATTATGGAGTGTAACACACGTTAGGTAAGGAAAAAAAAAGAATGTGTTTTTTTTATAGGTATGCAAAGTGTCGTACGATCGTGTAATGTAAGAAATATGTAAAAATTATAGTATTACACAAATTGTAATGCAACTATAGAAAAAAAACTGGATACACTCGCAAAACATTGCTAAACAATTTTGAGTCATTTGTTCTAGGTAATAAAGTTCAAAATTCAAACCAATCAAACGATTTTATAATTTGTGTAATGTTATTGTAGTTACTGCGAAACGATCCAAAGTATCTTTGTACCATTCCATCAAAACGTTTGGATACAAAACGAAGTTATTCTAAATATACCTCATATTTTGTAGCGTCTAAATATTATACTTAGCCCTTTTTTATATATAATTGGCGTTTAAATAGGTTAGCGTTTTTATTTATTTATTTTTTCGTCAGATAAATTATTAAATGGTCACTATTTTAAGTGCTTTCCGTGCTTTAAATGAGTCTATTGTGACAGTAGAATGGACAATAGTTTCTATATTAGGCCTAATAAAGATTTAATATATGTAATTATATCTCAACGCTGTTCATCATATTATAAACTTTTGTGTTTATGTACAATTTTTCTGATATTTTCCAATCACATATTCATATTTATCTAAAGTTATTTCTAAAGAATTTCTCTAAAAATTTTCTCTCTAAAATAATTTTTTGTTATAAAAGTGTTGTCTTTTAATTTTTCAGTTCTAATAGTAGAGATCGAAAATTTGAATGAAAATTTGAAAATATGAACAAATAGAGCGTTCGGTGTTAAAAGCTTTTAGAAAAAGTTCCAAATAAAATCGAGCTTCACAGATTAGTCTAATATATTTAAAATCACATTAAAATTATACTCTAGCTAGAAGATTACACTGGTTTTTTTTAGTTATGGCGACACCCTCAGTGACGTTTAATTGTATGAAATCAGCGCCATCTACCCAAATGAAAACGTACTTTTTGGTTTATAAATAAGCTTAATAGTTTGTTCAGATGTTAACATAATAATATGGCGATACAGTGTTTTCAAGATTTTTTTTCTTTTCTATACATATATATAATTCAATAGTTCTACAGGCGAATATTATATTTATCGCATCCCATAATCGACGAAAAGGAACTAGAATATGCGACAAATCAAAGTATAAGATTTTTAGAAATATGGAGATTATTTTTAGAAATATAAATAAACATTTTACTTTTTCTTTGCACACATTGAAAAGTAAATATTTAACAAAATAATAATAAGAGTAAGTATACAATTGTCTGTCTACATAATACATAATTATATTTGAAAACATTCTACTGTTACATAGAGTAGAATATGAAATAGGTACTACGTGTGATCTGTGTGTATCTTTCGATGTATGTAATCGGCGGTTGTTAGACGTAGCCATGTATACATATGTGCAGGGTTAGGCTGAGTTCACACTAATAAAAGTTTACATTGCGCCCACTTTATACTAACATTATTACATTAAAAAAAATCCAATTCCATCATAGTTTTTGGATCTTGCCTAGGCCCGACCAGACCAGTCGTTATGTCATTAGAACTTATATTTTTTTTGTGATTTTTTTGGAAAATGATTGAGTGTCTTGACTAGTGTCAAACTTAGGGCCAGGTGAAGTAACTTTACTTATGGTAAAATAATTTTGAACTTTTTTTTAGTAAAATGATTTTTAGTTTGATTGCTTAGTGTCTTGACTAAATTGTGACGAACTCACAGAACTTTTTTTTTTATATTTTGTCTGATGTAAATTTCTATTAGCGTGGTCACCGCTTTATAATAGTGTAGCTTAGATTAGTCACAACGTTCTGAACATCGATTGCGAAATTGTTGCATATCAACCAATCAAGCTTGTTTGTGCCTCAATGAGTGATGAGATAATCTTTTTTTAATTTAAAAATACTCAATTTTATGGGGATCATAGTGTTAGTAACTAGACATTGCCAGTTAAGTCAAATTAATATAGAGAAGCTGACCTATTCCGATTGGTTGATATGGACAATTTGGCACAAACGCCTATATTATATACCACCAGTATTTTTAATGTCAATAATTTTAAACTCAATGTATAATGTTCACTTAGCGTATTAGTCTCAAATCGATGACCTTGCGAAATAAAGTGATTTTTTCGAATGTAACGTGTTGCTACTCGAATGAATTTTTCTAAATCAAATTTTTTTATTATTTTTTAATAATGGTGAATGATCTTTGTTTTATTTAATTCTTTCTAAATTGAAGAATTTAAACTAAATTTACGTTTAAGTTCATAGCGTCAGATGAAGAGTGCAACATGTTTCAGGCCTTAGGGTCAGTTCACACTGAAACACTTTTGAGTATACACAAAAGGTTCGCAGCTCAGTGATCGTTGTTCGGATTACTTTAGTAATTTATTATAGTGACGAGTAATTTAGTAGGTAAACTACTTGCTACTGCCCAGAAATTGTTCGCATTACGGTCGAGCTTTGCAAGATTAACGGGCTATAAAGTGAATAAGCTAATAAAGCTTATATTAATGGCTAAGTTAGAAAAGGTGGATGAAGAAATTAATGCTTTATTTGTTTGTGTGAGATATTTGTTTGATCGCTCTAACGAAACGATTTTTTGGCGGCTGCTAATGAACTCGACTAAAAACTACAAGTTCAGAAAAAACCCAAATGTGGTACAGGTCGACGCAACTAAATTGCATACTAAGAGTAGATACTCGACTAAATTTTTTGGTACTCAAACACATTTAGTTACTATATTACTTGCTACTTGACTAAATTACTTTCAAGCCTTAGCGTCTCGCGACATGAAACGTCACGATGCGTGCATTGCGTTTCAGTGTGAACTAACCTTTACATTCATTCAATCTTTAAGTAACATTATTGAAATTGGCATTGTGATAAATGTTGTTTTAGGAGCGTTTAGTACACTATATCGACTGATATCTAAGCTATAATGTCTTTCAACGAACATTTAAAGATAGATTTAATAAGCTATTATGTACGACTGATTCACATACATTTTTTGTTTGAATAAAATTGTCTCAACACGTTTTCACTCCGATTCTGATTCGAGTGGTGGGAATATTTTAAAACTTGCATAACTTGCAGTCATTTTGATGAGTCATATTATGAGGAGAGTTCTAAAGACTCATTTGGGGCATATTTTGTGAAGAGTATTAATATTACTCTAACAGAAGAATGAGGACTTTATTACCCAAATGTGGTACATTTTTAAATATTTGATTTTGTGGTCCATAAATATGGCTCATCGTTGTTCAGGACCCAATGAAATAATGTGACATTTTCATATTGGTTCAATTCAAAACAAATAGTTTTGAAATCTATGTCTTGCTTGACCCATAATGATTTAAATGAGATACATATTTAAATCAAATGAGAAATCTTTGAATAGGATTGCAAACGTGTTTTTGTTATTTTTTTCAGTGCTTTAATTAATGTTTTTTTTTAATCGACTTTCTGTTTGATTCGTGTAAAAAGGTGGAATTTAAGTTATGAAGTAATTTTATGAACTTGTGTTATTATAATAATATGTATAATGAATTTTTTGTCGCTTTGTGCGGTTTCCATAACTTAAGACTGTTGAAGAAATCTCAGGTACACATGAAATTTACAATTGTCAAATACCAAGTAAAAACCATAGATTAGATATTTTTATTATGTCATTATAGCTTATACTATCTTATTTTTTTTTCAATAAAAAAAAACGTCTCAAAGATTTTGTTACCAGCTTGATGTGTAATTTTGCTATTGTATACAAATACTAGGGAGAGGACCAATAGGGGTTTTATTTAATTTTTCTATTTTTTTATATTGTAAATAAAAAATAATTATGTCCTCTTTAATGTACAAGTTGTATCAATTTCTAGCAGCCACTACATTTTTTTTTTAAATTATTGATTTAAAATTAACACAAACTTTAAAATTGACTACGAAATTTTGATTTGATTTATTTTAGGTTTTTTTTTTTAATTATTGGCTCAATTATAATTTTCTCATGTGTAAATTTGTGCATTTAATGTAGCTTTTGAAACTTAAATTGACACCCTAATAGCGTAACATAATATATTTTTTTTGCTTAATATTTACTCAAAATGGTGGTTATTCAAAATTTTGTTAGTGATTTTTAAAAATAACGTTGTTTAGAAAAAACCACACCTATTTTAATTTTTGGAGTTTACTCCTTAAGAATCGATTTGCATATAATATAAAAGCCATGGGAGTAAAGTCAAAATTTGAATATTTTAGAACTAGCTGCTGCCAGCGACTTCGCCCACGTAACTTTGTAAATTATATACTAAAACCTTCGTCGAGGACCACTCTGTCCATTGGTGAAAACAGCATTAAAATCGGTGCAGTAGTTTTTGAGCTTATCGCGAACAGACAGACGCGGCGGAGAATATCTAAAGTGTTTTGGGCAAAAAATATTTGGTTACGCTATTAAGGTGCTTCTACCAGTTGTCCATTATAAACTTGTTAAATTTGAAATATTTCGCTTCAAGCCAGAAACACGAACAGACTGAGTTCATAAATACACACGATTCCGTCTTTTATATAATTTCTATATTTTTATATATATGTCTTTCTAATTTCTTCTATACTACCTATATTATGAAGATGTACATAATTATTTAAATTTTATTTTTACAATATTCTGAATTTCTGATTTTCGATAATAAATGAAACATTAAAACTTTAATGAGGAATATATCAATGCTAAGATTATAATAATGTAAATATGAGCTCTCGAGCTTTGGACAGTAAAATAGCTATATAATATTGCTATTTTAGGGAAATAGTAGGGCAGAAGTTATTCTTATTTGATACTAGCTGGTGCCTGCGACTTCGTCCGCGTTGAAAAAGAAAAAGGTAACCTATCCTGTGTCCCATACGTCTAAATGTTTACCTACCAAGTTTTATGAAAATCAGTTAATTCGTTTGAGAGTTATGGAGGAACATACATACATACAATACCTCCACTTACAGATTTATTATTAGTATTGATGATAGATACCATCCCTTATGATTCCCTTAAATTTCAAGCCATTATTAATACAAAGAACAAAACTTTAATAAATAATTAAGAGCTCTTGAAGCGCCTCGTGTTGTACATGCATACATACATACATACATACATGTTGCCACCTAAGAATGATTTGTTTAAGTATTACTGAACCTGTCTGTTCGTTATTATTATTATTAGATAATATAAAAAATATTGCACTTTTTTGCATAACACATAAAACTAACTGTTGATTAATTGTGTATAAATAACGAATATTTTATGTATATTTTACTTTAATGGCGACGAATTACGAATTACATATATTATATTTAATGTGTATTTGTAGATGACGTTTTTTAACGAATTTTGTAAAGAAAATTATTTATTTTGTATCTACTTTGTTTTTTTCGGTGTTTTTTTTTATCATTATTATTTTAGGGGCTTTTTTGTATAATAAAGACTAATTTGTGTATTTGGGCCTAATTTTCAATTCAATTTAAAAAATTATGTTTTTTTATGCAAAAATAAAAAACATTATTGCAATAAAAGGCTTTTATTATAAAAACGTTCACATTTTATTACATTTTGTTAAATTATTTGATTAATTTAAAAAATAACTGAGCCATTACTGCGTAAATATAGTTATATAAACGATTAATTATTTTGTAATAAGAAACTCCTCCAACTTTACATCCAAAGCTTTCAAAATGGATTCAGTGTCGTATGGAATATCTGAAATTAAATCAATAAATAAAATTACTGATATCAGTAGTGTAAGTAAACGTGAAAGATGTATTTTTGCATTTATTGTCGTTTAAAATGTCTTAAAACAGACAGTGTTGCCTTTAATGAAAAATTGTTTTTACCAATATTAATCCATTCTTTAGGGTCGTGGCCGGACTCCTTCCTAGATTCATTAATGCATTCTCTCAAAACGTGTGTAATTCCGTGCGCGGTACATATGCCCATCTCTCCTACAGCTGGTAATTAAAATTAAAAGTTGATTAAATGGAACTTATTTAAATTATAATACTCAGCTGTACATAATGTGTAACATTACTAATTTATGTATACGTGTATTCATTATTCTATTCTAATATTATAAAGAGGAAGGATTTGATTCTTTGTTTGTTTGTTTGTACTACTGGACCGATTTGAAAAATTATTTTACCATTAGAAGCCGACATTATCTCTGATGAGCATAGGCTACCTTTTACCGCGGGAAAATGCTTCATTCCTACGGGAAATCTAAAATAAAAGTAAATACTAGCAGCTTGGCCCGGGATACACTTAACAGCGCCATCTATCCAGAATCCGGTGAAGCGACTAAAATGACAACTGCTTGGTGATATTTTTAGCGATCCATTCCACGGTAGCTGGCGTTTTATACTTTTCAACGCGGACGATGTCGCGAGCACCAGCTAGTATAAAATTAAAGTCGCTGTCCGTTTCCCCAATAACCTCTTATAAAGCAACAAACTAATTTTATACCAACGAGGTCATGCGAAGCTAGGGGCGGCCTGCTATTTATGAATAAATAAATAGGACCCATGAATAAATAAATATAAAATATACTAGCTACACGCTCCCGGCTTCGCCCGGGTTCAAAATATAAACTATCCTATCTTTTAAGTTGGACCAAATTTTATTACACATAGTTACGAAGTTTTATCAAAAACGTTTCAGTAGTTTAAAAGTTCATTGGCGTCAAACAACGTGACACAATTAAATTATAAATAATATAACCTAATAAATTATGTAATTATTATACAAATATAAAAATTTAGGTACCTTTGGACCCTAAAACTCCGGTTGTATTTTTGGAATTGTATCGCAGTGTGACGTTAAATTCAACTGGTAAATCGCGCGCTAACGGCACGTGGTAGTTGAGCGACCGATTGCTCAACAACTTGCCAGTATCATTGTCGAACGATAATTTTTCACATGTGAAGTAGCCGAGACCTTGGATGTAAGCTCCCTCTACCTAACAATACAATATGTTTAATTTATCAAAATATTTATTTTTATTATTATTTATATATATTATAAGTACATCTTCCGTATATTCACGGAAAATCCAGCATACTCAATACTATGTATCGAGATATACTTACTTCATTGCTAGACAGGATTAAAGTCGTATTTAGAAGAAAAAAATGTTCAAAATTTGGAAGCTTTTGTTTCCGAAGAAAGCTGAAATTTTTTCAGAAGTTTCACTCGTATCACTAAGTTTAGTCGATATTGTGAACTAAATAAAAATAACTATAGAAAAGATTTTTTTTTAACTTATATAAAATGAAATTGTAGGTAATTGAATTTTATACAAATTCACGATCCGCCCCGCCCCTGTTAAATAGTAAACCTTTTAAAGTTTTTTTTTTTAAAGAAATTACCAACTTACCTGACCAACATCAACAAGGGGATTTGCACTCAATCCAACATCCTCCAGTATATCCGCTCTCAGCATTTCATACCTCCCAGTCAATACATCTAATTGGGCTTCCAATATGGCCACTGCAAATGCTGTATACCCTGTTAAGTCCTTCTCCTTATCCGACATCATATAAGTTGCCGTTAAGTCTACATATTCCTCGGCTGCTTTTCGGATTAAATCCCCCCAAGTAGGATCTGTCATTTGTTCTCTTATGGGACTTAGTCTCTCTTTTAAAACCCCGCATGCCTTAATAACAGAATAACAAACACACTCGCTCGTAATACTCGACCCGGAAAAAACGTTATTGGCAGCTGTGAAAGAATAATGGGGTAGAACTGATACTTGGTCTACTGAAATGCCCAATTCATGGGCACAGACTTGAGACGCTTTAGTATTAATACCCTGACCCATTTCTATGCCACCAGTTGTTATGGTTACTGTACCATCGCCTTTATAAATTGACACCATAGCGGAATAATTCCCGTAATATATCACCGGGAATGACATTACGCTGATTTTAATGGCTCTCTTCATCCAACGGTTAGCTTCGTTGAATTGCTCAATATCTTTAACTCGCTTGTCGTAATCCGCATCTTTTTTCAACAGATCTATGAGTTGAGGCAAATCGTTATCTTCTGTTCTCATATTAGCTTTTCTAACTTCTGTTGCGTCTTTGTTGACCGCAAAAGCTATGTGTTCCATAATGTGCTCAATACAAGCTATACCTTCGGATGTGCCTGAAAATTTTGCAAATCAATCAATATTTGTTTTTGAAAAAACATAGATAAAATAAAATTGAACATAACAATAACACTTCGTAAAGCGATGCAGTCGTCACGTGGCAACGCGTCGACTAGTCAAAAGACGTTGTCACGTGACGACCACGTCGTTATAAATAACAAATCGGTATTAAAGTTACAAAATGATCCCTACTCAAGCATACACAATGGAAACTATAATTTATTAAATAAATGTATAAGTTATTGTCAATACAAAACTGTTTACATCAATAACAACAAATAAAAAAGAAACAACAAAAAATATATAAATGAAATTAGTCCAAAAGTTCTTCAATTACTTATATATAGGCAATTTCTTTAAAAAAAAAACACATAGAAACATACCCGGTCCTCTCGCAAAAGAATTAGAAGGAAGATCTGTTAAGACAGACGCTAACTTTACATTGTAAGTATCGAAATTGTAACAATTCTTAAACCCTTCTTTAGTGTATTCTAAAATGTTTTCGTTATGTGAACACCCGTCATCCTCCACAATTGTAGCATTTAAATATTGTATGGCGCCTTCGTCATCTACTCCTACCTAAAAGTTTAGAATGTTATTTATTAATTTGAATTCAGCAGCGAACTAAGATAATTATATTATATCGATGGATTTCAGACCAGAATTAATAATTTATCGGTTATTGGTTAGGAAGCGTTGTTTATCGGTTAGGAATAGATGGATCCTTCTTTTCAAAATCCTTCTTGTTAGCAAAGAGTGCACTTTAAATATTAAATTTATTTATTTATTTATTTACAATTTTTAGGGCTAAATTATACTAAAAACCACTGAAGTTTAGTCTCGTGTTAGCATTAGATTAATAGATACTATTAATTACAATTTAAAAAATACTGCTAGATTTAGATTCAATATTTTTAATTGATATATTGTTACATGTTACATTAAATAATTTTATCTGTTGTTTAACAGGAAGCTGACCTATGAAACTGTAAACATCCATGTCTTATGTCTTGACGAAATCACGTAACTGACCAAATAGTAAATATTGTAAACGTCCTTGCTACCCTTGCCTCGTTTTCACCAACTAAAAACATTCTAACTTTTCTCCAAGACTTCGTCGGCGTATCTATGAAAATATATAGCCTACATGTTACTCTGATATATAAACTACATACTAGCTGGTGCTCGCGACTTCGTCCGCGTTGAAAAATAAAAAAATATGCAAACATAATAACGCTTAACCTCTTGTTGCTATAACACTTTGGCCTGTGTACCAAATTTCATGTAAGGTTCAGTAGTTTTGACGTGAAAGCGCGACAGACAAACAGACAGACAGATAGACAGAGTTACTTTCGCATGTATAATATTAATAAGGATTACATACATGCATACTTCCTAATTTCTTATCCTTAATCCTACTGTGATGGACATACATTTGCATCTGCAATGTGATTTTTCTTGAGTAGTAGGCGACGGTTACCTCGTAACTACAAATGGCCCGTGTGACGACTTTTACACAAAAAATATACCAGTAATTAATAAAAAAGAATTCACCTCATATTCACACTGGCACGGCAACCTACGACCAGCTATGGTGATATTGGTCTGCATCGGCAATATGAACCGGCAAGGCACACCCATTTTATGAGCAACTAATGCGCACGCGCCGGTAACTTGCGCGTTACGGCTAATCTTGCCGCCGAATCCGCCTCCAATGCGACGCACCTTTACCACTACCCTTAAAAATAATATAAGGCATGAATTTTTATAAACGTATACGCGTATTTGACGACACGTTTAGTCTAGTCGCTAGTAGGCAAACAGTCGCGGGTTCAAATCCCGCTATAGGGGCAAATGAGTTAACATTTTACCTTTGTACCTGACGAGTCATGGATGTCTGTATTATAATATGTGTGTATTTACAAAAAATAAAACAGATAATCTATTTATATATCAACTGTCTGGAATATATTATAGAAGCATTAGTTGCTTAGTGTGGTACTAGATGGTGCTGTGGGGAATGTGTGAAGATATTTATTATTTATTCATTAATAAGGGCCGACATAGTATCATGAAAGACTGTTGCATAAAAACGATTTTAAGGCATATGGCTAACACCTGTTACTATATATACTTCGGTTTCGGGAGTTTTTTGAACTTGTCGACACTTTAATCTTTATTTCTCCATGAACGATCACACTAAATGATAAAATCAATAAATTACTAAATTTCCAAGCTAGATTCTAAGCTGATTGGGATAAATATTTCTTTTGGTTTTACGTGAAATTTCTTATATCATACGAAAACAGTGCTTGTCGTTGCTACCCTAATTATTTTACTTAACAAAGAAATAACTTACTCGCTTTGTTTTATTCCCAAACAGTTCGCGACTACATACTGAGACAGTTCCATGTATTGTGAAGAGTCGTATACTTCCAATAAGTTATCAACCGGCTTAATAACACAAGTCAACGGTTCCATATAATAATGGTACTGAGCTCCGATCTCGTATACACCATTTATTACCTTTTTGACATTATTGCCTTTCGATTTAGGCTCAATAGCGAATTCACTTGGCTTAAACCTTTTGCTATCTTTCTTAGCCTGGTCAATAGTCAACACAGGAGTGGCTGAGCTGATGTTTCTATACGTTACTTTGACTTTTTTTGCAATTCTTGCAGCTAAATATTCCGATTCTGCCACAACTATTGCGACAGGTTGGCCATAAAACTTTATGTCGGTACTGGCTAATATTTCTTCGTCCTCAGTTTGAAGAAATACGCCGGTGAAACTGAACGAGTTTTTCCCGGGAAAGTCTTTAGCGGTGTACACAGCTAACACACCATCTGTTTCCTTTAAAAAGAAATTAGGTATTCAGGCACGTTCATATTGCTTATGAATGATGAAAGTTAGACAAGAAGAGTTGAGAGGGGGGGGGGGGAGGGAGAAAGGAGATGAGAGGAGAGGATGAGACAGAGGAGGAAAAGAATTTTCAGCAATAAGCAAGCCGTTATGAAATACTCTGCTCTTAAAAAATAGTTAATTAATTATTTTAATTGTAATTACATATTTACTTTGTTTAGGGATTTCAATTTAAAGGTTTCCAAAAACGGGGTTAAAATTCAGTTTAGTTAAAACCGATATTGGCTTTAAATATTTAATTAACTTTACCTGGTTTAGCTAATATGTACTCATAATTATGTTTTTATTTACCAAAACAGATTTGGTGTCAATGATGTCGATTTCGCCCTTATGCACTGTTGATAAGACAAACGCTCCAAAAACTTGTCTCGGTAAAGCCGGTACGTCATTTGAGAATTCTGCTTCGCCCGCAGTTTGTATCTGCGATTCTAATCTATAAGGAAAATTATATGTTACTATTATAATAAAACCTTGAGCCGATTAGACATCCTAGACATCAGTGTAAACTATCAGAAATCAATTTCATAAACTAAATCAAACACTGGCTATGTATATGCTGGCTTAAAATCTTCCGAGCATAAGTTCCGAGAATGTTTGGTAGTCTCCATAGATTACCAAAAACCGTCAGCCTACCTGTAATTTTTTATTTAATTTAGACAAAAATAAATTGCTAACTTGGGCAGAGGCTGGTTCAGCGGGTAGAGTGTTGGATCGGTTTGGTAATGCTGTGCACCGTGCGATACCGCCCGAGTTATTAGACTTCCTCCTGAACGGAAACGTGGCTCGATAGTGTAGCCATTGGTAGCAGTAGACCACAATATAAACTGGTAAAATTAAAAAAAAACATCAACGTTATTTTAGTTAATACCAATCACAACAGAGATAGGATACAGGCTTTAGTTCACACCTTGTAAAACAATCCTATAGCTAACTTTTTCCTGCATTCAGGTGAAGTTTGTCGTGGATCGTTATTAGGTCTGATCTCATTTATCAAAGCCTTCATCGCTCCTTGCAGTATTGAATTTTTGTATATATTCTTTCCAACTAAATAAGCTTCCGTATCTTTTGCGTGAACGAAATCGGGGCCAATATTTCCGAATACTACTCTCGCGTCCTCAACACTCATCGTCTTTTTGTTCCATTTTATTAGAAATCCAGCGTTCACTATAGCCAGTGAGTTTTGATTTCTTGGCATAATCTGAAATAGTTATAAACCTTAAATATTCTTAAGGTGGACCTTAACATGAATTACCTTAAGATGAATATGTGCCTTAAAGTGGACCTTAAGATGAATAAGATTTACCTTAAAGTGGACCTTAAGATGAATAAGATTTACCTTAAGGTGGACCATAAGATGAATATGTCCCTTAAAGTGGACCTTAAGATGAATAAGATTTACCTTAAGGTGGACCATAAGATGAATATGTCCCTTAAAGTGGACCTTAAGATGAATAAGATTTACCTTAAGATGGACCATAAGATGAATATGTGCCTTAAAGTGGACCTTAAGATGAATATGTTGTGCCCGCCACAGTAAACGTTGGCCAATTCCATTCCTGGCACATAGGTATGTCCAAAGATGTACCTATAAAAGTGCAACGTACCTTATAACTTTTAAAAATATGTGAAGAGCTTAATGGAGGCAGCTCAATGTTCACAATTAACATCCCTCGCATGTTATATTCCAAGAAATCGGTTATTGAAAGCGATTTTCTTTGGTTGTGCTCGTTGCCTAAAAGTCATAAAAGTACTGGTCCTATATTTATCCATAGATTTCTGTAATTTTAATTTTATGGCAAAATATACAAAAAAAGAATTTGATTTTTTTCTAAATAATCTCGCATAATTAACAAAACTTAATTTAAAAAAAAAACACATTAAGTAGGTGTGATAGGAGAAAACTCAAATGTAGTCACAAAGTTATAAATAACATAATATGTATTTACAAAATTATATTTTTAATTTTAATATATTTTTAAAAAAATCTAGAAATGATTTAATGACCGTGGATGTTATAAAATATTAGTCATCACTAATTTGAGTATATTGAAGTATCGAAATTATTAATTACTAGCTGGCGCCCGCGACTTCGTCTGCGTTGAAAAAGAAAAAGTAGCCCATTTTGTGTACTGTACGTCTAAATGTTTATCTACCAAGTTTCATGAAAATCAGTTAATTCGTTTAAGAATTATGGAGGAACATACATACATACAGAAAAAAATTCTAAAAATGGTCAATTTAGTTTTAATATCATGTACCTATAGAGCCTATAAACACGATATCTCTGAAAACCAAGTAACTTACTCCATAACCAACCCTTACATATTTATTATTAGCATTGATAGTACCTAATTTAATGTACTTACGAACAGTCACCATTGCCCCAACAGTTTCCAATAGAAGAAATACATCAGACGAATAAGCAGGCATAGCATGTTTAAGCATCAAGTTTCCCGCTAGAGAACCAATCTGTTAAGAAAAACAAATTAGGGGTGTTATTACATAAAATACTAGCGATCCGTTCCCGGTTTCGCATGCGTGAATTAAAACTTATTTTGTAAAAAATTTTTTTTTTAAACTTTCCTCATGACGCTCTTTAAATTAGTGAAAATTAGCATTAAAATCTTCAATTGAAATTTTAGCTAAGTTAATAGGTAATTTATTAATTTAAATCAATTTTAATTCTTAAAATATAATATTTATTGTCACTTTATTTCTAAGAAATTAATGTATTTTTAAATTGTTTTAATTTTTAGTGCAATTAATTTAAGTCTTTCGATTCTTTTTTAAAAAAGCACTTACTTTTCTTACGGGAATATGTGCAATAAGTTCAAAGTGTTCCGCGAATTCCGTCAAGTAAGCGAATTCGTTTTTTGCTCCAGCTGCCTCCTTGAATATATTTATGCTGTCTTCTAAGGAGACATTTCCTCCGATCACCAAGTTTTGATCGAAACCGTAAAATTTTAGCGACTTTAAATCGCTAATGTCTATTAGAATTTTTGGATATTCAAACGTCTCAACAACACCTGTAAAATACAACTGAGCTAAAATGTGATACATTATAATTGAGTCATATAAGTAGGTATGTAATTACCTTTTCCAGTGTTTCCATCAATAAGCATATAACTATTGACACCGTATTTGTCCAAAATATCAAAAATGTCATCTTCTTTGTACACTTTAAAAAAATTGTTTTTCGTAAATTTCAATGTTTGCAATCGTTTAACTTTTACTTCATCATCACTTATAAAACTCCAATTACTCCCATCGCTTCTATTCGAGCACTTTCTTTCGCATTTAGCGCCATTTTTCCGGCATATTTTTAAATCTTCAATATCGTTCACTCGTCGGCATAGGTAAGGGCTGGCGTCAATGGCAAACGACTTCATAGTGTCAAGAATTGGACGGTAACCAGTGCAACGACAAGTGTTGCTCCCAAATGACTTCTCAATTTGGTCCATCGTTAGATGTTTGTCTTGAAGACTAAACAAGGGATGTGTAAATGAGTAGTGCTTCGAAAACTGCTTAAAAAATGCTTTGCAATAAAGTTTTCAGTCATTATAAGCTACCAGAAGATCACCATGAAATAACACATGTATGCAGATGTATTTCAGTATGTGATTATGGGATGCCAGAGCCCACCAGAACCCATTTCATTATCCCAAATTTATCTTATGCTTAACTCTATATCCAGTCAGGATGGGCAGCGCGCATACATCATCCCTGAAGTACCAGTAGATAACAATCGAGTAGACCGTTAGTTTGTTTGCCACAATTTACAATAAAAAATGACCCGTTAAGTAAGTAGGTGTACATGTTATATTATATTGAACGAGTTTTTAACTCTGCATCACTCAAAACATTGTAAGTGCATTAAAAATTCGGATTCGGATGCACGCTAAAACGACTCAAAGTTTTCAGCCAGATTTATACATCACGAGTTAGACAATCCTCCACCTCAAAACCGTTGCCCAGACTGTTAAGTAATCTTTTACAATTTCCATTTTAATTACTTAGTTTAAGAAATCAATTTACCTATACATCTGCATGACCCAGCCAGGAGTACAGTAACCGCACTGAGTTCCGGCAAACGCTGTTATTCTTTTCTGTATCTCGCTGTAACCGTTCAAACGGTTTCCCACACCTTCAATCGTGGTGATTTCCCAATCGTTGCAGGACAACACTAATACCAGGCACTGTAGGAGGTCAAATTAGGGCTGGTGCTGACTGACGGTATCAATGGTATGGCATGGCACCGTACAGCAAAGGACTTTTTCATAAACATTTAATTTTTAACCTTATTGCAATGACTTTGTGCATGGCCTCTTGGTATTGAAATCAATCATTAATACTAATAATAAATATGTAAGTGTAGTTATTGTATGTATTATGTTCCTCCCTAACTCTTAAACGAATTAACTGATTTTCATGAAATTTGGTGGACAAAATACAAGATAGGCTACTATTTTTCTTTTTCAACGCAGTATATAACGCGGCGCCAGCTAGTATAGAAATATGAGTGCTAAGTTCATTGCAATAAGCGTAAAAATAACATGTTTAGTCTTCTAATCCTTTTCTGCGCCGTGCAGTACCAAACCGTCAGTCAGCGCTGGTCCTTAGGAGTTATACAGTTTTACTATGCAGTACTTGTCTTACATGTATCGTGCTAGTAAAAGTATAAGAATAATTAGGCAAAATAGGTGTAATAAAATATGTAAGTCTTCACTTAAAAAAATTACAAGATCGTTAAAAGACGTTGAGCTTTCCTACAATATAGTTAGATACCAACCACATTTCAAAGGTCGCATTTGTCACTGAGGATTGAAGATTTTTGAACAATATATTGTCTCAAAACTTTTTGAGCCCTGTCAAAACCAATAATTGTAATCGATTCGAAAAATACTTAATAGTAAAACTTACAGAATTAACGGAGAATGTTTCGACTATGTCTTTGGGGTAGCGGCGCGCGCGCACATTGACTATGCACGCACCGCATCCTCCCTCATGACACATCGCTTTGGTTCCAGTCAAGCCGCATACATAACGCAGATAAGCATTCAATGTTGTCTCACGGGGCGTCCGTTCATCCACTGTATGAAGTGAAACAAACATTTTAAAAACCTGCACCTCGGAGTTTTTCAATTTGTGTGGATTAAAAATGATGTTCACTTGTTGTAAGTAATTGTAAATGTGGTGAGAAATATAGCAGGTGTAACCCTCGCCAAAACGTGTCGTTTTTTGTAAAGAAAAGCTGTCTGGTGGTCCTCTTGATGATAGGTGGCTACCGTAGCCTAGAAACATAGCTAAAAGGCGGACGTGATCGAGATGGTTTTCTAGTTTATGAAGATATTTTCAGGCTTTTGAAGATCATCAGCCCATTTCCTAGTTAACGAAGAGATTTCACTAACTTCCATAAGTTCAATTTATGTGAAATTTCATATACTGTTACTTCGGTGGTAGATAGAGGTATTTCCATCATATGGTAACCTTGACCTGATGCTGCTGCATCAAGTAGTCTACGGGATACCCAACTCCTCAGCACCCTACAGCAGATATAGCGTTTTTGGGCTCAATAGAAAGTCGGAGGTGTTTATAATTTTAATTACAGCTTGTATCTAGCAATTCACCAACGTAACAGAAAAAAATGAAGGTCACAGATAATTTTGATTTCAATGTTAATAAGTTTATTAAGGTCGTTGTTAAATTTGCCTACCTACTCTAGTAATGTTCATCTCTTTCCTGTCTTTAAAAGACAATCTTCATTTCAAGCAATTTGCGTAACCTGTGGTTACATCTACACAAACGTATCATCAACATACCTATTATAATAATAGGCAATATAACTAGTTATGTATAAAGTGACTATTTTGTCATTCACATTGTAGGACATGGGCGCAAATATAATTTTTAACTTTAAATGTTATATTAATTTTATTATTTTTTTAAATAAAATAAGTTATCATATTTCTTTGTACAGAACTAACAGTTAATACTAAAACTCAATATATCTGCAAATAAAATTTTAAGAGTTAATAACTCAAATTTGATACACTATTTGTGTATATTTGTCACGCGTATAGGATAGATTATAAATGCCGCTTCTACTAGGTTACGATTCATGATTGGATCTGCATACTAATATCGATTTAAATCTTTGATATAATAAAATCTGTCGTTAAAAATATATCAGAAATCAGGATTATTTCTGATTAAATTATGCATTCAACTTTTTGAACCATAAACTCCCGACAATATTTTTATATATAGGTAATTAGATATGTATATACCCACAATGAAGATATAAGCTACTATTTTTTATTATTACAAAATAACAATATAATATACAATTGTTTATTATTTTGTACTTACCTGAATGTTTTTCTCCGTTCACTGTAAACTCGACGACACACGACATCGTATTGTTATAACGTAAAAATGACTGAAGCAAATCCAAAGTGATCACAATTTTTATTAAACTGATGATGTTTTAAGTACAATATAAAACAGATATGAAAAATTTTCCTTTAACTTCTGTTTTTCTGATATGTCTTTAAATAAGCAATTGTATGTAAGAAATATAATAACTTAAGTAACTTTTTATTGTAGGTTTCTGTGTTCATTTGTAGAAACATTTTTTTTTTTTAAATTTTAGTGCAAGTAAATCAGATAGCGTTTTCCTCATGACGTGTTCCTGTAATTAAGTATCCGGAGATAAATTGCTCTATAATGCAAGGTTTTACTAATATCTCTGTTATATATAATAATATTATTATGTATAAAAGTTTCGTGTCACATGTTTGAGGCCAATGAACTCTTGAACTACTGAACCGATTTTGATAAAACTTCGTAACTACCTATGTGCAATTTGGTGCAACTTGAACGATAGGATAGTTTCTTAAGCTACACTATAAACCATAAATTTTATTATTACCTAAATTGAAAGATTTTTTTTTAATAAATTGTATAGTTTTATCTACAGATGTTCAGAAAATATGGTCTAATATTTTAAGAATTTACCTAACACGAGGCATATGCAAACAATTAAAGTTTATTGATCCTGATCGTTTTGTACCTATATACTCCTTTTATCAGTGAGTTACTAATTAATTAATTTCCTGGGTACATACAAAATGTTAATTGCGCTGTACCTTGTACAAGAAACCATTTAACTAAAATATTAAATGTGAGTAACATTTTACGCGTAAAATGAAATTATACGATTACTTATAGAAATATATATCTTATCTTATAATACTAAACGAGGAATTCTTGTATGCCACGACGGTCTCGCAAACGGCTCTAACGATTTTGACGAAAATCTAGAGTTAGGGGTTGTTTAGGTCTAGAAATCGATCTGTCTGGGTCTTATCTTCGAGAAAATTCGTTTTAGGTAATTTTTTTTTAATTGAACGGTTACAAAAGTAATACCGCTTGCTGGTTTTATAATATTTTGAATTATTAATTATTAAGTAATTCAAATATTCTTGCATTTTTTTCTATAAATAGGTAATGTTTCATTATACATCAAGCTGCAGACATTTGGTATGAGCATTATATGTAAAAAGTCTTAGAAGAAAACCAACTGCGCTATTGTGTGAAGAATAGTTTCATATAATATACTGACATGTTTTTCATTCGAGTTTATTATTTATAACATTGTTATTAACAATTTTATGGAAAAAATCAATGTTTTTTTTAGTTTTTTGCTTATAAAATTGAAACTATCAGGATAATCACGATGATATCACGGTGGTTTTCTTCTAAGACTTTTTACATGACAAAACCTAGGTAGATTGGCCTATTAGACTTTCTTTCTTACATTACTTGTAAACATTTTAAACCCTTCATTGGCCCGAGCGAGGCTCGGTCACCCAGTCTAGTATAGATAATTATAATATACGATAAGATAGAAATATTATACATAAAAATAATAGAATATATTTTATAGGGGGCGACGGTAGCCACCCCCTATAAAATGTGGTTTTGATATACTCTTTATACTAATTATTAAGTCTAACTATGAGTCGGTACGTTGCGCTTGCTAAAAAGCTATTTATATTAATACAATCAGATTATTTGCCTTGTCTTGCTATTGCAAAAATGAATACTTGTTAAAACGACACTTGTTTAAACGTAGTATATTTTTAAAATAATAGGACATTTGCATATAAATCTTCCTTATTTAAATAATATTTTCAACAAGTGTTTTCAGTTATTGTGAACGTTTTAACGACATATTTTGCATGGCGATAATTGAGAAGATATTCAAGAAACAACGATTATTTTATGTACTTTAGTTTCCTTTACTTAAAAGGTCAGATTTTCAAAAGGACAGACTTTCAGATGGTCATATACCTTTATTCAAAATTACGAAAACCTCCATTTCTATTTTGCCTTGCACCATGTCAGTATAAGCATATTTTCTATTTCAGTATTTTTATTTTATTAGTCTTATATTATTATCTTTATTAGACTTTAATAATTTTTAGTAGTCTTTTCGTCGTAAGAAAAGATCTATTCAAAAAAGTCACCTCAAAGCTTAACCAGTTGAACTTATTGAAAAGAAAAAATATTCCATTTAACTCGCCTTTTTTAAATTTCTGTGAATTTTTATTTAGTTCAACTTAAATAAGTTAAAAAAGGCATATAAGATAATAATGGAAAAATGCCTTTTACAAGTTTTCTTACATTTTAATACTCATCAACAAGTACAGGTTCAATAAGATTTTGGGTTTCACTAAAAAAAATGCCTTCGCATAAATAAATTAAAAATAGGTATCAAAAATATGTTTAATATTACAAATACATAAAAAGCCTAACAATAATGGTCAGTCATACAAAATTCTTCAAAACACGATTTTTACAATTTTAAACTAAATAAATTAAAATGTATTGTTCAACTAAAAAATCATTAAGTTTGTAACATTTTTTTTTCTTAATTGAATTTAAGTAAAAGTAATTATTACTTTTTATTATATGTTTTATAATGTTGTACATACATACATATTATTAAAACATAAAACTTAGCTTACCAAAAATAAAAGAAATAAGCAATAAATAAAAGTTAAAATGTAACACATCAATACTAATAATAAATCTTGTAAGTGTATGTATGTATGTAATGTATGTTCCTCCATAACTCTATACATAATAGGTATATTGTACTATAAAGAGAGAAGATTTGAATTTATGTATGTTTGTAATGAATAAACTCAAAAACTACTGGACCGATTTTAAAAATTCTTTCACCTATGAAAAGCTACGTTTTTAGCGAGTAACATAGGCTTTGTTTTATAAAGTTAAGCGGGCGAAGTCGCGTGCAACAACTAGTTAGAAATATGATGAGAAAAAATAAAAATATATTCACATATGTATTAAGTATCAAGCAATTTCATTTATCATTAATGTACAAATGTATACAAATATAACAAAATCCATAAAATTGCATAGCTCCTTGCTATCCTATCCTATCTACGAATGCTTGCAGATTTTTAATTAATTAAAAAAAAAAAATTTTTTTTATCAATCTCATATTAAGTTGCTCTGACATTATATTTAAAACATCAAATTATAATATGTAATAAAAATGATTTTTTTCATTTCACACACACACAAAAAAAAAATCATAAAAATTGAAAGACAAAATTCGTCATAAGGAATTTTTTTTTTTTAAATTGTAAACAGCTACAAAAATCCCTGCAATTGCATTCGAATATAGTTTAGACATGATTGTATGTCGTCACTGTCTTCGTGCATTCCTTGAAAATTCTCGAGGACTTCCACCAAATATTTTCTATCGAATGAACCTTTCTTTAAGGCCGTCAAACTAAAGTTTGTAAGCGCCTTAAAACACTGTTTCCTTTGACTGTTATGCGTTTGGTTATCCCATATTGGAGTTGCTCTCACGTATTGCCAAGCGAGCGAAACATACTTTATCACGGACTCCCAATTTTGGGACTCTACCAACACTTTCCCTTGTTCTATGACTGACTTTTTAAACGCTATCAAGTGAATTGCTACTCTGGAGTAAGCGTGCGAATCAGTCTTTGAAGTCAGTCTAGACGTCGGAAGACTCTTAAAAATATTCATCTTTAAGCATTTGAGATTATCCTCGAGCGGTGTCAAGTCGGGGACCGGCATGTCCTGTCTTATCTCCTGCTCTATGTCCGGATGTTTGTTCACTATGGTCCTTATCATATTTATCAATTGTGTGGGACTCAATCCTTTTAGAGCGTCGTCTATGGGACCTTTGCAGCTTTCTACTGATTTGTCCAGTTTGAAACGTTTGATCTGCGGTTGGATTTTTATGGGACTCGATATTTTAAACTTTTCCGGTGTGCTGATGTCTGAAAAATCTATTTTCTCCGGTGTAAGAGGTATGTGTTCGAGGTGTAAACGTTTTCTTGGCGTTGAGCGCAAAGTGACGCCAAGTTTGTTAGGGGACAGACTATTTTTGGGTGGAGTTCTTATAGCGGAGCGTATCGTGGTGCTACGAGTTATTTCAATATCTGGAGACCATGTCAATGGGGTACGTTTGCGACCTGAAATATACAAAAGTAAGATTTATAGAAAATGCTTATTTTGCCCTCCATGTTAAAGCCGACAGTTGTCAACAAAATTACAAGAAATTCATTTTGATAGCAACCCAAAAGTATCATAACAAAACAAACATCATGCTATCTACTTTTGCAAGCCATAATAACTTTCTTGCTAACCCATTTTTTTTTTTAATTTATATAATTTAGCTATCAAAAATATAAAAATGGTTTGTTCATTTACCCCAAATAAAACACTAGAGCAGCGCTAGTCCTATCATTTAATGAAGCAGCTATACCAGAGTTGCTTAGTGATGCCTACTTAAAATATTATCTGAAGTGGTTTCAAAAAACATAAATTGCGATTAACCTTACATTACATACTAGCTGTTGCACGCGACTTCGTCCGCGTAACTTCATAAAACATAGTCTGTCAAGTACAAGCACATGAGTCTGATTAATGCCGGAATCACTCAGAGATTGACCTTCATGTGAAGGTCACTCTATCTTGTTTGATTAAACATTTACTTATTAATTTTTCTTTTTGAATTTTCTACTTAAATTCCTGCCTCTTTAATCTTCTAATATAGTCTGGTTTTGTGAGTCTGGCAGCGAAAGGGTTAGGGTGGTTCGTTAGTCGCTGTTTATATATTTTTGCATTTAGCTTAATTTCCTCAGAATCTGTTGGTATGGCGCTGATAATATAGCTTCTCAACAGTGAAAGAATTTTTCAAATCGGTCCAGCAGTTTCAGAGCCTATTCAATGCAAACAAACAATGAAATCTTTCCTCTTTATAATATTAGTATAGATATAGAAATGATTTGACCCACCTCTTTGCCGTATAAGCATTTCATCAGGTGAAGGGGCCGGACTCAGGTACCCATCGGGAAGAAATGGTGACGTCTCCAGTTGGTTATTGACGTTTCGCAGTGGAGTAACCCGGAGACGGTCCAGCTCTGCTGGAATGTCCAAAAGGGCAGCTCGGGTCCGTCGCCCGTTTGGGGTTGTTGTGTTCTCATTCATTCCTGTAATCAGGAAATAAGAAGAACAGACATTAGGAGCTAATACTCTTAAAGATGAAATAAAAGAAATATAATATTTGTATTTGGTGGAAAAATAATAAAAGAATTTTGTAGAATATAAGTGTTTTTTATTTAAATAATGAACCATTGTCAATTTTCTTATCCTATCGAGTTCCATTTGTTTATAGAAAACTAGCTGCTGCTTGCGACTTCGCCTGCGTAACTTTGTAAATCATATATTAAAAACTTCCTCGAGAGCCACTCAATCCATTGGCGAAAACAGCATGAAAATCGGTGCAGTAGTTTTTGAGTTTATCGCGAACATACAGGCAGACGCGGCGGAGGACTTTGTTTTATAATATGTAAGGACTGCTTCATATAACTTTTTAAAACATTGTCATTAAGAATAACTCTATTTAGGTTCCATTAATGATTGTATGAGTCATTGCTTCTTATCTTATCTAAATAGAATTGACAAACAAATGTTTCGGTAAAGAAGTATTAAAAAAGCAAAGAATTAAAAGGTATGTATACAGTATACACAAATACAGTAACAGGCAGTCATTATGTTTGTGCACAATTTCTCGTATAAGACGTACATCGTAATGAATTGAACCAATAATTTATCAAAATATTATGAATTATCATATTAAAGGAACATTTCCCGCCAAAACGTATGTCAGCGTTTCAATAACTAATATATAATACTATCTTACCGCTCCGTGAGAAACTTATCGATGATAACGGAAAATAAATAAGAGGGAGGCTGTTATAAAAAAAAAACTAATATATTTACAACTGAAAAATAAAAAAAACGAAAAGAAACAAACAACAAAAACCAAATTGGCGGTTGCTTTTTGCTTTGCTTTCACTTTCAGTTCAATTCAGCTTTGACACTTGGCTTGCCATCACTTGCCATATACAGTTTGGCAGTTGACAGATTATTTTTGTTGGAATTTTATGGCCCGGTAACCAGACCTTTAAGCCAAACTGTGGGCAGACAATCCAGACAATCTTTTTCACACCATAGTCCACTTCTTGGATTACATAATTTAAAAACCTATGGTAGTTGATTGTTTTGTGCGTTTTGTGGCTCACGTTCGGGTCCAAGTTGAGACCCCCGGCTCGGGTCGGTACGGTAACGCTGAATTAAATTTACTGAGATCACCAAAGCGCTCTGCATTGAATTGAAATGTGTGTAAATTTTAAAATTTAATTATAATTATAATTTAATTATAATTTTAATGTAAATTTATAATTTTAAAATTTCATCTAAATTCGTTTGCACAAAAGAGAAACAAACGTCCAGAATTATATTATAATATTGGTAGAAGTATGGTATGCTAATGCTAATTAATATATAGTGTTCTGGGTTCTAACTTGCACAGAGTAAAAGTTGGAAATGGGATTAAGTAATGTAATATTTACATTTATTCGTCTGTGTAAACTTTTCCTTTCATTCATTCAATTTCATTTTAGTATTGTTAAAAGGAAATGAATAATAAATAAATAAAACAAAGAACACTTTGATGCTATTTTAAATAAATTTATAAACAATATTAAATTAGGTTTCAGAACTATTTATTATTATAATGTACTATTCAAGATAAAAGTTCATGTGTAGTTTTGTTGTAGTTTTATGCGAATTTCGTGGCGCCTTTGTGTTTTGTTGAAGCTAATTGATTTACAGAATGTGACCTCTATCATTTGTATTGAGATTTTAATTAATCTTAGCAATACATTAGCTGATTGTATCTATACTTAATGTTTTAATAAATCAATGGTCAGTATTTCGGATAAATTGTTGACTACATTTTCTACCGGCGCATTAGACTTTCTAGATCTTTCCCGTGCCACAGTCACAAATATTAGCCTCATTGATGGAACGGTTAGTTAGCCTAGTAAAAGCTGTCGCCTAAGTGAAAATTATGGAAAGGTTATCTCACGATTTAAATTTGGCTCTGGAGGAAAGTAACTGTGGCAAACAGGAGAGACGGAGATTTGGTTTGCGACGAAGGACAAGATCAGCGGGAAACCTACGTAAGATATTTTTTATGACTACCTACTTATGTTTTTATTTGTAGAAACTTTCTTTTTTTGCTATGTAGAAACTTGGGCTATAAGTCTGTCCTATATTTTTTTATGTTAAAGTCAACATACAGGTGGACGGTCCACTACACAACAGTACACATACTGTTATTTCATATTTTATTCACAATACTGCCACCAGCATATGGGCTGCCCAACTGACTGCAAAATGAAGTGTGCCCTGACTTTAATGTTAAGTCAAGCACTTTAACCACTCTATTAAGATACCCATCATAGGATCTAAAATCAAAGTCTGATTAATATTAAAGTTATGTACCATATACGGGTCAAGACTATGCGACATGAAGGGAAAGTAGGTACCTTAAATATAGTATTTTATGTTATTTCTAAAAGTTAATAATACTGCATTCAAAGCAGTTGCCTCGTCTGGGAATCAAATCGATTTAAATGTGAAAAAAAAAACATCGAAAGAATGGACAAAAAATAATTCATTCTTCTTAAGTAACATAGTCAAGAAAGGAATAACATAAAAGTTAAGTTGATTCAATTTTCAAGAATATATTTATTTATTGCCGAAGACATCGTAATTCGTAATTATAACTAAATTATTGTAATTGGAAACTACTTGTAATGATTGAAAAGAAATTATTGTACAAATTATTTACTTTAAATTATCATTAGTAAAACTAAATGGGAAAGTTAATTGTTTGGATATTTTAAGTAAGTAAGTACAGAAAGTGGATATTTATATTACAGCAGCGGCAGTGGCTGTAAGTCTAGTAGAAGATGGCAGCTCTAGTAGTCCACCACAAGCACCTCTAGTCACCCAGCCATTGTCTGATTCCGATGATCCTCAATTTAACCCACACAAGTCTGCCAATTTGAAAACCAGGCAATACTGCCAGTTTGGCAATTTCGAGTCTGATTCTTTTAATGAAAACTTTTCACCGACGAGGCCAGCAAATGCGAGAAGAAAAAGAAAATTTAAGAAAATTCCCGTTGAATATGTGGACGGTAATAGATCTCCACCGGTGGAAATACTTAGCATTACTACAGAAGTAAGTTTTTATTAATTTCTATAAAGAGGAAAGATTTGATTGTTTGTTTGTATAGAATAGGTTCTGAAGCTACTGGACCGATTTGAAAAATTCTTTTACCATTAGAAGCCAACATTATCCGTGTTGAACATAGGATACTTTTTACTGCGGGAAAATGCATCATTCCTATGGGAAAACGGGTAACAGGACAATGGGTAGTAAGAATTATCCTTCCGTACTTATCTTTTTTACATAACTTCTAAACAGCTGAATTTTTATATGGGTATTTCGATGATTTCCTGGATGATTTAAAATTACAATTGGACCCGGTAGGTGGCGCTGCTGTCGGTATGTCAACTACTAAACAGCTTGACCCATTGGGTTGAAATTTTGTATGTGTATTTGTATTTTCATGGTTTCACAAACACGAATGTATTATATTTTATAAAGTTACGTGGACGAAGTCGCGTGCAACAGCCTAGTATTCTAATAAATCTAGTTATTTATGTTTTAATATATTCTACATATTTAATGAGTAAGTATTTTTAGTTTTTATGATGCTAGAAATGAAACACCATGCACATAATGATAACTGTAAAAACAATATTTTTGTAAGGTGTGTTCTGAAAGTAATAGTTAGGACTGAGCCGCAGGACGTCCACCGCTGGACATAGGCTTGGTGGAAATGTCATAATTCATTTATACAAATAATATACTTATTTGTTATTACAGCCAAATGTTCTGCCAGCAACGATAATACTGCAAAATCAAGGGCCAACCCCACACGCCCATGTACCCAGGCACAAATCATTTTTAAAGCAAGAGAGGTGAGTCCAATAATTGAAAAGCGTTTTAGGCTGCTTTTCGTTAACAGCACCAATTACAGTTGACATCTATTTTGGTTTTCAGAAGTGCATTTTGTGGCAAAAGAAAATGGTCTCATAGGGACAAGAGTGATGTCTGCGAAATGAGGGAGAGATCGTTTAGCGGTGGTTGCTCTTCAAAGTCCACTTTCTTCAAAAATGATTTTAAAACTAAAAAACATGATTCAGAGAAAAAGAGAAAAGATTCGGTACTTCAGCCGGGCAAAATTGTACTTAAGTCCCAAAACACGGAAGGCATAAGACCATCGACATTTACAAATACTCCTTCCTTGCCGGGCAGCTCGAGTTTTAACTTTGTGTATAAAAATTCCAAAAATGGCACTCCAACTCTGTCCAAGTTGACGGGCTATAAAATAACAACTGATCTCCCGCCCATTTTTAATCCCACAACAAGTGCGGGAAAGAGTTACGAGGCTAAATTCAATAGAAAATGTAAAATGTTGAATAAAAGTCATCCGCCCAGTTTTCTTAGGAATCCGCTTAATTTTGACGATTCAAATAGTGGCATGGACTGTGCTGGGAATGAATCGAGCTCGTTGAGCAGTAGCGACTCCGATGGAGTCGTTACGAATGACAGCGACAGGGAGGGAGACGATGAATTGACCGATTGGCCGGGTATCGAAGAGTTGAAAGTTTTCAATAAAAGTCTCACATTCAAAACATCCAAGTCCGTTAACAACAATTCACCGAAAACTATAAGCAACATGCCTCCTCCGAAGAGGTTAAAAAAGGAAAAATTACTATTGAAAAGTGGTTGGTCGAGTTGTAAAAATAGGTTCAAAAAGAAAAGGGTCAAAGTGGACTCTGGAAATGAGGATGACGCTATGATGTCTGACTCGAAAACTGTTGTGGATTTGGAGGAAGTCTCCAAGGAGAATAGAGACATATTGCAACCGCATTCTTCGTTCTCAAACTTCAGCGATATAAAGAACGCTGGTGTCTCTGGTCAGAACGCGAGCGAGTCTTTCTTCAAATCCTTTCAGGCCTATCAGGAAAAGTTGGAAGGTCACGAGGAGGCTTTCAGTCAGACGCCTCGCACAAATTTCTCCTTACAAAAAACTTCGTCGAGCGATCTGAATCTGAGCGAGAAGTCTCCACAGAGCGATCATTATTTCAGCGAACACTCAATGGGCAACACGAACGTGACAGAAGTGAGGGAAATCCGGGCCGGTTGTAGGCGAATACGCGACGAAAGGCCCGGTTTTCTAATATTGAGTGCAGCTAATGAACAATTGTCCAAGTTCCTGCAGGACTCTTGCCAAACTGAGTTGAAGTTGCCAAGTATACACGACTCGGAGGAAAAAATGAAATTGGAGTCTTTGGCCAAATTGTACTCGTTGGAATTGCAAGTGGAAATGGATCGTCCAACGCTTAGGAAGACTAGGTAAGTCTCATTAAGGGCTTATTAACAGATGCCTACTGTCTGTTTTGATGTCAAGATGGGGGATATAGTTAGTTATCCTCTATTTAGGATAACTAAAAGAAAAGGTTTTTCCACACACTAACTTTCAACATGTTGTATATATCATAAAATAATCGCATTTTTGCAGAATATTTCAAAATTAAATAGCCAGAATATTTTACCCATAATGTTTTTGTTTCAAAATTAGTGAAAATGCAGCAATGGCTTGCAGAAAGATAAATTGATCTGTAACCATAAGTTTGGATTAATATATTTCTTTACTCCTTCAAAACTGTCAGCAGTATGTAACTTACAAATAAATGTAATATTGGCGTTTTTACAAAATTTTAGTATTGTAAGTAAAAGTTTATTTAAAAAAAACGGTTAATGTACTTAAAATTTATTTTTTTTTATTTACAATTTTAACAATTTTAAGGGCAATTAAAATTAATTAAATTAATTAATTAATTAAATTAATTAATTAAATTTTATTTTAATTTTTTTAATTTTAAGGGTATATAAAATAATATGTAAAATGATAACACTAAAAACCACTGAGGTTTAATCTCGTGTTAACATTTGTAATTATGTATTAATAAATCAACTAAGTATTAATTACACTTTAAAAAATATTGATTGCTTTAACTTCGATGAGCTATTACTTTTCAGAAACACAATGCAAGCAGTTCGCGTGGAACATTCGTACCACAATTTTCCATCGGATCACAAGAGACGTTGTTACGGAGAAGAGGCGGACTCCAGTTTAAGCCTCAGCGATCAAAACTCTGTGACGTCCACCAACGACCTGGACGAGGCCATAGACCTTCGTTCGGACACCACCAAGGACGGAGCCCCCGATCTGGTGAATACTTTCTCACACACCCTCGTTGACAGATCACTCTTAGATCCCGGAGACGTGGATTAGGTTTTTAACACAATTTTTCGTTTAATATTCTAAGATAACAATATACATTTAATGTATTTTTTTTTAATATCAACAAGGGCCGAGTTCTATGTAAGCAAAATTTAAATAATAGCTTTAAAAACCAAGGGAGGTTGATTATTTTTGGGAATGTAATTATGGTGTAATATTTTTATAACAGCCTTCATAGCTTTGATTTGTTTTTTTGACATTTATGCTTCCCAAAAAACTAATATAGTAAGGCATTTTTAAAACTATTTTTTGATTAAAAACAAGGTAACCTTCAAATGAATTTATTTTTTCTTAGCTTTTTTTTTTATAAAAGGTGATAGGCATCAGACTAACGGTCTCATTGATAGTATAATAAGTGGTTACCTACCGTCCCATAAAGAGTTAAAGACACAAGCAACACCAAGGTACCGCTAACATAAAAGTATTTTTATTCTTATTGGAGCCTAGCGTTAATTATTATTACTATTAGCGCCTGTTTCACAAACGTCAAGTTTGGCTTACTTGACGTAACTGTCATTTAAAGTCACCGGTAACCGGGAATAATCGAGCTGATATACCTTTGTTTGTACGGTAAACGTCCCAAACATTGAATAGAAAATAATAAAATAAAAATCGCCTATACCGAGTGCATAATTCAATAAAACATAAAATGATTTCTAAAAGTAACTAATCAACACTTTACTTGACGTTGGTGAAACACGCGCATAAGCTCATATTGTAGCTGGGTGGAAACACCACAGAAGGAGATTCTCAAAACTTCAGTAAGATGATAAAAACTTAGCGTAGGTAGAACGAAATTTAATCATCAGTATGCCTAGTTGCGGTTAAGGAAATTTTTTTCTTGATTCGAAACTGGTTGCGAACAAAGAGCGAAAAATTCTTAATTCGTAACTAGTTGCGAACTAAGAATGATAATGCTCAATTCGTAACTGGTTGCGAACAAAGAGTGAAGATTCTTAATTCGCAACTGGTTGCGAATCGCACTCGCTAATGTACAGTCAGTAGAATACACAAATAGAGATTAAACTAGAGAGGTTTTCTAACCTTTATTGTGTGAGAAATGAAAGTATTTATAATGAAATAAAATAAATACACTGACTGAAATTGCAATCAAACAAATAATTACATTATTAAAATATAGTTTGCTTTGTTTAGATAATTATGTTTTCAAATCAATATAGAATGTTTATTATAGAAATGAGATGTTTCTACAATAATACTGAATTTGACTTTTGCTACCTACATGTTTTTATTTATTGGGACCAAAATTTATGTTGCTTAAACTGTCTCTAAAAAATTAATTTTAAACTTGGTATAATAGGATTCTTGGATGTTGATATGTAATTTGTACTAATCTTTGAAATGTAAACCGGCAATTTTTAGTCCATCGAATTAGACAATTTTTAGTTTAAAACAGTCGCAATGATTTTAATGGTTTTTTTTTTTAGTTTAAAACTTGATTCGTTGCAATACATATGTTTGTGATATAAAAAGTGAAGAGGTTAATGTGAAAGGTTTAGTAACTTTTTATAATGTATATTTTTATACAAAGAAAAAATAAAACAATATTTTCAATAATTAAAATTACGATTTTTTTTTTCATATCAAGTTTGCGTTGACTGACGGTATGTCAGCAAGTTACGCTTTGGCATATTGTGGTAACATTACCGACCATATCGTGAGGAAATATATATATATATATAAATATAAATCTGTCTGTTCGCGATAAACTCAAAAACTACTGCACCGATTTTCATGCTGTTTTCACCAATGGATAGAGTGGTTCTCGAAGAAGCTTTTTAGTATATAATTTACAAAGTTACGCGGGCGAAGTTGCGGGCAGCAGCTGCTAGTCTTATAAAAAATTCCAGTGTCACAGTGTTTGTAACAAAACTTCTCCGAAACCGGCTCGATTGATTTTTAATTTTTATGAATTTTTTTATGTATATTCGGTAGGTCTGAGAAGGTTGTAGGTTGTAAACTTTTTTTTTATTATACACAAAAAAAAAAAATTTTTTTGTCAAAACGTTTGTAGTCAATATATTCAATATACTAATAATCTGTAGGGGTCGGTTATGGAGTAATTTACTTTGTTTTCAGAAATATCGTGTATATAGGCTCTATACTCGTACATGATACTGAAACTAAATTAACGTATTGTATAGAATGTATGTATGTTCCTCTATAACTCTTAAACGAATTAACTGATTTTCATGAAACTTGGTAGATAAACATTTAGAAGTACGGGACACGTGATAGGCTACTTTTTATCTTTTTCAACGCGGACGAAGTCGCGGGCAACAGCTAGTAATTTAATATAATTTAATAGCACTTGTTGTTGCTGAAGTGATGCCGTTGCATGCCACGGCATTCCTGTAGCATGACGAAGTATCTTGGTTTTAATAATAAAGGAAAGTGAGCTCTACAGTCATTGGAACAAGGTTAAAAATAATACGTTTAGGAAAAAAATCATACGGTCAGTCAGCGCCGGCCCTAACAAAACTGTTGATATCGTCATGACATTAAAAGCGACTAATAAAAATTAATTTTGTATTTAATTTTTATTGCATACAAAATTTGTACTTAAAACTTTGTACTTACATATTAAGTAAATGGTCGTACTGTAATTTTAGCAACTTATAATAATAATTTAGGAAATATTGAGCGTGAATGAAAATATGTAATAAAAAAGCATAATAACGGTAATCTATTTTTAGGTTAAATTTTAACTCGAGTCTACAAACATAACATAGAAATAGACTGTATGTTCCTGTAACGTATTTTTTTAAAGAGATGGCCTGTTTAAGTTCACTTGTGAGTTGTATAGTCGTTTAGACTAACATTTTAATGTTTATATTATTAAGTTTAAGTATAATGTTATAATTATTAATAAAACAAATATTTAATGATTTAAATAAATGAAATATCGTAGTTGTTATTTTATTACTTTACCTACAAATTTTAGTCTAGGCAATGTTAGCGTAAAAAATGGTTGGTTTTGTAAACTTTTTGGTGACTTAAATTAATAATTGGAAAAGCTTTTTAATTAAACACCAACTTCTAAGAATTAATTGATTTGCGTAATAATAGCAGTTTCCCAAGTGTGGAAAATGATGAAATATGAAAAGTGTGGTAATGAGATGTTAAGTTCAATTTGCTTAAAAATGATTTTCAATAAATTTTGTTAACAAAAATCGTTGGAAATCGTCCATTTTTACATATTTTTGTCTTTTTTTTTATAAATTTATAACCTGTAAAAGACCAAAACACATACAATATGGACAGACTTGGGCCGCAGAGCCCGTAAAAGAAAACGCTAAAAATGCAATAATTATAAATAAATTTAATTATATAAAAACAAATGTGAAAAATTAACAATAAATCGATAACAATAAGCACCGTACAAACATAGCTTACACGGTAAAAAAAATCAGTACAAAGTTTAGACAAATCACATCTGAATCAAGCGATTCATTTTTAAGTAATGTCTTTTTAAGTATACTTAACGACTTCCCTGGCCCAATTGTATGAAAAAAAAATTGTCTGAAAATTTTCGTAACCAAGTTTCAACTAAACAAAAGAAAATGTATAAATTGAAGTCTTTATGTGCGCTAACTCCTAAACCACTCAACGGATTTTGATGAGGTTTTTACTGATGGAAAGAGCGATAAACGAGAATGGTTTCTGTATAAAAATGCATCCGCGCAAAGCCGGGGGCAGACCGCTAGTAATATATAAATAAATAGTATTCGGATAATATACAAGAGAGCAGTGATGTGTCTAAACTTTTCAACACAAATTGGATCGCATTACATATTTTATGGAATGCTACTCTAAAAGGTCCTTAAACAATTTTCCCTAAATAATAATAAAAAAAAAATAGTAATAAAAATTCATTTTCGATTAATTCACAATCTTGTTTGTACCGTTTCATCTATCTATTATATAAAGGGCAGTTATTTCTCTTAATGTGCATTTTTTTTATCACAGGTATTTTCTAATAGCCGGGCGACTTTGTCGCCTTTTAGCACTTTTAGTAAGTAAAAATTTGAGTAAAATACACTCATTTTATATATAAAAAAAAGCTTATGACAATATCGAAAATTTCCGAGTGGCTGAAAAACTCTTGAATTTTAATATCTACATCAGTATACAAGAACTCGAATAATTAACATGCTTGTTTTTAGACACCTATATAAATATATGTTTTTTATTTATATAATAATTTAGGACACCTCAAGAGAATCAATGGCAATTGTTAATGTATTTTTAAGAGGATTCTTCTATTATGTACTAGCCTAGTACCTACTACTAGGCTACTAACCGAGTACTAGAGATTTTTAACGATGTTTTGTATCCCTTTTAGGTTTTATTTAGTCGTCATTCATTCATATTTAATCCAAAATTCCAACATTTTGACCTACAAATGATAAGACATTCAACTATTTACCGCCTTATGAATAAGGCAGCTGCCTTATCTTTGGATTGACAACTGTCAATCCAAAATTCCAACATTTTGAACTTCACTGCCTTATGAATAAGACATTGAACTATTTGCCGCCTTACGAATAAGACAGTGACATTTACTGCCTTATGAATAAGGCAGTGAACTATTTACTGACTTATAAGTAAGGCAGTGAACTATTCACTGCCTTATCTTATGAATAAAAAACAGCAAAGTGCTTATTTCCGAAAACAGGTAATGCAAAAATGACATTGATCCTCTCGTGGTTCCAATTTGTGGGACTGTCTTTGAAACTTGTGTATATTCATAGAAAATTTTGTACAAAATACTAAGCAGTCAAATTTTATCTCCATTTATAAGAAAATAGACATTTCTTTTTTCAAAAATCAATTCATTATAAACTTAAGTTGCATTTAAGTTGTGAAATATGAAATTAAAATCTAAAAGTCATGAAGTAAATACACATAAAAACTTGCGACAAAATAGTAAAATTTCATAAATAAAATTATAATCATAAAGAATGTGCATTTAAATTCATTTCAATTGGTTTAATAACGAACGATGTACCATTTTTTATATCTATGGCCATTACAATAATCATACGTCAAGTGTTTTTTTAACAAAAAAAAAACAAACAACTTTTTATTAAGTAACTAATTTTCAATTTAACAAATAGAAGTCTTTAATTTACATACACATTTAAAAAAATTAAGTAATTTATTTTTTTGAGCTTTTTATTTTAAATAGAGGGCTTGGATTAAAATGCCAATGCATGTACACAAAACATGGTTGTTGCGGATATTCGCTTTCGCGAATGCGGAACTTCCGCATCGCTTTAGACATCGAGTTAGTCCTCAACTTGGCAGATTTCCCCAGAACGAATAAAATTAATTTTATTTGATTACTTAATAAAAAATAAATCCATTTTCTACTAAAATATTGATTACTTACTTAATAAAAAAAAAATTATAAAAACGATCAAGTTCATTAATTAATTAATTTCTGCATTAAAAATTAAATTTATCATCGTCGGATGTTGAAAACTCTACATCCACAACGATCCTGATACAAACTTGTTTTGGTCTTTTGTTTCTACTATTGGGTTGTATTTGTATTTATGAGTGATGTTTAGTTTTAGTGTATGGTCTACTCGAGGGTGCAGATGAGATCGTCCCCCTCGAGCTTCTGACCGTTGGTGATGGTGACTGTTTGCACGACGCCCGCCCGAGGCGCTTGCACGATCATCTCCATCTTCATGGCCGAGAGGACCGCTATAGGCTGACCTTTCTCGACTTTGTCGCCTTCCTTCACCTTTATTGCTGTAAAATGCAATTTAACTTTTATTTCTCACTCACACTTAATAACATACTCGACGTAAAGGAAACTCAGGCACGAGCAATAACTTTTTTTTTGTATAATTTGCATCAAGACAATAATAAATAATTATGCAGATCGAACACTTACTGAGAACTGTTCCCGGCATTGGAGCACCGATTTGATTCTTGTCTCCTTTAACCGCCTTCGGGTGAATCTTCATCTCCTAAACAAAACAATAATTTTCTCTCACGAGTATGTAATATAATGAGTGTCTACATTAATTAAAAATTAAAATTCTATTACAATAATCGCATCCTAAAGGTGCGTACCCACTGTGTTTGCGATCCAATCGTGCTCCACGCACCTGCAACAAATCAAGTGTGGACGTCACGCGCATCACTCCTCTTGAACACAGCGCTCCACAGTTTTCGGGCGAACATTAAAGAGAACATGTCCTCGGAATTAGTAGCAAGCGCGGCATATATCTATAAAATCTATAATTGCTTAAGTTCGATCGTGATGCGCGACACGTCCACACTACAGAGTTGCTTTGCTCGCGTCCACAAACATACTGCGCATCACTTTGTGTTCGCGAAAAAACCGACACCGCTTGGAGCACACGCTCTGGTGCGTGCAACGTTGCACGCTCCAGATGACGTACACACTACAGAGGCAGTTGCAAGGTGCGTGGACACGATTGGAGCGCGAACATAGTGGGTACGCACCTTATAACATACATAATATAAATAACATTATAATCAATGCTAATAATAAATCTGTAAGTGTAGGTATTGTATGTCACGTATGTTCCTCCATAACTCTTAAACGAATTCACTTATTTTCATGAAACTTGGTAGATAAACATTTAGACGTACGGGACACAGGATAGGCTACTTTTTTTTTTCTTTTTCAACGCGGACGAACGTTACTGTGTTTAATCATAATTTTTACTTTTCCCGTAAACAAAGGTGAATGTACTTGTGATGTTACCTTGGTAGCGTTTTCGTCGCGTATGAAGACCGAGCGCATCTGTCCGTTGAGCTCGAAGAAGACCTCTCTCTCCCCTGCCGCCGTCATCTCGTCGGAGATCGCCACAGTGCGGATGTCCAATGTCTTTCCTCGCTCCAGATTCACTTCGATCGCCTCACCAACCTGCAACCGATCACTCGATCACTCTTTCAACTGCTGAGCACGCATTAAAGCTGATAAAGTTTATAGTAATCACTGCTTTAGAAGAGGTGACTCAAGAAATACCTACTTCATTTCTTTGTTTTTATGTTGTACAAGCATTCATGTTGTATGGTACATGTTTAGAAACAAATTTTTAAGTTGTTTCTTCGCTGGAGCTGCGATCTAGGGTCAAATATGGAACTTTTTGTAATTCGAAACAAAAAAATAATACTATTATCACCTACTATGCGTGTCAAATGAGAATAGGACTGGAAATCCGCATTTCTTACGAACTTCATTAGTGATGTGTACGGTGTGCAAAAAAAAAACAAGCCAAGAATAATTTATTATTTTTGTAGTGTCATTTATTTATTCAGGTAGTTTATTATAAAATCGTATACCAATGACCCATAAAATAATTACTTATCTCGTGGAGACGCAAACTTAAGGGCTTTGCTACATAGACCCAAAGCCGAAACGATCGCATAAATTTATATCATTTAAATCGTACTATAATTTACACTTATAGTTTAATTTCTTAATAGTTATTATATACTAGCTGGTGCCCGCGACTTCGTCCGTGTGGAACGATGAAAGGTACCCTATGTCCTTTCTGGTGTCCCAGACAACGTGTATGCAAAATTTCATGGTGATCGGTTCAGTAGTTTTAAATTTTGCATGAAAGCGTAACAAACAAACAAACTCACATTCATATATATAATATTAGTAAGGATATATACATATATCATACCGTGGGTCCGACGAGGAATGTCTTTGTGTCGAGATGTTTTACAGGCCCGTACTTGTCGCGGATGCGGAAGAAGTCGTTCGCCACTTGCGGATACATCGCTGCCGACATCACGTCTCTGTCGCTCACCTGAATTAAAATATTTATATAAAATTATTATTATTTTAACAATGATGCCTCCTCTCCAATTGACTGGGGGTTATGAGTAAACGTTACCTCGGGATACGTCTCTTGAATGTCCTTCTTCAACTTGTCAAAGTCCAGGGGCGGCATGTTCTCTCCGGGTCGACCTTCGATCCTCGGCATATCCTTCAATACTTTGGACCTGTAACGTTATATTGAATAAAAGTTTAAAAAAATATTCACTCTTAATTTACCCCTACCTATTCTCATGAGTGCTATATTAACATTTTCAAGAATTTAATGAGTTTTTATAACAATATCACTACCAATAATTCACCTATACAAAGGTAAATGTTAACATAAACACATTTGCCCCTGGCGAGATTACTAAGCCACATAAGCGTGTCGATTATTAGAGTAAACATTTTGATATAATTACCGCAATAAGATAATAGGGGAATAATTAAGTACCTGAGAGGTTCGGGGAATCCCCCGTGAGGTATTCCGATGGCGCCCTGCAAGAATTCCACCACGGATTTCGGGAAGGACAGGTCTTCGGCGCGCTCTTTAATGTCTTCGGCGGACAGCTTGTTCTGCACCATGAACTGTGCCAAGTCTCCCACCACCTTCGACGAAGGCGTCACCTTGATTATATCGCCGAGTAGCAGGTTCGCTTCTCTACGCGCACAAAAACACCACATATTTTATAACGACACTAAACAAATTATATTAAATGCTTAATCTGACGAGTGTCCATTGTGGTAGTAAATTATTTGATATTATTAAAATTATGCCAATTATTAAAATAGTTATAAAATAACACACACTATCAACTGAGGTTATAAAAATAATTGCTATTTTTTTTTACAAAAATTTGGTTGGGTTTTTGTTCCCAGTCGCGTGTGAGCGTGATTAAAAAAAGTTAGAATGAGGTTTTTATTAATTACCTGTACGCGCTCTTGACTTGTTCGAACTGAGCTCCGAGGCCGAGCGAGAACGCCTGGAACTGAAGGTTGGTGTACTGTCCGCCGGGGATCTCGTTCAAGTAGACATCGGCGTTGCCAGACTTCATGGTCGCCGTGCACTCGAATGGGCCGTACAGGGTACGCGCTTGCTCCCAGTACGCCGAGTACTCGGATACGCGGCTGAGAGGTATGCGGGTGTCGCGAGGCGTGCCCTGCAGCGAGGCCACCAAAGCGCCCATGCTGGGCTGACTGGTGAGGCCCGACATGGCGTCTACGGCGACGTCGACCGCGTCCGCTCCCGCTTCCGCGCAAGCGAGCATTGAGGCGACGCCCGCGCCGGACGTGTCGTGAGTGTGCACGTGCAACGGCACAGACGGGTGCTTGTCGCGGATCGCACTTATCAGCATTCTGTACACACCAAGTAAATATTTGTTGCCGAGTGTACGTTTTCGACAGATTATTAGTGGAAAGTATTAGTAAAAAAATTCAAAATTTCAATTTTCTGCATTCTAAATTTAAAACACTGCAAAACTAGGTTGACTAAAAGCCAATAAAGTTTTGAGTAATTAAAGACTAAACTCACTGAAACATCCTAGCCATAATGCAAATTTAAAATGGGGGTAGCTACACCCATCCATAAAGATTTTTCCAAAATATTGTAACTTTTGGCGTATGTTTTATAACTTAAGAGAGAAGTTGGGACTACAAGTTCTCTCAAATAAGTAAATTTACTTACTTAGCAGCCTGAGGTTTCAACAATCCGGCCATATCCTTAATGGCCAGAACGTGAGTTCCAGCTTTAACCAGTTCGTCGGCCAGATTCAGGTAGTATTTGAGGTCGTATTTGGTCTTTTTTGGATCGGATATATCTCCCGTGTAAGAGATGGCAGCTTCTACCACTCCCCCAGCTTTCCCCGCCGCGTCCATGCCGAGAATTAGATTGGGGAGGTAATTGAGAGAGTCGAATACGCGGAAAATATCCATACCGGATTTAACCTGAAATTTACATTATCTTCTGTTATACATAAATACATTAAAATCGATATATGCGTGTCTTTCCCCATGGATTTTAAAACTGTTCAACCGATTTTGATGAAATTTTCAGGCAAGTTGGGCTACCAGTGGGTGACTTTGTAAAGTTCGGATAAACATTAATTTTTTGGTGATTTTGTGTCACGTTTTCCTTTCCATGTAAGTTGACACAAAATTAGGTTTTTTTTATAACATAAAAATAAATTATTCAATGCATAACATAAATATATGAGTATGTGTGATCCAAGAAGAGCGTACTAATTCGGGTAGATGGCGCTTATTTTTTACGCTTACAATTAAACTGAGTGTGTCGCTCACTTAGTGTGATGGCGCGAGAGTTAAGTGATTTTTCCCCACATTGAAAGTACCCAACGCGCCTATAGAAATTTTCACTTCAAAAACAATTTAAAAACTATACTACGAAAAGGGGGCGCTGTCGAGGTCAGGGGCTAATTCTAGTGTGCAATAAACCTTACCGCCATATCGCAGAACTTGTATACGACATTGTCGGGGTAGTTGGTGTAGCCAACGGCGTTGGCACCTCGCAGCAACATCTGGAACGGGATATTGGGGATCAACCGCCTCATATCCTCCAAACGCTCCCACGGGCACTCGTGCAGGAACCTATGGGCACATTAATAAAATAAATAAGTAAATACACACAAAAATGTTGGGGCTGCGCCGCTTCTGTAGTGCTTCGGGAATGTTTACAATGACGAACATTGATTGTTGCTTTGCTAACACACTTAAAAAATGTGCTTCATTCTTTAGGCGGGTGCGAGCAAGCCCTAATAAAGTTTTATTGATAAATCCCTGAAAGGCGAGATTCGAATGTGTTGCTTTATGTCTTTCTTGTTGTCTTCGAGTTTTAGCTTGTAGAAGTCCGGAATAACACCGAAACATTGCCGCAACTTTAAAAAGGGATACCTAACTATTCACAGAGCTTTAATCTAATATATATCCAATCAATTCTAATATATTATATAAAATGCTAATGTTAGTACGTGAAGACAGGGTTTTCTCTATGATCAACAATTCCAATCAACTTCCCGTTGGGTAGTAAATACCCCTTGGTCTCCTGATGAATGTAAGGGAGTTTGGTTGCGGTGGGTGGAAGTGGGTGGTTGTGGGTGGCAAAAATGTGAAAAAATATATGTCTGTCCTTTTCCAACTCAAATTTCTGGAATGATTTAGTCTAGAAAGTTCCAAAATGCGTGCAACTGTCAAAATCGATTCGAAATTTTCTAGAAAAGTCTAGAAAGTTCTAGAAATGACCTAGAAAGTTTGTTTAAAACGACAACTATAATATAATTTGATATACATTATACTCTATATTTAATGGTCGAATAAGTATCTCAATATCTAAGATAGAAATCTATAATATCTACGTTAAAAAATGGATCCTTAAATATTTTTCGTACCATTAAACATGCGATGTATTTTAACCCGAGCAACGCCGGGTTTCGCTGCTAGTAGCATATAAAATGTGGAATGCTTCACCTGAGCGCGACGTCGAAGGTGGCTCCGCCCCAGTTCTCGAGTGCATAGAGGTTGCTGAAGTTGTGGGCGACGTACGGCGAGACGGCCAGCAAGTCGTGTGTGCGAACTCGCGTGGCCAACAACGATTGGTGGGCGTCGCGGAACGTCGTGTCCATCAGAAGCAATTCCTTGCTGTCGCGCACGGCCTTCGCGAAAGCCTCTGGCCCTCCTTCCTTCAGAATCTGCTTGAATCCCTTCGGCGGCTGGACGGCTATGGGCGTTTCAGTTCACTTTCTTCACAATATATCTAGCCACTCGAGCGCTTTCAGTATCATGCGTATTTCGTACGCAAACGCAATGCGTACGTCGGTAACCGAAGTCAAGATCGGAAAAAGATTCGTGTACGAAACGATAGAAAAGAAAGAAGATAATATAATGTGCATCAATATACTGAAAATCTATTGTAACTGGAACATTTAACTACGTTACATTTGAGGTGGAGAACGCAACATGTTTGCTACGCATGATACTGAAATCTCAGTAAATTTGTACTTGCTCTGTGTCAAAACAGTAGCACTGTAAACAATTAATTTTTACGCATTTATTGATTAATTTTTATAATTTTTGTTTCAGCACTACCTACAACTTTATAATATTATAAAAACCTTTATAAAAATGGAGCGAAACTTGTACTTAGTACAGCTTCTGAATCTGTAGTACGTTAGTAATTCTCAATATTCAAACTGTATTTCAATTTCATCAAATACCTATTTTAAACTCATTGTAACAATTTCATCTTAAATTCACACATAAATACTGTGCATTAAGAAACACCCCTAAATAATTTCCCCTTGTATTTTCAATAGATTTTCATTTTAGATTTTACAAAAATAGACAATCAAAGTAAGTTAAATGTTAGTTCGATTTCGATGATCAAAAATTAGATTTAAAATATTTTTTTTACTAATGATACCATAATGGCTCTAAACACAGGTTGTAAGTAATGCATTGTCGTCTTACCCGTATTTTCGCCAGTTAATTCTTGTCTTTTAATGGCCTCGGGGGAAAGGTCTGAAAAACATATTAGTAAACACAATGACAAGTGCGGCCCAGTTCATGGGGTGCAGCAGAATGAGAGAACATTCGCACCAAAAACACCATGGAATATCCAGTGTATGTAAAACTAAATTCTATTAAACTATGTGGTAATGTCAAGAAATGTACGGTCGTGGAATGGCAACAATTTTGACAATTGACCTTTCACTATTTGTCTCTTACGCTCGCGAACCGAACACATTAAAGCATACAAATAAATAAAATTTAAGTCAAGTCAAGATTTGTTTATTGAAACTTAAAAAAATCCCAACAATTTTTATTTTAGAATATTTTTCTCGTTTGCATTTCTTATATATTACAAACGAGAGAATTTCCATAAAAATAAAGGTTTTTTTATACACGTTTAACACTCTAAAAACTTATAATTTCTGTAGTTCTCATAAAATTATTTTATATCAGGCGATAATTGAGTTTGCGACAGATTTGAGATTAAAGGCCAAAGTAAATTTATTTCCGTTCTGCAACCAATAATTTTATTAGAAGCTATTGTATAATTTTTTTTATGTTTAATTTAATTTTATACCATTTATTTGGAAACAAAAAATATTAGTTGATGAGAGGCAAAAAAAAATTGGAACATTTTTTTTTTCAATTTAATGAAAATTGAGTGAAATTTTCAGTTAATTCAGCCGGTCTTATTATTTCAGATTATCTCAGTAATATCTTTATAATAGTCGCATATTTTTATTGTCTGTTAACTTTGTTCTTAACTATATTCTTGCAATTATTCCAACTATCGTAAAGTCCCACAATTCTTTGACAAAATACACTTTTAAACAATAAATTACTTCATATTTTCATAGATTTTTCATAGAAAATTATGATAATAAGGGAAGTCAGTGTGAAGAGTGAAATTTTAGTTTTCATGATTTTATGAAGGGTTACCATATAAGTAAAAAATATAGATATAAAAAAAACCTTTGTGCTCCCTTTGCGTAATATTGTGTGGTCCCAACACTCAAGTATGAAAATTTTAATGTATATTTGTCATACACATATAATGAAAATTATTATTATTATTATTATTATTAAAGCGATATCGTAGCACCGCTAAATATTAAAGGAAAATAACAAGCAAATTAAACAATAATTATGAAAATAATTAAACCTACCATGTCCAGCGCGTACTGGAAGAAAAATTGCAATTTCTTTTATTATTTTATAACAAAGTATAATTACTTGGCTACTTTAAAAACTAAATTTCATCCTGACATTGCGTAGAAAAAATTAATAGAAAAATATCTAATTGCTACAAATCCAGATTGGTTTTGTTTTCATCAATTTAAACATTTTTAATCTTAATTTTTTTTTAATATTTTTTTATTAATACAATGAGTATGACATGCCAACATGAATTATGTTCTGATTTGATGGGCACAAATGGGACAAAACAAATTAATTAGAATTGTTTGAAAAAGGCTTGAATATTAATATTTTGAAATTTTATAAATTAATAATACCTATATTTTAAATTCATCTTGTTACGACATTCAATATAATATATAATATATTTTTCAAATAATTTCTAATTAGATAAAATTTATTAAAACCGACAAGGAAAGACTGACACAACTTGTTTTGAAAATCACAAACTACCCACAGGCTTACCTACCTATATGCGAATGTAAAAACTAAAAACTTACCAAGTGGCACTGGTGGTATGTAAGGTTTGACGTCAGCGGGTGGTATCCCGGTGGCAAGTGGTGTGGCCGGCCCGTTGACGGCCACGTAGCCGAGGTAATTGAGTATTTTCTGAGCACGATTCTGAGACGGCTTGAACATGAACAGTTGGGGATTCTCGTCGATGAAGTACGTGTCCACGGCACCTTAACGGTGAACACAGTTCAGGTTAGCCTACCGTTCAAAGGGTCGCGGGTTCGATTTCAAGATTAAATAAATAAAAAAAAATTGACTGTGTTAGCACAGACACACGATTGGAGTTTACACACAATTTTGAATATAGAATTTGAAATATGAATTTGAATTATAAAATTTGAATTATGTTTCAATTTTGACTGAATTTAAATTTTGAATTTTTTCAAAGTGAAAGATGCGCAAGGTACTGTGCGAAGTTCATAACGCTTTTTATTTAACGCTCCTATATGAATATCGATTTTAAATGAGTAGGTAAACTTCAAAAAGGCTTATACAAATACACATACACTAGCTGTCGTAACTTTGAATTCACCCAACAGTGAAATAATTTTTCAAATCGGTCCAGTAGTTTCGGAGCCTATTCAATGCAAACAAACAACCAAATATTTCCTCTTTATAATATTGATTAACTGATTTTCATGAAACTTGGTACGTAAACATTTAGACGTACGGGGCACAGGATAGGCTACTTTTTTTTTGTAGGACACGACGGATGAAGTCGTGGGCGCCAGCTAGTCCTAAAATAAAATAAAAAAATGTTTCCTATACACTTTTCATTCCGAAGTTTTAATAGAAGCGAAAAAAAAAAACGAGCTACGGCGAACTTACTTATAGAGTGAGTTGATAGAACATACCATTTAAAAACTTCTGGTTCTCGAGTACGTTGAGCAAGAATGGAATGTTGGTTTTCACGCCACGGATTCTGAACTCGCGGAGGGCTCGATTCATTTTTGCAGCTGAAGAGGGCAAATCGTGCGCGTGGCTAATCACCTTAAAAAATTAAAAAATAAAAGAGTGAAAACTTCATTACAACGAGTCGCAAATGTGTATAACTATTTTTTTCACTTTGATAAAGGATACACTAGATTCTGGGTTTCTTCACTGAAAGTGATTTCAAATTAGTAGCACAAAATTATCCTTAAGGTGAACACGTGTTACGACTTGAAACATTATTATATTACGACTTGAACATAGACACATGATGAAAGATACCCTAAGAGTTATATTAAGCGGAAGAGAATTTAGAGAAAAACTTACTTTCACAAGCAGAGAGTCGTAGTACGGTGAGATGACGGCGCCCGCGTAAGTAGACGCCGAGTCTAGACGAATACCCATACCTTCGCCTGACCTGAAAACATATTAGGTAGGCCCATATTATACAATTTATATTTAAATCACATGACCATTCCATATCTTGTTATATCTAAAACTAACTTATAAATATCTACAAATTATTGTATACAATATTAATCTTCGGCCCTTTGGTCCCAAGCATGTTGGCCCATGGTTGCATTACTTACAGATTAAGCAAACATTATTAGAAAAATCACCCAATCATTCACAATTATATGTTATTAACTTATAGCAGATAAAGCGTGTATAGAGTTATAATTATAATTTCAATTATGGCTTGTTCTAATAACATTTCTGGATGTATTTTCAAAAGATATTCCCATACTATTGCTAACCTGAAGACCTCGATCCTGCCGGTGCTGGGCTGGAAGTTGTTGGCGGGATCCTCAGTGGTGACGCGGCACTGGATGGCGTAGCCCTGCGTCTGGATCTTGTCCTGCGTCAGGCCCAACTCGGGCAGAGTCATCCCCTCGGCCACTCGGATCTGCGATTGCACCAGATCTATGCCGGTCACTTCCTCTGTTATCGTGTGTTCCACTTGTAACCTGTTATTATAACACAAAATTACTCAGACAAGGACGGAAGTCTGTAACGAGCCCGTTGTTGACAGTTGACTTGACACTGTTCCAAAAAGAACAAAAAATGCCAAACGCGCCTAAAGAAGTTTTCACTTCAGCTGGTGTCTGCGACTTCGTTCGCGTTAAAAAAATATAAATTAAAAAGATATAAAGCTGACCTATAAACACTTTAGCCAGCCTTTAGTTTTTTTTATGTTATTTTACATATTCATTCCCTTAGAAACCGTACTTTTTGTCTGGGTTAAAAATATTATGTCTTTTCCGGTATTCCTGAAAGCGTGTTAAGGCGTAAAAAGGTAACAGTCGGACAGAGTTATTTTCACATTCCACACAGCGCCATCTACACTTTGGTGCAATGAAATCGCACATATCAACATTTTTTGAAAAATATTATGTATTTTTTTTTATTTCAAAAAACACATATTTCATTGCACCAGAGTTTAGTTCTACACTAATGATTCTTTTAGATATTTTTTTCTACATAGATTTCTTTTTTTGTAAATATGTAAATACATGTTATAAATATAAAACATCCATAACACCGGTGCTAAGGTAAAATTAATATTAACATATAAACATTTGCCCCTAGCGGCATTCGAACCCGCGACCGTTTGGTTCACAGAAACGTGTCGTCAAACGTGTGTTAGTATGAATGAATATAATATGTGACCTGGCGTTGACTTCGATGAAGTAGAAGTTGCCCTTGTCGTCGAGCAGGAACTCGACGGTGCCGGCGTTCTGGTAGCCGACGTAGCGCGCTAGGTGCGTTGCGCAGTCGACCATGCGCTGGCGCACGTCGGGCGCGAGGCGCGGCGCCGGCGCTATCTCCACCACCTTCTGGTGCCGCCGCTGCACCGAGCAGTCGCGCTCGTACAGGTGCACCACGTTGCCCGCCTTGTCGCCCAACAGCTGCACCTCGATGTGTCTCGGCCTCTCGATGAACCGCTCTATGAACATGGAGCCGTTGCCGAAAGCGCCGAGCGCCTCGGACGAGGCCCTCTCGAATGCGGAGCCCACCTCGCTCATCTCTCGCACCACTCTCATACCGCGACCACCGCCACCGTATGCGGCCTGAAACCGGATTTCATCCATAAAAATATATAGAAAATTGAATAACTATCGATACACTCTTACGCATCCCCACCTTAAAAATGACAGGCAGACCATGCTGTTTGCAGAATTCGAGCGCTTCCTCCTTAGTGTTCACTGGACCATCTGTACCGGGCACTATTGGCACCTCTGTAAATTTATTAATAACGGAGATGACGAAACGTTTTTTTTCTTCTAATAATGTAATATTGCGGAAATAATTACAAAAATAATTGGGCTTTTACTTTTCTCTGTATATGATTTAATGTTAGTCATATTTTAGTGTAACGTTTTAACTCTATTGGGTTCTCCATTCTGCGGGCCTATTCGCTATCTGTGGTTTTTAAAAACGTGTCGACGGCAAAGTCGACATGAAATAAGAAATAGTACTTTGTCAAACTAAAAACCACACAATAACGCGCCAATAACTTCATCGACATGTATAACTATGGAAAAAACGTCGTAGACATTTTGACATGTGCTTAGTCAATACCAAAGTAGCCAATTGTCGAGTCTATAACCGCATCGAGTCGATAACCACAGCAAAACCACACTTAGAGAATACGGGCCCTGGATTTACTTATAATGTTAATGAGCAATGACTTTTATATACTACACTCGCTGAGATTGCGCATTTAGTTACGGGCAATTCATCCAAATTGTGCGAAGGTCTAAAAGAATATTTACTTTAAAAGCAACATACTAGCTTCAATAGCTGCTTTCCTAGCGGCCACTTTGTCCCCCATCTGCTGTACTACGGCAGGCGACGGTCCAATGAACCGAAGACCAGCATCAATGATGGCCTGAGCGAAGTCAGATCTACAACAACATTTGTTTAAATATCTTCAACGTTGTAAATGACAATAAAAGTAGATAATTAGATATGCATATAATAGCTATATTAGGTAGGTATATAAATATGATGTAATTTTTCAAACACGTTGTTGAATGGAAACATACTTACCTACAGGCTTATTTGATAGTGTATAGTGTTTGCTTTAGTTAGAGTCTGTCAAACTTACGTGCTTGAGGTTTTTTATTTGATAGATGGATTTTTTACAGACAGACATAGCTAACTTTATTGGACATGCAAAATTCTTCACAATTAAAGTTTAGATTAGTTTCAAAAATTTCAAATAAATGTATAATTAAATTATTCACCTACCAAGAATAAAACCAAAGACCTTGTTTCAAAGGGCTAACAGGCTACTAATTGCTCTGCCAATGCCAACGAACTCAAATATTACATTATGTTACATGTGTTCCTTACTTACAAATTAGGATATAGGACAACAACAACAAGAACTAAATAAACGGATATATACCAAACACCGTAGACATAGCAGATAAACATATAAATATATAGTGATCAGTTAGTGATTGACTAAGTTTTAAAAATTAAGGAATGAGCAATTATTTTAGTGAAAAAGAAAAGTAAATAATTTTAAGTACCTTTCAGACAAGAGTCCATAACCAGGGTGCACAGCGTCTACATCATTCTCTTTAGCCACTCGAATGATCTCCGGTATACTAAGGTATGCCTCCACGGGTGGTAAGCCTTTGCCGACAATGTAAGACTCGTCGGCTTTTTGTCTGTAATTTATTAAATCTTAGGTTTAAGTTACATATTTAAGTCTAGTACCTAATGCAATTCGACACAGCACGTTATTACTTGCCTCAGCTCAAAGAATTATTGTCATACTGGATCTATGGTCATATTCAATTCACAAGTTTTTCCATTACATAATTGAACTTAGAGTACATTTTAAAATGTAGATAAAGATAAGTAGTTAATATGCCATACTATGCTGTACGTGTGCAGCTAAATTATTGATTAAAGCTAATATTAAGCTAGTAGCTTCGTATAGGACATAGCTTGAGGCCTAGAGAAAAGTAATTATGTAAGTTTCTCAAGCTGTCTTTACATTTTTTTTATTTACTTTTAATGGTACCTAAATAAATAATAAATACCTAAGTAGGTATATATCCTATAAGAAAAACTGCATAATTAATCTGATACTGTTTATATATTAACTTGTGTAAAACATTCTGTGGGTTGATACTATCAATGAGCGATAATAAAACTATTTCTTGCGAAGTGATATAACTAGTTGGTTAAGCATTATTCAGATATTTAAAATTAAAAACCTTAGGGCCTCTTTCACCATCTGTCAAGTAGGCTAACAGTCGTTTAAAGTCACCGGTCATCGGGGATAATGGAGCTGATATACCTTTGTTTGTACAGGAAAAGTACGAAGATAAATAATTCATTTATATGGTAATCAAAAATTTCAACTTTTGTATTGACAGTAAAAGTGTATGGGAATTGAGAAGCATACTTAGCTATCAAAGCTTTTTTATACAAGAATCTATTTAGCTTTAAAGAGCCTCCTGGTTTAATAGGAAAAGGTATTGGGTGAAATGCATTATTGAATTTAAATTATAATACAACCAAGAAAAATATGTGTAATGAAAAATAAAAATACTTTTAGAACATAAATATTTATTACTATATAAAAAAAATCCTATAAATGATGAGAGAACACTTAATTATCCTACTATATTATGCAGTTAAATTTATATATCCTCTGAATTTTGAAGGGTCAATAAACCCTGATATTCCATTTCCTTAAACATGATATCTTGATTCAATGTATGTAGGATATCTTGGAATCTTTGACGCAACGCTAAATTCTCCATGCCAGTAATCTCATGTTTAGTTCTATGTCTACGCTGTTTCAATTCCTCTAACTCTGCTCTCATTTGTTCAAGTCTTAAAGTCATATCATCTTTAGATATGTCTCGGGAGTGATAAGACTCAACATCATCATCAATGGAGAACTCCACATTCTTTGATATATCCGATATGCTTGTCGAAGGTGTTGGAGCTCTCATGTTTGTTACTTCAACGGCTTTGGGACCCATCATTTCTTGATCAAACATGTCCGAATCGAACTCAATAGGAAGAATCATTTTCCCCCTCATTTCACCCATTCCATGCAATGAATTATCAGACATATTATGTGAATCATACATTGACATGTGACTATCTTCCATTTCAACATTGATATTGTCATCTTCTAAATCACTGTCGCTTACGTTGCCTCCAAAGATGTCAACTACATTAGAAGAACCAGGTGTTGATGGGCCAGCAACGTTAGCAGCTGCCTCTGAACGTTTAGGGATGCGTTCCATTTTTGGTTTCTTTTCTTTCTTCTCCACAATAGGCAAGTTGGATTCCGGTTTCGCATGCGACTCGTCCTCCTCTTTGAGAATCTCCCAAGTATAACTTTCTGCTTCATTGTCGGCCCTAAGCAAGCGTTTAACTTCTTTTTCAATCTCGGGAGCTTCCACATATTTTTTCCTCAATGTCTTTCGGAACCGACGTTTTCTGACATTTTTTGCAGGCGGAGTCACGCCGTGAGGATACAAAAACTTTTTATCAACCTTATAAGGATCTTTCTTTTTATTTTTAGCCGGCGACTCCTCTTCAATGGCAGGCTGATCGGGTTCATCTTTGCATATCATCATTTGACAAATATCCGCAGTTTTGTAAAAACTTTTATTATCAATTGTCTTAAGAGACTCTATAATGGTGGGTAAATCAACAATTTTCGCATGCATAAGTCTATGATCCAAGCGTACTTCACCATTCCTCATGTCAGGGTCGATCTGAATGGTTAAGCGATTTTTGAGATTTTCACCGGTCACCAATATCTCGCTTAGTATTTTCGCTGGTTCCTCAGGTAGTCTCAATATAAATTGAGACTCCAATTCGGTAGGATATTCCGGTTCCCTTTTATCTCGGTTCATAATTGTGAGTAAACTCAAAGGTAAACACAAGAATTTTGACCTTGTACTTTTAAACGGTTAGTTCAACACAACACTTCGTGTATATATAAGTTCATGAATTGTTATAATTAAGTGGAATTTATTATATAAGTTAATACACTGATATAACCATTTTTATCGCTTTTGTTTTCCGAGGAGCGACAAAACAACATACACATTCAACAAAACCTATTCTAATATAAATTAAATTAAGAGATTGATTGACGTATATAGATAACGTTGACATGACACTTGACACTGACGGGACACAGAACACAAATTTAATACAGATGGCTAACGCCACTTCTTCGAAAAGTTTCAAGCTTGGTTTCGCTTATTTTAAGCAGACACAAATGTAATTTAACGAAAATGGGATCTTTTAGTAACATAATAATATATCAATAGCTTTTCTTGAAAATTTTATTTTAATTTACGTAAAAGCATCTCACGTTTAATAAATCAAAGAAAAAAAAAATTGGGAAAAGGAACATTTAGGGACAAAAAGAAACTGATACCGAAATGTGCATTTGTTTAAATAATAAAAGTTTTTTTATTTTTATATATTTATTACCTACCTGTGCATCTGCAATCTGTCTTGTTCGCTGTAAATAGCGACTGAGCGAATTCCTAATTCGGTACATGCTCGGAAGACACGAATCGCGATCTCCCCCCGATTAGCGACTAAAATGCTCCTGATTGGCTTATACTCTACAGCTTTGGAGTCCTATAAATAAATAAAAAAACAATTTAAACTATAAGTACGTGTTTATTGCCAATGGAAACTATTATAATGGTGTTGGTTTTTATGAGGAAATTAGAAATCGATAATCGATGTATTAATTTTATTGACATGCAATTCACTGGTCGATAAATATCACAATTTTAAATTTTCTTGCGTTACCTAGTCGTAAGTAAAACCTGGTGAAAGGTGTTGTGAGCTAAAAGGGATTTTTCCCCTGGGTAGGACAGTATTAGGGTACTAAGGAAAATAAGATGAAACAATATAATAACACCAGGAAATTTTATTGTACCTAAGCAATTTGGATAAAAGTTCATGTTTTTTAATTAATTTAACATTTAAATATGTTCTGAAGATTTTAACTTAGGTTATCTGTCTGCATGCATTACCTACAGCTTATTTATAACCGGAAATGGTTTTAAAGTTAAATAGTGAGTATATAGGTAAAACATGCAGACATATTTCCGCTACCTACTACATTATCTTCTAACTAGGTGCATTGAAACTATTCACGTTAAATGAAGGAAACAGACCAAACATTGTTGCGATGCTAGTACCTATTTAAATTCATGTTGTGTCACGGTAGTCTGAAATTATTTATTCGTGGGTATATTAAGTTGTTAAAAAAGTTAAGGAAAACGAAGCGCGGTTAAAAATGATGAGCAGTCAAAATCGCGTGAGACGAATCAACTTAACTTCTAGTTTTTCATGATTGTCAATATTACTTTTAACAAGTTTATTATCGATTAAATGCCTAACATAAAGTTTTATCATCCGTTTGTTTACTTTTATATTATTTTTTGATAGAGACAGAAATGAATATCACGATTAGTTCCATTGCGAAGTGTGTAGTAGATAATGTTATCATCATGTACTATACAATATCTTTAAACGATTCTAAGTAGGCATATACCTATAATTTTTGTTTATGTTTATACAAAAATTTGAGAAATAATTCTTACGTGTCATCTCTGTATTTATACGTTAGTGTTAGGTACTAGAGTAGCCAATGTTAAGTACTTTTATGGCAAATGTGTATCATTGTGATCCCCTTAAAAAAGGTAACTTCCTAAATAATACACTGCCTGCCAGTTTCTCACTTAGTTCTAGAAGTTTAAAGAAAATAATTAAATAAGAAATAAGTACGAAACTATTCAAGATGTGGAACTCACGAGGACGATGTCATACAATGTCAAAAGCCTGGATTATTCTCCTAAAAATATATCAAAATTTATGTGTAGCCAGTAGCTCTAACTGTAATATTGACTGTATTTGATTAGGAATAAATAGGTTAATTAATAAGACAGTCTATTCTACCCGTGCAAATCAATTCGCCGTACAATAGATATAATTCGTCGTGCAATCTTATATCCTATAAGATATTAATATTATCTTATGAATAACATCTTATAAAATAAAACAACTTACGGTAGCCGCAGAGCGACTTTTTGTAGTACTCCACGCGCGCAGTTGTGATGTCGTCGCTCTGAGAGCGAAACGAGCCTTTAATATTTGCATGTTTACTTAAAATAAAATACTTCTATGATAAGATTTATAAGTACGTGAGAATATTCAATTTATTATTAACAACACCGAATTATTTCATTTTTAAAGTTATATAATTAAGAAAATCTAAATAATTGACTAGATTCCTTTCGCGTCTTCGTTTCGTTTCGTGATATCGGTTTTGTTCCTGTTTTTTAATCTGTAACAAAAAGAAAAAGGCAACTTTGTTAAAAGACAAAGGTGACATTCGACGTTAATTTTATTTGGTCACCTAACCGTTTTGGATGGTCCACAAAAGAATCAAGAGGACTGCAGTGGGGATTTGGCGGATAAAATATTTGGTGTAGCAGGCAATCTTTGGGGTGGACGAGTCTGAGTAGAGCTCCACGTGGATCCACTCAAAAAGCAGTATAACTATAAAAATAGGTACTTAAAATATTAGTTTTGTTTAATACACATAAAGTCAGTAAAGTGATTCCACAGTGGCCATTCGACATTATCTGTAATGGTCATACATCTGTGATTGTCACAGTTATTGGCAGCACAAATAAGTCAAACGACCTGAATGACATTGTCGACAACACATTATTCTAGTTACTGTGTAATTTACGTGGCTTTAGTTCATTCCTATTTATTTTTATCACGAAAAATGCACAACTATGCATACATAATTTTCCTGCCAATATTATGTGGCTTGATTTCGATGTAAGCACTCTACAGGAGCTCTAATTCTCAAGGCCGAATAAAAATCTATTCTCAAATATTCTTTTGTGACAGAAAAATTATTTACACAGTTTAACAATTATACACGCACAGTTTAGGCATGGTTACTCTCTAACTCCTTATGTGGCTTTTGCAATGTTATATATTAGACCAGTATGCGAAGCCTGCGCAGTAAACGAGGACATCTCTGCTGCATACAGTAATGATAGAAAGGTATAAGGAAAGGAAAAGTAAGGGTAAAGTAAACAGAATGAAAGAATGAGGTTGTATGATTATGTAAAGAGTGGAGTGGAAAATCAAGGAATTTTAGGAAATTGACTGTGTCCTTAAATAATGGATACAAAGAAGAAGAAACGTCCGGATAAGCCAGTCCATTTATTTTATTTTATTAACATAATTTTTTTATTAGTGTATAGAAAACGTCTTAAAGTAGTCAAGAACATATTGCTCTATTTTCAGTCAATGCTTAAAACAAAAAAATCTTTGTTATTCAACAACACTACATACATCTTACTAATTCATATAAATATTCATCACATTGACACTCACGTGATCAGCACGTTTGTTTCCTCATCGCATTACGAAACTGTACTACAAAGACTTGATACCACATACCCAGCTTATCTACTTTAATTTTCCGTTCTAATAAATGTAATTAAATAACCATACATGCTCTGTTCTCTAAATATTGTAACATACACGTAACAAATTTAAGTATGAAGAGTGTAAACTTAAAGTTTTACAATGAATAATGCCACATTCAGTTTTGTGCCATGTTGTAGGTAACTATTTGGCCAAAACTTTAGATAAAGAAACTAATTTCGCCGTGTAAATGAGACGCGAAACTGGTGTTGAAACGCCTGTATAGTTGGTATAAAACTAAGTAATTTCATAAAATTTACGAAATTTCAATATGCATAAAACTCGTTCCGTAATGTAAATTCTGCTTAACATCCAATGAGAGCACGCAGTTTTCAAGATATTGTTATTGAACAGTGTTAATTCCATACGTTCCGAAAATTAAGAGCATATTAATAGACGTAGTCATGAACATTGTCATATTTATTGACAAATTATATTGTTCATAATAAAGCTAAAAATAGAGCTAGTTAATTACTGGGTAACATGAAGAGACTGTATCTAATTGACACCGAGGATGTTTTGCATTTATTAACGTTCATCTCACAAAAGTAAAACAAAACACGAGCGTTTCCAAAACCTTGAATCCGGGCATTAACATCATGAATGTCAATTTGTGGGCAAGTTTTCTTTTTTTATATTAATGCATTGACTGAACGCGAGGCATTTAATTAAAAAAAAAACCATGGTACTTTTAATGAAATATCTAACTAAACTCTTTATGAATTAAAACGAATTTAATCAATTTCTACTGCAACTTAGCAAGTGTTTTTATTGCAAAGTATACGTTAGGATAACACTTTAATAGGTCATTTGAAGGAAAATCCTACAGAAAAAATAAAAAAGTAACATTATGATGATTTGCAATACATCTAATATCGGTTGTATTATTTTAATGCCTTATATTCGATTATTTTTGGTGTTTAAAGTTAAATATTGTAAAGACACTTACTTAAGTATCTACATAAATATTGTATTTTAGGACAGACTTCTTTGAAATAAGAGCATCGCGTCGTGATTTTAATTTTCCGTAGTTATTGTCAGTTAGTTGTTACTAAGGCTTCCTTTGATTGTTCGAAGCCACTGTCCAATCATTTCAAATGCTCGTTCAATTCAATCACAACTTTTATACTTATTGATGTTAATGGGAAATTTATTTCTATTATGACATTTATCGTTTCTACAATGTACGTGAATTGCCTTAGTTTAGATATTTACATTTACGAAGAAAAATAATGACTAGAAATGGAAAAATAACCTTAAAACAAGACTTATTATTATTTTGGTCTTTGGAAACCTCCATTGTATCTGACTTTTATGGACCTGGGACTATAACAAAGCCTTCGATTCGATCGAAAGTCGAAACACGGACAGGCAGTACTCGAGGCTCTGCAACGAAGTGAATCGGTTCTGTATTTTTTTTTTTCGATTGGTTTGAAGAGCGATTTTGCTGCAGCCTAGTTATTCTGGATTTTATTTATACACACGAGTGTATTTCTATGTGTTACATGTTGTTGCTACCAATTCCTGTACCTACGTTGTGCTGTTACCAAAGGACATCTTGATTGCACTTTCCTCAAGAAATAAGCAATCATACAAACTAAGATTATTTTCGAGTTCCGCGTTTAAGCAAACAAACAAACTCTTCAGCTTTATTATCTATTATCTTATAAGTAATATATCTTAATAATGTTATAGAGATTAAAGAAAAGAAGAAATAAAATATTAAATTATAAGTATCTCTTTATCAACAATTATAATCTTTATTGATCTTGAAGATGGTTTGGCGTTTTTATCGTTGACAAACAAGGCTTTCAGTCCAGAAGAGGTTTGTTTACGTCGAAAGTAAACGGCCGTGTATTTGGTGTGCGGTGTGGCATACTAACGGCAAGGTGTGCCAATGCCGGTCAGCGAACCCGCACTAATGTTTATGAGTTTATCGAACTTAACTTATGTATGATCATGTGACTTAAGTTTCAGTTGGAAATCTAAAAGGGCTACCACACCATACAATTTGAACGTATCCAATTTAGGAAATCGAAAGGTGTGATCGCAGTTAGAACAGATTGGATTCAATTGAGAGTTTATCCATTTTCAACTCTATATCTTCGATTTAGAAATCAATTTAGCGTAGTGTGATCACGAGCTCTCTACTTAGATTCCTAAATAGGAAACGTTCAAATTGTATAGTGTGATTGCCGTTTAATGTAATCTAATATATAAAATGCTAATGTTAGTATGTGAAGACAGGGTTTTCTCTATGACCACCGACTCCAATCAACTTACCGTTGGGGTGGTATTTACCACCCCAACGGTAAATATTTTTTATACCATTAAACATGCGATGTATTTTAACCCGAGCAACGCCGGGTTTCGCTGCTAGTGAGACCCTGGTAGCTTGTAATTTTCTTCCAATTTTTATAATGTTACATTACATTGATGGATGTGTTAACAGGTTAGTTAGATGGACATAGATTCGAGATTACCTAGGGCACCTAGGGTGTATTTATTGTTGAAACAAATTTAGTCTATCTAGACCGTGTCTAGACACTACTTTTTATGTGATAGTGACATGGTCGGGGCCGAATTATCCAATCAATCAAAGACTACTGGTTAGGCGCTCAGAGAAAAATATAATAAACATAACAAGCCTTCAATAACAATACTATTGCCCTTTTTTATATTAGGTACTTCTTCGCACTACGGAATGCTTTTTAAATTATTGTATAATATTTTATCGGAACCATTTTTAATTCAGACAAATAAGAATTTATTATTATAAGAAACAAGAGCAGATTTTAACGCAAAACTTTTCATTTTTAATAAAGTAAAAGTAAAGTTAAGTAAGTAAAAGCATACCTTCCTAGTAAAAGAGCTTAATCTACTATGTATATAAATAAAAATTAATCGCTAAATGTGTTGTTAAGCCCAAAACTCTAACCCAGTCCTACTGGAAATTTACAATACCAATATATTGGTATTGAAATCGTTGGTGATGTAATGTGTGTTTAGTTTTAAATGGAGAAGTTAATTTTTATCATTGTTATACATATATAGTTATACATATTTATTTAGCTACTGTAAATAAGTGTACCTTAATAATGTTTCAGTCTGTTTCAAGGCTGATCCACCTGGTTAATTTGTGGGTTAAAATATAAGATAATGTTTATAATATTAGTTTTATTATTGTGTTAGAGCGGGAAAACAACGTTTAGGCGTTCTATTAATGTCTTCTAAATACATTAAGAAATAAATTCCCATATCTATAATGACAATAAAACGAAAATACCGTGGTTGAAATGCAGAAACTATATCATCTAATAGCACAATTACATAATTTATAACGATAAAAACCTATAAGTTATAAAAACAATGGAGTACGAGTAAGTATGTACCAAGATCTAACAATAGGCAATCTATTATTTGGTCATTTTCATTCGACGACGTGACGATAAGCAATATCACTAATAGGTGACATAAAATATGAAGATTTAAATGATTAAAGACTTTAGTTATAAATAGGCTACTGTACAAAAACATAAAATATCGACTTTATAAAATATAGCCTACGTTACGCGCTGATAAACTAGCTTTCTATGGGAGAAAGATTTTTTGTAGTTTTTGAGTTTATTCATTACAAACAAAAATACAAATCTTCTCTCATAACATTGCAGATATCCGTTCAAAAACCGTGAGTATGAACATACGAACTATTTTAGAAGCAGCCGTAACTACATGATTATGGAGATTTTTTCCACGGATATTTAGGCACATTGTTAGGTACTTATAACATGATTATTAATTGATACTAATAATAAATCTGTAAGTGTAGGTATTGTATGTGTATATATGTATGTTTCTCCATAACTCTTAAACGAATTAACTGATTTTCATGAAACTTGGTAGATAAACATTGACGTACAGAACACAGGATAGGCTACTTTTTTCTTTTTCAACGCGGACGAAGTCGCGGGCGCCAGCTAGTTTCTTAATATGAGTTGCGACTGTATTTTTTATCAACAAGAACGTTACGGCAGTTGCGGACGTCTTACTTTGCAAGTAATGCAGTAAAGAAACAATAAAAAAACTATCAAGTCTCAAATACAAAAAAAATCGCTTGCGTCAAAACATCCCAGCTTCGCAATAAAGCACATAATTGGTAAAATCAAACGTAAAACACATCATTGGTAAAAATGGTGAAGCCTTTGAAATTATTTACATACTCTTCTATGACTTAGGAATTTAAGCTTAGTAGCCAAAGTAAGTAGCATAAAGAATTTTCAATACAATAAAACTAGCAACCCGCTCCAGGCTTCGCACGGGTGCAATCTTATTCTGCAAATTATATAAACAAAACCTTCTTAGTATAACGCTCTTTCCATGAAATAAAAAACACAACATCCGTTGCGTAGTTTAAAAGATCTAAGCATACATACAGAGGGACAGACGGCGGGAAGCGTCTTTATTTTATTCTATGTTAAATATAATCACCACAAAGTTACGTAATTACTTGACCTTAAAATATCTCTTGCTACAAGAAAATGGTTAAATGATATCAGAAACGAATTAGGTACTAAAAATGCTTACTTATATTAAAGTTTCCTTAGTATTATGTAAGTGCATTAAAATCCAACAAACCGCCTTCATTGGAATAACAACTCCGACGTTTAGACTTTGAACAAACTCGACAGTGGACATTGATCAAAAGTATGGAAATAATTAATTTGCTATCAGTTGCGTTTGAGCGTGTTATGTTTTCTTTGAAAACAACGAAGAACACATTGGGTTTATCGAATTAATTACATAACTCTATAAATGTGCCTACAATTCTTTAATGTAGGCACATTTCTACTACAATTTCATTTAAATGTTTATTATAAATCTTTACATAGTATAAAACACTGTCTGTCCCTCTGTATGTACGCTTAGATATTTTAAACTACGCAACGAATTTTAATGCAATTTTCACTGTAGGAAAGAGCGTTATACATAATTTGATGAAAAAAAATTCACCCGTGCGAAGCCGGGGGCGGCCCGTTAGTTTTTGTATAAAACAAATAAAACTTTATAACGGAGACAGGTGTTATGAAATGCTAATAAAGATAAACGTAGTACGATATCTGTTTAGTGCACATACAAAATGAATTATTTGACGCTACAAATTATATTTAAATAATAAATTAACGGTTAACCCTTTAATTTAATACTCCATAAAATGCTCGCATGTGAAAGAAAAAGAAACAACAAATTTGTATATAATATGATTCTATAGGAATAGGAACTCATTGTTTAGAAATAAAAGAGAGCCAAAGTATTTACCGATCTAAACGTCGAATGGTGTTAAATTTGTCAGTAAAACACGTCCTCACTGCACGGGAGCCGACACGAAACTGACATTATAGAATAGACATCATAATTACGGCATAAAACAGGTCACGGCGACCTCTAAAACAGGCTTATCAGCTGGGTTCAATGGCAACAGAGGGTTAACCGCATTTAATTGGAGACCATTGGAGAAATCATAGCGTTTTTGACAAAATCGAAAGGGTTATACATAGTTCATTTGTAACATGCAAAGACTTTGTGCTATTGCTAGAGGAGCCCACAATGCTAAATGTGGAGTCACTCGAGCGTTGTGGGGACCTATTGGACTTTGAAGATTGGATCGTAAGAAGTAATTCAGGCTGAACTGTCGATATAAAAATCTGACTCGCTCGAGTATTACAAAATGACAATCGTCAAAAATCTTTTTGTATTTTCATAAAGCTGCCACGAGCTTGCGTTACATCTGAATCGTCTGAATTTTAAGTGGGAGCTTAGTTTAGGTTCACTTAACATTCACTTTGAAAATCTGACGCGCTCCAGTTGTATTTAAAATTTTACCCCAACCCTTTTTTTTTTTTTTTACGTGGGGAAATAAGCGATCCTGATTCACTGCCAGCAATGGGGTGCTGGCAGGATATGCGGGATTTCTACCCGCTAAAACCCCACGGTGTTCCTTGGCCACGCACGCATGTGGGGCGGGAGAGAGGTGTCAACGCGAGTATTTCGTCCTGCTCTCCCGCCTGCGTTAGCCCAGATCGGGCACCTCAATGAGGTCATCGGTAGGAGGAGGGATGGTAGGCTCCCTCCTCCCCGGGTGGTAAAGTATGGGAAGACGTGCCGGAACACAAGCACGTCTTTCACCAGGGCCAGGTTGGTAGGCGAGCGGATCCCCATATCCACCCACCCTCCGGCTGATCACGGGAGCGCTTGGAGTCGGCCGTACAGCCTCTTCCGCCTCCCGGGTCGTCTACGACGGATGTCGTCAGCGAGGGCGGCATCCTCCCTCGCTCGCTCCGCCGCCTCCTTCAGTGAGAGGACTTCCTCGCTGAAGGAGATCATAGTCTGCCAGGCCTCTTTGCTACCGACCATGGATAGAACCACGGCCGGCAGCGAGAGGTCTCCTCCGACAACGGAGACTAGGTGCCTCCGCTGCTGGTCCCATGCCGGGCATTCTGCCAGCGTATGCTGGGAGGTATCCTCCGGGCCACCACAGTGGTGACAAGAAGGCGTCGCCTCTCTTCTAGCAACGTTGCACAGATATCTGCCGAAGCAACCATGCCCCGACAGAATCTGCGCAAGTCGGAACGTAACCACGCCCTTCCCGCGTCGGCACCACTGCTCCAGGACCGGCCTGATGGCCCGGATGGTGTGCGCGCCGGCGATAGGCTCAGTGAGCCTCTCGGTCCACCGAGCTATTGCGACTCTTTGCGCCGTGCGGCGCACTTCCTCCGGCAGGGGACCAGCAACGCCCCAACCCCAACCCCCGCCAACCCCACCAACCAAACCGCCAGATTAATACATATCCGTTATCGGAGTCACGTGGGGAATATACATTGGCAATATCTCACGCGCTCCAAAAATCTCTTGGGCACCCCTACCATATTAAATCGCTAGTTTTGTTATTAATAAGGAATAAATTGGGCCACAATAAAAAAGGATAAATAAAAATTTAAATACGGAGTTCTATTTGCAAATGGGGTACAAAGTTGTACCAATAATTTCGGAGTAAAACTTTTGGAAGTTTATGATTTTGAATATTCACATTTTTGGCTGTGCTTTTATAGTCCATTAGGACAAACGATTTTAATAAGTATAGTTATTAGTTGATTAGTTTATTTTTATCCATAAAATATAAAATAATAAATAAATTTAAAAAAAATCAAATATCAGCACTCAAGATTTTTTTTTTTTTTTTTGGTATGATTTTCACCTTTATCTACTGGAGTATGTTCTAAATTTTAGTTTACATTAGATAGTTGGGTTCGAAAAAGTTCCCCTTCAGATTTACAGTCTATAATCCATAATAATATAAATTAATACAAAAAAATATCAAGATTCACACTATATTTAATACCTAGACACACTATTCAAACTTCTGTGGGTGTACATAATTTTAAATTACGTAATATAATTTATCGTTTATGTTTTTTGTCACAAGATTATATTTTACATGGAGTCATGGACTTATGGTTATTATGTAAACATCTTATGGTTATAAGTTTATCTGTAGAGAGATAATATTTTCTTAATAAAAACAAAGCAATTGAAATTTATAGTTAATAATAAATATTAATATAGTGGAATACCATTTATGTACTAGTAACAAATTGAATAAAAATAACGGTTTTTCTTTATTATTTGTATATAGGATAGCTTTTGTATCAACTGATGGTAAGCAGAGAGGAGGTTGAAGAAAGAAAGACAGAAAGACATTTATTCACTGCAAGAAGGACAATAACATGACATTGTACATAAGAAACAACAACAAAATGAAGACGGAGTTTGGTTGCCTGTTTATGATTTATGAAGATTTTTAAGTTGTATGTTTTAGGGAATACTGAAGAAGGGAGAGAATTCTAGTCTCTCGCTGTGCACATAACAAAATTAGACACTAAGTGCTTTGTGCTAATAGTTACCTATTAAGGAAAAAATAAATAGGGAACAAATGTTTATATTATTAAGATACATGTATATATAAGTATGTATATATTTTGTTATATTTTTTTAATTACTCGAATTTTTTCTTTGGTGTACTTATAATTTTTAATATGTCTATGTCTAATAGGCTATTATTAGACATAGACATAGACAAAATAATTGAAAATAAATTTAGGCTACAATTTGCAATGATAGTAGGCAGTCACAAAAAGTTTTTAAATACTAAAATAAAATAATCAAACGTCATAAATTAAGATTGGAGGTACCCATTCAATTAAAACTAAGTCGTAGGTACTTCTTATATTAGTGTTGTTAGAATAGTTGGAAACCTTGATCTACTAATCCTATGAAAGTACTTATGGAACACATGATGTGATCAAATGTAAGAATAAAACGATTTGTTTGCGACCTTTATGTGGCTACGAATGTTGAGAAATATTGTAGGTAATATATTAATTTAAAAAATACTTTTCTTTCTGAATCCTAAAATGCACTCAAAACAATTACATAATGAACGAATCAGAAAAAATAAGTAGATACACGTTTATATTTCTGACATAGTGGAGGAAAATAGAAATAATTTAATATTTAAATTAAATAGTAGTCCAATAATATTATTTGTAAAAATAAATTTGAGGAATAAAATTAAAAAAAACAATTTATGTAAATATTACGATACATAAGCGTAAACACTTACCAATAGGAGAAAAATTATGGACGTTACTATTCTAAAAAAGATCGTATTATATTTTTAGTTAATGTATTTGCGTTTAAATTCCTATCGCATTTTTAAAACGATGTTTTATCTTATCTTATAACATAGAATAAAAAATTATAAATGTCGAGTCGACAACTGATAAATTATATACTCTGTGTATATATAAACCAAAGATATAAACAGATTCAATGACGAATATCTACTATTTACTTTGTGACAGCCATATATACTAGTGATGTGCCGGATCGTTAAAAATGTATAATTACAATTATACATTTTTAACGGATATACATATCCGCAAATACGGATACGGATACGGATCTTAACTTTCTTACTAAATAGGTGTCACTGCGCGTGACCTTGAAACTATATTTGACGCCCGCCACTTGAGGCTTGCATTATAAAGGTGCCAAATGTTTGTTTTTAAGAAATAAAAATGATTAATAGTTTTTCATTGCTACCTAATCACCTGTATGTAGAATTATAGTTATGAATAAAAAAATAATGAGGTAAAATATCCGTAAAAAGACCCGCACAAAAAGTAACGGATACGGATACGAATCTTTCTTCACCGTCGGATATCCGCAGACACGGATATCCGGCACATCACTAATATACACATACTTTTACTTGTTTAAATGTGAACAATTTCTTATATGTATTTTTAATTTCTTCATCAACGGACGGGTATTACTTCGTATAAGGTTGGCAGCACTGGCAGATGCTTATGTAAATTCATTTAATGAATCATTGATTGTTTTCAAATAATGGAGCCATTTTGCCCGCTCTGGTGCAATTTTATCGCGCAACGTGTACAAGGAAATAACACGTATTTCTTTTCTTAAGATATGTGCGTTGCAATGGTCTAGTTGGTTTTTTGCGAATATCATTATTTATAACCCGGAGCCAATATTTCAAATTCATTATTACATGGAGCTATTAATTCTACATCAGTTAGTGCTTTTGCTTTTGCATTATTTGTAACTTCACCTGGCCAGGGTTACGAAGGTATTCTGTGGGTATTTATTCCTCTCGCTAGAGAGTATATTATGTTAATTGATTTATTCCATATTCTTATCCTGTGTACTCATGTACGTATTTTGTACTGTGGTGGTGGGACTCTGTGTGTTAACTAACGTGTTTGTTTATTATTTTGTAAAATTTGTATTTGCTTTGCTTGCTCCAAATCCAAATTAAATAAATTTGTTGAATACATTATTGGATGTATATTATATACATTTCGTTCATATTTGCGTGATGAATTGAATAAAAGTCACTTCACATCAGTTATTATATTTAATTGAACAAAGTACTTAATTGTTTCTATATAGACCAAATCGTTTTAAAGTGGAGGAAGTTTCTTATTTTCAGCAAACTTTAAAATGAGTAATGTACTACCCGACATTAACAAGTGTTGTCGCACTTGTTTGACCGAGGCCTCAAGTAATATGGTTGATATATTTGGGGAAACAAATGGCTATAATTTGGCTGATATGTTATCTTTCTGTACCCCAATAAAGGTAAATTAATATTTTCTGAATTGAATACAGTATCTCTTTTTAGATTTATTAATATTTCATTACTTTGTAAACTTTTTTTTATTAAGGTTATATTATTTTTTTATATTAACAGATTTATGGTCTTCTTGAAGGTAACTGTTGCGTGTAACACAAGCAACACGACAGGTACTGTAAGTGCTCATAGAAGGATTAAGATCCCTTCCTTATCCCTTAGGATAAGGAAAGCATAGGGAAATGGGTTCTGGTAACCTTAACTTTCACTCTCAGATGCACTACAGCATACATGCTTTTATTTCACAGTGGTATTCTATTTCACAGTCGCTGCTACCAAATGACTAAACTAATTTAATCTCTTACAATTATAAGTAGTTTGAAGTATCAATACCATTTCTAGAACTACAAACATTATACAATGGTTATTCAACATTACATTCCATTAGATAATCACCCAACCTTTTGTTAGTTCATAGCAGCACCACTTTTCAGCTACAAACTATAACCAATAATTTAAACTTTATTTCTATTTTTATAGATAGCCAAAGAGGATTCACTACCGCAAAAACTGTGCTATAAGTGCTATGATTGTCTTATAAATTTCTATAACTTTCGGAAATTAGCTGTAGAAAATGATGTAAAATTGCACACTCAACTGAACGCTAATAGAAATGAAACATTTCAATTCAAAATTGAAATTTGTGATATAAAATCTGAAAGTAATATTGAAACAAATATTGATTATGATTCCACAGAACAAGAATTTGATGAATGTAAAGATGGGGATCAGCAATTAGATTTAGTTGTAGATAATGAAAATGTTATGGTAACATCTGCAAAATTCAGTTGTGATATTTGCAAAAAGAAATACAAGCAACATTCACAACTCGAGAGGCATATGTTAAAACATGGACCAACACACATTAATTTAAATAGTTTTGAGCAAAAAACAGGGTTCATGTACCACAATGATGAAACTAATGCATTTTTATCGGAGCTAGACCAAAATGAAAACCAAAAATTCCAATGTGATACCTGTTTTGTTAATTTCAAATCTATGAACTCATTGTCAGCACATAAAAAAGTTCACACAATGAAAGGAAGAATATTGGCATGCTCGCACTGTGGGAAAGTATTTAGAAAATTGAGCCATTTAAAAAGGCACGAGTTGATTCATGACATTAATAAGCCATTCAAATGTAATTCATGCTCAAAGTCATTTGTATCGGAACTACTTTTAAAGGAACACTTAAACAAACATAACGGGGTGAAGTCTCACAGATGTCTGGTAACATCTGCAAACACTGTAAAAGACAAACATGTAAGTGCAAAATTCAGTTGTGATATTTGTAAAAGGAAATACAAGACACATTCACAACTCGAGAGGCATATGTTAAAACACGCATCAACTCATAGTAATTTGAATAGTTTTGATAAAAAAACAGAGTTCATGACACACGTGACGTCACACAATGATGAAACTAATGCATGTTTATCAGAGCTTGACCAAAATGAAAATCGAAACTTCAAATGTGAAACCTGTTTTCTCAATTTTAAATCTCTAAACTCATTGTCAGCACACAAGAGAGTGCACACAATAAAAGGAAGAATATTGGTATGCTCGCATTGTCAGAAAGTATTTAAAAAATTGAGCCATTTAAAAAGGCATGAGTTGATTCATGACATTAATAGGCCGTTCAAATGTAATTTATGCCCAAAGTCATTCACATCGGAACTACTTTTAAGGGAACACTTAAACAAACATAACGGGGTGAAGTCTCACGCATGTCCGTTGTGTAATAAAGCTTTTGCTCACATGTCCACATTGAATACTCATATAAAAACTCACAAGAAAGAGAAACATTACTTATGTTCAACTTGTGGGAAGAGGTTCGATTCAAGCAATAACTTGAAACAGCATTTGAACAGGCATTTGGGCCTCAAATTGTTTGCTTGCATGTTGTGTCCGAGGAAATTTGTCACTAAAGGTATGTATGAAAAGGTAGCTCTTGATGACTTCCTTTGTATTGCCTAGATACTTATAAAGGAGGTCCATTATGTATTTTTATTATGTACTAGCAATTCGCCCCCGACTTCGCATGGATGCAATTGGACTATTAAAAAAAATATAAAAATTGTTTTTATTACTAGAAACTGCTGGTTTTTTTTTCACCACTTCTTTATTTCAACTATAATTTTGATTTGTTAGTAAATTATCCTGGACTAACAATTAAATTATTAAATTAAAAATATTTTATACTAGCTGATGCCCGCGACTTCGTCCGCGTTGAACGATGAATGGTACCCTTAAGTCCTTTCTGGTGTCCCAGACAACGTGTATGCAAAATTTCTTGGTGATTCATGGTTCAATAGTTTTTGCGTGAAAGCGTAACAAACAAACTCACATTCACATTTATAATATTTGTGAGGATATCTAAAGTTATATCCAAAGTTGTCAGTCGACCTTGCCAGGAATTGAATCCCGGAAAAACTCTAGAACAAAGCGTTAAGGCATGAGCCTTAACCACTCATGCAACCAAAACTCCATCCAAAGATGTATTCTTAATTAGGGACTTTGTGGAAATGTGGGTTTGGCCCCTTTCGTTCATATTCAGGCACTAGTTTAAATCCAGCTCATTGATGGTTTTCAGGTGAGCTTGGCTCTCACAACATCACACACACAGGCGAAAAGAAGCACTCGTGCGATGAATGCGGGGCCACATTTACGAAGAACAGTTCCCTACGTAAGCATAAGCTTGTACATCTCGGCATCAAACCGCATCAGTGTGAGAAGTGTCAGATGAGGTAATATTTTTATGTCTTAGTTTCAATATAAAGCACCATATATATCATGTACTGCACATGTATGTATAATATGAATATCAATATGTAGTTTCCAATGTGGTCCAATCCAAGTTGGTCCAAAGTGGAGGTACTTCATTTCGTTAATTTATTAGATGGCGCTCTATAAACACTAACTACAGCATCATCGGATTTGGTATCGGCATCGTGCAGCGAATAAAGACTTCTCGGCAAATGTGCGCAGAATTCTATTTTTAGGTGTTTGAGGGGGCAGAGGAGCGTGAGCGGCTGAGTCTACCAATAACGTGTCGGCACACGTTATTGGTAGACTCAGTCGCTCTTCAAGTCTTCACGTCCCGCACTTCGTTCGCGCGTCTCGAGTCTCTTTTGGTACTGTTGCGTACAGATTGTTTTATCGTATTAGTAATACGTCATGGTGAATAAATGCCTAAAAAAACGTTCTTCTTCGACATCGCACGGTGATTTTATGGAAGGAATATCAACACTGCCTGTAATGTTAAGTTAGTGAAGTGAAAAATTACGAAGTAAGAAAAAAATAAATTCATTTCCTTTAGCAATTTTGTGCGCAATTGTACACAAGTGTTGCCTTCAAACCTTAATAAATATAATAATTCAGGTATATAAAAGTTTACCTCAATATCGTGAACATGCACTTTATAAACCTATACAAAATTTAATATATATTTCTATGTTTCTAAACAATTAATTACTATTTGGCTTGCTTTTGCCTGTAACTTTGCTTGGAATTCGGATATACCTAGTTAAAAATTTCAAGATAAAATTGAGTGAGTAACTTTGCTTACATGTTAAATGGGTTAAAGTAATGTTTCTTTTTAACCTCGAGACGCCCTACGTGAAAATGAAAACGAAATGCGTATTGTATTATGTTATAATTATAGTTTTTTATTATACTCAATCTTTCCAGATTCACGTGTAAGGCCCATTTAAAGAGGCATTATCGTATCCATACTGGTGAGAAGCCATACCAATGTGATATTTGTTCGCGAGCATTTGCACAGAGCAATGATCTGGTGAAACATAAGCGGGCACATTTGGGTGATAAACTGTACAAGTTAGTATATATATTTATTAGTTTCCTCCATTACCTATTCCTGTCTTCTTCTTTTTGTGCTTCTCCATCACTGAAGGTCCGCAGACAATTTCTCTTAAATCTCTCCTTGTCTAATTAAGGGTGGGTTTCACCGTAGGCTTGGTTATTGTTACAGTCAAAGTTAACTTTAGCGGTAACTTTAATGGTGCAAGTCGAAATGAACAATTGCATGTTGCACCATGATATTGTTCGTCACTGTCAAACTTAAAGGGGTTAAGTTAAAGGGGGCATTATAAAATAATGTAATTTTCCTAGGTTGTTGTATTAATATATTTTTTTAATGTGCCAACATTCAAAGTCACCTGTCACAGTTAACTTTACTGTAACAATAACAATAACCAACCAATATCGAGCGGTTATTGTTATCGTTAAGTTATGCTTGTTGTGCTTTGGACTTGACGGACCTGTTTTGGAAAACTAAGACAAATTATAGACTTGACTGACTAGTCTCGGGATCTGCTACTTATGATTTTTAATTTCAATTTAGCCTTTTTTATTTAAAAAAAAGGCTATTACAAATTGCTATTTTTACTAATGACACAGGCAAAATCATCTGTGAAGATCTGATGGAGCTAAAACATTAAAAGAGAAGAAGTTATGACGTCATTTTAACCGTTGTAAAAATGGTGCAATGCATATTAACTATGCTTAACCGAACATTTAGTGGTCGGTTTGGATATGGTTACCGTTAAAGTTAGATGGTGCAACCCACCCTAAGAAAATGTTATACATAAGTTTACTCATTGTTTCAGGTGTGACCAATGTACGGAGAGTTTTCGTTTAAAAACTGAACTACGGTTTCACCTATCGAAACATTTCATTGCTTCTCAAATGGCAACACTTAATATAAGCGATACATACAATACTAATTCAGATGGAGGCGCCGCCGTATTGAATCAGGAGAAAAATAGTAAAATGGATATTAGTGTAGCGACCACTAGTGAGGTTATGGGAACAAAGTTAGTGTAATATTTGTTGAAAAATGTATTTAAATAGTAATTCATTCAGTATGTGCTATGCTATGTGCACTTTTTTGAGATCCAAACATTTCGACCTTAGTGAATTCACTAGTTCTATCTTATATCGTATAATAAATAGCTACATATTTGTCTACGACCTCTTAATACAATATGCTATGTGATGTGCAGCAGCACATGTTATGTTATGTTATATGTAAAATTTGATTAATTATCAAAATAATAATAATTATAATAACTTTATTTCAGACACATGTCCATAGCTTTGAAAAGTTATGTTAAAATGGACATTTTTTTTAAAAAAAAAAAAAAAAAAAAGCCATTTACATATTATACAAAAATTAATAAATAGACCCTTAAATTTTCATGCTTAAAAGACAAATAAGTTCTAATATCAAACTCAAGGAAAACAAAATGAACAAAATCCGCCCTCTCTTTGTATTAGTATAGGTTTCTGTATATTCTATAGTGTATGTTAAAGGACATAGTTCCAAACCAGGTCATTGTTTTTTTGTAACTCATACTTTGGAGAATTTGCTAATAAAAGTGACGACATTTTTTCGATTGTTATTAAAAAATAATTGCGAAGACTTCTTTTTTCTAAACAGTTCTTGATAACGTATAAATGAAATAGTTTAAGTGTGTACTGAACTGAATATAAATATTAAGTTTTAATAAATATTAGTTATTAAAAATGTGGTTTCTTTTAGTTCGTACCCTAGTAAAAATATAACATACCTATTCTAACCTTAATGTACTTTCACTTAACAGGGTTTAAAAACTTTTAGTGCATATTAACTACGTATATATTAAATTAATATACAGTCCAAAATTAGGTAGAACCAACTGAAGGTCAATCGTCGAATTTATCTCAGCTCAACTCGGAATCGAGAAGCTACGATACATCTTCTCGTCCGAAATTCCTCAGTCTCAAAACAAAAGCTTTCGGTCAATTTGTGACCATATGGCGCTGAAATGTGATCTCTAACTATCGGCTTTGTAAGAAAGCTCCACGAACTCTGGAGAGGCTATGCTCGGGGTTACACTGAGTGATATCAGAAATAAGGAAATCCCTAGACGTATTAACATCGCAAAACTTAATGGGCTCTGACCTTGAGCGGTTCGTTCGTTTTCGCATGTAGAATTGCGAATAATACGGCGGACCTGGGCCCCTAGCCAAGAGCAAACCAATGCAAATGGGAGCGTTGCATTTTACGATACGATAGAAAATAAAGCCCGGTGATTGGTTGTAGTAACGCCCACATAAAATTTTTACCAATCACTGGGCTTTATTTTCTATCGTATCGTAAAACGCAACGCTCCCGTTTGCATTGGTTTGCTCTTGGCTAGGAGCCCTTCTCTGCTTTCTCTCGTACAAAATAATGTTATCATTGCGTCTCGCTTATTCACTGGCTCCTCCACCCCCCGTCGCAATACCTCACAAACAGTCTCAAAATCGGTTACAGCGCATATTTGACACGTGACATCGCCAGAGCCCATTAGGTTTTGCGCCGATTATATGAAATTAAGAGAATGGTAAGTGGAAGATAGTACGGATAGCCTTGGGCCGCTGAGCCGCTGAGGTCGGAAGGTTCTCGAGAGGAGGTTACGTACCGGCAAGCGCAGCTAAGGACGTCCAACTATGTAGATGGGACAGACGACCTGATAACAATAAAAAAAGTAGTAACCATTATGTAATACTTTCCTAATTTCTGTCATTACGTTAGACATGAAGATATGATCCAGAACCTGGCTGTAGTCCTGTGGGGAGTTTTTTTTTCAGGAAAGTTTAGTAGGAGTCATAGTAATTATATCGTAGTATCGTAGTAATTTTTTTTTCCTTAAGACACCTATCGAGTGAGAATCAAATAAAAGCTCATCGAGATGAGCTGATTGCAAAATTATTCAACCACATCATAAACTTCGACCAGTTGTTTCGTAAACAATAAACGTTTTGAATTTTCCTGTCAGGAAGAGCCCAAACTCAGTGTGGCCATTCAGAATTGTAATTTTCATACAGTATGATCTTCCAGTAAATGTACATACCTATTGGTCCGTCTACCTGTTCGTTACACTTCATTGAAAAAGAAAAGTTTCCTTGGGAAGGAGAGATTACAAAATTACGCATAATACAAAATGCAATTTAGTTTACACTTATTTTAAAGTGTTAATTAAATTTATTAGTATTATATCGTATTTATAGGTTCATATTAGTATTTATAGGTCATCAGCTAACACTTAACATTAGGAAGCGCATACGCAAGGTGTTGTTTCAATACTTATTGCCCACCGACCACTGACATACAAATAATAAAGATTCGCTGTTCCTATTGTCATGGCAGTAAGGTTCAAAATGAGTGAATTTGAACGCGGAACAAGCAAATAGTGTCGTAGAACAGTGGTGAGAGAAGGAAGCGTAGTAGGGACGTTGTTGGACGCGAAAACGCGCGTAAGACGCACGCGCCAAAACTTTCGAATTTCGAACGGTCGAATCGTTTTTTTTTCTGTGCATGGATTACGATTAATTTCGGTAAGTTATCATTACTATAAAAATATAAATGAAGTCAACTAATTTGAAATAAACTATTTAAAATTAAATTTCGGTTTATTGTTTTTGTGCTTTACTTATTCATTAATTATTAATAAATTAATGGTAGGGATGCTTTGCTTTCGTTGCTGAATGCGGCAATTAATTTGTACAGGGCCGAAAATAAAGCAAATCTAAATTAAGTAAACATTTTGTAATTTAGTTTAGGTAATTAGCTCATAATAAATATTCATTATTAATTAAAATGAATATTGATTAAAATATTGGACTTTTTTCCATTAAAATTAATAGTAGGTCGCTCTATTTTCGTTGAATGGGGCAATTAATTTGTACAGGGCTTTTTCAAATTTACTTTAGGTAATAAGCTCATAATAAATTATTAGTTATACATATTAATTAAATGAATATTGGTAAAAATATTTGTTTCGTAATAAATTAATTGCATTCTTGGTTTACTTTCATTGTTGAATGCTGCAATTTATTTTTGTACGGACCCGAAAGTTAAGGAAGTTTATGCTTTTTGAAATTTAGCTTAGTTAAAACATAATAAATGATTAGTTACTTATATTTATTAAAATAATTGAATTAATTAATATGATATTAATTAAATGGTTGAAATATTTGTTTTTTTTTTTCGTAATAAATTAATTGCTTTACTTTCGTTGCTGGATGCGGCAATTAAATTGTAACGGGCCGAAAGTTAAGCAAGCAAGTTTAAATTAAACATTTTGAAATTTAGATTAGTTAGTTCATAACAAATTATTTCTCAACTAAAGAGTTGACTAAAACAAGAATTCCGTGGAGCTATGTCAAGTTGAGACACACTTTAATAGGCGACAACAGCGGATAGATACTTAGACTGATAACTTAGGTATTGCATTAGAAACTTAAGAGACTATAAAAATTTCAAAATTGCATGTAATTCTTAAGATTTACTACGATGATTGTGAGACACATTTAAGTTAAGTAGGTAATGGCAATAATTTTATTAATGTGAAAGAAGGTTTTATGTCTTCAAACGTATACCTATATTCTTTTTTTAAAATTCATTAATTTTTTCATTGTGTTTAATTTTTTGCCCTACCTATGACTGTGTGACCTACTCTTGTGTAATGTAGGAAAAAACATTGAAGTCCTAAATGAAGTGATAGTTTTAGATGTTAAAAATTTGAAAATAATTTTTTAGTTTTTCAAATTTTTTTTTATTTATTAAACCAAATTTATTAAATTGACAAAAACTAGAGACTTGAAGCTACAATTTCCTGTTTTAATAACCTCTGTACGACCATTTTCTTCGAAGTTACAGCCTGTTGAAAATCATCAAAAATTTGGATTTTTTTTAAAGTATATCCTTTAATTGTTGCTTTTAGTGTATATTAACTATTTTATTAGTGGCGGTTATGCAATCAGCCACAGTTTTACGAATTTTTAAATGTGGCACTACTGACGTTCACGGTCGGGTGTCACCCCTAAGCGGGTGACACCCGGTGCGGGCCGCCCCCACCGCCCCCCCTTGCTACGCCACACTTGTTGGAATTATACCTTTATGTACGCCACTGTACACAACACATAAAGTTAATATTGTTACGTCCATCATGTATCATGTCATGGTCCAGTGCAGCAACACAATTATACCAACTTACATGACTGTCTCCAAAACAATGACCTTGAACTTATAAATTTTTCTATACGAATACGAAATGTTTCTTTACCAAATAAAGAAGTGATTACTTAAAAGATCATTTTGCTCTCCATTAAACTGTCTTAACAATGATAAATGATTCTAATTAATGCGTTAATAAGTAGGTAAACTTTGTGTAACTTATATGGATTTATATGATATTGTAAACGTAGTTTTAGAAGGAATTAAAAAATAAAAACTTAACTATACTTAAATCATGAAATTTTGCATACACGTTTACGTTTACGTGATACTGAAAATAACTTGCGGTATCTTTCATAAAAAAGTACTGAATTAAAAATTTAAAAATAAAAATGCAACGCCTGATAAAAATATACGAGCAAATAAAATAAACAGTAAGCAGGACATTTTTAAAAAATTTATTAATAGCTGTTGCACGCGACTTTGCCCGACTAAAAGCTTCCTCGAAAACCACTCTATCCATTGGTGAAAACAGCATGAAAATCGGAGCAGTAGTTTTTCAGTTTATCGCGAACAGACATAGGTATAGACAGACAGACGCGGCGGAGGACTTTGTTTTCTATACATAATATTATAAAGAGGAAAGATTTGATTGTTTGTTTGTTTGTATAGAATAGGCTCCGAAACTACTGGACCGATTTGAAAAATTCTTTTACCATTAGAAGCCGACATTATCTGTGATGAACATAGGCTACTTTTTACCGCGGGAAAATGCTTCATTCCTACGGTAAAACTTGTAATAGGACAACGGGTAGTAAGAATTATCCTTCCGTACTTATCTTTTTCACATAACTTCTAAACGGCTGAACCGATTGGGTTGAAATTTTATATGGGTATTTCGATGATTTCACAGACACGAATGTATTATATTATATAAAGTTACGCGGACGAAGTCGCGTGCAACAGCTAGTATAATATAAAATAGCCATGTTACTCGTTGATAAAGTAACTCTCTATAGGTGAAAGATTTTTTAAAATTAAACTAGACTACTAGTAGTTTTGACTTTATTCATTATAAACTTACAAATCTTTTCTCTTTATAATATTGTTATAGAAATAGTCAAGTTTTATCATGATGACACGCCATACCTGCACGTTCACACCTACTAGCCTCGTAATATTTGGCTTAGCTGTAGGAAACGTGTATAAACTGGTTATTTATGTAATGTGTCTATGACCTACGTTACGTCTGTACTGGTATTCGATTATTAAATCTTCGATACCGTTAATATCTAAACGGTTACAGCTGTACAATATTTGATTTCGGAATAAAAAAAATAACTAGGCAGCTCTTGCCAGCGACGGCATCTGCGTTGCTGGCAAGCGTTGCCTTTATTAGATACCAGCTGTTGCCCGCGACTTCGCCCGCGTAAACTTGTAAATTATATAGTAAAACCTTCCCCGAGAACCACTCTATCCATTGATTAAAAACAGCATGAAAATCGGTGCAGTAGTTTTTGAGTTTATCGTGAACAGACAGAAAGACACACGCGGCGGAGGACTTTGATTTTGTAATATGTAAGGATAAAGTATATAGGTGAATTTTATTATATTAAGGTTTTTAGGCGACACTTGTGGGGGAATCGGCGCATGTGTACAATTGTGCACAAAATTGCTAAGGAAAATGAAATTTGTATTTCTTATTTCGTAATTTTTCACCTCACTAACTTAACATTACAGGCAGTGTTGATATTCCTTCCATAAAATCATCGTGCGATGTCGAAGGACAACGTTTTTTTTAGGCATTTATTCACCATGTCGTATTTACTAATACGATAAAACAATCTGTACGCAACAGTACCTAAGAGATTCGAGATGCGCGAAGGAAGTGCGGGAGGGGAAGAGCAACTGAGTCTACCAATAACGTGTCGGCACACCGACGCGTACCCGCCCCTCACTTTCCTCTGCCCCCTCAAAGACCTAAAAATAGAGTTCTGCGCACATTTGCCGAGAAGTCTTTATTCGCTGCACGATCTATACATGACGTAAAATATTTTCATGATGAGTAGAAAAACGTAAACAAACAAACTCACTTTCGCATTTTAATGTTAGTTAAGATTTACCATTTATAACACAAGTAAAGTCTCATAAATATATATTACTAGCTATTGCCAGCGACTTCGTCACCGTAACTTTGAAAAATATAGCCTATGCGCTCTCGCTGATAATGTAGATAAGGGAAAGAAATTTTTAAAATCTGTCCAAGCCAAACAAAAAAAGTCACGAAAACGTCAGAGATTTTTTATCTTTGTGTTATAAGTTTAATTTTTTTTGATACATTGTTTTGATTTTGATACAAACATTTTATTCCTATTTCTATTGCCTTAACGAGCTATTTTCCTTTGAATAGCAATAGAAAACATAAACAAAGTAGTATTTATTGTCGTCGTTTGTGAGGTCGTTTAGATCGTGGATTAACTACAAATATGTATGGACTTTTATGGTACTACGATTACCATCCATTTTGTTTAGTTATTATACTAAATATTGTAAATATTTACAGAGTAAGTTTAAAGTGAAGTCGCTTTCGGCGTCTATCTGTTTATCTAATTTTGATGCATTTTCACCATTTTCATTAGTTACGTAGCTTTCCACAGAAGGTTTACTTGTATAATAAAACCTAATTATATGTAAAATTTTATGTCATTAAAAAAAAATTGCAAATATTCGCCGTAAATGTCCGCGTCTGTCTGTTTCTAAACTACTAACTAAGTTAGTTCTAAACCACTCAACGGATCATATGGTTTTTACTAATGGAAAAACGGATATTAAAAACGGTTAAAAATTGAAACAGCTTTCTAGGTAATCATTACTTTGTTTGTGTAATTTATCAATCAACGATATTATACGTGTAATTTATAATATTTATGGCAGTATTAAATAGTAACTTCTCACATCCCTATGTCATATAATACGTACAAGCTATAATTAAAATGATAAACCTATGTGCAATTAGACCATTATTGTTCGAATTTCAATGTAGATTATTTTTCTCCTGGGCACTTTTGTGCTAAACCGCATAGTTTTCGAAATATTTAAGAAAAACTGATAAAACCCAACTTCTCGCCCCTCTCCTTCCCAAACCCAGCGTTAAAAATGGTGTAACTTTTTACCAAACTATAATTGGACTGTATGTATAGAACAATTTGGAGCTAGAATGAGCTAGAATGAACTTTGAATGTTGGCGTTTGGTTGTTTTTTGAGCTAAATGCAGCATACCAATTCAGCATGCTCTTATTTCGTGGTGGTCTTTTGTAAGGGGGTGTTTATTATTTTTTCTTATTTTGTAAGAGTGAAATACAGTGTCCTGCACAACAAAAAATCTAATAAATCAATCAAAATTTGCCAATATTGCACGAAGAGACGGACACGACGACATACTGACCTCATTTTCAATTTTGTCCGCAACCGTCGAAGCGTTGTAAAATAAATCTCTTTCAAGAGTTCAAGTATGATGAGTAGATTTCGTAACATTTATTTTAAATATATTATATTTTTAAATAAGCGACATTGTAGACTTCATAATTAGCATTAAAATTACAAATATTATCTACAAATCTATTGCATATTATAAAACCCTTACTGTCTGTCTGTCTGTTCGAGATAAACTCAAAAACTACTGCACCGATTTTCATGCTGTTTCCACAAATGGACAGAGTGGATCTCGAGAAAGGTTTTAGTATATAATTTACATAGTTACGCAGGCGAAGTCGCGGGCAGCAGCCAGTTATTTTATAATTCATTATAAGTATTATATGGATTATAAAATAAATTCGAATTGTACATACTAAATAACAATATTTGTATTGTAAAATGTAACATTTCATATTATATAATAACTTGCGTAAAGAATTTAACGAAATGTGTTATTTAATGTGTAAATTTCGTGACCCTGGCTTTAATTCTGATGTAAGCTCGACAGCATTTTATTAAATAATTATAAAATGGAACACGAATATTTAATATATAATAACTGTTGCCAAATAAGGATGTTGTTAACTGGAATCGATAAAATTCGATCGTAAAATTTATAGTATTAAATTAAATATTGAGCAATGAGTAAGTATGTATATTTGCAAACAAGGCGTTCGTGAAAAGTGGCTCTTGAGGTCATCGTGATAAGACAGCGAGAATAAATTGCGACACCTTGACCGTCTTCAATTTTCGCGTGTGCAAACATTTGCTTGTTAGGGAAAACTGCGTTGAGACTTGAGGTATTATATAATCATGTGTAAGATGGTTGCGTTTTTACAATCTACACTACTGTTCAAACACTGTCAAAAATAAACATAAGTACTTACCTATTTTGTGGTCTGTCTGTGCCTTTGCAGTAATGATATATCATCATAAATAATATAAACATAATGAAATCGTAAACGAGCCTGTTCAGTGTTATTAAGAAAAAAATCAAATTTTTTTTTTCAAAAAAAATCAATTTGTATGGTGATGTAGAGGTAAAAAAAAATAGTTGTTTGACATATTGGCTTGACTTTACTGATCTAATTCTGAGGCTAGATCTAGAAGATTGCTAGTTCTAAGACTAACAGACTTTATCCTGTGGTGGGCGCGCAAACTTTGGAAATTTATCCCTTATGAATTTTGTAGAAATACATCCCCTTGATGTTGATTGCGTCTTTAGGCGGCGGTAGCCACTCAGCCTCAAGTGGACCTTCGCGCTGTCTACTATGCTTTATAATATAAAAACCACGTATTTCAAAGCTACTTTCCTAAGCTAAGCTAAAAACCTATTTCAAGTCGACTGTCACTGCTAATCCCCTTAATTTCTACATAAAATATAAAATAAACTATATAGCTGGCGCCCGCGAATTCGTCCGCGTTGAAAAAGAAAAAAGTAGCCTATCCTGTGTCCTGTACGTCTAAATGTTTATTTACGAAGTTTCATGAAAATCAGTTAAATAGTTTAAGAGTTATGGAGGAACATACATGTACAATACCTATAGATACAGATTTATTATTACAGACTTACAGATTCGCCGGAGTTCACAATAAAAACTATCCTATCTTTTAAGTTAGACCAAATTACACATAGTTACGAAGTTTTATCAAAATCGGTTCAGTAGTAAACGAGTTCATTGGCCTCAAACATGTGACACGTAATTTTTATATACTCGTATAAACTTACAGATATTTTATTTACTTTACGAAAGCATTGCAAAATGAATGCTGTTTGTTTTCGCGAAAACATTCAACAGGTCTTTAAATTGTACCTTACATAATCTATTCAAGTTTACACATCTCTTGTTTTTTTGTTGCAACCTTTGCGATGTTTTAGTTTAGAACAATCCATTCTTGTTTTATTCACGAAGCCGTGAAATATCGGGTACCAAATTGCCGTCAAAGTGTCTTAGCGTCACACAGTCGTAGTCGAATTCAATGCAAGGCAAAAACAACGCTTCAAACAGACTTTCACTAAAGAGGTTTTTTTTTGCAGGCAATCTGGGCACCGAGGAAGAGAACACTTTACTGTGCATTCTTTTAAGAGACAGTGCTGTGATTAATCATAATAGTGTTCGACTGTGTCCAGTGTTTCTTTAATCTTCGTATTAAATATTTGAAAATTCGTTCAGTGTTGTGTTTTTGAAAAAATAAATGAAAATGGTGAGTAATTTTTTATTGAGATTTTAACATAGCCAGTATGTAATATGTAACATAGCAGACTGTAATATAAAATAAAGGGAATGTCCAAGTTCATTCCCCTATCCCTAAATGCTAACAAGGTTTTCATCGCATTTAATGCTCTCAAGACTTTGCTTATGTTAAATGGGCGACGGTGACCACCTACCATGAATCGTTGCATAAAAATGTAATGATTAATTTACATAATACATACGCTATAATAGCAAGATACGAGTCTAAAATTAGGTACAATCAGATTACATTCGTCATTCTTAATCATATTATGCTCTGTGATGCATAGTACAGTCGGGTTAAGAAAAGGCTCGTCACCTTAAAGTCGACATTTGCTTGCACCAGGGCAAGCAAATGTCAGTCATGCCAAAATTTCATTTCAAACGTCTGACAGTTGTCTGCTTAGTGCTTTGGTTTCAAAGGGTATTAAGAGTCTACGACTTGATATAGGAATGAATTTGAAAACTGACGAAGGTTTTCGTACCCAGACTTTACATAACTGCAGGTATTTCTGTCAAATAACTCATTTATGTTCACGGAGAGTATGTCAGCCTTGCTCAGAGGTCCGCTAATGTTCTGATGCATTATGTTTATACAATTACATATATACGAAAAAAAATTTCTTGAATTAGAGGTCAGAATTAGTATTAAAGCCAATCCAATTATTGTGTTCAGTATTAAAATTTATCACTGTCTGAGTGCCTTTATGTTCAAACAATGATTTCTTTGCTTCTATGGCAGCTTTTTGCTTTTCTGCTTTACATTCTCTAAACTTCAGTAATTTGTTGCAATAGTCCAAACACATTACCTCTCGCAGAATTTTGTCTGTGCGTTGATAGTCATTCGGAACAAACGAAAATAATACGTTGGTGGGTCTTCGGTACTGGATTCAAAAATTAATTTTTAAACTTATATAATTATGATCTTTACATTTATTACAAAAAAAAAAAAATATTCAAAAACCCAATTGTTAGGACAATTAACAGCATACTAACCTTTCGTCCTTGAGGGTCTCAAATCGAAACAAATAATCACCACCATGCCACCATCCCGTAACGAATGTTATAATTGTTTTTAACTCCATATAAGGGACAACAACAACACTGCTACAATAGATGATTAAATACTCTTCATATAGTGAACGGAATGTTAGGTCCAAATAAGGTTTGGCTATTACGCGGAAGCTAATAGGAAAGGTCTCCAAAATATAAGTTATCTGCGGCCTTGTTGTTGCACAGCAGGTCGATTTCGACAAATTTATAATCTACACAAGGGATGAAAGTCAATTTCCTTTCATACCTATTACAAATTGAAATAAATAAATAAATATCTTCATACATTCCACACAGCACCGTCTAACCCCACAGACCGCCCACAGTAAGCAACTAATGCTTGTATTATGGATACAGACAGTTGATATATTAAATAAATTACTTTTTTTTGTAAATAAATACATATTATAAATATAAAACATCCACAATTCAGGTGCAAAGGTAAAATGTTAACACATAAACATTTGCCCCTAGCGGGATTCGAACTCGCGTCCCTAGATCAAATGTACCGTCACTTCCGCTTTCCGCTTTTATCTGTCTGTTAATTCCTCCTAAGCCACGCAACCGATTTTGTTGCAGTTTTAACCACTAGTTAGATGATTTTTCACGCAATATTTCATCATCAAGCCATGACCCTTATGCTATTGCCTTAGAAGCCGAGCTAAAAGAAAAGTATTTAGGAACAACACTAAGTCAAACAAAATGAATACTAGATAAGCGAATAGGTACGAATTAGCTACAGAACTAATAGCGCGTGTGATGCATTTCAAGAAGATTACTCTCTACTTACGAATAAATCTACAATTCACCTCTTTCCATCATACTAGCTTTTCTCAGTTGCTTCGTACGATTTTAAATGTTACAACAAATCACAATTTAAAACATATTCGCCTGAGTATGTGTTGTATTAATTAGGTATTTAAAAAAGGAGGTTCCTCGCATTTATCTATATACTAATATTATAAAGAGGAAAGATTTGATTCTTTGTTTGTTTGTATAGAATAGGCTTCGAAACTAATGGACTGATTTGAAAAATTCTTTAACGACTTAAAAAAATTAAACTTTAAGAAATTAAACGACTTGACCGTATTATATTTTATAAAGTTGCGGATGAATTTGCGTGCAACAGCTAGTCTTATATAATAACGCTAGCTAATTCGCTGTCAAAATAAAATGAAAAGAGTCCTTAAAAGACATTAAGCCTTCTTGATTGATAATTCCAATTATTTTACTTTGAAAAATCAATTTATTAGACAATAATTGTCGCCTTTTCAACAACAGAGGCACAGTGCAGTGCGGATTAGTTGGAATGCGTGCGTTTTGAAGTTACGCAACTACGGCGAAAGTGTTTCGGTGGGTTGGTTGTTGGATGGTTGGCGCTTCACTTTTTTTACTCTCACTGTCCGGTGCGGTCATGGTTAGCGTTGACTCCAGTTTAAGAACGCGCTTTGCATAACAATAATTGAACCTAAAATAAACATAATCTTTTTTCAACCGACTTCCAAAAAAAAAGGAGGGGTCTCAATTCGACTGTAATAATTTTTATGTTTGTTATTATCTCATAACTTTCGACTGGGGGAACCGCGATTTTGATGATTCTTTTTTTTTTATTTAAAAGCTTGGTGCTTCCCGTGTGGTTCCATTTTAATTTGGACAAGTTTTGACAATGACGTTTTGAAAAGAACATGAGACGGTTTGAAGTCGTTGTTTTTGTTAAAAAGATTTATTTTATGTTATGAAACGTGACGCCACTTCGAAGAAATCATTTTAACTTATTTTTTTACGAAAGAAATAACAATTGATACACAATTCAGTTATTGAATATATGTTTTTTAATATATTAACAGTCGAGACAGGTCCAACAGTAAATTTATAGTTTAATGAGACTACAATATACTGTTACATACGCCGTTAATGAACCTTTAATAAACCTGGGGTAAGGCACAAGCTGTTTTTGTTACAATTTTCATCTCACCAAAGGGTACCTATATTTATAGAGAGTGAAAAAACGGTCCAATTTAATCATGAAGTAGGAGTGGGAACTCAGGTTTGCATCCTTGTATGTTAGGGATAGCCTTCAAAACAATGGTCCGTAAGCCAGGCACTAATTTCGTCAATGATTTCCTCTCAGTCCATAATTTGTAAAATGCCTGAGAGAGTTGTATCATGATGCGTTGTGAACGTCAGCTGCGGCTCCGATGTTGGGTTGAGCAGTGGTAGCCCGTTACACTTTCAGAGCATCAGCTGACAAGCATTCCACCAAGATATAGCCAGCTGACTTTTTTATTTATTAACAGTAATACATAAACTATCATCTGATAAATTTTCTTTTGGGAGGTAATCACTGAACACGTATATATTTGTGTGACCTGCAGACGCATAATCCGCCATTTTATAAATAGCTGACAATATTGTTTCTTCAAAATATTAGGCTAACTATAATTTGATGAATTTTTAATCGGAAATAAATGATTAAAAATTTTTTTTATTATGTGCGTGGGCGGCTACCACTCTTCTGCTCAACCCACCATCGGAGTCGCAGCTGACGTTCACAACGCTTCATGATACAACTCTCTTAGTCATTTTACGAGTTATCGACTGGGAGGTAATTGGTCATGAAAATCTGTCGCTGGCTCATGGACCATAACTAATACGATTACAAAATTCTTTCACTAATATTTAGAGTGACATTTATATTGACCATGTACTTTTAAACTCTTCATGCAAGTGAAACCTCGTGAAAAATCTAGTAACATATAGAGCCTTAGCTTACTCTTGTAAAGTTCGGCTACTTTAGGGATTAGGGGAGTTTATTTCAAATTAAGTAAGTAGTAAAAGAAAGCAGTAAAAGTCGTTTAGTGAGGAAAATTCATCTAATCAAAATGTTCATTCGTTTATTACCTACAACATATACTTTCAAAGTTTATGGCTTACTGGTTGTAATCTTTAATGATTAGTGTGGTTATTAGGTAGTAATATTATTTATCACAGTTAATAATGTTCACTTATAAATACCTACTTACGTTGTGATAGTATATTTGGATACTAAATTACTTGAACACATACTACTATCGAATTGTCTGTAAGACCTCACTTACCTACACGAGCTGTTGCCAATTCCAATAGCAATACATAAAAAACATGACATTTCTAAAGTATTATTTCATATACTAGCTGGCGCCCGCGACTTTGTCCGCGTTGAATAAGAAAAAAATAGCCAATCTTGTGTCCTGTACGTCTAAATGTTTTTCTACCAAGTTTCCAAGAGTTATGGAGGAACATACATACCTACATACAATACCCACACTTACAGATTTACTATTAGTATTGATTGATGATGTCTATGTCGTTCATTAAGAAAATATACTTAACTGAATATGGTGAATATTGATGATTATGATACAATTGATTTCTAAAATGTACAGAATTTGTGACATTTTTTCGGGTGAAATTTTTGTTATTTACTGACTAAAAGATGCGTCCGGTCCATTACAACCAATTCTCAAATTGCCTGATTCCCATTTAGCTACCATCCATCAATAAAGGTTTTTCAATATTGGAACTTCAATACAATGAAGTTGCGTCCCAATTAAGTAGTCCCAGAATACCTAATAGTCTACCTAGGTAGTCCTAGCCCCTATGCACAGTTCGCACAGTTGAGACAATAGCAGATTCTACAAAATATGTATTTAATGACTTCATTCGTTCGTATAGGGTGCCCTTAAAATTATTGCTTGTTTTATTATGAGTCATACAGATATAATTTATGTTTGTCTGTTTGACAACTTGAGAAACACATTGGATACTATGTCATGGCTCATAAAACAGACGACAGCAATTAAACGCTTTCGCTAATATTTAGTTAACCACGGTTAAGTTCATTTTGAACTGTGATTAAGTAATTATTGATTTTCCTACCAGGATTAACCAACCTTTCACAGCGTTTATAGTATTTTGCAATTTATAGTAGTGAAATTGAAAACAAACTGGTTCTTTGGTAATGAAATATGTGACAGAGAAATATGGCTTCACGATTTATTTGTATGTTAAAAACTAAAGTATGTTGCATGTCCATTTTGTATGAACCTAACATTTTTAATCTTACTGAGCTCAAAAATTCTATTTTTTATGAACAACGAAATAAACTTTTTGCGTTTACTAAACAAAAATAATAATAACAATATAACTAAATAAACGAAATGATATAGAGACCTGTTTTTTATATAATAGTTGCGTGTGCGTGTCGCAGAAAAGATTGTATCGCTATTAAACACAATCTTCATCGACATGCAGAATAAAGTTATCAAGTTACAAGAGACAGCGACATCGCATTGTCAAAAATACTGAAAAATCCCTATTATATATACAGAATTTCATCCAGGGTTCATGATGAAAAATGTTTGTTATTTATTACGTAAGGAAATGTAGAATTTATGCAAATATAACTCGAAAAATTATAAAAATAACTAAGAATTTTATTAAAAAAATTACAATACTCGTAGTCGGTCGAGTGTAAGGAAAAATTAAAAGAGAACATTTTCGTTGCGTGTTTGTAATTATAATAATTTTTTGCTTAACATAGTTAATAATAATATCCTGAAATTTTTATGTTACAAAAGACGATTTCGACATCCGTGTAGCATATTAAGTGTTTTGTATTTATATTGATATAGATAATTTTAAGCCTAGAACTTGTTTGAATAACTGGATTTAACCCAAGTTCGCTGATTTACCTTTCTCAATTAAAACTAAAAGTTATTTAAAAAAAACAAATCTCACTGCTAGATCCACAAAATAGCGCGTTTGAACAAAAAAAAACTTTACTTATTTAATGTAAATAAGAATAAACACCATATTTTCATTGTCGTTAATGCGTTTATGTGAATTTATTTCTACAAAAATAATACGTACGTGATGACGTAAATTAATCCGCGCCGAACAAGCCTAAATATAGTTTAGTTCTGAATTCATAATACAGATGGCGTGAACAATAGCAAGTCCTTAATAAAATTGTGCTTGTCTTTTATCACTTGCGCCCCTGCTATTACTTAGTAAGGAAAAGAAAAGTGAACTCGAGCAATGTAATAACTCTTTCTAATAACATACGTTGAAGTTGCGTAACCATTAACGTCTACAAGTAAATTGTTATCTATCAATTAGATATATATTTTTATCGAGTTTAATATTTATTTATGAGACCAGGTGTTTTCCAATGTGTAGGTTGCAAGAGTTAAGTAATTGCGACCCCCTTCAACAGGCTTTTATAGAAATAAAAGCAATTCGTGTTCTTAAGACAACTAAATAAAAATTGAAATTAAATTTAATAAAAAATGCTCCATTGAGTTTTTTTTTAAAGATCTTAGTGGCTTAGCTTGAATCAAATTTTGTCGAGTACCCAAATGGTAACCAATAATGCTTGCATGTTTTACAAGCAATACTTTTAGGGCTTGTTTCACCATCTGTCAAGTAGGCTAACCGTCATTTAAAGTCACCAGTCACCGGGGATAATGGAGCTGATATACAACATATATCATTGTTTGTAAGGTAAAAGTCTCAAACATTAAAAAGAAAATAATAAAAAAAACTCGCCTATCGAAGGATAGGCGACCTAAACCGAGTGCATAATTTAATAAAACCTAAAATTATTTTTAAAAGTAACTAATGAAGTCTTTACTTTTAGTTGGTGAAAGAGGCCATAAGACTCTTAAACGCTAAACTCGAAGTTGCAGTAAACCCTAGTTTAGCATACGGCCTAAAAACATTTTATTTTTAGTTCCCATTTTGCCCGTTAGCCCCATATAATTGATACAGTAGATAAAGCAGTATACACCTGGAAATTAAGATACCATCATAACAATAATTAAATTGAAAAAGTAAACCGGTCAGACAGTTTTCATCGCACACGTGTTCGCGACCACCTATTAACCTGATTTTTATTTAAAACATGTTACCGAATGATATAAATTATATAACTTAACCAGTGGTTTTGTGTTAATCACCATATTAGGTTGATCCGATCTTAGTTCTTTTGTATTATCATAATGATGAATATCATGACGTCCACTGCCTGTGATATTTACTTTTTAAACTTTGTTGAAAGTTGACATCATTCTTTCTATGAATTGTAATAATCACTAATTAAAAAATACACTGAATTTATTTAGACTGTCAAGCGTAAAGGTTTAGAATTAATTTATGAACAACATTGTTGCACTTCCTATTTGATCACAGTGAAATAATTGTGTTTTTATAAATGTTAGTGAAATATTTCGGACAGTGAGTGAAGGGATGTCAAAAGCGTTCTCCTTATCTCTTCCTTATATTTTCAGCGTGTCTGAAGATCTTTACAAAAATAAAGGCCGCAATCATCACTTGACTCAATTTATCTTTTGTGATTCAGAATCTTAAACAATATGTATATATAAAATACTGCAAATGTGTCTATTGTAGGCTCAGATTAAGATTCTAGGTATACCGAACTTTAACACTGTTAAGGTAAACCTCAATTTAAACGACACCTTGAACTTTTTCAATAAATTATGTGACCGGTGTGAGAAACCGCCAATTATACATTCAACCTTCGAAAGTAAGTTTAAGAGTTAAGTACTTATGTTTAAGAGAATGGTTAGTCGCTAATTATTTTTGTTTACTTTTAAATTATGCACTTACACTACCAAGCATTGATAGCAGTGAATGCTCAGTGGAATAAATTCTCGGTTTACTATGTGCAGAAGGAGGTTCAATTCTCGGTCTGCATTCATCACTGAAAAATGTTCAAGAAAATTATTTTAAATCAGCGACTTAGTAGTTCTAGTGATAATCTTGTATTGTAGGCTACAATTTTCTACATAATTTAAATTATTGTGATAACAATTGGTATAATATTGATAATATTCTTCAGAATTCTGAATCTTCTTCAGTAGTAATACTGATCTAGAACGAAGTTTTTTAAATTTCATGTGTAGATAAGAACTTTTGCTCTAACACTTTACGAAAACTATGTGATGAATTACGTTGTTAACTAGCTGGCTCCCGCGACTTCGTCGGCGTTGAAAAAGAAAAAAGTAGCCTATTCTTTGTCCTGTACGTCTAAATGTTTATCTACCAAGTTTCGTGAAAATCAGTTAATTCGTTTAAGAGTTAACATACATACATACAATACCTACCTACACTTACATACATACTTATTATGAGTATTGACTAGAGACCCTCCCCGGCTTCGCACGGATGTATTTTTTTCATTTTTCTCTTCATAAAAACCTTCCTGGGACTTCAACGAATATTTTAAAAAAATATATTGGTTGAATTTGTCTTTTAATTTTTATCGTTTCATCATCGTTTCATAATTCAAGATCACTTGCGGCTATCTTGATCTAATTCAATCTAATCGGTCTAATTAATTAAAAGGGTGTAGTTCCGAAAAGCCCATACTTTTTTTTATGTAATCAAGGCAGCGCTTGGCCGCGATCTCACTTGATGTTAGGTGCAGATTCGGCTAAAGATGGACCACGCTTACCTAGTAAGCATTATTTTTTATTTATTTTTACCTCCAATCATTTTTATTTTTGTTTTTGAAATAAGTAATTTTTTTTTTTTTTATTATTTTTAAATTATTTTTAAATTATTTTTTCAAGCACACACAGACACGCGCGCGCGCGTTTGTGTGTGTGCGTGCGTGAACTTGAAAAGCCTTTCAAAAATCAATTAATTTATTCGAGGTTTGACCTTGAAAATGAAATTTGCGGGTGTTTTGCTTATGATATTCTTAATCAGGGAGTCAAAATACAGGTGTATACGAAAATTCAGATTGATTGGAGGTATGGGCTTTTCGGAACTTTTTCCAATTAAAATTAAAAAATCAAATTAAGAGTTACAAGCTCAGGTAAAAAAGTAATTTAATAATGTGTATCTTGAACAGATCGAACCGAATTTGGGATCGTCGTGGAAAAGGAAGAAAATTACTTACGAATTCTATTTAAATTCTAAATGAGATGCTTTATTTGAATTTCGACTTTAAAACTCGTTATATTGTACTAAGAAGTCATTCACTGGTAAATATTTATTTTTACAGTACCTACACTTTTTTTGCGTTGGGTTAGTAGATCTCTTATATCAATATCTTTTTGTTTAACTTAAATTGTTTGTTTAAATTTGCTTTTGTGTCGTGAGTGTTTTGAGCAACGTATGTAATAGTACTTAGTAAGTAAGTTAAAATTTAATAATTCACAATTTGAACACTTGTGTTTGAATTCTTTATGTAAAGTTAAATGATTAAGTTAATGAAAGAGGCCCAGTTATTGACATCGTTTGTAGAAAAGAGTTTTATTTGGATGAAACAAACAATAAAATTGTTACGGGAAGCTTACTGCAATATATTAGTGAAAACCGCATTCAAAAATGCGTTACATGTTTTACAGGCGCGTTTTTGTCTTCTATTTTTCAACGCGGACAAAGTCGCGGGCAACGACTAGTTTACATATAAAATAAATAGGCTTGTATATGTGAATTATTATATTAAGGTTTGAAGGCGGGACTTGTGGGCGAATCGGCGCATGTGTACAATTGCGCACAAAATTACTAAGAAAAAAGGCCTTTTTTTTTCTTATTTCGTAATTTTTCACCTCACTAACTTAACATTACAAGCAGTGTTGATATTCTTTCCATAAAATCATCGTGCGATGTCGAAGAAGAACGTTTTTTTAGGCATTTATTCACTAATGCGATAAAACAATCTGTACGCAACAGTACCTAAGAGACTCGAGACGCGCGAACGAAGTACGGGAGGGGAAGAGCAACTGAGTCTACCAATAACGTGTCGGCAAACCGACACGTACCCGCCCCTCACTTTCCTCTACCCCCTCAAAGACCTAAAAATTGGATTCTGCGCACATTTGCCGAGAAGTCTTTATTTGCTGCACGACCTATATGATTGTATTTCTAACATAGAATTACCAACATGAGCATAGCCAAAGCAACCAACATATTCTTTCTGGAATACCTATAAGATCTTTCTGGAAAGATTTTACTTTTCTTTTTCATTTTAATTGTGGAATGGAATAAATGTTTGAAAACTTTTGAAATTGGCCAATTATAATATTTTTATTTTTATTTAGAACCAACACAATGTACAGCTTCTTACGAGAGCTTTCTAATATATTTTTTCATTACTATATAATTTTTTCAACTTGTAATTATCAGGAATTACAACATTAAGAGGGGACGCGGGTACAGCAGCCATCGCACTCCTTCTAGCCTTACCCCATATTGTGCGATAGGGACAGCTTGAGTAAATCGAGGTTTCGTATTCCCCTGTTTTCTCCTCTGAAAATTGATCCTATCGAATAATTTTTATACAAATATTTTCAGGAAGAACGAATCTATGTCTTAAAAGTCTTTCAAATTTGTTTTATAGTCGTCTGATTAGGGTGACATAAAAGGGACATTTATTACGATTTTTGAGAAGTCATATTTTCTTATGTAATTAGTTGGTGGAAAAAAATAAATGATAGGGGCATAGCTTTAGCAGTCCTAGATTTATTAAAAAAAAATTTTGCTCTAGATGGATTATCCAGGGAGAAAACAGGGGATTACATTTGTATGGAAAAACGCTGGTAGCGTTCCCTGAGTTAAAATAATTGGAATGTTTTTGTCCAATTAGTTCAGCTAGTTGAAATTCCAGTTGAACTTTGTGGAATAAAGTTTAACTTTGGTTTATAACCTAGATATGCCATTGACGATAATAATCATTATTTATTAATTATAATCGTAATTATTATGGGTGGGCCAACACTAAAATATATTAATTTTAAATAATAAATAATATAAAATTAGCATTAATTTAACACAACGTTTCTAGATGCGTTTATGAAAGACAAGTGCTAGTTTTATGTTAAAGTTCTTTCGTCATTCTGCAATAAAACATAAACCCAGTAAAAGTCACTAATTTAACTAATTCTATTATTGCGTACAAATTCATAATGCCAACGGGGTTTGCAATAAATAGTAATTTAAAGACATAATTTTGTAATTATCAAGTGTTTCATTCAAAATTGCTTCAATCGTAGTAAATTACAATTCTGATTATATCACGTAGTTAGTAATGGTTTTCATTTCATCTCTACTAGCGACCCGCTCCCGGCTTTGCCCGCGTCCAATTGCTGCCACTATTAGCGCTGGACTAATCTACGTAAAGATTGTTTGAAAGTTTCATCAAAATTGGTTCATACACACTCACTCATCGACTTTTATATATAAGAAGAAGAAGATAACAATAATAAAAATAAAAGATATGAAATCTATTTGTACAGTCGGCCACATAAGTCGATTACCACATTCAATACTGCAAACAAAACAACTGAACACTCAACTTACTTACTTAATAACTTACTTACTGAAGCTTTTTACGATCGTTTGTATGTGAAGTTTATTTTGTTCTGAAGTCGTGACAACGACTTATGGCGTGTTGAGTGTTCAGTTGTTTTACACTTTTGAATGTGTTAATCGACTTATGCGGCCGACTGTACAAAAAGATTTCAAATCTTTTATTTTTGTTTGGTCTATATTTATTTATTCTCCCAATGATCATTTACTTCTGGCCTTTTACTAACCAGAGATTATTTTTTTCCATATATCTTCATTGCTTGAAAACACGAAAACATTATACTTACATAAAATGTTTTAAGTGCTCTCTTGAATAATGCCTTCATATTGTTATAAAGAGATAGCGATACTTGGTTAAATAACCAAAGAATGTTTTTCGCAATACTATAATAATATATTCTCTCAGACGCAAGCTTCCATAAAATCATATGCCAGCAAATAAAGTACCGACTTCCTTGACAATCTGCCTCAAATGCCCGTAATATTGTATTGCACATATTGCGAGGCCTCACGTGACACTCTCCAACGGGTTTCTTGTGTTACGTCACATTGCCTTTGAGGGCTTTCTTAGATTGTGCAAATAGTCACATCATAATGTGCAACTCAGGAGTTTGAGGCATCTATTGCATTTCGTAGAGAAAACTTTGATCGGACTAACTGGCGCCCTGTACGTCTAAATGTTTATGTACCAAGTTTCATGGAATTCGCTTAAGAGTTATGGAGGAACATACCTACATACATACAATACCTACACTTACAGATTTATTATTAGTATTGATTTTAACTTTTTTTTACGAAAAATCTTCATCACAGAACTACAGAACTACAGACCTGGGGAGTAATTATTTGTTTGTTTGTTACGTTTTCACGCCTTAAGTAACTATACTGAACCGATCATCATGAAATTTCGCATACACGTTGTCAAGCATACAGTAAAGGGCATAGGGTACCGAAACATAATCCTAATCTAAAAATAAAAACCGACAAAAATATATCTATACTAATATTATAAAGAGGAAAGATTTGATTGTTTGTTTGTATAGAATAGGCTCCGAAACTACTGGACCGATTTGAAAAATTCTTTTACCATTAGAAGCCGACATTATCTGTGATGAACATAGGCTACTTTTTACCGCGGGAAAATGCTTCATTCCTACGGGAAATCTAAAATATAAAAGTAAATACTAGCGGCTTGGCCCGGGAGATAGCGCCATCTATCCAAAATACTGTAGATGGCGTAATATACTTTTCTACGCGGACGAAGTCGCGAGCACCAGCTAGTGACAAATAAAGATCGAAGAAATGTTTTTTAACACATAAGAAAAAGTTAGCATGATTATAATTTCAAAAGGTAACAGTTATACTCTTCTATTTATATCTAAAGTAGGTACAAACATAAATGAATATTTTTCAAGTGTTAAGTGCATTACGGAAATGATTGTTAGCATTGATTAAATTTTAACCTTATTTAAAAGTTAAGTGACCGTGATACCGTTAAGCACACATGTTTTTATATCACTTACTTGTTTTACACTCACTTTTGGGCTTACCTTGGATTCCACCAGTTTCTGCTTGACAAAATTAATGTAGGAACAATATTTAAAAATAATATTCGCGCTTCCGAACAATTTATTTATTCTCTTGCTGGTAAAGTTAGCGCAATTTTTTGCTAAGCCTTGATACAGTGAATGATGAACTTAGAATGACATCAGTAGTAATAATAAATCCGTAGGGGTCGGTCATGGAGTTATTTACTTTGTTTTCAGAAATATAGTGTATATAGGCTCTATACATGATACTGAAGCTAAATTGACCATTTTTAGAATTTTTTTCTGTATGTATGCATGTATGTATGTATGTTCCTCCATGACTCTTAAACGAATTAACTGATTTTCATGAAACTTGGTAGATAAATATCTAGAAGCTACGGGACACGCGATAGGCTACTTTTTTATCTTTTTAACGCGGACGAAGTCGCGGGCAAGAGCTAGTATAGTATAAATAGTTACATTTTATTCTTTTCTTATGAACATTTTCCGAATACCTTTCAATATAAGTATATGAGAATATAACTAGTCATTTGGCGTATATTTTAGAAAAAGATCAACCATTTCCCTTAAGGAAGAGCCCAAACTCCAATATGTTTCAAAAATATCATTTTATTTTTCACAAAACACCTGAATTAAATGTAAGGTGTTATAATCAGCTCATGGAGCCCTTTCATTTGACATCCCTCTTTTTAGGTTTCTGAAGATATTTTTTGTTCATACATAAAATTGATGACGTCATAACTGGAAAATTTACCAGGTGACGGATATCCACTCAAGTCTAAAATAATTATTAAGCGCCTCTTTCACCAACTACAAGTAAAGTGTTGATTAATTACTTTTAGAAATGATTTTCTGTTTTAAGGAATTATGCACTCGGCTTAGTGCATCATTCGATAGGCGACTTTTTTAAATTATTTTCTACTAGCTGGTGCCTGCGACTTCGGCCGCATATAATACGGTGTAATTATGTGATAATATTTTTAGATGACCCCTTTCGTCAGCGAAAGCAATATAAACGCGTGATGTATTGTTGCTATAACGCTTTCGCCAGGCGTTAGTTTTTTTATTTTATTATTCTTGATCCCTCGGGAACAGTACCTTCCTTTTTTCTGGATGAAAAGTACCCCCCCTTTCCCAGGCTCTAGACTACCTGTGTACCAAATTTCATTTAAATCGGTTCAGTAGTTTTCGCGTGAAAGCGAGATAAACAGATAAACAGACAGACAGAGTTACTTTCGCATTTATAATATTAATATGGATTTAATATTTGGGACGTTTACCGTACAAACAAAGGTATATCAGCTAAAGTTTAGCCTACTTGACGTTGGTGAAAGAGGCGCTAAGACTCCTACTGAACTTTCCTGAAAAAAAAATTCTCCATACGCGTATTCTCCCAGAGGACTATAGTCAGATCCTGGACTATATATAATGTACAATGCCAATTTGCTTATTTTATCAGAACATCAGTAAAAATTTCAAATTTATTCAAATAGTTGTATCTCTTAGCAGCTATATGTTTTTATGATGTTGTTGGCCGGTGTCCATTCTAACACGAATGTTTCTTTCTAATAATTGTGACAATTCACGCTTCAGCAAACATTTGAGAGGTACCTACTACAGAAATGAGGTAACTCCATCAGCATCCTAAAAGCGTTATTGCATTGGACTCGCAAGAGTATTACCACCGTAAACAAAACTGTTTACGAACAACAAACAGCTTGAGACTATAGTTTCTGGACAAATCTTAATACTATTTAATATTCATAAAGTTTGGACTGCCACAACAGTTTCTGGTTTTACTTTAGGTAAGTAAATTTAGCCAAATTTAATTGGTCTATGCGTAGTTTTGTTTAAGTTCACATCGAAGTTCACATAGAAGGAAAGTGTAAAATAGGAAGAAGAAGGTTGTAATGGCTATACATAATATCAAAGAGTAGACCGGTATTAAAGTAGTGAAATAATTATTGTTTAGCGAATCGCGAAGGATAAGGAGTTTGAGAGATTGACTGACGAAGAAGTGTCATAGTAAATATTTTGGTCTTTGCAATAAATTACGTAATTTTCCCAGTTAATTTGGGCTCTATTTTGTATTTCTTTTGTATTCTATAATAAGGTTTATTACAAAATTTTTGACAAAATGCAATTGTTGTCAAACCAAAATCTGCTATATGCAAAAACTATACTTTTGAGATTTTGACAAAACTTTTTTTAAATGTAATTTAATTACATTTAAGGTTTATTTAAAAAAAAAAAAATATTTGAAACTGGTTTGCTATATTATTTATTTGTCTTTTAAATATGAACATTTAATGGTTTATTTATAATTTTGATAATGGAGTAATTTTGCACATACATTCTATCTGCATGCGCATAGAATATTTTATTAAGAGGTCATAGTTCGATGAATTAGTGCTCATAAATAAACACTTAGCAGTTTTTTTAGATAGACACTAATTATTCACTAATGTTGGAATTTTATAAAAGTGCACATAGCAGATTTTGGTTTCAAAACGACGTAGATACTTAATATGTGAAATCAAAATCGGAAGAAAACATTACAGAATCAAACATAATTATGTATATTTGTATACCTGTTACGTGTTAAACTATTCAATTTGCAACATCAACAAGAAACACTTAATTATTTACCTTTCTAAATAATGTGCTCTTTATGTTTTATCAAAGGTTCTAAAGTATTGCAGTCTATACATTTATGGTGTGAATATGTAGGTTGAATTACTTAACATTACGCTTTTAACTTATTATGTACCAGTTGGGAAATAGCAGTGGAAAGTTACCTACCATATACTCGTAGCAAGTTTTCAATATAAATATAGTCGATATACAAACAGACGTACAGCGACATTGTTTGAAAAGCAAAGAAAATACATGGTCGCTTTTAACTCTAATAGGAAACATAAGTTCTAAGAATTAATGTTTTCTTTTTGGATTATCCTCCGAATTGGATGTAATAGGTGACGGTATATTAGCCGCTTACCACCAATTTGACCATCAACCTATCTGTGGACCTTCCCATAAAAAAATACTAGCTTAACAAAGGTTAACTACACAACATATTGAGACAATGCACTTATGGTTTTACAATACAACATTATTTAGGATGAACACGTCCTAAATATTTGCAATAATTTAAGTTTTGCATTTTGTGGTGCATCGTTGACGTAAATGGGATATTATTTATTACAGTTTTGACACACTTTTGATATTACATTTTTATTGCAACAGCTACAGTGGCCATATTAGGGACAGAGCTTATGAGATTTTTTAATTTTCCTATCTAATTGGATTTCTCTAATAAATGATTGGTTGTAGGTCTCTTATGTATTTTATATTTGTATCTCCATTTTATTGGGATCATAAAAACAACAAAAATGATAAAAATGATTATGACTGCTATTAATATAGATAAAAATTAATAAAACTATTCGTCGGGGCATGCTCTCAATACATGTTTTTGCATTTTCTTGGAGTGTTGAATTATGATTCCAATCTCTGATGGGAGTTTCAATGAATTGGCGCTCGGTGGTAATTAGCGCTTGTCGAAGTTGTCGAGCTAAACGCAATAGTCATTTTTCATCTCATTGTCTTGTTTTACATGTTATCGATACATCTTTTTTTGTTAAGATAAATAAGTAATACCCATAAAACGTAGCGCTTTGTCTTTGTTATGTTGAAGACCATATAGGTATTACGTTATCTTATTTAAGGACAAACACTTATTTCTTTTAGAATCTTTTGTATCATTCACATTAAGAAAACATTCATATTCATATAATTGAATTTACATAAGTAAACCTTTCCAGGATTCTTTTAAAAAATTAATTTATAATTACGTTTATTACGGAAGCGGGTCGGTCGAATGGTCGCAAACAAGTGATGTAAACAAGCAATGTAACAATGTACCAATGTAGATCACGGGGTCATTTCGCCGATGCTTGCAAAACAATCAATCACATTATTGCAATACAAAATGATTACGGTTTTTAATATCTCAATAACAGCTACAATAATAGTTACTTAGTAATATAGGTATAGGTACCTTTTTTTTTTTTTTTTTTTGACGAGGAGAAATCCTTTTATTGATCCACTACCGCTGGCTAGGCGGTAGGGGTATGTGGGGGTCGACCAGCATTTCCGATTGCGCACGTGCAGGCGGAACTGGCCCCTACCCACTAAAACTCCCCGGTGCCTCCTTGCCCATTGAGTGGAAGGTGGACGGGCTCTGCCAAGGCACCTGCTCCGACCCACCCCCCTCGGGCGGCCTAGCCATAGCTGGCTAGGCTGACGCCAACGGGGGATTGCCCGGAGACACCCGAGCAATCCCCAGATGGGGGGGACCCGTGCAGGCACACGCAGCTGGCCAGCTGCGTGCGCAGATCCCCTGGGGCATTTGAAGACGGACTAAGCCCGTCTTCTCCTGCCCTGCCATCTGCTTGAATTTGGGAGGACTCAATGAACACCAATGGTGTCCATTGGCTCCTCCCTTCCGGCATAGGTAGCCCCTGACAAGGTTGACGGTGGTGCCGCTACGAGGCGGCCCTTGACTACTGGGGGGGAGCATTTAATGCCCCCCATGCGGTGGTTGGCCGGGAGGCCTGCGTCCGCGCAGACACCGCAATTGTAGGCCGCCTCGCAATCGGAAGCCGAATGCCCGTCCGCTCCGCAGCGGAAGCAGAGTCCGCTGCGGTCCTTTCGTGACGGGCAGCTGACCCTCGGGTGGCCGAGCCCCATGCACTTGAAGCAGCGCATGGGGCGCTGCTCCAACAGTTGGATAGAGGCCACGCTCCACCCAACCGTGAGTCGACCACCACCAGTGACCAACCTCCTGGCGGCCTCAGCCGGGACAGAGGCGAAGGCGGAGCCCACTCCTCTAGCACCTAGGTGCACCTTACCCACCCTGAAATGCTCAGGGGGGCAGCCAGTGCACGACGATAGCGCTGCCTTCAAATCCTCGGCCGACACCGAGTCGTCTAGTCCGACGACCCGGATGTCGACCGACTTGACCGGGCGAGTCACCCTCGCCTCGTCCCCCAAAACCGAACTGATCTGAGACGCCAGCATGTCCGCCTGGGCGGACGTCGCCTCCCTAGGGAGCTCCAAGACGCGAGCCCCCGTAATGCCCTCGCGGAATTGGAGTGGGCCAATTCCGAGGGCATCCAAAGAAACCAGCGCCTTGGTTTTCGTAATGGCCGCGTTATACGTGGCCCCCTTTGCCAGAGCCTCTGGCTTGAGGGCCACCACCACGGCCAACCTCTTGGGCACCCTAGGGAGCCTAGGGGCGGACACCTTCTTCGCCGACGAAGCTGGAGGAGCGCGTTTCTTACGCCTAACCACCTCCGTCCAGCTATTGGCGGTACCTCCCGGCTGAGTTGTAGACTCGGCCTGCGGCTCTGAGGCCCTATCGGCAACAGGGGGTTTGGCTCTTTTCCTCACCTTTGCGGTCCTCGCCTTGTGCGGCAAATTGGCCGGGGGTGTGAGCGTCGTCGGTGTGGGCTGCTCGGCTACCGCCAGCTCATCCCTTCTGTGGTCCGCCGCTAGAGGCGGTCGATGCTGTTGGGCCGGGAGGAGCCTCCCGTCCGCTTCCAGACCCTCCAAACGGGCGCTCACTAAGCCACCCACGTGGCACATGAGTTCGGCCTGGAGCGACCCGAAAGCCTCAATGAATTCGGCCCATGACAGGGATTGACTGGCAGCCACTGTCGTGGGCGCCTCCATGGGTGGCTGCGTATCAGCCAAGGGCTCAGGACGGAAGTCCAAGGATTCCTTGAGGGCCGCCGTCTCCGATAAAAGGGTCTGCAACCGTTCATTAAGCTCCCTGTTTTCAGCCCTCAACCGGCGAAGCTCTTCTGAAATCTGAGCCCTCGTCCTCGAGGGAGATGCTGCCTCCAACTGGCTCCGGAGAGACTCGTTTTCGGCTTGGAGCCGACGCACCTCTGCGGACAGTCTCCTGTCAGCCTCCACCTTTCCGGGAGACCCGGACTTGGAGGTTTTCCTCTCCGCCACCGCCTCCTCTTCGGACCCGGGGCCCTCAACAGATCGGACAGATACAGAAGAGGCTCGGGATGACCCGAGCGCCTCTGCTCCCTCCATGTTCCGCTTCCGCGTCTGCGAGCGGGTCAACCGGTCGAGAACCGGTTGCTTCAGCGGAAGACCTGCTTTCCTCAGAGCTTATCGCCTGAATTCGCACCAGTCGCAATTCTGACGCTCCTCGCCACAATCGCAATTGCCGGTAGTCGATTTCTCATCGACCGGCCCGGACACCGGTCGACGCCGCTGGCTAGGCGGGTCGCATAAGCCGCTCGTAGCATATTTCACACCCGGGGGGCGAGCTCCCCCCGAGCGCCCGGCGTTAGCGGGATCGCATGACATAACCTTATCCGTATTCGACATTTCCATAATTAGTTGGGAAGGAAGCCTACGGCCCTTTCCCAACAGGCCGCAGGAGCGCTTGGGACCGGGTTCCCCCCGGCCATGCAACCCATCGGCACGCTGACCTTGGGTTTCGGGTTATTTTTTATAGTGGTTTTCTTCCACGCGGCCCGACGCTCAGTGCGCCAGACCCCCGGCCTCGCGAGTGCGAGGTTACGGGTTGCCCGGCGGTGGCCTAAGCCACACGCCGCGCCCGCAGACCACTGGTCCGCCTCCACGAGCCGAGGCTCCGCTGGCCCATCTCTGGGCCCATCGTAGCGCTGATGCGCGCACCGTCAAAGTCCGGACAGAACGGACACGAGTGGAGGGTTGGAGGGTTCTCCACTCGTGAGCGCTCCGCTACGGGTTCCCGCGAGGGAGCCCGCTCGGAACGCTTGGGTGTACGCCTTCTTAGTCCCCAAGGCCGAAACCAAGGGTAAGCCCCCCCACCACGACAAGGTCCTGGCGTACCCAGGGGGGGATAGGTATAGGTACCTATAGGTACAAAGATGAACTCAGATACATTGCAGTCGTTCTAAGCACATCGGTAGCCTAAAAAGCAAGTTTTGCTCTATGCTGATAATTGCCTATTTGACAAGATTTAAAATATACTACAAATTGTGGTTATCCTATCAGAAAATAGCGTAAGAAATATTTTAAGCTAAATTATGTATATTTTTTGCAAATTATATGAAACAAAAAAATCATGATTTTTGAAATATTATATGCTACCGAAACCCCCTGTGATTGGTTGCAACTCTGATGACGTCATACGCTAGTAAACATTGCTTCTGCGACTAATTGTAGTTCTTTACTAGTTGTAGTACTTGTAGTGGATTACTAGCGTGTGATGTCACACATATCGGATTAATCCCAGACACCCGACGCAAAAACGGGGTGTTATAAGTTTGACATGGTGTTGTGTCTGTCTGTCTATTGCCTGTCTATTTGTCAGAGGGTCAGATCGATACTGATGTAAATTTTTTTTTGTTTTACAGATTCGGTGTCGGTGGCCGATATTATGTCTTCCGATTTTATTGGCAGCATCAGCATGCGGGAGCGATATTCTTATGATTACCATGGGCGGTACAAAATCACATAAAATGCCCTTCTGGGAATTAGCCAGAGGACTCATTAGGAGGTTAGTATTCTTAATATATAATATAAAAATCACTTGCTTTGTTACGATGTTCGAAAATGCTCAATCGATTTTAATGAATTTTTTTAAAAGCGTGTCGGCTGGTCAGCTGGTTCTAACTTCAAATAAGGATATAATTTTTAAAAATACGCGGCCGTAGTCGCATACAAAACCTTGTATAATTATAATTTATATGAGGACATAATTAAGTGTACGTAATAAACACATATTATATACGGTTTTGTTATATTTGAAAACGGTGTGTTGGTTTTAAAAATGTTGGTTTTAGGGTTACAATATCGCATTAGGGTCATCCGTGAGGATAAATTGTAATGTGATATGTAAATAAATAAATAATAAAGAACGTGTAAAATTTCAGAGGTCACAACGTCACATTCATAAGTGCGTTTCCACCAGACTTCCACATCCAAGGATTGGAGGAAATCGCTCCAGAGGGTCTAGTCTCATATGTAAGAAATTACATGTCTTGGGACCTAGTTGGTGCTAGGATGAGAGGCGAAGAACCATTGCCTGTAAAGGACATATTTCGTTACGGATATGAGGTAAATAAATATTGTATTTTTCTTAAAGTTTTTGTATGTAGATTTTTTTGTATTAGAAAAATAAATAAGGAAACGACACAAATACTACACATTTAGTTCTTTACGAGACCGCCAAAATATTTATTTTATCACAGTTTGTTATTTCACAATGGCCCTGTAAGGAGGTTACTGCTGGCAACGGGAAACTTACCCAGTTGATGAAGTTGCCACGCACCACGCAGTTGCCATTCCACTAAAATATTGAACTATATCTAGGACATTTCTTACATACTTCAGTTAAAAACATCTAAAACGTAATGTCAGCATTGGTTTAAATTATTCATATTTTGTTTTACAGGCTTGCGATGCATTCTTAAGCGACTACGAGACAAGATCTTTCCTTAGATCTGGAAGGAACTTTGATCTCATAGTTCTTGATGGAAGTTATCCAGAATGCGCACTTGGCGTCGTCTACCGTCTCAAAGTTCCTTTCATGTACATCAACACAGTTGGCTTCTATTCTGCTCCACTCAGCAATTCCGGAAGTCCAGCGCCTTTATCAGTAACTCCATTCTTTGGTAAAGCGTTTACGGATAATATGGGACTCTTCGAGAGAGCTCTGAATGCAGCCTGGCATATTGGAGCGACTTCCATGCATAGTTTAATGGTGATGATTTTACAAGGAGTGTTGAGAAGGCATTTTGGCCCGCAAATGCCGCACGTCTACGACATGGCAAAGAATGTGAGCTTTATACTTCAGAACGGACATTTCTCTGTGTCATATCCTAGACCGTATCTTCCCAATGTTGCTGAGGTGGCTTGTATCCACTGTAAAGAACCGAAGAGACTAAATCCCGTAAGTAAACATACACAGTTGATACATAACTTAGTTATATGTCAACTGTCATGGATAGCAATAATCCGCGAGAAAACGAGATTTACTTCAATAAAATTTTCTTCGTTTTATTTTGAGTCATTTTGAGTCACATACAATACGGGCTCACCCACAAGGTGGACAGATCTGATCTGTGATAAGAGTCAACGTTAGAACCAGGCTTTTTTTGACAAGTCTAATGGAAAATTATGGGGAGGCCGATGTCCAGCGATGGACGCTGAGTTTATGATGATTTTATTTATTATTTATTATAAATTATACCTACACATCCTTTTTTTTAACGTTGAGAAATCCTCTTGGATACCCGGCAGTAAAGAGGCACTGACAAGGTTATGCCGGATTCCTACCGGCTAAAACCCAAAGACTTTCGGAGCCATTTCTCTTTCTATCAATATAAAATCCGCTCACAACTTTCCGAGATTAGTCTTGTCCGTCTGTATGTACTTATTTTATAACATATACTGATTTTGTTAAATAATTACAGGAAATAGAAGAATGGATCAGTGGGGCAGGTGAAGCAGGGTTCGTTTACGTGTCAATGGGGTCTTCAGTGAGGACCAGTAGGATGCCTCTCTCCGTTCATCGACTATTCGTTGACGCTTTGCGAAGGTTGCCTCACAGAGTTTTGTGGAAACAAGACGCCGAACAGAACATGACCGATATACCATCTAATGTCAGATTGTATAAGTGGCTGCCTCAGCAGGATTTACTAGGTGAGTTTCACACATTTTATAACATTATTTTTATTCAAATTAACCCCAATTATACGTGTTACTTCTTTGTGTATTTGTGATGTCTTGAAAAATTGTTATATAAATGTGTATCAAATGGCAATTTACGCGTATTAACACCCACACACCGTGTGGGGTACAACCTACATACTCGTACTTAACGAAGCTCTTAGTACACACATGATATTTCCAAGTATATTTTATTTTCCGAGAATTTCTTGGATAAGTACACCTATTTATATATAAAAGCATCAAAGTATTGTATCATTACTAATTGGGTCGTAATGAGCTCAGGCTTATTTCATCTCTACTTATTCTTATTCTTATTTCATCAGGAACAAGTAGTTTCTGAGATTAGCTCGTACAACCAAACAAAGAGACTCTTCAGTTTTATATAATTTTAGTCATTATGTAATGCGTGTTTTGTTGCCTCACCTGTACTTGAATAATTAAAGAAATGATCATTCTATACCTAAATACATGAAATAAAGAATTGTTTACAAAGACTCGCATGTTTTGGTGGTGCACATGGTGGTATAACTGATACCGACTTGTTTAATAAACGAACAATTTTCTTTTCTTTTCCAGGTCATCCAAAAATCAAGGCGTTCGTGACACATGGAGGTCTTCTAAGCATGTTTGAAACAGTATACCACGGAGTACCTATAGTTACAATCCCTGTATTCTGCGATCACGACGCAAATGCTGCCAAAGCTGAAGTCGACGGATACGCAAAGAAACTTCATTTGGAACAGTTAACGTCTGAAAAATTACACAACGCCATCAAAGAAGTTATAAACGAACCAAAATATAAAAAAGACGTTAAGAAAAGACAGATACTTTTGAGGGATCAGAAGGAAACTCCTTTAGAGAGAGCAATATATTGGACCGAGTACGTTATCAGACATAACGGCGCGTATCATTTGCAAACGCCCGCGAAAGATCTTAATTTCTTCCAATATTACTTGTTGGACGTAGTTCTGATATTTGTAATTGGTATAGTTGCAATTTTTGCTCTCATCAGTTACGTTATTAGAGTAGGCTTTAATAGATTGGTGAGTTATATGCACAATAGAGAAATCAATAAGCTAATGGGCAGATCGAATGATTTGTTGAAGCAATCTAAGAAACTTCTAATACATCAAACCATAAAAGCTAAGAAGAATTTGTAATAATAATATATTTCTTTTATATATTGGGAAGTTATTTATTTGGAAAAATTTTTCCTCAGAGTTATGTATCTGAGAGTGGCCCAAGGGGTTCTTTTATTAACATTTTTGTTAGTATTGGATTAATATGTCATTGTGTATTATATTGTAGATATATATATTTACTTGTAGTTAAGTTAGAATTTGGAATAGGTAATATTTTTGATATGATATTTTTATAGTCAGTCACAAATGAATCACAAAATAAAGAACCCATTATTTTACACTTAATTCATGTGAAAACTTTACAATGATTTTAGTTAAAGAGGAATTTATTAAATATTTTATTACATATCTTATTATAATAGAAGTTTATATAAATAATTTAACATAAGGTTTTTGTCTTATATTTGTGAATTGTTTTTTGTTTTATAGCAATTTTAGTTAAGTATAATTAAAGAAATATGAGGGCTGATAAAAAAAAATTCATAATATTTAAATTTCAAATTTAAATAACTCATTTATGAGAAATTTTTTTTAGGTTCGAGTTCTTTTAATAATAAAATAATGTTAATTTTGGATGCGTAATTGTTTTTTGATAGACAACTTAGTAAAACATGTACTCGTAATATGAACGACGATTCTTCAAGATTTCTTCAGATAAGAGTGGAAATTATGGAAATCTTCTAACGCCATGCGTTTTTTTTTTTTGGGATATTTTTTGCCAAAAATCAGAGAGCATTGTTGCTTCAACCTCGTTATTTGCCGAAATTAGCTACATGCCACCTTTTCCTGTTATCTAAAATGCAGGAAATTATGCAGGGAAGACGTTTTGCGATCAAAGGCGAGATAAAAACTGAGTTGCTGTAGGAATTAAAGTCCATTCCAAGAAGTGCGCCCCAGAAATGACACTGGCAAAAATGTATTTGACATGCGACGGTGATTATTTGGCAGGAACAATATAATGAAGAATAAATAAACATTTTATAAATATACATAACTAGTGTTTTTGCCCGCGACTTCATCTGCGTCGATCGCTACCAAATTTCACAGGACAATCTGAAGATTGTCTGAAACTTTCATCAAAATTGGTTCAGCGGTTTTGGAGTCTATAGGAGACATACATACACACACACATCGCCTTTTATATATACTTAAGAAGATTTCCAGACATTTTTTTGATCAACCAGATTATTATACAAGTTCATGTATAAGTATAATAATATTTTAAGAAGAGTTTACTTATACAATGTTTTTCATTTAAATGTTAGTTTATAATTTATCTAACAGAAAATAATTCACAGTTTTGTCTTAAAGATAATATAATAGTATATTGTAATACTATTTGAATAAAGTATTGTAAGTATTTTTTAAAATATAAAGTTACCATTATTGTTACCATGACAAATTAAATGAAAAATAATTTGGGTTTACTGATACTCATTAAGTAGTTTTGTAAATACTTGTTATGTATGTACTTAGCATAATATAAATTGTATTTGTGATATTATTGTTTATCCAATAAGTGACTACTTAAAAAAAAAATTTTGTAAAAAATAATATAATTTTTTCAGGCAGTCACTTTTGTTGCTATTATATAGAAGCGTATTTTTTTTAGAAATTAAGTAAAATTGGAACTGATTCCGTCCTTGTTTTAATTTTTTAATGCTTAAATATTAATATAAGTTGACTTAACATAACTTAAGGTGAACATACCAAAAAAATATGTGGTATTAATAAAATTATTTGAAGGCCTCTTTTTTTCTTTTTAATTTATTAGAAAAATACAGAATTCGAATATTGTCAGAAACAAGCTTCTTTGTCGAGTGGTTAAAAGGGCTACCACACCATACAATTTGAACGTATCCAATTTAGGAAATCGAAAGGTGTGATCGCAGTTAGAACAGATTGGATTCAATTGAGAGTTTATCCATTTTCAACTCTATATCTTCGATTTAGAAATCAATTTAGCGTAGTGTGATCACGAGCTCTCTACTTAGATTCCTAAATAGGAAACGTTCAAATTGTATGGTGTGGAAGCCTTTTAAGGCGCTCTGTCTCAGGGGTCCCGGGTTCAAGTCACAGCAGGGCCAACATTGGAATTTTTCATAATTGGCTCTCGTCTTGCCAAATAACTGCGAAACGTAATATACATTTGGCAGAATTACCATCCCCTTAAAGACCACCGTGAAATAAAAGTAGGTATGTGTGTTGCGGGTATTTGTCGTGGTGGACTACTTTGTCCACCTGGGTGGACCACGAGCAATTTTTCTTGCCCGTAGTCCATCTCAAGATTATTTCACTGGAAATTTTAAACTCCTAAAAACTTAATAGTTTCATAATCAAGGTTGATTATGTTCATGTACTTAAATTCCTTTTCAAATTATTCGGATTGGACCTTCCATATAAAAATCACAACAAAAAATATGCAGCGGTGTGAGCGGAACCGGAAGTAGCCTGCAATAGTTAGTTTTGAATAAAACACATTTCATTTTCTAATATATATGTATCTAGTTTTAGTTTACATAAATAAAGCTTAAATTTAATCACGCGCACCAATAATAATTTTAATTAATTATTTACTAACTTAATAAGAATTAAGACTAGAATGTTTCTTAAACGTATATTGTGTAAGTAAATATTGTTTTCCTCACATCGAACTTCTAATACTACCGTTCCTTAATCGTATTACTAACAATTGTATAGTATGAAAATAATGGTCACTAATTGCAAAACGCTAAGCGGGCTTTGAGAAAGGCAATGAGAGGATTCCAAAGTGGTCGAAATTATGCCATTGATAATAGCCAAATAATCTAATGGCCTCTACAGACGAAAAACGCCGGAAAAGCGGCTTTATTCGGCGGGTTAGGCCGCCGGGCTTGTTTTGCGATGTTTGGTTCCGGCTTGCAATGTTCTTATGTCGCCTAAGGCCTGAAACACATGAATGAGGAGTACCGCGCTGATCAAACTTTTGTAGAACTTGTACCGAGCGGTTATACACACAAGGAACACTGTTTAGTTTGATCTTGTTCCTAGCCTAGCCTAGCCTCATGTGAACCTAGCCTAATCCTCCGGGCCGGCGGTTTTGGTGTGTAGAGGCCATTATACAGCTCTGTATTGGGAATGGGCAAAATTGACATTGGTGTAGCCTTCTCTTGGTGTGGAAGGTACACCAATGTCGAAATACCTTGTTGGCTGAATCGATCACCTGTTCACTAAACTGATGTCTTCAAAGGAGCTGCTGGCTTGGATAGATGCGGAGAATCGAGTAAGTATGTTGTGGCGTTCAAATACATATTATTATGTCCAACAATGTTCGCTCGTTGGATTATGATTATGATGATAGTTTGAGAAAAAAAGCAGTCATTTAGTGCCGCTATAAATATAGAGAAAAAATATTCTTTAATACTAACTTATGACTAATGCTATAAAACATAAGTTGTGTGCTTTTATTTAGCTTTAGTTATCTTCAATTTATTATTTTTTAAAAGTTATTTATGATTATTTACAGCCTGCGTGTTTATTATAATAATGTGTTCATTGTCAAATATTATAATTAAGTGCTATTGAAAAGTGTGTGTGGTTTGCTGTCTATTCGTGTTTCACTTAAATTACACTTATTTTATTACTCTAAGCACAAATATGTTGTATGAACCTGTATGGGTAAAGCCATTTACTTCACAACTATATTTTCAAGGCCTTATAATTTTTTTCTAATATATATATTTATATAAAATTTTAACTTCAAATATAATATTTTTACTTTGCTTTTGACTAATGTATTTAGGACTTTGATTTCCGTTTTTTCGCATGCCTCATTGTAAATTCAAAGGCTCGTCTTGCCCAAACAACTCCATATACAGGTCCATACTGACGACTCATGCGCCAGAACAAACGCAGGAGTCGTCGGCTGATGGATTACATTTGCACTTTAGCTGGTTCCTCGGGCCGAGATTGACCAATAACACTAACATCCTTCTGTTCCACCTCTTCAGGTTGCACCTTCCTCACCGCCGAGCCCTTGGTCACTGCGAATTTCATTATGTCCCCTGAAAGTTGAACAGAATGCTTAAATAGATGCCACTTCTACATTTTTATATTGCCACTAAAATATTATTACCTACTAAATTCCTAGAATCACTAGACCCTAGATCGAAGAAAAATAAATAACAGAAATAGGGTATGGCTGTATCGTGGAAACGGCCGTTACGTGTGTTTTACGTAAGTATGTGTATGTTACGAGTAATATTTTCTTTGAGCGTATTTTTATGTGTAAAAGTATATTCAACGAATTCGAAAAAATCTTTGATATTTAGTTAGTGGTGTAATACGTTACTAAAAATCTATAATATACCTATACTAATATAATTTTTGTCGAAATCTTTTATTCTTGCACAAAAGTAATTATTTTATAATATATACTACAAATTCAATGTATTTACAAAATATAATCTAAGTAAAAAATAGTAAATATATTTAAATAAAAATGTAAAGCTAAATGAGTTACTAAGTGCAAAACTCGACAACGGTTGAGCCAATTCGGATATATATTTTTTGAAAAATAAGTAAGAAGATTCAAATCAATAGAAAAAGAATTTGAAAAATAACCGTCAGCCGTCTGTAGGGTGAGCTGGTTCATAATATAAATGTCACAATAGCCGAATAAAGTTCTACGAACTCGTCAATACCCTACATTAATTTACTTAAATTAATTTTATTTATTCGATCATATTTTCTTCTTTCTTTAAAAAATATAATCAAATTTTCCTTTGACGGCTTTGAACTGAAGATTATTTTCATTTTGAAATGTAAATTTAATATTTCTTTTCTTTGCAAATAGACTTATTCATGCATAAGTCTATTTGAAATGCTGTAGCAAAATTAATAATCTTAATTGAAAACAAATTAAAAACTAGAAGTGTTCATATTCACTCATATAAACAGTGAACGAAGCAGCAATGTGTTTTCTTTCACTACTGAGGCAACTACAAATATGTAGTGTTATCCTAGACATACCGCTCGAACACTACCTTTGAAGTGAAACACCAAACTTCCAATGACGCCCAGTAACCCGAAAGAAACCAACAACCATCTCATTACACCAACAATTCGTTTCGGTAAGAACAATTGATGTTTTAACATCTTAATGAAATCATTGTTTAGAGCTAGGCCCTGTAAAAAAGAACAATTAAAAACATTAGTAATGAAAATGAATTGAAAATGAAAAGGATGCCAGGGAACATTTCTATATCTTTTTCAAATCAATCCTACTATAGTTAGCAGTGCACTTGCAGCACCTGTAGTGTTGCTTGTGTTATAGACGATTGTAGCCACATATCATCAAGTGGACCGTCCATCGACCTAAACATAAAAAAATATATACAGCAAATAATAGCATGAGTGTTACATAATAATACAGTTGCGTAAAGGATCCTACAGCCCATATACCTCTGACCTTGTTCCATTCCCTCTTGAACATTGACGCAGGAGAGGATGCAAAACATATTGGCCCAAGAGATGGTAGACATTTCCGCTCCACTACTCCCCAGCCAGCTGTGTTAGGGTACTATAGAAGAGTTATAGGACAAGTTTTCAGCTTGCCTCAAATACCTACCCGGAAATGTCTACCATCTCTTAGAATATGTAATACATTGATTTATATTCAATTCTAAATATCTTATATGCACACTGTTAACTATTTTCTTTTTTCAAACGATGCAATGTATTTTTTAATAAGTTTCAAAAAACAAAACATATTCGAAATAATTCAACATAGTTCAAACTGGCCAATTTGGCCAATCTGGCAAGTAGTGGCGGGGTACACTGTGTTTTGCAGTAATTTGGCAATAACAGCATGTGTGAAATAAGAGTCATTTTGCTATCATTTTCTTTAGAAATACCTTATCCTTAATCCTACTATGGTCAGCAGCGCACTTGCAGCACCTATGGTCTTGCTTGTGTTAAAGACAACATTACCTGGTGTATATTCTTCGTTATATGTGTTGATATGATATATATGATATATGATTGTATATATGAGTGAGGCTATTCTAGGAACTAGCCAAATTTTTGGTAGGAGAATTAATAGAAATTAGTATTTCACCAGTAGGCATAGGCACATTCCTAACCCGTACTTAGGAGTTTACTAAATCTCAGCACATCTGAGTCCGCACTATCTATATATTTGTTTATATGTCCTATCTCTCTAATATAAATATGACCTATTTTTTTAATGTATAAGAAACAACTGTAATTTATTTTATTTGCGAAAATACTAGTTGTGTCCATATAATCAAAGGAAATATAACCTTCTAACGATAAATATTAAGTCAACACATGTCACATGTGAGAAATCCCATCGTCTGCAATAATTTTTCACTGGTAATATATCATTACTGAATTATTGCATGTATGCTTTAACATCTGTTCCAGATCTAATTTTCAATTCCCACCCGTTACATGTGTTAATTTTCACGTGACTTTCATGTAAATGTTTTCTTATTTTGTTTTTGAGTTACATATATGTGACTAGCGATTCGCCCCGGCTTCACATCGCCACGCGATTATTTTTCTGCAAGTTACATACATGAACCTTTTTCATTTATTGCTCTCTCCATGAGTGAAAATCGTATGAAATTCCGTTGGGTGGTTTGGAAGAAGTTAAAGGAAAAATGGACATGGAGCTTGCTTAGGTGCAATTTTTTTACTCATAGATAACAATGTTCCTTGTCTGATCTTCGACTGACGAAGAGAGATCGTCCGACTTCTCTTCGGATCTTGGACCAAAACCTTCGAACACAAAAGTGCACACATAAACGAAATCATCAAAAATTGTGTACTTACTTCCTCAACCCAGAATAAAGGTGCAATTGTATCTGGCATATTCTTAAGGAGTTCTATTTTGTCTGTTTTCAACAATTGCATATTGAATTGTATACGTTGTCTCGCTTCAAGTGGTGTTCCAGTCAACTGCAAGAAATAAGAAGTTATGGAAGCCCTAAAATGTTATATAATACTTAAATGAACATTTAATTTTTTAAACAGTGGTCACAGGTGTCAAAATCATCATCATTATTAGTTAAACTGCAGGTCGTCCACTGCTAAACAAAGGTATAACTTAGTTATCCCGTCGGTTAATGGTGCTACCATTAACCCTATCAAGTTCAGCAACGTCCTTACAAATTCTGTTGTCAACAAGTTGAACCATTAACTCATCTGCCGATCGATACATAATAAAATGAAACGGGCCCGAGTTTATCTTGCCATAATCTGCCCATCTCTAGTACTACTTGACATTATAACTAGAGTTTAGAAGTTAGATTATATTTGGGAAGCCTACTTAACTTACCGGTTCAAAGTCAATTACAATTCCATGTTCATTGATATCGGGATTCAGTCCTTTAACATTCCTCAATAACTCAGGATCACAGTCCAAGAAGTGAGGCATGGAAACGTACATAGGCGCGTTTATACATTTGGTCAAATCCATTAACCCTTTCTTCGGACAAGTGTCGGGGGTTTCACAAAAGCATTGTAATTCGGGATCATTAGCTAAGTCCCCGATATTGGTAACGTATCGATTTGTCTTGATACCGGCGTATGAGGTCTTCTTTTGATAATGAGGTTTAAAAGATCTGATAAATTAAAACATTTGTGTTTTAACTCAAAATTGAGGAGGTTTTTTTAATTTGAATTTTAATAAGAGAGTGTTTCCATATGTTTTTTAATCCAAAGTTCCAAAGGAAACAACAAAAAAACGAAATCGTGCCTGGGGTTCAACTAGTTAGGTATAGGTAAATAAATTACATTATAAAGATCCTTTCGTCCTTAATAAAATTTAATTAATTACCTATTACCCGTTACGTTGATTTTAAGAGAAAGGGTATTTCATTCAAAATGGTTTGAAGCCTTTGTTTGTATAACATTATTCTATTATACTACATAGCACTTTAATTAGTTAATTTTAAATTATAGAATAATAGTAGGTTTACATTTCTACTATATGAATTTGTCTTAATATTAAAATTAATGGTTTTAAAAAATTAAAGCCAATTCTAACCTGCACAAATCTGGACTGAAGGATTTTAATCGTTCATCTTCATAGAGAAAAGGAGGAAATATTGTCCCGTCGGTGCCTTCAAGGTTATTGCAATGATCTCTCCATTTATCGAGCTTATCTTGGCCATCAAGAGCTATTACTGATCCAACTTCTTTCACATTCTTCATTCCTCTTTTGGCCGTCAACACATGTGGGTCTGGTGTGGCATTACGCTGGAATAATGGGCAATTTATTTCTCCTAGTAGTTCTCCACTGGTAGAATTTATACTAGCTAATGGTCGCGACATTGCCCGCGTTGAAAATTAAAAAATAGATATAAATCATCAATACTAATAATAAATATGTAAGGGTTGGTCATGGAGTAAGTTAGTTTGTTTTCAGAGATGTCGTGTTTAAAGGCTATACATGATACTGAAACTAATTTGACCATTTTTTAGATTTTTTTTCTTTATTATGTATGTTCCTCCATAACTCTTAAACGAATTAAGTGATTTTCATGAAACTTGGTACATAAACATTTAGACGTACAGGACACAAGATAGGCTACTTTTTTGGTGAATATCTTATTTTATGATATAGCAGACTATGTAACCACTGGCCGTCCAGTTATATGAGATGAATACTTTTGAAACGTGATTTCATCATCGATGTATTTCATAAATATATTTTTTGTAAGCATTGAAACAAAAATATATATTTATTTTAAAAGGTATTGTAGATTTTCGCAGGAAAATTGGTTTTGTATTGTGAAAATACTTTGTTTAGAATTCGTTTGAAGCGGACTTCATATTTCTCATTTTTACAGTGCATTTTATTATTTGTCGACGCGTGGATTCATGCCTCTCTTTGTACTGCCATTTGGTAAAATAAAATAAGAAATATGAAATTAAATACCAAACCAACCAATGAAAACTTACAAAATTTCAAACAAGATGAGAATGGAAATTGAATAAAAGATATTTAATAAAAAGAAAGTATACCATTCCAAATAAAGAGAATCTATACTGATTGTTTGGCTCAAAGACTAGGCCAGTTGCTTCCTTCTTCAATGCTGTACACACGGCTTTGGGCGCAAATTCAGTTCTAGCACAATTGATTATGATACCTCTGAAGAGAATATCAAGAGCTTTCACTTTTATAAAAGCGTTTTCCGGGTTGTCGAAAATACCGTTCAATGCTTTGCCTATCATGTTGAGCATAGCTGGTTTGTCTCGTGAAACTACTGTTGCCATTGCCTGAAAAGTTCCATACAAGTTTTTTTTTGGTTTTTTTTTTATGTTAAGGTCGACAGACAGGCTGACGGTCCTATTGATGGTAGGTGGCTACCGTCGCCTATAACACAAGCAAACGCCATAAGTGCTACAAGTGCGCTGCCGACCATAGAAGGATTAAGGATAAGGTATAAGGAAGGGATGGGGTAATGGGCTCTGGCATCCCTTACTCACTCACCGAAACACAACAGCACCATAATGCTGTTATTTCACGGTGGTATTGTGTAAGGTGGTGGTTACTGCCGCCAGACGGGCTGTCTAAATGGCTGCGAAACGGAGTGTGCCCTACCACTACTTTTCAAATCCAGACCAGAGTCAATTTTGAAAATTATATTAAAATTTCCAAAGTTGACCCCGCCGGGAATCGAACCCGGGGCCAAGCAAGCACCCTTGCCACTCGTCCAACGGGTCGTCAAGTTAGTAGTGGCAGGGCACACTGCGTTTTTCAGTAATTTGACGTAACAATGCTTTGTCTCAGGGATCCCAGGTTCGATTCCCGACATGGTCAACTGTACAACTTTTAAAAATTCTTAAAATTTCCGTCTATCCTGTTTATTTCGGTTAATCTCTGAAATGGCTGGACCGATTTTGTTGTGACTTATACTTGTAAATACCGGATTTTGGGGGCAATATTGAATAAATTTTATTTTAGAATAATAAAAAATATAGTACACGAAGGGGACTCAGTATAAAATATATTCGCTAGAGCAAAAAAAAATACGCTACCTGGAGACTACCTGTCTATTTACAAAGTACGACGTCAATAATATCTACCATATTATATGTATATTATGTTATTGGAAATTGTATGATTACTATAACAAAAACTTTACATACCAGCATAAACACATTTGGAAATGTGATTTCCTCTTCACCTGTCAATCCTGGTCCCGACAAGTGAGGCTTGAAGTAGAAAGTGTCCTTTCTTTTAAAAGTTATTGTGTCATTCTCCTCATAGTCTTTCACCTCAACTTTTTCTTTCCATTCTCTGTTTATTTGTAATAAAAGTTGTAAGTTTTAGGTGAAAATTATAAAAAAAATATAGCTGCCACCACTTCGTACGCGTTATAGTTTGAAAATTCCATTGGAACCTAACATTTCTTCAGGATAAAAGTATCCTATATGTTAATCCAAGCAACGCCTCTCTTTATAATTAATATTAGTATAAATAGTAGACACTTTCTCGCACAGTTTTTAAATTATGGCATATGGTAATTCTACGTTCACATATCCTAATTAAATCCATATTATTAATATTAGGATTATTAATCCTACGTTCACATAAGGCGTATAATAATTATTAGTTCTTGAAAAGTCATTTATCAGCAAAACAGCACACTTGACTATTTCATTAAAACAAATTATTGGCAATATTAGTTTGAAAAGAAAATTACAGATGTTGGCTTGACAATCGTAAATATGTGATTACTTTTCATGACATGGCAAGGTGATATGCAAAGTTGTGTTTTTTCTACTTGGATATATTTTGAATAATTAATTAAAGCTTTAGAAATCTCAAGGTTTCTTAGGAATTTGTATTTATTTTATTTTTTAAAACATAAAGACTGAATTCAGCGTCTATCCACATCCCAGACACAAATTACGATTCTTAATTCAAAAACAAAATCTAAGTAGGTACTCACTCAAAGTAATACGGGCCAATTTCCTTTACTATAGGTATAGCGCCTTTTTGTATTTCATCGACATTGGTGTAGTTAAATAGATATACTTTGAAGTCGATCCCAAAAGGTACCTTTACCCACATTTGTCGTACATCTGTTTTCGGCGATAAAGACATTTGCTAGAAAGCAAAATTAAATTTAAAATAGGTAGACATCACTTTTTCTAGGTTAAGTATGGAAGTAATGGGATAAAGGATAAGGCTAGGTCATCCCTTACATCTGCTCCAAAACACAGTTTCAATATGGTTTCCAGTAAGATAATTGATACCTATCAGTTTAGTATGATTAATAGTTATGACTGCAATCTTATGTTTAAAATTTATTATAGGAGAACTCAATTTTTATAAACACCTAGACAATGATTCATAATGTCGTAACAATATGTTACGACAGTCCTGAAACATGCTGAAAGATTAAGTTATTGTTATTATTTTGTGTAAAATATGTAAAGAATATGTAAGAATAAATAAAATAAATATAGAAAGAAAACATAAATAAAATTATTACTACCATTAGATATTGAGGTCAAGTCAATAGTCATTGCTTAAATAAAAAAATATATTTTATATGCCTAATAATTCAAAGTAGATTAAATCATAAAATTTATTTAAAATGACCTATTTACTTTATAAATGAAATCTCATTAAGCATTCATTGGTGGGAAACTTCCTCAATTACACTTAAAAGAATATTTAGATTTATATTTAACTCAATAATTTTTCCAATAATTTAGTATGCATTACCATCAATAGAAAAGTACCCAACTTTAACCTCATTGAATATTAAAAGAATTCTTTAAACTTTATGCATTTATAATGCTGAATAAACTTTGACCAGTGACTCGTATAAAAGTTATTTTTTCTCAGTTATATCATGATATTTAACTCAATACAGTAATAGAAACTAGGTTTTCATATAATATGAATTTGTAAGCATAACAATATAGGGAAGCTTTTTTAATTCTATATAAATAAGTTGAAAAGAATTCCTTATCACGTCACGCTGAGTAAAAGATCGAAGTTACAAAACCAATATCTAATTAGATATTCTATCTATATGAATAAATATAGATAGAATACTCGTACGTTTTGCAACTTTGAGCTTTTGCACGCCTTAAATATTCTGTAGGTACCCATAAGTTCTACAATCTAGAATTTACGAACCTAACATTTTTTAAATATATGTACGTATAGTATAATATTTAAAAATAATTTTAAAAGCATTGTTTTGTTAGAACCATCGAAGCCATAAAATTGAACATAGTAGGTCGCTTTTTATTGCATGCACTTTCTTATGTCATGTGTGACTTAGCCTCAGTCAAGTGGAAACTTAAGTTATGACACAACAAGTTATGTTTGATATATGCGAAGAGTTGGTTATCGTTTGAGGTTAAGAAACTTGAGTAACTTGACAAGAGAACCATACTACATACATTATACTTAGCGTATTCAGAATCCACATAAATGTTCGAGTATGTTGGGACAGTAATTAAAAAAAATGCCATCTGATATATGGGATGAATGTGAATTTTTTTTACTGAGAAATTGTAAGGGAAACTTCTCAGTTTCCTAGAGTTTTTCACTGCGAATATCATTTCATAGTAACTTGATGGATTATATCTAAAGGCCAGCATAATAAGATAGTTAAAATGGATGATCATTTGGAATTCCCATTGGGATCAAGCATGCCAATTTCAGTTATTGTTCAAGCAAGACTAACATGACAATATTTTTATGTTACTTATATATATTTTTTTAATTTTTCAGGTAGATTGGAGGCACCATGCCTTTTATGCAAATGGAGGTTTTCTATACACATGTAAACTATTTTGTTTATGTACCCGTTTTCGTTAGGTCCAAAGACGTTCTTTATCACCTGAATAACTTTACCTTCTTAAGTTGACTTTTTAATACTGTTGGAAATATGACCCATCCGAACAGTATGCCAAAGACTGCGGCTCCACCCGAGCCTGCGGCAATTTTTAGATGTCTAGGTAAATGCATCCTGGAAATAAGTGAAGTGAAGTGAACATCTAAGATAAACTGTCTTCTGCCGGCAAGCTGCAGAAGTTCGAATCAGAGTTTATCAAAGTTGGCTTTGCACCTCTGAAAGATTTCGAATTCTTTTATTATCTTGCTTTAATGGTGAAGAATCCTGCATGTCCAAGAAGACGAGAAGACGAGATCTACTCACATAAGTATTCTCCGACACTCATCATACTTACCGGACCTTGCTAAAACAAATTACGTATCACTTTTTCCTGAATTCGGACAACTTCTTGCAAGAAAATAAAACTGAATTCCGTTGCAGTCCAATCTTTAAGGCAGTCCAAATTGCCTTAAATATTTTATTGTTTCTCGCTACCTCAATTTCTTCAGCAACAGAATCAATGAACTACTTATGACATGCCAAAAGTGCACAGTGATACTTTGATTGATTAAAAACATAATCTCATAGTTTATTTACTTTTATCTATTCAACGTTAATTTCAACGTTATATTTTTAGTATGAACCTAATATACGACTGCAAAACGCAGTTTGTCCTGCTAATACATGGCCAAACCAGACCAGAGCCAATTTTGAAAAGTTCATTCTCAAAATGGGCCCTGCTGGGAACCCTTTAAGTGTTAAGGCGAGCCCCTCAACCAATGTAATATTTTTTTTTTATTAGAGATGGGTTTTCTCTTGGCCAATAACCAGCTGTGTAGCAAGAATGAGGCCTATAATGGAGCGAGCTCACCTAGAAGATGCCTATTCACTCGAACTTTGAAAAGATTTGGATTAACCCTATAATTGGCAATATAAGTAGTGAATTGTATCTGTTTATTTTGTTTTTTGTTTTGCTGTTGGATTTGTGATCAAGGTAAATAAATAAATAAATAAATAAATAAATAAATAAATAAATAAATAAATATATTAGCTCAGTTAGGAAATACAGACGCCGACAGTTCCAAATTGGTGACATATTCTGCGGTGATTACATAACAAAAGGATTCGTCACTGGATTGGCTTTTAAAAAACAAAAATAACTAAGAAATTAAATGAAGTTGAAGAGGCGCTCAGAAGCGATTACCTTGAGGAAGTAATTTACTCTGATTGTTATTATTTACTGGTAATAAAAGGCCCTTGGAAATATAGTCCTAGGTTTTGTAGTATACTAAATATTCGAACTAAGTATGTTGTGAATGCGAAATTACCTCTAACTGAAGTTTCGCGCAAAATTCATCAAAATTGTTTAAGCGAACATGGACATCATAATATTAGTTGAGAAAGCTTGGATAGATAAATACTGAGGTACGAACGTGATAATAAGAATTTAAAACCCTCTCTTACGTAACCTATAAGTCAAAAACATATTATAGTCTTAGAGCACAGCTGAAAGTGGCGTATCCACAAACTCTTCATGTATTTAAAAAAAACGTAGTTATTACAGTTTTAAATACCTAACTACTCCTATTTACTCTTATTTTAATAGGTAGATATAAACATTTCTTTAGTGTCTTATAAGGAGACCAAGAGAAGTATATGGGACAATACAGAGAAGTTCATCTATACTTCTATACTAATATTATAAACAGGAAAGATTTGTTTGTTTGTTTGTATTGAATTAGGCTCCGAAACTACTGGACCGTTTTGAAACAATGAGATAAATCATTTGAAAAATTCTTTTACCATTAGATGCCGACATTATCTGTGATGAACATAGGCTACTTTTTACCGCGGGAAAATGCTTCATTCCTACGGGAAAACGGGTAATAGGACAACGAGTAGTAAGAATTATCCTTCCGTACTTATCTGTAGTAGTTTAGGAGTTCATTGGCGTAATTATATATAAATAGAGAGATAACATAAAAAAATATTAATTGAATATTTTTCAAAAGAACACGCATTGCTTTATATCCTATACTATATATTTTAAACTTGACTTTGATGAATAATATATATAAAAAAGGTCATTAGATGATTATTGTGCATTTAAATCGATTTAAAGGTGGAATTGCTGGTTAGCGCGTCACTTCATGGAGAAATAACAACATGTGTTGGTTCTCATGCACTTGGCAAGGTAAAATTGTCCTTCCATGACTTTTTGCATTTTTTTTTCTTTATACTAATTTTGGATTTTTCTAAACATCCTAACTGCGGTTACTGATGGATAGATGTTCGACTTTAATGTTACGCAAACTACCAGACCGATTTTAAAAATTCTTTCACGCAAATATTTGCATTTAATCATCGATGTATTTAATTGGTTTAGGGCCTCTTTCACCATCTGTCAAGTAGTTGACTTGACTGCTTTGGACTTGATGGACCTATTTTGGAAAACTAAGAAAAATTATAGACTTGACTTGACTTGACGGACTAGTCTCGGGATCTGCTATTTTTGATTTTTAATTTCAATTTTGCCTTTTTTGTTAAAAAAGGGCTTATACAAATTGCTATTTTTACTAATGACACTGGCAAAATCATCGGAGAAAATCTGATGGAGCCAAGACATTAAAAGAAGAAGAAGAAGAAGAAGAAGTACCTTTGATTGTAATGTAAAAGTCTCAAATATTAAAAAGGAAATTCGCCTATCAAAGGATGCACTAAACCGAGTGAATAAATTAATAAAACATAAAATTATTTCTGAAAGTAACTAATCAACACTTTATCCCTTAATCTATTTTAAATTTTCATATTTTTCTGGTAACTGATAATATTTTTAAATATTAATAATACATTTTAGTTTATTAAATGTAATAATAAGAAAAAAATATGTAAATGATCGAATACTCACGTAGAGTGGTCCGTGTATGAAGACAGCTGTCTGAATACTTGTCCGGTATTGCAGTGACTGTAATGTATGGGCGGGACACTTTTGCTAGGTACACCTGCACAATAAAATGGCTATAGCCTTTGCTTTTTAGAAATAATGTCTATTTACGACGCTGCGCGCTGTGTAGTACGGAAAATATGGACTTTTTATGTATCTACTATTTTTATTTTTTTATGTTAAGGTCGACAGACAGGCTAACGGTCCACTAGATGGTAGGTGGCTACCGTCGCCTATAACACAAGCAACGCCATAAGTGCTACAAGTGCGCTGCCGACCATAGAAGGATTAAGAATAAGGGATAAGGAAGGGAAGCTCTGGCATCCCTTACTCACTCACCGAAACACAACAGCACATATGCTGTTACTAGCTGTGCCTGTGACTTCGTCCGCGTTGTAAAAGAAAAAAGTAGCCTATCCTGTGTCCCATACATCTAAATGTTTATCTACCAAGTTTCATGAAAATCAATTAATTCGTTTAAGAGTTATGGAGGAACATACATACGTACAATACCTACACTTATAGATTTATTATTAGTATTGAAATTGAAATGATATCTATAAATAAATATATGTCTAGTAGGTATATATAGATATATATATATCTATAGATATGGACACATAAAATACTGTAAAATATAGACTTCTATCTATTATATTACTAGCTAGTAGTTACGTATATTATAAAGTAAATTATAAAGGTTACCATTCAAAGTGGCAGGATATAATTTGGGCAATCTGTCTAGGCTTTCATAGAATACCACCATACAATATTTTTTTGGAAAGCTTAACCAGAAACCTCATGAAAAGAGGAAAAGGGAAAGTTCCATTTTTCCGCGCTTGTGTACACTGACCACATTTCAATTGATGGCAATAAGAGGCGTTACCACAAATACGTCATATCTACGTGGAAAATTCTTCAGAGTTTATGACTGTGATTTCTTACACACTCAATCAGCCGAGGTCAAAAATTACACAAGACGCACAAGACAAAGGAAACTCGATACTTAACCGGAATTCAAGACAGATTTTTCATCTACTCAATACTTCCTAACGTTTGCATATTTTATAAGTAATCAAGTGTAATGTTTAAAAAATATTTTTTAAATAATTTAATCATAACACAGGCCAACGAAAAAAATGTTTTAACTTTTTAAATAAATTTACCCCTATTTGATGTATTTTTGGATAGGTACTGAATTTGTATGTGATAGCAGTTTTTTTATCACCCACCATTCGCTCACAATTCGACATCGATTACATATTTCAAAAAATAGGGAAAATTTGATCTGTAAGGCTTAAAAACTCATAGTTCTTTTTATTATATCTCACAATTTTCTCTTACAATAATATCTAATTACTAAAAGAAAATTATTAAATTATTTTTAATAATAATTTTAACGTTTATTTTTTGTATTTTTCAAATATTATATTTTATTACAAATATTATAACATTAGCATATATTGCTAACTTAAAATATTTAAATAGTTAAAAACATTTTTAATATATTTTGTTTAGAAAATTTTATTTTTATGTTGAAACTAGCTGGTGCCTGCGACTTCGTCCGCGTTAAAAAGAAAAAAAATAGCCTATCCTGTGTCCCGTACTAAATGTTTATCTACCAAGTTTCATGAAAATCAGTTAATTCGTTTAAGAGTTATGGAGGAACATACATACATACAATACTTACACTTACAGATTTATTTTTTTTTTTTTTTTTTTTTTTTTTTTTTTAAGGGTGTACTTGGAAAAGTGCATCCTTATAAGATTACAATCTAGTCTTAAGACTAATGAGTAATTTTAATATAACCTAAACTACTAACTGTAATATTTACTAAGAATAATGTCCATTAACACGATTCTTATTGTCTCTATTAAAGGGTGAACACTTTGTTATTGTGTTCTATGCAAGTAGCACTAACTTCACTACATATCACTAGCTTGTCACTGCACTAATTCAAAAGACACTTTGTTATTGTGATCTTTGTGAATATCACTGTTTTAACACTACACTAGTTCAAAAGGTTTTGTCCTTTTCAAACGTCTAACTATATTTGTGATATCGAGAAGCTGAATAGCTTCGACATTCACATGATGATGAAGTCTTTTTTGATGAGCCTCTGCATATTTCTGGATGACTGTAATCACGGGGTCTATCTTGAGATCCCTATGAAGGTCGTCGTTGCGGATATACCAGGGTGCATTTACAATGCATCTTAGTACTTTATTCTGAAATCGTTGGATCATCAGAATGTTGCTATGTTTGGTACAGCCCCATAGCTGTATCCCATAAGTCCACACCGGCACGAGAACTTGTTTATACAACAATATTTTATTATGTACTGACAACGAAGAATACTTTCCTAATAGCCAGTACATTTTCCTATAGCGAATTTCTAACTCGTCGCGTTTTTTTTTTACGTGAGCTTTCCAGCGAAGCTTAGCGTCCAATGTCATGCCTAAGTATTTGGCTGTATTCTCGTACGGTATCGCATGATTGTTAACGTATACCGGATGATAACTGTGGGGCTTGTTTGTGAAATCTATGTGAATAGATTTCGCCTCATTCAGTTTGACTCGCCATTTTTTTGTCCAATCAAAGATGATGTTCACAGCTTCTTGAACTTTTTCCACTGCTTGTTTGTGATTATCACCAGTGGCCATTATGGCTGTGTCGTCTGCGAAGGTTGCAATTGTATTATTTTCTAACTCTGGAATATCGCAGGTGTATAGTAAGTACAGAAGCGGACCTAGTACACTACCCTGTGGGACTCCAGCTCTTATTTCTTTAAGCTCTGAATATGAGCTATCCTGTCTTACCCTGAATGTTCTATTCGATAGGTAAGACTCTAAAATATCTGCAAACTGCTTCGGTACCATATTTCTTAGTTTTAATACAAGGCCTTTATGCCAAACCTTATCGAATGCTTGTGATACATCTAGGAAAACTGTAGAACAAACCCTATTTTCTTCTAATGTTTTTTCTATAATAGTGGTGATTCTGTGTATTTGATCTATCGTGGAATGTTTTTCTCTAAAACCAAACTGATAGTCGGGAATTAATTTTCTGTCTTCTATAATCGGTTTCAACCGTTTTAGAAGTAATTTCTCCCATACTTTTGAAATGATTGGCAGCAGGGAAATAGGTCTATATGACGTTGTTTCGTGGAGCGGTTTTCCAGGCTTTGGTATCATTATAATTTCCGCAACTTTCCACATATCTGGTACATGTTTGAGTCTGAAAGTGGCATTGATAATATTGGTGAGCTTTACTATTGCTTTGCGTGGGAGGTTTCTTAGAACTTCTCCTGTAATAAGATCGTAACCAGGAGTTTTCTTTAGACTTAGACGTTTAATCTCATTTTGTACTTCTTTTGGTGTAACGAATCTTATGTCTACACTGTCATTAGTAGTTTCACTTACTGTAGTATCATTCACAGCTTCTTCATTAGGCTGAAAAATTCGCTCTAAGTATTCAGCGAACTGCATTGCTTTTTGCTCATTACTTCTAGCCCACCGTCCATTAATCATTTTTATTGGTGGAGTGTGCATTATTGGCTTTTTTATGTTTTTAATAGTTTTCCACAATGAGTAATTTGTTGTACGATCATTCGTTAAACTACTGAGATAAGTATTGATAGTTTCTTCTCGATGTTGCTGGATTAAATTTTTAAGCTTTTTTGTAAGATTGTTCAACAGTCTTTTGTCTTGTGGATATCTGGTTTGTTGCCATTTTTGTCGCTGTTTTCTTTTTAGAGCAACGAGGTTTCTTATTTCTATTGGGTACTGATTATTTCTAGCAATTTTTTTAAAGACTGGTGTATTATTCCAGGCACACCGTTGAATATTTGTTATAAATTGGCTTACGTTTAGGTCAACTTGTTCTGAAGTTTTCAATGATCCTTTCAGATCGATGGCTGTATCTAAATCTAATTTGAAATTTTCCCAGTCAGTGTATATATTCACTAAGGTGGGAATGTTCTCTTTTTGTACCGGCATTTCATTGAGAGTTAGTATTATTGGCGAATGATCTGAATTCATATCATGACCTGCCTCAATTTGAATAAAGTTAGGAGGTATATTTTTAATAATGAAAAAGTCTATTAGGTCTGGAATCTTTTTGGGGTCAGAAGGCCAGTACGTGGGACTACCTGTTGATATTACATTACAGTTTATATCTCTGATAGATTGTAATAGTTCTCTTCCTTTTGACGTAGTAAGTCTAGAGCCCCAATGGGTGTGTTTTGCGTTAAAATCACCTCCCAAAATGAACCTGTTACCCAGATTTCTTAAAAGGTGTTTGTATTTTTCTGCTTTTAGCAAATACTTTGGCGGACAGTATATGGCTGATATTGTGATAGGATATCGTTTGGTTTTGACATAGATTCCCACAGCTTGTATGTCAGCTTCTTCGAATTTATGACTTTCATAATGATATATATTATCTTTTATAATAATAGTACTACCTCCTCTTGCTTTATTATCAGGGTGTAGTGCATGATAAGCTTTATAGCCTCTGATATTTAAATAAGATTCTCTAGTGAAGTGAGACTCTGATATGAGACACACATCAATATTTTCTGTATTTAGGACTACCTGTAGTTCATCCTGATGTTGGAGTAGCCCATTAGAATTCCATGCCATAATTTTCAATTTGTTCGCCATTTCTTTTGCTTTGGAATAGCGATATTAGTGCTATTTTCAAGTTTATTAAGTCTTTCATCGAACGATGATAAAAGACTCAGGATTTTATTAAATTTGTCTTCTATATTCGTACTTATTGACTTAGACATTGTTTGTGGTTGAAGGTCTGGCTGTATTCCTTTGGTAATTTGTGCAAAAGTTAGATTTTTTGTAACAGGTTGACTAACACCTTTTTTTGTGTTCACCTTTGGAACGTGGACGGCGGGTATCTGCTCATTTTTTTTCATGTTTTTATTTTTTATTTGTTGTAATTCTTTAGCGACTACACAACCTCTATAATTAGCAGGATGAGGCGCCCCACAATGCACACATTTCGGCTTTGCATCTGGTGGTTTGTCGCAGTCCCTTGTTAAGTGTTTGCCTGTGCACTTGACGCATCTCGGCTCTTTGGAGCAATATTTTTGCGTGTGACCAAAAGCTTGGCATTTTTTACACTGTGGTATCAGTTTGGTAGATTTAATTGGTTGTATATCTACTTTACATCCCAATATGGACTTAATACTATAAATGTTGTTGATATTTTCGTCTTTGTGGAAAGAAAGCATGAACATATTGAGAGGCTGCTTGGTTTTCCAACTAAGTTTGTTGACCACGTCCTGGATTTTATATCCTTTGGATGTCAAGTCTTCAATTATTCTCTCTTTTAGGCAAGAAAAGTGCAAATTTTTTGCCATTACTCTAATGGGTCTATTTTGTTTGTTTTCATACGAGTACCATATGCAATTGTTTGATAACAAAAGTTTAGATATGGATCTGTATGAATCTTCATTGGAGGCGTTAATTTTAACATTTTCACTATTCATCATTTTTACTGAAAATGAATCTTTAGCTACGTTTTTTGTTAATAGATCGTAGAAATTTTGATAGTTTTTTATATTTTCTACTATTATAGGAGGTGGTTGAGGTACCTTCCGTGTTTTTTCCTTTTTTTCAATAGTTTTTTTTGGTACGGTATCTTCTTGAGACGGTGGAGACAGTGACAAATTTAGTTTCCTTTTCTTCCTGCTCTTTTGACGTATCCACTCAGTTTCTCTAGCTAGTTCCTCATCGTCAGTCTCATACTGGACTGCTTCAGAAGGCTTTACAGCATCTGATTGTTTGCACAACTGACTTTGAAGATTTTCTATTTGAACTTTGAGGTCTTCAACCAGTTGCTCCAACTTCTCGCGTTTTTTCTTTCCCTCTATGTAAAGGTCATACAACAGATGTTCTGTTTCAGTAGTAACTGTAATTTCCATTGGTGAGGCCATATTCCCTAATTAAACGTAGGTATAACTACGTCTTAACATTTGCTTACACAAAATATGCGTGATTCAATAACGGTATCTGGGTCATCGCGACGACTGCAGTCAGCACAACGCGGCCGTTGCCACTGCGCTGTCAGCGCTTTACTTAAACACAACGCGAAATAATCGACGCGACCGTTCACAATGGAAGTAAATCAATCACAGATTTATTGATTGATTGATATGAGAAATCAGTACACCAGTACACCAAATTACACAGAAATAAGTTAAAATTATTGAAAAAGTTTTTTCATCGTTGGCCTGTGAATTATCCTGGAATGAAAATTTTCACTCAACCTATTTGCGATATAATATCTAGTCTCCTTTTCTCTACTATTTCTCCTTACTTATCTAACTAGAAAAAGATAATACATTTCCATGACAGACGACACAAAGAAAATCATTTACAGCGTAGCAAATTATCAAGCTGACAAAAAGGCGGATTCAAATTTAACATTCCATTATATATTTATTATTTTACTAACTGTGTGATACAGCGGTTTCACCCTGCATTTAATTTAAATTGTCAAAAGCATGTTGTATGTCGCCTCTTCTTAATAATTCCTTATAATTTCCTCAAGAATCGGGCTATCGAATGCATTTTTTTAAAAATCAACTGGTAGTTCCACAGATTAAAGAGTTAAAACAAATTAACAAACTCTAATTAAATTAGTGTTAATTAGTATTAATTAGTTGTATAGATATTTTTTATTAATTAACTCTGGCGATGTCACGTGATAAATATGTGCAGTAACGCCAGTAACCGATTTTGGAACAGTTTATGAGGTATTGCGACGCGGGGATGGGGGAACCAGGGAATGAGCGAGACGCAATGATAACATTTTGTACGAGAGAAAGCAGGTCCGCCATATTGTTCGCAATTCTATATGCTCAAACGAAAGATACACGCTCGAGGTCAGAACCCATCAAGTTTTGCGATTACTATACCATGGTCGGTAGCACATTTGTAGCACCTGTGGTTTAGCTTGTGTTATAGACGACGCGACGGTAGCTACCTACCATAAAGTGGAAGCTAGCCTGTCTTAACATAAAAAAGCAGATCAATTTGAAATACAATCAATTTGAAAGGTTACTTTCTTTTACAAACTGATATACAGCAGAATTATAACTATATGTATATAATTCTTGTGATCAATACTTGAAAAACTAAGTTTTGAAATGTTCAATTGAAAGGCAGTGGAAGAGGTGTGTCTTTGAATTTACAATGAAACAAGTTTGAAATAAAGCTATTTAACTCTTTATTATTCAAATATAGGTTACAATTTTGCGTATTAAGAACACTCTGCACTGTGTGATATAATTTAACTTATATTAATTACATTTCGAGATATAAATTTTTATCGCTCACCGTACTTTTATTTGGAATCCTTTACACTGAGACGTAATAAGTATAACTATTACTTATAGTTATTATTATAGGTATTATTATATAATACGATAAACTTATCGACCGACCAAGCGATATTTTCTAGTGAAAAGTTAACACTCTAAATTAGCTTAATAAGCTAACACTCTAAATAACTAAACATATTTAGTAGAAACACCTTTTTATCTACTTATATACAGGTTTAAATGTGTACTGTTTGAGATTTTTATTTAGGTAATATTTAACTACTACATAGGACCAAATTAAAAAAAAAGTGGTTGAAGTACTTAACCATGTTGCTACTCATGCTTGTAGTGTTTAACAAAACCTGATGATTTTGATTCACAGCTAACTTTTCTCTAGAAAATATAATCAAGTGTTGACTATACAAAAGTACAAAGGTAAACTTTAAAAGTAGATTTAGTTACAACATTTTAATTAATTTCATTGCTTTGCCTTGTGACAATATTTCACTTAGCTTATTTTAACTTGAAATGTTCCAATTTATGACCAATTGCTGTGAATATATTCTCCACGGTGCAGGGATTATCTGCAAAATAAATGTAATAAATTTCATAAGTTACTTGTGGATCAACTGATAACTGAGATTAGAATGAATTCTTACATTCTTTCTAGCATTGCTTTAGCAGATCTTGCTTGGTACGCTGTAATCGACCACGAAAGTTATCGTGTTATTATTGTACCATCATCAGCTAACTAACCTTTACTACAAACTCATTTTTAATTGAGTGCAGTCAAAATGAGGTAAATATCTATTAGTAAATTATTAACTGGACCATTAGTTGCTATTGAGGTTTCCTTAGAGTATCCCGTCTATTGGCAGTAACTACCTCGTTACCGTGAAATAACAGCATGTGTGCTGTTGTGTTTCGGTAAGAGAATAAAGTATGACAGAGCCCCCTTCCTAATCGAAGATAAAATTTGGACATCAATGCGAAGCCATAGGCGGTTCGCTAGTCCTATACTAATATTATAAAGAGGAAAGATTTGAAGTTTGTTTGTTTGTATAGAATAGGCTCCGAAACTACTGCACCGATTTGAAAAATTATTTTACCATTAGAAGCCCACATTATCTGTGATGAACATAGGATACTTTTTACCGCGGGAAAATGCTTCATTCCTGCGGGAAATCTAAAATAAATACTAGCGGCTTGGCCCGGGAGATCATCTATCCAAAATACGGTAGATGGCGTTTTATACTTTTCTACGCGAACGAATTCGCGAGCACCAGCTAATAATAAACAAAATCATGCAATTTTGTACCAATGTCCACCCACTGATCCTGATATCCAGCATCCAGTCGTACTGCTCGCACCGCTTCACGTAAAGAATGGGTTATTACTGATGCCAAATTTAACGATGGCTCTCCAGTAGCTGAAATAAAAAAAAGAAACATTATACAGTATAATAATTTAATTTGTTTTTAATATGATTTTTTTATAGTTTACGAGAAATCCCATTGTTTGAATATAATAAAGTACCTTTGGATTGCAAGACGCCACGTTCGTTTGTTCCATTTCTTCTGAAGTATATTCTCATATCAGCGGGTATGTCTTTTATGCCTGGAGGTTTATAAGTCCAAGTTCGATCAGTCAGCAATTCTCCGGTTTTGTCATCATAAAGTAATTTTTCCGAAGTGAAATAGCCTAAACCCATAATGAACGCTCCTTCAATCTATAATTTAATAAAAGCCATTATTTGATCGAATGATTTTTGAGGTAATAAAGGAAAAAATAAATTTAAATCTAACCCTTTTTTACATATATATTATTAATATTTTTGGCTTTTCTTATTTAATTTGGTTGACGAGCTTTAGCATTACTAATTTTTTTGCAAAAGAAAAAGTTATTCTTAAACATGGACGAATTTCGACTAGTGATGAACACACTAATAGGTAAAAAACATTTAAAATATGTAAAGCAATCCATAAGAAGTTTTAAATGATATTGATTGGTATCAATTAGTTAGATCTCCTCTGATTCAGGAAAGTATACAGGAAGTACATACATAATCATATTATAATAATCTAAGTATATTACTTACTTGAGCGACATCAATTTCTGGACTTAAGCTTCTTCCTGTGTCTTCTAATAAATCAACTCTTCTCACATCATGATTTCCTGACAAAGCATCCAATTCTAACTCTAGTGCACAGACGGCGTAAACATCATAAGGCTTTATAGGATCGACCAGATTTGAATACATATAAGACGCCTGCAAATCTAGGCCTTGATTAAACGCTTCAGCTATCACTACTTCCCAAGTTTCCGTGTTAAGTTTTTCTTTTATAGGTTTTAAACGGTCATTAATAGTATCGCATGCCTTAATAGTTGCGAATGCAACGCATTCACTGCCAACACTTCCGCCTGTAGCCATGCAGTTCGGTGATACAAAACTTGTACTGGACTTTACACTGACTTTAGACAAGGGAATACCAAATTTGTATGCACAAACTTGTGCCACTTTTGTATTAAGACCTTGACCCATTTCAATACCACCATGAAGTATCACAACTGAACCATCACCATGATATACTGATACGACAGAATTATAATTCCCTATATAAAAGATGTCGGCTTTCATAGGAATAAGTTTTAATGCTCGTTTCCTCCATCGATTTTGATCATTAAACTTTTTCACTTCTACAATTCTTTCATCGTAATTAGCATCTCGTTTCAATTGTTCTATTAGTTCAGGCAGAGGATTATCTTCCTTAGTCATATTAAGCAATTTAACTTGTAGTGAATCTTTTTGAAGTTTGTGAGCTATCATTTCCATTATGTATTCCGCAATTGCAATTCCCTCTGTTGAAACTAAAATTTAAAAATTATATTGTTTTTTGAAGAATTGTTTAATGCGAAGTACATTAAAAAAGTTACATTAAAAAAGAGATTACCTACATTTCAACCACCTTAAGAAGACCTTAAGAATAGCATAAGTGCTGTTGTATTTCGGTGAGTGTGTAAAGGATGTCAGAGATATTCTTTACTAATACCTTATCCTTAATCATACACTTGCATAGCCGACAGTAGCCACTTACCATCAACTGAGTATCCTTTTAAAAGCATAACAACTATTTCATTATTCAAACAATAAAAAGATTTCATAAAACAAAACGTTGCACTCACATGGAGCTCTACACCAAGTATTGGAACAAGTATCGGTCAAAACTAAATTCGCCTTTCTGTACCACCTCTTCGCATCGTAGCAGTTCGATACGTGCTCTATCGTCACCCTTGTAAGGATTTCATTGATATTGTGTCCACAGTCTTGATATATATCCACTTTTAAGTATTGAATTTCGCCTTCCTTATTTACCCCAACCTGAAATTTAGGGGACATTATGTCTTTTTAATTCGCTGAATGATGCAAGCAAATTGTTCTTAATTATGTAAGACTATTTGTATAGAAAGCAGCTAAGCATATATTAACTTCTAAACATTGGATATAATAGAACTATAAAGAAACATTAAACTAAAATACTTCCAATCTGTATCTATATTATGGATTAAACAACAAACGAGTAAGTACATTACTAATCTCTGTTTACGTACTTCGAAGTTAGCGCTGGTCGGGGCACGTTTTCCAATAACCTTCATATTAGTCTGCAAGGGCATGATAAATCTACATGTTTTTCCCAACAAATGAGTTACCAGTGCAGCTGAGCATGCCATTTGACAAGATCTTGATATTTTACCACCGTACGAACCGCCCACGCGTCGAACAATCACGTTTATACTGAAAATGTATCCAAAATAATTACACAGGTTTTCATATAAATTAAATATCTACCTATATTATCTGAAGAGCTGAAAATAGTCAAGTTTTTGTGCTAAATGTATGGTAATGTAAGAATATAATTATAAAGTAATCAAAGACGTAACTTTAATTAACATGAAATAAGAACAACAAATCAATAATAATAAGTCATTATACTCGTAAATGTAGAGATTTATCTTCTGTTATCGTAAAATTCGATCACAGTTCATATGTTTATTATGTAAGTACTAGCTTTTGTCCGCATACGCTTATCTTTAAAGTTTTCGCATTTATAACATTATTATGATAATTGCAGGAAAACAGTCACGTTGTTTGACGCCAATGATCTCCTAAACTACTGAACCGATTTTGATAAAACTTCGTAACCATGTGTAATTTGGTCCAACTTAAAAGATAGGATAGTTTTATTTTGAACCCGGGCGAAGCCGGAAGCGTGTAGCCTAGTACTTTATAAATATCATACCTATTAACAGGTAAATTTAAGCTCTGTGCAATCGCAACATTTGTGGCATCAAGCCATTGTGTTGCACTGTAGACTTCCATACCATCTTCTGTTGGTTTAGCAACGCAAGTTTGAGGTTCCATATAATAATGATATTGACTATAAACTTTATACTCTCCTTTAATTACACATTTCACATCATTTCCTATATCAGTAGGCTCTATAGTCTGGGTTTCGATTACTCGTTTACTTTTTTGTGGAGATTTCATAACGTCATCTATAGATAGTAACGGTTTGCTTTTCTTTATGGAAGAATATTTAATTTTCACAAGTTTTGCAGCTTTGTTCGCTGTTTTCTCTCTATCGGCGACTATTATTCCAGCTGCTTGACCGTAATATGTTACTTCTTTGGAACATAATATTTCTTCGTCGACTTCTAAGAGAGGCACATTGGTGGGTGTAAATGAGTTGTTACCCGGAATGTCTTTGGCACAGTAAAACGCAAGAACTCCGGGTAATTTCTGGAAAACAAAAACGAAACAAACTAAATGGTAAAAATATTTTATTATTGTGTATATGTTATTTAATATTTTTATGTCATCTATAATAAAAGCTTAAAGTTTATTCTCTATTATCTAGAACTGCTGGTAGGATTTGATAAATTCTTTTTTCTTTTGATAGCTCTATTCTTGATAAGGGATTAATATATTACGTTCTGACATCGCAGTTATTACAAAAGTAACTTACAAGAGCCTCGGAAGGGTCAAACGATTCAATGGTACTGCCAGCAACAACATCGGCGGTGACAAATGAAGCAAACACTTCACCGTTTTCCTTTGGCATATCGTTAGCGAATGTGGCTTCTCCACTGCATTGCACTAATGCTTCTAATTTAGGTACTGGCTCTGTTAAAGGCCACAGACTCTTATCGGTGTCGAATATTTGAGAACCTTTTGATACATTTCGTTTTATTGCCTCACCTCCGGAGCGATATTTTGGATTTACTTTCCCATCTGGACAAAGACTCAAAATTGCCTGAAAATTAGGAATTGTAATAATAAGCAAACATTGAACCTTTAGCGGATAAACAATACAATTTATCCGCTAAAGGTGGGGAAAGGTGGGATATCAAGTTTCTAAGTGACGGTTATCATAAATTTTTTAAAGGAATGATTTTTGGGGATTATTACAATTATTTCATTTTCAAGTTTAAAAAAAAAGAATTATGGCGTCATTTTCTGTTCAAATTGTGTAACATAACATATATTTAAAATGGAATGATACACACACACTGTCAATTTGATTTTTTTTGTACGCCACGCCACAGTATTTTAATTAATTTAATTTTCTTTAATGTAAGATTAAAATTACATTAAAGGAAATTAAGATTAATGCAATTTTACTGAAAAATTTAAAAACATTTAAATAAAATAAACAAATAATTTAACATTATATTTTTTTCCTTACCTTATAATATAAAGCAAGTGCTAACATTTTTCTGTAAGAAGCCGATGGCTCAGGCGGAGCTTCTTCAGGCACTATCTCTTGAGAGAGGGTTTTCAATGCCAGTTGCAAAATTTCATTAGTGTACGGATCTTTTCCGACAAGAATAGCTTCAGTTTTAGTCGCATGTATAAATTTCGGTGAAATACTCCCATAAACTATTGTAACTTTGTCCACTATATTACTTTTTGGACGAAATTTAAATAAGAATCCAGCATTGACTACTGCGTGAGCATTTTGTGAACGAGGCATTATCTGAGATAACAAAAACGATTATTTTTAAATTAAATCAACTAGAAAATTAGAAATTTGATATGTATTAGAAAATTGTGAATAATGAATAATAAATTATGAGTTTAGTGGAAGAAATATTTGGATGTTTGAAACAATATGACTTTCCCTTGGGTATAAGCATTATAATTAAATTTATTGTACTTTATATGCATTATTTCTCCAATTACCTTATAAGTTTTTATAGAATGATGAGTTTGAGATAACGGCGGGACCATAATATTTAGTATTATCTTGTTTTTCATGTCGGTTTTTAAAAATGCTGGCAATGTTATAACCTTTTTCTTATTTACACCTTCAGCTAAAACAAAATCTTGTGTAAAAATTTGAATAAAATTGTCCCTTAAAAATGTCGTAAATGTGTGCAAGACGACTACTAAAAATATATTTAAATTTAAAGTTGGCCGTTCGCACATTTCCTTCGAAATAAAATTGTGCGAGACTACCACTCAACCAAAACATATTGTTTTTCTATTTGCCTAAAGAAAAATAAATATTCACCAATCGTTATAGTAGCACCAACAGTTTCAAAGAGTAGGAAGACATCAGATTGAAAGTCATTGTTAAGGTACTTCATAAATAAATTCCCTCCGATAGTTCCAATCTGCAATGTAAGTATAAGCTTACTTATTATGTTATTATATAATTCACTTAGCGCCTGTTTCACAAACGTCAAGTGTGGCCTACTTGACGTATCTGTCATTTAAAGTCACCGGTAACCGGGGATTATGGAGCTGGTATACCTTTATTTGTACGGTAAACGTACTAAATATTGAATAGAAAATAATTAAAAAAAATCGCCTATCGAATGATGCAGTAAAACGAGTGCATAATTCAATAAAACAGAAAATGATTTCTAAAAGTAACTAATCAACACTTTATATGACGTTGGTGAAAGAGGCGCTTAATCGCTTTATTCAAAAAGTTCTTTTAGAAAAGTGTTTACACTCAAGGCTCAAATCAAATAGTAGTGGCCGGGCACACTGCGTCCCGCAGTAAAAAATTGGGCAGCCTATCCAGCGGCAGTACTAACATCTTACTAACAACCGAAAATAAACAGCACGTATGCTGTTGTGTATCGGTGAGTGAGTAAGGAATGACAGAACCCATTTCATAATCCTCTCATTGAGTGGATCGTCAGCCAAGCTGCTGATTTTAACATGAAAAAATCATAATAATACTAACATTTCTGACAGGAATATGAGCAACCAGGTCCATGTGTTCGTAAAACTGCTTCAAATAAAAAAAGTCATTTTTTTCCGCAGATATTTTAAGAAAAACTTCCATCATCTCTGTCAATGGCATTCCAGCACCCAAGATTAGATTTACATCAAAGGAGTACCCTTTTATTTGGGATAGATTAAATATATCGATCACATTTGGTGGATATTCTGTTACATGGAAGACCCCTAAAAATGGAATAAGCTTTATAAATATTGTATATTGTTATTACCTTATTACCAATATCATATTTTTACTATTTTCTCTAACTTAAACACAATATTAGTAAACTAACTTCAGCAATAAAGGCTATTTTTATTTATTTATTTATTACTTTCAGTGCAAAGGAACTTACCTTGTCCAGTATTTCCTGCAATCAATTTATAGTTGCCTTTACACATTGCTTTGAATGTGTCATCCAATGTGTAAACTTTATACCATTTATGAGTTCCACAATCAACTACGATCATTTTATTATTGACTTTCTCTAAAACGCACCAACTATCCAGTTCTTTTGTAGAATTTGTCTCTTTTTCTTCACCTCTTTTGTTGTTTACATTTTCAGAGCAAACTTTGTGTTCACATTTTGCTGAACATTTGACCCCGCATTCTTTGAAAAATGCCAAATCTTCTAAATCGCAAAGTTTATTGAGCAATTTATCGTCCATGTCGGTAGCGAAAGTTTTGAAAGCGTCCGCAATAGGTCTATAGCCAGTACATCTGCATATATTGCTAGCAAAAGAATTTTCCACTTCCGTCATTGTCAGTTTTTTGTTCTTTGATTCATAGAGGCTGTAATGTTTTATACAAACATAATTGCTATTTGACGTACATCTATTATAACTGTTAACGAATCATCACTGCTAAATTACACTCTACACCCTCCTATGTTTCGACAGTCACTAATATAGATAACTACTTCTCAGTTATACCTGTACATGTTCATGATCCATCCTGGTGTGCAGTATCCACACTGCGTGCCATTAAACTTGGCCAATCTGCTCTGCACTTCGTGATAGCCGATTGTTCTATTGCCAATGCCTTCCACTGTCGTCACCTCCCATCCGTGGCAGGATAAGACTGACACAAGACACTGTAACAACGTCAATTGGTTTATCGATACTTATTTTTCTCGCAGGACTCGAAATTAAGATAACTTTGGATAAATAATTATATTGTTTCATGAATAAAATCTTGCTGTAAATTAAATTAAAATTAATTAAAATTTGCTTTGCAAAAATATATTTCAAACACTGTCACGTATAGTTTCGTGTTTTGCTTAATATTATTAAATTAATTGATTTTAACATAACTTTTCTTGGCGTCATTTTCTACTTATTAAAAATGAACCAAGTCTTACAATAAATGCTCTACTTTTTTCGACGTCATATATTACTATTATACTTACGTGTGTATGTTCCATTAGAGGACCGTGATAATCTTGCTGTATCACTGTTGACGCATTTACTGCGTGTGATCGAGTGTATAAATTACACTTATTTCTAACTTTGAAATAGAGTCACAAGTATTAAATCTGCTCCTAGCTTTTCTTAATATACCAAAATCATTGAATTATATACCAAAATATATATTTTTGAAGCAACTGCATCTAACCTTAGCGTAAATTTATAATTAAATTAATCATATCTTATGCAAATTTGTCTTGTGTACAATTAAAATGTACCTAATAGTTTTTCATTACTTACAGAATTAACAGAAAATATCTTGAGTTCATTGTCGGGTGGTAATGCAGCTCGAATGGAGACGACGCAGGCGCCGCAGCCACCTTCGTGACACATTGCTTTCGTGCCGCGGAGATCCGCCACATTTCTTATGAACTCGTTCAAAGACACGTCCGGACCGAACTTGCCATCCACTGTTGTACATCAAATGTATGTTTTTATTATTTTTTGAAAAATATTCCTAACAATATTATACCTAAACTAGCTGGCCTGGCGAACTTCGGACCGCCTCAGGATAAAAACCAGTTCCATAGAAAATGTATTAGTTAGACAATGAATTTTATTCACAATTTTTGTTTGGTGAATATTTCAGATTTTTTAATAATTCTTCTGCTATTTCGGGCGGATGCAAATTTAACAAATCAAATATCATAAAAATCGGTCCAGCCCTACTCTAGTCACAAGTTGAAATTCGTATTAGTGATAAAGCTCCTAAAAATATGAGCGATAGCTCATTGGATTCGGAATGACGTCTAGAAAAATGTATACGAAGGATTTTCCAGCACTAAAAGTTACTAACAAATTAAGTTGAAAAAAAGCCTTTTTCATTTTTGTTAATTGCTCCGGAACTAATTAATATTTAAGAAATTAAAAACATCTTAGAGAGGAGGAAATTTTCAAACCTGAAAAAGTTTTTCAGGTAGGTACAACCTTAACAAACAAATAAATAAAATGAAAAATCTCTCAATACTTTCGCCCTTTTCTTAATCAAAAAATTTGAAAAAAATAATAATACCTAATCTAAATTTTTTTACTCAAAATTACCTTACCTACAAACTGCTTGCCATTTATTTTGAATACTATTTCTGTCATGTTTCAGTCGCGTTTATTGAAATTCAAAAGAAAATTAGATTTTCCTTTTTTACAATTAGAGGAAAAACCTGGAGCTTGATCACTGTTCAGTGACAAAGTGACGGAAAACATCACGAAATAAAAACACCCATAATGAATGAGGCATTTTTCCAATTTGTTATAATGCAATGTAATTTTAAATGACCTCGAATTTCATAACATCCATATTTTGGTAATTGGCATTCGGTTTTGTTGTTAAATTTTACGTTTACAAAGGATTCAATGACAAATTGATACGTAGGTACTTAGTTCGAAAATTGGGTAATAATTTTACAATTACACACCCATTATCGTTACTAAGTATATACCAGTGATTAGCATGTCACAGTGATGTTTTGGTACTCTGACAAAGTTTTCGTTCCAGTCAAGTTGAGGATGAACTTGATTGTTAGTTGACAATGGCTGAAGCAAAAATATTCATAGTGGTACTGCGATTGTAGTCTTTCTTTTAATATCTCTACATATTATAAATTAGCTGAACCCGGCCACACTTTAACCATGCACGCCTAAGTTATAACTCCTCCTTATAACATCAGAGCTATCTGCCAATGAAAATCCCGTCAAAAACGGCCCAGCCGTTTAAGAGATTAGCAAAAACAAACATACGGACAGACAAACAATAAAAAGAATTGTTCATTTGTTTTAGGTATATATATTAGGTATTTTGAAATACATTTAGTAAAAACGGTTATTTTGATACTAGCTGGCGCCCGCGACTTCGTCCGCGTTAAAAAAGAAAAAGTTGCCTATCCTGTGTCCTAGACGTCTAAATGTTTATCTACCAAGTTTCATGAAAATAAATTAATTCGTTTAAGAGTTATGGAGGAACATACATACATACACTTAGATACTTACACTTACAGATATATTATTAGTATATTGATGATGATGCCACAGATACAGGTAAATAGTACTTAACCAGTAGTAGCATTAAGGATAAGGAGTAAAGAGGAAACGGGTTAAGGACTCCCTTACGCCCTCACCGAAAAGCATATTTATTTATTTATTTAATAAAGTATATCACAGTAGTCTTTTTTGGATTGGACAGTGCAACATGCTGTCCAATATTTTATAGTTGCAAAACTCAGTGTAACATATTATGCTACTACACCATACAATATTATATACATACATTATTATTAAAAAAAATCCCATATAACACAATAAATAGTTTAATATAAAATATGCATCTTCCTATACCCCAATAACACAGCAATCGTTCATAAGTAGAGTTCTGACATTATATTTTTGTAATAGTGTGCAGCCAACGCAATAGTGTGCATATGAAACTCGAAAAAAATTGCATATCAAAGTTTAGCTTGCACACGTCACAATTATAGGCTACCACAACATGCATATTAATAAATTCTTGGAAACTACATAATTATACAATTCAATTAATCTGTTTGTTACATAATGTTACACAATCAATTCAGTCAAATTTAAAATTTAAATTGTTCTTGTACGTAGCAATATTTTCCGTCAACATTGATGGTTATACTGAATTTTGCGGTGTGCTAATTTTATCCTAGGTGAGGTCGATTTCATTTATTTCAATTTGAAATGTTCTATTTTATTTTCTACTGCCTTGAAAATGTTTTCCACTGTACATGGATTTTCTGTAAATAAAAATTAAAATCAATAATAAAATCTAATAGCACTAATAGCGATGGAACTCTAAGCGTGAGTATGGAAACAATCGATAAATTATATTATAATCATATAATTAATAAAAAATAATAAATAAACATTAATTAAGGAAATTATTGATTACTAGCTGCTGTCTGCGACTTTGTAAATTAAGCATATACTAAAACCTTCCTCGAGAACCACTCTATCCATTGGTGAAAACAGCATTAAAATCGGTGCAGTAGTTTTTGAGTTTATCGCGAACAGACAGATGTAATATGTAAGAAAAGGATAATTCTAAACATCAAGGAGGTAACGATTTTCTTACCTATTTCGACCCACTGGTCTTCATAACCTGCATCCAATCTAGCCGACCGAATAGCATCTCGTAAGGCATGGATGACCACAGTCGATAAGCAAAATGCTGGTTCTCCAGTAGCTGAAATGTGTTAAGATTATTTATTTTAAAACTAGCTAGTGCCCGCGACTTCGTCCGCGTTCTTTATGGCCTATAGCCTTCCTCAATAAGTGGACTATCAAAGACAAAGAGAATTTCAATTGGAACCAGTAGTTCCTGAGATTAGCGCGTACAACCAAACAAACAAACACTTCAGCTTTGTATATTACTGCATATACTGATGCAGTAAGGTTGAGAAGGTTAAAAACACAAAGTGCAAAAATTTCTTAAATAAATCATTGATTTCTTTAATAGGACATAAAAAATATATTAATTATAGCAATTTATAGTATTACTACTTAGCTGCTGCCCGCGACTTTGCTCGCGTATAAAAATAGATAAAAACCTATTCTCAGACCTACCAAGTGTACATATAAAACTTAATTTCGGAGGAGTATTGCAACTAGTACTGTGACACGAGAATTTTATATAGGTATTAGATTTATCTTGGCATTTTGTTTTAAATGCATAATTATACAGGAATATCTAGATCTAGGAACAGCTGAACTTACTCATAGGTTTAAAATTTTATGAAAATTAAGTTAATAATAATGAATTTACTGTTACATGTACATCTGCACACCTTTAGACTGTAGAACTCCAAATTCGTTTCTAGCATTTCTGCGAAAGTATACCCTCATATCAGCAGGTATATCTTTAATGCCTGGAGGTTTATAATTCCACGTCCGAGCAGTTAACAGTTCTCCCGTGTTGTTGTCATAGATTACCTTCTCCGAAGTCCAATAACCCAGTCCCATGACAAATGCACCTTCTATCTAAAAATAGATAATATATTTATTTTATAAGTTATTAGTTGATTGGTATTTTGTGTAAAATCCTAACTGTAAAATATAAACATTATGTTTTATTCTTGTTAATTGTTCACTTATTTCTAAGACACTAGTATACAGTTAGTTAGTTATGGCTATTATGAGAGTAATATTAAATGTAATAATATTTCTGATATTTTATATCCCGGTAAAATTTTCTATAAAATATTACAACTACAATGCTAAAGTGAAAATGTACCTGAGCCACGTCGATTTCTGGACTCAAACTTCTGCCAGTGTCCTCTAATAAATCTACCCTTCTCACATCATGGTTTCCAGTTAATATGTCTACCTCGACTTCCAGTGCACATACGGCATATACATCATATGTTTCTACTTTATCATTTATTACTGAATACATATAGGAAGCTTGAAGATCTACTCCATCATTATACGCCTTCGTTATAAGTTGTTCCCACGATGGTTTTCCCATTTTATTTCTAATCGGTTCTAATCTTTGCAGCAATGTTTGGCAAGCTTTTAGTGTAGAAAAGGAAACGCATTCGCTTCCTATACTTCCACCAGTTACCATTGCGTTTGGAGAGGTAAAACTTGAACTGCCTTTAACGCTTACTTTCTCAAGAGGAATACTGAGAGTGTAAGCACATACTTGAGCTACTTTTGTGTTTAAACCTTGGCCCATTTCAATACCACCATGAGTGATTACTACTGAACCATCACCATGGTATATTGAGACTATCGAATTATAATTTCCCATGTAATTTATCCCGTAGGTGAGTGGTAATAGTTTTAAGCCTCGTTTCCTCCATCTATTGTTCATGTTAAATTCCTTTATAGCTTGAATTCTTTGATCGAACTCTGCATCTTTCTTCAACTGCTCTATCATTTCGGGGATCGGATTTTTATCTTTACTCATGTTCAAAAGCCTTACTTGTATTGGATCTTTTTTGAGATTGTATGCAATCCTCTCCATCATATATTCTATCATGGCTACTCCTTCCGTTGAAGCTATAAACGAATTATTTAAAACAATATTAAATTTATGATCTATAATTAATTGTATTTTTCATACTAATTAATATAATTTGATTTACACATGTCATGAGACTGTTTCTTTGTTTTTTTAAATACTCGCCTGGAGCCCTGCACCAAGTGTTAGAAGGGGTATCAGTTAGCACGGTATTGGCCTGAATGTACCATCTCTTTGTATCATAGCAGTTGTGGAAATGTTCAACAGTTATTACTGATATGGTCTCATTAAAAGAATGTCCATTATCTTGAAAGAAAAAGTTTTTCAAATATTGTATTTCGCCTTCTTTGTTGACACCTATCTAAAAAGGAAGAAAAATCCAGTCTGATAATTAAAGTACAAGCCACATTGTAAGATTTTGTTATTGCAATAATTCCGGATACAAACTATACAATACATACTACATATTTATTCCAAAGTATCTAAGGGCGGCTATATAATTTCTACGAAATAAGCCATTTCCGAAATCGGTTTATGGTTTGAGCAACAGTCAAAATAACTATAATTATTTAGGTTTTTGGATAAGGCAACTGTTTCTAAAACGTCTTGAAAAATACGCTGATAAACGTCGATCGACTATGCAATTCTTTTATATAATATATTTTTGGAGTCTAATGTTATTATTATTAGAATAAAAAAAGGGTAATAAATGCTCTCATAACTTTTGAATTACCATAACTTTGGACCTAAAAATGTTTGGAATTTATCTCTCGATGCTTTTATTCGCTTAGTTAGATCCAAACTTCTAGGGGCACTCTGTATAATGTGTTTAATTATCATAAAATATTCTTAATAATAAAAATTGCTTTATAGATATGTGAAGAAAAATTAGAAGATAATTTTGTTTACCTCAAAATTACAGTTGGTTGGTAGACGTTTCCCAATGACTTTCATGTTGGTTTGCAAAGGCAATATGAATCTGCACGTTGTACCATGTAAATGGGTTACTAATGCAGCCGCACAAGCTACTTGTGCTGATCGAGTTATTTTTCCGCCGTAGCCACCTCCCACACGTTTGACTATTACGTTTATACTGAAAAAATAAGTTAGTGAAATGCGTAACTATATTTTTATTTTATATTTATAACAGCCATTTTTAATTCTTTTATTAGTTCGTCACAATTAGCCCATATATAATCAAACATGTTTGTGCAATACAACTAGAACCTAAGGTCAAAATTAGTATTGTATGCTTAGACTTCGAAAGAACCTTGAGATGCCAGGATCAAATCCTGAATATTTGCAATTTGCAATTTTATTTTTACTTACCTATTTACAGGAATTTTTAAGCTTTCAGCTATGGCGACATTAATCAAATCCAACCATTGCGTGGCTGAATATACTTCTAGCCCATCTTCAACTGGTTTTACAATGCACGTCTGAGGTTCCATGGTGTAATGGTATTGTGTTTCAATCTTAAATTCTCCATGTATAACACACTTCACATCATTCCCTACATCAGTAGGATCAACAGTTCTATCATTCACAAGTCTTTTATCCTTTTCTGGAGACTGCAGCACTTGATCTATAGTCAAAATTGGTTTTTTATTGCTAACGGAAGAATATTTAACTTTTACAAGTTTCGCTGCCATATTAGCCGTCTTTTCTCTATCAGTTACTATAATGCCAACCGGTTGTCCAAAGAATTTCACTTCTCTTGAACATAAAATTTCCTCATCGGCCGACATGAAAGGAATACACTTCGGTGTAAAGCTGTTGGCTCCTGGTATATCTTTGGCGGTGTGAAATGCTATAACGCCAGGATGTTTCTGAAATCACCAGGATGGTCTTTATTTACGAACTTTTTTGTAATTCGTAAGCGTCATTTATATAAAAGGAAGTGGTTGAAATAATTAATTTTCTATTACGCAAGCAAAATATAAGCGAAATGTAAGCAAAATATTAAATCCACGTATATACATTCAATGTTTCCTAATAAATATATTAGAACTTACTAAAGCTTCTGTAGTATCAAAACTGTCAATTATACTTCCAGGTGTAACATCAGCAGTGACAAAAGCTGCAAAGACTTCGTTCTCTTGCTTAGGTAGGTCATTAGCGAACCTAGCTTCGCCACTGCATTGAATCAAACCTTCTAACTTTGGTATCGGCTGATTCAGAGGCCACACAGTTTTATCGGTGTCGTAGATCTGGCTACCGTGTGAAACTTCCCTTTTCATTGCCTCGCCGCCGGATCGAAATTTTTTGTTTAATTTATCATCTGGACACAAGCTTAATATTGCCTGAAATCATGTTTATTTAATTTTATTTGAAAAATATCTTTGTACAACTTTCGGTTTCAGATAGGTATATTGTATTTGCATGCGTATAAGCATCATACAACATAATTTGTATCGTATATTAGGTTAACCAGACGAGTAGTTTTTTTTTTACCTTTAAAAACAAAAAGATAATGTAATTTAATTTTCCAAATTAAAATTAAATGAAATATTAAATAAATAAATTAAATTATATAAAAAATGGCTTTCTTCTTTCTTTGTCTTTCTTATTGTTTTCAGACACAATAAGTATTGCGGCGTATATTCAGCATTAATAATTTTAAATGATATTAGTATAGAAAGCCATGGTGGATATAGTAGATAGATGAGGAGGGCGGAAGATCGAGTGTGCTAGCATAAAATTTAAAAGGCCCATGTCTTACAGTAGACTCTTTGAGCTAATTATGATATACTTATTAATATTCTAAATGTTTTACCTTGTAATACAAAGCTAGGGTAAGCATTTTTCTATAAGAGGCTGACGGTTCCGGCGGAGCTTCGATCGGGTTTATTTCCGAAGACAACGTCTTCAGAGCCAATTGTAGAGTTTCATCGGTGTATGGATCTTTACCGACCAAGATTGATTCCGTTTTGTCTGCGTGTATAAACGTAGCCGAAATTCCACCATAGACAATCGTAGCTTTTTCCAGTAAGTGCGAATTGTGAGGGAACTTGAAGAGGAATCCGGCATTGACTACTGCATGAGCATTTTGAGATCGTGGCATTATCTGTATCAATAACGTTATTTTATTAAATGTTATAATATATTGTCATAGTTATTATAATATGTTGTTATAATATCCTTTTAATCATTGTGAACTGACTGACTTCAAGCATGTATTACCTCGTTGTATTGCATTGCTAATTTGCTAACCGAGGTAATAGCAAGTTCAGCTGAGTCGACAGTTGTCGTTTTAATAAGTAGATTCTACGAAAGTATAACAATTTTCAGGATATAATTTAATTTTATACTTAAAATTAATATAACATTTTACCTTATATGTTTTGACTGAACAGCAATGGGAGAGCGGTGGCAGCATTATATTTATTATTAATTTACCTTTCATATCCACTTTTAGAAATTCCGGTAGAGTAAGACTTTTATTTGTGTTTAAACCGGTTGCTGGAAACATTAAATAGTTCCGTGTTGAAATAACATCGATGGTTGTAATTATTCTCTAAGTAATGTTCGGGTTACACGAGGCAAGTTTTTAACTTACTTACCATGCTATGAACTATGCTGTCCTGGTTATTCCATAGCATAAAATAATAGGATGTGTAATTTTTTTTTTCGATGTGTGTGTAAAGGGATGCCAGAGCCCATTTCTCTATCTTTTTCTAATGCTTTATACTTCATACTTTGCATTTGCAGCAATTGGTAGCATTGCTTGTCTTATAGGCGATAGTATCCACTCACCATCAAGTGGATCGTCTGACGATAGTTATATTGTTGTATAAACATGTATGTAAAAACTACATGCTTTTAAAAAGTACTTTCAAGAAAATAATTGAAGAATAATAAAATATGTAAATTCGATGAAGAAATCCATACCTATAGTAATCATAGCTCCAACAGTTTCGAAAAGTAGGAAGAGATCGGATTGAAATTCATTGTTTACATATTTCAAGTACAAATTTCCTGCTATAGTCCCGATCTGAAATGAATTAATGATAATTTCATCAAGCCCGGTGAGACTATCTTTGAAATTCTGATACGCAAAATTCATTATTAATGTGGATTCGGTAAGGAAAATTTTGAAGCTAATACAATAACGACAAAGACAAAGTATGCTCTACTAAATCGCCCCATCTCAAAACTTTCGTTAGAAAATTCACCACATTTTAGCTTTAAGCTTTAAGTATTTATTTATTTACAATTTTAAGGGTTAATATATAAAATAACATGTAATATGATAACACTTAAAACCACTGCAGTAGATACATTTTATATAATAACTAAGTAATTTAAATTTACAGAATTTGTGACATTTATCTGAGTTTGAGATAAGTCTGAACTTCCTTGCACATGGTGCACATTAAACCACTACTATGACTAGCTTTTGCCCACGACTTCGTCCGCATATTTATTAAAATTATAACTTATCAATACTAATAATAAATCTGTAAGTGTAGGTATTGTATGTATTGTTCCTCCATAACTCTTAAATGAATTAACTGATTTTCATGAAACTTGGTAAATAAACATTTAGACGTACAGGACACAGGCTAGGCTATTTTTTTCTTCTTCAACGCGGACGAAATCGCGGGCATCAGCTAGTAAACTATATTACTGTAAAGTTTATCCTAAATCTGTTCAGTTATTATTGTGTGGAAGAGTAACAAGCAATCATATATTCACAAACTTTCTCATTAGAATATTAATTAAATTGCTTAAAATAGGTTTTTTTTAATTTACAGAAAAATAGGTTTATCTATTGTTATTTTACTTACGTTTCTAACAGGTATGTGAGCAACTAAATCCATATGCTCATAAAACTGTTTCAAATAAGAAAAGTCGTCGTTCTTTGTAGAGAGATCCAGGAAAAGTTCCATCATTTCAGAAAGAGGCATACCAGCTCCCAAAATTAGGTTTACGTCTAGCGTATATCCTTTCAATTCTGACACATTGAAAATATCTATTACCGTAGGGGGATAATCTTTTATGTGATATACTCCTGAAACAAATAATAATTGTAGAGGCTACTAGGGGATACTGAGTTCCACAGATTGTACTGCCATTGAGTATATTAACTAACCCATAAAATAAAAGCATGAGTGCTATTATGTTTCGGTTCGCGTGGAAGTTAAAATATCCTGTACTCACTTTGACCATTTTCTTTAATAAGTTCCACGCTACTTGTTCCACGCTACTTCGTCTGTGTAGCTTTATAAATAATAGCCTATATTAGTTGCTGATATGATATGATGATGATGATGATGATGATGATGATGATGATGATGATGATGATGATGATGATGATGATGATGCATGATAGCTTTTAACATGACAATATTCTTTTAACTGATTCAATAGTTTCTGAGTTTATTCATTACAAACAAAAATACAAACCTTTTCTCTTTATAATATTAGTATAAACAAGTCACGCATAATGAATAGTCAAGAATTTTTCCTGGTTTTTATTATATGGTTATTAGATGTTACAACGTTTTAACTTACCGTTAAAATATAACTTTGTTATAATACAGTATTGTTTTAATTTACCTTGACCAGTGTTACCAGCTACTAATTTATAATCTCCATTTTTCATTGCTTTAAATACATCATTTTTCGTGTAAACTTTATACCATTTATGCTTGCCACAGTCTATAACGATCATTTTATTATTTTCCTTTTCTAAAATGCACCACTCGTCCTTATTCCTTGGTTTCGTATTGTCATTTGTGCAGAATTTTCCAAGTAATTTTGTGTTTTTGTTTTTCTTATGTGAACACTGGCTAGCGCATTTGACTCCACAGGGTTTCAGTATGTCCAAGTCTTCTAAATCACACAACTTGTCTATGAGATTTTTGTCACAGTCTTTCGTGAAAGTCTTGAAAGCGTCGGCAATAGGCCTATAGCCTGTACATCTGCACATGTTGCCAGCGAATGAGTTTTCAACAGTTTTCATTGTAAGATCTTTATTCTTTGATTCGTATAGGCTGAAAATGAAAAAAATCGTCCCGTTAACATAATAAACGAAAGACACAATGAGAGTCTTGGGTAGAATATGTGTTATATTTTTAAATAATTATGTTTAAGGTAATTTTTGAAAGGATTCTCCTAGGAATAATTCTTCATAAAAAGTGATAACTTTAACTTTATCAAATTACATAGTATAATTTGAGGTCGCTTTCCGCGTCTGTCTGTATGGCCGCTAACTCCTCCTAAACCATACAACGAATTTTGATGCAGTTTTCACTAGTTAGATAATTTTTTAGGGTTTTAGATAAATTTTATGAACATAATAAATTTCATTATTTTATATTTTAACATAATAAATAAATAAATTTTCTAATTAAGTTTTTATGTAAAACCAAGTCACCGAAAAAAAAATTACATGGCGTACGTAGTCTAAACCTTAAGAATAGCAGTTCTTCAAAAATCCTAAAGAAGACTCCGCGATGGCATATATTTATGTGTTACGGTTGACTCACAGTAGGTAACCATTTCTTTCATTAAAACTTTAATCTTTACATATTATAAATCCGTCATTTTAATACGGTTTTCACTTATAGAAAGAATATAACGAAAAATTGTATCCTTTGCGAAGTCACGAGCGGGTCGCTAGTAATACAAAATTTAATATAAACAGTAATAAACATTAACCTATACATGTTCATGATCCATCCTGGCGTGCAGTATCCACACTGCGTGCCATTAAACTTGGCCAATCTGCTCTGCACTTCGTGATAGCCGATTGTTCTATTGCCAATGCCTTCCACTGTAGTCACCTCCCATCCGTGGCAGGACAACACTGACACGAGACACTGTAACAACGTCAATAAGTGGATCATATATGTGGATTATATATATATACACCAACCCGCTCCCTGCTGCAGGATGCAATTTTTCTTATATGCACAAACCTTCCTCCTTTAACGCTCTTTCCATTAGTGAAAACCGCATTAAAATCCGTTGCGTAGTTTAAAAGATTTAAGCGAACATACGGAGGTACAGACGGCGGGAAGCGACTTTATTTTATTCTATGTAAAGATTAGGATCAGCATAAGAGAGAAAATTAAAAAGTATTTTATAAAATTGATCCCTTTTCAGCAAATTATTGTATATCAAACGAGAAACGAAAGAGTAAACACAAAATCCCTTATTTAATTTAATTTTCCAATTTTGTCCCAGATCGACAATAAATAATATATGAATAATATGAAATAATGTATTCCATTATACGCAAAAACAATCACAACGATCAAAGGTCTAATGACAGATTAATATGACTTACAGAATTAACAGAAAATATCTTGAGTTCATTGTCGGGTGGTAATGCAGCTCGAATGGAGACGACGCAGGCGCCGCAGCCACCTTCGTGACACATTGCTTTCGTGCCGCGGAGATCCGCCACATTTCTTATGAACTCGTTCAAAGACACGTCCGGACCGAACTTGCCATCCACTGAAATGTTTGTTTTTATTATTAATTGAAAAATAAAATGTATGAGATTTTTTAATACTTATCCTGTGATATTCCGTGAGGAGACAAATTTAACAAATCAAATACCATAAAAATCGAAGTAAGTATACTTCGAGTTAAAAAGGTGTAATAAAATTTAAAAAAGTCTAATTCACAAGTGAAAACCGTGAACCACTGACGACTAAAACCACTGAACAGAATTTTAATGAAAACTGGTATTTGAATATCTATGCAAAAGGACACGAGCAAATGCTTTATATAAAAAAATATAGATAGATATTCTACATTGATATATTTTTATATTTTTATTACATATTAAATAATAAATAGTTATTTTGACACTACAAATAGACACTTCAACTTTATGCAAGTAGTTTATAGCTATTTTATAATAGCTCGATCATGAAATAGCTAATAATGAATAAAATAACTCACATTTATACTCTTTTCCGTTTATCTTTAAGACTATCTGTGACATTATTGACGTACTTGCAAAGTTATAACGTTCATAACCAGCAGTAGTTAAATGAGCAAATGACAGTTTCGTTTGTGTAATATGCTTTTATAAGTTACATCAAAATAATTGGTTAATCGCCATTCCGATGACTCTATTAGAGTAATTGTTCACGTGGGTAACGCTAAGTACCTACTGAAACGTAAGTTCAAGTTACAGAAATCCATATAACGCGCATATTATTGCATATCATTTTTTTTTCCCGATACGATACAACCTTTCTACCCCTGATTGGTCTGGTAAAAAAAGAGGTTACTACCACAAGGCAGGCATATTATCTGAAGATAAAAATCGACTAAAGTAAATATGAGGCAATACAATCAGCAAAATTACTTAGGAATAATTTGGTTAAAAATTCCAAATTATTCAAACTTTTTTACAACCTTTTCAAACTTATCAAACTATTGTAATTATTGCACTTATATATTACAATAATTGTAAAGACGTTCTTTCATCTCAAATTAACCTTTTTATAAAATTTCGCCCGCGTTAAAAGTAAGGGATGTGTAACGCTTGACTAAATGTGTAAAGCAATATAACGCCTGACATCTTTGCTGTTATAAAATTTTCAAAGGTTGAATATTTATTTTTAATAGATACTCGTGTGTAGCTGGTGCCCGCGACTGCACCCGCGTTGAAAATTATATACAAAAACCTTCCTCTTGTATCACTCTATCTAATAAAAAAAAACGCATTAAAATCCGTTGCGTAGTTTTAAAGATCTAAGCATACATAGGGACAGACAGACGAGAAGCGACTTTGTTTTACACCATGTAGTAAGTAAGCATGGTAAGCTTTTATACAAAAGCAAGCTTGCTTTTGTACGAAAGTGCGTCTTCTCTTCTGTTTTCTTCCTTTGTTTTGTTGCTTTAAGTGAAAGCAACACTGTTTTGTTTGGAAATGCTGTCCGTGTACACATGTTTTGGTCTGCTGCCTAGATCACTTCGATGTAAATTTATCTATACGATATCCAATGCATTAGTTTTGTAATAAACGAATATTATGCTTACACAAATTATTAGTTGCCTAAATGTTTTCGGTTTAAATTGAAACCGTGTGTTTTCACAGTCCAGTAAACACGAATACAGAGAGAGGATAGTTGTAGCATTCATTATTTTCCTAATTATACGTTTTCTGTCTAATTTCCTACAGCATTTCGTATAATTGTGAATCATTTAATACATTTAAGACTCTCCACTGTTGGATGTAGGCCTCTCCCAGCTGATATAGCGCCTTAAAACAAGCATGATTATTGAAAAAACAAACACAATAGGTAATCATCATATCATCGTAAAAAATTATAAGTCGTAGTAACTAATAATGTCATTAAATAGAATGAGTATGTGATTTAGGCTTAATAGTCACAGAAGAAATCAAAGAAATAAAGGATTACATGTAATATTCTTATAATTACTAGAAATTACTACTTAGTCTGAACCTAACCATATACTGACTTAAACAGTACAGTAGTTATAGTCACACGCAAGCTGTGACATCTATTAGCCATGGCATCTTTCAAGGATTTCCAAAACTAAGATGACATAAGTCGGCGGCTCGAACTCATCAGTGTGTGTAGCTAAAGTTCATTCTGTTTCACACAGCACAAAGCGCGGGAAGAGCAGTCAAGTGAGATGCACAATGATTCATACCAAAAATAAAATCATAAACAGACCCTTGGGCGTATACTCTTTTTGACAAAACTACTGCATATATCTATTTCGTGTAAAGTTATTTAAACTCTTGAATAACTAATCAATGTTTGTATGCAAAGCATTTTGGAGTTTTTGTACATTAGAGTGACCTATTCACCCTCAAAGTTGCATTAAAACTTGTGTTAAAATATGGATTTTTCAAAGATCATATCTTTTAAATTAATACTTTTTTTAAGTTTGTATGACAAGGAACCTAGTTAACGACAAGATAAATCGGTATCATGCTTACTTTTGTAAATTAAACATAAAACAGCGGAGTAATAATCAATACTCTCGTTTTACGCTCTTTCCATTTGTGAAAACCGCATTAATATACGTAGTTTAGCGAGACGCGACTTTATTTTACAATTAGTTGTTGCCCGCGACTTCGTCCGTGTTCAAAATGTTATATAGACTAAAGCAAAAAGAATTTTTCAATTCGAACCTAGTTCCTGAGATAAACTCGTTCAACCAAACAAACAAACTCATAATAATATTAGATAATATAAGATATAAGATAGTAAGTATAGATCTTCACAAACTCTATGATGACTAATGGTACTTATTCATTAAAATAATGGTATTCAAGGTAGGAGGAAACCATCTAACCTTTTATTTCGTTTACAGCTTCCGTTAAATAGTTTTCCTTACTTTTAAACTGGTCAGCTAAAAACTCCTCTGTCAGATATATCGATGAAACTGGTCATCGTTTACTTAAAGAAGAACACGATTGGGTGCTGGCCATGAAGTAAAGCTACCGGACACTAATATATTATTTGCGTATACTAATATACGCATAATATTTATTGCACAATGGAACCCAACAATATACATTCTATATTGTTTGAGCCTATTGTGGTTGAACATTTGTTTAACATGTGAATTGTTGCAGAACTCAACATATTGTATTGTTTGATAGGATCAATACCATGCAATTGAAATAAACCATGGTGTCTGACTACATACACTAACACATTCGGACAAATAAGCGCGGTAACTTTATTCAGTATATTATATATTTGATATACTTACCTACATCAAATGTTGCATGAAAATATTATGACCATTTTAGCATTCACGACTGCATACACATACACAATAGTTATAGTTATAGGCTTATAGGAAGAAATACATCTCTCAAAAAACCACCAGAAGCTTCCTTAGCGTAAAATATTGATTGCACTTAAAATGGTTGGAATCTAATAAGAAGCGATGAAAGCCAATAAATAGTATGATGGGAGTTTGATGGCTTCTCTACACTATCGGCGATTACAGACGATTACGGGCGAGCACGATTGTGTAGAGGGCATACTCGGCTACTCGGCGATCATCGTCTATGATCGCCTGCGACCCGTATTATTTATTCGTTATTAAATAAAAATAATATAGCACAGTTACATTCTTTATTTGAACCAAAGGGAAAAATCAGTCTGTGTCGTCTGATCATTATAGTCTGATTCTTTAATCAGACCAACAGAAAATTCTGCTATTGAGGTTGGCGATGAATGATTCGCCGTCATTCATTTATTAAATAACTGGTTGCTGATGTTTCCATCTTGTGCGCTTACCGTTCGACACACACTGCTACAGACGATTGTGTGCTACACACGATCAACGATCATCGCCGAAAGTGTAGAGTGCCCATTATAGACTGAGGAGCATAAACGTGTGCATTGGTTTGATTAAGATCCGCCATTTGTCCAATCATTAAGAATAATTCTCGTTATTATACTGATTAAACTGATTTCTAGTTCTAGGCGCATAATAATCCATCCAAAATTGCCTAATTATAAGTTGCGTCATTTAGCATTGTTATGTATTGTACGTGGTCGAATTACTCGTATGCTGAAATTACATGGCATTATTATTATATATTGTTCACTAAAGCTATCTGTACCTATTCATACCGTAGCGAGGACACTGAAATGAACAGTTGTAAGTCGTTATTAAATTCATATATTAAATTATCATCATTATCATCATCATCGTCTTTATCATTATCATCAGCCGGTGTCTCTACACTGTTGGATATAGACCTCTCCCAAGGCTAGCCACCACACACGGTGTTTTGATCTTTGCATTCAGCGGCATTGATATATTCTACTAGCTGATGCCCGCGGTTTCATCCGCGTTGAAAAATGAAAAATATAACACATGTTATAACGCCTGACAAAGATTTTCTAAGGTGTTATAATTTTTCATTTCTGAACGCAGACAAAGTCGCGGACATCAGCTAAATAAATAATAATAATAATAGCTAAGTTTAAATATATGTATTACTATAATATGTCTGACCTGGGCCCGTATTCTCTAAGTGTGGTTTTGCTGTGGTTATCGGTCTACTTTGGTATTTACTAAGCACATGTCAAAATGTCTACGACGTTTTTTCCATAGTTATACATGTCGATGAAGTTATTGGCGCGTTATTGTGTGGTCTTTAGTTTGACAAAGTACTATTTCTTAATTAATGTCGACTAGGAAGTCGACACGTTTTTAAAAACCACAGATAGAGAATAGGCCCGCTGACATGCGTATTTCTGTAGTTTTTGATTGATGTGTTTTGTAAAAGTTCGTTGGTTTGACGTCAATATTTGATTTAAATGTTTGAATCGTCGGCAAGGAACTTTAGATGGGGAAAAAATTGTGTTTATACATTTTCCGGGCATTGTTTCAAAATTTTCTCATCATAAGACCTTCGAAGGATATTTAAAAATGAATTATCTAATCGGCCCAGTCATTTTCGAGTTTTGAGCTTAGCAACACATTTAATGTAGATATTTTTATTTGTATAGATTTTTATATTTACATATAGCCTTTTCAAATAAATATTATAAAGAAATATAGACTAGATAACAATAAGCCGTAAAATTTGTTTCAAAATTCATTTTCATGGCTAAAAGCTGAATTTCAATGTAAAAAGAAATTCCCCGTGACTTTTGAACCTTGTTAACTAAATGATTCGCATGTCATAATTGGATTAAAAGATTTTGTCTGTCAATAATTGGAAAAAGCGTTTTGAGACTGTTTATTTTCCTAACTGATTTTTTAAATCTTTAATACCACTGTTGAACCGAAAAATAATAACGACGTATTAATTTTATGATATAAGTTACTCTACTTTAATGGCCTTTTGTTATTTTTCCTTAATTCTGGTTTGATCTGACAGGATAAACCATTCCCGATAACTTTCTAAGTTAACAAGATAATATTAATTTTAAATCTACTTTAGTACGTTAGTTGCACAGCAAACTAAATTGAAGGCAAATTATTAAACTAGGTACATATAATAATAGCTAAACTTTGAAAGTTAGTTAAAAACTGGCTGTATCTTGAAAAGCATCAAGCTAATCAAAATAATGTATAGAACATATTTTGTTTAGAATTTAATAAGGATAGTTCTTGCCTTTGACACTTTTTTGTATCTATTAAGGTTTTCGCAAAATACTTAAAAAACTGTTAACGGGGACAAATTTTTGTTTCTTTCCCTCATACATTACTTACATAGAATGACTGTATTAGTAAACGAAAAGTCCGATTCGAATAATTTAAAGAGGAATTTGCAAGTATATGAACAACCTTCATTATGATATGAAACTATTTAGTTGGATAAGGATCAAAATTATGATATGAACTTCGTCATCATTCACGTTTTTGTTTGGTCAATATTATAATAATTAGATATAATAACCTCGGAATTTTTTGGTGTGTGTACTATTAATCGCTACATATTATAAAACGAAGTCCTACACCGCGTCTGTCTGTTTGTCTGTCTGTTCGCGATAAACTGAAAAACTGCTGCACTGATTTTCATGCTGTTTTCACCAGTGTATAGGGTGGTTCTCGAGGAAGGTTTTAGTATATAATTTACAAAGTTACGCGGGCGAAATCGCGGGCGCCAGCTATTTTATAATAATATGGCACCACAGACTCAACAAGATGATATTGAAGAGTAAGTTGTTGATGAATAATAATAATTATTATTATTACTATTTTCTGATAAATAATATAACAAAATGATACATGCCTAGCCTACGGCGAGTGGATACGGTTGATTTTGTGTTTTATTTTCAGTTAACTATGCAGAACTGTTGTGTTTGTACGAAGCGGTCATCCTTTTGGGAGCATACGCTTATTCGCAGAAACAACCCAGAGTCAAATTCAGTGTTAGCTCAGTATTGGAATCAACTTTTCCTAGTCTACATCATTTAGTTACTGGATTTACTAAATGTAAGTGGCATTAAAAACAACCGCTTCTGCCGCTTTGGAAACCAAAGGTTCGAAACCAGTTTAGAGAACAGATAACTGTTTAAATTTAATAGTGGCTAGCTATTTGGCCCTTTGGTGGTGATCTGGTCCAAATACAACACGATCTAGTCATATCGAGATTAGCCATAAAGCTTGTAAACCGTTTTGATGACAAAGAACAAGTGACAAGATGGGACAGGAGAATGGGTTCTCGCAATCATAGAAACACAACAGCACGAATGTGCTGTTTTTATTTGAGGTCATCTGAAAGGTATTGGTAATTACGACCGGTATCTCCTGTACTAAAATATAGTGAATATTGAGAAACAATTGAGGTTTTTCTTTTTAATGTTTTGCAGGTGAAGTTTTAAAGAACTTTTTGGGTTTGACATATGAACAAATGCAGACGAAAAACTTAACATCCTTCAACGATCTATCTATAGACCTTATAACAAAAGAGGGTAATATCAAATACAATTTAACTGAAGCAGAACGACTGAGAGCATCATTAAAAAATTCTGAACCAGTAATCGTATTAATACATGGTTTCATGGAAAGTTCCGATGGATTAATGGTCCAAGCATTGGCTCCAGAACTTCTAAAGCAGGGTGCTAATAACGTCCTAGCTCTGGACGGTAGAAAAGTTATAAATTTGGAATATTTTAGATCGTCAACTTACGCCAGGTTTATTGGGGAGAAACTGGGAATATTTATTGCTCAAATGATTGAAAGTAAGTGAATGCAACATATAATTCTCTTTGGAATTACTAACGTTTGACTCACTACTCATAAATATTTATTTGCTCCTTCAAAGAAGTTGAAGCGATGGAACTAGACTGGAAAATGGATAATGTACACCCTATTTTATATTTATATGAAATGCAAATCATAATTTACTTTTCTGCACAATTGAGGTGACCTCTGAAAATTTCAATAAATTGAACGAATTGAGAATTGCAATATTATAATAAACAAAATGAATTGGAATTATTTGTATCACTGGATCTAAATGGAACTTTGTTTTTAGTATTTTACTTTTTCGGTACCAACAGTCATAATGTCATGTTTTTTAGCATGATGATATTATTTATCAGATGGTCGCCTTCGCTGACCTTTAGCTAAATTATTATGCTCTTCTAATAGTTTAATCACACTTTTAATTTTTCCATTTGTCCATTTACACTTCTTACTATTTTTCTTATGTCCACTATGGTACTTTTGTACATCTATAGTGAATTGTTGTTTTTCAAAAATTACAATTTAACGGCTAGTCATAGTCAGTTTATAAACTTACGAAAATTTAAGCGTTAGATTGTAAATTTTTATGTCCGTTCACAATCTGTCTACAGTTTATAATCTCACTAGATAAATTACAAACTAACGGTTCGTACAATTTCACAGAGACATATACATAAATAGTGTATATTTTGTTTCAGATGGTCAAAATGCAACAAATATAACATTTATTGGTCATAGTCTTGGTGCGCATATAGCTGGAATAGCAGGTAAACAGGTCCAATTGATGACCAATCAAAGTATTGGTCGTATTTCAGCTTTAGATCCAGCTGGACCTTGTTTTAGTGCTGTCAGTGCTGAGAATAGAATCGATTGTGAAGATGCAGAGTATGTGGAAGCTGTACACACGAATGCAGGCATATTAGGCGTTAATGAGCCTGTCGGTATGTCTGATTTTCTATTATTTAAGGCATTACTGAACATAACTGAAATAACTGGAGAAAATAAAAGTCATAGCTTCCCCTTTCGTCCTTTTTTGGTAATTTTTCGGTCAGTATTTTTGACCAGATCTGATAATTACTAGGACAAAAATGTTGTGAGTTTAAGGAACAAAAATTACCCTTGGATATTAATAAAAAAAAAACACTGAGTCATTAATTTTTTTTATAGAAAAAGATACAAAACAAAATTTTGGCCTTTCAAAATGTCTGACCCCTGAATCGCTCGATCTGAGGCAAGCAACATAGAGCTCCATATAGCTAGTAAAAGATTGGACCAAAATAAAGCAATTATATTAATTTCCCATTCAAATCATTTACCGTTCACAGTGCAGTTGTTGTTATTGATTTTTTTATAAAACGTATCGGCCGTCTATAGGCTGATAATGTTGACATGACCTTAACATTTGTAGGTCACAAGGACTTTTATCCCAACGGAGGGATATCGCAACCAGGTTGCTACTTGTCAACATGCGATCATAGCAGAGTGTGGCAACTCTATGCGGAGTCAATTAACTTACCCAAACATTTCCCTGGTAAGATTTTTTTTTATAATAAGAAAAATTGGCAGATTTTCTGTAAGCTTCTACTATGTTTTAAGTTACTTTTTTTTTAATGTTAAGGTCGACAGACAGGCTGACGGTCCACTTGATGGTAGGTGGCTACCGTCGCCAATAACACAAGCAACGCCATAAGTGCTACAAGTGCGCTACCGACCGTACAAGGATTAAGGATAAGGGATAAGGGAGGGAGGGGGTAATGGGCTCTGGCATCCCTTACTCACTCACCGAAACACAACAGCACATAATGCTGTTATTTCACGGTGGTATTCTGTAAGGTGGTGGTTACTGCCGCCAGGCGAGTTGCCCAAATGACTGCGAAACGCAGTGTGCCCTACCACTACTTTTGAAATCCAGACCAGAGACAATTTTGAAAATTATATTAAAATTTCCAAAGTTGACCCCGCCGGGAATCGAACCCGGCCCCCTGAAACGTTAGGCAAGCACCCTTGCCATTCGTCCAACGGGCTCGTCAACTACTATGATTGGTCAAAAATGAATTTATTGTTTCTCAAAATATACTCCTTTAGCGCAAATATACATTTTCATACGAATAAACTAATTTACTAAAACATTATTTCATGCAATAGCGAAAGTGTAAGTAGGAAATTTTCATAGAGCTATAGAAATTTCTAAATACATAGATTGCGTAAACGGTGCTGCAGACGACAATTTCAATTATATAATATAACAAAGAACTTCAATTATATATTTCAGCCCGTAAATGTGAAAATTGGACAATGTTTCGGGAAGGATTATGTGCTGATAATGAAGTTTCTTATATGGGATTAAGCTCCAAACCTGGGCTTGGCGGGATGTACTTTTTAACTACGGGATCGACGGCTCCATTTGGCTTGGGAAAAACTGGAAGTGGATGACATTTTTTGTTTATATACTTATACATTTGTGCCAATACACCACATAATTTTTTTATAAAAATAAAAAGTGTTTATAAACAATAAAAAAAATATTCGGAATATTTAATCGAATTTTCAGCAGAAGCGTTAAAGGTGCGTCCAAATTAAATAACTTTGAACATTGTTGTATAATATTGCGACATAAAACAAAACTATAATTAAAATAAAAGTGTTCGGAAAATGTTATTACACATTTATTAATTATATTTTATTTAAAATGTCTACAACTAATTGCATCAAGAATCATCATGTCACGTTGTCACACACGCACCTTGACTCACACGCAAATTTAATCAAGTAAACCATCGATCTACCTTTAAATAAGTTATCATATATGCAGTAGGTATGTCTGTATTAAAAATACTTTAAAAATACATACATACATCATGTCAAATCTTTAATTATATTTGTAGGATCAATCTAATCTATATACGGCCACGGTTTGTATCGGTTGAAGGACGCTCTCTCTGCTAGCAGAAGTATAACAGCAGTTAAGTAAGAGAAGCCGAGAAGAGTGAGAGGTGTTGCTATATGCTCCACTTGTATTGAAACTTCTGTTGCACCGTGACAGTGTAATTTAAGAGGCGCGTCCAAGATTCGCATTAATATCCCCGTCTCTTTCGCTCGGATTGCCCTGGAAAATAAAGGATACCTGATTTTATATTATACTAGCTGGTGCTCGCGACTTCGTCCGCGTTGAAAAGTATAAAACGCCATCTACCGTGGAATGGATCGCTAAAATATCACCAAGCATTTGTCTTGTTAGTCGCTTCACCTGATTCTGGATAGATGGCGCTGTCAAGTGTATCCCGGGCCAAGCCACTTTTATTTTAGATTTCCCGTCGGAATGAAGCATTTTCCCGCGGTAAAATGTAGCCTATGTTCATCACAGATAATGTCGCCTTATGGTGGTAAAAGAATTTTTCAAATCGGTCCAGTAGTTTCGGAGCCTATTCTATTCAAACAAACAAACAATCTAATCTATCCTCTTTATAATATTAGTATAGACTAGCTGGTTTGATATGAAAAATGAAAAATATATAACAGGAGGAAATATCTGACGTCTTTGTCGCTGCGATGAATGTGGCGTCAATTTTTTATGATTTTGAAGATTCCTCGGGAACCTAACATTTTTTTCAAGAAAAAAGTATCCTATATGTTAATCCACGTAATAAGCTATCTGTGTACCAAATTTTATGCAAATCTGTTGAGCCGGTTTTGCGTGAAAGTGTAACAAACATCCATACATCCAACCTTACATCGGATCCATCCCCACAAGCTTTTGTATTTGTAAATATTAGTATGATTTCTGTTCTGTGATTAGATTAATTCTAATTCAATATTAAGCATTAACACAAGTAAACCTCGTCGACTATCAACTAGTTTATGAAAATAAACGGTTTTTTTTATTCAGAACTAATTGCAAACTGACTCCCTATTTTTGTTCAGTTTCTGTGAACGCGATATTAAATTCTGCAGAGACTTTTTTTATCACAGACCCGACAAAAAGGCTATATCCTTCGAATTGACGACAGCTGGGAACAAGCACCGTATAAAAGTTTACCGTTTCACTGCAATGTACTTCAATTGACTTAATTTAAATTTATATTAAAATGTTCTGTATCAAATTTTCTTATTATTTCTTTATTTCACTATTTACAGTTTTATTTTCAATAGAGATAGATGGGTTTGCTCTTGACCAGCCTCATCCAACCGTGTAGCTCAGATCCAAATGATATAACTCGTCAATATAACAGAAAATTCACGTGACTTCGTTTTACATATAAGATATTTAAATTAATTCGTGTTTTAATTTATTAATTCCACAAATAGTTAATTATTAAATAAACGGTAAGTTTATTTAATTATCACTATCACGTCAAAATAGGTCACAACTTCTTAGCGAATTTTCAAAATTTTATTTCATGAGATCAATCAGTAAACATTTTTGTATAAAAAAATTATCCTAACTTAATTTCAAGAAGAGTTTTATCAATAAAATAATTTTGATCAATCGACACCTTGAAATTGTTGATCAGTAGATACAATCGCGCATATTAAATTAGTAGCCAATAAAATTTGTAAGCATAAGGGAAAAATAAAAACATTTAAATGATTGGCACTCACCCTCTTTTCAACAGCTCTTTGTGTCGGAAATCTTTTGAAGTAAACAGGTATTTCTTTATATTATTATACAAGTCAATTTCAATGAGCTGACATATCGCTTCGTTGCTGAAGGCTGCAAAATATTTATAAAAAAAAATATATAAGTTTACTTTCACATTTAAGTATACTTTGTAACATTTTAAAAAGTAATTTGACGAGCTCGTTGGATGAGTGATGGTTAGGGTTTTGCCTCAGCGCTCTGTCTCAGGGGTCCCGGGTTAGATTCCTGGCAGAGTCAACTTCCAGGAACAGGAAAATCACCTTTAAAAGACCATCGTGAAATAAAAGCATAGGTGCTATTGTGTTTCGGTAAGAGTAAGAGATGCAAGAGCCCATTTTCATTGCCACCAATATTTTCAATAATAATTCATTTTTATATTAATAAATTTTTATTGAAAATATTGGGTTCCAAGTTAATTTGCGTGTGAAATTTAATCCTATCTTGCTTTTTACTTGCATTTGGCATTTTCAATATGTAGTAAATATTTAAATAAGGCGAGACGTAGTTTGACTGCACTTATGTGTGCTATATAATATATACGACGAGGGCGAGTTGTCTATAAAATAATAGGTAAAATAAAACAACATGACAATTCGCCCAATTCGGGCGAGATAAATTTGGGCGAATAGTCCATTCGCCCAACTGTACCAAAGTCCCAAAAATTTCTCGGTTAGAGTCGATGGTTGTACTAACTTTTCTTTATGTCGGAGAGGAGAGTGACATAGTCTGAGAGAAGGGCAAGTCGACCGCTATTAACTCCCTCCAATCCAACACTTGTGTTTACAGAGTTAATTGTAGAAAATTTCTTCTCCATTAACTTGCGAGCGTAGGGAACAATCTGTAACCAATTTATGCGCTGCTAAATTTAAAACCTTCGCTCACTATTTGCACCATAAAACGAAAAAGCGGTTTCCCTGTACTTACTACGAGATTATAAGGTTAAATTTTTTATATGAATTGACAAAGTTTACATTTATATAATGATTTTAATAACCTATACCAACATTATAAAGAGGTGAGGTTTGTATGTGTGCCTGTTTGTTTGTTAAACTTCGAAACTACACATCTGATTTAAAAAAATATATTTCACAAATAGTAAGAGTAATTTGAGGATGGACATATTTTTTTTTTAATGTCAACTAATATGGCCATTTTATTATACAAATGTTTACTAAGCTGCAGACAGTAAATCAGCTCGTTAGTAATCCCATCCCTCCCAAAAAAACACTTCCAACATATCAAAATAACGAGGTCATAAAATTTATTACAAATTGAGTGGTACGTTTTCCCCATGTTTTCCCAGTGCTACGCTTGGAAGTTGTTTATGGCTGCGCACTACTTTAGCTACCTCTATCGAGAATTTTCGCATGGGGTTTAAAAAGGTGGGCGTTTCGGCAAACCGAAGCTACTCACGGAGTTTCAACCTGTTAGTAATCAGAAAAAAATCCAGGTGAGGGATACTGAACTAAAAATCTCACCTGCCCTTCTATAGCCAGTCTCATATTATTTAAAACGGCACAATCGTACTTGCTGTTCGCCAACTCGTCTAAGTCCATTTCTGTGTCTCTGTCATTTACCAAATTTGACAGTAGGTTCGATGTATAGAACGCGTATATGACGTATGAAAACAGGAAGAATGTAAAACAAGCCGTACGTCGTGACAGTAAGGTTGGTTCTTGCATGGGCAGAGCTGTAGAAAGAACAAAACAAAACCGAGCAGTCTTGTTTGAGAACCATTGGAAAAGAAGAAAAGAAAATTTTGTTTCCAAATTCCTGTCTGTTTTACAGGCTAATATTTTAGTAGCAGGCTGTAGTGTACAACTTGCTAATTCTATTTCCTCTATGTCTATGTTATTATAGTTTTGCTATGGATTTCCTCGTTGCGTGATATCCATACAAATACTTAATGTGAAAGTGACCTTGTCTGTCTATCTGTTGCCTTTTCACGCCTTAACTACTCAAACATCATAATGAAATTTTGCATACACGTCGTCAGGGATACAGGAAAAGACCATAATATGGTACCTTTCATCTAAAATTATAAATTCTTTGCAGAAGATATATTATAATTTGTATGCTTATGCTGTTCTTAACAGTTGTATAAAAACTTACAATGTTGACATAGTGAAGTAACAGCAAGCAAAGTTTCATAAACAATACTGCACTCGTGTTCTTCACCCTTCGTATTTATTAAATGTTGCTCCCATCGATGAAGAAAATAAAATATAATTGTTACAGCTATAACCATAACGTATAAACAATACCAAACCGATCTCTCAAACGGATCTGTGTACAGCGACGGAAACATCTGGGAATCAAAGCGACGAATAATAAAACCGAACCTGTAAGTAAATCGGAATGTAATTGAAAAATTGAATATTTTAAATTTTTTGAAAAGGAAAAAATAAAAATTATACCTCCATGTGAATACAGCTTCAACTGGATACGCATTATCCAGAATATTAGCTCTGAACGCCATAGGTCTTGCATACACGTCTATGGAATCATTAGGTTGCGGGTACACTGACAATCTTCTTTCACCTTCGTTTGTGCTATTGTTCTCACCAAATACGTATGATATGCTAAAAATATAATAATTAAAATGTTCGTTTTAAAATATCATTAAGATTTTTTTTAATGAATATGTTATTTATTTATTTATTTATTATCTACACGTATTTATGACACGTATTTAGTAGTGGTAGGGCACACTGCGTTTCGCAGTCATTTGGGCAGCCCGTCTGGCGGCAGTAACCACCACCTTACAGAATACCACCGTGAAATAACATTATGTGCTGTTGTGTTTCGGTGAGAGATTGAGGGATGCCAGAGCCCATTACCCCCCATCCCTCTCTTATCCCTTATCCTTAATCCTTCTATGGTCGGCAGCGCACCTGTAGCACTTATGGCGCTGCTTGTGTTATAGGCGACGGTAGCCACCTACCATCAAGTGGACCGTCAGCCTGTCTATCGACCTTAACATAAAAATAGGGGTTTTCACCTAATACTGTACGCATCGCAATAGTATATCGTCGATCATAAAATAAACTTGATGCGGAGTTTTTCTTATGCAAAAATGATTTCGGCACATATTTTGTGACACACAAAATATGGACTATCATAATACTGATGACACAACAAAATAAGCTATGACAAGTACTCATAATACTATGGCAATAATGAAACTTATCAAATCAAGTGATTTTCTACCTATTACGTGTTATTAAACAGTTTAAAAAACAGTGAACTGAAGACCTCATAATAGTAGTAGATCATCATGGATGCAGTTTTTGGAGGGTCAACATCACGATTAATTATAATCCCCTGGTGCAACGGATGTCTTGCCTCCAACGGACGGTAGTTACTTACCACCAAATGGACGGCACACCAGTCAGCCACAATACTACCAGAAAGTCCTTTTAGTAATAAGGAAAAAGTGCACTCAGAAATACTTACTTGAATCTATACATGTCCTGTAACAGTTTCAAGACCTTACATCCAGCGAGTGTCTGTCTCCACATGTGATCGTATTCGTTGGTGTTCTCTTCATTTTCAATATCCGAACAATCAAATAATGTCGCCACGCGTAGAGTTTGTTCGTCCATTTTTAAAGGTCCTCAAGAAAATAGTTTAATTACATCAAAGACAAGACAACTGAAACTACAAGGGTGTTTTCATTCGATTAAAGAAAATGAATGAATTTATCCTGCCTGTCTGTTCGCGATAAACTCAAAAACTACTGCACCGATTTTCATGCTGTTTTCACCAATGGATAGAGTGGTTTTCGAGGAAGGTTTTAGTATATAAATTACAAAGTTACGCGGGCGAAGTCGCGGGCAGCAGCTAGTTTTTCATGTAAAGGACAGGCTGACGGACCACGTGAGGGTTGGTGGTTACTATCACCTATTAGCACAATCAACGCCAGAGGTCAGCACCCTGCCGTTATTTAAATAGCTTGGTAGCCTAAAAACAATATTGGCTTTAAAAACAACCAGATTCATTTATCGTAAGCCAATTGACAATAACACGCACGAGACTACATCAAGCGAGGCAGACAATAATAGCTTGCTATCGTTGGTAATTGCTGCAAATGACACGGAGATCCTATAAATAGTTCTAGTTCCAAAGCGGAAACAACTTGCCTATGTATGCACAATAAAGCAAGTTAAATGGCTAGATATTTTCAGACCCTCGATTCTGAAAATAGCCAGCGATTATGTTAGTGTTCCTATGCTCTACTCAAACTTGAAGGTCAATATTCGAAGTTGAAACATTTTTTAATGATTTTGTGATAGTAGCATACAATTTTTTTAGCATAATTAGCTGCAATTGCAGCGCAACAGGTACTATAATGTAGTGCGCTGCCGACTATAGGATCATTAAGGTCATTAAGAACCAATCATCAAGGACATTGGAAGGACAACTGTATTGTAGGTCCTATGGAAATGAGCCGTGAAATCACCAGAAGACAAGAAGACCACGTCGTCTTCTGTAAGAAGGAAGAGAACTGAGAATTACTGAGAATGACACCACTAAACTTAAACTTAGACTCACTAACTTAAACTTACCTACAAATAATTTTAATTACAGAGAACAAAAGCACCCGGAACCACATGTACAGTGTACACTCAATAAAGTTTAAGGATTCTGACGACTGCTTCCATTTTATAAGGAACAGGTCTTAATGAAATTCAAACATGATTATGTTTTAATGGAAACTAAACAGAAACTAAGTTCTAATATTTGTTTTGGCAACATCGTGTCCGCCACTAAACAGTATACGGAATAATTTAGTAATGGACCCTTAATGGAATATGTTGGTAGGTATCGTGAGTTACCCGTGGTCCACCTGCTTAGTTCACCTAGGTGGACTACGGGAATTTGTTTTTTAGGTATAAACCAGTAAAAATATTTAAATAAAAGCTTCATAGTATAAAACAGGTCTTTTTATAAACTTTTTTTTAGTGTACTAGCTTTTCCCACGACCCTTTTTTTAGGTGTTAAAACATTTATTCAATCTTTTAATCTACACAACGATTTTTATTTTTTTTGTAATGGAAAGAGCGTTAAAAGAGGTCTCCCTCTTTTGTATAAAATTTGCAAAATAATATCCATACAAAGCCGGGGGGCGGGCCGCTAGTTATTTTATAATATGTACAGATCAATGAACAGAAGATTGCAATATAAAAATCTATAAAAATCAACCTAACGTTATATAAATATTCAATTTCACGCAAGGTAGGTTATTATATACATATAGTTTTTATAGCGTGAAACGACAAACAAACCGTAGCAATTTTGTATCATTAGATCATTTGACGGTTTATGCCTGCAACATAGAATGTTACTATATTTTAATATCGCCTCATTCTTATACCATTAAGCACTTGTTATATTTACTGACTTATCAGTTATCAGACAATTTTCTTAGAACAATAAAGCTAGAATACATAATCTGACTTGACGTAAGTGCCACTCCACTTAACTCAACTGAAGAGTCTCTCGAGAGGAAGAATTATTAAGAATAAATAAAATATTTATTTGTTTATTCGAAATGGTAGTAAAAGAGCAGTTATAAGAAATATATTATAGTAGAACAGATTAAAAATACATTTATTTATAATCACACACTTTATTCCATACACACACACACACAGAGAGAGAGAGAGGAGAGAGAGGTTCGGCATCCCTTATTACGTAAGTGAATAAGGGATGCCGAACCCTATTCCCCTATCCCTTCCTAATTCCTAATCCTTGCTTACCTTACCTTACCTTACCTTAGTTATTTATTTTGAAAGATTACCGTGCAATAGCAGCCTGTGTGCTGTTGTGTTTTGGTAAGTGAATAAGGGATGCCAAAGCCTATTCCCCTATTCCTTACTAATTCCTTATCCTTGCCTAACTTACCTTACCTTATCTATAATGTTGCTTGTCAACAGGCGATGGTTGCCTAATACCGTTAAGTGGATCGTCAGCTTTTAAATAATAAAAAAAGCATACAACTAAGTCCCCCAATAGTAGGCTTCGATCATGTACCATTGTTCATATAAAAACAGAAACCCTAGAAACTGTGAATTTCACATAACTCTGATGAATGAAACATAAATTATTATTCTTAGCGAGCTATGTTTTGCTCCAAAATTAAATTCCATGTAACATGGACTAGATACCTATGTGTCTAGGAGTCTAGTTACATTTACAGGATATAATGGAAAGCAAACACGAATGCATTTCGTAGTATCGGTGTTTGCAATTCATTTTGTTAACGAAACCAAATATTGTACGAGTATTCGCATCATTACATGGCACGTGTAGGATGCATTCGGGAGAATAATACCGATTGCTAGTGATTGTATTACCACTTCATCATAACATAAATTTTCAACTGGCTTCCATCCACGATCCCATGGAATTTTACAAAATTTGTTTAAATGAATACTAGCTGTTGCCCGCGACTTCGTCCGCGTTGAAAAAGATAAAAACTAGACTATCACGTGTCCCGTACTTCTAAATGTTTATCTACCAAGTTTTATGAAAATCATTTAATTCGTTTAAGAGTGATGGAGGAACATACATACAATACTTATTATTAGTATTGAGTATTGATAATAAGAACAGATTTGGTCAAATTCTTAGGGGAACAAATCATAGCAAAACGATTTCATCATTTCCCTAAATAATTTCAGGGATTCGATCAATTCTATTTGATTACTTGTGTCATCATCATCGTCGTCATCTTCAACATCATCATCATCATCATCATCATCCCAGCCACAGAACGTCCACTACTGGACGTGTAAAAAAGTATGTGTAAAAATGCATCTATAAATAATTATTTTTATAAAAAGACTAGCTGATGCCCGCGACTTCGTCCGCGTTTTGGATGAAAGGTACCCTATGTCCTTTCTGGTGTCCCAGACAATGTGTATGAAAAATTTCATGGTTCAGCAGTTTTTGCGTTAAAGCGTAACAAACAAACTCACATTCACATTTATAATATTAATAAAGATAATGAAAATAAAAAAAAATATTTTATAAAAAAATACCTTGTTTATATATAATTTTAATACCTAAATTTTGTAATTACTTATTCTACGATTTTGTCGTGAAAATAAGTTTTCTTTTTTTAGTCTTTGTAGTTTTCAATAAACAAATACTCTATATTCATATCAAGCAGCTTATATTAAATCTTTTGAAGCGAACAAAGTCTCCTTCACTCTTGTCCAGCATTTGTTTGTTGAAACTAATATCACTCCATTATAAATGTTTGAAGAACGCTGAACTTTTTATATTAATATACTAGCTGGTGCCTGCAACTTCGTCCGCGTTGAAAAAGAAAAAGGTAGCCTATCTCGTGTCCCGTACGTCTAAATGTTTATCTACCAAGTTTCATGAAAATCAGTTAATTCGTTTAAGAGTGATGGAGAAACATACATACATACAGAAAAAAAAATCTAAAAATGGTCAATTTAGTTTCAGTCTTATGTATAGAGCCTATATACACGATATTTCTGAAAACAAAGTAAATTACTCCATGACCGACCCCTACAGATTTATTATTAGTATTGATATATTTTTATATTGGATACAAATTATTATTTACAACTAGCTGTGTCCGCGACTTCGTATAGTTCGTTTTATGAAAATTCCACAGGAACTTTGAGGTTAATAAATTATACCTTGTCAGGATACTTTTTATATTGTATTTTTTTTTCAGGATAAAAAGTAGATATTTTTTACATATATACATATGTTAACTCGGGTAATAAACTATCTGTGTGTCAAATGTCATCCAAATTCATTAAACTATTTCTGAGATTAGCGTGCACAAACACGCAAACAAACAGAAAAACATTCTAAAAACGATATTTTTGACCGCGTTAACAAAACTATTTTTTTATTAGTCGCCTCTTTATCGTTACGAATTAATTTGGTACCGAATGTATTTCATTTAGGGGTATTCAAATCGAATTCTTTTCCAAATGGTATTGCGGAAATATGATGTTCAACGTTCGGGTAAAATCACGAAAATGGCTACAAATGTTTCATATGTCGTCGCTGTGAAATCCCAAAACGATTTACTGAATTCACATTGTTGGCGTTGACAAAATGTTTTTCACAAAAATACGTGAATTGCTCGCCTCTGTCACCAATTTCGTGTTTTATTTCAGCACATAATTCTATACTTATACAGGGTGTGGCCTTAAAATATAGAGCCTTTAACGAATCAGTAATTCATTCCAAATGGTTTCAATTAATTAAAATGAAAAACAAATTTACTGTTATTTTCTAACAAAATTAATCGAGCCAGCAATGTACTACTACAGACATAATGTTTGTAGTAGTACATGTAGTGCTCCAGGGATGTTTGCAATGATGAGCACTGATTGTTTCTATGCTAACATGCGTAAAAAATACTTGACATTGACATTTACGATCGTTGTCGCCCCAGTACCCTGTACCGAGACATCTAACGACTGATAACCGACAATTTAGCGGATCATGAAATTCATTGATTATGTATTGTAACTTTGGATTGCTATATCTCTGAATATAAGCACTTTGGAGCATTATGTTCATCATCGTTTAAATTTATTGGTCTTATTACAGACCACACCCTGTATATGCGATGTAAAACAAGATACACAACATGTTAATTAGCTTCATTTTTCAACATTGTATTTCTGAGCTCACTCTGTAATTAGCAGCCATTCACAATGACTAATTAGTTAATATACAATACTATACGCATCGTGACACGTAGACATGTTGTTTAGATTTTAATTTAATTCTCGAAAATCCTTAGATTAATCCTTAGATAGGATATATTTTTTTATTATATACTTGTGACCCACCACCGGCTTTGTTCGTTACGCAATTTTTATAATAGTAATTATTCCTTGTTTTTTTACCGAAAACCGAATTAAAACCGGTTGAGCGGTTATAGAGTCCATAGAGGACAAACATACTTACATTGATTTTTATTTATATACTAGCTATATTTGCCCGCGACTTCGTCCGCATTCAAAATGTTATATAGCCTAAAGTCTTTCCAGATAAATGGACTATTCAATACAAAAAGAATTTTTCAATTCTAGCCAGTAGTTCAAGAAATTAACGCTTTCAACCAAACAATGTATAAAACATTAGTATTTTAGATATTTTATTGTGTTACAAATGATCTACATTTTTTTTGTTTATCTGAATATTTGCTTTAACCTGTTCCAAACTATACATTTAACATATTATGTTAATTCTACATACAAATGCGTTTACCTACACTACATGCTACAACATAATTATTCTTATTTTGGAAAAAAGATAATATTATCTTTGTTTAATGATTAAACAAAGTTTAACAAGGATTAAACTTTAATCCAACCACTTGTATTAGAAAACTGGCATTAAAAATAAATATAACTCTTAATTTTCACCCTTCTAGCCCCAACCCCCATTTTTTAAACATTTATATGACAAAACAACGTTTGCCCGGTTAGCTAAGTAGTTATTATTATACATATACATATAATATATGAATTGAAACCGAATTTCAGAGTATATCAGACGTAATTTCACACTATACAATATTAATTCTAATACAAAAATTTCAGTAGGCCGTGGTTTCGACAGATATTCAGTTAACGTTTTAAAGATACTAAAATAATGCTGAAAATAATTGTGCCGAAGAAATTTCTGTGTACTTTTCCCCTTTATACAGGATGTATATGTATTGCTATATTATTTATAGTAAGTGAATTATTTCTATTAACTTATCTATTTTATAATTGTTCCAACGGCTTACTTCTATTTGTAGAGGTTAGTCGATGATATGAGATTTTCTAAATTAATGTTTACTTGGTCCACAAGACAGCCATGTCTTCTTTGTACCATAATCAAGACAGTTTTTCAGACATGATATTTTTTTTTTCAGTGTGTCCAAGTAATCGCAATTATAACCGGAATCGTCAGAGCTGTTAATATAAAATCCATTAAAATATATTATTATGTAAACTCAACACAGTTGTGGAGAGATGCATATGGCATGAGCGTCGCTGTGATCCTGGCGTCTGTTGTGATTTTGTTTATAAACCTTTGGTTTATATGGGGTGTCAAGAAGGTATAACAATAAAATTAGATTATAAAACTACCACAAAAACTGAAAACGTGGCATTATGTTTAGTGGTGTGTGTGTAGTCCAAAATGGACATCTCACAGGCTCGTATGCGCACTTATAGGACAAAATCCCGACACGTCTGCTCTCATCAGTAGCACTACCATGAGTTTATGACGAGCGAAATCGCTAGCGAGAGATGAGCGAGAACGTACAATTTTTCATACAAATATTTTACGCTCTTGCTCATCTCTCGCTAGCGATTTCGCTCATCATAAACTCACGGTAGTGCTACAGTATGGCTCTCGTATAAAGTAACGTCGGCGAACGGCGACGTTACTTTTAACGGCAAACTTGCTGTGCGAGTTGAAGATTTAGTAGATTAGTGTTTACTTATTTAGCCTTTAGCACCAGTTTTATAACGATCCGTTAGTGGCATTTTATATCAAATAGACGAAAAAGGATCTAATAGTATAATATAGTGTTCGTTAACAACTGTTCGTTAGACAACAGTAGAATTTGAAAGCTAGCTTTTACTGGCTCGTTACTGACTATGATAGGGTCGGTTTATTTTAATCGTTTATCAACGGACAAGTTGAGGTTAGAAAATATTAAAGTCTGTAAGACTACAACGAAACCATCGACAATATTCATAAACTTTGGTGTATTTAATTTCGTTTATAGAACCACCGTCGTTACCAGCACTGCAACGAACGGGGAAAAGGTACGTCGTTTATAAAACTGGCCCTTAGTCTACCAAAAATTGGGTTATTCCAAACATTTCTACTATTAGTTCTACGATAGAACTGTTTGGACAAAAAAAAATCCAACTAGTTCTTCTGCAGAGTATGACAGATTCTGGGGTTATTCCAAACATTTCTACTACTTATTAAGTAGTTCTACCCAAAAATTGAATGACCAAATACTTAATGAAATTAGAAATGATCAAGGAACAAACTCTGTTTCAGCCGTATAATCCATACGGCTGAAACAGAGTAACACTACGGAAAATGGAATCAATTTGTATGTCCTTATAAACGTTTATCAAAATAACATAAAAATCATTGCAGATTTATTTAAATCTAATTTTTATCCACGACTTCTTTTGCGCCACTTTATTCAATCCTTAAAATATATTATTTTTATCAGGTTGCTTTATTTATTTATATTTATAATATTAATTAAGATTAGGATATTATTGCTACGTAGAGACCTATAAAGTAAAAACAATGATTAACGAAGTTAGCTGTTTTCAGGGAAAATCATCGGTAATTTTGTGCTGGGTCGTTATTATGAGTGTTTGGTTGGTCCAGATCTCTTGTTTACTGATTGTGATGATCTGCATCTACAGTGAAGATGTCAGTTTTTTAACTTGGCTGTTGGCACTTATTTTTGGACTCATTTGCATAGGTAGGTTTCGGTTTCATCTTTACTAATGCTCGTTTTGTCCGCCTGAGATTCCTCTCATAATGAGAATACCTCGAAACGTACATCGTTTGTAATATTTATATGTTAAATTCATAAGTAGTACCAGGGGTAATGCAAAATCTCCCGTGATACTACCAAACGGGATAGTTTTGTATTTATGTTAAGGTCGACAGACAGGCTGACGGTCCACTTGATGGTAGGTGGCTACCGTCGTCGTCTATAACACAAGCAACGCCATAAGTGCTACAAGTGCGCTGCCCACCATAGAAGGATTAAGGATAAGGGATAAGGATAAATAGGTACTACGGACAAAAAAAATCCCCTTTGTACTACCAGTAGTGCCCACCGGTAGTACTACAGGTAAGTACTGAAAGTTTACTAAAGAAGCTGTCCGAGTGAGCATGAGCCTTTTATTATATTTAGGCCTTTATTTGGATCAAATGTAAAATAAAATCGTGTATTGCCCGTGGTCCACCTACTTTGTTCACCTGGGTGGTGACCACCAATTATATTTCACTTTATCTTTAATTAACTGCGACAAAAATAAGTTTCCGCCAGAGCCCATTTCCTTACAGCTCCTTACAGCTCCTATGGCGTTGCTTGTATTAATAAGCGACGACGGCAGCTACTTACCATCAAGTGGACCGTGAGCCTATCTGACGACCTTTACATAAAAAATTATGTTTCAGGTGTTCTCACATATTGTTTGCTTGTCGGATACGCTTACTGGTTGGAGTTGAAATCAGCAAATAACTTACAAATAATTGAAAATTAAAAGTTATTTTTTTTTAAATAATAATAAATACATGATTGTTTAAAATATACAATTATATTTAATAAAATACAAATTGTTTTACAAATCAAAAATATTACTTTAGGAGCCCTTATGAATTTAACTCAAGTACCTACAATTCTATGTTTGTTGAAAGCGTGACTTTATCAGGTTTTATACACCATCAGAGCAATGCTTGAAATTTATACATTTAAGAAAATTACTTAGATTGTGACAAAAGTAAAAATTAGTGTTGATTTTTCGTTATTTGGTTGCGGCGATCTTTATCATGCCAAAGCTGGAGAAACGTTTTCAGGATCCTTTGGGTAAATTGGGCTGCGTGTTGATAAATGTTTCCAGTAAGTATTTACAACTAGTATGAAATATATTGTTACTGAAAAAAAGAAGATAACGTCCTCAGAGAATGTAAAAAACACAGTTTCATTATATCGCAGAATTATATGTACCTTTTTGATACATTTTGATAATAGCTACTGCAAGCTCATTGTCGTCATTATAAAATATTAGCTGGTGTCCGCGACTTCGTACGCGATGATAAATTAAAAATATAAAAGAAATTATAATGCTTGACAACTTGTTGCTATAACCCATTAGCCAGGCATTAGTGACAGTTTTATATTTTAGATGAAACGAAAATCTGTCCACATGGTAATAACCCTAATAATCTCTCGGGAACAGTACTTTTTTCTTAGATGAAAGGTACCCTATGTCCTTTCTGGTGTCCCAGACAAGGGGTATGCAAAATTTCATGGTGATCGGTTCACTAGTTTTTGCGTGAAAGCGTAACAAACAAACACACAAACAAACAAACCAACAAACAAACTCACATTCACATTTATAATATTAGTAAGGATTGGTTAGATGTATGTATAAGGTAGATATCATAGTAATAATACATTATGCGCTTATGTTGGGCAAGGATATATCAAGTAAAAGTTACTACACCTGCCTAATACCTTACATAATGTAAAGTTGTTTTTATGTAATATTTTTTACATAATGTTTTTTTATATAAATTTCAACAGACAGTTGATGGGCCACTTGATAGTAAATGTGTACGGTCTCCTGTTAACACTAGCGACGCCAAATTTTCTGGCATCCCTTACTCACGGAATCACAGCAACAAACGCCCTCTTATTTAACTCCTCAACTTTCATTGTTCATGTGTCACACACAGTGTTCCAGTGATGACGTAATGGCGTTGAACTATGGGCCCCGTGAGAGAGCTCAACAGTTAATATTTGACTCACATATGTACCAAAGTATTCCTATTATAACAGCAAACACTCTGTTCCTCTGACGTCTCGCGGTAAACACCAGCACAAGGAGTACCATCATCATTAACATTAGTGGTACAAATATCACTGCATACCAGATCCATATAGAGACGAGTAACGCATCATCCTGGAAGAATATTTCAGTGTAATCAAAAACACAATATGAATTGTACTTATTTCGGTAAAAAGTTGGACAGAATATTCTTTGAAATCAATATGTTCCTCCATAACACTTAAACGAAGCTAATACAAGTCAGCTTTCCTCCATACAAACGTAGAATGATTATTACTCCGCTATTTTATGTTAAATTTACAAAAGTAAGCATGATACCGATTTATCTTGTCGTTAACTAAGTTTGTATGAATATAAACTTAAAAAGAATGTATTACTTTAAAAGATATGATCCTTGAAAAATCCATATTTTAACACAAGCTTTAATGCAACTTTGAGGGTGATTAAGTCAATCCAGTGAACAAAAATTCCAATATACTTTGCATACAAACATTGATTAGTTATTCAACAGTTCAAATAACTTTTCACGAAATAGATATAAAAGAATATACGCCCAAGGGTCTGTTTGTGATTGAATCATTGTGCATCTTACTCGACTGCTCTTCCCGCGCGTTGTACTGTGTGAAAAAGAATGTATTTTAGCTACACGCACCGATGAGTTCGAGCCGCCGACTTGTGTCATCTTAAGTTTTGGAAATCCTTGAAAGATGCTATGGCTAATACATGTCACGATATTATGTATACCTTAACTAAAAAGGCATCTTTTTAGATAATTAAAATATGAATCGACCAATTCGGTACCTTTACTAAACCAATAAACAGAATAACACTGGCTGCAAAGTAAAGTACCACCAATATCCAGATAGAGATGAGAAGATAGCTCATTGGCATAAACAACGAGCATCCGTATGTCATTGGATGTATCTGTAATAATTTTATTATTATAAATATATTTAAGTTAAGTTTAAAAAAGGGCTTAAGAGACTGGCAAATTGATAATCCAAGTGCTCTCACTCGGCTTACATCTGAACGCTATTATTTAAGAGGGAAGTATAGCTTTGCGATAGGTATTTATGAAAACACATTCTATCGCTTGTGCGCTCTAGCCCCGGGCCAGTCGTGCGATAGAGAGCGTTGCAGCTTCCGACTGACAATAGTACTTTTTTTGATGAAATTTCATTTCAGGAGAAAACAGTTTCCACTAACTAAATCTTAACAAATCACTTTGATTTTCATGTCGATCGTTTCAGCATGATATATTCTAGGTTTATAGGTTTCGCTTTTTTTAAAAAAATAGATTGTTTTTATAAAACAAACGATTTAATTCGACAAAGTTTTAATCACAAAAATTAAGTTATTTGAGGTTAAATAATTTTGAATCTATTGAAAATTTTGAAAACAGGAAAACCTATAAACTTAGTTTTTCACTGTGTCAATAACATGCAAAAAAATCATGAAGATTGGAAAATATTTAGAAGTGGAATAACGTTTTCTCTTTTTGTATGGACGAGTTCGTGCTAATCTTCCCTCTTAATTAAGAAAATGTTTATCCTAATTAACCCTACTTACTTAAGTGTTTATTGTATTTTTTATTGCCAAAATTGTATAATATTTCAAAATTTAACATTGGTAATTAATGAACATCTGAATATCCGCATATAATGATAAGTAAACATAACGATATATACATGACTAATAAATAAAAATGGAATATTACCAATTGTTTACATTGTTATTTATTATCTCTTCAATAAGTTTTTTAACGTTACAACAAAATTTGGCACAGTTGGGCAACACCTTTACAGAAGTCCACCGTGAAATAAGAGCATTTGTGCTGCTGTATTTCGGTGAGTGAGTGAACTGTGTGTTGTTCTGATGGTATATTCTTAATTACCAGCCAATTATCCTTACTAATATTATAAATGTGAATGTGAGTCAAGCAAAATGTAATTGAAAACTGATTGATTTATTATTCTTGGATCAATATATTACTCACAATACCCATTGCAGCAACAATCAATGATCCTGTTTCCAAATCTATTCCGAAAAATGAATCAACGTCCGGCAAATCGTCCAAGGGAGTCGACCCATGCACATTCATTCTCCTTTCCTTTTCAGTTGTTACAAGATAAGAAACCGCGTCATACATTGTAGGTTGTTAGTACTTAATTCAGTTTCAATTGAAATTAAAGAAATTATCAGGAAATTATATTGAACATATTGAACACAACGTACGACTATACCTATTACAATTATTGTCAATGACCAAAACGTCAAAAAACGAATAAATAAAAAGTTTTATTACTCGCTCGATAGTTTGTCTATGAGCCTTGTAATTTTTTTAAAACCCGTAATGTACCACTAGTAGTATACCTAGTGCAATTAGCCCAAAAAACGGCCAAACCCCAACATTCAAAGTATTTTTTTCCTTGGCTTTTTCCTTTTGCGCGAATTCGCTTCGAAATATTTAAGAAAAACTGATAAAATCTAACTTCTCCCTTCCAAACCCGTCGCCAAAAATGGTGTAACTTTTTATCAAACAATATATAGAACAATTTGGAACTGGAACAATTTGGAACTGGAATGAATGTTGAGGTCAATTGCACCATACTATAGTAGTATTGAACAAGTAGAGATCAAAGAAATCAATTCTACACAGAAATTGTCAGATCTTGTTTACTTTCAGATGTTTTTATTCCCTTTACCTTGTCCGCCTGAGATTCCGTTCATAATGAGAATATCTCCAATACGTTTGCAATATTAATTTATATGTTAAAGCTGTAAGGGATGCCAGAGCCCATTTCCTTATCAATCCTAAGATCGCGAGCGCACTTACAGCTCCTATGGCGTTGCTTGTGTTAATAGGCGACGATGGCAGCCACTTACCATCAAGTGGACCGTAAGCTTATTTGACGACCTTTACTTACTTAAAAAAATATGTTTAAGGTATTCTCTCATATTGCTTGCTTGTCGGATACGCTTACTGGTTGGAGTTGAAATCAGTAAATAACTTACAAATAATTGAAAATTAACCGTTTATTTTGTTAAAATATTAATAAATACATAATTGTTAAAAAATATATAATTATATTTAATAAAATACAAATTGCTTTACAAATCCCTGAACATAAATAATACTACATATATGAATTTAACTCAAATACTATTAGGGAAGCCTGGCGACGGTGTAACTATATCAGGTTTCATACACAATCAGAGCAATATTTGAAATTTATACATTTAAGAAAATATATTATTTAGATTGTGACAAAAGAATCTAAGCAAAAATTACATATTATACCATGAACATGTGTTTATTTTTCGTTATTTGGTTGCGGCGATCTTTATCATATCAAAGCAGGAGAAACGTTTTCAAGTTTCCTTGGATAATATGGGTAGCGTCTTAATAAGTATTTCCGATGAGTATTTACAACTAGTATGAAATATATTGTTACTGAAAAAAAAAAAGAAAACGTCTTTAGAGAATGTTTCTCTACATTCTCACAGTCTCATTATATCACAAGAATTATATAGATTTTACAAATAGCTACTACAAGCTCGATTTCTCGCCATTATAACCTATTTGTTATGCGCTTATGTTGGGTATAGGATAGGCCTTTCTTGGGTGTAAGAATGTAATCAAAGTAAAGGTACTACGCCTGTCTAATATCTTATATATATATATATTTTTATGTAAAGTTCACTGATAGCTGATGGTATAAATTGCTGCGGTTGCCTATTAACACTAGCAACGCCAAAAATCCAACGCCAAGCCAATGATAAAAAGGGCAACGCGGAAATCAACTCCGGCATCCCTTACTCACGGAATCACAGCAAGATACACTCATTTATTTCACTCGGGAACAACTGTCAAATGCCATATGTCACACATAGTGTTCCAGTGATGACATGGCGTTGAAACGGTCTCTAACTATGGGCCTCGTGAGAAAGCTCAATAGTTAATATTTAACTCACATATGTACCAAAGTATTCCTATTATAACAGCAAACACTCTGTTCCTCTGACGTCTAACGGTAAACACCAGCATAAGGAGTGTCATCATCATTAACATTAGTAGTACAAATAGCACTGCGTACCAGACCCATATAGAGATGAGAAACGCATCATACTGGAAGAATATTTTATTGCAATCAAAAACACACTATACGATTTTTACTTATTTCGGCAGAAAGTTGGACAGAATATTCATTGAAATTATTAACACGAGTAAAAAAAACCTGTGAGCATTAAAATTGTACAAATCAGGCCTAAAAAAGTGTCATTTTTAATTACACAATAATTTTAATTTCACATTAGTCTATTAATGGTTTGATTAAAGATTAAGGTGTACTGATTTTTTTTTAATTACCTAAACAGAATCAGATACTTTTATGAGTTTCATTAAATTATATTTTACGAACGTTACAATGAAAGTTAACATCATAATTAATATGTAAGATAAAGTAAATTATATCTGAATAAGCCCCGCAAATTTCTAATGTGCCTGGCAGCCATTTTGGTGACGTAACTTTGCGACACTCAGTACCGTAAGCAACACTGGCCGACGAGTTTTTAATTGCGAATGACGTCACGTTAACGCTAATTTTGACAAGATTTCCGCGCATTAGCAATTTGCAGGCATTATAATAATGAAGAGCTCTACGATATTATGTATACTACCTTAACTAAAAAGACATTTTTTTTAGATAATTAAAATATGAATCGATCAATTCGGTACCTTTACTAAACCAAAAAACAAAACAATACTGGCTGCAAAGTAAAGTGCCACCAATAGCCAGATAGAGACGAGAAGATAGCTCACTGGCATAAACAACGAGCATCCGCATGTCATTGGATGTATCTGTAAAACGTAACTTAAGTTATTATTATTATTTAAGTTTGGAAGGGCAAGAGACTGGCAAATAGATAATTACAAGTGCTCTCGCTCGGCTTCTCTCTGAACGCTCTTATTTAATTAAGAAAATATTTATCCTAATTATTCCTACTTACACAAGTAAGTGTCTATTGTATTTTCTGTTGCCAAAATTGTATTTCAAAATTTAACATTGATCGGAATATTTACCATTTTCTGAAGATATGTTCCAGTTAATTCCAATTTCAGATAAGTAAATATATATTTATGATACATGACCAAAAAATAAAAATAGAATAATTACCAATTGTTTACTTTGTTATTATATCTTCAATAAGTTTTTCTTGAACGTTAGAGCAAATTTTGGCACACTGCGTTTCTTAGTCATTGGGGCAGCCCGTGGAGGCATTAAGAAGACACAGAAGACCACCGTGAAATAAGAGCATTTGTGCTGTTGTGTTTCGGTAAGTGAGTGAACTGTGTGTTATTCTGATGGCATATTCTTAATTCCCAGCCAATTATTGTGCAATAAAGTAAGTTGGTAATGAACGACTTATTAGGAGATTTAATTTAAAACAATAAAAACTATTTGTGTAAATTAATAAAGTTTAATTTACACAAATAGTTTTTACAGTGTATAAAGATATCTTTATTACATTTTGATATCTTTATAAGTAATTAAGAAAAATGTAATTGAAAAATATTCTTGGATTTACTCACTATACCAATTGCAGCAACAATCAAAGATCCTGTTCTCAAATCTATTCCGAAAAATGAATCAACGTCCGGCAAATCATCCAAGGCAGACTTGTCATAATAACCATAATACATTAATGAAGGTATAGTAATTCAGTTTCAATGAAAATTAAGGAAATTATCAGGAAATTATATTGAATGTATTGAACGCAACCACCAACGTATTTACAATTAATTATTGTCAGGGACCAAAACGTCAAAAAATTAATAAATAAAAAGTTTTATTACCTACTCGATAGTTTGTCTATGACGGGTCTATGACCATGTAAAATTTTTAATTTTTTTTTTTTTTATTCTAAAACTATGAAGACGTATTCACACCAAAAAGCTTGACAGATCATTTGTTAGAAATTGAAAAATTAATTTATTTTAAAATTATAATATATCAGCATGACGTAACATGATTTAAAAAATTAAATAAAAATAAGACTACGTAAATGTAAAAGATCAAAAGATTCAAAACAAATTTAATTAGTTAACAAGTAATGTTTCCATTTTCCTTTTGGCTAGTGCCAATTTCGTTATTTTCAAAGGAACATGATTCCAATTCCAAGAGTTAGCCGGAATCTCTGAAGATTCCTTCACTGCTTTAATTGCATTTTAGTACGAATATTAAGTGGGTAGCTTAATCTATTTCTGTCACAAACAAGAACGTTTTATTGTATGTAGTTATGTCAATATATCTGAATAATATCAAGCGCAGCGGGGGCGTTCTTCAATTTCATTTAGCTATACATATTTTGTGGTATGCTGTCATAGAAATTTGGTTCTCTTTTATTATCACAAGAATTTTTAATAAATCACCAGCAAAATAGAAAGTTAGATGCAACAAACAAAAGACAAAAACAGAAACAAAGAAAATAATAAGAAATGTTGTAAATACTTATATGAGCTCGTTGTCCAATGACAATCCAAAAATTCATTGGAGTTTAATTTCCCATTTAAACGTATTTTATGTCTTACTAGCTGTTGCACGCGACTTCGTCCGCGTAACTTTATAAAATATAATGCATTAGTGTCTGTGAAACCTTGGAAATACACATACAAAATTTCAACCCAATCGGTTCAGCCGTTTAGAAGTTATACCTATGTGAAAAAGATAAGTACGGAAGGATAATTCTTACTACCCGTTGTCCTATTACCCGTTTTCTCGTAGGAATGAAGCATTTTCCCGCGGAAAAAAGTAGCCTATGTTCATCACAGATAATGTCGGCTTCAAATGGAAAAATAATTTTTCAAATCGGTCCAGTATTTTCGGAGCCTATTCTATACAAACAAACAATAAAATCTTTTCTCTTTATAATATTAGTATAGATAGCGCGTAAGAAGTCACGGGCACAGCTAGTATCATATAAAACTTGAAACAAATATTATAAAAGTGTTTATAATTGCTTTGGTTGATTATATGTTTCATTGCATATATTGGTTGCTTTTTGTAGTCTGTTTTTTAGGTTTTCGGTAGCAGATTCATTAAAATCATCGCTTCAAAAGGCTGGCCACGTCTATCCAAAGAAATAACATCCCTTTATTAATGTCTGCAGTAACGGGAGCTTTATTAAGTGCCTTCCAGTTCTTGCTTTGAGGGGATTACTTGACAAAACGTCTACAACGAAAATCTTTTGAAGATTTCATAAATATTGAAATTTTTTTGAAACATAATACCTATTACAATCTATGTCCCATCACAACATCTGTGTACACATACAATACAATTAACCACAGCTAGTTTGTGGTCAATTGATGTTACCATAATATGAAAAGAGAATTATATAGGAAAATAATAATTAATTAAACATTTGAATTGGACAACAGTTTATAAATAATGTCTTCTATAGAACCTGTTTTTTAATTTTTTTTAATTATTAAAAAATAATAATTATAAAAGTGAACATGTAAAACTCATTTCGAATAGCGATAACAAAATAATTATAAATATTTTCATTTATTTTTTTTCATTTTTTTTTTCATTTACACATCGGCTGATAAATTCCCGGTCTTATGAATTTTTCAATCAAATTTGATTTTATTCATCGACATATGTAGTCTTCCTCAAGAGCTATACTATTCCAACATTTCTCTAACATTTTGATACCTTTCTTAAATATCGGTTTAACTTTAGCCTCAAAAAAATAGGCGCTTATTTCGGCAATCGTCGGAAAGAGCCAAATATCTTTCCGGCGATCATTTTTTAGGTCTGCAAACAGGTTAAAGTCGCTGGTTTTTTAGGTCTGGAGAATAGAGTGGGTGCGGAAGTAATCTAACTGTAATTCGTGCAAATTTTATATTGTAGCGGCGGCCAAAGAATTGTGAGTAGGTCGTTGCATTGTCTTGGTGAAAGATCACTTTCTTTGTTTACATATGGGGGCCGTTTCATAGAAATTTCCTGTTTAAAACGATCCAGTCGGACTATGTAATTGTAAAAATAGTAGAACAGTTTGAACATGTTCCATTAAAATTATTCGAGTCCAATCCAATAGAACTAGTTAGATTTTTTTTGTCCAAACAGTTCTATCGTAGAACTAAATTCTATAGTAAAACTGTTTTGACTAAGCCAACAAAATATCGTACGCATGCCAAAAATACGGACGCGATTTGGTCCAAGCACTTTTTCACACCACCTGAAACCAAATTTTCATAACAGCTTCAGAAATATTTTGGACTAGTAATTTCCCCTTTCGCACGCGCAGATAGTTCATATTTTGAAAATTCAACGGCCACATAATATATTCCAGGATAAAAAGTATACTAAAAAAAAAGACAGATAAAAGTACTAAAACATTTTTTTATCTCGGTACGTGTACATACGAATTATTTTTTCGTTAAAATCTATCAAATCAATCAATAAATCTGTAAGTGTAGGTATTGTATGTATGTATGTATGTATGTTCCTCCATAACTCAGAGGCTACCACACCATACAATTTGAACGTATACAATTTAGGAAATCGAAAGGTGTGATCGCAGTTAGAACAGATTGGATTCAATTGAGAGTTTATCCCTTCTCAACTCTATATCTTCGATTTAGAAATCAATTTAGCGTAGTGTGATCACGAGCTCTCTACTTAGATTCCTAAATAGGAAACGTTCAAATTGCATGGTGTGATTGCCGTTTTATTAACTAAATTAACTGTTTTTTCATGAAACTTAATAGATAAACATTTAGACGTACAGCACGCAGGATAACCTACTTTTTTTTTTTCAACGCGGACAAAAATGCGAGCTTCAGCTAGTATCTACTTAATATTGATACACGGCTCATTTAGGATTTTATGAAAATTGTATATATGAATATCAGTCAGGAACATGTTTTGCCATTTTAGATACTCGTAACTGCGAAAGACTGACATTGAAACGACAGATACATAAGGGTGAAATACTTCATCCCCCAGTTTTCAGTGTGGCGTCAGATGCGCTCGGGAGAGGACGCATTTCGTCTATGGAGAAGTGTCCATTCGATATTACGTAAAAGTTCTTAGAATCCAGTTTGTGGGAAATTGTTGAAATGTGAACTTTCGTTTTGTGTTTTTTGTAAGTTTACTTGTAATCTCATAAGAGAGTGTTAATTTGCAGTGTTGGTATAGGTAATTGGTATTATTATCCCATTTTGAATCTATTTTGAATTTTAATACCTTAAGTTAATGTTTCGTGTTAGAAGCTTTATGACTACATCTCATCAAGTATAGATAACAGTAATGCCTAGTTCGTAAGCGGATTAATTGGGATCCCACGGACCCATAGATTTAAAACGGAAGGAATGAAAATTTTAATGTATCCGGTACCGATATTTCTGTATTTTTGTATATTTTTCGCTTCTAAGCTGTATCTGCAGCAGCACCAGCTATGCCTCCTATGCCAATGCCAGTTATGTATATTGTTATTTATATTAATTTCATTCTTTTTCTATTTCCGTTATAATATATACCTAGAATACAGATAACATAAAAAAGCTGAAAAAAATACTAGATTATGACCATTTGAAAGTATGACGATTTGAATTACTGACCATTTGAAAGTCTGACCTTTTGAAAGTAAAGGGATTTTACGCACGACTTCGCCCGCATGTCATTTCACAACCAGACATATCACAAAATTTGGTTAAATTCGGTTAGGCGGGTTCGAAGATTAGCTTGAGATTAGGTTCGAAGAACATCGAGGCATGTGATTTTTTATATATAAAAAATCAGTCAGTACTTTTGAAATATTGAAAGAATTTTTGTAATAGATGCAGCGGTTCCGTAAATTGCCGATCACAGATGAACAAACTTACAAAATCCGCTCACTCTTTTTATAATTCTAATACATAATATATTTAACGAAGTGAAGAGAATATGCAGACCGGATTTTTATACGTTCATACATTTATAACGATTTTCAGCCAAAAAAACTGCGTTTGTAGCGTGCGAATTCTCATTTTATTTTAAACATTTATTGCATTTTATTCTTAATTAATTCTTTATAAGTAAAAATTGTTTGTTGTAACTTCATATCAAAATCATGTTTGACATTCAAATCCTTACATATATATATAAATAAAAATGAATGCCTAAATCTGTTGCTAAGCGCCAACTCGAGAATGTCTGGACCCGATTTTAATTCTGTGTTCACACATTGATAGAGGGATATAATCAGGGAGGATTTATACTTTAAAAAAATGCACTCCGGGCGAAGCCGGGAGCGGGTCGCTAGTTACCTATATAAAAATTACGTGTAACATATACGTCGCCTATGGACTCCTAAACTACTGAACCGACTTTGATAAAAATTTGTGTAATATGGTCCAAATTAAAAGGTAGGATAGTTTTTATTTTGAACCCGGGCGAAGCCGGGAGCGTGTAGCTAGTTTTTATAATATATATAAAAATCATATGTACACATTTCTATTCTATTATGGTAAAGACTAATACCTATTTGTATCTATTAGTTCCATAAATGATGTCTATAAATTTATACATTGGTAGGTATTTGAAGTATAAATTTGCGATAAATAAATGATAATTTCACCACGAATTGAATCTGAGTGACAGGCAACCGTTTAAATGTGAAGGCAGATCTTGACCTACTCATATTACTGATGGGAGTGTATTTGACAGTTTGTAAAGGTAAACCTTCGTTGTTATTTATTAACTATTAAATGGGCTCATTGTAACACAAATATATTTGTTCCTCGTTATTTGTTCTGACTTACTCGAGGAGATTTGAAAGGCTTTTCCGTTTCGGCTTTTTTTTTATTTAATTTTTTTATTTATTTATATTTGGGAAACATACAATATCTCGATACAAATTATACACATACATATAAGTAAAACATAAATCAACAAAGTTTCCACTAAATTACTAAAACGTATAATAAGTTACAAGACTAAAGAGTACATAATATTGAAAGCTGAGAATAAATATACACAAAGGCAGACAAAAAAAAAGAAAGAGAAAAAGAAACAAATACACCAGATAACAAATTTTAATAGCATATAACATATCAAATAAATAAAAGATAACTTTCTGTAAGGACTTCATTTGTAAGACCTCCATTTATTGCCATTCAAGTTCCACAAAGTGTATTTTAATCTTGATGTAACCGCAGAATTGACCACAGATATAATCTATCCATAAAATCATACTTTGTTTAAGACTAGCGACCCTTAGCGGATTTATACCAAAATATTTTTTCTAAATTTTTTTTGTACACGAGCCGTTTATCGCTCTTTCCATTAGTAAAAATCGTATCAAAATCCGTTGTGTTCTTTAGACGAAGTTAGCGGAGAAACAGATATCAGCTATTTTATAATATCCTTACATTTATATAAAACTAGCCGGTGCCCGCGACTTCGTACGCGGTGATAAATTAAAAAAATTAAAAATATGAAAGCAATTACAACGCTTGACAACTTGTTGCTATAACACATTGGGCCAGGCGTTAGTTACTTACAGTTTTTGGCGTGAAAGCGAGACAGACAGGCAGAGTTACTTTCGCATTTATAATATTAGTAAGGAAGTAAGGATAAAGTCCTCCGCTGCGTCTGTCTGCTGTCTGCCTGTTCGCGATAAACTCAAAGAGTACTGCACCGATTTTCATGCTGTTTTCACATTGGGGTTTTGTGAATATTTTAGTTTTTGTGAATGTATCAGTTATACTATTAGGGGCAGAGACAAATTCAACAAATCAAATATCATAAAATTTGGTCTATAGGTGTAACTAACACTTACTTTCTTTTAAGATTAGGATTAGTGTTATTAAAAAAAAATTAATGTAAAATTATTTAAATTACAATAATAATATATCAATCATCAATATCATCAATTAATACTATTAATAAACCTGTAAGCGTAGTTACTGTATGTATCCATAACTCTTAGGGCCTCTTTCACCAACTACAAGTAAAGTGTTGATTAATTACTGTAAGAAATAATTTTATGTTATTGAATTATGCACTCGGTATAATGCATCCTTCGATAGGCGAATTTTTGTTAATATTTTTTTTTAATGTTTAGGACTTTTACTGTACAAAAATTGCTATATCAGCTCCATTATCCCTGGTTACCGATGACTTACTTTAAATGACAGTTAGCCTTAAACGAATTAACTGATTTTCATGATACTTGGTAGATAAACATTTAGACGTACAGGTAACAGAATATAGGCTACTAATAGTTTCTCTTTCAACGCCGACGAAGTCGTGGGCGCCAGCTTGTTATAAAATAAATATTAGAAGTTACTTAGACCGATGTTAGGTACAGTAAGCGGTGGTTATTGTTTCCGGCGGTGGGTTGTAAGCTAGGATTGACGTCAGCGGAGTGCAGTCAGCGCCTCGTGCACCGCGTGACTTGTACCGCAACCGCAGGCCTTGTTCAGGACGATCCCAGGCATAGCAATCTTCTTATATGAAGACTAAGTAATATTAAATACTAGCTGGCGCCCGTGACTTCGTTCGCGTTGAAAATGAAAAAAGTAGCCCAAGCAACACAGAATGGCTGAATATTCTTTGAATAAATGCATTTATACATCCGTTATTCAAGCAATTTGGGCGCAAAATAAATTGCTTTAAGCTGTATAGTAGCAACATAATAGCTGAATAGTAGCTGAATAAGCAACAAGAAGCCCATAGTAGCCCATAGTGTTATAATAGCCCAAAAATCATTCAATACAGCATTTGCCTATCTTGTCAGCTCTAATACCCTTATAACAAAGCTTTAAACTGAATAATTTGTGAATTTCATACTGTTATCTGGCCTATGTGTTGCCTGGGAGACTATCCTGTGTCCTGTACGTCTAAATGTTTATCTACCAAGTTCCATGAAAATCAGTTAATTCATTTAAGAGTTATGGAGGAACATGCATACATACAATACTTACAGATTTATAATAGGTATTATTTACAGATTAATGTTTGCCCCCGTATTGCGTAACAAAAACTGTATGACAAATCCCCTGACAGTTTGATTCTGTACCTATATATTTATCACTTACATCCAAAATTTAACGAAACCACTCAATGACTAATGGATCAAAGAATTTTTTAGTGTCTTTGGTATATTCAAGTTTGATGGAATATGCTCAAAGAAAATATTACTCATAATGTACATAATATATAACTTTATGCGAGTACTTATACCTTTATAAAAAATAATAACAACCTTATAAAGTAATAATAATAAACTCTTATAAATACATATATATACATATAAATACATATATTACCTATATATATAACCTCTATATGCCAGCCTCAATTTCCCTTTATCCAATCAAATTCGGTTAGCTCACTTGAAGAGTATCCTTGATCTTTGTTCGCCTTTGATCCTGGCGTTATTTGTGTTAATCTAGTTGACCCCCTGCCTGCCTTTATATTTAAACAAAACCAGACATTTCTTATAAGACAATGCTCTCCAAATTAAACGAGTCATAACATTTGTCTTATAATAGCTTTAAAGACATGATATTGTTTGTTCACAGGCGCAATGGTTTTTCAACAGACTTAAATGAAAAAGTTAAAAATAAGTGAGCAATGACGTCACACGCTGATAGTTGGAATCGCACTTTAACGCGAACGTATGAAAATGACTTTCCACTTCTCATGCCGAAATGGGGATACGCCTTGTCGGCATTCATTTTATTCTTGATCGGTTTCTTTGGATTTTTTCTCAATTTGATGGTGATTATGTTGATGTTCAAGGATCGACAGGTAAGTTTTATTTTTTTATTATATTAGTTTCACCTGCAGCGGCTCTACTATAATAAACTTTTCCGTCAAAATTTTAGCCAAAGAACTGTTTTAATCGGAGTAATAAAAACCAAGCAACGCTATTCGGATTACAAATACGATTTCATTTCTCTTAATTTCTGGGGTGGTAATATTGATTGACATTTTTATCAAAAATAAACATAATAAATGTATAAAAATCTCTTGCATTTCGTTTGCAGTTTAACAGAAGTAGGTACATAACATACTTAGTAGTGGTATTATACAAGTTGTATGTAGAAATAGTATGAGTCTTAACTAGTGATGTGAAACGGCAGAAGGATATCTCTTGGTATTATACTGGAAAAAAAAATTCCCCTGAAATTTTTACGTTTGCGTCAAATCTACTAACATTTTAGTAAATCTTTTAAATCTTATTATGTGATACCAATTTATTAAACACCACTTTGTAGTTTTTCAATGCAATGTGCTAACCAGATGTAAAAAAAAGATAAAAGTAAGAATATAATAAAGAAGTGGCATCATTTATTCACTTAACTAAACATAATAGCACACGTTATAGCATTCAAACAGGCAGTGTATGACTGTGGAACACAGTGTGCTGTTTCTTACACTACCAAATGGCAAATAATTAATTTCTTGACCCGCTCCCGGCTTCGCTTGGAGTGTAATTTTTATACATACAAACCTTCCCCTTTGCCTCTTCTTTCTATATAAGTGAAAATCGAATTAAAATCGGTCTACTCATTCCTGAGTTTTTACGAGACTAGCGATTTTTTATATTATAAAATGATATCTTTTAAAAACTTTTTACAAGGTTGTAATTCCAGTAATGCTACATTTATTTCAAGTATTCGTTAAATATATCTTTTAACAATATTTCACCATTTAATTAATAAAATGAAAATATTTTTTAATGAACCAGTTTTTTGGTATCGTTTCACATCACTAGTCTTGAGTATGAATACTGCTTTCTAAAATTCAAGTTCGTATTCACTACAAAATTCGTATTCACCACGATAAAAATTTAACGAGTTGTAAACAAAACTCATTATAATTTTGCTTTGTTGTTTGCAAATGCATCCACGTGTACAAGAATTTTCATTCCAATTCTAAAGTATAGGCAAAAAGTTTTATTTAACTTTGGAAAAAGTAACGCCAATGAAGTAAAAAATATTTAAATAAGTCCGGGCTATCTGTGGCTCCGCAATACAATTTCCGGTGTTTCTCAATTAGTTTTAATTAATGTGCGAACATGATGAAATGTGAGCGGCCGTGTTTTCATTTAAATATTCGAGGTTTCATTCCTAATTCTTCGTGAAGTTTAAATTTTGTAAATGTCATATCCAAATTTGCCAAGAACGTGTACTTTTTTACTGCCAAAGACGAATCTTGAAAAATCGATATTTTTCAAAAATCATTAGCCAGCCATAATTTTTAATTGTTTTATAATATTACGTAAAAAATATGTACTTGCATACTGATGGAATATACATATGTAGTTATTTCTTTTTCTTTTTTTTTTCAGCTATGGACGCCACTGAATATTATTTTATTCAATCTGGTGTGTTCGGATTTCTTTGTAGCAATTTTAGGAAATCCATTGACTCTAACGTCCTCTCTGTTCCATGGCTGGATTTTTGGTGATACCTTATGCGTGCTTTATGGTTTCTTTATGGCTTTATTTGGTGAGTTAATACACACATTCATTAAAGTGAAGTATACTTAATAATATAAAAGGTCGGGGGAAAAGTTTTTCGTATTTTATAAGTAAAATTTTAAAGTGCCAGAGACCATTACCCTATCCCCTCCCTATCCTCCCTCTCCTCCCTTATACCTATTACTACTAGGGTCGACTTAGGCCTATTTTTTGTGTTATAGGCCTTACATAAAAAAGGGATATATTTCCTATATCGAAAATGTGCTTTGCACCCTTTTAAATTGTCCCTCTTTTGATTTTTATTTAATTATACACATACATGTTGACTTAAACTGTTGTAAAATGAAATTTATTTTTCTTTATAGGTATAGCATCAATAACAACTCTTACAGTTCTATCCTTCGAAAGGTATCTCATGGTTACGAGACCTTTGAGCACAGGACAACTAAGCACCAAGGGAGCTGTGATGTTCATTGTTTTTATATGGGTTTACTCTTTGGCCTTGACTACACCGCCGTTACTTGGTTGGGGTAACTACGTCAGTGAAGCTGCCAACATTAGGTAAGACGTTAATTTTGTTTTAAAAATATTATTAAAAAAATACACTGAGACCGCGTGGTCTGACTGCTTCGTCCGACTCATAAATTAAATCTAATTTAACACAGGAAATATTTTACAAAGTTTTACCAGTAATGGAAACAAAATGATCTGCCAATATGTTCGTGAGTTCAATTGATTGAACTATTGGGACATTTTGATCTCAGTAGTTCAATTGACATTACTTATTATAATTGGTTAAATAAAAATGACTTATTTTAATTATATATTATTATATTTATTTTAATTGACATAGTTGTTATGTAGGTATCTAAGTGGACAGATAAAAGGGATTCTTAATTGTATCTTATAACTAATCTTACTTTGTATTGCTTATTATTCAAATATATGGATTTATTTCACTAAGTTCCACAATTGAAATTTGGTATTGTCACATCGGTGGTGATTCCATGACACGGTAACCTTGATCTGATGCATTTATCCCCAACTTCTCAGCAACTTACAGTAGATACTTATAGCGTGTTTGGGTTGAATAGAAAATTAGTTTATAATTTTAATCATAGCTTGTAATTGTCAACAGTTGTTCGGTAAACTGGCATGAACAATCTTTCAACACTCTAACGTACATACTGTTCCTGTTCGCTATGGGTCAGATTGTGCCCCTCGCTGTCATCTCCTTCAGCTACATCAATATTATCAAAACTATGAAGAAGGTACGGACTTAAGTTTAATTTAAGATAAATTATCCATTTTAAATTGCACTTACGTAGCTTATTCTGAACGAATTCTACGACTCAAGGTCGTAGCCTATGTTTACATTTCTCTTGCATATTTACTGCAGTTCTCGCATTTTTACTACTCGTACTTTCATACTTCATACTTTATCTTTCTTGTATTCATCCTCATTTATGCTATGCGGGTGGGATTCCCGCCTATTACCTATTCTTTGGAGCTATTCTTACTTTCTATTTATTTATTTCTAATATCTAGATGCAGATAATTACATTATAGTTTTGCAATATTTTTTATAGAATTCAAAACGTCTCGGACGCGTAAGTCGAGCGGAGTCAAAGGTGACGGCCATGGTTCTTGTAATGATCGTCGCGTTCACAGTAGCCTGGACACCGTACTCTATATTTGCACTAATGGAACAATTTGCTACTGAGGGGATTGTGAGTAATTTTACTGATCGAATACGCTGCTGTCATTCTTCTGTTCCATAACATCAGTTGATAGTAGGTGGCTGCGGCAGCATAAAGATACAAAGAATGCAGGTCCGCGGCAAGGATTGTCGCTTGAAAAGGTCACAAATTTCAAAAACAAAAATGTACTAATTTTTTTTTTTTTTTTTTTTCTTTTACTAGCTTTAGTTTTCATTTATTTTATGCTTTTAGTAAGTTTTATTTTATTTAGCAACACGTTTATAAGTAGGTAAATTTATAGAAATCAAGTGTATTACTTTTGATTGCCTGTAAAATTTGTAAAATGCAAAATATGTTTTTGTACAAATTGTACAAAAATACTAAGCAGAGAAAATAATCAACCCACCCCACGCTCTTTCATTCCAATACATGAATATTTGAAAAGCTTTTAATCGAGGACAATTGAAATCTCTCATTCACTGAAGAGTAGATAAGATGAATTTTATATTCTTAAAAAAATTAGATCGGGTGGAGTTGGTTTGAATTTATTTTTATCTCAATTGTGCAGAGCGTACCTATTTTATGTTGAGGTTGATAGACAGGGTGATAGTCCACTTGATGGTAGGTGGCTACCGTCGCCTATAACACAAGCAACGCCGTTTAGGTTATAGTTTTAAAAACATTAGTCGGATTTCGTATTAATGTGCAAAATATAAATACTATTTTTTTTATTAATGCTTACCAATTCATTTCTTCAATAAAGTGAATAAATATATTAGGAAACCATTTAATTTATTTAAAAATTAGCTGGTGCCTGCGACTTCGTCCGCGTTGAAAAATAAAAAGTAGCCTATTCTGTGTCCTGTACGTCTAAATGTTTATCTACCAAGTTTCATGAAAATCAGTTAATTCGTTTTAGAGTTATAGAGGAACATCATACATACATACATAAAATACTTACACTTACACAATTATTAGTATAGATTGATGATTGCTGAATAATTTCTCCAACTGCCATTTGCCAGCTTCAAAGTCACCTTCAATAGGATGTTTAATTTTCTAATTAAATAATGTAATCTAATATTTGTTAAGGTTTCGCCAGGCGCCGGCGTTATTCCGGCTTTGGTCGCCAAAAGCTCAATTTGCTACGATCCGCTTATTTACGTTGGAATGAACACACAGGTGAACACTCGTTCGATATTAAACAAACAGCCCTCAAATACCTGTAGCAAAATTTACGGAATAATTCAACTCAATACCTTGTTCACAGTTCAGACAATCTGTAAAGAAGCTATTTGGAATGCACAGCAAAGGGGCGTTCACTCATACGGAAGGAGGCAATCACAACACATGCATGTCACCGACGCCAAGATTATCCAACGATATTACTAGATATAACAACACCGATTCTACAAACAACGATGCTATACGTAACAATGCTAAAAACGCCGAATTAAGTACTATTCAAGAGCACAAGAGTGTGGAAAGCGAAGGGAACAATGTCGATTCCAAAGCAAGTAGTGTTAATAATATTAATGAATGTTCTGTAGTAAAATACGATGTTAAAGAAAACAAAGTTAAAGACAATAAAGTTTTATATGCAGAAGAGAATAAAGATGATATGAAGGCAGACAGTGTTTGTAAAGACAGAACACGTCATGGGTACGGTAATTATGCATTCGAGAATCACATAACAGATTTAACTGAGCCAGATTACATTCTCGAAAGAGATGAACACAAAAAAGTAAGTTCAAAAATGAAACAGAGTCACTCGTTAGATTTGAGAAATTTTGGAAATGAGAAGAAGAATCGGAGACTATCTATTGAGGCTAGACTCGAAACGTTTATATCAGCCAAAGGAGTGCCAAGTTCAGTAACTAATAGATTATTAAGTGTCAAAGAGGAGAAAGAGTCTTTTAGGAAATATTTATTCAGAACTCAAAGTGAGGATGATTTTATACTGTAGTTATTGAAACTCAATTATAAATAATAGAAAATAGATGTAAAACTATAAACTAATGATTATATTTATGCAACAAAAGAGAATAGTTTCGTATTATAGTTTAGAATTAGTTTCGTACTGTGAATGCTAAGGTTGAATCCCTCACCTATGTGAAATTTAAGCGTAGTGAGTGAGAGATTTAAAAGTACTTAAATAAATACATTATTCTAATAAAGTATGAGACCTTTTTTACCACACTAATAAGAAAATTCAAATTGTAAAAAAAATAACTGTAATTAGGTAAGTAAAAACTGTACTATTTAATTTAAACCCTATTTTTAAAGGCAGTCCGTTTTTTTGGCCTGTTTCCATTCAATTGCAAGTTCAATTAATTGAACTATTGGGATTTTTAGTTTCAGTAGTCCAATTACATTAATTCATTGAACTACCGAAAGTCTCACTAGTTCAATTAGGTAGGCATGTATAATTAGTAAATGAAGTAGCTATAATTTGTTATTAAATAAAAAGGACTTCAAGATATAATTTATTATATAAGCTCGTCAAAATTTTTGTTAAATTTTAAAAGTTTCGATATCATCCTCATATGGAAAGTTTAAAATTTTACAACAATTTCGACGAGCCTTTCGACCCTCCCTAGAGGGATTACATATATATTTCTGCATATACCTAAAATTATACAGAGTTCAGTGTGCATATACCTAAATTTAATGTTCTGCAAACAAAACATTTTTAGCTTTCTAAATTCAAACCACTTTTCTTCACTGAGCGATTAACTTTCCTAAACCATTTAACAAAATAGACTTTGCTTATTTGTTTTGGTTTCAACCAAAAAAGCAGCGAGCTAGTGTGATGATAAGGCATTTTTATAAACTAATTATCTACTGATGTAATTAATAATTATAATAATAATCTGTGATATGTATTAAAACAACTGTGTTATCAAATTATTACAGACAAAGTTCTCATTGAGTCGTTTCGCATTTACCTAGGAATAATGTGTATATACAGAAAGTAATACAAGATTATTTATGGATATAGAGAAAATAAAATATTTTTGTGTAATTGGGCTTGCGTAGGCAGAGAATGTAAATAAATTTCTTATACATAATTATAGTATAAAATTAAAGTCTAATTCACATGTTTTATTAATTTACGAAATAAATTTTCATTACTAGTCACAAACTTTTGTCGAATGTATTTATATGATTAAACGAATAGCAGCTTCTGTTTCTTGTGTATTCTAAAATTAAAATATAATATTTTATTACTTAGGAATTACGAATTACAAAATATATTGTAAGACATAAATAATTAAGTAAAATGTGTTATAATTGTAATAAAACACTTCGAAATATTCAGACTTTTTATTGAAACAATCTACAACTATCTAATATGCCTAAGTAGGTAGATACTTGTTCTTTTTTGCATTGTAAGCAACTGTGAACCACATTATCGCTTGTGTCACGATACCGTAATATTAATCCAGTCGAAGCATCCATGTTTAAAAGATGCTCACATTTAACTTTGTATGTAAAAATATGCAAAGCAGGCGAAGTGACCCGGATTAGACAGGGCTCTCATAGGGATGTTAAATAAAGCTTTTAAGCGGCATTCGGGTTGAAGGGCCATTTAATTATAAGAATTTAGAAATCGTGTTTATAAACACAAGCAACACCGGGGTGGTGCTTCAATAGCCTAAACTCGATGTAAACACTAGTAGAATAGTCTACAATCTATAAGTGGATTTTTTTATTAAGTATAAGTTATTTATTCAATATACTATTTCATCTATACTAATATTATAAAGAGGAAAGATTTGATTGTTTGTTTGTTTGTATAGAATAGGCTCCGAAACTACTGGACCGATTTGAAAAATTCTTTTACCATTAGAAGCCGACATTATCCCTGATGAACATAGGCTAGTTTTTACCGCGGGAAAATGCTTCATTCCTACGGGAAATCTAAAATAAAAATAAATACTGGCGGCTTGGCCCGGGATATAGCGCCATCAATCCAAATTACGGTAGATGTGCGTTTTATACTTTTCTACGCGGACGAAGTCGCGAGCACCAGCTAGTAAATAATACATTCATAATATTTCATCTCAATTGGTACCTAATTATGTTTTAAAATTTTAACTGCTTGCAATACATCTTCACTGACACAAAGAGAATTCACTTATCGCAAACAAACTTGAAAAGGTAAGTACATAGTTTATAACTAAAAGCATTGTTCTGTGATAACATCATTTATAATGCAGCACAAGGTCGTATTCCCTAGGGATAACGTAACGTTCCTGTGCCAATAGTCAGTGACCTTCATCGAACAAAGCAAAGAACAAGCAACCTTGTACTTAACTTGAAAGTTTATTCCGTTAAAGTGCAATGCTGCCCACTGTTTTCATTCGAATTTTATTGCAAAAAAAATCGTAATACATTATTTTTATTTTTATTCAATTGAATTGAATAATATTGTATAACAAAAAATTTTTTTTTTCAGTTATTAAGTTTTCAAGTAATAAAGTAAAAAAGTCAGCCGCTATAGATCTTAAAACACCTGAAAGTTTTATCGGTGGCTTCCGCGTCAGTTTAACTAATATACTTCTTACTAAAACGTTTTTCCAGAACAAAAAGTAGTGTACTTTTACCGTGAGTTTATAACGACCGCCTTCGCTAGCCTTTATGACCGACCTTTATGCCTTTTCGACCGCCTTTTATGGAAAACTGTCAATTGTCAATGTTCCATATTTAATATTTTACCTTCTCGTTAGTGAGTACGGTCATTATAAACTCATGGTAGACTACGGTACGGTATGATAAAGTACGGTCATTATATGTGATAAATGCTGATAATATGCTGATAACTGATAAATGCTATCGACCAATCCACACACTTCGCGGCTTTTTCCAGTACCGCCATAGCTAATAGAATGGAAGCCGTGGCTGCGTGGGCCGCTTGGCATTTACGCGAGTGCCAGTGCGAGTAACAGCTTGTATTACTAGCTGGCGCCCGCGACTTCGTCCGCGTTGAAAAAGAAAAAGTAGCATATCCTGTGTCCCGTACGTCTAATTGTTTATCTACCAAGTTTCATGAAAATCAGTTAATTCGTTTAAGAGTTATAGAGCAACATACATACATAATACCTAAATTTACAGATTTGTATCGATGAACCTTATAAATATTTTATCTAAGGTTAATTGTAAGTTATAAGTTTTCTTCGTTAATTCTTTTCTGCGTGAACAAATATTCACGACGCGCCTTATAAAGTGTATCTGTATCTGTTATTTCTATCAAATCCAGTTCAGTTTTTACGTTACTCCATCAACCAACATACATACTTTGGATTAATACAAAATTGGAGTCCAGCAGAAATTATTATTGGGATGTACAGTCGATTAACACATTCAAAAGTGCAAAACAACTGAATACTCAACTTACTTACTCATTTACTTACTTACCTAAAGAAGCTTTTTACATCGTTTGTACGTGAAGTTTATTTTGTTCTCTAGTCGTGACAACTTATAGCGCGTTGAGAGTTCAGTTGTTTTGCACTTTTTAATGTGTTAATTGACTTATGCGGCCGACTGTACCAAGTTAAATCCAAATCCATTCAACAGTTGAAACGTAAGTTTGATAGATAGTAAAATAAAAAAAAAATTAAAAAAAAAAGTAATACTTGTTGGAAGTAAAATAAAAAACATGTCTTTGTTTTAAAGAATTGTATTTAAATAGTGACCAATGTTAGGTTACAATATATTATATTAATATACAAGTACAACTCTAAATAGGTACGTTACGTATAATATAATATACTTAAGCAATACTGAAACAAAACAATAAAATTTACAAGTTATCAATCTCTACTAAACACGCATATTTTTAAATAGTATAAAGGCAACTTCACACTAGATCAATCCGATCGGAGCTACCTTTTAAAATTTGGTTTAATTTTCGAAATTAAATATTTAGATACTAAGTATCTGTCTTAAGGCGTGAAATAAAATAGTAATTTTTAAATTTAAGTACTTTTTAAAATATTACATATTTTTATTTAAAAATTTGAATAGTAAATGATAAAATCAAGCTAGTGCGAAGCATACCGAATTTTTTTCTCTACCCACATGTCATCACGGTAACAAAATATGGTGATAAATAAAAACATATTATTTACAATCAACTTAATATAAAATTCATTTTGAAGATATTTATTGAAAAGCCATTCGATTTAATACATATTTTATTAGAATATGCACTTTAATTAAATAGAGTTTAGAAATTTATTTCTTTATTCAAAACTTATAATAATCTCAATTTTAAAACAAATATCAATTCATAAAATCAAATAAATAATAGATCATTTAATTATTGCAAAGATTAAAAGACGAAATAATTTAATTTACAATTCATTCAAAAGTCTTTTATTAAAAAAAAAAAAAGATTACACGACATATAAAAATTTATTGATACATTATCGCCGTATACAATAAATATAATAAATACTATAAAAGTGATAAATGTAAAATCCATCGAAAAACGTTCGTTTTGTGTTTTAGCTATTAGCTATACATTTGTTTTTATTTTTATTTTCAATTCCTAACAGAAATTAATCGTCAAATATTTAGGCTCGTCAATTCCAGGTTACATTATATTTCAATAAAGTTATTAATTCTTTTTAATATTATTTTCCACCATTTGATTTTTGTAAGTATATAAATAAATAAATTGTGCATAAGTTGAAGGAAATTTGAGTCATCATTTTTTGAATCGTACCATACCTACTCTATGTTTATGGATTTATGTTTATGTAACTTTGTTGCTATTTTTTCCTTACTTCTATGCTTTAGTTATTATTCTTCGCAAGTTAGCATGAATATCTGTTTACCAATTAATTGAAAAAAGTGCACCTGGTTTTGTAGAACACTATAACACTTTGTTTCGTGCGATTTGTTGATTTACTTACTTTTTTAAAAGGCCTTTTTATATTGAGCAAAATTTTAGTAGGTATCAAATATTTGCCCTGAGAGTAGATTATTATTAATATTAGCACAGTGATCACAAATATTATAATGCACTACAAACGTATTTAAAAAAAAAAGTGTAGAAAAAAATTAATAACAATATTAACTACTCTATGGTTATTTAAAAATCACACATTCGCTTATTCAACTTAATAGGTGACATTTTGCAGTCTTGACGTCATCAGTCGTTCGTTATTATCTCGTTACATTTTGACCAAAATTACTTCGGGCCCTAACTAAACCTAGGCCCTGCGTACTGTAGCAAAACACTTGTAAAATAATCGAAATGACCTCGCACACACATACACATTCGTTGTAACATAAATCTATTTATGACACATTAAACTGGTGTTACGTCACTAGACCTAAAATCCTCTTTCAACTATCTATTCTTTTTTTTTTCTCCTCAAACACTCCGAGAAACATATAATATGCCCTCGTCACTTCAAATCACACTTTGCCACTAAAATCACCGCAAACTTTCACTTCTGGCTGAATTTCACGCACATATATTGAAAATGAAAATCTAGCTCAGTTCAAGAATTTAATGAAACATAAATGCCCTCGGCATTTTTTATCTCACTTTGCCACTTTTAAATCTCGATAGGGAGGAGTTCAATTCTTCTGTCGTTCCCTGGAGTCCTCTCTGCAAACGCCTCTCGGTGGTGAATCCCGCCCCTTGTGACTCGCCTTGGAGGCCTTCCTGGACCTCTTGAACTTGGCGACGTCGTCTCCGAACACGTCCCCGGTCCTAAGCGCCGAGATGAGATCGTCAAACTCACCCTTCTGGCCGTTGGTGAGTGTTCCGTCGCGCGACGTGTCTCCGTTCGCCGAGTGACCATTACAGTCTGAGCCGCTGCTCTTGCCGAGAGACTTGCCCACGGAGCTCAGCAGGCTGGACGCTTGTTTGCGCTCCATTGTTCGCTTCTTCAGCTGAAACAGAAGACAGTAAAAATGTGTTAAGTTTATTTTTGTTACCAACAATTTTCAAATTTCTCCAATAGAGATGTTGACTGTATTCGAGTAATGTTAGAGGTTTGAATTTTATACTGATGATAAGATAAATTTAAGAAATATAATTTGGAATGTAATTTTGAAAAAAACAAGTGAAGGTGTTTTTCAGAATGAATGTAATAGTTGCTTTTAAGATTTCAGTACAGAATGTTGTTTACGTAATTTATTGAAAATGTTTGTTTAGTAAATTTTGATACCAGGATTTGATGTACCAGGAAATTTGAAATGAATAAATTGATGATGAGAAGCAATATAGAAAATCTTAATTATTTAACAAAATAATGATGCCAAGATATTGAACGATCATAAGAAATTTTTCCAAGATATTTTCAAGATTTTTTTTTTGATATGTTAGATGGAGTATAAAAGCGTAGAGAAAAGAATGCATACCTCCTGCTCGTGCCTGGAGCGGCGCTCCTCGTCGCCGCGTCGTCGCCGTGCGGCGTCGCACTCGGCGCGCGCGTCGGTCAGCTGCGCGAGGAAGGCGTCGAGCGCGCCGAACAGCTGCTCGGGCGAGGCGACGTCCTCGCCGAATGCGTGCGCGCAAGCCTCGAGGCGGCCCTTCATGTCTTGGAAGAGGTCGTCGAGCTGCGAGAGCGCGCACTGCGCGTGCGCGTGGAAGTCGCGCATGGCGCCCAGGAAGGCGTCCGAGTGCGTGTGGCGCGCGGGCGCGTGGTACTCCAGCTCGCGCGCCACCTCGCGCAGCCCCGCCTTGAGCGCGTTCACGTCGCGCTCCACCTGCTCCAGGCACACCTTGGCCGCCGCGCGCACGTGCGGCACGTCCTCCTCCAGCAGGAGCACATCCTTGAACTGCACATCACATGCACAGTGTTAAGAGTGTTTACACATTATCCGACACGATAGCGATACCATGGTATCGGTATGTAAATATTTCGGATGAAATCGTTCCGATTTGGTTATATATAGCCTAAAGTTAAACTTAAAAATATACATATCGTTCCTTTTCACCAATTTTCACCAATGGATAGAGTGGTTCTCGAGGAAAGTTTTAGTATATAATTTACAAAGTTACGTGGGCGAAGTCGTGGGCAGCAGCTAGTAAAATATATAAGAAAATCAATTATGTAGAATATTACATGAAAAGAAATAAAAATGTATTATATAGTCACTTCATTGACCTGTAACGTGACAAATTAAGTGAAGTACATAATATTCCATTCGCAAAAAAGCTAGAGGTGATTACCTGAGTCTCCAGCATCTCCACTAAGTAGTGGAGCAGAGTGGTGTTGCGGCTCACACTGGACTTGGTGTCTGCCAACTTGTTGAGTGACGACAACCGGAATCCTGAAGCGTTGCCTCGTGCACCTCTGTTGTGCAGCACATTCACATCATTATATTAAACTAGGTATTCTCAGGATATCGTCGTCGTCGGAGTAATTCCTTCAGTAAGCGCTCACAACCCTACTAGCGTTGCCGCGTTTACACAGTACACTTGGACCGAGCACACTCGGACACGAGCGCACTCGGACGCGAGCCCACACGGACGCGAGCGCACACGGACGCTACTCGGATGCTACTCGTATAATAACAACCGGTATTAACGTACCTGTTCATGTAGTTGCCGAGTGCCAGCACGATCTCGAGCAGCGTGCGCAGGCGTCGCGAGCGCGTCATCTCGCGCGCGGCTCGCAGCACGGTGGAGGCGCGACTGGTCGCCTCCGCCACCGCCGACGGGAACTTCTTCTTGAACAGCAGCGTGCGCACGCGCTGCGAGTAGTGCGGGATCCTGAAACATTTACATAGATATAGATACCATTCATTTACATAATATACAGTAGAGTCTCACTCCGCGCATGCGCGTAAGGCTAAGACTAAGACTAGTTCAATGTAAGATAGGTCACTGACCACTGTCATAACAGTATTGTATATGAATAGAAATTATATTCTATAGAAGCTGTAATTATAAATGAACTAGCTGGCGCCCGCGATTTCGTCCGTGTTGAAAAAGAAAGAAGTAGCCTATCGTGTGTCCCGCACGTCTAAATGTTTATCTATCAAGTTTCAAAAAAATCAGTTAATTCGTTTAAGAGTTATGGGGGAACATACATACATACAGAAAAAAAAATTAAAAATCGTCAACACGATATGAACACGATATCTCTAAAAATAAAGTAACTTACTATGGAGTAAGTTACTTACTGTAAGGGTTGGTCCCATGACCAACCCTTACAGTAAGTAAGTTTTATTATTAGTATTGATTTTGTTAGTTTGAAAAACTTAATAGATTGCAAATGTGAATTGAAGGACTCACTTTGAAATTTCATAGAGGAATCTATCAGCCCTGGCCATATTATCCAACTCATCCTGATGTTCTTCCAGCAAGGCAGCTTCCTCGGCACTAGGGGTGAACTTCAGCAGTTGTTCCACCATGTCTATTGGCAGCTGTTCGCCACTGTCCATACGCAATATGGCCCTGGAAAATATATAAGAAAAATTGGAGATAAGATACGCTAACTTTAGAACTATAACTTAAAGATATTTTTTGTCTGTCTTTTAAAAAACTTTACCTGCAAATCTCTTCATCGGTCATTTTCAATTTGGATAATAAAATTGTGCAATTTTGTGCGCGTCGGCCGTCGATCACAGACAGAATTTTGGTGCGAGGCTTCGATCCCAGTTGCCTCAAATCTTCCACTGAACCCTCGTTCTGAAACACCAAAACCACTTCATGTCATTTTTTGGTACAATAAATCATTTAACTAGATATAAAATTACATGCACCTACTCGATCATTCGAAAAATTGAGAGCATTTTATTTGAATCCAAAGCCAGAACTCGAGAGTGCAAAATGTGCCTTACCACAATCCATACTAATCTATACTAATATTATAAAGAGGAAAGATTTTATTGTTTGTTTGTTTGTATTGAATAGGCTCCGAAACTACTGGACCGATTTGAAAAATTCTTTTACCATTAGAAGCCGACATTATCCGTGATGAACATAGGCTACTTTTTGCCGCGGGAAAATGCTTCATTCCTACGGGAAATCTAAAATAAAAGAAAATACTAGCGGCTTGGCCCGGGATATAGCGCCATCAATCCAAATTACGGTAGATGGCGTTTTATACTTTTTAACGCGGACGAAGTCGCGAGCACCAGCTAGTAATTGATAAATTTATAACAGTTTTAAAACACCGCCCCGCAAATTGTGCCGCAAACAATATGCGTCCGGTCCATTACAACCAATTCCCAAATTGCCTGAAATGTGAATTATCGCATACCTGTACTCCATTCTTCTGGTAGGCGCAGAACATTTTGTCGATCGTGTGCAGATCCATTGCGTTGTAGAGCTTCGTGTCGTCCAACTCCTGCCAGATGGTCCCGTGGAGCTTCGCGTCGGGCAGCTTGCTCCAGTTGAAGCTCTTGAGCGGGTTGCCCGGCGTGGGCACGTTCTTCTTGGGCTTGGGCAGTGCGGGAGCGGCGGGGGCGAGCGGCGCGGGCGGGGGGAACGGCGCCGAGGGGGGAGGCGGCGCTAGTGGGGGAGGAGGGGGGAACAGCGACGGCGGAGGGGGAGGGGGTGGAGCGGAGCACGTCTCGATCACGGCGTTCTTTAAGTTGCTCACCTGCGACACATAGTTTAATATTCCAACTTATCCACACGGATTTGAGACTTTGATGTAACTGGATGTCGGTTGTACATAGTTATATAAACGTTCTAAAGGAGACAGTAACATAAAGATAAACAACATGTAACTATATCTTAATTGTTAAACCAAGTAACTCAAGAGAACTAACGTTTGCTCTAGACTTAAATAAAACTAACGAATCTGTATAGTATCAGCAGTAAACGTGTAGTAAATAAAAACAAAATGCTTTATTCATATTTTAAGTTATGCTCCATAGAACGAAACTTGAAATGTTATGGCAGTACAACTGTTTCTACATTTTACTACTGAAAGTTCTACAGCTATGAAATAATGAAAAAAATACCTGTGTGATTGGCGTAATTAAAAAATATATATATATACAACAGATATGTAAAATTACTTTTCGCTTGCAACACTAAGCTATAAACCATGCAAATACATTTCCCCTTGTATGTATTAACTAGCTGTTGCCCGCGACTTCGTCCGCGTTAAAAAAAGATAAAAAGTAGCCTATCACGTGTCCCGTACTTCTAAATGATTATCTACCAAGTTTCATAAAAATCAGTTAATTCGTTTAAGAGTTATGGAGAAACATACATACATACAGAAAAAAATTCTAAAAATCGTCAATTTAGTTTCAGTATCACGTATAGAGCCTATATACGCGATATTTCTGAAAACAAAGTAAATTACTCCATGACCGACCCCTACAGATTTATTATTAGTATTGATATGATGATAAATGTTCAGTAATTGAAATAAGTGCAGCAATTATTCCTTTCGTATTCTAACTGACCTTAGCATCATCAGGAATGCTGCCCTCACTGACTAGTTTCTCAAATCTCGCCCTTTCTGCTCTCTCTTGGTTCAACTGTAATAAAAAAGCGATGCGCTCAGTGCCCAAGCCGATGTTGTTAGAGATGATGGTTGATGGTGGATGGTAAGCGTGTTAATTTCCTCTCATATTTAAGGGCAAACCATACCCATAAGGCAAATATGGGGTTTAATTAGGATCCTATTTCCTATAAAATGCCCCTTAAAGATGGCACATGAGCGATATTTTCAATTCGAGTCAATTTGTTTTTAAAACAGGTTATTGTTGTATTTAAATAATTTCAAATACATGAAAAACGAAAGCAGCTCATTAAAATTTCCTATTGAAGAAGTTGGGTCAACATATTATATAATATTTAACTATGTCGTTTTGTTTCTTTCTTAAAATAGAAACATTAAATTGTCACTATAATAAATTAAACTGAATATTTGACATTATATATATTTTTAACACCTACTACAAATGTATTTATGAGTACTTGTTCGTTAGTGTTTATTTTAAAACCTTTTAACTTTAAGTCAAGTAAACGATTATGGCAAAATGTTGATTTAGGTTTCACTAAAATTAAAATTAAAATTATCTTATTACGGACTCGAATTAAAAATGGAATTTACTGTGGACTGGACATGAATCAAAAATTAAATCGATTCTGTTTTAATTCAAATGAAGACCTTATTAATTATGCCTTTTATTATTAAGTACATATTAGTTTATATGTCGCAACTTTAAAATGGAAACGAAGCTACATTCTAAATACTAGGCAATACTAATACTAAATAAGGCACAGTATGGCGCAGCAAAGTATTTTTTGAAAACATTATTATTTTTAACCTTATTGCACTGACACAAAATTCCTTTTGTTATCTTTATAATATTTAAAAATAAAGTTCTAATGAAGATTTATTGCACTGACACTCCTTTGCATGCCATGTGACAAAATTTTGTCTTGTCACAATTTAAAAATACAAAAGGCGGTAAAGATGCTTCGTAATTTTGAAAAAAAAAATACTATTAAAATATACTTAATTATAATTATTTTAATATATATATTAAAATATTAGGTACTAGCTTCGCATGAAATGGAAATTTTCAAAAAACATTCTTAGAGGTTAGGGGATGCCTCTTCTTCACTTATGTCATAAAATAAACTTTTATTCAAAATTTCAGCTTTCTAGTGCTTTTATTTAGGACCAACAATTTCATAATTATGGATTATTTGGTAGATAATGTTAAAAGTTGCGACATACACAATAATAATTATGTATGAGTATGATCGGCACAAAGCGCGCAACAATAAATATCCCCGTTAATCGGAAAGCTGAATAATAAATAATGAGTCCAAGTGAGCACACCTGTTGCTCCAGCTGATGAGACCTGCAGGCCGAGGCCCTGGCTCGCTCCGAGCACTCCATGTGAGCGGCGGTCTCTCTCTCCAATCTCTCCTTCAGTCTCGACATGGCTCCCTCCAACTCCTCGCGCTCTTGCGTCTGCTGGTCCAACTGCTTCTCCTGAAAACAAAACATTATTTTTCACAATGTCTAAAGCCAGCGCCAGATACAGTCAAATGTTTGAACAAAGACTTTGAGCTACTTTACGCTCACACATTTGAACACTTGTTTGTTGTACTTGCCAGACATGCTTTGCAGACACGTTCGCTTCACAGTATTCAAAGAGATATAGACGCAGCAGGCTCTATTATCTACTTAATTTTACAAAAAATTAAGCTAAAAAGTTTATTATTAAGCTAAAAAAGAGTTATTATGCCAATAACTCCACTGAACTTTGCGCAAGTGTAGCAGGCTACGCACTGTTTGAACTTTGAACGGTTTGCGTTGCGCTCCAAAAAACCGACACCGAAATACCCGTGCCTCACAAGTGTTCAAATAAGTGATCAAATAAGTGTTCAAATGTTGTTGCTATGTCTGGCGCCGGCTTTAGTTTTGTGAACACAAAACACTTGATGATGGTGTTTCGGTACACAACTATGATTTCAGTTTGAAATTTCAATATGACCTGCTGATCTTTACATTTATAAAAATGCACCTACTATTTGATGGTGCCCACTCACCTCACTAAATTGTATTTTTTTTAAATAGCAAATTTTAGACTTCAATGAATAAAACTGTAAGAAATATTAAGGCAAAAGTGTATATAAATTTCTCTTACCTTTTTCGCTAACTCTGTCGCCATGTCAATATTTTCTCTCTCCATGTTCTCGGCTTTGGTTCTGGCCGCCACAAGTTCCTCCTCCTTGGCGAGCAGATGCACTATTTCGCCAACGTTGATGTCGAGTGGTGCCACGTCCGGATCGTACACCTGTTCATTACAACATCCTATTAATATATAGATTATAGACAATAAGTATCATGTTTTTGCTGGTCCACATTTTTGATTCGATCTCTTATTGTAATTATTGTAACCCAGAGCATAATAGCCTTCTCCATATCTCGTTGAGTTACTTCAGTAAGGAAGCTTCCTTACTGGGTTCATACACGTTTCGTCACCATATATCGCTGCTTAAAAACTAAAGGGCCACAAATCAAAATTACACTTTTTACAGGAAAAGCTAATCGAAAAAAAAAAAATTTTGTCTATTTTTTTCTTATTAGATATACATAATTATATCAAATGTTAGAAGCGTATTTTTAAGTAGCATTAAATGTTTTAATTATATACTTTTATAATAAACTGGATACTAGAGGAGATAATATAGGCATATAAGTTACTTTGAATATTTAAAAAAAATCAAAATATACTAAATATTGAATAAAACAACCATAAGTCTTTTTGCAACATACAATACGAAGGATTGTGATTGTATTTTTGCAATAATTTTTTTTCTGATTTTTTTTTTTGTTTTATGGCCCTTTAGTTTTGAAAACATTTCAAGTCGCCTGTATACACCTGTGTCCCTGTGTCATTAGATCGCGTCTAGAAAAGTTTGAAAAGGTTCAAAAAAAACACACGATTAAGTAAAGTTACCTTGCCAGGATCACTTTTGTCATCTCGCACGTTCTCCTGCGAAGAGAGCGACCTGCTGCAAGCGGCCGACTGTTGCAACACCACTTGCTGCGCCACGCGGTCCAGCAGAAGCCAGTGCTGCGAGTGAGGGTTGTACTCCACTGTGAAAAAATGTAAAAAAATGTTTTAGTATTTTTATTGTTTTATGAAAAAAAAAACAATAACAACGAAATAAATAATAATACAAAATTGGAATTATGCGACATACCACCTTCATCCACTCGTGTCTTCAATTTCTTGTTGGCTAATGGTACAGTTGGCCGCATAAGTCGATTAACACACTCATAAGTGCAAAACAACTTAATACATAACGCGCCATAAGTCATTGTCACTACTAGAGAACAAAAGAAACTTCACGTACAAACGATCATAAAAAGCTTCAGTAAGTAAGTAAGTTGAGTGTTCAGTTGTTTTGCACTTTTAAATTTGTTAATCGACTTATGCGGCCGACTGTACAAGTTTATAATACTCACGTGGCAAGAGGAGGAGGTGCTGCAGCAGCGAGAGGAGATGGGGATAAGCGGCCGTGTGGCTGAGCTTCCGGCGGAGGAGTTCGAACATGGCGGAGGCGCTCTTCGAGTCCACGTGCTGCTTGTCGAACCTCCTCGCCAACTCTTTCTCGTCCTCGTTGCGCACCATTTCGAAGAAGTCGATGTGCCGGTCCAGAGTTTCGTTCTCGTATTTGCGCAGTTTCTCGATCACTGGAACCATAATAATTATATCATTTTGTATTATATTATTTTTTAAACTATAAATATATACAAGGAAATGTTAGTAATGTGATTCGATCTTACACAAAACTATTATTAATATTAGGGATTTTTTTCCAAATACTATTCATATTTATACAGTCATCACTCGAGACAAAAATAGTCAAGGTAATTAAATTAAAATCAATGTTTCTTTCATCATATTTAATTATCTATGTACATAAGATAAACGAAGATGAACCGCTCACCTGGTTGTATGCCCAGCATTAGAAGTTCGTACCGCAAATGCAACCTGAACTCCAAACTCTCTTCGCCGGGTCCGTAGTTGAGAACAGCATTTACGAAGGACATTATGGCAGTTTTCAGCCCAAGATCGTCTCTGTACGCCTCCGTGTTTCTGTCCAACTCGTTGATCACGCCTTGGAATCGAGCTCTCTCGCCGGCGTATTTTTGGTAATGAATCATTGCTTCCAGTACCTGCAGTATTGTAGTGTATTTAGTTTAAGAAAACAAACTACTTCCATAAAATAGGTAAGCTCAACTTACCTAACCTAAAGACAAAGCAGTAGGAATTCAGTTCCTCACTAGTGGAGAGAGAGACCTCATCATCTCATTTAGAGTATATATCGGCGTAGGAATTCGTACAGAATTCTAAGAAGCTATATGACCATAGATGATTTGATATAATTCACCTTCTTATGTCCGCCGGGCACGAGGCACACAGCGCCGAGTATCTCCAAGGCGGCGACTTTAGTCTTAACGTTGTCAGTGTCGAGCGACTGCGCGATCAGGTCGATACTGGTTGGATGCGCCAACACGTGGGCACGACCAGTCTGTAAAAGACATTTATTATAGGCGGTTATAACGGTTATAGGCGACGGTAGCCATCTACCATCAAATGAACCATCAGCCTATCTATCGACCTTAATATATTAAAAAAAACATGGTGGTCTTTTGTAAAGACAGGCTGACCGGTTCAAGACCGTGGGGCACTAAAAATATTCCATTAAGCAAATACAAACCGAATTATTCATGAGGGCTTTAATGCCTGCTATAAGGTTGTGTCTCGTGATGGCGTCGTCCCGAGGGGCCTTCTGAAGTGCGTTCAGTAAGCCGCCAAGACCTCCTTGCTTGATGAAACAGAGCACGAAACTATGGGCCCGAGTCCGGAGAGCCGTCTTTAGACCGTCAACGAGAGCGCAAACGTCTGGAGGTGGTATGCCCTCAGACGATGCGAAAGCCTGAAATTCAAAAACAAATAGGTAAAGACTTAAATTGGGACAGACTGGGGCCTGTCCTCCCGCATTAAATTACGATTTTCCATTTGCCAACTATGCAGATGTGGAAATTTAAATATACGTATCTTCCACATGTTGACACAAAGTATTAATTGCTCTCAAAGTATGCAAAAAGGCTCTTCTTTTTGCAAGAACAAGATTTAAATAAATTTTTTAAACAAAGTACTCACATCGGCAATGTCATTGAGTGCCTTGATGTACTCTTCCACTTGTGGAGCCGTTGCCAAAGGTGGGGTCTGTCCCGGGGGTGGTCGTCTACTGCAATAGATTTGCCACTTCTTTGCCGCGGGTAGCTCCATCATGGCTGCTTTGTTAACAGCTGTCAAATCTAATTCCTCCTGAAAATTAATGAAAAAAAATATTTTCATTTAAATTGCCCCCAAAAATATTAATAATTTTCATATCTAATAATCTAGTCTTTTATTAACCGAAGAACCCTTAGTAGGGGAAGGTCCAATGGGGGTAGGGATAAAAACCTCTTTCTAAATTTATTGTACAAAATAAAAATGTCTTTGTTACACTATGGAATTGCGGATCCATCTAACCAATTCACATGAATTTGTAGTACAAAAATAATAAAATACAAGTTTTCGGGTCAACGTATTCAAGTACAGGGATTTTTTAAATGGAAAGGTGATTCGTGATGGTGGTCTAACTAGGTACGAACTTTAAAATTCAATATTAGCTTACCAACTTAAAGCTAAGACAAATGTTAACACTTGCCTTGAGAGGCTACGGAATCTCAAACAAAAAATTAAAAGAGTGTAAACAAAATACAAGTGCTAATAATTAACCTTCCGTTGATAGTATATTTCATTAGAAAAATATAAAGTCAAAATTAACATTTATAAAACACATTAAATATATTTTTAAGTAGTGCAATCCCCATTGAAGTTTTATTACATTCCTTTGATGGATTTAAAGAACATAGATCCTTAATTTTATATTTTTTAATACAATTTATTCGATCATATCTAGAATATTTAAATAAAAGCAAAAACCTATAAATCTACTTTCAAACAAAAAGAGAAATTGGCAATCTTGATACACCATTGTCTAATATTTAACAAAGAAACGTTATTTCTAACAACATTTCGGTGGCAATACTTGAGTGAGACTCACTTTATGGACCGGAACTCCTTGACGCACAGAAAGCCTATCAGTCAAAGATCAATCGTTTTAGAAACTAGAATTGATAATGCAGTAATCGTGATAGTTTATTAACGGACTGTCCCTTCGCCTCCGCCTTGACATAATCGATCGGATTATGATTTATTAAATTATCTACATAGCGGTATGTAAGGACACTGTCTCTTGCTTTAATGCAACTTGTAATCGAACCCACGTGTTCGCGTGAATGGACGAAATTGATGGCTGTTGGCCTTTGGGTTTCAATGGCCTTTGGGTTTCAAACAATAAAACCAAGTAGAAAACGAGTATATTGAACAATTACTTAAGATGCTTGAAGTCCTGAAGACCGCAGCTCTCCGACTATCGCTGAATTAGTTTCACAAAAACTAGCCAGCCGCAATTGGTCTGACGCGAAAAACAGTTTAATGAATAAAAGTATGAAATATTCACATTATTCGTAGAGTAATCTGATTTTATTAATCAGATTACTCTCTCTCTCTCTCTCAATTAATAATTTAATTATATCAATAGACGTATAATAGCTGTGTCTACAACTTCGTACACGCTTGAGTTCGTTTTTTGAACCTAATATTTTTCAATGATTCTATATTAGTTAACAAAGTATTCTATAGTTCAATTCGATTAGTCGTCAATACTTAAATGAAAACAACATTAAAATGGGTGAAGTCGTTTCTGAGATTATCATGCACAAACACACAGAAACACAGACAACAATTCAAAAAACTATATTTTTGAAGTCTGTTACACAAGTAAATTGGTTCTTTGAAAAAAAAAATTAATGTACAAACACGGCTCGTTTACGATAATATATATAGATGGCGCGAGCGAACCCTGATTACAATTACAATCGATTGTTAAATCATCTTGAAACGTAACGAAAGCATCATTGATCACTTTCATTCACGTCTCGTCTAATGTGTGACGCAACCTCGAGTGCTGTTATCTTATAATAATAGCCGTAAGTGCTTCGGCTGTAAATTGCTAACGGATCGCCGTGAGGGACATCGACGGATATTGTCGGATGTTAGAACGATGTAATTGTATTTGGCACGCCCAGTATTGTTGTTAAGGAAGTGATTGTTTGGTTAGCGCATGCATGCTTCTAACTAGACGTCAATGAAAGTGTAATGGCACAAGGTAGAAAGAACTGTAATATCCGTTATTATATTGAATGATACGAAACAATAATTGTTTCATTAAATCCACTATTAGAATTGTCTAGCGACCCTATTCTGAAAATTATATATCTCTTTCTATCAGTGAAACTACAGTGAACCTACATACAGGCATACAGACAGACAGGCGGTTGCGGGGGTCTTTTTATGATAATTATGTAAGAAAACTAAGATAAAAAGTATTTAAGTAGTGTGAGAATAAGCCAAGGAATTAAAAGCCTAAAAGCCAAGTTTATTGGCAAAGAAATAAAACAATGCACAGTATAACGAGAGCTTTTGAATAACAAAAGATATGTTTGGTGAAGCGTTGAACGTCAGTCAAGAGAAATGTCAAGGTTTGACACACCCGTAACAGTGAATAAAGTAGTTAAACGGCTCGTTAACACCTTGTCAACAGACCTGATTGATGGCCGTGACACAGTGATAGATGACACAAACTGACCGAGGGTAACAACGGATACCGCGGTAGGGTTATGACGAAATGACGCTTCACGATCAATACGTGCAGACAGCAAAACATCCACGATCAAAAGTCTAATTAATTAACACAACACAACAACGTCTATCAAGCCCAAAACAGTGTCGTGACTATATCGGTGATCTCCTGTATGGGGATGATATTCTATCACCATACGGACTGTATTAGATACTAGCTGTTGTACGCGACTTCGTCCGCGTAACTTTATAAAATATAATACATTGGTGTCTGTGAAACCATGGAAATACACATACAAAATTTCAACCCAATCGGTTCAGCCGTTTAGAACTTATGTGAAAAAGAAGTTAAGTATGGAAGGATAATTCTTACTACCCGTTGTTCTTTAACCCGTTTTCCCGTAGGGATGAAGCAATTTCCCGCGGTAAAAAGTATCCTATGTTTATCACAGATAATGTCGGCTTCTAATGGTAAAATAATTTTTCAAATCGGGCCAGTAGTTTCGAAGCCTATTCTATACAAACAAACAAAGAAACAAACAATAAAATCTTTCCTCTTTATAATATTAGTATATAGATTAATGACTGCAGTGCAGTGTGTTCTACATTAGCGTATTATCAAAGAATAACTAATAGGTAAAGTACTACAAGTAGTAGTATTACTAGCGCTCTATTCGCTAACTGCTTCTATTTTAGGTGTTGAAGGAATTGTCGTTTAATTAATAGACTTAATCAACGGTTGAATTAGACTTAAACCGGACACCGTCCACTCAAAGTCGAATCCGCTCGTAACTGATCTTGACACACCGTAATTAATTATACATCTTTAAAATATCTCACATACTTGGTTGAAATTAATTCTTAATTAAACTCAAATGCAACAAATTAGCCGCATATTAGAACAGCGCTTAAAGCAAGTAGGTGCCATAGTTAACTAGATATCGTTAGCCGGTTTCATTATGAAGGCATTACAGAAAATTGCACAGAGGTTAGAATGTGACCTCATATTATAAATAATAAGTGATTAATGTTTATGTAAAATTAATATTACATAACATAAAACACGGAAAACTGTCCTCATTTCTGTCATAAGTAGTTATGCAAACTCGTACATGTAACGATCAACTAATGATGTGATGTGAACTATTAATAATAAAATGATTACAAATTACTTTATAATTAATCAATAAAAGTGTTTTGATACATTTAAAGTTTAAGTATTTGATACAATAAAAGTGTATTGTATATATTATTTGTATTACATAATGTTCTCATTCTATTTACCAATAGTTATCAATATTTTATTGTATTTTAATAATTAACAATCGATTTATATCATAAATTGTAAAATTGTAAAACCTTTTTTACGATTTTTCTTCTCTTGCTAAAACATTGAAGGTAATATACAGAACATGTGCACCAATTTCAAAAATTATTTTCCTATTTGACAGGTGTTTTACTCCAAATGGATAATGGTGAAGACGAGCATCAGTGTAGCGTAGAACAAAATAACTCTCAAAGAATTAATTAAATTGCCACTGCAATGCTGCAACAGATCGCTAGCACTGGATACATCGAAGACATTAACCATGACAGATAGCCAGATAGCATATTGCTATCCTAGGAAACTTTCATCGTACTTTGAAGCCTCTTTAAATCCAACAGACAGTGCAAGCAAATATCCACACCTGCGCAATTATCACATCTACGCGAATTTCTCCGCCCTTCAGTTTGCCAATCCACGAGAGTATTTGCCTATTACTGGTGTAATGAAGCAAGAAATTAACTCGCGAACAGAGTTGAAAGCTGAGTGGAGACTAATTCCAACATTACCCCGATGGTGTAGGTATAGTCTGAGAGTAAGTAGGTTTTACGTAATATAAGCAAATTCTCAGAAATTCCAAAACCGGTTTCAAGCTTAGAAATTTTAACAGAAAAACAAAACATATACGTTTCGTATATTTGCGTATATATGTGTATATTTCATACTTCGTTTATATGTGGAATATAGGTATTGAACGCAACAGAAGCATTTTATCTGGATCGAAGGACCAAAATTAATAAAGTCTGTTTATGTAGTACTTTTTATGTTCTTTAAAGTTGATTTTACAAAGGATTATTGTGATGTTTAGAACACATATGTTCTTCAGGATACCCTAAACTAAAATAACGACAATTTTAACAAACGCCATTTAAGTTCCTAACACTATTTATAAATCGTTTGGGTTTGAATAGAAGTACTTACAAGTTGATGAAGTTAAGTAATTTGCATTGGCATCATAATGTTATTCTCAACCCTTTGCGTATTATAAGAACTCTCTGACGTTTATTAGTCGGACTATACTTGCACCCACAGCTTTCTACTGTGTGTCTAACATATTCGTTGAGAGCAAGTAACGCGTGTACCGCTCTTCACTTTGCGCACTTTATGGAGGCTAGTCGGTTATTAATTGACTTGCATTCTAATAGAGCAAGAAGCCCGTACCTTACATTGACGTTATGTCACAGAAAAATAATAAATTTCTTGCTTTATCATTCTCGTACCTGCATACATGTTTGGTAGTATTTTCAGAAGTAAATTAAAAATAAGTAGGAAACATAAATTAATAAATTAAATGTAGGATCTATCTTATAAGATATTTAAAAAAATAGTCGAGAACGAATAATCTTGTACAATAAACTTGTAGAAAACAATGATAATAATTTTATCTGCGATATAATCATTCCCTCACCTTACAAACACCAATATAATATTATCAATATTTAAACTTTTGATAGGTTTTAAAAAGCTTAATTTTCACTTGCTTGGAGCAAGAGCTTATATGAAATATACATAAAATATACTACTATGTATGAAGTTCACGACTACTAAGTGATAAATTTCTATTCGCCAGTTAGTTTATGTAACATAATATTTTTCCAATGTTTACGAGTGTGAGCAGGTTCGCAAATAATCTCGATAGGCTATAAAACTCTCGCCGCCACACCTTGAAACACTTCCTCCGCGAGTAGGAAAACATTTGCATTCTAAATTTGATTGTAAATAATCCGTCGATACATATCTCAACCGCTAATTACTATTTTATAACGTGTTAATGAAAACATTAACACGGTAATCATTGGATTTACGTTCTCGGAAATTTGATTACCAATTTATTTAGAACGGTAATCGGCAGCGAACTATTGACTAAGTGCGTAAAAGTCTTCGAATATTCGGTGAAAGACAGATTCTGAGGAGACCATGTGACTATATAGGGGTCCCTATTGATACTTACTTCCACGCTGAAACCATTTGACATCACGTAATAATATTTATATAGATATATTTTTATAGTAGATATACTCAAAACATACAATTTTGGTATGTGTAGCTTTCGCATTTTGTCCTATCACGTCTCGAACACTATGTTAGTTCAAATTAATTGAATTACAAGCGCAGGCGGACTTCCGATCCTACGGGAAATTAAAATTTAACTTAGGACTAACAAAAAGAGAAACATGTAAAGGAAATACATAGCTGAGGTGACCCAAAGTTTCACTTTAGCACTCCTTTCGCCAACAAACTGTGCGATGAGTCAGGATGTCACGAGGGTCACCACGGTTAAACGCGTCGATGGCTTTGATAAATTCCCAATCGTAGATCCTAGATATCCTAACTAAACACATTTGCTTGCGAAAATTAAATTCAAAATGTTCAATGTTATTTAAATCATTTTTCTTAATGTAAAATTAGGTAGTCAGACTGGACTGTTTACTTGATGGTAGTTGTGTGGTCGATGGCGAGAATTTTAATCTCAAGTAATATCGATTCACAATTCGACTTTGCGATTTCTTTACATGTATACGAGTAATTAGGAACATTTTATTGTTACGTTAACAACAGTAGCATTAAAAGGTAACGGAATCATCTGATACTTGATAAAAAATAATAAGAGTATTTTTTTATAAAAGCATTGCGACAAGATAACTTAAATGGGGCCTCCAATAATCATCAGCAATGCATTAACTAAGTGCAAAGATAAGGATAAATGTCATCGTGACTCCACGAAGGCCGATTGGAAAATTATTCACTTTAATAACTTGGAAACTAATGGAAAATTGTTGTTACTAGGCCGCCATTGAAATGTTAATAAACTGGAAAGTAAACCACTATAAAGGCTTTATGACTATTCTAAGGAAAATTTACTTAAGACGTAAATCGTGATTGTGTATTTATTACTCAATCAATAAAGACTAAGTGGCCCGGTGACCCAATATGAAATTAAAAGTAATATATTCGAAAGACTCATAGCTATTAATGATGATATAAGAAAAAATTAATTTAGTAAAGCTTCCTATAAAAATAATCATTCAAAAACTCTGTGGGTTGTAATCGAGTCGTTGAAGATCAATGTAATGAAGAGTTCTTTAAGATTTCTATAAACTTTGACATCTGAATTAACGCCACAAGTGTTGCTTGTTCTGACGATTGAAGATAATAAAGATAACAAAGGGCTTTGTTATCTCTTTAGTCGTTTTCACTGTGGTCTTACCTACATAAGTGACACGGGGAATCTTAATACTACTAAAAACAAATCTCTCTTCATTAGCTAGTTAAGTACACCTATCCAAACGAAAGTCAAATAGTTGTGATTAAAGTAAACTGAAGAATACAATCAAGGCTAACGATGCACATCACGTGGGCGAAGAAACGAGTGATCTATGATCTCGATGATGGACAACGACCGGTGAAAACATCGAACGCCTTCAACGGTCGAACGCGGCTCAAGTGGATAGTGAAACCATTAATAAGTTTGCTCATTGACGCAGCCACATTATAACCGACTGCCAATCACATTGTCGGAGATCAGTGATCACCGCAGGGGGCAGGAGAAAGTGTATGCAATACACATTTTCACGTATTGTCCAATTCCGTTGTCATTTTACTAATACAAAAGGAGTTTGCAGTTGGAAACCAATTTTTATACCTGTCAGCAATTTATTGAATCGATTATGTCGCTATTTGGATGCGCTTCAAATAAGTTTTCATTGTATAAGACACGTTGGACTAAGTTATTTTTCGAATAGATATATTCTTTACGTAATGCCAATCTATTTTATTAATTAATTTAAAATCACAAGTATCTATTACATTTTAATTTCTCCGTGGACACTTTACTATGACCGCCTCGTAAGAAAGCTCAACTTCATTCAACCCCTTAACGCTCTGTCTCAGGGGTACCGGGTTTCATTCCCAGCAGGGTCAACTTTGGAATGAACTTTGGAATTGACGAGCCCGTTGGACGAGTGGCAAGGGTGCTTGCCTAACGTTCCAGGGGCCCCGGGTTCGATTCCCGGCGGTGTCAACTTTGGAAATTTTAATATAATTTTCAAAATTGACTCTGGTCTGGATTTGAAAAGTAGTGGTAGGGCACACTGCGTTTCGCAGTCATTTGGGCAGCCCGTCTGGCGGCAGTAACCACCCCCTTACAGAATACCACCGTGAAATAACAGCATATGTGCTGTTGTGTTTCGGTGAGTGAGTAAGGGATGCCAGAGCCCATTACCCCCTTCCCTTCCTTATCCCTTATCCTTAATCCTTCTATGGTCAGCAGCGCACTTGTAGCACTTATGGCGTTGCTTGTGTTATAGGCGACGGTAGCCACCTTCCATCAAGTGGACCGTCAGCCTGTCTGTCGACCTTAACATAAAAAAAAAATAAAAAAAAATGAACATTTCGTTTGGCTCTGATCTAGTTCTGGATAGTAGTGACATGGCACACTGAATCTCGCAGTCATCTAATACCCGTCCTGTGGAAGTAACCACAGAATACCACCGTGAAATAACAGCATGTGTGCTGTTGTGTTTCGGTTAGTGAGTAAGGAACCCGTTCCTTATCCTTAATCCTACTGCGGTAGGCAGTGCACTTGCTGCGTAATATGTGGCGTTGTTTGTGTTATAAGCGACCGTTGCCGCTTACCATCAAATGGACCGACGACAGGTAGTATGTCGACTTTAACATTAAAATACATAAAACATATATGAGTAATCTGCTTGACATTAATTTATACAAATAAAAATAGTTAGGCATGGTAAAATTAAAAATTCTATCTAATGCCTCCAACGTAACAAATATAAATGGTCATTAAAGCTAAGGTATTCGAGCCACCCAGACGCATAAGGAGAATGACGCAAATCTACATGTCAACGACCCGACAGTAGCGATCATAATTCAAAGTTATCTTATCAAATGTATACGCTGTTTGACACAATAATGACTGGACTCGGGCGCCATCTCAATTGTACGGAGTCCACACACGTATATAAATCTCACAGCGAGCCACCAATCTGTCATCGCATCACTCGGTGAAAGTTACTGGACATCTGTTACATCACTACTATAATGGCTCGCAATTCAATTCATTTACTTATCGATGTAATGTAACATGTCCCGTCACAATTTGCTCACGACTTTTTGACAGTTAATTAATATGTTACAAGCTGCATCGGCTGCGTGAACATCTCGCAATTATTTCAAGTAAGCCAGAAGAGTGTCAAGCTTAAACACTTGCGCTAAGTTGCTATTGAGGACGGCCATTAGCAAAAGAGGGACAAATGGGCAGTAAGTCCGATTTATTGTAATCAATGCTTTACAGAATGTCAAAACCCATTCCGCTTTTCGTTTCTAAAAATTTTTCCTTCAGTGTCCAATAATTTGATTACAATATATTTATTTAAAGAGCAGCATAGTCACAAATAACACTGTAAACGACAACGGTTAATATGTTATCGGTTTTATAGGCGGTTCAATCGGTGCATGTAATTGGCGTGGTAGCGGATTGTAAATCATAATAAACGCCACCTACAGACTTCTCAGCCGATGTAAATACTCTTTTTATCTCAAATACACTCCAGCCTGGCGAAACAGAGATAGGGTTGGGTTTCTATTTAGAAATAAATGTGAAAACTACTACTCTAGTAATCGATACTGAAACAGTAACAATTCTTAAAGAAGAATTAAGAAACATTAAATATTCTAGAAGCAATAACAAATTAATACAAACTATATTTGATATCTGGTAGGACCAGTACACGACTGAAACTAGTGTTTTATGTATATGAAAAGGAAAATATATTATCATCACAACAATTAACCAAAAAAAAAACTCCACATTGTATGAAGGCAATGCATCTCGTGAACCCTTTTAATTACGGACAAAACTCCTCCTGCCCAAGATAATATACAATCCATATATCCTAATCTTACACAAATAAGTGGGTTCTTAAAAAAAAGTAATGTTCCCGAGTGGTGCACGAAGTTGCGGAAAACAGGTAGTGAGCAATATTACTCGTTTAAGAAGATTCGCAACTTATTATTAGAAAGAGACTAGCTTCTCGTGAAACACTTGTCATTTTGTCTTTCTCTATTTTTACAAAACAAAACACTTCTGCTAATGGATCACGTACAAGTAGCAACCCTGATCGTATTGTAGTAATTGTGAAAGTGGTATTGAGGCTGCGTCCAGGGCAGGCGTGCCTCTAATCTCATCTGTCACAACAACACCTCCAGACTGTTAGATTGCGCATTTCCAATGCGTTTATGATTAGAACAACCACCAATCATACAAATCACGTCGTCCACCGACTCCCTAATGAATGTCCGCGTCTGGCACCGTGGGCATTAGAAACTGTGATAAACAACCGAACAACTTAATGGGATTTCTCGAAATGTGTGCGTAAATTGTGACCAACCTCACTTTAATCATTAGTTAACGGAAGGATTATTTTTAAAGGGCGGGCAATTATTTTTCTCAGCACTTCTCGACCAGACTATAAAGAGTTTGGAATCCGATGTTAGTTCAGGTATAGAAATAGACATTTATGTTGTACTCACGACAAGTTCGGCAAATTTGGCATCCAGCTCGTCCTGCGGTGGCATCGGATGGGTGGGGGTGACGGCCTGTAACGCCAAGCCTCCTTCCCCACCCACCACGCAATATGTGATTTCGGGTGGTTCGTCATTCTGAAAATAAAAAGAAAACTTTAAGCTACGGAAGTTGTTTTTATATTTACATATTAGCATCATTGCAGTGTGTCTATCACACGTTTATAAAAACTATAAATCGATGATAAAAACCAACTCTTTAAACACATAAAAGTTGCACAAAAACCATCGCAAACTTGCGACTTTTTTCCTATGCAAACCATCTCTATATGGAGTCATACGAGTAAGCCCACGTTCGTACGAGAGCTTTTTCGACGCTTAAACGCGTGTTATTTCTGACGTTTCGAATGGACCATATGATTTGGTAGGCTGTGTGTTCAAACGCGGACGCTTTTTTCCATCGGGAGTTTTATTATCCGTCTATCCTCCATTTTAAACTCCTAGCTCCGAACGCTTTATAAAGCTCCCGTGCCAACGAGGCCTTACACTCCTTACACTTCTGTTTTTCATTGTGGCTGCAACCAGCCGAAAGATACCATTCGACTTTTGTCATCGAAACAAAAAAGTCAAATATTGATCCCATACACTATATCGAAATGAATAACAGAAATAAATTATTTATTGGACTGCAAATGTAATGCCCAGTAATTCCAACAACTCATTAAACTCTCGTATTTTCGAATCCCAATAAAGAAGATATAAATCAACCGAGAAATGCCATTTGTCTTGAAAAATTAAATGCGAGCCATGAGACGAGGACGCCGAGAAATGTTCATTTCATTTCGGCGATGAACAAAAAAGGGTAAGACGACAACTACACTACTATAAATGGAACCGATAAGGAAACGAGGTATGAAGCTATAGCAATAATAAGCGGATAAATTGCAACTTTACACGCGTGTCGACAACTTATTAGTCACTGTAATGTAAGTACAATTATGTGAACATAATTAACGCACTTACTTAATTTATGATTAAAATAAATAGTAAAATGTTAAATACTCTTTTGAGTTTACATTAAAATAACACAAAAAAAAATAAAGATCATGATTGAAAATAAAGAAAGGACGGACGAAAGATAATATGTATTTATAGTGTTTCAGTCAACATATTATTGCCTATAGATACCAAATATACACGAAATATACATTCCTTAAACTATTAAATTAACTTAAGGGACCGTTATTTATATTATAAATTATTATTTAATTAATTTCATATTATAAGGTGCTTTTGACATAATTATCACGCGGACGAAGTCGTGGGCGCCAACGAGTTATAAATAAATACTAAATAATTTTAACGAGATATCAAACATATATATTTTTTATTTTTGTACCCCAATTACATTTGTAAAGATTGTTTATTAATATTATCACAAATGTTTCTCTAATAAATGAGTCAGTATCAGTCAGGCACGGACGCTTGGCGTCCTCAGGCACTCCTTTTGATCACTGTTGAACTAAGAACACAGGGTTGCCACTTAATAATTTTATTAGTCTAGTACCTATCATTTATCACTATGAAAGTAAGTATAAAATATATTTTTTACATGAATCCCTCCAGCATCATGTGCTGAAGCCTATAATTCGCTACTCATTCATTACAGTTCTCTCTTCCTTGCCTCTCGAACAACTTTACTGACTTTCAATAAAAATTATATATTTTTTAATACGAAAAAAGTAAAAATAATATAAGCTTCCGAATAAATTATACCTAATCAAATTTAAGAATTTGTCTCAGGTTCAGAATGTCCAAAGTGTCAGAATACCACTGTTCCAAAATGACCAGTCTAGGTATTAAAATGTTTAGTCTCAGAATGTCCAGTCTATGAAAATGTCTAGTGTCTCAGAATGTCCATTGTCCCAAAATTAGGTTCTCAATTAATCCACATTTATGTACCAGTCCCCATGCAACATTCATTTAACAAAATCTCAGCAATACAATTTTTATACGTTGTTTGTTGCATCAACGCGTCAAACGGTAAATCAAAATTTATAAAATATCTTATTGTGTAGCATCGTCGGACCGAGTTCTCATCTCGACCGACGACGCCTCAAATGTTTCTCTAATGTCAATAGAAGGCTCAACGATGAAGAAGTTTATGAATAGATCTGCGCCACAAGTGACTATGTTTTGATGTTTTAAAACAATAAACGAAACAAGACAATGCATGTTCTCGTCGCCTACTAGCAACGAGAAGCATATTTATGATATACGTAACATACCTACTAGCTTCTGAACGCGACTTTATCCACATATTATTATAAATTCTATGTGTTAGTATGAATCATAAACTACATATATCACTGTATATATGTGAAGGTATAGTATGTACAGTACAGTTTCATCGAAAACGTTTTATTGGTTTTTACGTAAAAAAGTAACAAACATCCATACACTCATTTACAAACATTCGCATCTAGAACCCGTTATTCCTTATTTTCCTATATCTCCTCTAGCGATTTTATTTACTGTGTCTACATGGTTGTAAATATAATCAATTATACTTTTATATAAATAAATTACAAACATACGGTAGAAAAATAAACACAATTACGAACTCACGAACGATAATAACAATGTCTACCGAATACGAGTCTACTGTGGAATATTTGATGTGGTTTGTTTGTTCTTAGCAAATATTTTATATCTATCATCCTTTCAAATTTTGAGTATTTGGTAGTTCAAAGAAATTTAAGGTAAACTATTTTTTTTTCTTTCAATAATAGTACAAATACAATAAAAGTACATAGCAAACTCTGAAAAGTTAATGCAATATCCTCTGCAATCTGCAAATGATTTACTAATTTGATTGTGTATAGGTACCAATTGATATATTTACAATAAACAGTTTATATTTAATCTAAAAATATTGGTCCTTATTTCCTTGTTGAAATAACCCTAAATGGGACTAATTTAAAATGTATTTCAGTCGATGACTTCACCGGGGTGAAACGAGTGAACGTCTAAACAAATTATTTACGGTCGTAACTTAAGTCTTTGTTATTGGAACATGGATATGTTTGCATTTCATTCTAAATGCTCAAGCTTGATAATTTATAAAATTAAGTTACCTATTTAAGAGGAAACTGCCACACACAATAATTAACAGCAGTGACATACAAGACAATATCTATTATTATAATTTTTTTTCAAATTACATGCTGCGATTGTAGAATCATTTTTTGCCCTCAACTTTGTAAAGTAAGTATAGCGATCAAAACTTTGCCAAATTTGCCAAATTGCAAATGTAGTACCTACTTTTGGCGCCAAATCGAACTCTTTTTATAATATTTAGCTTATAATTACTTAAATAAAGCACCAAAAAGCTCCCAATCTACCGAAACTGTAAGAGAAATTTCCTTACATCAAAGGAAAGGTTTCGTATGAAGTTATCATCAATTATTGCCTTTAAAAATTTTATTAATCGTAATCTCGAATTAGAGTCTACTTTTAACGTATCGGCTTCGCACTTAATTGAAATGTTCAGAAATCCTCTCTTAGCGGATGTTCACTTCATAAGATAAACCTATTTTCCAAATTTCATCTTTCTATATAGGTTTAGTATTTTCAGCTGTGCCTTGTCAGGACAAAATATCCATACTTATCAAAAATCGGTTTTGTGGTTTATAGGTACATACATTGCATACAAAACGTTACGTTTACAATATTTATAATGGCATAAACATCATACATTTAATATCGTGTGTGATAAATTCATCATACTCACACGTTGCTTAGTGAGCAAACGACATTTCCTCTTCAAAGTGGCCGCGAACCCCCTCTCTCTATCTCTACTATCAGAATTCATGATGACACTGACATTGAAACTTGAAAAGGCACAGCTTCTCTTTGCACGCACAATTACACTCGAAATACTTTCACTATCACACCGTGCGCACGCACATATACTTAGCTATATCGCACAATTTACTGCGAGCAATAACTCCGCCCGCAGATCATTTAATTAAGTGACGGATGACACGTCGGTCGCCGGCGCCACCCGATACATCTCAATAAAGACGACAAATGCAACTGTGTATACTACAAACGCTACAATAATCACTTCCTCCTACTTACCTAACGATGCAGTAGGTATATTGTCTCGCTCTAATTTGATTACAAAACCAAATGGGCGCTTAATTATGGGCGCAGACGCCACTGGAATAGTTTAACAACTCCTCGAAGCATTAGTTTCCTCACAAATTGATAAACGATGAATCATGCGCTTGAGTTCTGTTTTTTTTTCTCTATAACTCTAATTTCAAGGCTTCGTTCGCGCGTGATGCAATAAATGAATCTAAAGCCCTTATAAAAACTAAAATGCACCTAATATTGCGATTGATTTGAGAACAAGAAAAATAATTATTATACACGTACACATATAATAAATTGGCATGTTTGTTTGTGATGGATAAAATAAAGATCCCTGGGAACATTACCTAGACGTAACCCAGCTGTTAACTAACTAACTAACTAGTTAACTTTTACTAAGTCAATTTTGAATTGAAAGTTCAACTGCCCAATTTTATTTTTTAGAACATCACCGCCGTAATTGCTCTCATTGTAATGTTTTGACAGAACCAGACGTTTGATCTCGCTTCATTTAACACAATTACCGCTGACCCGCCATAGGTCTGGGTTATTTATTTATATATATTACAATAGATTCGATACAAGGGGAATCAATCAAATCAGTAGGTACTGGCACAAGACAAGTATAATAAGGCTTTTTTAAAATCTATTGTACTATTTTTAATCTCGGCCGTGGGACGTTCACTGCTAGACATAGGCCCCACAATTTTCCATATATTGTAATCATACTATTACAGTATAATATATTTAATAGAGACTTATTTTATTTTCAAACGCGCAATAAGAATATTAAATACCTAATAAATTACCACTTATAAATATTTCATGGATTATTCTTTGCATTAATGAAGTTTATCTCACATTTATATTATTACTAGCTTTTGCAAACGATTTCGTCCGCACCACTTTACTTTAGATGTTAAAACATTTATTCAATTTAGTTAGTTAGGCATAAAAAAATTTAAAAAGTACTTTTTTTAACTTAACACTTAACAACTTAACTTTTAAATAAATAAAATAATTAAATATGCTAATAGGATTTTAATTAAAACTGAAAGATTGGAGATGACATAATTATATTGTATTTACGATATATCTAATGTAATAATAAATAATTAATTTGGTAAATTGACGGTAAGACACGTTAGGCATTCAACTATAAGTGGGTATAATTTGTATTGCATGCGGGCACGTGGTCCGAAACTGCGCAGGCGCATCTCTCGATAAATATGTATTGGGTGACCGACATTAAGTGCGGCTTTCCAATTCGGACCGGTTTCACATAGACCTCGTATTTTAGTACATCCTATCATACAGCTAAGCCTACAGGGATCACCCTAAATACGGTTATTTTGCACTTAGACTTTAAGAGATTCATGTCCTACAACCACCGGTACAATAATTTACAAGATATCGCTTTGGTCCTCAAGTTTTGTGCAGATTCGCTAACAAGCGAACTAGGGCTAAAATAGAAACCTGTTAGAATCTTATAATTAGCATACCATACTTTATCTCTTGATATATAAAAGGGGATGTGTGTATTATGTATGTCTATGTATGTCTCCTATAGACTCCAAAACAGCTGAACCGAGTGCAGCGGTTGTTCCTATGAAGTTTGGTAGCAACAGGACGCGGACGAAGTCGCGGGCAAAATACACTGGTAGATTAATATAATTGTCTGCTGCCGATACTAATAAAAAATCTTTATAAATGTTCTTGCAACAACTATTGTAAGTAACACAACACCTGTGCTGCTAAAGAATATACTGAAGCGAATGAATTCACTAACAATCCATTAATCGATAAAAGTTAATTACAGTAGATACCGGATATAACGACTTCGGTTATAATAGCAGATCGATTACAAGGACTAAATGGCAAGGTCCTTGTCAAATCCTTATAAAGAAGAGGAGCACAAAAATTGGTTTGTGCTCCCTTGAAGGTCGCTCTAACTGATTTTCCCTGTACATGAAAATAAAACCGGATGTATTTCGGCCATTAAAACCGCATCATATTTTTGATGCGTGCACGAAGTTAATGTAATGCAGTATTCCTACTCCACAAAAGGCAACGAGGAAGTTTTTCGTATTAATTGCAAAGTTCCTCTAGCAGAATTTCCCCTGTGTCTCACGGACACAGTGTTTCCAATTGCAATAAAATAAAGAATCGATTAACCTTCCTAACCTACCACAATCTTTATTGATTATCATTTGAATATGTTAAAAACGGACAAACAAGTTTATCTGGCGCGCAGAGTGATATCGACGTGTTTATTTTGCCTTTTCACATTTGCGAAATCACGAGCTAAATGTCAAATAAGAAGCGAATTAATTATTGTGCTGAAACCTTGATAGACAGCAATAAAAACAATGATATTTGACTTGGCTGGTGTGCGTTTATTGCACCCCTCGTAACATTATCAATGGATTTTGACGGATTTTGACGGATAACTTAGTAGTAATTTAGCTTAAAGATCAGATTACTAACATAGGCTATTTATTAATATATGAATAATAACCCGAAGTAAGCACTAGGCTTTTGTGTGTGCTATGTAATATGTACTTCCAAAATTAGGAAGAGGTATGACATGCAGTTGGTTTAAAAAGAGAAAGCACCAATACCTTAGAGGCGGCCCACTCTTAGTTAACTTTTAATGAAGTAATCATAATTAATCAACGCATATTGATTATATAATATATTATGGAAAAGGGTTTTACACTCCCTTCAAACAAGTGGAATAGTGAAAGTAGTATACACTTCAAATCCGCGATCCGATTGGAATACGATACAACATTATCGAGTTACTTGACTGACAAGACACTCGATACGTTCCGGAACGACAAGTTAGTTATTAAAGCTTACGAATTAATCGATATTAAGTAATGCACAAACAACTGCAGTACTTCTTATAAAGAAAAATTTCCGTAATATTTTGTCATCGACATCTATGTGACGAGAAGGATCTAAAAAGAACCAAATTAATGGAACACAAAAATGCGAAATCTTACTAATTAAATGTTATAAATGCGAATGTTTGTGGGGCTGAGGTGACGATGGAGGTACGGACGTTTGTTACTCTTTTATGCAAAAACTACTGAGCGGATTTAGATAAAAATTTACAGTAATATAGTGTATGTAATATACATCAGAATAAGACTATAATTTATAAAGATACTGTCTATAAATTATATGTAATAAGATAAGATATGACGTGTCGCAGCAAAAACATCTTTAACATCGGCCTCACTTATGCACTTGAAGTTTTAAAATTATGAACGCTAGGAAATATTGCATAAATTACGAGATTATAGGAATAAATCCATTCTCCAAGCCAAGGAGGGTCGAATCGGAATCGTAAGAGGACAATGAAAGGGAATTTCACTGAAGATTATTACAGCAATATTATACCTAGTAAATTTTATTATTACAACAAAATTCTCTTTTACCATGATTTTCTTAATAAAAAAAAATCGAATAGTATTTTTTAAATGTCCATGTAACATTAAAATTTATTTCACTAACATTTAATTTAAACTTTGAAAATATTAAAGATTTTAATCTCTTATTAACACTTCGCGTAAAAACTATGGAACAATAACAATCACTTTTATTCGAGCAAAGATTAATTGATAAAAAGCAACTTTAGATCAACTGGATTAGGTCGTTTGTTACATAAAATGCCATTGAAATGCCAAATTAGACACACTATAAAATTAATTGAGTGAATTACGTTTACGAGTAGGTAACGCTGTTTTAATGACAGTTGAGGAATGACAATAAAGCAATGGCTCTCAAATTGTAAGCATCCATTAGAAGATATTTTTTAAATACCGATATCATACCGATATCGGGATAAAGTTCCTCAAACTGAAATTGATACAAAAAACTGTATTATATTAATTGAAATAAAAAAAATTATAAATTTTATTTGGAAAATTACTTAAAACCATGGTTAAAGAAAACTCGAAACGAAGCAAAGTAGTAGTCAATTAAGTAATTTCAGTTACGAACATGCGGTTGTCTAATATAATGCCAAGGCAATATTAATCCTACCGATTTACCGATCAAATAACTTTTATTTTCTCGTATTTCGTGTTCGTTCCTTTTGGACTCTTGGCAGCCGAATAAATATTCCAACTTTTTCTTGAATAATATTTGCATTGTAAAATGCATTTTCAAATTTGTTTTTATTTTTATTTTTTTAATACACAGAGGTACAGAGAGACCTGCGCGAGCTGGTGACGAGTGATTGGCGCGAGGTGGCTCTGGACCGGGATCGATGGAAACTTGTGGTGTCGGAGGCCAAGATCCACTACGGGTCACTGAGCCAAAGGAGTTAACATTATCCGTGATACTCACAAGGACACAAGCACGCTTAATTGAAAGAAAGTGGACATAAATTACCTGAAAACATGGGCAGAGTGGCCACCGGCGGCGCAGTGCGTGCGGCATCTTCTTGCGAGGCGGATCTTGATCGGCGGGCGGTTCGCCGCACGCCCAGCGCACGAGGCGCGCGCGCAACGCTTCCGCCGCCTCCACGCCGCTCGACCACGACGGAAGACCCTGCAGACAAAATAACCAATACAATTTCATTAATAACTCGTCACACAGTTATCACAAGGGCCTCTCCCTCTTGTCTTTATTAATTCCCCGACGCCCGGCGCAAACACGGGGTGTTATATGTGTGACGTGTGTTTTGTCTACACATGACCGACTTCACAATAAATATAGTTTATAGTCCGGTCAAATTAAACCAAAAAAATAAGAGTGAAGGTACATAAATTTACAACAAGCTGAAAGTGAGTATAGTAGTACAGTTGTTCAAAACATAATTAAAAATAACATATTAAAACTCCTCATAGTTCCGGTACTTGGAAAAATATTAATCGAATTGGGTATAAATTGGGTATAAAGAGGGTTTAGCACCACCCTCCGGTGATGATGAACCATTTCCCGACGTTATATACTTATAACATTGGCCGCAGCACAGCCAGGGATAACGTAGCAGTGTTCATCTATTACGACATTATCGTATTGTTCGTTTGAACTTTCCGCTCGGCATTTACTCGACTGTTGCGAATCTGATCATAATCATTACGCTATTGAATTTACGCCAGTCTATCTGTTTGTTCACGCTGTGCTTTTAAATTACCGAACGTCGACTGATACTGTCCTCTTATTATTGGATTAATTGGATATTACATTTTATTTCAAAATCCAAATTTTAAAAATGACGGATATTTATATATAACTGACGGTTTAGATCTTTCTTTATGTAGAAGTGATTACACCACACAGGCTGCCAATTCATTTGATGTCAGATAGCTACCGTCGCCTAAGATGCCTAAAACTTCATAAGTACATAGTGATATTTATCACCACTAGCAAGTAGACAAATGCGCATTTTCTTTCAAAACGTTCAAAGACGAAATGAAAACAGGTAAACAAAAAAAAAAGAGACTTTTAAATTTTCTATTCAGTAAACGATTCCCATTGAAAACAATCTAGAGGCGTACCGAACACAATAATAAAGCAAGTGGAACACTTTCGTGTGACCGTGAACGTGCGACCAGTGTGTCAAGCGGTTACCATCACCATGAGGGTCACGTCCGACGGTGATGAAGTTTAGGGTGAAAGTGAACAATTCGAGACGTCAGGTGGACTGGACTGACAACTTCTCTATACTATAATATGAGAGAGAACCGTGACAAACTTGTTCTAAAGTTCAAGACAACGCTGTTGGTTCCATTATGTTACTAATGAAATTATTATAAAACTTTTATAATGGGACTAATCTTAAAGTTTTGTAACGTAAATTCTATTATAAGAATAAATATCATTTCGAAGATATATCTTTAAATTATCTTTATAAGTATTACAACGCCTCAACGCCACAAGTGCTGCAAGTGTGCAGTGTGCTGCCGACCATAGTAAGATTAAGGCTCGTAACTAAAATATGTTTCGGTTTACTGTCAACATATTTATCAGATGTTAACTTGATGTATATAACTGATTAGTTCGTATAAAAATAATAATTGTGATAAAATCTAATATTATGTCTTTACATACATTATGTAACTAATATGATTTTAGATTAGATAGATAACCATACACCTAATATAAAATTTCCTGAATCCTTTTTTTTTTCGTACAAAAAGAATTACGAATGTTACGATTTAAAATGCATTCAACCGTATTACGTTAACTTCCTCGTTGCACTTTGGAATTTAAGATCATGAGTTAGCAATTTCAACTACTTGTTTAGACAATAAGAAGCCGAAGGGAAATAATCTATTAAATAACCTATTTATAAAGCAAAATGTTTTTATATAAAATAATACCTACTTATAAACAAAACAATACAATCTAATAAATAGAGTAAATAAACTTAGAAATTATGTTATATTTAATAAAATGTATACAGAAAATTTTATATTTAACTAGCTGGCGCCAGCGACTTCGTCCACGTTGAAAAAGAAAAAGTAACCTATTCTGTGTCCCGTACGTCTAAATGTTTATATCTACCAAGTTTTATGAAAATCAGTTAATTCGTTTAAGAGTTATGGAGGAACATACATACATACGTACAATACCTACACTTACAGATTTATTATTAGTATAGACCCTATATTTACCATATTTACCCTAAAAATTCTCTAAGTTTCAATTTTGATGACGAGGTAGCATTAGATGGTGGTATTTTTGCGCGCATTTTTTTTTTATGCTAAGGTCGACAGACAGGCTGACGGTCCACTAGATGGTAGGTGGCGACCGTCGCCTATAACACAAGCAACGCCATAAGTGCTACAAGTGCGCTGCCGACCATAGAAGGATTAAGGATAAGGAAGGGAAGGGGTGAAGGGCTCTGGCATCCCTTACTCACTCACCGAAACACAACAGCACATAATATGCTGTTATTTCACGGTGATATTCTGTTAGGGGGTGGTTACTGCCGCCAGGCGGGCTGCCCAAATACCACTACTTAAATTTGTACAAAAACTAATATTTTCTTATTAGAAAATATTAGTGTTCCAGATTATTATTCCAGATATTATTAGAGTTCCCGATGTGGACACATTTTTTCACATGTATATTTGTGTCCTATTTTCTTCTGGAAAACTACTGCGACGCAGGCATGTATGTAAATTCCGTCATAATTTCCGCAAGGCAATAAATTTATCTGCCTAATAAAACATTTCGATTAGACCCTTGACACACTAAACATCACCTTTGCAAATTAACTGGGATCGTCAACGAGCACAGGCAAATTAAACATTAAATGAGGTTGTTTGATGCTAACGAGCCGCCATGCAAAGGTTTTCAACGTCAATAAGTAATTTAAAGTGAATTTAGTAGATAAACTGGCCTCGGCTACTTCTCGCTTAGTAATAATATGAAGGATACTATAGACTATAACTATAGGGGATAATTAAGTTTTGATAAAATGGCCCTTCGAACGTGGCCTTGTAGAGTCCGACGTTCTTCATAAATTGTCTCGTCTCTGCATAAAGATATTTAAAAAGCTGAATTATTATTTTTTCACTTTCACCGTGCAGCCCTAATCGTCTCTGCTCCCAAACTGTAGACTGGTGAAACTAGTTTTAATACTAAAGTGACGTAATATGAACCGCTCACTAAATTACCGAATAAATGCTTAATTATTTAATTCAGGCGTGTTAAGTACATTTCGCTTTTCATTCAAAAATGTAAAAACGACGTTAAATGAGAAGGTTATGAATGAAAGAATGAGCGGAACATATTTTAGAATATAATTAGACAATGTTACAACAATATAGAGGTTAACGTTTTGAGAAGAACTGTAATCATATGTTTTTCCGGGATACTTAAATTAATTTCTATTAGGTATTATAATAATATATTAAATATTGTATCAATTGGGCAATTTATTTCTAACCTTCCAATCTCAACTTCTTCTCACATTAGGTCATATATATACAAATGCCAATAGGTAGTATTTATCAATCAAATCATTCAAAGTTATTGACGTCCGATATCATATTTAATGATTTCCTTATTGATCATGTTTCACCGTAACTGAATATTTGCTCGAATTACAAATGTAAAACTACAATTTGTAGTTTTAATGTAACTACAAATTTCGTATTTTTAATTATTGAAACCCATATTGAAACCCATAAACCCATAAATAAATCTAATTGGAAATACTGGGCGTAGTTCTATGGGCCAAGTAGAGGCATTCAATATAGGACACAATCCTATATTATATCCACACATGAAATAGAAGATGGGGACAGACTCAGTGTTTGACTTTCTATAGCAACGGAAGCGTTAAGGGCCGAGCAAAGCGAAGTCGAAGAAAACTAAAATTGATTTTTTTAAATACATTCCAAACTATTAAATTATCAATGTTTCACGGTGCTTTGTAAATTTGAACCCACAAATTTTACATGTTGAACTCGTAAATTTCTAAATAAAGATAAAGATAAGATACTGTTTATCCAAACAAAACACAGAGGAATTCGAATAAAAATTGAATTCTTTCGCGAACAATAAAATGTCACCGAGACGTATGTATTTTGTGCGTAAAAGCGTGCAACAAATATTTATAAAGGTACGAACGAAAGTGGGTCGCAAGCGCACCCGAACAATTTCAGCAAGACGTTTGGAGAATGCAAATTGCGGTTATCCGAGACGATAGAGTCGATCGTTGCTGAATTTATATTTAACTTATGTTTATAGAAATTGAAACCAGAACAGGATTTAAAGCTTAAGTGTACACTTTGGCATATAGAAAGACGTTGGCCACTGCTGATCGTTGAAGATGTATTACTGAAATAAGATGCCACTGAAATATTCGAAAGTATATTGTATAAGGTGTTAACTATACTTTTAATGTTATTAAAAAAAAAACAATATTAATAATATAGATTTTTGTGTAGAGCTTAATATTTTTTAAAAATGGAAATTTTTAATTTATAATTTTTTGTAAAAGCGTTCAATGAATTTGGATAGGGAAGTCATATCTTATAGATATCGATCTCGATATCTATATTAGCCGTAATAAATTTAAATTTTTGTTTACAAACATACGCCACTGATAACTCCATTAATTACGAATTACGATTATGCAACTTGTTTCTATACGTTTTTCGATGATGTAACACCGAAACTAGATCCGGCTGCCTGTTTCCGTTTGCTGTAACACTAAACGCATTTGTTAAACATGTTTTGTTGACACGAATTTTGTGGTCTAGAATTAGTATGTATTTTTTAAATTAAATATAGTATTTCCAATTAAATTTAGTAGCCAGTTAAGGCGATTGGTTTTCCATACAAAAATCACATCCTTTCAATATATGCAAATGCATAGATAACAATTTCTACCTTTGTGCCATGAATTCAGTACTTCCAGAATAAAAAATCAGAAAACAGCGTATGTGCTGTTGTGTTTCAGTAAGAGAGTAAGGGATGCCAAAGCCCCATTACTCCATTCCATCCATTCCTTATACTTTAGTCCTTCTATAGGTGCATAATAAATTCTCTTTTAAGATGTCTTCAAATACGAATCGTTTCAACCTTATCAGAGGTACGCTTGAGGTAGGTAATGTATAAGGTCAAGCAGCAATTGACCAAATTACCTAGTAATGGTTAATAACAATAAGTATGCGCATTAGCGGCGAAAGTTTCAGATTATTAACAGTCATTAGTGAAATCGACCTGACATCTTCGGTATTTATTATAAAGTGTGTATGACATTAGAAATATGAAAATGACTAAACAATATTCGTCACTTAAATAACTACGTCCATTTAAATTAATATTTTTCATTAAAAAAAAAACAGAATTAATATTTAGTACAAAACTAATATTTTGTTTTTTCAAAGTTAGGCTTTTAAAAATATAAAAAAAAAATTCACGATTGTTTTGTAAGATATTTATGACATTTTGACCTTAAGCAATTAGAAATTCAGATTAAAGAATTTTATAAAATACCAATTTCAACAAAATTGTTCAAATAAAATTATTAATCATAATACGTCACGCGTTTTCTTCAATCAATTCTTTTAGATTTTTTGTATGTTTGTCTGTGGTGCACCCTAATATCAGAAACGGTTTAACCGATTTGTATGCAGTTTACCTGGATTAAACTATATCTAAGGGTACTTTTATCCTAGAAAAACTAGGGTTAGGTTCCGGTGAATTTTTCAAAAAACGAACTACAGCGCGTATACTCGTACGAAATTGCGATCACCAGCTAATCTTAGTATGACATCATCAGTGCGTAACTTTCCAGTTTTTTTTAGGGTTGATAATCCATTTATAAAAATGGCTTTGAACGGTCATTGATCACAGTGCATTGGCATCGGGGTCGGGGTGCGTGAAGGTTAAATCGATTTGTCAGCAGTAGGAATCCGCGCGTGCGGAGGTCGACCCAATGTTTGTGTAATTAAGACCCCATTCAATACCAATTGTATTAGAATACCTACTTGGAACACGAATTCACTTTGACGTGTGGCCGAGAGTTTAACGAATTATGCCACTTAATACTAATTGAAATATTCAACTTATGTGAAGGCGAGGTCTGGCAAAATCAACAATAAAATCTTATTCGAAATATTATTATTTTGAATATACACCAAATTATGAAACACTAGCTGGTGCTCGCGTCAAATACATAATCAGATATTGTTATCGGGACAAAAATTACCTAACACCACAGACACACAAACAGAGACCATTCATTTTGGGTATTTTTTATGTACCGACAAAAGGCACCTCATCATTCATCATATTTTATGAATATCGAATACATTTTAATTAGCAGTCCGTATAACACCGCAACTGGAAACAAAATAGCATCTACGAATTCACCAGGCAGTGGTTAATTTTATTTCACAATAAAAAAAATTAAAAAAATCACTAGAACTTACATATAACCAACACAAGACATTTAAAAATGTCTACGTTTGCGTTGCGCCTAAAAGTAATAGCAAAAACGTGCCAAGTCACATTATTTTGAAGGCATGCGAAAAGCCTCTTAACGGTCATAATTTGTTAATGCATCCGGTTGCATTAACACTACTAAATGTTAATGCATCATATTTTTGATTATGATACATTGAGCGGGTTTTTACTAAAGGTCACCAGAAGTCGTGAGGTTAATTAAATGCGTTCCGATATCTCTAATTAAGGCTGTTTCTGGTCTCACGTCACGGTTATGTAACCCGGTTGCCTAACGCAAAATTCGATAAAGACAATCAATTATTTTGGTTACAAATGCAAATTAGATGGAAGTTATTTCCAAAAGTCATGCTTGTTTCACACCTTCACTTGTACTGAAGTATTATAAAACCGTTAGGATTCGTTTATTTATTTTTTAAAGATCTAAACAAATTTTATTTTATTTTAAAATTTTGATTTTTGTTCAATTAAATTCTTTGTTTTTAATTAAAAAATGAAATAATTCGTTGAAACTTTATTGGAAAATCACATACTTACATATCTTTCATGGCTGTAATCTTTCGGCCAAGATTTTTTCTTTGCGTACTGTTTTGAATGATAGTATATCTAGACAACCTTTAAATTGCATCATCACTTACCTACTCAGCAAAAAAAAGACTTTTACATTATTATAATTTTAACCGTGTAAAATAAACAGTTTCAAAGTTTTTATCTTGTCATTGAAAAGGGAAACTTCTAGCAAATATCTCACGTCCAGTTCTTGACTCGCGATGGACACATAGTAGATATTTGGCACAGAGGAGAAAACTATGGTATTGGCGACTAGATAATTCTGTTTGCGATGACTATACTTAGTTAGTGATCAACTCTTTTTCGATTTATATTTCTTTTAAATTTTACCGTTTACCAAACAATGCAAACTTATGGAATGCAGTATAGTCGCATTATGTAGGCACGTGTTTTGAGGGAAAGAAAAATAATAATAAAAACAAAAACAAGGAAACCTTCGCTGCCAACGATTCCGAGAACGCGTGTGTGTGATCACATTGAATGATCGCAAAGTTATTGTTAACTTTTATTTGATTTGTAATTCAAACATTTGTACTTATAACAAATGCCTGATCACGTTAACAATACAATAAGATACTATGAATACTAACCACTTACGATTTAAACGTGATGCAGAATACTTATATATGTATACTGTGTGCACTTACTCTTATTTTGATTTCACAGTGTTTGCTGGTGTCTTGAAAATGAGCAGCGGTACTATATGAAAACATAGCAGATAAGTAAAAGAATTTATAAGTTCAGATTAAACACACCCTCTTTGTAGAGGCGAAGGCAAACGTTTGTCAGGGCTTTGAGACCGTGTTCCTATAATTTTATTCAATTTTTTATCTACGACAGAGACATAGAGAACACAACAGATGGAAACCGTACAATTTTTCACTCAAGCTTACAAATTATTCAAATTCCAAAAAGAATCAGCGATCATTATAGTTATATAGGCTACAACTAGAGAAGCGTACTGAACGAAAACTCAGGTTAAGAGGGAAGTATAGCTTTGCGATAGGTATTTAGGAAAACACATGCTGTCGCTTGTGCGCTCTAGCCCCGGGGCAGTCGTGCGATAGAGAGCGTTGCAGCTTCCGACTGACAATAGTCCTTTTTTTGATGAAATTTCATTTCGGGAGAAAACGGTTTCCACTAACTAAATCTTAGCAAATCACTTTGATTTTCATGTCGATCGTTTCAGCATAATATATTCTAGGTTTACAGGTTTCGCTTTTTTTTAAAAATTAGATTGTTTTTATAAAACAAACGATTTAATTCGACAAAGTTTTAATCACAAAAATTAGGTTATTTGAGGTTAAATAAGTTTGAATCTATTGAAAATTTTGAAAACAGGAAAACCTATAAACTTAGTCTTTCATTGTGTCAATAACATGCAAAAAAATCATGGATTGGAAAATATTTAGAAGTGGAAAAACGTTTTCTCTTTTTGTATGGACGAGTGCGTCCTATTCTTCCCTCTTAAGCGTTTATCATCAGATTACTGATAAAAATAAGGTTAGAAAATCACTAGCAATTCGCTCCTTCTTAGCGCGTTTACCAACAACTGTGACGTATGATAGTAAACACAAAGAATACATATGATTAGATGGGATGACGACAATTTTTATACTATTCAAAGATTAATGTTAGCTAATGCTTCCGTGCGTGAATCCCATGCATATAAACAAAGAGAAGATGACACCTTTGTTTCGTGTTCTACTCCAGTTTGTTACGCAAATTGCATAATTTTGCTGACAGACAGAGCATATAATTGAACGCCATTTGGAACACTGTTAATAAACCGTAAAAAAAACCAGAGCTGTTAGCATTCTACCACTTTTTTGCCGTTTCAATCGGTTAGTATGTCAGCATACAAAACAGCGTACAAATTAAGTTGTACATACATTTACAATTACATATTACCTATTCTATAAAATTGTATGTTGTGAATGAAGGCTATAAAAATTATATTTGGAATTTAAAACTCTATATATGACAATGGATATAAAAATGTTAAGTTCAAAAACTGGAAAAGTTCTGCACCTATTTTAATTCAGTTTTCACTTATGGAAAGATGGATAAACGGGGAAGTTTATATGTATGAAAATTGCACACACACAATTGCAATTTTATATCAATTTTAATTTCACAATACCATAGTAGGATCAAGGATAAGGGACAAGGAAGGGATAAGGCAATATATTATACACAATTCTTAATCGAATTTTTCATTTTCTATTTTAATAGCAACACAATTAAAATTAATTTTATGAAATTGAAAGCTAAACAAAAAACAACCTATTTTTCCTTTTCCCTTGGAAAAGCTGGTACTTATTAAAACAAACCTTGCCATGTGGTGACATTTCTCAATTATCAAATAATTTGAATAATATTGCAATAATTTGTACAAATTGGGGAAACAAGAAACAATTTCACGACAATCGATTGAATATTTCGAACTTATTAAGATGTCACAAGACTTCTAATGCGACCGACATTGTGCAGTTCAATTGTTATAATTTTTTTTACAAAACATCAATTTCCTACAGTATTACGAGACCGACGCAGTTTACCAACCGATGCGTAGGCCTTGATATAATTATTGCACATTTCGCACTGTCATTAACTTGAGCGTAGATTATATTATGAGTGCAAATTAACAATCACCGATTACGCCCAACCTGACAAAATAATGAGGAATACCTACTTGTGTAGGCATATATATGAACTTTAGCTTTCCTTGATTCGGTAACATATGTACTGTTTCTAGCCGGCCATAGGAAATGTGAATTTATTTTTTCAATTTAATTTTTAACACTTTAACCGCTTGGTTCTGTAGGAGTTGTCGTGCCCCTAGCACTTGACTCGTAAATTATATTTAACTAGCTGCTGCCCGCGACTTAATTATATACTAAAACCTTCCTCGAGAACCACTCTATCCATTGGTCAAAATAACATGAAAATCGGTGCAGTAATTTTTGAGTTTATCGCGAACAAACAGACAGAGAGACGCGGCGGAGCACTGTGTTTTATAATATGTAAGGATATATATACTCGTATTATATTATATAATATATATTTAAGAGATAGCAACGCAATGATTTAAAAATACATTTCACATAGTAGTGGAAGCAGAGGCTTTGGCGAAACAGACACGAAAACTATTGTCGGATAAGTCCGACTTTGGCGGCTAAAGGATTAAGAAACGTATTGAATATTCAACATATTTTAATACACTCTTTATATTAAATGCTTTTATATCTAATTATAGCGATCCGCTCTCGGCTCCGCCTAGGACGAAATTACTTAATTAGGTTTTATTAGGTATATATAAAAAAAAACGGGAAAATTTATCTGGTGGTGAAAAGCGCATCAAACTCCGTTGTGTGATTTAGGAGGAGTTAGAGGCTATAGAGAAAGGCGTGTAAAGATATTCGCGCACAAAATAATTGTACATATTAAGAAATCAAACAGGCAGACATAAATGTAACGCCAAAATTACGTACGACGCTACTAGTTATACGCATAGTTAACATCCGCTATATACTAAATGTTGATGGCACACAACGATTAACATGCAACTGTATGCATATATTACATGTGCAATGGCGCAATGCACTTCCTTCGACATTAAAGAAAACAGCATAGCATGACTACTATCATTACCCACTATTCTGGAAGGGTTAGATTTGTAAACTTTTGAAACTCAAGTGGAATTTGCATTAAGTTTCTCTTGTAGAATTTAACAAGTTTAAATTGGAATCCATTACTTACCAGTGGGCGAAGGACTTAGTGTGTTGACAGATCTACATAATATATGTGTCAAAGTGGACACTTCTTTTAGGCTGACGATGAAGACAATTGACTGTATTTTACAAATTTAACAATTTACAATTTTACATTATTTGTGTCAAAGTGGACACTTCTTTAAGGCTGACGATGATGACAATTTACTGTATTTTACCAATTTAGCAATTTACAATTTTACATTATATGTGTCAAAGTGGACAGACACTTCTTTTAGGCTGACGATGATGACAATTGACTGTATTTTACAAATTTAGCGATTTACAATTTTACATTATTTGTGTCAAAGTGGACACTTCTTTTAGGCTGACGATGATGACAATTGACTGTATTTTACAAATTTTGCAATTTACAATTTTACAAGTTTAGCAAATTTTACAGTAGACCTTTAGAAACCTTTAGAACCCGTGAATTTTAGCACTAAAATCTATTTGTTAAATACATTTTTAAAATACTAGCTGTTTCCCGCGACTTCGTCCCGTTAAAAAAGATAAGAAAGTATCCTATCACGTGTCCCGTACTTCTAAACGTTTATCTACCAAGTTTCATGAAAATCGGTCAATTCGTTTAAGAGTTATGGAGGAACATACATTATACATACATACAGAAAAAAAAATTAAAAATGGTCAATTTAGTTTCAGTATCATGTATAGAGCCTATATACACGATATTTCTTAAAACAAAGTAAATTACTCCATGACCGACCCCTACAGATTTATTATTATTATTGATGATGATTGATACTGGATATATATCGGGATTTTCGCCTTCTTGCAAACACATACAATGTATGTAAACACAAATGCGAAGATAGTAAGTAACCTTTGAGTTGAGAATACGTTCACACGCGAAGGCTAAAGTTTTAATGTTAACCTCTAAGTTAAGTGGGGCATTAATTAAACACATCGATCATTGTGCTCGGTCAGTAGTCTGAGCAGCAAACAGCAGCTAGAAACTGAATTAAGAACAATGTTTGTTATCCCAATGTCACGGGTGCCGCAGCTGCCAAGCTTTAGGTAGAATAGGTTGTCTACAAACACAATTACTTGTAGGTACACATATCATATATATATTTTTTTTTATGTAATACATACGTATTAAAGACTCCATCAACGACTAGTTTGACTTTCAGGAATAAAATAATTCGACTAGTATTAAATTAAATTTATTATAGGTATACTCAGGAATAATTTAATATTGAACTCAGAGAAATAATAGAAAAGTTATTACCTACTTTAAAATAATTGTTAAAACATTAGTAACTATTAGTAAGTCAAGTTAGTACTTATACTCAGGCATAAACTGTACAAACCCTTTGTTTTTTGCCGGCCGACCTTTAGTTAAAAAATATATATTTCAAAAGTCTATATATTGCAAACTAAACTAAAAAATATATATATTGCAAACTAAATTATAGTGATAGCAAATAACAAAAAAACATGTCACCCAAGTCTCGTAATAAAATAATCGTCTAAAAATCATTTAGTCTAATGTTTTTTTTATCGAGACTTCTTAATTGTAATTTGTTTATGTTTTAACTTAGCCTAATTTTTAGTTTATCTAAACATACACATTGTCAAAACTGCAAACCGCCTCTTATGCTATTGGTATAAAATTAAAAATTGTAGATCACTACATATTATAGAACAATGTCCTCCACCGCGCCTGTCTGTCTGTTCGCGATAAACTCAAAAACTGCTGCGCCGATTTTCATGCTATTTTCACCAATGGATAGAGTGGTTTTCGAGGAAGGTTTTAGTGTATAATTTACAAAGTTACGCGGTCGAAGTCACGGGCAGCAGCAATGAAATCGCACATATAAACATTTTTTGAAAAATATTATGTATTTTTTTTATTGTAAATAAAAAAAATAACACCATATTTTTCAAAAAATGTTTACATGAGCGATTTCATTGCACCAGAGTTTAGTATTCTTAAGATACTTCTTTTACTTGATGTTGAATATTTTTATCTTTCCTCTTTTTAACAGTATTAGCAAACAATTTTTTCCTTAATTTTAAGGAAAAATTTTTACTTTACTACCTAATAGTTAAGTTTAAAGTCAACCTTTGTACGCCCAACCAAAACTCGGTCGGTGAAGACAATAAAATTGTGATATCGGGTGACTAATTCCGATCGGCCGCCGTCAGATAAGTAGATGGAAGCCGATTAAACGGAGCCGTTGACATAACAATGAACAGCTACTGGGGCACACGACTCTGTTCACTTAATCGCACATCAGTTTAGCAAACATTTAACAATTAAAACATCATTAAATCAATCTAAATACGTCAAAATACATGTAAATAACTCTGGGGTGTTCAGGTGAGCAATATCTTATCTGTACTCTTATATAAAGCTAAAGAGTTTGTATGTTTGGTTGTACGCGCTAATCTCAGGAACTACTGGTTCAAATTGAAAAATGATTTTTGTGTTGGAAAATAGAGGAAGGCTAACGGACGAATTCGCGGGCACCAGCTAGTATAGGTATAAAATACTGCTTTTATATTGAGTCAGTCTTATCTAAACTAATATTACAAGGAGGTGAAGTTTGATTGAATGTTTGTATTATAAGTAGGTGTAACTTTGAAACTACTCATCCGATTTTGTAGGTATGGTTGTTTATTTATATGTGAAAAAAAAAACACTGTGTACATGAGGTACAATAATAAACGCATTCCAAAAAAGAAACATTAATTACAATTCTTTTAAAATGAGACCTATAATATTAGCTCCGAAATTGAGATCATAAATGTTATGTTACTCTCATAATAGTAAACTTTACTTATACGTAGGTAGGTACCTACTTATGGCAAACAATTTATGTTTCCGATTCAACATTGTAATGACCGTATTTCACCGACTGACATGCTTTACACCTCAATTGCATAACAAGCTTTATAGGAAATAGCTTACGCGGAACACGCCCGCCCGCCCCGGCCTCAACTGTGAACAACATAATAAACACATTTGTCGGAAGCGGCTAAAAGCGGGTCGATTCTTAGAAATTAAAGGTTAGAATAGAACATATATATTAGAGTAAATCATAAATTAGTCAATTATATTATTTTCTTTTAAAAACTGAACTAAAAACTGAAAAACCAATTATCGGCTGAAACATGCAACATGCACCACGAACCGCTTCATATAAAAGAACTCTGTTAAGAGATATTTTAAGTTAACTTAAGATATTTTAAGATAGCTTAGCCAATAACACTTTTTAGTTTTAGGTTTTTTTTTAGCCAATAACAAACAACTTCGGCATGATGTAATCTTTCAGGGTGTCACTAATTTATTGTCAAAAATTCGTGACCGACTTCTCACCGGGCATGCGGCTAAACGCCCACAGCATTAGAATAAACATGAATTAAGTATGATTTTTTTATGAAATGGACTCCTGACATTCCTAATAAAAAAATACAACTATTATACTATGTAGTTACAACCACTATGCCAACTTTAAATCGTGAAGACCTTATACAAGAGTGTTTAAAAAGACGTTAATAAAATTTAAAAATTAACAACCCACACAGATCTAAAGGTCATAGAGTAGAGCAGCTGCGATCAGGAGCAAATCTAAAGACAGCAACTCATTTTTAAACAATTTCACATCAATCACTCTGACGTTGAACAACAGCAATGCCAGCAACGGACTCACGCTTCACTAAACAATTCATAAATAACATTTCCTGTATGTAACAGGCAACATACAAAATTACAGTCAACACGGCGACGACGACGGTTCCGTTTGTGCATATAGCAAAAATACACACTTTCTCGTGAGCATCGTTATGAGGCAGTAGAAGTAAACACTTCAGCAAATTGGTCTCCTTTATAGACCGCTTTATCGTTTTATAGGCCTTTAATAACGCCGTTATAAGAGAGACACAACACCGCTGATTTCAAATTGCAGTGATCTCTAAAAGGAATTTCTCTGTAAACAAGAAAATTACAAAGAAAATACGGGCAAAAGTAATTACTTACTTTTTAAAGTTTTAGACTTTTTAAAATTACTTCAATTAAATTTTATATATTGCACCCCGGGCGAAGCCGGGAGCGGGTCCCTAGTAATTGATAATTATTAACATATTACAGACCCGGACCCGGCTCCTAAGGATATACCATTTAAATAACTTCAGGTCCGTTTAAATAAATTTAAACATAATATAAGTAGTAACTACAAATAATTGTACATTATTTAATTACGATGAACATGTCCATATTTATCACAGACTAATTTCAAAAATAAATTCTTAAAAATAATTAAATCTTCATAAGCATTTCATACAATAAATCGAAAACAAAGTAGACGTTGAAAAGCATGTTGAAAGCCATCGAAAAATCGCAATAAAAATGTCTTAATAAAGAAGTAATGTTATGTTACTTAAGCAATGTGTAATTGTTTTAATTGTACCCCTTGGCGCTTTAAGTAAATTTAATTATAACTTACCCGTACTTAAACTTATAATTTCAATTTTTATTACCTCTCGCCCAACTTGTGGGTGTGTTTATTGCCCTACGGGAACCACCCACACGTCGTGAGCGCATTATTGACAGCACATTTGTTGAACGAAAGAGTCACTTAAATCGATCTACCTTTTATTATTTATGTATCATTAAACAATGCCATTTAAAACTTATATACGTATTACGAAAGTATCTTTTACTCGCGGCTACGCTCACATAAAAATTTCAACCTAGTCTATGTTCTTCTTCAGGTTTCAAGCTGTTCACTGGAAATTTTCAAAATCGCTTTAGACGTTTAGCCATGAAAACGTTATTTCTTCTTTTAATGTAAAAGTCGGCAGGCAAGCTGACGATCCATTCGACGACAATAAGTAAACGTAATACGTGCTACAAATGTACTAGGATTGAGGAAACCTATTATCAAGTGGATCGCCAGCCTTAATTGAAAAAAAAAATCATATTCAGTTCATTTTTTTAAATTTTATATACGCTATATATTTAGTTATTTTTCAGAGGTATCAGAATGGTCAAGATATCAGCCAATATCAAGTATTTTTTTAAGAAAAAAAATCTTAAACTTTCTTCTTAGAAGTACTTTCTTAGAAGCATGTTGAAACCCTATATAATTTAAAAGATACACAAACAAGTAAAAATTTTCCGATATATAATTTCTCAATTACCTTTTTTTGTATAAAATTTATAGAGCTTCGAATTTATAATTTGTAGTTCATCAGATAAGTAGATATCACACAGTCAAACCTCTTTCCTGAGATCGAAATGTTAGCCATTAAAACTATATAAAAATACATAAACGAAGATGAACTTACCACGTTGATTTTCCCGAGGACATGACTAATTTGCTCCTTGCTGCACATTTTGTCTAATTATGTCTATTTCAAATCACATTTTAACACTTATTTTGTAAGAACGATCCTCCTATAATATAAAAATGTATGTGTTATCACTTCTTGAGATCACCGCACTATTACCAACTTGAATTTTTTTAAGCAAAACTTATAATAGACGTATATTTATTTTACAGAAATATGTCTTCTCTATAAAAGGTTCCTAGACTTTGGAAAAAAAAGCATTTCATAATAAAATTTTATGGGAAATACGCCTTGTAGGGCACGAATGAGGTTAACGCCCGGGCGGGCGTATTGCTTAAATTTACACATTTTAACAGGTCTTAATATATTACAATTTACATAGATAGGCAATTAATTAATCAATTTATTATGTTACATACATGTTTACTCATTAGGTAAACGTATATTCGACAGAATACCTAATTTTCACCTAACAAATTAGGTTTGATTTCTGTTTAAATTTTTCCGGAAGTACCTAATAAGCATGCGAGTATAGGAGCTGTTTTGTGCCATTTCAGTTATTCAAATTGATAGGCAATTCTAAAATCAAACGTTCAATTCGCATGCATTAATTTGCATTTTAAATTCGATTCGATATCGTTATAATTACGGGCATATCATTAACGCTTGCGACACAAGTTGCCAAACAATATTGCTGATAAACAATTATATTGCATTAGTGATCTATATCAGAGCGACACGTTAATGTAAGCGAGTGCTAATGGCAAATTGACGAAACATTTCATTTCATTTCATTCAACAAGGACGCAATTATAGAAAACTAGCTGGTGCTCGCGACTTCGTCCGCGTTGAAAAGTATTAAACGCCATCAGCTAAAAATATCACCAAGCAGTTGTCTTGTTAGTCGCTTCACCTGATTCTGAATAGAAGGCGCTACTGCCCGAGCCGCTAGTATTTACTTTTGTTTTAGATTTCCCGTAGGAATGAAGCATTTTGCCGCGGTAAAAAGTAGCCTATGTTCATCAGGGATAATGTCGGCTTCTAATGGTAAAAGAATTTTTCAAATAGGTCCAGTAGTTTCGGAGCCTATTCTATACAAACAAACAAACAAACAAACAATCAAATCTTTCCTTTTTATAATATTAGTATAGATTATTAAATATTAATATAAATCTTTACAGATTTAATGTGTACAGTGTCTTATTACAGTGTACTCTGAAAAAGTTTTAATTTACTTAGATGCTAGTGGTTAAGTCTTCCATTTTTATCTTATTTTTATTTTTAATTCTAATAACCAAACATGGAAGTAAAACAGCGACCTTTAGACATTATGCAAAGAATTATAAAACGTTTCTCCTCAATCAAATGTTGTAACTTTTCCATAAATATTCAGATGTCTGTGAGGTAACGGCCGTTTTTCTTGTGACCTGAATCTTCCAAGCGTTCGTTAAAAAACATTTTTAAGTAAGTGATTAAATTCTGATTCGATAATAATTTTATAGTTAATTAATTCCAACATTCACCTAAATAAATCACTTCCACTTATTATCAAATGTGCAAAAGTGACAGTTTCAAGCAATTAAACAAGTCGTTCAATGTTTAAACAAAATATTCAAAAGAATCAGGCGATACTAAGATGAATTTACAAATGAATCAATGAGTCTGATACAATTTTGCTATTTATTGGTCCAAAAATATAATCCTTTTTATTAACCTTTCTTCCTTCCTATTATTCCTTTTTATTTCCTTTTTACAACCTACAAAAATTTTGCCATTGATGATTTTTCAAATTAACATAAATTATGTCGTCAATATTTTTCAAATCAAAAAATCATTCAAAGAATCCGCTTAGTAAAACTAAGCGCCTGTTTCACCAACGTCAAGTAAAGTGTTGATTAGTTACTTTTAGAAATCATTTTCTGTTTTATTGAATTATGCACTCGGTTTAGTGCATCCATCGATAGCCGATTTTTTATTATTATTTTCTATTCAATGTTTGGGACGTTTACCGTACAAACAAGGTATACCAGCTCCATTATCCCCGGTTACCGGTGACTTTAAATGACAGTTATAGATAGTATAGTAAATGTTTGTGAAACAGGCGCTAAATCAATTTAACAATATATATCTATTATCTTTAAATTCCCGTTACCAATGTCAACAATGTTATTGTTAACATGTTAACAATGTTATTGTTGTGTTGTGTTAACAATGTTATTTGGAACACATTGAAACGCGTTGCTAATTTACAACGCATCCTCATACGAGTAAGTAGTTAAAAAGTAATACTTAATCACAGTTGAAGAAACAGCACGCCATTTTCCAGTAGGCTACATTTCGCAGACGTAAACTTCACTTTCTCTGGTAATAATAAATGTTAATGCTGACATTTCCATAATGCGTTACACCATGCTTCACATAAGGTACGCAACTCTGTTATTTCTATACTAATATTATAAAGAGGAAAGATTTATTTGTTTGTTTGTATAGAATATGCTCCGAAACTACTGGACCGATTTCAAAAATTCTTTTACCATTAGAAGCCGACATTATCCGTGATGAACATAGGATACTTTTTACCGCGGGAAAATGCTTCATTCCTATGGGAAATCTAAAATAAAAGTAAATAATAGCGGCTTGGCCCGGGAGATAGCGCCATCTATCCAAAATACGGTAGATGGCGTTTTATACTTTTCTACGCGGACGAAGTCGCGAGCGCCAGCTAGTTTTATATATATATATATACTAAAAAACTGACGCAAACGTTGTTCTGCCAAAAATTTTTTTTTTTTGAGTGCGCTACCCTTATCACCTAGGGGTGTAAAATATATAATATATTTAAAATATATAAAAGGTGTAAAATATATAAATAGGGGTGAGTTTGGTTAAAAACACTGTAACACGAGAATTTTAATATATATATATATATATAGAGGTTATACCTATTTACTTTTCTGAAGACTTCACTTGTCCAAGATGCCACTGACTACTGAATATGAAGATCAATCGTAAAAAAGGACCTCATCACTAATCGAAAAATGTATGAAGCTTATTTTTGAAACCAAAAAAATCAGTGTCAATAAGTTTTAGAAGAAACATTGTTATAACCAAATGATTGATAGAAGTTCTTTCAAAATCAAAGATGAATTTTCAATGAAAAAATTGCATTCTAATCTGCTTGCAAATGCATTAAACTCTTTGCTTATTCGGATCAATGTCACAATTTATGATATCATTAACTTCGTTCACATCCGAAATATCGTATCCAATAGACGTACACATCGACCTTCCACCCAAAATATGGGTGGAATGTCGATGGACGTACACAATTCTTTTGAACATTCAATTCAAATTCCATCGTTACACGACGCGCAATTTGATTATAAATTTTATTTAATTGTTTCATAGACTCTCATCTGTGTAAATAACAACAATGCGAAGTAGACAGACAACAATGTAATTTCGTATGACGAAACGCAAAACACGCGAACAGACAATGAGGCACGGAAGAGCTTTCCGGGTTCGACGATCCCAATTTTAAATTTGACAGCTGAAATAGTTGTGAACAGCGGTGGCGGGCTTAAAACGCGTTGCGTTGCGTTGCGCAACGAGGCGCCAAGCGAAAAGATGCTCTTGATGAGAGATGGCCATGACGGTGAAATCAATCTTTGAATAATCCCTTGAATAATCTTTGAATACTTGACGATAGCCGTATTTATTATAGCAAAAGCACCAGAAAATAAATATATTTTGTTACGGGTAAAAATTTTAATGACAACGAAGGCGTTGCATTAAAAATTTATCTCGTAGGGGTCGGTCATGGAGTAATTTACTTTGTTTTAAGAAATATCGTGTATATAGGCTCTATACATGATACTGAAACTAAATTGACGATTTTTAGAATTTGTTTCTGTATATATGTATATGTATGTTCCTCCATCACTCTTAAACGAATTAATTGATTTTCATGAAACTTGGTAGATAAACATTTAGAAGTACGGGACACGTGATAGGCTACTTTTTTACTTTTTTAACGCGGACGAAGTCGCGGGCAACAGCTAGTCCTTACTATCCTTACTAATATTATAAAGGTGAATGTGAGTTAAGCTTTTGTTACGCTTTCACGCAAAAATTACCGAACCGATCACCATGAAATTTTGCATGTCACGTTGTCTGGGACACCAGAAAGGATATATATAGGGTACCTTTCATCGTTCAACGCGGACGAAGTCGCGGGCACCAGCTAGTAATATTATCAAGTCCCCCGCCGCGTTTGCCTACCTATATGTTGTACCTATATTCGAGGTACAATTATCTCAAAAACTAATGAACGAATTTTCATGAGATTTTCACTAAGTAATGAAAAATTGCAGTGTCCTCTGCAACCGTGCGAAAACGGGAGCAGTTCTCTAATACTAAATAATAATATGAAGGAACAGTTATTATATTTTAAGACCTTAAATTAATATATATCTTTGAAAAGGCAAACTGTTAATTAACATAAATACTCTCATTAAAATGATAAGATTAGAAAGCCCACATTCATAATAATATTATACATACATATACAAAATAACAAGAGATTGTGTCGAGAAGTAACAATCAATCTTTGTATTTTTTATCGATATCATTTTCATATATTACAATATTATTCTTAGAAAGCCCGTTTTGACAGCTAAAGACTGTATGTATATGAGACGGCCGACGATTATTACAATTTCAAAGACAGAGAGACAAGTTTTTAACTTTAACGTTATCGCTTAGCTTAAAATTACATTTAAATAAACGTATGATGTTTCGTTGAAAATGTGAACATAAAAACAAAATCATAACATTGTCATACTACAGAATTATAATAAATCAGAATTTTTTTAAGACTTTGGACTTTCAAAACACAAGCCACAAAAACCTGCTCAAATATGTACGTCAAAATCTCGTATAATCTATAGAAATAAAAATGTGTGTGAAAAAAAAGACACAACTAAGGTTTAGTCCTTACGAACGATTACAAAATTAATTAATTCCTAGACTTTATAAAACTTTTTATAAACTTTATTTTCCTGGACTTTTTTTTATATACTTTCAAGCTATTTTAAAAAATAGCCATTAAAAAAAATCCCGCTTAACATATCAATGCAGCACTTTAACTAATAAAACTTGTCAGGACAATTATTGACGAATAAATTACCATAATTATATTGAAATTTATGTCTTTGTGCCATCGAAATATTACAATGGACTTTGCGTCACAAATGCCAAAGCGGTACATAAGAAGAACGCCTTTAACAGAATCATGGCGGACTCTTGCCTTCACGCGTCAATGGTAAAAGGTAGTAACGATCAACTTCTACTATTTCATTTTAAACTCTAAATGGGTTGACGTAAAGTCACATTTTCTTTAAATTACGTACTTATTATTATGTTTGTTTTGTTTTAAATGACAGTTCATGCTCTACGCATATGTCACTTTCAAATGTTCCATAAAATTCGTATTGTTTTGTATGGCACGCGGATTCCATGTTGTAGTAGTTTGATGCTTTGCGCTCTCAAATAACTAATAAAGGTGTATATCTACGTTTGAGAGCAAATCGGTTACTGGGCGAACTAATTTCTAGCGGCACCAGATTAACTATGAGGGCCTCGATAACTCCTAACTGGCTACTGCGGAAACTGTATATTTTATAAACCTGTCGCTCGCACTTGAGGTGAATATGTGTCAATAAATTGACATTGCATTGCCACATCATTAAGAACAAGTAATAGCAACTGGGGTACAAAGTAAGAGCAACAAAAATTTTTCATTTCATACATTCTTCTTATACTTATACTAATATTATAAAGAGGAAAGATTTTATTGTTTGTTTGTTTGTTTGTATAGAATACGCTCCGAAAGTACTGGACCGATTTGAAAAATTCTTTTACCATTAGAAGCCGACATTATCTGTGATGAACATAGGATACTTTTTACCGCGGGAAAATGCTTCATTCCTACAGTAAAAGGACAACGTCCTTCCGTACTTAACTTCTTTTTCACTTAACTTCTAAACGGCTGAACCGATTAGGTTGAAATTTTATATGGGTATTTCGATGATTTCCTGAATGATTTAAAAATACAATTGGACCCGGTAGGTGGCGCTGCTGTCGGTATGTCAACTACTAAACGGCTTGACCGATTGGGTTGAAATTTTGTATTTGTATTTCCATGGTTTCACAGACACGAATGTATTATGTTTTATAAAGTTACGCGGACGAAGTCGCGTAACAAAAACGATTTAATTGAATTAGCAAAAACGAACAATAAAAATGTTCTACATTATGCAATGCTGTCATTATACCTAAACTAAGGATCATAGCGTGATGATAAATATAATACCTGTAACTTCTTGCAAGAATTTGGCCATCAAATAAAATAAAATGAAAAGAATTTTTAAAATCAGAGTTTAACGCGATCAACCAAACAAACTCTTCAGATTTATTAAATACTAGCTGACGCCCGCGACTTCGTCCGCGTTGAAAAAGAAAATGTGGCCTTTCTTGTGTCCTGTACGTCTAAATGTTTATCTACCAAGTTTCATGAAAATCAGTTAATTCGTTTAAGAGTTATGGAGAAACATACATACATACAATACCTATACTGAGATTTATTATTAGTATTGATTGACAGGTATTAGTAAAGATTGTTTAATTTAAGAGGGTTCGCATTATTGTTGTAGGTTTTAATATTAAGCAATAGATATTGAAATAAAGTGACACAATATGTCCAAAATATTAAAATTAATTTGGAAATTAGTTTTAGTTTTCGAATTAATACGATACCTACAAAATTATTGCATATGAAACAGTAATAGATTTTAAGAAAATATAAAAGACACAAAAATAACACATTTTTTAAACAATTACAACACGCATTTATTGTAAAATCTGTATGTTTGTAACAATTTTACAATCTTTATTAGCTTATATGAAGTTGTATAAAACACTACTACACGTATTTAAAATCTTTCTTTACAACGATATCTGCGTCTTTGACGACGAATTTTCACTGTAGGCCTTCTCCTTTTGTTATTTTACAACAATCGTTCACATCACATACCATTTGATGGACTATTTGACCGTTAGTTACACATCACAATGAAAAAATATATATGAAATAATATTGTAAAAAGGAAACAAGCACTGCGCAACAAGTGAAGCATGCCCTATCTTTGTTGCAATGAGAACCTGTGGCAGTTGCGGCAGTGGCATGAGTGCAATTGTAATTGTAATACAAAGCGAGTGTTGCGGGCACATTGCGGGGTAAGTGAAGAGTCGTGTTAAATTACTATAGGCGGTTGCATGGCAATGCGTCCTCGGCGAACAACACTTTCGTAATGGAATGCCTTTGTCGAAAGGTTACGATGAATGGTTTCCCATAATATTCAAGTGCAGATGTCATGTCTAAATGAGTCCGCTACTGTTCCTGTATTATTATCATTCGAGTGGCAAATTAAAAACTAAACCATCTTTGAAAACCAAAAAAATAAAAAAAATCAATTAATTAGAGTAGTTAAAGGTCAAAAATGATAGATAAACATGGTTAAGTTTTATTAATAAAATTTTCACCACTTTCTCGCGGAAAAGCTACTCGGCAGTTTCTGTAAACAATTTAATAATTTACTACTAACTGCAAAAAATTAAAAATATATAATATTTATAGGTAACTAGCAGGCTGTCCCCAGGTTTGCACGGATTTTTTTCTGCAAACTATACATAAAAACCTTAGGCTTTTTCTGCATTAAAATCCGTTGCGTAGTTTAAAAGATCTAAGGGTATACATACAGAGGAACAGACGGCGGGAACCGACTGTGTTTTATATTTTTAATAGCTTAACCAATGCAAAGTAAAAGTACACGTACGTCATTATAATTTCACTTTTACCTCCTTTAACGCAAAACATCAAAATCCCAAATCTCAAGAAGCGATAACACACTATACAAAATTCACTGCAACACAAATTTAAATCAGTCAACCTGAAACACCCGTAAGTAGGTGGGCTAGGTTTATATCCGGGCGTCTAAAAGCGTGAATTCAAAATTATATAGAATCGATCGTTTAGACGCGCGTTTCGCGCGGCATCTCAAGAGAAAGGCGATGTTTACGCGCGTGCTGCGTCTCTGATAAGCAGCAGGTGACTGCGCGAAATACAAGACTTGGGTTTGGTTGAGAGCGATCGACCGACAGCCGCGGCTGTATACAAAGTGACAGTGACAGTCGTCGAATGCAGTTAAAATGTAGGAATCGAGCCGGGTGCATTCAAAAGCGATACGAGCGCACAATACCAGAAACGCACGCCAAGCGAACGTTCGCCGTTGAACCGCAAAGTAGGCTGCGATGTCACAGTAGGCAGGCAGGTAGGTAGGTACGTCAGAGAAAATAGAAAACAACCATCAAACCGCCATCACTTACCATATACATTTACTTGCCATCGATAATTATTTTCGACGAGTTCGATACTTGAATACAAATCACTCACCTGCAACAATGAAAACACAATGTTAGTTCTTTTTATGAAATAATAATTTCTTAAAGTAAACGATAAATAAAAAAGAAATACCATCGCAATCAACGACTCGAGGGAAATTATTTGAAACGAAATTAACATTTTCTATAACGTATAACCGCGTTCAGTAACTATGATTTAAAAAATAGATACCTACATAACGCAAAAGATAAGTGAGGAATACTTTCCATCATCATTACTTACTGATAAGATACGATTGTGTTCTCACGTCAGATGCTTTGATAACAATCAGGCCGTTTTCAATGTCATCAGAATACCTACGGCTGAAAAGGGTCGTTATTGTTCTCTGTCTTTTTAATCAAAGAAAATGAAAATCAGAATAGATAAACTAAAAACTTAAATAATCAATGTAAGACAAAAACCTCAACATGTTAGTGTATGTGTACCCAAAGCTCAAACTACGGGTTCATCCTAAGATTTTCCAGTAAAACCAGCACAAAATAATATAATATGTGGGCAGTTATAACATTTTAAAAATCAGTTAACAGAAGCATCAATTTTATTCGTCATTCAACGGACTCTCTAATTAGAGTCAACCTACGCATCTTTGTCGGAAGCTTTATTTAAATCTGGTCACCTAAATTTAAACGTGGGTCGAGTGATTGATGTGTAACACATTATTCTTACAAACAAGTCGATTGTTGCAGTCAATCATTTATCTGGTTTCAAAAATACACCTTGCAATATATTAAAAACTGGCTGCTGCCCGCGACTTCGCCGGCGTAACTTTGTAAATTATATACTAAGACCATACTAAGACCTTCCTCGAGAACCACTCTATCCCATTGGTGAAAACAGCATGAAAATCAGTGCAGTAGTTTTGGAGTTTATCGCGAACAGACAGACAGATAGATGCGGCGGAGGACTTTTTTTTTTTTTTTTATAATATAAGGATGGAAGGATTTTTCGAAAACGTTAGATAAATGTATTTTTTTATAATAATAAGTCAACGTTAGTCATTCTTTAGTTGCACCACCACCGTATTTATTTATTTTAATGAAATTTAACAGTTGGTGGTAGGTGGCTACCATCATTTATTAACCCAGGAGGAATGCAAGTGTGTTGTCTCCATAGCCATAGGAGAATGGGCTCTGACAACCTTTTTTGACACCACACTAGAGTGTGATTATTTCACGTTATACTTCTTTAATGGACGGTTACTGCAGCTAGAGATGTTACCCAGTTCATGACTGCAAACGCAACGTGTGGTGCCACTACTAATTCGGAATACCTTCGTTTGTGAAACACACACTCTTATAGGAAAAATTTCGTCACCTTAAAGTCGACATTTGCTATGTACCATGGGATGTGTCAGTCATGCCAAAACTTCATTTCAAACCTCTGTCAGTTGTCTATGTAGTGCTTTAGTTTCAAAAGTTATTAGTTTTCGTATAGGGACTTTAAAAGAACTTGAACAAAAAACCTTTTTAATTCAATTTATCACCATTGTCTTAACTGTGTAAATTTAAATCGTAATTCTTAAAGAGCACAGAAACTTAAAAAAACGTTTAATGAGTCCCGGTGTCAAAAACCTTCTCGTAATGTCGGGTGTAACACCTCCTTGGGGATAATAAGCGACAAAAGCTGTCTCGACGAGTCGACAAGTGACAAGACGTCGTCGTCTCAAGCAGATAAAAAATGCACGTACTTCAGGAAGCTGGCAACACACGATAGAGCACTGCATCCGTCTAACACCTGGCTAGGGAAGAACAATACTCATTGTATTGTCCAAAACTGCTGAAGCACAACGCAATCTGCATATCCGGCATACGTTTCGAGACCCGGCCATAAGAAATTATACTTTAAAATCTCAATGTATGGCCGACGAGAAAAGTGCTTTATCAGTTTCGGTAACAAATTCCATTCATTTAAAAATTCGTTACGGCTTAGACATAGGTATTGATTACTGATTGACATAATTGTCACTTTGAATTTTCAAAGGAAATCATTCTACAAAATACAAAGAATGTTCAATCTTAGGGTGATAAAAGCACTTTATTTGTCGAGTTTACATCTGTCTGTATAGCAAACTCCCCATTAAGCAATTTTGAGTAAGTCGTTCCAATATTTCAATATTTCATTCATATTCAATCAATACTAATAATAAATCTGTAAGTGTAGGTATGTATCTATGTTTGTTCCTCCATAACTCTTAAACGAATTAACTGATTTTCATGAAACTTTGTAGATAAACATTTAGACGTACAGGACACAGGATAGGCTACTTTTTTCTTTTTCAAAGCGGACGAAGTCGCGGGCAACAGCTAGTAAATAATAAGAGGCGGCAAACAGATTGACTTTCCACTTGACTATATTTACAACTCTCTTGATAACTCCTCCATACATTAAAATGCTTACGAAAATATATTTTTTATGTAATGGTTATCAGACAGACTGGCGATCCACCTGATGGTAGGTGGCCACCGTCGCCTATAATAACACAAGCAACACCAAAGGTGCTACAAAAGGTGCATAAAGGTATTAGAAAGAGAACGGGGAAATGAGCTGTGGCATTCCCTTACGAAAAACTAACAGCACGAATGCTTTCATGAGAACTTCTAAAACTTTTATAATCAATAGAATTGTTGAAAAATTTTAAAAAGGAAATTGTCAGAAAACATAATCTGTTCCCTACGAGCAAAGGGTTTTAACAGTAGAAAACTATAGGTTTCACAAAACTGCACTATATTTAATTTAATCGTACATGCCACCGTGTACATGTCCATTAAAGTCGTAAGTAAGGAGCTTTTGATCCAGTCTTGTAGAACGACATCGGCTCCACTTGCACAAATTAAGATTTATATCGTTGCATAATGTGAGAGCGCTAATAAAATACCTGTAACGTTTTAGCGGAAATATCGAGCGCTATCTGTAAATCTATAGATACAACACTAGCGATTATCGATTAGGTGCTTTCTCCGCTTATATCGGTTATCAAATTATCGAACTTTTCAATCAGCCTGCCTGCAATTCATCATCACGCCGCGTCTAGGTAATATTTAAAAAATATATATGTATATTTATTATTTATTTTCTTACCACCGAAACCACCGAAACTTCGTATGCACAGATTTTTATCTATTATACAAACGGAGCATAAACATTCGCGGAATAAAATATCACTAAAAAGTCCATCCAAATCAGAAAAAAATAACTTCTTCCGAAAACTTATACCTACCGATATAAACTTAAATCCATACCTACTTAATATTATAAATGCGAAAGTAACTCTGTCTGTCTGTCTGTCTCGCTTTCACGCAAAAACTACTGAACCTATCACCATGAAATTTTGCATAGACGTTGTCTGGGGCACCAGAAAGGACATAGGGTGCCTTTCATCTAGAAAAAAAAGGACTAAGTATTCCCGAGGGATCATATAAAAACATAAATAATTGGGCGCTACTGTCGAATGGCGGCGCCATCGTCGTCACAGCGATATAAGATGACATGAAGATGACATTACACAAAATGTTCCTAGCTGTAAAACATTATTGATGTATTTTGTCTATAATTGTCACTTGGTTATCAAATATTTATAGGTGCGTTCAGAATTTTGTTGTAGTATGAGGTCCGATCTCTAAGACCGATTTTTAAGAATTTTTTCGGTAGGTAAGTGATAGTTGCAAAATAACTTTTGCCCGGGTCAAGCTAGCGTATATTTTATTTTTCAACGCGAACGAAGTCGCGGGCACCCACTAGTTGTATATATATATTTATGTGAGGATCACATTTTAATTTTTAACCTTTTCCTTTCCATTGCGACACGTATTACAAAAAGTACAACATAGATTCTGAGTCCGTAAACGTGTTTATGTTACTAATTAAGACATTATAAAATTAAAGTACCTACATCGTAGGAACCATACCTACACCGAGCAACCGCAACAGGCGTGACCGTGATTTCGACACGCTATGTCCCATCACTATTATAATGGAAAATTATTAGCATTGAACTCAATCAAAATGGAAGAGCTGTGATTTGACAATCGTGTATCAATGCATGTATATAAGCTCGTCTCCTGATAATCAATATAACGCGCTGTTATTATATGATAACACTGCACTTTTCAGTCGCCTCGCCTTTTTACTTTTCACACTTTTCCCTTATCACTTTTCAGTCCTCGCGAGGTCGGCTGAGTCAGAAGCAAGTTACGAACATTCAGAAACAGAAAGCCAGCTTGAGCTTTAAGAAAATTAATTCCCTCTTAAGCCAAGCTGTTTTGGAAGTAGTTAATGGATTACAGGAATAAACAAATTCACTTCTTTTAATTGACTTTGTATTAAATCGCTTCCCTGATACAACATTGATTAATACGGTGTGTTTATGGTGTCATAAGCCATTCGCCTTGACGTCTAGGTTAAAATTAAAATAATAGGGGCGCAGGGCAGCTGTAAACGACATTAGAACTTATCAATAGGCAGCTTTAGAACAAATTTTCTTTGACGTCGATGTTGACGAGGAGACTTTTACTTGAACACTTTGAAGTACGCTCAAGCGAGACATATCTAGCTACATAATAGGCTTTGTATGAATACACAAAGTAATGGTACGATGCAATAACTGTGTGCGTTATGGCGTGAAACCCATAGGTGCACACTGTTAACCTAATTGATGCCTATATGGTGTTCATATTAGGAAGGCTTTTGTGGGACGTCACAGACTCGTTGGCTACGTGTGAGACCATTGAGGAAAATATTTTTCAACCATATTGAAAATGAATATGCCCATTAGAACGCTCACTGCTAGATATGGGGTTCAATCATAGTGTAACAACTTTGCTTATTTTAAATAATTAGTCTTTAGCCTTTTTTGTATGTAAAATGTTAAATAATAATAATAATATTTTTTTATTTATTTCGGATTACACAGATCCATAATGGTTAGTAACAATATTAACTTAAAACTATGTTAGTAAATACAATACACAATAGAATTATTATACATAGAAAGCCATCATCTTATTTAATAAACCCTATAACTAATTTGACCCAAAAAGATAAAGAAAAACTTCTTCAAAGATCTAAAATAAAATGTAAAAAATATGTTTTCGATTCCGTCCACAAATAGTCGTCTCTTCCGTGTATGTATACTATTTCGAGTTCTGTATAAATAAGGATTTGAGTAACGATATGGGAGCAGATGGTGTGGCGAACTAGCACCCAGTAAACAAAACACCATGACCGATTTAATGGCCGTGACGAAAGCATCCATTCTCAAATAATATTGAGCAGCGGAGACTGCTATACGTCCCTTTTAAAAATGTTTAAATTCATTTCGAAGAAATGTACCAAAAAACTCAAAAGAAGCGTGCACTTAATAGATTGCCAGTAATTATTTAATTTAACAACACAAACGACTTCCGAAGCAGAGTCTAAAGAAGAAGTAATTAACACAAGAATAAGGTCTTTAATGTAAATTTAAAATACTCTATAAAGCTTTGTTTTTTTTTTTTAACTAAAAACTACTAAGTAATAAATATAAAAGAAAATCAGTAACTCAATGCTGTCTTATCTTTTCTTAATTAATATCAAGGTATATCAATATTTGCATGTTTACCTATGTATTTGTTTTAATCAAACCTTAAAAAGTTTGGACGAAGTAGTATGAAATTAGTAGAAAAAAATTGGATCCGTGCGATGCTGGGGCCGGGTCGCTAGTTAAAAATAAAGGAAAAATTGATAATTGTTTTTATTTAATATTTTTTATTTAAAGAGCGATAAAGAAATTTGTTTGACAATAAGGTTTTTATAGACACAATACATGTGGATTTTGGATTTCCAGAAAAGTCTTCATCAACAAATCGCTTAATGCTTGTAATGTCTAGGAAAATTTATAAAAATATTTGAGCAACTAGATTATTAGATAACTTCCTGACCAGTAGATAATGACTCATCAGTGCTATAAATTTACAATCAAGACATCAAAATGTTTTGTGGAACTAATTGAATTTATAATGATATAAAAGTATTTAATGCAAAACAAAACATTTTTATCTCACTCGAAAGGATGAGCGTGTACGAAATTTTTTATAGCATTCTTAAGTCCTTAATTGGTACTGTTTCGTTTCAAAATGCAAATATAATAAAAATATATAAATTGACAATAAAAACTTTTATACCATTGTATTCGTTATAATTAACTTTCACAATACACAAATATTTGCAGAAAGTTCCATTAATACGATACGGAACCAGATGCACATATTAAAATAAAACCTCTCAACATTCCGATATTATGTTCCACTTTCGTTCTCGATATTAACAAAAGATTAACAAGTAGATACGAGTGTATGTGAACGCCAACAATAGCACGTATCAGAAAACGTTCAAATCCTATTTGTAAAACTACACAACATTGGATGGCATATATTGGTACATAATATATAGGTAGCACATTATAATGTATGTATATGTGGTTAGCATAGCAATACTACTTACTACTTGTAGTATGTGCTATTACTTATTCAGTGGCTATACTGCTGTTAAGTATTTTTTAGTCACTACTACGACCGCTAGCCACTACCAAGTCTTTGTCTATTTTTACTTCATTGGTTTTGGGTTTGGCTGGCTGCTGACGCGTACTGTCCCAGTATTCGGCAGGCTGACTATGTCCGCATAGTTTGTTAGTTGTCTTACTGTCCATAGACAAATTTCCAGATTTTATAAAACTCTTGCACCAACTGCATTTGGGTTTGGCTGGCTGCTGACGCGTACTGTCCCAGTATTCGGCAGGCTGACTATGTCCGCATAGTTTGTTAGTTGTCTTACTGTCCACAGACAAATTTTCAGATTTTATAAAACTCTTGCACCAACTGCATTTGGGTTTGGCTGGCTGCTGACGCGTACTGTCCCAGTATTCGGCAGGCTGACTATGTCCGCATAGTTTGTTAGTTGTCTTACTGTCCATAGACAAATTTCCAGATTTTATAAAACTCTTGCACCAACTGAATTTGGGTTTGGCTGGCTGCTGACGCGTACTGTCCCAGTATTCGGCAGGCTGACTATGTCCGCATAGTTTGTTAGTTGTCTCACTGTCCACAGACAAATTTTCAGATTTTATAAAACTCTTGCACCAACTGAATTTGGGTTTGGCTGGCTGCTGACGCGTACTGTCCCAGTATTCGGCAGGCTGACTGTGTCCGCATAGTTTGTTAGTTGTCTTACTGTCCACAGACAAATTTTCAGTTATTATAAAACAGTTGCAACGTAAGTGTTTTTTAACAAGTTCGGAACCATCCCCTAGCCAGATGTTCCAAAAACTGGCTGACTGACGGCAGGCTATTGATATTCAACCTATTTATGACCTAATATGTAAATATCAACCTCTCGGTCTATTAAGAGTATTTAAAAACCATTAAACATTTAATAATTTATTTACGTACTAACTGACGCACGCGACTTAGTCCGCGTTGAAAAAGAAAAAAGTAACCTATCCCGTGTCCCGTACGTTTAAATGTGTTTTTGTACCAAGTTTAATGAAAATCAATTAATTCGTTTAAGAGTTATATGGAGGAACATACATACATACATACATACACTTACAAGATTTATTACTAGTATTGATTGATGATGTCTATGTCTATGTCGTTCATTAAGAAAATATACTAGATACTTATATACTTTTTGTTAGAATTCATCACAAAGATATTCAATATTTATTTAAAAAAAAGGTTAAATTTAAATTATTTATTAAAAAGCTCCCGACTTCATAGGAATGCAATTTAGTCTGCAAATAAATTACATACATATAAACCTTCCTCGTTTATAGCTCTTTCAAGTAGTGAAAGAAAGGCATAATTATCAAGATCCGTTGGGTGGCTTAGAAAAAGTCAGTGGGCAAACAGACAGAATGTATAGAGATATCTTGTAGAAAAATATGTAAGAAAAGACACATGCAAAAGCTAGATGTAACATAATTTCATACTAAGAGTATAAAGAGAACACTATAAAATCTTTATATTAACATATAGAAGTATAGAATATATATAAGTTATAAGAAAGTATAGATGAATTATTATATGTATTAAGGTTTGAAGGCGGGACTTGTGGGGGAATCGGCGCATGTGTACAATTGCGCACTAAATTGCTAAGAAAAATGACATATTTTTTTTCTTATTTCGTAATTTTTCGCCTCACTAACTTAACATTACAAGCAGTGTTGATATTCCTTCCATAAAATCATCGTGCAATGTCGAAGAAGAACGTTTTTTTAGGCATTTATTCACCATGACATATTTACTAATACGATAAAACAATCTGTACGCAACAGTAACAGTAACTAATCTAAGAGACTCGAGACGCGCGAACGAAGTGCGGGAGGGGAAGAGCGACTGAGTCTACCAATAACGTGTCGGCACACCGACGCGTACCCGCCCCTCACTTTCCTCTGCCCTATCAAAGACCTAAAAATAGGATTCTGCCCACATTTGCCGAGAAGTCTTTATTCGCTGCACGAACTATACAGGTAGCGAAATTAAGTATACACGACATAAATTTATAATTACAGCATCATAAAAAGGGCCATAAACGGTTTCTGTTTTTATATAGGTACATCGACGACGCTTAAATTAGCACATTAATGGCCGTCGTAATGAACATTACGGTAGCAAACTATCCAATTAGTGTTTATATTTAGTGTGAAATCGTTTTTATTATATCATTTCAATTCTTTTTTTTTTAATTAATTACAATTTGAGTAGTTTCGCTTGCTTCGTAGCCTGTGCGACAATAAAACGGTAATGTTGTGTTTCGGCACTAAAGTAAGGGATCCCAAAACCTATTCGCCTGTTTTCATATTGTTCCTTTATTTTATATTATCCTATCAATGTTTTAATCCTATCCTACTAATATTATAAATGCGAATGTTTGTGAGAATTTGGATGTTTGTAAAAAGTATCCTATGTTCATCACGGATAATGTCGGCTTATAATGGTAAAAGATTTTTTCAAATCGGTCCAGTAGTTTCGGAGCCTATTCTATACAAACAGAAAACAAATATTTCCTCTTTATAATATTAGTATAGATGAATGAAATTTCGTGACACAAATTAATCCAATTATTCCAACGTACACTACACACACCATACATCACACAGTATGCTAATTAAACAAGTATCTACACGAGCAGACAGTCAAAGAGACGTGTTAAACGAAGTCAAAGCAATTTAATTGACAGACGACTTTGAACAAATTAAACTATTATGGCTCATTGCTCTATTTTTAATCCTTGACATAATATTAATAATATATAATTCTAGTAACGACATGTTACAAGATGTTAGTTAAGAAAATAAATTAACAGTTAGTAGGTACATAATTATCTATTTAAAGAAGTTGGAATAATTGAAAAAGTATACAATTTAATTTATTTTTTATTTTATTTTTTAATAAATTCTATTTTTAATAATATTTTATTATAATAAAAATTAAAAAAATAAATAAGAGGCTACCTTTACTTCTCAAATTTTTAAGTACCTGTTCCTTAATAATAAAAAAATCATAATTTTAAATACCTTTTTATTTTTTTTTTATAAAATACATAACTTTTATATTATGTTTATTTATCCTTCTATTAATGTTTTATTTAAAAAAATATATAAAAGTAAAATTTTATTAGGAAAGTATAGGAACAAATGTTTTTGTTAAATAAAGAATGGCCACATTTTATCTTGTCTTTATTAATTAAATAAAAAGAGTGATTACGTTGATAAATACATAATTTATTTTCACTGTATTTCGCATAACTAGACAGTCTCTATACTATACTCTATAGCAATCTGTCTCGTCTTGTATAGAGGTATCTTAACAAGGAAAACACTCCTTGTTACAAATTTATAGATTGAATATCTTGTTAGCGTGTAATATGTTTCTTCCTACATTCAATTGACAGGGAAAATGCGTGGCTCGATGTGTACTCAATACCATGTCGTGCTCTTTGTGAATATTTACTATTTCCTATATAATATTAGTGCTAATGTAACTATACGAACTAACTTTGAAACTACTCACAGTTATTAATTAAAACTCTGCAACCTCCATAGCGTTGCTTGTGAAAGAAAGATAACAGGGAAGGTTTGTATTTATAAAAATGCACCCCGGGCAAAGTCCGGAGCGAGTCACTAGTATAAAAAAAATGCAAACATTTTTGTTTACTTACTATTTTACTTTGATACCAATTATTTTATTTCTACTAGTTAGTCGTTTTGGTCATCAGGATATCTGCATTTTTTTGGGATTCCAACATTTTGACCTAATAGTTCACTGCCATATCTGTCGAACTAACGATCTCTTAATAAAATTAGCTATGTGCAGCAGCTAGAATCTGTTTTGTGAAAAATTTACACAATTATTATCAGAATTTTAAATAAACTATTAAATTTTCATGTTTAAAAGACACATAAGTTTACGTATAATAATAGGTTTCAAATAATATACCTTTTTTTAATAAGCGCTTAATAATAAATTCTTAAGAAGGAATAATTTTTAATAATGTGTACCTATGTAAAGATAATATATTTTATTATCTTTACATAGGTTAAAAGACACATAAGTTTACGTATAATAATAGGTTTCAAATAATATACCTTTTTTTAATAAGCGCTTAATAATAAATTCTTAAGAAGGAATAATTTTTAATAATGTGTACCTATGTAAAGATAATATATTTATCTTACATATCTTTACATAGTATAAATAAAATAAAGTAGCTAGCCGCCGTCTGTACGCATATATATCTTTTAAGATTTTAATAAAGAGCGTTAAACGAGGGAGGTTTCTATATGTAATCTGCAAAAAAAATTCACCTATATGCGAAGCTGCGAGCGGGTCGCTAGTGTGGTATAAAATGTAAAAGTTGGTCACCACACTCGTCGACTAAGGAAAAGTTCACACAAATTATTTTAATAGTGTAATATAAACACGGTTTCCTTCACTAGTTAAAAGGCAATTACATACAACTCTCCACAATATTCATAATACATACACAACTACCTCTGTCAATTTTTATTAAAGTAGCGACAACATCTCTTATCTTTATGACGATCGATAAACAGACTCGTTTTAATTCAAGGTTGTGCATTATTGGGCTCCTAATTTTGTATGTTAATTAAATTAAAAATTAACAAGCAAATAATAGACTAGGTAAAACTTAGTAGATAAACATTTAGACGTACAGTCGGCCGCATAAGTCGATTAACATATTCAAAAGTGCAAAACAACTGAACACTCAACGCGCCATAAGTCGTTATCACGTCTAGAGAACAAAATAAACTTCACGTACAAACGATCGTAAAAAGCTTCAGTAAGTAAGTAAATTGAGTGTTCAGTTGTTTTGCACCTTTGAATGTGTTAATCGACTTATGTGGCCGACTGTACCTACAGGAGTAAGGATACTTTTCAACGCGGATTATGATGTCGCGGGCGCCAGCTAGTAGTCAATAAATTAATTAATTTCATGCTATAAATAATAATAATTAATACTATTAATTACCATCTGATTCGTAATTTAAAAAAAAACTACGAATAATTGTTATCTACAAAGGCAATCAATTAAACGAATGTTTAAAGTGTAGAGCATATAAATATGTTACGAAAACCAGCCGTTTAAGCATCATAAAAAAAAATATTTATTAAGAGTAGTCGTACAAACGTAAATTAAGTTATTTTAGTTAATTTGCGGTCACTTAATAAGTTTCTGTATTGGAGCACTTTTACTTTCAACCGGTTGATGCTTCAGTAGGTCAAACGATGTGAAACTAATCATTATTATTTGATGGCTTTACTAACTTTAATACGTAATACTTATTATATTCCAGTTTATAATGAATTGCGTTATAATAATATATATATTTTTTAATTATGGTAAAATATAAAAAACATATTATATTTATTTTCATAGAAAAATATCTAATAGAAGAAAATTAGACTTGTACTCTAACATGGCGCTTTTATTATCATTTGTTCCCATACATGTATGTTTCTAATAGGCTGAGCTGCAAGTACAACCTACTTGTTATTATTCCTCGGTAAGTCGAGCTGTTTGGGGAACCTTATCATATTATCACCGATCAATAACATCGTCGAGCGATAAATTTCGGCTGTTTAGGAAGTATTAACGTTGGCTAAACCTCACCTATAATACATATTATATTACAAATTCAAACACCTATATAAAATACAGAACACCACTTGCGAGAATATCACAATATTGCGAAAAAATTATTCATGAGCTTTTCTTCCTTCACACTCCTTCATTTTCAAAGGTGTCCTGAATCCTGTAAGCTCATTTCACTATCAATCCGTTCGCTCCGTTTCTTTAACCTGGTAACATCACTTTCTAACGCTTTCCTCACAATGTCGAGTAGAGCTAAATATTCATTTGTGTCGTGTACGCAAATTATGGCAACACTAAGTGCAGTTTCGTGTTTCCCTAGATAACACGGATAGGTGCGAGACTTGAGAGTCTTGTTTTGGCACTTGTAGTCCCCATTTAGTTATGGTTCCTTTTACTTGACATGTAAATCTCCTCTTGAATTATGTAAGTGAATTTTTTTCAAAAATCATTTTTAAAGTAAAGAATGTTTTTCTCACACTGGATCAGTCTTTTTGGTTTATTTTAAATTTAAATTGTATTATGTACAACGAACCACGTCTGAGTGTAGCCCTTCCTTCGATTGAGAATTCTAGTGTATGGTTCACCACACTACACGGATTTCACGATGTTTATAACTAATTTAGAACCTGCGCCTGCAGTAGAGCATTTTTATAAAAGGTGCGTTATTTTTTTGTAGCATAGCAACCAACTGTAATATTTTATAAAATATTCCAAATAAGAAATAGATGAGAAGACTCGCAGTTTTTCATTGTACAGTCGGCCGTAAAAGTCGATTAACACATTCAAAAGTACAAACGACTGAACACTCAATGCGCCATAGGGCGTTGTCACGACTAGAGAACAATATGAACTTAACGTACAAACGATCATAAAAAGCTTCAGTAAGTTAGTAAGTAAGTTGAGTGTTCAGTTGTTTTGCACTTTTGAATGTGTTAATCGACTTATGCGGCCGACTGTACCTTACAATACTTTGTAACTAATTTGATAAGGGCTGTCCAACTAACTCTCCAATATTCCTTGTACCGTTATAATCGTTCCAAAAAGCTCCCGTTGCGGATGATAACTATATTTATTTCTCAACTTCACACTTATAGCATAATGGAAGTCTGTGTTTGATGCTAAGCTCTTTCAGTGTGGAAGGAAACGTTAGTACATAAATAGTATATCATATTCAAAGCCATCACAGTTTTGAATGTAGCATATAGACACATTTCGTGCAATAATTTGAGGATAAGTAAGAAAAGACAAATTCATGATCCAGCGCCGATACACGTTAATACGATACGTTTATTGTATCAGAGAATAAGTAATTCAGAAATTTCAATGACAATTTTTATGTGTAAAACGAATGTTACATTGTTAAAACCCATTTAAAACTCCAACGAAAAAAAATTATATAATAATTATGTTGTCCTCAATTAATTATGTAATCGGGAAATAATTTAAAAGGCAATAAAGAGAATGGAGCCAATAAGTAACTGTGCTTTCACGAAACCTTCCTTTTACTGTAAGGATATACCTGTTTTACCACTTTTTGTTATATTATATTTTTGTAACCATTAAGTTATATAAATTTCTGGGGACAATACCTAATACCTCGTAGGTATTTGTATCACATTACGTACGAGTATTTCGAGTATTTCTGTGCCAATATCATATATACTGTTAGTTAATTTTTCTCCTACTTCGCGACTTTGGATATCGATAGACAAACTTAATTATATATTATTTATTTTATATTCCGCATGAATACTTACATTTTAATTACGAAATTAACATTCAAAAAAGTTTAAACATGAAACATGGACGAATCTATAATATTTTAGAGCTGAAGAGTTTGTTTGTTTGGTTGAACGCGATAATCTCAGGAACTACTGTTTTGAATTGAAAAAATATTTTTGTGTTGCGTAGTCCATTTATTGAGAAAGATTTTAGGCTATATAACATTTTGAACCCGAACGAAGTCGCGGGCAACAGCTATGTAATTAGAAATATTAGGAAAAGCTCACCGATAAGTTTCTCTTTGGGAGAACTAAAACATAAATGGCTTGCTAGATCAAAAAGGCGGTTCCCATGTAATTAGTCAATTAGCAAACATTTTCATGTGCTGTCAGCGTTGAGCGCGTTTATTATTTAAATTGGGCTCATGATCTGCATCAGGAATGTCGCCCGCGGTGGGCGCCATTGCAAAATTGTCGAACAGGTAACAGTAACAGCCGTTATTAATATCGCCACAGGTTCGATAAAAGGATAATAGTATCGCCGCTTGAATTTTAACAGTAATTACGAAACCTGTGTCAATAACCACCTGTAAATGCTAATTTAGATCGATCGGTATCTGGCAGATACAGTACATTACAATAGGTACTATGGTGGTTTTCAACCGACTTCAAAAAAGAAGGAGGTTCTCAATTCAACTGTATTTTTTTTATATGTTTGTTACCTCATAACTTTCGACTGGGTGAAAATGTAACACATAAAATAAAATTGTAGTTAGTTTTCATATATTCATTGCTAACCTTACCGATTTTACGTTACTGGGACCAGTAGGAATATGAAATAAGAGTCGGGCGAATATGGAAATTTTTGTAGGTTTTATTAAAATTAATAAATTTGCCCGGACCAATGGGACCTAAATTGAAACGGATTATTTTGATGATTCTTTTTTTATGTGAAAGCTGATGCTTCCCGTGTGGTCCCATTTAAATTTGGTCCAGTTCTGACAATGGCATCCATGAGAAAGCGGTTTTTTTTTTGGTAAAAAGAGTTACTTTTAAAAAATATAATTTATTTGGCAATAAAAATGTAGGTTTTTCCTTTTTCCCTAACACATGGTTTTAAATAAATTAATCTTTACGAAATTAAAAATTTCGATTCGATTTTCTTTGAAATTTTTTTTTTACAAACTTTCTTGGGTTACGCCATGAAATACATCTCAACATGAATTATTACATTATAACTGACAGTTCACTTAAAAAACCTAACACAAACCTGTAATTAGATGAGTGATTATAGCTTAGATATCAAAAAAATCTGTCTTTGTATTTCTTTTTTGCTGTAAACGAGTATACTAGATTGCCTTGCGGTTACCTCCGCGTTCATTGGAATCCCGACGCTCACACCCACTTCTAGTCTTGCCTTACATCTCGTGTCACACATTTTTTGCTACGGTAAACTAGTTCTCTGTAATAACTCGGATCGCTTTGCTGCAAAACCATAGATAATATATAGGAAAATATGCAATAAATCGTTCGCGACATCGACCGACCCCGCGCACAATTTTTTCTTCCGTCATCATTAAACCCCAGAGGTAAGTAAAGTACACTTAGATGGATAAAATTCCCTTATTTTCTTATCATTACTACATCGCCTTAATACAAAGCCAAGTAGGCAGATTTGCCTACTAAATAACAAGAAATAAATATACAATGAATCGATCGTCTTGTTCATGAATACACAAGGAGAGCATAGAAGTGGATCAGAGCTAAGGTCGTTCGGTCCCTTCACCGAGATGTCACGCCCCAATGAACTGAACGTGGACAGTGGACACATCACACGGTGATTCTGTAATGTCGTGTCATGCCAAACAAACAATGCTTTCCTGTATTAAAAATCATCGTATGAATTTGATTTGATATAGGTGAATTATAATATTAAGGTTTGAAGGCGACACTTGTGGGGGAATCGGCGCATGTGTACAATTGTGCACAAAATTGCAACAAAGGAAAATGACATTTTTTTTTTCTTATTTCGTAATTTTTCACTACACTTAACATTACAGGCAGTGTTGATATTCCTTCAATAAAATCATCGTGCGATGTCGAAGGATAACGTTTTTTTAGGCATTTATTCACCATGACGTATTTACTAATACGATAAAACAATCTGTACGCAACAGTACCTAAGAGACTCGAGACGCGCGAACGAAGTGCAGGAGGGGAAGAGCGCCTGAGGCTACCAATAACGTGTCGGCACACCGACGCGTACCCGCCCCTCACTTTCCCCTGCCCCCTCAAAGACCTAAAATAGAGTTCTGCCCACATTTGCCGATAAGTCTTTATTCGCTACACGGACTATAGTAAACTTTAGTCTAGCGTTGATGCTCGTAGCACACTAAGGAACGTGTACAGTCGGCCGCATAAGTCGATTAACACATTCAAAAGTGCAAAACAACTGAACACTCAACACGCCATAAGTCGTTGTCACAACAATCGTAAAAATCTTAACTTATCGTAAAAAACTTATTGAAGCTTTTTACGATCGTAAAAAGCTTCAATAAGTAAGTTGAGTGCTCAGTTGTTTTGCACTTTTGAATGTGTTAATCGACTTATGCGGCCGACTGTACAATATGTTTCACAAACTTATAGTTCAACTAACTGGTACGCGCGACATCGTCCGTGTCATATCTATACTAATATTATAAGATTTGTTTGTTTGTTTGTATTGAATAGGCTCCGAAACTACTGGACCGATTTGAAAAATTATCTTATCATTAGAAGTCGACATTATCCGTGATGAACATAGGCTACTTTTTACCTTGGGAAAATGGTAAACTGGAGTTTCTGTCATGCTTATAAAGTCACAATACTTATTTTAACTTATTAACAACATCTTTAACTATTAAATGAGGGTCTCGTTGTCTTTGTACGACCTATTCGTGAGCACTTATGCTAAATTAAGACAAGCCCTCTTGCTTTAGTAACGAGAAAATTACTTGTAAATTTGCACTAACTATATGGTTCATTAAGCCTTTCATAAAATTTTATCGAAACACCACGCTTCACAGTTAATTTATACGACATTTACCTACAGGAATTTGCAGATGTTCCCCGCATTATTTATCTCAGACACAAATACAGCTTCAAAATATTTGGGTATAATAATTATATTGGTAAAAAGTTGTTGATTTTCCTATAAGATTTTAAAAACGAATTACTCAGAATACGAAAAGCTCTTTGCACAAGTTGAGTTGAAAGCGCAGTTTTAAGAAAATCTTAAAATATACATTCATGTTACAGAATAACCAACTACGATAATAAAATTTAATAGTTCAGAAGTAAACAAAGAGGGCATTGAATGTTAACTCCCGTGAATTAAATTTATTCCGAGACAACATAATTTTATTATTTATTGCGCATATAAAACATCTACAACAAATAAAACTTGGTTGCAATAACAAATTAATTGTATTTATTCTCGCAGATTGGATAAATTCTTTGAAGCAATATAATAATTAAGTCATGTCAATGGCTAGGGCCTAAACACAATGTTACCTTTTCAATATATTAATAAAGTATTCATTAGTAGATCTAAAAAAATATATTAGTACGAGTCTAGTATAAGTACTATATTTATGCCCTAACTAGCTGTTGCCCGCGACTTCGTCCGCGTTAAAAAAGATAAAAAGTCTATCACGTGACCCGTACTTCTAAATGTTTATCTACCAAGTTTCATGAAAATCAATTAATTCGTTTAAGAGTGATGGAGGAACATACATATACATATATACAGAAAAAAATTCTAAAAATCGTCAATTTAGTTTCAGTATCATGTCTAAGAGCCTATAATTATACACGATATTTCTGAAAAAAAAGTAAATTACTCCATGACCGACCTCTACAGATTTATTATTAGTATTGATGATTTTTATTTTGCAATATAAAACTAAAATTTGTGTAAACAAGCATTTCAATAAAACTTAATACCTAGTCATTAAATGAAACGTAGCTTGAAGTATCTGCATGTCTCGGACAAATATCAAAATAAATAGGGATTCATAAAAAGCCGGAGATAGTTAGCTCAAGTACTATGCTCTAGGATGCTATTAAAAATTATAGATCCGTACATCAAAGATGAAAAAGCAGTACATTAAAAAATTGGAAACCTACGTTCACCGAAGTTTCTTATCTACCGAACGTTCTGGTGCGATTTGTCAACCTGCGCCAGAACAAGGTGAAAGTGACGTGAAATATGCCTTACGTCTTCTTTAATTGAGGAATGCATTAACGCAACAAACGAACATTCGAAAACTCAATAACAAGGTTACGGTGACATAACTGATCGACTGATCGAGAGATAATTCTCAATTTGCAGATATAGATTGAGATCCCAGTCGCCCCAGACTTACGTCATTTTAGGAAAGCTGAAATTTTCAGCATCGGTAGTATAACATAAGCTTAAAAAGGAATGGATACTCGCTAAGCTGAAAGCGGGGCCGTTTTATGGGTTGCTTTCCTTGTTCGTTTTCCTTGCACAGCGAAACTTTTAAACGAGCCTGGGAAGATGTTTGGCCCGTCAAGTTTTGTCTGGCTCTTTGGAAAATATTTTAAAATATTGTACTTAATATAATATATATAAAATTCAGCATTCCTAAAATGACGTAAGTTAGCTACGTTTTTTTTTCTACCTTGATACCTGGCAACCCATAAAACGGCCACGCTTTCAGCTTAGCGAGTATCCATTCCTTTCTAAGTTTATGTTATACTACCGATCCTGAAAATTTCAGCTTTCCTAAAATGACGTAAGTCTGGGGCGTCTGGGATCTTGGTCCAATAATAGAATAGAACCCAGTTACGGTTGACTCTCATAGTAATCATTTCTTTCATTAAAACTTTAATCTCTACATATATGTTATTACGAATCCATCATGTCTATTTCTCCGCTAATTTCATTGTACTTATTTCGAAACCACACCACGGATTTTAAATCGGTGTTCACTTAATTATGTATGGTTAAAAGGTTAGTGGTGTAATATAAAAAAAAATTGCATCCCGGATGAAGCCGGGAGCGGGTCGCTAGTATGCATATATTTATTCAATTGAATTATTAATACTCTCGCTGTAATTTCGAGTTCGAGAAATATGGAATTTGTTACATGATGTACCCCTGTCACAATGGTATACAATATGTGGTGTGGTATACAATATATCACAATGGTGGCAAAGCAAATGACTAATATTTCTACTCTATTGTGCACTTAATTAAAAAAAAACAATAGCTAAACGAAGAGCTCTCAGTGTCTACTGAACAAATAGCCGAGAATTTGTATAGATAGACTTAAGACAAATCACTGTTTTATGTTCGTGCGGCGAGACTGTTGCAATAAAGTTTATTAACAGATTTAATGCTCGAAGACTTGTCCGCTGATCGTAGGTGGTCTGAGAACAATTTCTAGATCGCAACTATTTCGTGTTTCGATTGAAATTAATCGTGGAGGCGTCCGCCGTTTCAACATTTTGACAGTTGTGATTTATATAATGTGAAATAATACGGACAAAAGCTCGATTCCCGACCGCCTCGCGTTTCATAACTGGACCATAGTTTCCAAGGTAATCAGTATAGAATTTTACATAGCTTCCTTACTTATTGCTTTTGTTTGTGGTAAAAGGTGATTTAAAAAACTATATAACTTTGTGACCCTTTTTTAAGATGGATGGATGTACTCTTCCAAGCAAAAATGGCGGTCTGGGAGGAAATTTTACACACAGATAGTTTATTACCTGGACATAGTTTATTTATATAAACATATAGAATACTTTTTATCTTTGAAAATGTTAGGTTCTCGAGGGATCGTCTAAAAATATTTAAAAATTCGGCATTTCAGCTGTTTTTGCGTGAAAGAGTAACAAATAATACGATTGTAAACCTCAGCTTGTGGGTTCAATTGAAGATAGTTGAAACGAGCTATATTGACTATGAAGCTTCTTACTTACCTTGGTTGGAGGACACGCAAATCAAATTCTCGAAAAAGTTAGAACAAGTTATATTGACAGACTGTCAACGTATATTAGGTATAAGTTAATGCATTCGCAATACACATTATGTTAGCGTGGCGATGTATGATAATGATTTTGATTTATTTCATCACGTCCGCACTTGACATCAGCAACAACGGCCAGGAGGTGGAGCGTGTCAAAGCAATGACACCACGTTGGTACTCGTACCTAGACGTTCTTCGTTGACTCAAGTGAATAGAGAATGTATTTCAACTAACATCTACTACCTACTAATCCTTTATTCTCATGTGTTATAATATATTTTTCATTTTTCAACGCGGACGAAGTCGCGGAAACTGGCTAGTCTATACTAATATTATAAAGAAAGAAGATTGGTATTTTTGTGTGTAATGAATAAACTCAAATACTACTAGACCGATTTTAAAAATTCTTTGACCTAATTGAGAATCAGGCGAATTGGGAATCAGTCGTTTTGGGATTTAGTCGATTTAAACTTCAGTCTGTTTGGGATTCAGGCGTATTGACATTTCTGGCAATTTGGTAATTGGTTGTATTGGACCGGACACGTAAAAATCTATAATATCCGATATATATCATATTTGCTTTTTTGTTATCTACGAGTTATTTTTAACTATTTATCAAAGAGATTATCATCGTCTTATTTACCCTCCTCACAGATTTCTATATCATAAAGGAAACTGATAGACAAGAGTGATTCACGAATGTAATTAAATTTACGAGTTTTATTTTAAGTTCTGATGCTTACATCCCATCCATCCATCCCTGAAGTATATACTGTTGAGCAACACCATCCAAGTTACTATGAAATCCAAAACTCAACCATATAATATTTCACGACTTGCAAGTGAGAATTATAAATTGTGAATTATTACTACTACCACGAATACATTACGAATTTATGTAGAAATTTATTACTATGTCAAAAATACCGGCATAATTTTGACAGTCTATACCAAGGCATAATCTATACCTTCCGCTAAAGCTTTTGTAATATTCACATGCCAAACATTCTTCGTGTGGGTGTTGCAACGACCTTGGTACAATTGACGAATCAATAGCACCCAAACAATAGTCAATCGGCCATTGTTTCTGCTCAAACCGACTCGATTTTGCACTTAGAATCAGTGGTCAGGTGTCGAAAACATCCAAAATTGCAATCCAGGTTGAGTTGAGTAAGAATTCGGTGACTTATTGAGATTCGAATCGCAAGGTCGCATGTATGAATACAATAGACAAATGATATGACCTACATTTACTGCATTAATGCCTGTATTTACAAACAAGATAACATATGATACGGTATAAACACTGCATTGTTATGGCGCTAATAAATGTCATTGCAGAATAATTTCTTCAACCTAACGAAGTCACAATATTATAATCATGCATAACTTAATACAATAACTGGAACCTCTAAAGAAAACGGAAACAGAGTTGTAAAAGACAGACAAATGACGGAAGAGAACGGTAATGAACAGACGGTAATGCAGTTTTTAATCAAAAAAATTACATTCATGCAAACATTGATTTTCCGATGATTTTGTGATCTATGAGAGACCTCAATAACGCGATTCTCGATTAGTTACCTCAATCGAGTTTCACAAAGGGGGATGGGCTTTAAAATGACTATGGACTTGGAGAAGACAAAAGTTATGTCAAATATCCATGTTGTACACGCCGCAATAACAGTTGGAAAATTAACACTCGAAGTTCTTGATTAGTACGTCTACTTGGAACAAATAGTCCAATCAGATACTTTAGGTAGATCAAACTTCGAAAGAAATGCTTTCGGATCATCTGCTGTCGTCGCTCTTTAAACAGATCACTGATACGAAAAAAAATATGAGAGGTATAAGCAGTCAAGCTAAGAATCTCTAGCACATACTTACTCCAGTCCAATGTCCTTCTAAGGCTTAAGGTATAAATCACGATAATAACAATAAAGTGGCATGTAGTTTGAACACTGTTAACTTTCTATTATTTTCTATAGTTACTTCTTTGCTCGAGGCGATCACGTGGGCACCTTTTAATATCGAACTACAGCATGTAATATCATATTTAACACCTTCTGCATTGTTACCTGTAGAGCTTTCATTTTCTTGTAAAAGATAAGCACAAATAAGTTGCGCTAAGCTGTGTCTTTGTCTGAAGGCCTCGAGGGATTTATATTAGAAATGTTTTAATGCAAAATTAAATGGTATTCAAACAATATCTTTCGATTAAAGTATACCTACTTTACGAGTAATCTATTGTTGTCCATGAATAGTCAACTTTTAAATATTACGTAACAATTTTAAACAGTTTCAAAAACTGATCCGTATTATTTATTTAAATCTAGTTGCACCCCGTGGCTTCGCCTGCCGTAAATTTGGATTCCTGTTGTGTGTACGTGTATAATAATAACCTGTTTCTGATAAATTTCACACCCGTGTTGTGTTCCATAAAAACTTCTATGACCATCGGTTCGAAACATAAGTTATCTTATTAAGTTTAAGTTTTTCCCTAATTTTTCTTTCCCTCAAATAAGAACCTCTTCGGATTAAAAATTTTCGACCTACCAAGTAAAAGTAATTAGATTTAAAATTATTGTAATCATATTGCCACTAAAGTATAAGCACCCAACGTTAGCTTTTCAAGCCTAAGAATAGATAGTAAAATGTATTGGAACACGATAGGTAGTTTAGCTATATTTTTTACCTATAAAATAAATGGTAGAATCGATGAATCTTTGGAGAAAGGGGACCGACCGCCTTTGTACACAGAATAACAATTCAATTTATATCCTCATGCAACACTTCAATGAAAGGACGCTAGTGATGCTCCAACGTACGTATTGAATCTATTGACTTCTCAATTTATTTTTTTATCTATTTAGGAACTTAACTTAATTATCATCCCTTGGCCAATCATCGATTTCTATTAATTGAAGAGTTAGAAGGATTATTATATTGGAATTAATGATCGCTTATAAAGAGTTACAATTAAATCAATTTAAGGTGGCATATGTCTGTCGATGTCCGCTTCTGTATGTTTCTCTGGGAACTTGTTCTATACAACCCAAAAGATTTTGTTACGGTTTTCACTAATGGAAAGTGCAATAAACGAGGATGGTTTGAAGGTGTAATTTAAAAAAAAATGCATCAGTGCAAAGGGGGGGTCGGTCGCGAGTAATGTATGCGAGTAAATTATAGTATATATTTTTAAAACACAAAATGTAAAAGTCTGTTATGCCTCCAAATAAAATGGGTTCAAAGAAATAAAAAAACAAAGTGAAAAAGATTTCACGTCCCTATTAATGAAGCACACACAATCGCGCGACGAATGCACAAAATACGTATAGGAGTCTGAAGGCCGCTCGTACGTGACCGAAAAATGAGGGTCACACAGCAGAGACGATACGGATATAAACATGGTCTACTACACTACTAACTAATAGTTCATAAAAGTATCTAACTATAGAAAGCTTAAAATAAAAATTTAATCAGGCTATTCCCAATTTATACATAAAACTAGCGACCCGCTCCCGGCTTCGCCCAGCTTATTCATGTCAGCAAGAAGTTGTTTTCTGCTAATTTAAGACCATCCATATTGAGCTAGGTGGGAACGCCTAGTAATAAGGGAGATAAAGAGGACTTTTTTGTAGTAAAATTGCAGTATTTGAAAATATCTTTCCATACAAAGACACATCATTCCATTATTCTACATAATTCCATACAAAGATTACAAAGCATTGGATTGGACTTAGTGACCATCAAAGCAGATTTCGAACACTATTAAAAATCAAGACCAACCAAGATGAACCGAAACGGCAATTGTGCAATCTACCAAACATCGGTTTATTATTTAGACATTGACGAGAACTGACATATTTCTTGCAAACGTCACGCATGTTTACACAAAATAAGCACTCTCTTGTTAAATCTCATCTAACTTTCCTTTTCGACAACAATGCAGCGGATACAGTCCGAAGCGGCGATATTTTAATAGCTATACACACTTAATTAGGTTCACTTGTATGATCAATGTTACGACTTGTACAAAGTTTTACATAAGAAAATAATACGTACCTACAATGTTATCCAACGTCCACAATCCACAATTGCATTGTTCCTATCAATAGCCAGAAAACGAACCCGCTACACAAAACAATAAAATTCATAGCCAGCCAGTTACAATAAGGGTTTGGGCCTCGGTTCTTTTCATTTCATGTTTTTTATTTAACTCACATGTCGCTGCTTAAAAACTTAAAGGGACATAAAACAAAAAATCCAAAAAAGTTTTTATTGCAAAAATACAATCACAGTCCTTCATATTTTATGTTACAAAAAGACTCATGGTTGTTTTTAAATTCCATATTTAGTATATTTTGATCATTTTTTATATATATTCAAAAGTAACTTACATATATATGCTTATATCTCCTCTAATATTCAGTTTATTACCAAAAGTACTTAAAACATTTAATGCTACTTAAAAATACGCTTCTATATATAACGATGTACAATATGCATATATTTGATACATATCTAATAAGAAAAGAAATAGACAAAAATAATTAGATTTTTTTTTTTCGATTAGCTCTCCTGTAAAAAGTGTAATTTTGATTTGTGACCCTTTAGTTTTTAAGCAGCGATGTGTGTAACTGGCAATCAATTGTCGATGGGCCTAGAAAACTTGTCCGTCAATAGAATGCGCCATATTCAAATAAAAAAATATATCTCCATATAGATTTAGCTGATTTTAGTGTAATCTAGCTTCAAAAAAATATAAAATATAGTTAAATAAATTCATCTTTGTCGGTTGACAACAAGATATTATTTTATAGACAAGTCATCATTACCAATATTGTTCAAATCAAATGTGGTACTTATGCAGGAGTGCCAAACAAAGAAACATTCTAATGATCTAACGATTTCAAAATAAAGTAGGCACTAAAGGACATGGTAAATGCAAAGTACCAACTACGTACGAAATAGCGATGTTCAAGTGGATTTCGTAAATCTATAGGTAAAGAGATAAAAATTGTATTCTTCTTTGTAATGAATAAACTCATAAACTATCTTGACCGCTATTTTTTCACAAGGTTAAATTTTATAAAGTTACTTAAAAATTATCATATATTATTTAAGTATAGCTTCGATACAAAGTTACTTGTGAAAATCCGTTCATGAATTAGGTACAAAGCGGTCGAGTAGTGTTAACATGAATGTAAATTTCATGTAAAACTAAAATTTGGTATTGGTAGATGTATATTACCTACCAAATTCTAGTTCATCATTCATCAATTCACAAATTAGTTGTTAGTGAGAGTTGTTTGTCGGACGTCCGTCTTTAATTTGTGGAGCACATTAATTTTGTTCCAATTACTCAGAATCGCATTCAACAATTTAGGGCTAATATAATTAATAAATTACCTAGGTTGCCATATTTTGATAGTCTTAACGAAATGTATGGTTCTTTATTTAAATTAATTAGTGATGAATTCGGTAAGGTCTTTACGATAAGGTCGCGTTTAGTTGGTAACTTTATGTTATTTAATGAATGGGCAACTCATGGCATCTACACAAGTAGAAATAAGCTTTATGAGTTGTATGGCCAGAAACAGTACAATCATAACTTGGACTTTAGAGAATATGTTAAGAAATATTCAAAATTGTTTAAAAAAGTCTGTTTTATGGCCAAATCCATTCATGTAAAGAACAGAATTAAGAATGCCGCAAATAAAATTCAAACTACATGGCGCATCATTAACGAAGAAACTGGAAGGGGGCGGGCTCGGGATGGCGGCTTTAGTTTGAAGATAGATGGTCGGGACCTTGAGTCGGATGTGGATGTGGCGGCGGAGTTTGAGAGTTTCTTTTCCAGTGTTCCGGTTAACCTCACTCGGTCACTGGACTCGTCGTCGGTTGCTGCTGAAAGTCTGCTCAAGAAGAGTGTAAAGGAGTGTGATGCGCCATTTGAATTTGCATTTGTTGGCCCAGATGATATTCTGAGTTTCTTTAAGACTATTGAAATAAAAAAAACTGCAGATCTCTGGGGCATGTCGGTGAAAACAGTTGCCTCTGTAATAAATATAATTGCACCTCATTTGGCAACAGTGTTCAATTGCTGTGTTACATGTGGTGAATTTCCTAATCTAATGAAAATTAGTAGGGTTGTGCCTTTATTTAAGTCGGATGATAAAACTAATCCCGCGAATTATAGACCAATTTCAGTACTTCCGACCCTTAGTAAAATATTTGAAAAAATTATTTTGAGTCAACTACTTAAACACTTTAATAATCATAATTTACTTTTTAATAAGCAGTTTGGTTTCACGAAAGGGCGCTCTACTACGGACGCTGGTGTGGAACTATTGAAAAATATTTTTGAGGCATGGGAGAACTCGCAGGACGCTCTGGGTGTTTTTTGCGATTTGTCTAAAGCCTTTGACTGCGTCCAGCATGACACTCTAATAAGGAAATTATGCCACTATGGAATTAGGAACAAGGCTCTCGATCTTTTAACTTCTTATCTCAGCCATAGAATTCAGAGGGTCGATGTTAATGGTAAGAAATCTCCGGGTTCTCTAGTTAAAATGGGCGTCCCTCAAGGCTCGATTCTCGGTCCGTTTTTGTTCCTGGTTTATATTAATGATTTACCTCATTCTTTGAGTAATCATAATATTGTATTGTTTGCTGATGACACATCATTAATATTTAAGATTAAAAGACAACTTGGATGCTATAATGAGGTAAATTATGCACTTTCTAACATAGTACATTGGTTTAGTGTAAATAATCTTCTTTTAAATGCCACCAAAACTAAACTTGTTAAATTCAGTACCCCTAATGTTAAAAATATTGGAACGAATGTGATTTTGGGTAGTGAAAAATTGGAACCCGTGGAATCGACCGTATTTTTAGGTATTACCATAGATTCTAAATTACAATGGGGTCCACATATTGAGAAACTAAGTAAAAGGCTTAGCTCTGCGGCTTATGCAGTTAAGCAGATTAGACGCCTAACAGACGTAGATACAGCTAGGATTGTCTATTTTAGTTATTTCCACAGTATAATGTGTTATGGGATTCTTCTTTGGGGTAGCGCTGCGGACATAAATACTATTTTTATTTTACAAAAAAGGGCCATTAGAGCCATCTATCAACTAGATCCGCAGTCTTCCCTCAGAGAAAAGTTCAAAGAAATAAAGATTTTGACTGTTGCATGTCAATATATTTATGAAAATTTAATTTATGTGCACAAAAATATTAGTCAATTTAATAAAAAATGTGATGTACACAATATCAATACTAGGTCCAAAAGTGATTTAAATCTTCATAAAACACGACTACATAAGATAAGTAATTCTTTTATGGGTCAAAGTGTCCGGTTTTATAATAAACTGCCTCAAATAATCAGAGCCTTATCTATAAATAAATTTAAATGTGTCATTAAAACTAAACTCCTCTCGAAAGGCTATTATAAAATCACTGATTATTTGAGCGACAAAGAAGCCTGGATTTAAGCTATTCGGAGTTCGTACTATGTTTTGTATTGTAAAACTATAATTTGTATATATATACTTTAAGTTTGTTAATATTAAGTAATGTGTATTGTACTATTTTACATTTTAATGATGACAAAAAGAATAGTATCCTGAGTTTCTTTCGGGGTTTCTTCTCAGGATCGTCATCTTGGTTTTTTTTTCCGAAACCCTGGTAAATTTAAATTTATAATGACGATCAAAAGAGTTTCTTGTAGAAACCTAATTGATAAATAAATATTTTGATTTGATTTTGATTTGATTTGATTAAAACGCTTCCTGCTGCTATAAAAACATTCTAAACACCGATTCGTGAATGCGTGAATCATTTAAATGCGCAGGCGCTACGCAAACCGTGGCGTCGAGGTTTGCTTGCGCGCAGGCTGTCGAATCAACGTAACGCCAATTAGATACCTTTTCATAATATCATGTGGGTATTTAATTTTGTATTTATTTTAAAACACATAAATTACTATAACTATTCACCTATTTAGAATTAGTATTAGTGTATCCTAAGCTAACTAATAAATTATAAATGCGGCAGTAACTATCAAACCGATCATCAAAATATATTGTAAATACATTGTCATCACAAAAATACTGCTCCCGCGGGATCATCAAGAACAATAATTCAACACCTTAACAAAAATTCAAATATATGAGCAATAAAGATTGAATAATAACGCATTAGAAAAATTTACACAAACGATGTCGCGGGCAAATGCTAGTCAAACGACAATGGTCGTTCTGCCAAAAGTATTGGACTGTGGAAGCTGGTATAATTTGTCAGCTAGGAAGTTTTGATGTAAAAATTAAAAATTTGTTTTTTATGTTTATCCATGCATTTTTTCCAGATTTTCCTCCTCAGATTTAAATTAAAATATTTGAATTTAGTAAATTCGTACTTATTTAGTACTTAGTTACAATTATTTACGTATACATTTTATGTATTATTTATTGCTTGTTTAACTAATACATTAACGTTAACGTTTAACGTATACATTTTATGTATTATTTATTGCTTGTTTAATTATTTAACTATGTATTTGTATTTACTATTTTGTAAAAGGTTGTCAGGATCAGATCCTTTCTTTCTTAAACCAAGACCCAGTAGACGATATCTATATTTATTTAATACGAACGTTTCCCTGTCTGTGTTTTTTTTTAAATTAAAAACTGTAAATTATTATTATTTTAAATTAAATTAAATTACTTTTAAAATTAATGTTAAATTTATTTTAACAGTAAAGTTTCATCAAAATCAGGTCACTAGATTTTGCATGAAAGGGTAACAAATATCCATAAATACATCGTCAAATTTATATATTATGTACTTAATATTGGCAAGAATCATTATAAAAACTTTGGTACGAAACCGACGTACGAAACGAATAGTATTGTAAGCCCCGCGGCGCACCATTTTAAGACTAAAACGCAGTAACAACCATATTGAATTTTGTTCATATTAACACCTTATTCACACAGCAATTAGCCTTTGAATTTACACCACACTCAAAACGAAGTAATGAAATATTGGTTCGAGTCTTTGGACTTTAATGCTCATAGAATAAATTACAAATTGGAAAGCATTTCAAATCTGGCACGTGTTTTCTATGGGGTGCAGCTTCCTGCAAGATCCTTTAGACATGTCACGTAGAAACTTATAAATGCATTCTCGCGTATTTATTCTCTCATCCAAAATATCTACAGTGTTTTGACTCATAGGCTAAGCATTTTCGTTGACTTAAACAGTGTGTGCTTTGTGATAAATATAAAAGTAGGTATGATAATTTTGAAGAATTCAGTCAAGCGACACGAAATGCAAATAGTTATGTCAGCTTCTTTTTACAAAAGCAATAAAGTTGCTATCGACATAACGTTAGTATTTCGTGCTGATAACGCAATAACATGACTATATAGTTATAGGTATGGTCAAGAATTTATTTAATAATTTAAAAGAAATTTTTATTTTACCACCTCGTCAATTTGTAAATGCGAAAATGCAATTTATAAATACTTAGGTATTATAAATGCGAAAGTAACATACTCTGTCTGTTACCATGTCATGCCTTAAGCTCAACCAATCATCGTGAAATTTTGCATATAAGTTTTCGGTGGTACAGGAAAGGACATAGGGTACCTTTTTTTCATTCCCATTCCATTCCCATTCCATTCCCATTCCAGAAAAAAGGACCATTCCCGAGGGAATATCTAAAGTAAAATGAAAAACTAACATCTGACCCAAAGTTTCTTATACTACATAGCAACAAGAGGTCAAACCAGCGTTAAGTATGCTTATATGTATTTTTTTTTTCATAAATCGCGACCATCAGCTGCTAAATGCAATATATAGATTCACGTCTGTTTAAGAAGTGAGAAAAATGTATTAACATTAAGCAGTTAATACATTTTTAAATTTGTAGGACACCAATTTAGGAACTTAAGTAGTGAACTAGTGATCACACTACACTACATTTTTTTTCTAAATCGAAGACATAGAATTGAAAAAAGATACTTACAGTATAATAGAATCTAAAATCTAAATTGAATCCAATATGTTCTAACTGCGATCACACCTTCCGATTTCCTAAATTGGTTTACTACAAGTTGAATAATTGTGTAATAGTTATCCGATTTATGAATGTCAGGAATAGGTGAGAGACATTGGCCGAAACTTGTCGGGCGAACCGAGCCCATATTATGGTAGAGGAGCCCACGATGCTAAATGTGTAGTCACTCGAGCGCCGTGGAGACCTATGGGACTTTGAAGATTGGATGGTAAGAAGAAAAAAATGTTATATGAAGTTTTTCATTTCAGCGATGGGGTGGGCGTCTACAGGCGTTTAAAATTTGGTAGGCGCTGTATTTGAAAAAAAATCCTCCATATAATCGTAAAATTAAGAATCAGCACGATCAGAAATTCAGGTCGAACCGTCTGTATGAAAATTGGACGCGCTCGAGTGTTTTTGACATTTTCAAAAAGCTGCCATGAGCTTGCGTTACATCCGAATCGTCTTAATTTTAAATGGGAGCTTAGTTTAGGTTCACTTAACAGTCCCTCTGGAAATCTGACGCTCTCGAGATGTATTTAAAATATTACCCCAACCCCCACCGACCCTACCAACCAAACCGGCAGATTAATACAATATCAGTTATCGGAGACACGGTGGCGTGGGGAATATACATTGGAGATATCTGACGCGCTCGAGTAAATCCAAAAATTTCCTCTTGGGCTCCTCTACCATAGTAAATTCGATCTAAGCAGCTGCACCGAGTATATGCATCAGACAGACTGTGCAAGTATCGATCCGCGACAGCTGCCGTCTGTAACTACTCCCAGTGTTATATTACCTACATCGGTATTATTATAATAACTCTTTTGTAATAATACTAAGCAGTGCATGACTTAACTCACAATTAGCATACTTTTACGCTTACGATGGAATTCAGAAGCATTGTTTCAATTGTTTTACTTCGATTATATTTTAACACTGGCACGAAACTCGTATAGAAAGCAATATTTAAATCACAATCCAGTAATAGAAATTAATTAATATGAATTTAAACTGTTATATTTAGTTACATCATTTTACACGTCATTCCTCTATACTAATATTATAAAGAGGAAAGATTTGATCGTTTGTTTGTTTGTTTGTATAGAATAGGCTCCGAAACTACAGGACCGATTTGAAAAATTCTTTTACCATTAGAAGCCGACATTATCCGTGATGAACATAGGCTACTTTTTACCTCGGGAAAATGCTTCATTCCTACGGGAAATCTAAAATAGAAGTAAATACTAGCGGCTTGGCCCGGGAGATAGCGCCATCTATCCAAAATACGGTAGATGGCGTTTTATACTTTTCTACGCGGACGAAGTCGCGAGCACCAGCTAGTATATTATATGTCTAATAACTGCATACAGGTTATATATAAATACTTATTTTAAGTTTTAGGCTTTACGACTGAGGTCATACCAAGATTTGCGGAAGAGTATTGCAAAAAAACCGACGAGACATACATTTTAATGTTTTTAATGCCTACTTATCCAAACCAAACTTCCCAAAAAAGTATTCATTCGAAACCTTTCTACTGTATGCATGACTGTGGTGTGGATAAGTGAATATTAAATAATTATTACGTCAACGCGCCAGGTTTCGCCGGCCGGACGCAATGCACACTAACATAATAAATAATTTCCTATGTCATAGAATAATGTGCCTTTTAAACAGTATTTTTTTTTTAAAAGAAAAAAAAAGTATTAAAAGCAAAATTCATAATCAATTTAATGAATTTAATGAAATTATATTCAAAACCCTTGTCTATCATATGCAAGCCAAACCTGGATCTATAATACCTATACGAGCAGAAAAATTGAAACATGCCAGAAATCCATGGAGAGAAGCATTCTCAATTTGAAATTAAGAGACAAGAAACGACATAGCGAAATAAGAGAAAAGACAAAAGTTATTGATGCGTTAACTCACTGCAAGAAACTTAAGTGGAAATGGGCCGGTCACATTGCACGTCAGGACAAAGAGAAAGAGAAAGAAAGAGAAGACGCCCTATTGAAAGGTGGGAAGACGAGCTTAAAAAGCTAGTAGGTGGCGATTGGATTAGGATAGCCCAAGACAGAGAAATGTGGAGGAAGATGGAGGAGGCCTTCACTCGTCGAGAGGTCCTTAACAACTAGATTAATATATATATATATATATGTATGTATATATATATATATGTAAAATTTTGTAATGATTAAGGAAATTAAAGGCTTTTTTATTTTTTTATTTCTTTTATTTTATATTCAAAATTCATCATTTTTAATTAAAGTATAATAATTCCAAAGACCTTTGTGAAGATGGTCTCTAAGCATTTGTAGTTACTCAATTTACAAGACAAGTGTGTAGGAAGTTCTAATTCACGTGAACTATATTTAATTTAAGGTCAGGGACAAGCTAATTGTTATGATATAATTATGCAGAATAATTTATGGGAGTAAGGTGGGAACAACTCCGAAATAATGCGCAGTTTATAGTTACGTAAGTACGAAGAGACGAGTAAGATAAGAGTATATTTCGTCCGCGATAAGAGTATATCCTATAGATTTCCTCGATAAATGGACTATCCAACACAAAAATATTTTTTTAATTCCAACCAGGGCCCCTAGCCAAGAGCACAATGCAAACGGGAGCGTTGCGCTTTTTAACGAAACGATAGAAAATAAAGCCCGATGATTAGTCAAAATGTTATGTGGGCGTTACAACAACCAATCACCGGGCTTTATTTTCTGTCGTTTCGTCAATCTACAACGCTACCGTTTGCACTGGGTGCTCTTGGCTAAGGGCCCAGTAGTTCCTGAGATTAGCGCGTAAAACCAAACAAACAAATAATCTCTTCAGCTTTATATATTGGTATTAGATTAGGCGTGTATTGAAAGAAAGGCGGTAAACAGGCCGACAGTCCACTTCATGGGAGATGGCTCCAGCCAGCCACAAACAAACACACACACACATGTCGAAGCTGCCTCTAACCAAGCGCTATGAATCCTCTTATTTAAATAAAGATAAAAAGTAGGTGATAACGAAATTAACTATTGTTTGTCCATTGAAATCTCATTTTAGAAAAGTGTGTGTCAGGCTCCGTCACTCCTTACGAACAATAAATGAATAATTTAAAAAATATAATTAAAAAAAACATATTAATATAACATATTATGTAGCCTGTAACGCGTAACGTGTGACAAGTGAGATTTGATTTTACTCACATAAATTTAATTACGTCTAATTTGCTATAATATAGTATAGATTATAGCAAATTACACGTAATTAATACTTGCTAATATATTTTCCTATCATGCTATACCTATCCAATTAGGTTCAAAACAGACTTCACGACAATGCAACAAAGAATGTCGTTGTTTTGCAAATATTGGCTATTTTTAAAAGGGCTGTAAATTAGTCATAAGTCACACTTTGAATGAATGGTATGACTATAAAGCTGCACTGTAAACATATGACAAATGGTTTCCGCCAACGTTCAACCTAGAACGTAGCCAGGTATACTCGTACGTATATTATGTACAATATATTATTAATCTTTCTGCCTACACGGATTAACAAATGCCTAGTTATTATTTTTTAAAACAATCTTTGGCAAATGTCGCCACATTAAGTATTCAAGTTCATATTCGTTGTTCCTGGCGTGTAGTGTATACACACAGTTTGCAGTTCTAAATATAGCCGCCCCCGTGACTCTGACAAGCAAGGAGGATTTCGGGGTTCAAGGACCTCGCGAACCGGCCTCCACTCCGAATTCTCCGATAAAAAAATCTCATATCACAAAAACTTCAGACTTGAGAACATGACGATAAAGCATAGTTATTCAAGTTCAATATTATTATCTTCGCTGACAAATAACTATTATATCTTGTAGTTACATCAGAATTATCGCTATATCCAGCCAGACTGCTTCTGATAAGCCCTTTTTTTGGAGGAGGGGAAATGACTTTTACCTTTTACGCACTGTTCCCGTCGACGAGGGAGAGTGTGGACTCGCCCGGTGAAGTGACTTATCGCAGGGAATACCCCCCGGATTCCACTATCAGCGGTGATGTGTAGGTCCGAGATTACAGCCGAGGCCCTATTCTCGGATCAACCACCCACCGCTTACGTTCTCTTCGAACCCAGCTCAGGGCGATGGCTTCGCCTCACTTTAGATGTGGCGGCCCACTGGAATGCCGTGAGCCACCAACACATCCTTGTTGGGTGTTTCAGGGCGTCAGACATGTCCCCTTCTGACGCCCTAAGATTGTCATGTCACGCGAAGTGCGCCGAGGCATACGCCCCGGGCACGTCACCCGGCTCTTCGGCGCCTGAGTGGATCAGAAGGGGAGTCACCTCGCGAGCCTTGCTCATTGGCCTCTTTTCCACTCAGGGCCACTTCACAAAACGTCTTGACGGCATTCCAGCCGTGCTTTTGATAAGTCCTATTCGAAAATTATGGGGGAAATTTAGTTTAGGTTTAGTCGCCGATTTAAATCATAGGATAACTAATCAGATTATTAGTATGGGCATAATACCTATTATCATAATGTTTGTAAACTTGTTTCGGGACGGAACTAATAACTTTTTTAAGCATTATCTTGTTTCATGCATTATTTTATTATTTGATTATTTCCTACATTATTTTATGCAGCTATCATCAATGTACGCTTGTATTTTGCACGCACGCCATATTTTGGATAATTATGATGGGTTACATTTTTGTAATTTTCGTAGGGATTTCTAATTTTTTTCTTAATATAAGTGTAGATGTAGTAGAAATATTCTTAGAAGACTGACATAAAATGACAATAACAAAAAATATGAATAACTAGTTGGCGAGGCTGTTATGTAAGGACAACATGCCGGTTGGCAATGCTCCAGGTCTATAAATGTCCTGCGCGATTCAACCTGAGATGCAGTTTCCTTATGTAGCAAGACGAGAATGTACAATGGTGGCGTTGAGGATTCTCCGACTTTGTACTTTCAATGTCTTTAGAAATCAAAGCCCAGGCAAGGTTTTTAATACCATTTAAGAAAATGACTTAAAAGATTCTATAGTTACAAAATATAATGAATTCGTATTAAATAGTAGTTCGGTGTAGACTGAATTTTGTGAATTATGAATTTTCATTCTATAAGAATAAATAATTGAATTAATATTAATATAGGTAGTTCATATAGCCAGTCAGGGATTTCATCACTAATTCCTGACTGGCTTTCAACGCACAGCCTAAACTACTACATAGTTAAATGTAGAAATCTGAAATTGTATAACGTAAGCATCCGCTAAGAAAGCCGAGGGGCGGTGGCTAGTTTTGATAATAATACCTACAACAGCTCCTTGCTAACCCACATTTTTGAAGATTGACAGGAACTGACTTGTCTTTGAAGATTGCTAGACTTTCCGACGTTTTAGACTCACGATATTTTCTTCACCTTTAGAGCGATTGATGTTCATCAAGCTACAAATGAATTTTAAGAATTCAGGCTGTAAATATTCCCGATGAGGATCGAACAGAAGTCAGTTGTATCAAGAATCTGAATGCAGCGTGAACTGAGAATTCTTGACTTTTCTTTATATGGCGACCCAATGGCGAACCGCTCTTATTAATCATCACATTAACTAAACTGGCCACGTTAATATACAAAGTTTAAAAATATTGATGAAACGCGAGACTTGTACGGTTTCAGCGAGCATGAACGTGGCGCATATGGCGAACCCCTATGGATTTGTTTACAAACGTTTGAACAATAAGCAGTCGACTTCAAAATATTATTTAAATAGTCCATTGATATTACTCATGGTAAACTTACAGCTGCAGCGTGATTTTATTTTCATGATAAAATGCGGCAGATAGGTTGACAGTTCATTACTTAATTTTTTTTGGCCACCATCGCCTTAGAAAACTCACTACAATATAGCGAAAGAATGCAAGCTTGCTGCATAGGTACCTTTAGTATAAAAATTAAAGTCGCTTTCCGCGTTTATCTGTATGGCCGCTAGCTCTTCCTAAACCATTATCCGTGATGAACATAGGATACTTTTTAACACGGGAAAATGCTTCATTCCTAAGGGAAATCTAAAATAAAAGTAAATACGCGGCTTGGCCCGGGAGATAGCGCCATCTATCCAAAATACGGTAGATGGCGTTTTATACTTTTCTACGCGGACGAAGTCGCGTACACCAGCTAGTATTTAATATAATATGTAACAAAACCTGAAACAACTTAATTACGCGAAGTCTCTAGTCCATAGGTACTACTTATATGTTACTATACTAAACTGGGTGACCGAGCTTCGTTCAGGCCAATGAAAAGTTTAAAGTTTTTTACATGTAAGAAAGAAAGACTGTAAAACATTTTAGAAAAAAAAATCAAGAATAGTTGAATTAATAATTGAGAATATTATGAAACGAGCAAGCGGTATTACTTGTAAAGTAGCAAAAGGTATTAAGTTTGCTTTCTCAACGTTAGATGGCGTTAGCTGTAGCAAACGTCTCATTATAAAAAACTACCCACAACGAATTTTCTCGAAGATAAGACCCTGACAGATTAATTTCTAGACCTAAAAAACCCCTAACCTTAGATTTTCGTCAAAATCGTTAGAGCCGTTTGCGAGATCGTCCGTGGCATACGAATTGCTCGTTTAGTATTATAAGATATAATAACTACTATTACTATAATACCTTTATACATGTGAAAGTAACTCTGTCTGTCTGTCTGTTATCTTTTCAAGCCTTAACCAAGCCTTAACTACTTAATCCTGAAATTTTGCAGAACCTTCATCCTTCTATGCTGCATCTACAAAAAAGTAACTACTGCTCCCAAAGGATCATCTACAATAAAAAAACTTACGCCTGGCCATAGCCAAGCAACAAGAGGTCAAGTGTTAAAGATTAATTAATAATATAATAATAATAATAATAACATTAATTAATAATAATAATTAATCTAAACATTCTGTAATACTTTAGAGATCGATCTGAGAAATTCATAATCTGAAAAAATCAGAATGTGTGTGGGACATAATTAAATTGTATGGAATTCCGGGCGTTCTGAATTAATATGAATTAAGATTATGAATTCGGAAAGACATTCCGGCTGTGTGAGGCCAGCCTTAGAGGTGTTCATGGTAGGTAGAGGATTATGTATTTCAGATGTATTTTCCTATGTATACCTTTTTTAAGCAAATAAAACTTGTCTTCTTAAATATACTAATAGTAAATCAATCGCATATTTTGAACTCCAAGCACTCACCTATAAAAACAATCAACACCGAACAGGGTTGCGCCGGTATTCCAATTTGTAAACACTCACTGTTTTATCACTGCACTGGTATTTTTGACACAAAAATCACAATACAGTCTTGTATTTTAGTTACTAAATTGATTTTTTAAATGTGTTAAAATATATCGTTTAGGTATTGAACGTTAGTAATATTTTCCCGCGAGAATGTCATGTGTTCCGCCTTGAGCACTCAATAAAAACACGCCATGTTGTATTGAGGACGAGCGCGTGGCGACTGCGCGAAGCCGCCCCTAGCGCGGCGCATGCGTCATTCATATAACAATACAATACAACGCATCTATCCCGCTCTCCTGTTCCTGCCTGTCCCAGGACTTGTATAGATGACAAAGATTAAATCACAGATGCGCCCTTACCATGCTTCAGGCAGCCGAAAATGTGTCCTCTCCTCTTTCCCGCTTTAGTCGCTTGTAGAAAGCAGTGAGCGGTTCACGTTGCGTACTCATCTTTCTTGCTAATTAGGTTAATTTATAAACATCGCAAAACTTAATGGGCTTTGACCTTGAGCGGGTATCTTTCGGTAGCGCATGTAGAATTGCGAACAATACGGCGGACCTGCTTTCTCTCGTACAACATGTTATCATTGCGTCTCGCTCATTCCGTAGCTCCGCCATTCCCGCGTCGCAATACCTCAGAAACAGTCCCAAAATTGGTTACCGTACCGCCTATATTTTTACACGTGACATCGCCAGAGCCAATCAAGTTTTGCGATGATTATACCTATAGGTGAATTATTATATTAAAGTTTGAAGGCGACATTTGCGGGGGAATCGGCGCATGTGTACAATTGCGCACAAAATTACTAAGGAAAATGACAATTTTTTTTCTTATTTCTTAATTTTTCACCTCACTAACTTAACATTACAGGTAGTGTTGATATTCCTTCCATAAAATCATTGTGCGATGTCGAAGGACAACGTTTTTTTAGGCATTTATTGACCATGACGTATTTACTAATACGATAAAACAATCTATACGCAACAGTACCTAAGAGACTCGAGACGCTCGAACGAAGTGCGGGAGGGGAAGAGCGACTGAGTCTACCAATAACGTGTCGGCACACCGACGCGTACCCGCCCTTCACTTTCCTCTGCCCCCTCAAAGAGCTAAAAATAGAGTTTTGCGCACATTTGCCGAGAAGTCTTTATTCGCTGCACGACCTATAACAGTTCCATGATCCTGTGCCTTTAAAAAGTGTTCTCATAAATTCAAGAAAAACAAACAAATCTAATCCAAGGGAATTACATTTCAATCAGTTTCCAGAAGCACAGCCCACAGGGCGCATCTGTGATTTAAATCTTTGATAGATGGGACTTCCTTGTTCCCCAAACACGACCCCAACAAACCTGCTTGCGTCAAAAATGGAAATTCGGACCAAATGATGCAGCCTGTACCTACTTTTAATTTAAATTGCACAAAGGTATTCTATTAATTTATAAAGTTTGTTAGAGAGATTTCATCCTTATAATTAACCCTAACGATCGATGCAATAAAAGTAAAGTGTGTAACTTTTACAGATTTTAGCCGGTCCGATTGGGGGTGGCAAGCGAATTTTCGAAAATCTTTGAATGCAGTTTTCTTTCTATTCAAAAATAATGGAATGTTTTCTTTGAGTAAAATTTTCTATGTATAGTATTAAGAGTATACTTTCCCTTCAGGTGGCATTACAAAATTCCAGCCTGTATATACTTAGGTATACCTTTATGCAGTGATTACGAAAGAGCATTTTTTTAAAGTTATTATTAGCTATAAAGGGTGGCAGACGGGCTCGCTGCCCACTTGATGGTAGGTGTTTGTCATACACTATTTTGGAAATTACAAACAAGTACATAGTTTAGATATTGCTCATAACTATTCATATGGATTTTTTTGTATGATCACTGTTACTTATCATTATAAAGAAAATAGACATACCTAATATAGCATAGGTAAGTCGACATTTTTTTTGTAGATTTATGGCCAACCTACTTAGTTCTTGCGTAATTCAACTTATATTTTTACTGATAAAAAAGGTTATATTTTCATAACTTGTTTATATTTTCACATTTAAAACGATTGCCGATTTTAACATAATGCTCTTGCTATCGTTGCGAACATGATCAAATTAATTCACAACTTTGCGATATTACCTACTTAATAATAGATACGAGAGCAGTTACCTAGTGATAAAATACTGATATACGTTTTTTAAAACTGGTATTTTAAAACCATTAATTAAATTTAACTTCTTATTTATAAATACTTTTTAGAAAAATAATACAGTGTTTTTTTAGGTCTAGGAATGGCCTCGCCTGTTAAACGAGCAACGCCATAAATGCTGCAAGTGAAAAATAAAATTGTAAATAAATAAAATAAATCTACTTTTTCGTTTACAGTATGCTCAAAATTTAAAATTATCTCCAGCAATTCAAAATCACACTTACAACTAATAAAGAAAGCGGACTTTGCTTTGCGTTGCGGGTGGCCCAAAAGAAAACCAAAGAAAGCAACTAAGGTTCGACCGGGAATTAATCGCCCACGATCCGCCTACACTCAAAATTGTATAGCTTATACTTCTATACTAATAATGTTATAAAGAGGAAAGATTTGATTGTTTGTTTGTATAGAATAGGCTCCGAAACTAGGACCGATTTGAAAAATTCCGATACCATTAGAAGCCGACATTATTTGTGATGAACATAGGATACTTTTTACCGCGGAAAATGCTTCATTCCTACGGGAAATCTAAAATAAAAGTAAATACTAACTGCTTGGTCCGGGAGATAGCGCCATCTATCCAAAAACAAGTGAAGCGACTAACATGACAACTGCTTGGTGATATTTTTAAACGGCGTTTTATACTTTTCAACGCGGACGAAGTCGCGAGAACCAGCTAATATATATAATAAAGCCCAACTAGTGTAGATATAATTACAGGTATTGTATTAGCTTACAAAATTACATTCCATACAATTTTTATCTCATGTAAGTAGGTACTTAGATAATTTTATTTTAAAAATGGTGAGTGAGTGATTTACAAAATCTTGTAAATGAATTTCGGAACTACGAATTTTTCAAACCGGGAAACTTGATGTGGCGCCTCCTCTCACCTGTTTAAGATAAATTGTATAAAAAAATCTCAGGTGAACTTTTTTTGTGTGACATGAACAATCGGCGTCTATCTATATGATATGGCCATTAGCGAATTTTCACCTGCATCAAAATTCTATTAATATATATAGTGTATTCTGTGCTGATGTTTATTTATGGTTTATTCTTGTCCTTTCTCAGAGGCACTGTCAATGTAATGTCAACTATCAAAATCTGAAAAAAAAAATCAAATCAACAGTTGTCAGTTTATTTACTATTTAGTAGGTAGAGCGAGGTAGTGTCATAATAGTCATATCATAACAAAACAAATTTTATTAATTTTATAATTACACCAAATAAAATATAGTGTAGTAGATTTAAAAATAATTTTAATTTGATAATTAATGACCATTGTATACAAGCATATGGTCCATAAAAGTTTTATTTTGATATAATATTAATTATTTTACCATATTTTTTTTGTGTTCTTTTATTAAAAAGTGAATGATTATTTATTTCACAATGCCTGACGAATCAAAGAAACACCAGTGAGTTATCAAATGCAATACCTTATGTCCTAGGGTTTCCTCAACCACCTCGTTTTTTAAACACACCACAAGGCATGTTATCGCTTTCAAAGTCCTAGTACTTACTAAAAGCTAGAAGCAAACCGAATACCACATTCCCTTTGAAAATAAGCAGATATCTTTTGAAGATTTCCCCTCTATGATACCTGTGAAGGTATCATTTGAAGATCTATTATCTTTTTTCTGTATGAACCACATAGTCTATAAAATATTGTTGAATCGATAATAATTTCTAATGATTATGTCCATACTATGATAACCAAATAGTTCATTGTTTTAGGAACAAAAAAGGAAAAAATGAGCCAAAGGAGCAGAGACAGTCTCGAAATCAACAACAAAAAACAATTAAAGAAAAGAAAACTGAAATCACAAAAGGTATGTACTTTAATTAAGGTGCAAAAAAGAACAAAATATTATTTAAATAATTAGATCAGCAAACAAGCTGATCTATTAAAAAGTAGGTGGCCATCTTTACATATAAGCAATGTCATAAAAGTTGCAAGTGCGCTGGCTATGTTGATAAGGTAAAAGAAGAAAAGTTGGAAACAGGCCCTGGAATTCATTAATCACTCGCTGAAACACAACTCATGTTATTTCACACTGATATTCTGTGAGCGAGTGACCAAGACACTAATTCAGCCATTACCAAAATACACTGAACACATGCATAATGTTTAATTATAACTAATTCATTTCAGTTGCCCCTGCACCAAAGCCTATCCAAGAAGAACCGAGGCCTGAATTCTACAAGAATCTTAAGAGAGAAACTGATGACATTCTTAAAATTACACAGGAAGAAAATTCGAAATATAAAAAAAAAGAAATACAAAGTAATTGGAGTAAATATGAAATGCCTTTACCAAGTTACGAGGATGTGCAAGAAAGCGAAAATTTGGGAGCAAATTTTGAAGTAAGATTTTCACTGACCCTTGCTCTTCCCTGTTAAGTTTTTTTTACATTTCTGTGAATCCTCATACTTAATAAGAATAATTTATGATCAAACACTACCAGTTACTACTCAATGTGTAAATCTGTACCTCACTCCAGTAGGTTCTGTTTCTCTTGTTACCTGCTGGAAACCTTATTTAATTTAATTAATAATATTATAAATGCTAAAGTTTATGAAGTGGAAAAAGTTTGAAGTGAAGTTTATTACATTTTCACACAAACACTGCTAATGAACAAACACAAAGATATGGATGAAGTTTAGCATACAGATACTTTATTATGTGGATTAACATATTAATCCTTTCTATCCTGGAAAAACGTTAGGTCCCTGAAAGATAGTTTAAAATTAATATAATAAATTGGGTGCAACCGTCGTCAGCGATTTTATCGGCTGTTATATTTTTCATTTTTAATGCGGACAATGTCGCTGGCACCAGATAGTGTATGTATGATTCATTTCATAGACACAAAGACAATATTGAAGGTCGTTTATTGCTATCTGTTGCCAACTATTAAACTAATCTGCTTTTCCTAAACTGCCAAAATGCCTATTGTGCGTTTATAAAATGATGTTTCAATTTCAGGAATTGATACAAATGCCACCATCAGTTGGAGGGCATTTTCAATTTAAACACGAAAAGTCTTGGGACCAAACGTCTGCACCGTCAATATACGATAAATATTTTAACATTGAAATGGATTCACTTGGAGTTGCTCTAAACACTATACCTTTCTATGAAAGAAATGACATTGATATATCAATGTTCAACGAAAGTGATAAATTAATCATGGATAATAGGGCAACTAGGTACAAACAAAAATATTACAATGACAACACATATAGCACGCCAGGAATGAAAGTGCAAGAAAAAATTCTTAATAATCTCAAAGAGTGTCTGACTGAACCCAAAGTTGACTTTGTAAATGAATCTCCCGAGGCTGTTAAGAAAGATAAAATTATGTCATTGGAATTAAGTAATAATATGGAAGAAGAAAAGGAAGTGGAATCCGACAGTGAGGAAATATTTTCAAAGACTAATAAAATGAAACATCAGATTGGCAAACAGCTTGATAAACTTTTGGCAACAGCTGAAAAATATCCTATAACTGATTTAAGTAAATCCGTTTCAGTCGCAGATGACGGAAATGGAGAAGGTAAATTTTATTTTTATTATAATACTAGTGACCCGCTCTCCGCTTCACTCAGGGTGAAAAAAAAGCTATGTATGGTCTATGAATTAATAATCTAATTTGAGTATTCAAATACAAGATATACCTAATGTCAGGGCCCTCATTCTGTATGGCAAATAAAATTCCACACTCTTGTCTTACTTTTTCAAAAAAGTCATAAATACACTGTTGTTTCTGTGAAATCATAACATGCCATAGATAATTTGTCTTGGGGCATCAGAATAGAGACATAAGAATTCCATGACACGACAAGTCAAGACATTAGACGTGGTTTGAAAAAGTAAGACCAAGAGTGTGAAATCATAGTTGGCATACATAATACGTCACTCCAGTAAGTATTCTATTGTCAGAACAAGTTTTTTATTCATTAATTTCAGCCGTAGGATGTCCCATTTCTAGACATAGACCTCCTCCACAATTTTCCTATTGGATCGGTCAGAAGTAGCCTGGATCCACCATCAACCTGCCCCCCTCCACTTGGCTTCCATGGGATTCTAGGACGACTCTTTTGGCTCCTTTTTTTTTTTATTCCCCTTGAATCCCAAAGGATCATAAGACTATAATTTACTGCCCTAGATTCGTCCAGCTTCAGCGGCTGTCGGCTCTGCATTCGGATTTAATTTTTTGAATGAGGTTTTAAAAATAACAATATAAGCCTCCAGTGTGGCTGCTTAAAAGGGTTAAATATTAAAACAATTTGATATCAATGCCACCGATTTTTATTTCTCATCAATTATGACACGAATTTAATTGATAATCAAAATAAATTTACATAATGTAAATGACAAGACATCTTGATGCAAATACGTGCGCTGCTCACTCGTTCAGGAAAGTTAACGGTGATTGTTGCTTACCGTTCAAAACGCTTACCTGGGTTCGTGTCAATTTTAACGCCGCCCTTTCACAGCCTTGGTCGTCGGATAAAAATGCTGTATAGCTCGTCAACTGTTTTCGAGTAACTTTTATCAGTTTAGATAGTTTCTTTTATTATTTGAATAACATCTTTCTCTTGTAGGTCAGGTCTAGTTTTAGCTAAAATAGAGTAATAGTGTGCAGAATACAAAACTACAAACTGCTGAATATGTTAAAGAGAGTTTACCAGAGCTGTTTTCTCTTCAGGAGCGCTGCTATAAATAATCGCCATAAGAATTTGGGGTTCTTCATACGCCCTTTAAGGACGCACAATTCAATTATTCTCTATTCTCTAACTCTAACAGTTATTTCTTGGCAGCCCCCAGCAGATGACGATTGTCTTTGGTTCTTCCAGCGTGAGCAATCCGTTTGATGTAAATAATCCAAACTATAGCTTCTACCAGGCAATGCATATTCCTTGAGTCAGCGCATTTAATGTATTATTCTGTACGCATCCGAGTTTTTTCAGGAATTATGGTTGAATTAGCCAGTCTGCTGCATCTCGTGCATATTATCTTAGGGTAACAGAGTGGACATAGGACTGGATTCGCGTTGCGGTGTCTCTTCAAAGATGTTTCGAATTCATTGAAGTTCCTCACCATTGTTGTGAATGAAAACACCCCGCTTTTACTAAGACTGAAGCTTTGAAGAAAATGCTGTATTCTGGAAGTTGAAGATTTAAAGTAGACGTTGTTATCTGAAAGATGAAGATCTTGAAGTAGACGTTGTTCTCTAAAAGGTGAAGACCTTGAAGTAGACAATGTTTTCTGGAAGTTGAAGATCTTGAAGTAGACGTTGTTTTCTGGAAGTTGAAGATCTTGAAGTTGTCGTTTTCTGAAAGTTGAAGATCTTGAAGTAGAGGTTGTTCTCTGAAAGGTGAAGACCTTGAAGTAGACATTGTTTTCTGGAAGTTGAAGATCTTGAAGTAGACTGTTGTTCTCTGAAAGGTGAAGACCTTGAAGTAGACGATGTTTTCTGGAAGTTGAAGATCTTGAAGTAGACGTTGTTTTCTGGAAGTTGAAGATCTTGAAGTTGTCGTTTTCTGAAAGTTGAAGATCTTGAAGTAGACAACTGGTCCGTTAGCACCTCAGGATTGGTAAAAACTTACTTTAAGTTTCGTCATTGCTCCTTGGGTTACTTCTCCAACGTTGCTGCTGATTATACTATATAAGAATACCGTTCAGGAAACATTAAAACTATTTTTTGTACATAAATCAAAATTACATGAATAACTATTTAGGAAAACTAACTATTCATTTGAGCAAGGGAATTTAGTAAACACATTTATAACCTCAAAAAACTTTTGGGACAATAAACATAATGTAACATTCTTTTGTTTCAGCCTTCAATGTTTCAACAGAAAAACGGAACAAAATCTCGGAAGAAGAATTTGACAAATTGTTTGATGAATTATTGGAAAGTTAGTGTTAAATTCTTAGCAATTTTTGAATTCAATTCAAAGTTATTAAGCAAAAGTTGGTTTTTAATTTAAGAAATATAAAATGTTTTATAAAATATAAATATATATATAATTTACAGTGGTTTCAATGATGATAAATAGCACTTACATCATACATAATTTTTTTGATCTTAATCATTCATTCACAATTGTTCAAACTGTCTCTACACTTAATTCAAACTTTTATTCTGCATAAACTAAGTGTACTAGTTAGATAATCGTGAACATACAACTTTCACATTCACGTTTACGTGGGCAATGGAACATTAAAAGAAACGAATTATTAAAATTATTTAATACTTACTAAATTATACAGCAATGTTTACTTTATATTTTTTTCTTACATCTTTAAATTGGAAACAAGAAATCATTTGATCCAAGTATCAAGTAAAACATGGTGAGAAAACCTTCTAGGGCATGCAACCTAGATCATCAATCTTGAAAGAATCAAAGATTTTGAAGTCCTGCCAAGCCGCAGTGGACTGGCACGATGGACTAACTAAACCTTCTCACATTGGGGAATAAATTTGTGCCCAGCAATGGAACGTATAGGCTCATACCGAACCTTTATTCACAGACTAGTAGAAGACTGGAGTTCAAGCTTACGAAAGAGAATTTCAGCTTTCGTATAGAACAACAGACATTAAAAATGTCTCAATGGTTCTATCTAGAACTCGGTGATGAATAAACCTTTTTCTAGTCTGCATTAATACATAAAAACCATTAATATCTATAATTCTGATACTGCCCGCCGTCTCTGCCATCGTAGTTGTATGGATTCCGTCTTGGAAATTGATTTCCCCTTTGCGTTGGGTCCGAATTTTGCTTGAAAGTCTTTGCACGTGCTGCTAACTGCGACACTAACTGTGCTGGAGTTAAATGTGCCATTGACATGGCATTCCCAGGAGTTATACCACCGCTGGGATTGAATACTGCTTTAGAACTCATCAACTCTTGCTCGATGACCTGGGTGTGAACAGAAGACGTGAAATGTTCTGGCTCTGTTGACGTGCCGGCTTCATTATGTATTGTTGCATTGCGCACTTCACAAGTCTCGCAGCAAAATCTCGTTGTTTGAACGGCTACATCCCTTGTCTCTCTTGAAACTTTCTTCTTAGATCTTAATACCGCTTTCTCCAGACCGATGGCGGTGATAACATTATTAATGATTTCCCTGTTCTGGTCCGTATTTGTTGTTTTCGCGAAGTGGAACTCCACAACTGCCCGTCTCTTCAATGGTGAACAGAATTTGGGGGCAATGGCCTTTTGCTCCTGGCTTAGAATATTGTTGTTCATTGTCAAGAAATTTGGCAAAACCATCTTCTCCAAAATGGACAACGCTTCTTTACAACGATTCATAACTGCGAACATAAAATTTTCATACTTGATATATTTCACGCATCTTATTAAAATTTTTGAAGATGAGAAATAGTTTTATCCATATCATGTGTAAAAGACTGGTAAAAACATCATGAGTAAACCCAATGACTTGTATTATTTATCAAGTACAATAACTATATAATAAGCCTCCCTCCACTTGGCTCTATCCCATGGGATTCTAGGATAATTCTTTCATATAATTATTAGTGCAAAACCGTCTCAAGCAATATTTTATAATGGCAACTAAGTTTTTATATAGGTATGTCGTTTGATGGTGGTCCATCGGGAATTTGTTCAGGAATCAGGAAGAGCCAATTACATTCTGATGAGAAGGCTTATTTTAAAATAATACAAGATTGAACAATCATAAAACAATAACTGCAAAACAAATTTAAATAGGATCATAATCGGCATTTTAAAATATTCAATGAACCAATCTTTCCATTGATCATGTATAAAAGCACTTATACATATACAAAGAGTATGTACCCACCCTTCTCTTTAATGTTCAAGTCTACAGTTTTGATTGGGTTTAGTACACCAGTTGCACCTGTAAAAGACGATATAATAAAGTGATACAATTATTGTTACAAAAGCAATTCGTTACTAGTATTGTTGCTAATAGTAAATTAAAAGTAACCACTAATTACAACACACTAACTAAAATTTTCTTACTTTTGTGTGGTGTTAGTTTCAGGTAATCGTCTTGAGATATCTTTCCTTCCGCAACTAACTGTAACATTTTAAAATGTATTATAGTTTTATTATTATTAGCCTGCTAAATAATGTGTTAAGAAAAAAAATTGTATTTAAAAGCAGTGATGCCAAAATATAATTAATTACTTGTGCTAATGCGTCATAAGGCTTGACAATAGTATCCTGAGGTTTCATGGCCAGTTCGGTGTTCAAAGCTGGAGCAGGAACCATATTTGGAGCTGGTGCCGCAACAATTCCAGGGACAGGAACAGGTTGAGGAGCATATGAAACTGGGGGTATACCAGCAGGCCCAGACATAGTCATTGATGTAGGGCCATAACCATAGGTATTCATAAATTCAGGTGTATATGCTGGAGTTGGTGGACAAGGATAACCTGGGACTCCTCCAGGATATTCACTTGTTGCAGGAGCTACATAGTAGTCACTCGATCTTAAACCACCCATTTGAGGATATGATTCTTTAGGATATGGTACATTTCTTCTAGAAGAGGAACGGGAGCGAGACCTATGTGAAGTATACTGAGAATGTTTCCTATGCAAAGGTGACACTGATCTGTGTGGATGATGTGAAGTTGTTCGTTTGTATCTAACTGGACTTGATCTTCTAGGGCTGTATCGTTTACGGGGTCTCCACAAGGGACTTAGTGGTCTTCGTGCACTCCTCCGCACGGGGCTATCTCTTGAACTCCTCTCAGGACTACGTCGTGAAGCTGCTTGACGTCTGTAGACTGGGCTGTGTTGACGGTCTCTTGAACGATGGTGACGATCATTTCTTGCTGGCAACGATTCTTCAATATGTTTCTTTGGAGTGGCACGTTTCTTTTTTGCTAAGTTGTTGTCATCAAAGAAATCATCCAGTTCAGTTCCTGGTGGTTTTAGTTCGCTGCTCAATTCCAAATGTTTAGCCAAATATTCTTTAACCTTTACCTCTTTATCTCTCTTTATGGCTTCTTTAGTTTTAGATGGATCACGGCGACTGCCTGGTTTAATGTATTCATCTAAGTTTTTGACTTTTTCACTAGAATCATCTGGAACCTGTTTTTCATTGGATTTACTTCTGTCGCACTTTGTATTGTCGATCAGTTCGCGAAGATCTTTCACACTGTCTACAGCTTCGGCGTTTATTCTCTTCCGCTTTTCCCGTTTTTCATCGCCATCCCAAGTGTCTATCACGCTTAAACCTTGAATGAATTCTTCTTTATTAAAATCATCAAAAAAATCACTGGGTATATCTTCCGTGTCGGATATATTCCCGTTATTCTTATCCATATTATGGATGGATTCCATAACAAAGGTGAATGGATTTTGCTTACACAATGAAAGCGACTATAAGAGAAAAGGAATCTCCAAATAAAATAGATGGGTTATAAATTTATAAACAATCGACAAAAATTACAACTAAAGATGAGGTATAAGGTTATAACAGAGAAATATTTATAGTATCTACAATAATATTAACATAGACTTGCTTTATAAAATGGCTTGGTTTAAATACCACTCATTAAACTCATTTTCCAAAAAAAACATTGTTTTATTCACAATTTACCAAACCCAACCAAAATCATATACCAAATACCAATTTTTGACAGTCAGTCATTTGTTTGATTTGTATTTTCAATTTTATTTCGTTCGTTGGAGAGTATAATAGGTATAGATAGTGTTCTGTGTTAGTTAACTTTAACCTAGACTTTAACTTTCCTATTAATACATGTCCTCCACATTCTCGAGAAGTTGGGCGAGGCGAGACGAATAAGAGAGTGTGGACGGTCACCTCGCCCTACTTCATTCAACTTTACCTCGCCTCGTGCTACTTCCATTTGTTGTCGGTTTTTCTACCGAGTCAAAGGACTCAAAGCCGCCGTACATAGAGTAACTTATAATGGTTAGGGAGCCCATGATGCTAAATTTGGACTTTGAAGATAGGATGGTAAGAAGAATCAGCACGATTAGGAATTTAGACTGAACCGTCTGTATGAAAATCTGAAGCGCTCGAGTATTAATACATATCCGTTATCGGAGACACGTGGAGAATATACATTGGCAATATCTGGGGCCCTAGACAAAATGACATGACGAAGACGATAACGAAGTTCGAAAACAACAAAATGTATGGGAAGTATCACGTGACTTAACGAAGGCATATGTCAATCCCATACATTTTATTGTTTTCGAACTTCGTTATCGTCTTCGTCATGTCACTTTGTCTAGGGCCCCAGACGCGCTCTAGTTAATCCAAAAATCCCCTCTTGGGCTCTCTGCCATAAGCTCCTCGCGAAGTTGAACGAGTGTATAACGACGCACTTCGTGCTCGGTCAACTTTCTCGAGTACTTCGTCGAGGAACTTCCACGAGAGTGAAGCCGCTGCATGTAGCGACGCACTTCGAGTTTGGTCAACTTTCTCGAGTACTTCGTCGAGGAACTTCTCGAGAGTGAAAGCGCTGCATTAGTGTTCGGTCAACTTTCTCGAGTACTTCGTCGAGGAACTTCTCGAGAGTGAAAGCGCTGCATTAGTGTTCGGTCAACTTTCTCGAGTACTTCGTCGAGGAACTTCTCGAGAATGAAAACGCTGCATTATAGTTATACTCTGTATAGTGGTTGTGGCCATAGATACTAGTATACTGACTATAGAGTATAGAGCATAAAGAAAAGACCACAAAGACAGAGTAGTGTGGCTCTGGTTTTATTATATTCTTCTTTATTTCTTTTGAAGTGTTTTGATTTGAATTGATTGTTACAAATATTACAATTCTGATTTCAAGTGATTCCTGACTTCTGTTCTGTTTGTGTTGTTTGTTGAACATGTTGAAGTTGAATATATATTTCTAAAAGTTTATGTATCTAAGTAAGTCATGGAGTCTCTAACGCAGGATGTGAACCCGACGACATCGGAATCGTCTAATACTTGCAGAGAAAAGGTTATGATTTTGTTGATCAATATGTTTATAACTATGATAAAGGCGCGGCGCGTGACGCCATTCGCTTGCACCATATGATTATACTGAATTGACATGAAAATATAGGCAAGTTGCCGGCGACGAGTAGAAAGAGCGACGCGCACCCTCTACTCGATTTGCAGTGAACGGACGCTTATTTATATGATAATTATAAGTAGCTGTTGCACGCGACTTCATACGCGTAACTTTATAAAATATAATACATTCGTATCTGTGAAACCATGGAAATACACATACAAAATTTCAACCCAATCCGTTCAGCCGTTTAAAAGTTATGTGAAAAAGATAAGTACGGAAGGATAATTCTTACTACCCATTGTCCTATTACCGGTTTTCCCGTAGGAATGAAGCATTTTCCCGCGGTAAAAAGTAGCCTATGTTCATCACGGATAATGTTGGCTTCCAATTTTTTGTAAATATACATTATTAACTTGAATATTAACCATTTCAGATTGCATCTCTTTTCATCAACCATAAAGAATATCCATTAAGAATGGAAACAAATATAATTGGAAGGAATCCAGATATTTGTCAAGTTGTTTTGAATGAAATGGTAAGATTTCATATTAAAATTAATGTATATATATATATATATATATATATATAGATATATAAAAAAAAAAAATTTAAGTATTGTTTGTCCTCTATGGACTTCAAACTGAATTGAAAAGTTATTTTTGTGTTGGATAGTCCATTTATAGAGGAAGACTATATAGGCTATAGAGAACGCGGACGATGTCGCGGGCACCAGCACCACGGCACATGTATCAAAATTTATGGGAGTAAAATCAAAAGCATTACTTTAAAAAGAACAATGTTGCCCTTTCGGCGTGTTCGAATTGTGAAAATTTAAATTTTATAATCGTTCGCAAGAAGTAAACTTCAATCAGAGAGAGCTGACACACACAATTTATTTTTCTCAAATTTGCTTTCAGACTGTATCCAGTAAACACGCCATCATTAAATTATCAAAGACTGGGCATTTTATAATGGATTTGGGATCAAGAAATAAAACTAAACTTAATATGGTAAGAAAGTTTTATTGAAACTGGGCTTTGATTATTCTCTTCTGTCTTTCCTATTAAGAAATAAGTTTGTAACATCGTAATTAGTAAGTCGTCGCTATTTGCTATTTGAATCGACTTTAAATCAACAAGTCAACTTTCCTCTGTACAAATGTAGAATGATTTTATTATTACTCCGCTGTTTTATGTTTAATTTACAAATGTATGCATGATACAGATTTGATCCTTGATACCGATTTAACACAAGTTTTAATGCAACTTTGAGGGTGAATAGGTCACTCTAGTGTACAAAAACTCCAAAAAACTTTGCATACAAACTGTATTCATGCTGTCTTTGTAGACTGTGCTTGAGCGTGACACCCCGCATCAAATAAAAGATGAAGATTGGGTTCACTTTGGTGATGTATTCGCCATATTTCGGTTAAATCACGATGACGACGATCTGCCGATGACGCAATGTGTAATCCCAATGGCGCACAACAGCATTATACAAGAGTCATCGAATCGAAGTTATAAGGTAAATTAACCAATATTTAATAGTCATGTTTAATGAAAACATATATATATCTTAAAAGTTAAATATTTCATTCAGTTCTCTATAGAAAAAAATGTCAATTCTATTGATTTCAGGTAATTAATTCATAATTTCACTGTCTTTCTAGGAAGAATCATTCATTGCCCCATCACAGGAGCAAGGTGATGGGTGTTTTAAAATTCCCGACAGTAAATTAATAAAACCATCAAAAAGAACTAGTGCTATTGGAAACGTTAGTTCCACTGAAAAAGACAATGTCGATTGTAAATCACCAAAAAAGTCACCATCATTAGTTGATTCCTTACATTTTGATATACATTCATTGGAAACTCAGGTTCCTGTAAGTGACAAAATAACTTCTATGTCCAATACGGAAGTACAAGCGGAAGAACCTGTATTAAAAACTATCGAAAATGAACAAGTACTGGTCACAAATGCTGCCATATTTGATGCTGAAACTCAAGCTTTCATAAATGACGATGACGAACTTCCAAGTAGCCAGTTAATGAATAAAAAATCCGATAATAATGATGCATCAATTGTAAAAAATAATAGTATACTGGGGAGTTCTTGTATTGTGCCAGAGACCGATGAAGACGATGACCTAACCGATTGTGAAGATGCTATAGAAAATGATTTTAATACAACAAAAACTAATAAAACGAATGCAACTACAAATAATTCAACGCAAGATGATATCCTTACACAAATAATTTGCAATGAAAACATCAATCAACAATACTCGGAGGAGATGGTGCCATGTAAAATTCGATCAATCATTACTAAAACACCCAAAAAGGTCCCTTTGGATAAAGATTTAGAATTAGGTTTTATTGATACATTTAACAAGGAATTGGTTAAGTCCAATAATAACTTAATGATGGGAAAACAACCAGGTTACAACATAAACGAAGTAGAAACACAGATTGTTGAGATTCCTGCAGACGATGCACCAACACAAATATTAAAAACAAATACACAAATCAATTCTTCAATGTTTATTAATAACGGAAAAAAATCTATAATGGTTTCGCCACATAAAGACGAAAATTTTTATTCAGCTACCCAAGATATTTTGAATGACCTCTGCTCGCAAAGAGAAATGTCAACAGATACAGATAAGAAAGAGAAAAGTCAAAATCCAAGTGACTCTTCAGATGTGGAAGCAACCCCAAAAAAGGTAAACCCAACATCAATGTACCTGGAGTTGCCCGATAGTGAAGAAATAGGGTCGAGTATTTCATTGATTCGCAAGACCGTCGTCACAGATAATAATTTGAGTGATTCTGATAACGAAGATAACAATACAGAAGAAAATACTCCCATTCTATTTAAATCAAAAAGAGTAAAGAAAAACCTCACTGAGAAATTTGACATACCTACGAGAGTAATAACACGTGTTCGAAAACCTACATCCAAGTTTATAAATAATGCAGAAGTTGAGAACATTGTGAGATCGAATGCGCTTTTTGAACAACAGGACCAAGTGAACTTGGAAATTATACACGAAAACTTGTCGCGACTTACAACATATGATAAGAGAAATAGCAAAGCAAAACTTTCAAATGAAAATGAGACGATAGAAACTTCTATAAGTACATCAAAAAGATCGAAAAGAGATACTAAAAAGAATGTGTCATCTCAAAATACAGAAAAACCGTCTGAAAAACGTAGAAATTCAAGCACAAGTAAAGTCCATTTGGAAAAAAACGTAGCAAAAAGTAGTCGAGTCCATAAAGAGACAACTAATGAAGAAAAAGAAGTCCGAAAACGTGGTAGAGAAAAGAAATGTGATTTAGTAGATTCAGACAAGGAACTTCAAAAGAAAAGTAGACACAAAAAAGACACACGAGAAAAGAAAACGTCAGAAAACCAAATTAGAAGGAGTAGCAGACTCCAGAGAGAAAAACCCGAACCCGAACTTAAATCAATCAAAAGACATGCAGAAAATAACGAATCTAGATTAAGCCCAAAGAGACCTAGATCAGCCTATAATGCTCCGGCTAGGTCTAGTCGAAAACACTATGTTGTTTTCAGTAATTTATCAAACCCTGAGATTGAAACGAAATTGAAGAGCCTTGGTGAGTAAATTTTGCATATTATTATATCTTATTGATTTTATCTCCTCCTATTTGTTAGTTCTATAATTTTGAATTCTCATAAAATTTAATCGTCAATTATTTTCATTTAAAAGTTTCAATAGTTCCCATTACTAGTTTTCTTAATCCAACCATAGATAACGACCAATATGGCGGTTGTAGTCTAGTCTAGTACTAGTCTAAAAAAAGTCGACAAGTTCTAAAAAAATTCAGTATAAGCTCCAACTCCAATTTAAATTGTATTCAATGTGTGTAAAATTAGGATGCTGTAGACATGTGTTTTTTACAAATTAAGATTATTATTATTTTTCAATTTAACTTGTTCGTCTCCCCGTCCAAAAGCAAAAATGTATTTGAAAGTAAAGTTGGGGTACGAAAAAAGCCTTTGTCAGTTTTTAAATTCATTCCTTTATCATAATTGTAGACGCTTAGTACCTTTTGAAACTAAAGCACTTAGATAGACAACTGACAGACATTTTTAAATGAAATTTTGACAATTGCCCTGCAAGCAAATTTCGCCTTAAGGTGACGAACCAAAGACTATTTCAGACAAAGTGGACATAACATAATGCTATATGGACTTTATTCTATGTGGACGTCATCAAACCAGTGGACGTTCTATGCGCTCTCGAAACTCTCGATGCCACAACAAAGTTGATGCAATCACTGAGAAAATAAAGTATTACGTGTTTTCAGGGGCCGTAATGGTGTCTGACGTAAAAGATTGCACAGTACTGGTGTCTCCAAACATAAAGAGGACTGCGAAATTTTTGTGCGCAGTGGGACTCGGACGGCCCATTGTTGGGATCGATTGGGTGCAGGCCTGCGCGAACGCTAATACCATCGTTGGTATGTCCCAATTATTTTTCAACCGACCTCCAAAATAGGAGGACGTTCTGAATAATTTCGACTCATATGTTTTTGAAGTGAAAACTTCTATAGCCGCATCGTACGACTTTGGGTAGGGGAAAAATGTATCGGTTCGCGTCAGCAACATGCTAATGCAACACGCCAACACATTGCATATATATATACCCGATTGTATGTGTGTGCGTTGGACGCTCAGTTTTAAGTTTTCACTTCTGTCGGCAGTCCTCATGACTGCCTCCGTTTTTTTTTTTAATGTTCATAACTTTCGACTGGGTGAAACGATTTTGATGATTCTTTTTTTATTTGAATGCTGGTGCTTCCCGTGTGGTCCCATTTCAATTTGGTCCACGTCTGACAAAGGCGTCCATAAGAAAAGACCATGAGACGGTTTGAAATCGATTTATTTTTTGTTAAAAAGAGTTATGTTCACTTCTTTATTAGGGAGGCTGTTTTTTTTTATTAATTAGCGAAACCAATGCTACGTAGCCGGTAACGTGTGAAGGATTATTTTTCTTGCTACGAAACTAGTTACGTACAAAGTGGTTTTTTCTTCCTACGAAACTAGTTTGAAAGTTTGACAATGTTTAAATCATTTGACTGTTTAGTGTTAGCAATTCTCATAAACCTAAGATTTATTAATTTTTTGAGCTGAGAACACAGTTTATGGAATAGTTTTTTAATTTTTTAGTGAATCCTTTAGGGTGCCAATAAATTGGAGGGGTGCCAACATTAGGTCATTTTACCCTATATGTGCTCTATTAAAGGAATATGTATGTATGTGAATTTTTTGGTATAGATCCGCGTCTTTATCCATTGAAGGATGAAGAAGGGGAGAAAAAGTTCGATTTTGACTTGTTGAAAACAATCAACGGGCCCAGGGGTTTCTTGAAGGGTTACAATGTATCCTCAACGCCGAACACTTTACCGGAGCCGGCCTTGATTAAACGTAAGTATTTTTTAAACACTATCTAATGGCGGACGAGCCGACATAGCACCGAATGTGGTTCGTTACCTAAGTAATGGGTCAGTTATTTTATTTACCTATGGCGTTGCTAGTCTTATAGCCACCTACCATCGAGTGGACCGTCAGCCTGGCTGTCGGCCTCAACATAGTAAAAAAAAAACTTGAGTTGACTAGTTTCAAGGGTGAAAATTTTTGGTAAATAAAATCCTTCCGGGTGGTTAGGTCTGAATGTCAAAACGTACTAATCTACATAACGTACGTACTTGAAAAAGAACTTTTCCCGATATGACTGATTTTCTATAGGTCTTCATTATTAAATGTCGGAAATCCATAAAGCCTGACACAAAAGGTACATTCAGCTGCATTATCTTTAAGTACGAGAATTATAAATTCATTGTTTAGTGGTGCTACTATAGACCACGGCGTGACATTTTATTTAACAAGAGCTATAAAAACAGTTCAGTTGCAATCCGGTGAAATAACCGATATCCATTTTTTAGAAAATATCACCACTTTAAAAAAGCGTTTACACTAAACTAGCATCACATTAGTTTAAGGATAACGTAGGATTCGTGTTTTTGTTTCGTTTGCCTATTATAAAATGTGATTTTATTTTAATATTTTAAAAATCAAGAGAGTGACTGTACATATATTTGACAGTTTAATAATGAAGAAATCAGTCAACCTATAGAAAATCAGTCAATTCGGGAAAAGTTCTTTTTGAAGTACGTACGTTATGTAGATCGGTACGTTTTGACATTCGGACCTAACCACCCGGAAGGTAAAATCTCTGACAGATTTTCGAAAATATGAAAAAGAGTACTATTTTTTTTTTTAATAAAGTTGAAACATTTCACAGAAATCGTGGAGTGTTCGGGCGGTCGCTGGAAGGAGAGTGGCCCGAATTGGCTTTGCATATCGACGCTCGCCGACAAGAGTATGTGGCCGAGCCTCAAAAGGAAGGGCGCTACGATCGTTTCCACGGCGGTGTTGCTTACGGGCGCTTTGAAACAACAGGTTGACATAAAGAGGCACGTATTGTTTTGAAATTGCCTACTCGCAGCCCAAATATTTTGTATAAACACGTTTGCGACTGGATCGCAAGCGGATTGGTACCTGAGAGCTTCTCAACTCAACTTCAGTTGATAGCGAAACGCGACGCGAAGAATACTTGACGATGCGTATATTGTACAGTGAGGGTAAGAATAGGTTCGTCACCTTTCAAGTCGACATTTGCTTGCAACAAGTCATGCCAAAACATAATTTCAAACGTCTGACAGTTGTCTGTTTAAAGTGATTTAAGTTTCAAGAGGTACTGATAAAGGAATAAATTTGAAAACTGACTGAGGTTTTCGTACCCCGACTTTACATATTTAGGTCGCTTTAAGGCCTAAAACGCGAAGGGCGCGTATGCTTATATGTACATTAGGGCTTGATCACACGTACCGAGTAGATTGGCGAGAGAGTTCTCTCGGTCTAGTACTCGGTCGAGCAGAATTACGAGACAGTCACTCGACTTCGTTTTGTACACTAGGTAGCCATTAAGCTATGAACGAAAAACAAATAAGACTCGCACAATTCATTTTCGAAAAAAATTACGAGGACAGTTGGCACTTGCGGAGTAGTTAGGAAATACGTAACTAATATGGGAAAGTTTAATATATTAAAAAATGAACAACATACATACAGGAAAAATAAAACAATAAATAAGGCACTTTTTAAATTCTTACATATAATTATGACAATTGTAGATACTAAATCTCAAATATGGGCCGTATGTACATGGATATGACTCAAGCATTTATTGTAAAGCAAGTATTGTAAAGTAAACCAAGTAATTCTTGCAGAAAAATTTCAAAGTTATGAAATAAGAGGTAATATACTAAATCTAATAAAATCATACTTATACAATATGCGTCAAAATACGTCAATAACAAACGTCAAAATGTTTTGAACATACACATGTGTACTTTTTAGATTCCAATTTTGACGACCAGTTGTAGCAGCCCATTCCTTCATTAAGCCAATATTCTTAGGAAAACTGTAACCAAACGTAATCACCATTTACTTACAGAAACAAAAACGCACAGTGCTAATATATTGCGTAAAATTAAATATTTCCCAATATTTAGGAAAAAAATATTCATGCGCTGGTATCCCTAAAATCCTACTATATTAATTGCTAAATGGCACCAATAATTTAAGATTGCTACACGACTTGTACTGTTTATAGTCTCAAAACAAGATCTTTTGTGATCGAAAAATCATAAAAATATCATCTAAAACAGTTGTAAAATTTATAACAAGACACAAATTAGATGTTTACTGAACTTGAATGCAAAAATTATTGCATTTAACCAAAAAATAGAGCACTTTTCAAGTGTGTCAAACAAAAGAAACGCATACGCCAAGAGACAAAAAATCAATAACGTGTCTCGCTCCCTCTAAGGTAATAAAGCATAAATGCATCTCGTTTTCAAGACTATTATTATTCCAATGACGACTCTATATTATCCTCTCTCTACGGTTTAGGTTCTTGTGCAAGTTCCCTCGCAATATTGGAGTAGGGAAATATTACTTTCATCAGTCGCCCAGTCACATTCGTAACTTTCACAAAAACGCAATTATATATTTTGTCTGCCGAATCTGTCCTTTGTACTCCTCAAACTTACTTGCATGTTTAGTCTCGTAATGCCGTTTAATGTTGTACTCTTTCAAAACATTATGCTTGTGTTGCAATTTCATCGCTAGGTCCAAATGTTACAAGGCCATCAATATATTTTCCATTGAAAGTTTTTTGCTGTCTTATAGCCATTTCGTTGACTATAAGACAAGCAAGTCTTTTGTTGCTGTGACAAAATTTCGTGTGTAGAGCTCTGAATGTTTCTTCCGTAAAGCCAGCATTTGCTTCGATGACTTGGTACCATTACCATTTAGTTTGCTTACATACTGTGTAACATAGCAGTCTCAATTTTTTTTTCTTTGGAATCATACTTTGGCAGTAATTTAGAAAAAAATCAGCTTTGATCACCGTTGTCCTGACATGCGGGTAATTGTAGTCAGGTCAAGGATATAATTCCCCTCTTCGGCAAATGTCGCACACATAACCCTCAGGAGATTCCCATCCCGTGCAGTCTGCTTGAGCCTACATACAGTCTGCGGGATGTGCATCGGTACCATATTTCATTGTTACGGCCAAATTCGGTGCAGATCAAATAGTTGTTGTTGGCATCAGAGGAGGTGTTGTTGGAAATACCTTTGAGGATTACCAAAGGTCGTATTTTTTTTGCGGGTTCGGCAGTTATATGTTTGGAATTTTGGAGGCGCTGAAGGGTGTCTTTTAATTGGTCTTGAGTATCAAACTCCACTCAGAGTTTGTTATTAGAAACTGTTTGGGTCTATGTTGGGGTATATCCGGAGTTGCGGTAGGAGATGCTTTTGCGGAAGGCTTCCACCGTTTCCTGTCGGGATATAAAATTATTGTTAAACTTTTTAACACAATTTCACTGGTTTTTTCACGATCGTGGGTTCAATTATAATCCAATTTTGATGCAGTCGTGCTTGCGCGCGACACCAATTAACGATTATGTGGAATCGAAGTTTTTGGAAAATTTTCTTTGTTACTTAATTTAGTACTGTTTTACATTTGAGGTAGATTTAGTAAAGTCTAAACAGTCTAAAATTCAACTTTTCTAGCCTTACGCGCAGCAAAATCATTGATAACTTCGTCAAAGTTAATATCGTCTGTCACACTACGAGTATGTTCTATTGACAAAATGGCTTATACTGTATAGTTAAAACCACTTTTAGCTTGAACTGCACTGCAGTTCTGTTGTCTTGAGGAAATTTGCTAAAGACAGCCAATTTGCTGTCTCGCCACTCTACTCGGTATACGCATGATCGAGCCCTTAATGATCCAGTATCCCTCCGCGGAATTTTTTTCTGATTACTAACAAGCTGAAGTCTGCAGCTTAGTAAACATTTGTATAATAAAATGGCCGTATAGTCCTACAAATTGAGTGGTACGTTTTCCCAGTCCTGCGATTGGAAGTTTTTTACGGCTGCTAACTCCTTTAGCTACCTCTATCGAGAATTTTCGCAGAGGAAAAAGGTGGGCGTCTCGGCAAACTGAAGCTACTCACGAAGATTCAGCCTGTTAGTAATCAGAAAAAAATCCTTTGAGGAATCTTGGATAATAACGTTTATGAAACAGGACAGTACCTACGTAACTGACGGTCGATGGCTTATACGCGTTTTTTGAAGTTTTTCTTCTCATTACGAATCTGCAGATATACTGCAACTATTAAACAATTTAAGAATGGATCTATTTGTCACAGTAGGTGACTGACTGTGAAATAATTTATGACGGCATGTTGCTAGTTTTATACGCAACCGAATACGCGTTTCGGATTCAACTGTTTGAAAGGTTGAATTATTTTTACATTTTTTCATGTATAGGTATTTATAGGTAAGTTGGAGTGAAATTATTTCAATTTCCATGTTTGAATTACTTATAGTGAAGTTATTTGCCTTCTTGTGTCGCAATTGTTGCCATAGTTGTGCTGTTTTAATAGGTCAATATTTGACCGATGTTAAATGTAACTTATAATTGGAACCATACATAAGAACATCGATTTAAGAGAACATTATCCAGTGTTTTTGCACATTTGTATATTAGAATAAAATAAATTATAAACAATCACAGACATTGCCTGTGATTATTGTGTAATATATTCTATTATAAAAAGTGCCTAAAGAAAATTTCACTTCAATAAAATTAGCTTATAATCAGTGGTGTTTATATTTGATAGAAGGCGTTGAAAATATTATCAAATTTGCCATAGAAAGACAGCTTTGACAAATTTTGAAATAGTTAAAACGCCTAAAAAAGGGTCAGTGTTATTAATCAAACAACACTGATAATAAGTTATGGAAAATGTTGGTACAAAGTTAACACATAAAAATGTGAAATGGTTTATAAATAATACGGTTATTCCAAAAAGGTCAACTTGACATACAGTTTTTATACTTATAATAAAATTGTTAGTAGCTTTTTAAGGTTTTTATTTGAAGGAGTTTTTTTAAAGTAGGCGTTATATTACAAAAAAATTGTATTGTGTGAATAATGTTATTGCAGTTTTAATTTAAAAATCCTTTCTTTCGCCTGCATATTTAAAAAAAAATGAAAAATTTTAATATTATATTGTAGAAATTGATAAATTTTATAAGTACATAAAATTTATCAATTTTAATGAAAAATTGTTTTAAATTGAATACTTTGTGGCTTAAATGTAATTTTTATATTTTCGTCGAGATATAAACATAAACAGGTTTTTGACTATAATTTGAAAAAATCGTTTTTTCAAATCAAAGTCGTACTTTGATTAGATAGCATTTTTAATTAATGTCCTGTACTATATTTTATCTTTTTAGTAGATACATATTTCACACTTGATTGTACCTAAATTTGCATTGTATAAATTGTAATAAAGTTGTCTTTTTGAACCTGATTTTTTTTTTCTTAACTAAAAATTTATCGCGCTGTTTATAATTTAAGCTATACTTATTTTTCAAGACATTAAAATTAAGTAAAATTCCGAATAAGAATAGGACCGGGTGGGCTCTACACTGTGCTTATTACTATAGAGTAAATAGTACTTAATTTAATGTATTACACATTAAAGTACAGTCATCAATACGTTTGTTTTGGGATGCATATGGGATTATTTAGCAAAATGCTTTAAATTGAAACGAAAATTTCACAGACATAATTCATTTATTTGTTTTATATATACCTATTTACGTTTTATTCACAGAAAACATATTAAAATCAATAATGTTTCAATATTTAAAACAGAATATTATATAAAAATAGAAAGTGTTTGATGGAATGTTTGTTTCGTGGCCTAAATACACAGCAACGCCACACGACAATAAGACAGGGAAGTAGGCTTTGGCATCTTCTACTCACTTACCGAAACAAAACAGCATAAATGCTGTTATTTCACGGCGGTTTTCTGTTGGTTGCTGCCGCCAGCTTGCCTCGAATACAATAAAATAGTAAATAATGCAGTGGGCGTAAGACATTCTTTGGTTGTGACAGACACAGATTGGTTTGTCTCTTTTTATTTTATTTTTTATTATTAATTTATTTTAGTTTATAGAGTAGTATGTAGCGAGAAGAAATAGAAGAAGACGCGATGTAGCTTATAAAAAAATACAAGAAAATTTTGGGAAAAGCTTGAAAATAAAGAAATTACTATATCGCATTGTGTGTGTGAATTTAGATTTTTGTACATTTTGCGTTTTGAACATTTTTCGTGTGGTGTTCATTATGCGTATTGTACATTCTGCGTTTTCTTCATTTTGAGTGTGGTGTTCATTTTGCTCTGAAGGGGAAAATTTCGGAAAAGCTTGAAAATGCTTGAAAATAAGGAAATTATTTGAATGAATTTAGCCTTTTTGTTCATTTTGAAAAAAACCTTATTTTAAAATTTGACATTAGGAGCTGTCAAATTACTCCTTCGAATTAAAAAAAAACGCAGTATATCTAAAAATCTATTTTGATTGTGAAATTTAAAATAAATTTAATGTTTTTCTCGGATTCGCTCATGTGTGTGTTATTTTTGTTAAAATTAATGTTATTAGACAATAAATATATTTAAATATACTTATTAAAAAGTTCGTCTGTGCTGAAAAAAATCACATCAAATTATATTATTCTTAAACACTATATTTAACTTAAACATGATAATTGCACAATTCATTTTCGCAACAAATCAAATAACAATATTTATTATCTAATTTATTAATGGCGATCAATAATTTTAATTAATATATATATGTATATATATTTACACTATAATATAGTTACTTACTTTATGTAAGAATATTTAGTTACATAACACTGTTTAAATTCAAAAGTGCCACAAATCAAAAAATTCTAAAAATGTTTTTAATGCAAAAAGACTTTTGATTGCTTTTTTTTTCGTATTTAGTATACTTTCATAAAATAATATATTCAAAAGTAACTTATTTATGCTTATATCTTCTCTATATGGTATTCAGTTTATTATAAAAGTAATTAAAACATTTATTAATGCTACTTAAAAATACGCTTCTAACGATATTGTATATAATATGTATGTATACATTTGATATACAATATTATCTAAAAAGAAAAAAAATTCGATTAGCTCTCCTGTAAAAAAAAAAGTCATTTTGATTTGTGGCACTTTTGAATTTAAGCAGCGATTAAATACTTTACTAAGACGTATTACTTAACATTTTGTGCTTCGTTAATACTTTTTACAATTATTATTATGTAGTTGTTTTCAGTGAGGCATTTATTTACACAGATTTTTCGATTATTTCCGGTATTTGGACTTAAAGTGACACTTTTTAGGTCGTTGTAATGGTTAACTTTGTATTACGCTTCGGGGTTCTTCTTCATGAGCTCGAGGTCTGCCTCCACCATGTCCTGGACCAGCTGGTCGAAGGTCACCTTGGGCTTCCAACCCAGCTTTTCCTTTGCTTTGGTGGCGTCGCCCAGCAACAAGTCCTGGATGAGAGACAGTGTTCGTTCACTGTATAATATTAAACGACTAATCCTTGTTCACTGAAACGAACTTATAGGGAGATAGATAAATAAAGCGTTCGGCTGTGATTGGTGGAGATAACAGACAATGTGAGTACACAGTGCATGTACTTTTTAGTCTGTTTGTAGAACTCTCACTGTTTGGACGCTCTCACTACTGTTATTATATGGCGTTTTTTAATTTTAATTCGTATTATTGTTATATTAAGGTTTGAATTTCTTTTAACTAATGTTTAACGTATATTAATATAATAACACACAAATTCGGGTAGATGGCGCTTATTTCATACAATCACACCTCACTGAGGGTGTCGCTTACAGAGCGAGTTCAGTGTTCATCATTCCCATACTAATAGTGTTCCAACGCGCCTAAAGAAGTTGAGGAGGATTATAGAGGAAGTTGAGGAAACGAAACTCACCACTTCCGTGGGTCTAAAGTACTTGGGGTTGACCTTGACGAGGAGTTGGCCCGAGTCGTGGTCGAAGCCCGCCTCGTCGGCGCCGTGGCCCGTCCAGGTGAGCCGTCGGCCCACGCACAGGAACGCCCGCTCCACGAACTCCCTCACGCTGTGCGCCTCCCCAGTCGCCACCACGAAGTCCTCGGCGGTCTCCTGCTGCAGCATCAGCCACATCGCCTGCCGCACGTCACCAACTACTTAGCCTTCATTTCCTAAGCTCCTACGTTGTCGCGTCGTCGGTCGCGTATGACAAAGAAAAATCCCGCAGTGCGAAACCGATCGCTGAACGGCAGTCTTATTATCTAAATGCCTCTGCTGAGCGATAGGCGAAAAATTTGTGCAATATCACACTAAATCGTATCACGTAGCTCATAACACTAGAGTCGTTTCCGTAAAAATTAACAATTTAGTGTGATATTGCACAAATATTTCGCATTTTTCGCCTGTCGCTCAGCAGAGGAATTTATATAATAAGCCTGCATAACAGTAGCGAAGCCCTAGCGATTTTCTGCTCGCCTGCGCCGCCCCGCAGGCTTATTATCTAAATGCCTCTGCTGAGCGACAGGCGAAAAATGCGAAAAAATTGTGCAATATCACAGTAAATCGTTAATTTTTACGCAAACCACACTAGTGTTATGAGCTACGTGATACGATTTAGTGTGATATTGCACAATTTTTCGCATTTTTCGCAGCAGCAGAGGCATTAAGCTTGCCGGTCAGCTTCGCACTGAGCGCGCGATAGTGGTGTACGTATAACGCGTCAGCGCACCGACGCGCGCCATCAGCGGCGCGTAGCAATAAATATGCCGCGGACGTCAGCGTCGCTGTGCCGTAGCCCGTAGAGTATTGTGTTTATTCGTACGCTCGGCAGACGTCAGCGACCGACGTCAGCGTAGGAGGAAATCAAGCCTTAGGACCGTGCACCGGTGCGCGGGTGAATTGAAACACGATTATGTTCATGACTATGCGCTATATGAAGCGTGCGCCCGCGACCGGTGTTGCGCCAGCGAGCGGCGCGGGTGACAGGCCCCTTGGAAAATACTTTTTTTTTGACAAAACTACTGCAAGTATCTATTTCGTGTAAAGTTATTTGAACTCTTGAATAACTGATCAATGTCTGTGTTTAAAGTATTCGGAATTTTTGTACATTAGAGTGACTTATTCACCCTCAAAAGTTACTTTGAAATTTGTGTTAAGCTATGAATTTTTGAAGTATTTTTTTGTATGGCAACGAACCTAGTTGACGACAAGATAAATCGATGTCATGCTTACTTTTGTAAATTAAACATCTACGCGGCTTCGGTTGCGCTTGCGACGCATTATTGTGACTATGTTACGTCCACAACCACATCGTCACAAGTTACCTAATATTTATTAAACGGTAAAGTGGTGAGAGATTTTTTTGTATGTATAAATGTTGCACACATATATAATTAATATTGACCTCGATGTAATCCTTGGCGTGGCCCCAGTCCCTCTTGCTGTCGAGGTTGCCGAGCTCCAGGTGGTCCATGAGGCCGAGCGTGATCTTGGCGACGCCCCTCGTGATCTTCCTGGTGACGAAGTTCTCGCCGCGGCGCGGGCTCTCGTGGTTGAACAGGAGGCCGTTGCACGCGAACATGCCGTACGCCTCGCGGTAGTTCACCACGATCCAGTAACCGTACAGCTTCGCACAAGCTGTCCAATAATTACAATCCGCTATTTGACTAATTATAGAAAATCGTTTTAAATCATTCTTCATTACATAATAAGCACACTGCATTGATATTTCCGGAAGATCTACTGTATTATTAATAAAAATCAATGTTACCGTTTAAATTTCCAAAAACCGCAGTTTCTATAATGGCGCTGGTCTTAGATACGCGTGACGTCACACGCTAGTAAACAACCACAACTAGTAAAGAACTACAATCAGTCGCGGAAGCAATGTTTACTAGCGTATGACGTCATCAGAGTTGCAACCAATCACAGGGTGTTTCGGTCGCAGATAAAATTTCAAAAATTTAGTTTGTTTTTCACAATGTTAAAATAAAATAAATGTTAAAAATGTTAAAATAAAGTGACATAATGTGTTTTTTTTTACGTTATTTTCTGATAGGGTTATGCTATCAGAAAATAACGTTCAGAAAATAATCAAATCTAGCCAATTATGCTAATTTAAAACAGTGACTACAACTAAAATTATTAAAACCGTTTGGCTGTTTAGAAGTAGTTTTAGCAAAGAAACAGACATGTCTGCGACTTGGTTGCAAAATTATTGTTTTTCTATTTACATAAAAAAAAACTTGATGTTTCGCTGAAAAATTATCTAACTAATGGTGAAAACCCCATCAAAATGCGTGGTTTAGGAGGAGTTAGCGGCCAATGGTCATACAGTGAAAAGCGACTTCAAAATATACCAACTTACCATAAGGAGATCTAGGATAAAATGGTGTTTTTTCCGTTTGCGGTACTTCTATTACTTTTCCATATAATTCAGATGTTGACGCTTGATATATTCTAGTTTCCTTCTCTAATCCGGCCGCTCTAACGGCTTCCAGTAACCGGAGAGTACCCAAAGCGTCTACTTGTGCCGTATATTCACTCAATTCAAACGAAACTTTTACGTGGGATTGTGCTCCAAGATTGTAGAGTTCTCTTGGTCGAATCTGAAATAGATAATTTACAAACTAAGTATATTTTTTTCTTTTTTCACTCAAATATACTTTACTAGCAACCCACTCTTCGCTTAGCCCGGGATCCAATTATCTATAAACAAGAACCTTCCTCGTTTACATTAGTGAAAACCGTATCAAAATCTGTTGGGTGGTTTAGAAGTAGTTAGCGGAAATACAGAAAACGTGTGGTTTTTACAGTTACATATTAATTTAAATTTTACATTATTAATTATAAAGCGAAATTTATAAGTTTAACTATGTAGATGTAATTCCTCAAGACTATGTACAGATATGATTTTAAAAATTCTTAACCCATTCAGTGTGACTCGCGTTGGTAGGCGGTAAATTTAAATTGCTCATAATTTTACAAAGATGGAGGCACAGTATGCATAAACTATATGAAAGTATTCTATTATGGTCACAGTTTGCGGATATAACAATGTTAAAAAAAAACAAATTCCTTTTCAGTTGCACCGAGAGGCGTTTCCCAGTCTGTTTAAAATGTTTAGAACATCTGGATAATTATGTTTTAACATTTCATTAATAGATGTGAAAATTGTATAATTATAGTATTTAATATAGCGTAAAAACGGCCACACACACGAGTTATGTAAATATATACATCGAGTTAAACAAATAAGTCTACAACCATACAATCCACAACACGAAACAATTAGTGTCGAGAGTTTGTTGTGACATGGCCTTCATTTTATGGACTCTATTCTATTCATTCATCACTCAACTACATGGTAAATTAATATACAAGGTTGCCTCTTAATAATGGAAACAGTGATTATCTACTTATTTTTTTTTTTATTTCATATGCCTATAGGTGAATTCTTAACAATTTTTTTATCATAAATACCTAAAATGTGTTAAGTTTATTCATACAATCCATAGATAAAATGGTTTTAGAACAGATACTACGATAATTTATTTATTTAAAGCATAATACACATAACATGCAACATTATGGCTAGTATGCTAGCCAATCACAAATGTACATAACATAAAATTAAAAATTACTATACTAATAATATAATGGTATAGATATTAATTTGTTTGTTTGCTTAGACTATTTTCTGGAACTACCAGTCAGATTTTAAAAATATTTTTCATTTTATAGTCTTATCTTGAAGAATATTCTTTAAGAATAAGGCCACAAGAACTAATGAGAAATAAAGACATTATTATTTTTTTCTATGTTTTATAAACTTTTATAAACTAAATAATTCAATGTTAATTTGAACATTATAATATTTACATTTTGAAAAAATATATTATAATAAGTAAATATATATTTTTCAACTTGAGAAAGACCAATAAATGGAAACTTGTTTGGTTAAATACATTTTATCATTGTCTATTAGTAATCTAATGGGTGTATGAGTAATTATTTCACATAAGTTAACGCTTACCTTTGTTATAATACTGATTAGACAAGTGGTATCAGTCAAGTCTCCATAGTGCAAGTGCATTTGGCCACCGGTGTGACACGTAGGCTGACCGTACAAGTGTTGAATACGGCCCGTGTTAAAAGACGATGACCTTCGAAGCACCCCGTGAACTTCATAACCTTTTTCTATTAGGAACTCGGCAAGATATGATCCATCCTGTTCAAATAGAGCAGTGTAAAAATTAAATATTCATGGGCTTATAGGTATTACCTGAGTAAGGCAAGGTAATTTGATTATCATTCAACTTAGTTTGTCTTAAGTTAGAATTAAAAAAGAAAACTTTTAGAGTTAACTTTAAGATAATAATATGTTGTAACTAGAAGAAACTGCATAAGCACATCCAGACTAAAATGTGACTACAAACCAATGTGTTTTTATATATTTTTTAAATGAATAATATATTATTTTTGGAGTCCATAGGGAACATACACACACATCGCCTTTTAACGTAAGGCTAACAGGACCTTACCAGTTTTCCTAAAAGGCGGCGATTACTAAAGCAGTTATTATAGGTACATAAAGTGAAATTTTGTGTGAGTTGGGAGTGCTCTACCATAATTGATCACAACAAAAGTAATAAAATGAGAAATATATATTGATGATACATACCTGGCCTGTAATGCCGGTAATCAATGCGACTTTCCTGTTATTAAATGCAGACGCACCTTCGCCGGACATTGTCAAAACTGTTATATGATAGAGCCTTTCAAAAAGTACTGAAAAAATGCACGCACTTCGCTAACTATGCCGGCGACGCTATAAAAAGATAAGCGCTTATCATAAGTCACCGATAACTTCAAATTGCTAAAGTAAATTCCTCTAAAACCGGCAAATCCACGTCATTTTGTGCATGTATTTTCCCGAGAAATATTTAACTAGGTATTGAAAATAAAATTCAAATTACTGACAAAAATCGCGATATTGAAACTATACAATTACTCAATAAATGTTAAACGTGTAATATGTACATAATATAATATAATATTATTTTAAATAAAATAAACGGTATGACAAAAAACTGTTTTGTTTTGACGTGGTTTTTTGATTAATAACAGATGTCAGGATTGTCAGGTACTATGAGATGACAGATACCATTTTGTTTTGTTTATTCTCCTTGGTTTGAGGTTTTGGTTGTAATCTGTCGAAATTTCATTTTTATTGTCTATGGATGGTATATGGAAAGGGTGCACACAAGGAGAATAGAGGTAAAGGAGCGCAAGCTCCGTGTATTAAAAGTGTCCGTTGAAAGACGACGAACTGATGGCGCTGGTTGCAGCTAGTGATAGTAAACAATTCAACTCAGCGCGCACTTCACTCCGTTTCATTTCATACTCTCAAACTCTCTAGATCACTGCCCTAGACACACCAGCGCCATCTCAATTCGACGATTTTAGTTGCCACTTTTTTAGTTTAACACCCATATAAGATTGTTCTCCTTATCTCTACGCTCCTTATCCAATATAAATGTGCACCTAAGGAGCGTAGAGATAAGGAGAACAATCTTATATGGGTGTTAAACTAAAAAAGTGGCAACTAAAATCGTCGAATTGAGATGGCGCTGGTGTGTCTAGGGCAGTGATCTAGAGAGTTTGAGAGTATGAAATGAAACGGAGTGAAGTGCGCGCTGAGTTGAATTGTTTACTATCACTAGCTGCAACCAGCGCCATCAGTTCGTCGTCTTTCAACGGACACTTTTAATACACGGAGCTTGCGCTCCTTTACCTCTATTCTCCTTGATATTGGATATTGACATGTCAATGACCAGACGAATGTCAATGTCACTGTTTTATTATTGCTGAATGTCATTATTATCATGTCATTGTCATGTTATTATTTTTTAATTTAAGTATATAGTTTACTTTTTAAATGAATTAAATAAAAATAATATTGGCAAGATAAAATCCAATCTTACCAGATCAAATCAAATAGTTGAACGGAAGAGTTCCTGCCATCAAATAGGTACATGAAGATACAAACATAACCTTCGAGACTTGTTTAATTTGTTGACTGATAAGCTTACTTTTTTGTGATGCCCGATATTAAGATCACACCGCTTGGTGCGGGTCAAGATGTGGGCCGGAGTTGTATCCTGTTATCGATGGGAGGTAAAAACATTATGTTGGATTGCGGTATGCACATGGGATATAATGACGAACGTCGCTTTCCCGACTTTTCATACATTGTCCAGGAAGGTCCGATTACATGCCAAATAGACTGTGTCATAATCTCTCACTTCCACCTCGATCACTGTGGAGCTTTGCCCTACATGTCAGAAATGATTGGTTACACCGGCCCTATTTACATGACACATCCAACTAAAGCTATAGCGCCCATTCTACTTGAAGATATGAGAAAAGTAGCTGTAGAAAGAAAAGGCGAGTCAAATTTTTTCACATCTCAGATGATCAAAGACTGCATCAAAAAGGTAACAGCCGTTACATTGCATCAGTCTGTTATGGTTGATAATGACCTGGAAATCAAGGCATACTATGCTGGACATGTGCTGGGAGCTGCCATGTTCTGGATTCGCGTCGGATCTCAATCTGTTGTGTACACAGGCGATTATAACATGACACCTGATAGACATCTTGGTGCTGCATGGATTGATAAGTGTAGACCGGACCTATTGATATCAGAATCTACATATGCAACAACAATTAGAGATTCGAAGAGATGCAGAGAGAGAGATTTCCTTAAAAAAGTTCATGAATGTGTCGAAAAGGGTGGCAAAGTATTGATACCTGTGTTTGCTTTGGGTAGAGCTCAAGAGTTGTGCATCTTATTGGAAACTTATTGGGAGAGAATGAATTTGAAATATCCAGTTTACTTCGCTTTAGGTTTGACAGAGAAAGCTAACAATTACTACAAAATGTTTATCACTTGGACCAATCAGAAGATTAGGAAAACATTTGTACAGAGAAACATGTTTGATTTTAAACACATCAAACCTTTTGATAAATCTTATATTGATAATCCTGGAGCAATGGTTGTTTTTGCTACACCGGGGATGTTGCACGCCGGCTTGTCTTTGAATATATTTAAAAAATGGGCACCCTACGAACAAAACATGGTCATAATGCCAGGCTTTTGTGTTCAGGGTACAGTCGGTTATAAAATACTTAACGGTGCAAAGAAAATTGAATTTGAAAATAGGCAAGTTGTTGACGTCAAAATGGCTGTCGAGTATATGTCTTTTTCTGCCCACGCTGATGCTAAAGGTATAATGCAACTGATACAATACTGTGAACCAAAAAATGTCTTGTTGGTTCACGGTGAAGCACAGAAAATGGAGTTTTTGAAGGACAAAATTGAAAAAGAATTCAAAATCAATTGCTATATGCCAGCGAATGGTGAAACTTGCACTATTAGCACACCAACAAAAATTCCTATTGACGTTTCTCTTAGGCTTTTGAAGGCTGAAGCACTAAGGTACAACGCTCAGCCTCCAGATCCAAAGAGAAGACGTGTTGTACACGGTATCCTTTGTGTGAAAGACAATAGATTGTCCCTTGTAGATATTGAAGAAATGTGTGATGAAATAGGTATTAACAGGCATATTATACGTTTCACAAGCACAGTTCGTTTTGAAGATCCCGGGTCCTCGGTAAAGACAGCTGAAAAACTGAGAGCTTTGCTGGCAGAGAAACTTCAGGGCTGGTCTATTACAGTGTCAGATGGTAACATATCAGTCGAGTCTGTGCTCATTAAAGTGGAGGGTGATGATGACAACACAAAAAATATTTATGTTTCTTGGACAAATCAAGATGAAGACTTAGGTAGTTATATTTTAGGACTACTACAGTCCATGATAAGATGATTCCAGTTATTGTATACCATATCTAAAAGATATTGATTTCCCTTAAAGTAAATATAGATTTGTAAGTAAATATTAGATTTAAAAATCTAACACTAAAGCTCCATGGCTTTACTTTTCTCAAGGTTTTACGAAAACATAATTTTTCACTATTTGTTTTCTATTTTTGCAACCAACACTTGAAAATTAAAGATTACAGAAACAAACACAAGAAAAAAGAATTTGCAATAACTGTTTGTCAGAAATGTAAGATAATATTGCCAATGTCAAATGTAATGGTATAAGACTTGTTAAATACTTAATAAATAAAAGAAATGAACAGTGAAATTTGGTTTATTTATTGTTAAGAGCACCATGTTGCGTCCATTTCACATTTGCCCTCGTACCAAATATATTGTAGTTTGTTAATGTGAGTCAGATTCTTCAATTCCTCCAATTGCTCCAATTGCAAGGATTTTGGTGTCTAAAACAAAAATATAATTTAACATAAACTGTACTTAGCTGCCTCGAAAGTAAGGTGTTTCGCCATCAGCTGTCGACTGTTGGAATAGGCCTCCCTTCCCCATAATTTTACAAATAAAAACTGGTCAGACTAAGTCTGGATCTACCGTCGACCCTTATCAGGTCGTCCGTCACCTTGTGTCTTTGTGGGTTGACAAAGGACTTTGTTTTATAATATAACTAGCTATTTCGCCGGCGTAATTTGTAAATCATATACTAAAACCTTCCTCGAGAACCACTCTATCCATTGGTGAAAACAGCATGAAAATCGGTGCTTTAGTTTTTGAGTTTATCGCGAACATATAGACGCGGCGGAGGACCTTGTTTTGTAATATGTAACGATAATTTAAATAATAATGGTATCAAAAAATATAAAAAAAACTGCCTTCAAGACCTAGAGAGTATATTATGTTCCTTGTTCAAGACCTAAATTAAGTATAAGGTAGAGACGACCTATTTAACGTCGAAGCTTTTATAACTATATTTACTCGGAATCTACCCACACATTCGACACAGTTGAGAACTTAATATAAATGTAATTTCTTGTTTGAATATTATCCTTATTATTCATATTGGATTCGTATTATTCTTGCGTAGAATTGCGTGGGAATCACGGTATGTCTTTGTCTTTATTTGAAATAATAAAATAAGTAGGTACCTGCTAACAATTGCTTGCGGCTCCGCGACCGAACATAGGTATATAGTTAGGTAGGGTGCCTACTTACATAAATTTTAGTTATTGTTGGGTTGGCTAAAAAGGTTACGCCGATTTAATCACTAGTGTACTTAAACAAAACTTCCTTTTCTTTTAAATTACTACTAAATTTACTAAATTGTCTTTAGTGTTAATCATCACTACATAGTATAACAAAGTCGCTTCCCATCTGTCTGTCCCTAAGTAACTATGCTTAGATATTTAAAACTACGCAACGGATTTTGATGCGGTTTTTTAAATAGATATAGTGATTCAAGAGGAAGCTTTTAGTATATAATAGTTACGCGGGCGAAGTCGCGGGCACTAGCTATCTACCAAAAATAAAGTTGCAACCCCTGAAAATTTTATAACAGCAAAGATGTCAGGCATTAAGTATATTGCTTTACACATTTAGTCAGGCGCTACACATCCCTTATCTACTTTTAACGCGGGGAAGTCACGGGCACTAGCTAGTTAATTTATAAATGGTCAATTTTCCAATGTGCGTGAATGGAAAAATTAGAAGACTTCTCTATAGGTAGGTACTACGACATAATATTGAATCTTCCTTCGAGAACTGATAGAGCACTAACTTGATAATCATTTCCAATCATCGATATATCAATACATATTTTAACTTTTATAAATCTGTATTTTTGTTAAATTTGTGATTATAGGTCAACTTCAATTCTACGTCTTCGACTTAGAAATCAATTTAGTGTAACGTGATCAACTATAGTTAATTACTTAGATTCCTAAATTGGTTTCCTACAAATTGAATAGTGTGATATAAAGCGCTTAAAAAGTGCTCCTTAATCACTTACGGAAAAAATACAGTCACAGTGTTTTGCTGTGAGGTAAGGCGGTGTCCAGACGGGTGCCACAACTTTCAAGACCCAGATCAGATCAAAGTTATATATTTAAAAATAAAAGAATAAGTATAGGTCCTGTACTCACTAAAATTGGAGGGAACAGTCTTCTAAAATCACCTCTGTGCAAGAACTCTGTATGTGCCCTCAATAGACTGTTCCTCAATTTTGGACTTAAGCAGTGTCTACACAGTTCACACAAAGTAAGAGTCTCGCAGTTTTCTTTACACAATGTACTGCATTCGTAACCCCACACTGCAATATTTTTCTGCGAAGTTAGCATGTTCTGGGATGCAGTTTTTTCTCTGGAATAAGTAGAAATAACAAAAAATAAAACCGCCGAAAAAACTTAAAAGCATAAAATAATCTTATTATTTTACCTAAGTAATTTTGAGTCGCCACCGCACATCACTCTTTACGTAATTTTTGCTTGTTTGGCGCCGACTCAAAATTACTTAGGTAAAATATTAAGATTATTTTATGCTTTTCAGTTTTTTCGGCGGTTTTATTTTTCGTTAAAAAGTATTATTTTATATTTTTTGTGGCTATAATCTAATATTTACTACATGCTTAATTTTTAATTTTCCCACCCTAAAATCATAAAAATTTATTTATATTATTTTTTTTTCATTGGTAGGAATTTTTTTCCAAATTTAAATGGGACCCCCTTGGGGGTGCACCCTTTCAAATAAAAAAAGAATTATCAAAACTACTGAACCGATCACCATGAAATTTAGCATACACGTTGTCTGGGACTCCAGAAAAGACATAGGATACCTTTCGTCCAAGAAAAAAGTAATGTTCCCGAGGGATTATCTCAAAATATAAAACTGTAACTAACGCCTGGTCAATGTATTATAGCAACAAGTTGTCAAGCGGTTTATAATTGCTTTAAAAAATTATGATAAATTAAAAATATATTTTAATTTATCATCGCGTACGAAGTCGCGGGCATCAGCTAGTTATAATATAAAGTAGGTACTTATATTTATAACTACAATATAAATAATGGATAGGTACAGCTGGCGTTTACCAATATAAGTTTGATAACTTTTAGCGTTACCATCATTATAAAAATATATAGCGTTTACCACATATTTTGACAGCCTCAATCTATCTTTAACATATTCCTGTGTTTTACTTTATAAATGTGTTTTTAGTCTGTGTTACTTTTTGCTTTTCAACGCGGACGACATCGCGGGCGCCAGCTAGTTCATAATAAATGCTAAAACTCGCGACAAGTATATTTATTCATAGTCGCTGTACAGTATTAGGTATTAGTTTTTTAACCTCCTTATAATACACTAGCTGCTGCCCACAACTTCGCCCGCGTATCTTTCTATATTATATACTAAAACCTACCTCGGGAACCACTCCATCCAATGGTGAAAATAGCATGAAAATCGGTGCAGTAGTTTTTGAGTTTATCCCAAACAGACAGACACGGCGGAGGTCTTTGTTTTATAATATGTAAGGAAGGGTGGCGCTCACGACTTCGTCCGCGTTGATAAATGAAAAATATTATATTTTTATATTTTTAGACGGTCTCCTGACATTCCAAATCCAGATTTCGCCTTTTTTAATAATAAAAATTAAGTATTAGGATCGATTCTATAACTATAACGTACCTGGAATTTGTTGGGTTGTGTAATTTCATGTGATTTGCTACACCGGTTATGGAGAAAAGATTATACAAAACTTGTTCATAGAGCAGTTGGTTCGGTGGATAATGTGCTGAACTTAAATTTGGTGACATATTCGCTTCCAATAAAAAAACGTTTAGCTCTTCGTCTACGACGAGGTCGAATCTCATTAATTCGAAAAAGTTATCAGCAGACGGGTAATTTTTGAGCTGAAAATTAGTTAAAAATTCGTTAAAACATGTGTACTTATGTCTTTCTCATCAGTAAATTAGATTTAAATTATTAATTTTAGTAATATCTATATTACTAAAATTATTTTAATGTCATAATTTTTAATTAAAAAAAAAAAGATGAACTGGACAGGCAAGTAAACAGGCAAGAATTATACAATAAGTATAGGTCGCCCATTTTATTAAGGTCAGAAGGTTAAACTAGTGGGGGCAATCGGCGCATGTGTACAATTGCGCACAAAATTGCTAAGGGAAATGATGATTTTTTTCTTATTTGGTATTTTTGCACCTTACTAACTTAACGTTATAGGCAGTGTTTACATTCCTTCCAATAAATCATCGTGCGATGCTGAAGAAGAAGGTTTTTTTATGCATTTTTTTATTACTAATACGACAAAACAATCTGTACGCAACAGTACCCAAGAGACACGAGACGCGCGAACGCGGTGCGGGAGGGGAAGAGCGAGTGGTCCACCAATAACGTGTCGACGCCGACGCGCTCCCGCCCCCTCGCTCCTCCGCCCACCAAACAAACCTAAAAATTGAATACTGTGCATACCCCCTCTACTTTTGCCGAGAGGTCTTTATTCGCCGCGCGAACTATAATAAGTAATTATAACATATTAGGTACTTTATTAGTCTGTTAGGGTTATGTTATGCTGATTATTCTCAATGAGGTGATCAATTTACCAACTTACCGCTTCAGTAATGTGATGTTCTTTCATTAATAATACTTCTGCAATTGCTTTTTGTACTTCTTCCCACATTTTTGTCGGATTTTTACCCTGAAAAACAAAACTTATTTTTTTTAGCACAAAATATATATTCCGTACGAACTAATAATTAATTATTATTCCTTATCCCTTCCAAGAAAAATTTATTCTGTTCTTATTAATAACTAGCTGGCGCCCGCGACTTCGTCCGCGTTGAAAAAGAAAAAAGTAGCCTATTCTGTGTCCTGTACGTCTAAATGTTTATCTACCAAGTTTTATGAAAATCAGGAGTTATGGAGCAACATACATACATACATAAAATACCTACACTTACAGATTTATTATTAGTATTGACTCATGCAAATTTAAAAAAAATCAAATAAAAAAAAATACTACGACGCTGATGCGTGTGCAAATGATTTTTGTCATCTCGTACGATTAGTGTAAGTTTAGTGAATTTACCTTAGATCTAGCGTACACGTCAAAAGCGTCTTTCATGCTGAAACCGAGAGAGGTGTAAGGATGTGCCAATGAGGGCACCTCCCATGTCGGCAAATAGTCATCTCCCACGACATACTTGTCCAAAACCTTTGGATCGAAAGGGTAATATTTGGCAGGACAGTACCTGGACAAAAAAACAACTTTATTTCCTAACTAGCTGTTGCACGCGACTTCGTCCGCGTAACTTTATAAAATATAATACATTCGTGTCTGTGAAAACATGGAAATACACATACAAAATTTCAACCCAATCGGTCAAGCCGTTTAGTAGTTGACATACCGACAGCAGCGCCACCTACCGGGTCCAATTCTATTTTTAAATCATTCAGGAAACCATCGAAATAGCCATATAAAATTTCAACCCAATCGTTTCAGCCGTTTAGAAGTTATGTGAAAAAGATAAGTACGGAAGGATAATTCTTACTACCCATTGTACTATTACCCGTTTTCCCGTAGGAATGAAGCATTTTCCCGCGCTAAAAAGTAGCCTATTTTCATCACGGACAATGTCGGCTTCTAATGCTAAAAGAATGTTTCAAATCGGTTCAGTAGTTTCAGAGCCTATTCAATACAAACAAACAAACAATCAAATTTTTCCTCTTTATAATATTAGTACAGACTTAACCGCCTGTGGCCTCCTATTCAATTTTTTTTAGAACATTACTTATAGATATACACAAATCTTCTCGTCTATAGCTCTTTCTATAAGTGAAAACCGTATGAAAATTCATTTTGTGGTTTGGAAGAAGTTAGCAGCGTAACAGCAATGGGCAGAAATTTTATTTAATAATATGTACGTATATGTATGTATATATTTAGGGCTACATCTTATACATTTTATATGTATAGGCTATGCTATGTATGTATATATACGTTAGTTTGAATGTGTTATCTATATCTACGTTGATATAAAAAATTGAGGATATTATTATCCTAGTTAAATAATAGTAAAATAATATTAATGTCAGAGAGATAGAATCGTTACAAGAAGCGTCACACAAAATTAGACCTTGAAATTTTTCTTCCAGCTTTGACATTTTTCTTTGTATCTTAAGGCAATATCTCGTTAAACGAGATAATTTATATATATTTTCACTCGAGTCTGTAGAAAAGAAGTAAGAAATCTTCGCTATAAGTTTTGTAGGTTCATCTAATAAAGTAACAATAACAATTAATATAATACACATCGATTAGTTCCGAGAGCAACATTGTTTCGAAGTGTAGCAGATATAACTTGATTACCTGAATAATACGTCTCCTTTGTACCAATAAGCTCTGAGAGGAGAAACCGACGTTAACACTACATACACCCCAATATCGAACTTATGACCGTCCACTAAGAACGGTTTTTGTACGTACTCCTGCACGAAACTTTCACCACTTGACAAGTCTATTTCACTCACGTTTTTCAAATACACACCTCTGTGCTGATTGTGTTTTTCCAAAAACAATGCATTCTTATTCTCCGATGCGTATTTGAGGAAATCATTTTTGTTTTTAGGCAATTTGAACGCTTTCGGTATATACTTTGAATTCGAAGTTGCTAAATCTACTTTGTTGGTAATAAATCCAGTGCCAGGGAAATGGTTCACTTTTTGATCGGGTTTTAGTTTGTGTAAATTCGGATAAAGTACTCTGAAAGGGAAATCGTGAGACCACAGCAGTTTCCACGGGGTTTCATTCGTACTTTTCTCGTAGCCAATTCGTTCCAGAACTAAGTGTACGTGTTTCAGCAGACCATTTTTATTTTCAACGTCACTGTGGGCCGAATAAACCCAATACTTAACGGTTTTATTGACTTCGTTGTTATGGTGTAATTTTCTATTTTGTACATTTAATATTTCAAGTAATATTCCTAGTGTTACACCGACAATACAAATTAGCAAAAGCACATTTGTGTTGTCACGTCCTGTTGAGACTTTTACATTATCTGAGCTCATTTCTTCTTTTTGTTTATTATCATCTACTTTTTCTGGTGATTCTTCGTTGTCCTGAAAATTAATACTGAAAATAATACAGTTATTTCAACCGATCTCCTCATTCATGATTCTTGACCATAGTTCGTTGAAGTTAAAAGTTTTATTATTTTATTAGAAATTTCGTAGTACGATCATAAATAACTTGAACTAAACTTAAAAACTTACTTTCTTATCGATTTCCATAGCGATCTGTTCAGTTTTAACACCATTAGTTAAATATTTGATTACACCTTCACATGAGTTTTTAATTTCTTTTAAAAAACCTAATAAAAAATTTTAAACTGTAAATGTTTTAACTGTTTTTAAAATAAATGTCTTTAACAAATGTAAGTATATTACGCGAACACGTTCAGCTGCGCTTACGCATATTCACATACTTGCAAATGTACGGTATAAACAACGTGAATGAATGAACTCGTTTCTGCAGAGAAGGATGGAAGCAAGCTTTGTATGGTGTGTGCGCGAGATGGGTAGCACTTTCTAAAACATGATAGTACGGGGCTTTTTAAGGTCACATCAACCAGTTAAAATATGAATTATGTAGGAAGCATAGAGTTAGCATCTTGAAAATAAATACCTACTATATATTACCTAGTATAGATTAAGTAGTATAGATTAAGTAAATTATATTACCTAAGTAGTGACAGGGCACACTGCGTTTAGCAGTTATTCAGGCAGCTCGTCTAGCGGTAGTAATAACTCCCTTACAGAAGACCACCGTGCAATAACAGCATATGTGCTGTTGTGTGTTCAGTGAGTAAGTAAGGTAAACCAGAGCCCATTACTCCATCCATCCAGTGGCGGATTCATTCAGGCTATTCAAATTTTGCCGCCCCTACTGAGTACTGACCAATAATAACAATATGGTTCACAATCATAATAATATAGAAATATTTAAAAAAATAAACTGAGATGGAAAAGTACTCCAATTAAGCCACAGTATCAGCTCCCGAGAGGAATGTGAGAAATTCTGGGTCACTTGTATAACATTTTTCAAGTGAAAACTCCTATAGCCGCGTTATACGACTTTGGGTAGATTGTATGTGTGTGTTGGACCCTCAGTTTTAATTTTTTCACTTCTGTCGGCAGTCCTCATGACTGCCTCCGTTTTTTTTAAATATCATATTTAAAAAAGACAAAAATAATTTTTTTGCCAAATTTGCTGCCCTACTCAGCCTTCTGGTAAATCCGCCACTGCATCCATCCCTTCCTTATCTCTCACACTTAGGTCCTTCTATGGTCGGAAGCGCACTTGCAGCACTTGTCACATTGCTTGTGTTAATGGCGACGGTAGTAGCCACTTACCATTAAGTGGTCCTGTCTGCCAGCCTTAATATGTATTTTTTTTTTTCTTTGTAAATGTAATAACTTGATATTAATAGGTACTTCTGATAATTGAATTCAAAATTATAACAAGATATTATTCATTATTCCATTACCTCAACAATTGGAGTTCCTCAGTAACAGGCTTCACATTAACACCGGCCACGTCTGAGCATCACAATTAGTTTATTTATATTCCACGCGTAACGCCATCTTGTTACAAATTATCGCCACTGTATTTTTAATGTTTCTCAGTGGGAAAATTTCCTTTATTTTATTTATGACTATTTTCGTTAATAAATTCATTAGATGTATCATCGAAATGGTAGATAGATAGAGTCGTCTTCTTCATTCCTAAAGATCGTGCCCGGCCTGAAATGCCTTCGCAATTGTAAGGCCTATAAGATGTACAACTTAGTTTTTCTATCGACCACGACCAAGCCATGACCAAAAAAATATATCAAAAAATGAAATATTTATTAATATTTATTTAAATAATATTAATAAGTTGTTTTTGTTATCTATAAGTGGAAATTTTTTATTAGGTTAAGTTTGTTTACTCACCACTATTATTAAGTAATTATACCTGTAAATTTCCCTAAAATAAAATAAATAAACGAATAAATATTTATTTATCAATTACCATCAACTCTTCCAACAACCACCAGCGTCTCCAAGTTTTCTAAACAAACATGAAAAAATAGAGTCGAATTGAGAACTTCCTCCTTTTTGGAAGTCGGTTGAAAATATCATGATATTTTTCATTATAACAAAGTTGCAAATATTAATAAAATACTAAGGTTTATCTGATTGAACTATCTACAAAGGCTCTACAAATATTAGGTTTATAAGAAGTATATTAAAATTCTGGAAATCACCATAAATATGAGTCTATCAGTTTGCGTAACTGTTACATTATCTCCGAAACTTTCTTGTTTACTGTCAACGGCAGACAGACTGGCGGGCGCCGGAACAACCGGACGCTTTAGTGTAAGTATATGCCTACAAGGGCACATCTTTCACATTATTCACGAAATTTATTATTAGGAATAACCAGTTTATCCTGAGTAATATATTTAATATATTACTTAAACCGAATACTAAAATTACAAACTACAGTTATTATATTTACGAATTAAATGATTTAATCTAAATAGTTAATTAATTAAACAAGTGTAAGACTAATGTAATAAATTCCGCGTTTGGCCACCGCTCTTTCAAATATTGAATCTTTCAAATATTTTTATTTATATTAAGGATACCCAACGTAATATTACATTTATATATTGTATTTCTATTAGTAAATTAAATATATCAGTAAATTTTGATCTCAATATCACGAAATGAACATCTTAGCGATATTTAATTTTGCGTTTCAGTGTAATAAACTCTATACAATATTGTGGCTACGGTCTTTATTGAATATTAGTTGTATAAAGGATTCGAGATAAGTAGAGTGTAAGCTTTCTGACTCAAGACTCACAAGTTCAAATTGTGGATTGCTAAAAGAACCACTTTGAACCGTCTAGGTATTAAGAGATTCATTTCTAATCACATAACCTGGTTTTCATAATTAATGTCTGCATTATTTATTTGAAAAATTATATTTGTTTTTGTATGATTCGCCTGGCGAAGCAGAGCCCAGTGTGATCTACTTTCATAAATAACTTATACAGAAGAAATGGTTTTCTACATTTCAGCTTACAACATTTTACAACATTTCAGCTCTTTGTTACGGTGCGAAAGTAAAGGATGCTAAAATTCATTCCCTAATTTCTACCTTGCCTCTTATTCTTAATACTATCAGAAATCTTCATCCTATTGTTGCTTGTGTTTATAATCACTAAAAAGGTATGCGAGTTCGTCCGCGTAACTTTATAAAAAATAGCCCATGTTACTCGCTGATGAAGTAGCTTTCTGTACGTGAAAGAATTTTGAAATCTATCTAGTAGTTTTTGAGTTTATTCATTACAAACAAAAATACAAATATTTTCTCTTTATAATATTAGTATAGACAGCGCTCTACTTACAATGGCGCGTTAAGTCCGGTGCGGCGTGATCGGCCGGCGCCGGTTTGTCTCCAACGATCATCGATCGGTACTTACCTACTGTCCGCGAGATAGCTCAATTGATTGAGATTGAATTGGATGCAATTATTATACTTCCAATTTATCACTATCATTTGTCTTAAACTTAAGACGAGAATATCCAGAAATAGAAAGAATTTAACTTTTTAAACAACTAATTGTGGTATTTGGTATTTGAAAATTCATATTAAAAAATAAAGAAATTTAGTAAAATAAAATTACTTAAAATAAATTAATAATGAGCCCTATTACTAAAGTTAGACAATTATTAAATAAAGTAATAAACAAAAAAGCAACGAAACAAAATTGTACGAAACCACTACTAAACCGATATTAGCCAAGAAACAGAGAGACAGACAATTATTATTATTTGTTAATATGTATATAGATTTCTCTTCATATCTTAAACGATTTTTGTGATAAAAATGCAACGTCATAATCCGATCTTATACGGATTTACTAGCAGAAAATAAATATGAAAAATTCAAAAACTTTGAATATTTTAACTCTTCATGTTAACCCATCATCTCAGGTTGTTTATTGTCAACGCTGGATCTAGTCTAGTTTACGGTCTTGGCTTGGTTCAGTAGATAAAATGTTTCAATACTTAAGGTAAGGAATATTTTTTAAGTAATAATAAATAAAATAGGTAGTAATAATTATGAAAAAGTTGATTTATTATAATTATAATAATTATTATAATACAGTTTACAATAATTACAAGCGATCACCAAAACGGTGAAAGAAAACGGCGTATTAAATTATTTTTATTATTTAGGCCGTCTGCACACGATCCCACACCCCGCGCACTGCGCGTCGCACCTCGCGTCTAACCAACGTGACCACGCACCAGACAAATTTATTACAACTACCTACAATACATTACATGGTTGGGAAGAAGGTTCTAGCTACATACAAGAAGATATCGTCACAAGTTTATCAGCGGAAGCGAGGCACGGCGTACAATGCGAGCGCTGGTCCCCGCGTGGCACACGGCATAACTTTATTACATTTTAGGATATAGTCTTTCGAACGCGACGAACAAAATATTACACAAGTCGAGAATAATTATTTATAATCGATTCGGATTAATCGGATTCGAGAGCGGCAGAAGCGGCGAAGAGGGCGGGGCAGGGCGGGACGAGCGAGCGAGCGAGGCTATGTACAGGTGGCCGCTAAGGGCAGTCACACTCCTCCACCACCATCTCGGGCAGATCGCGCTTGACGATGTTCGAGTCGGCACCGAAGTAGATGAGCGACAGCGCCGAGAAGCGAACCGGCGCGCAGCACGCTGACCGCTCTAGACGCGCCGCCTCCACCACCTGCCCGTGGTAGTTGGGGAACGGGTCGCACGCTCCGCGGCAGTAATTCGCATAGTAGCCCTCGGGCGCGACGATCCAGTCGTCCCAGCCGAGGTCGCGGAAGCTCACGTAGTACGTTTGGCGGCAGCAGCGATCTTCGCCAGCGGCCACACTGTTGCAGTTGAGCGCGCGTCGTCGACGGCGTGCCGGCGGCGACAATCGCAGTCGCAGCAGAGGGCGCGCCGCTTGGCCGCCGCCCAGTCGCAGTCGCACGCGACCGCCGCAACCGCTGCAGTCGAGCAGCAATCGCAGCGGACCGCGCGCACCGGCGGCCGCCCAGTTGCGAGCGGCCTTAGTCACATCCAATCGCTGCCAAACACGGCCGGGATCGCGCCGCGTCGTGCCCGCCAATTCTCCGACGCTCGCGTTCCCGTCCACAGTAAACGCCCACAGCGTGTAGCGTAGATGACGAGCGCGCGGTGCAGTCTCTGCTCTCACTAGCAGCTCAGCTGACGCCACCGCTAAGGGCTCACCATCGCCATCTTCTTCGGCCTCTTGACCGAGTCTAAACTCGATCAGCCTCTGGCCGTTTAAAGTCTCACCTGTCAACAAACACCACCTTTTAGAACCATTTAAATACACTTTCATATGCCTATTTCCCTAGAGTCCCTACGAAGTGATCCATCGTTATCGGGTGCAGCGGTATCGACAATTGTAGGAAAGGAGAGGGAAAGATTGCAGACTGCAAGCGGTGGTCGTCCTTGGCTGTGGGCTGCGCGTACCCTGTCGTAGTTTACGCACGGACAAAAAGTTTCCGAACGTGAACTCCGAGTCGGGTTTGCGGTAGCCGCGTGCAAATCTGCTTATATTCGCTATAAATGGGTTTTGTCGTGTATTAAAATTTGTATAAAACTCATTAGATATGTCGATACCACTAACACCATAGATGATTATTGTCTAATAGTGAAAATAGAAAAAGGTTTTAGTGTTAGTTCGTGACTCCATCGTTGAACTCTCTCTCTCGGCCAGAATAATTGTTAATCGTTCACCTCATGTCCACCGTCTGCAAAAGAAAACATTTAGTTACATTTCCGTTTTGACAATAAATTTTTAAGTGTGACACATTTGTGTCACCCTTAGAAACTGTGTGACATTGTGACTGCTCTTTCTAAAATAATTGGTTGAAAATAGTCATACGAGTAGTGCTGATTGTGTGGGGTTTTGGTTTATCAATCTTACTATCTTTTCCGGGACTGTAGCGTCTGTAGCAAGACCTAATTTAGAACCCATATTTGACTGAACCTAATACGGGTTCAGGGACTGAACCTACAACTCATTTATCATAATCATGCGATAATTGAGCTTTGTAAATATTCAAAGCGGCATTGTAAAATATGTATCTTGTTTTTTATAAATTATACTAATACAATGAGAATACATTTTACTTTCTTCCTTTCTTACATTATGTCGAAATTGTTAGAGGCAAATTCGGCCAAGGTTGCACGTTTCCGTCTGCGTAACCGATGTAATAATAAATTTTCCATGTGGCTGCAGGCATGATCAAAGCACGTTCGTACGTGTAGCGTGCGATTCAACGCACTGATCATTTGATCAATACTTCATACCGTATGATTACGCCTCCTTCCTATACTTACAACTTTGGATAACATATTGTAAGTACTTCGTTTACGTCGAATACCTATCGTAATCGTCAATCAATACTAATAATTAATCTGTAACTGTAGGTATTGTATGTATGTATGTTCCTCCATTTAGACGTATATACAGGACACAGGATAGACTACTTTTTCGTTTTCAACGCGGACGAAGTCTTGATTTAATTTTTTAGTATTATTTTTTAAAATTACGTTATTAAAACTTTAAATTAAAATGGTTCATTAGCAGAAAGAAAAATTATAAATATAATTTTATAAAGAGAGATTTTTTTTGTATTTTTGTATGTCTTTAATTTTATATTTTGTACTATATTATAATTTTATATTTAATACTATATTTTATAAGTAACGCGGACAAAGTCGCGTGTCACACTTAGTCATTGATAAATTTAGTACGTACCTATTTTATTGAAAAATTTGGATGTAGGTAATGATTCTATTTGTATCTAGAACATTTTTATAGGTAAATTTTAGATTTTTGGATACCTAAGTCCTTAAATCCAAAAAGATGTGAGCGTAATTGAAAGGAAGTTGTACTTTTATTAAGTTCATGTAATGCCTAGAAGACGGGTATAGAAATTTGCCTCCGAATTTGCATAAAATCCGTCGGGAAAAGCGTTTCAGGTGGTTTGAAGTTGTTGAGCTATCTCATGCCCACTCAGCCCCCTAACGTCTGCGACACTATCATAATCAATTGCAACTTTGCATCCTTCACAATAACACTAGTCTAGCTTCAATAGCCGTCTTTAGTCTTTACTCTATGAACATAAGGACATTTTAGAGACGAAGTTAACGTAGGTATCCTACCTATTTAAAAATTCAATTGAGAGTGGAAGCTGTTAAGACTTAGTTGATCCGATACATATAAATCTGTAGGGGTCGGTCATGGAGTAATTTACTTTGTTTTCAGAAATATCGCGTATATAGGCTAAATTGACTAAATTGACGATTTTTAGAATTTTTTTCTGTATGTATGTATGTATGTATTATATACGTATGTATGTATGTTCCTCCATCACTCTTAAATGAATTAACATATTTTCATGAAACTTAGTAGATAAACATTTAGACGTACAGACAGGACACAAGATATGCTACTTTTTCTTTTTCAACGCGGACGAAGTCGCGAGCGCCAGCTTGTTTAAAAATAAAATTAAAAACATATACAAACTTTAGTTATGTTAACGTAAAGATAAAGAGGTACTTGTACTAAACCGAGTGCATAATTTAATAAAACATAAAATTATTTCTAAAAGTAACTAATCAACACTTGTAGTTGGTGAAAGAGGTCCTAAGTATAACAGAATACAAGATTATTTTACTGTCCAACAAAAAAAACCCGACTTCAAACAGGAAACTAATAAGATAACAAACGCACTATTGTAGTCGCCACTAAGATTTTCGAAGGTTCCCCTCGATTTCTCTGGGATGCCACCATCAGATCCCGGTTTCCTTATCATGGGATATCTCCTTTCCAACAAAAAAAGAATCATCAAAATTGGTTCATAAACGACGAAGTTATTCGCAGACACACATAAAAACACCTTTTTTGGAATTCAGTTAAAAAGCGAAAAGAAACTTAGAAAACCAAGGTGTAGACGTAGAGCATTACCATGTCACCCACATATGGGTGTCCTACATAACGTTTCTTGAGTGGTCAGTACAAGGCCCAGTACATAAAATTAACTGCAACATGGTTTTCTATTGAATAATTCACAGTCGGATCGACCCACCAACTACAACGACGCTACGTATTCCGCATGCACTCTTATGCAACCGGCCTATGTGAGACATTTTATTGATTGCCACTTTCTTACTACAAAATTCTGATTGTGTTTTTCCAGATTTATTACTGTAAAGACTATATATAGATTAAAGGCTAGACAGAATGAATAAAATCCCTGTTAAACGTGAAAAAAAATCCTCATTTCAAAAATAATGTGCAAAAATAACCTCTTAAATAATTAGTATCTATCTATATAATGTACTAGCTGGTGCTCGCGACTTCGTCCGCGTAGTAAAGTATAAAACGCCATCTACCGTGGAATATCACCAAGCAGTTGTCATGTTAGTCGTTTCACACATCTCTGCGAGGTTTCACCTGATTTGGATAGATAACGGGCCCCGGGCTCTCGGGCCAAGCCGCTAGTATTTACTTTTATTTTAGATTTCCCGTAGGAATGAAGCATTTTCCCGCGGTAAAAAGTATCCTATGTTCATCACGGATAATGTCGGCTTCTAAAGGTAAAATAATTTTTCAAATCGGTCCAGTAGTTTCGGAGTCTATTCAATACAAACAAACAAACAAACAAACAAATCTTCCCTCTTTATAATATTAGTAAGTATAGATAAAAGGGAATGTGTTGTATGTATGTTCCCTATTGACTCCAAAGCCGCTGAACCGATTTTGATGAAACTTTTAGGCAATTTTCAGATTAGTCCAGCGGGTCGGACGCGGACGAAGTCGCGGGCAAAACCTAGTATGTATAAATTCTTAAAAAATGAAATGAACTATTAAAATATACTAAATAAATTACATACTAGTGTTTGCCTCCGATTTCGTCTGCACCCCTTTTTCTATAACACAATAAGCAACGAGAAATGTGATGGGGATGAAAAGTGTTATGTTTTAGTAAAAAAAAAAAACATAAAAATTCCAATAAAAATAGAATCAGAAAATTAATAAAACAAAAAATAGACTTCCTCTTAAAACTGTCTTAAAATATAATAGAATGAATACCTAAAATTCCTCTACTTTTAAAATCACTTAAAAAGCTCACAATAGATTACGGAATTAATTCTTAGAAGTTCATTTATTAATTCTCTTAATTATTATTAAGAATTATATAAAATTCTTAGAACTTGAATAATTAAAAAGAAATATTGAATGGTAATCAATTACTTTTCTACTTAGGTGTAGAAGTCGTTTTAGATTTGAATTAATTTTCCAAATATATCTTCGTATTTACTCATTCCGATCTAAAACTAAAGTAATTTAGTTCAAACAAAACAAATATGGCAGACGCTGCGATAACTATCAATTTGGATCTTATTAAACTAATTATATATTTTATGTTAGAACATATTTCCCATTTCATGTTAAACTACTTTGTATTTTAATAATGTATTATTATCTTTGTAGAACAAGTTAGTTATTATTTTGATTTTTATAAATAACTAGCTGTTGCCCGCGACTTCGTCCGCTTTCAAAATTCTTTCTCGATAAATGGACTGTCCAATACAAAAATAATTTTTCAATTCGAACCAGTAGTTCCTGAGATTAACGCGTTCAACCAAACATACTCTTCCATTTTATAATGTTAGTATAATATAGATAAATTAGATAACCAACTGGTTCTGGCTAATAAGTATACTAATGTAGTAAACAGTTGAAATTATTTAGTGATTGGTACATAATTGATTAGGGCCTCTTTCACCGTCTGTCCAGTAGGCTAACTGTCATTTAAAGTCATCGGTAACCGGGGGTAATGGAGCTGATATACTACCCTTGTTTGTACAGTAAAAGTCCCAAACATTAAAAAGAAAATAATATTAAAAAAGTCACCTATAAACCGAGTGCATAATTAATAAACCATAAAATTATTTTTAAAAGTTAACACACTTTAATTACTGTAGTTGGTGAAAGAGGCCCTTAATAAAATGCATATTAACTGGCCTCCTAACCAAGATGCAAACGCTTCGTTGCGTACTTGGGAAACGAAGAGAGAACGCTAAGAGAAATCTTTGTGATTGGTCTAAATTTTATATGGGTGTTACAACAACCAATCACAAAGCTTTCTCTTAGCGTTCTCTCTGCGTTTCCGAAGTACGCAACGAAGCGTTTGCATCTTGGTTAGGATTGATTAGTTGATAGGTATTGATTAGTTTTTGGTTTTGATTTTGATTTTTCATAATTTAATAACAACTAAGAGCTCACTTGCCAACTGGAGCTGCTTACAAATTCTATCCTAAATAATTCCAATATTAATACTTCTCAGACGATACGTAGTTGTAACAACAAATAAAAAAAAAAAAAACGACCTGGAAGACAACAAATTCTCCCAAATACAAGATGTCAGTGGCTTCACTCGCTCGTAAACGGTGTCCTTAAGTTGAGACCTCAAATAATTGCTTTTTGTATTAATTATTATTATGAACTTCGTGAAATATTGTATTAAAGTAACAAAAATCTAGTTCAATCTCCTTTATTTCCAGGAAAAATGTTACCTATATTGTAATTAACAATTTCTTCGAAGAATCGTCTCTTACGTCTTTCCTTGTTAGGACGGCAATATTGTTTAATTATTAAATAAAAATCCGATTTTAGTTATTCTAAAACATATAAACTGTCTGGCGGTAATGGAGGTTTTCTGTGAAAATTGCGTTTTACTTAACTTATATTGGTAAGTATTTTTTTTTATGTTAAGGTCTCCAACTCTCCAGATAGCCTGACGGTTACCATAGGTTGATACTGTCGCCCATGACACAAGCAACACCATATGTATAGGTGCAGCAAGTGCGCTCTCACTCACCGAAACACAACAGCACTCACGCTGTTACAAGTAAGCAACGACAAGTAATGTGTTGATTAGTTACTTTTAGAAATAATTTAATGTTTTATTAAAATATGCACTCGGTTTACTGCATCCTTCGATGCGAATTTTTCTTATTATTTACTTACAGGCTAGCGTCTACTTGGCTATGTTTATGTTAAATTTTTAAGGCAGTGGCAGTTCTATGTAATATGTATGAATGTATATATGTACTATATTTAATATGTGATTTTTATAGCTTTATAATTTGTTTAGTTTGTAGGGAATCGTATAATTTTGTAATATTTTTTTTTTGTATATAAATGTAAAATCCATAATTGGCTGTAGGGTGTGTTTTTTGTTTTTGTCAGTAATTTTTTTTGTTGAGAGCTGTGGATTTTGAATAAATGAATAAATAAACTCCATTATCCTCGGTTACCGGTGACTTTAAATGACTGTTGGCCTACTTGATAGATGGTGAAAGAGGCCTTTAATGAACTCGAAATAAATATGTATCTTAGTTTTTGTAAATATATTTTGCCCAGTAGAAACTTTTGGCAGCCCGTCAACAGTAGGTATATCGGTATATCTATTGGGAGAGAACTCTCTCAAAAGAGAGAGCCATTCTTTTGAGAGAGTTCTCCTTACAGAAGATCATCATGAAATGAAGTTTCCTGTGATGTTCTAGTTTGGCGAACGAATAACGAATGTCAGTGCCCAATTCTCCTATCCCAATCCCAGAGAAGGCAGCGTATTAGATTGCTAATATTATATCTATTAATTAATAATATTATAAAGCGGTAAAATTTATATGTCTTTTTGTAAGTAGGAGGTAATTTTCCAAACCACTTATCCTACTTAAAAAAAAATTCTTTCACCGATAGTTACAATAGAAAAGATGGATATAGTCTTAACTAAATATTTAACGCGGGTGAAGCCGTGGGCACCAGCTACTTAAAAATAAATGTATGTCAACGAGTCATATTGCTTTACATATTTTGTCGGGTGTTGTATCTGTTAGTTTTCAACGCGGACGAACTATTCAATTCAATCTAGTATTCAATTAATTTCCTTGGTAATAGATTAGTGATTATATGCGTTCCGCTCACTGAATAGTTAAGCTGTAAAAACTGAAGTTTAGAGGTCATATAAACCCATAAACATTGTACTCGTACAATGTTTAGTCATTACGGTATTGAGGAGGCGACGACCTGACCTGAATTGTTACAAATTTTTTGTACAACTTTTCCTAGAATCCACAAATAGCCAATACCTTTTTATTACACGTGTAAGATTATATTTTTGACCTAATTAAAAGTCAAAATTTTTATAAATGTATAATTCTTATATTATAATTTCAGTTTTTTTAAAAGATTTTATTCGGGTATTGTTCGTTGCCGGCAATTGTAGGCAATTTTTCTTGCCGAAATAGCTGAATAATATTTCATTGCAAATTTTAAGACTCTTTGCCCGTGATCCAACTATATGTACCTAAATATATTTTTTAAACTTGCAGACGTATTCAAGAATGGGGCCTGACTCATTGCGTTAAATAAATGACTCCATAATAATTCATGGCACCGCCGCCCACCGCACTCGGTTCTTTGCACTATCTATTTATGATAAGAAAATTGTCAAAATTAAACTATTAATTAGCTTATTTGTTTTAATGCTTAAAAAGAGAAATTACATTGAAAAAAAAATCGGTATCAACAGTCGATAGTCCTCTCAGCCTCTAGGCACAAAGTGGTGGAAGAAAGACCACGGCTTAATGAATTCTAAAGCAACGTGGATCTTCAATCTGTGCCTCACAGGCTATAAAATTTTAGTGTAAATACAAATAAATTTAACTTAATCAAATTTTCATCAAAATAGAATAAAGCATCGTGCACATAATTGCCGGAAACCTGTTTCAAACTATAATAATACTATTATACTTTTTACTAGGCTTCGGATGCAGAATTTTTTTGTAAATTATATACACAAACGTACTTCGTTTATTGTTTTTTCATTAATGAAAATGAAGCTTAAAAGTATTTTGCAGTAAAACAGTAAAACATTACATGGGTCTTAGGCAGACAACTACTTGTATTAATTTAAATAAATATATACATACGTCTACGGCTTCGGTCGGGTATGTGTTTTTCGGATATACAAACCAATTTAATGTGTAGTTTCATCCATTAATTAGTCTAGTTTTAGTCAGTTTAGTCTAGGTTTAGTCAGTTTAGTCTTGTCGAGTGTAGTGGTATCGTGTGAACCAGATCTTATGGGGATAGTTCAAGAGTCATTTGTTTGATAAAAGGTATCCGCGGTATACGATAAACTGGCAGGTCGCGTGAGTTGAAATCAACTGTCACTCTTCGTTCGCTATCATGACAAAGTACATTCATTCATTCACTGTCATTAGGATATTCTTTATCCGTAGCACGGCCTTCTATATGTAGCGTTTCTACGATACTGAGTCGAAAAGCGACCTATTTCGTTTATAGAATTAAACTGGCCATTATTAAGTAAACTTGGAGGCGAAGGTTTTGTTTTACCACTTATAACCCTTCGTTACTTATATTTAACTAGTGCTTATTGTTTTTTATGTAACCTTACAGTAATATAGTTTCTGAAACCTTATTTTAAAAACAATAATAATATATTTTAATGAAAATACGATGTAACAAACATACAAAAAACATACATTTGTAATAAAATAAATAATAGAATAGCAGTTATTAATATTTTTTTTATTAATATTTTTAATACACTCTCTTTGCGTTTCCTTTAATTACCACACACATTCTTACCGAATTAAATATTAATAAGGGACCGTGTGAAGGTACAGCTGTTTGTGAAAAATGACTTCCTTCACACGTTGACACAGCTGTCTTCCTCTAATATGTAGAAAACGAAAGGGACAGTTTTTTTTTATTAGAGATGGGTTGGCTATTGGAGCGAGCTCACCCAGAAATTCACTTCAACTTTGAAAAGATTAGGGCTATATATGAGCTCGGAAAACAGACGCAGGCGAGGAGTTCCAAACCTTGGCCGTGCGCATTATAAAGAATGTTTCAAAGTGCTTGATCCGAAAAAGAGGGATTTCGACAAGATGTGGATGAATGGCAACCAGCAATACGTCTGAATACTCTGAATGTACGATGGAAGAAAGGATAAGGCGGTATGAGCTCATGCACTTCCTGAGCACATCCGAAGTACATCTTATAAAAGACACATAGACTGGCAATGTTGCCATGCTCTGCTTTCCACCGAGTCGAGTGCGGCAAGTTGGTATTTGGCTGAGCCATCCCAAATGTGGGAGCAATGCTTGTGTTATTTTTACAGCGATCATCATGATAAATAAATAGCGACTTGTTTTAATTTCTACTAATAAAATTTTAGACTATGAATGTATTGAAATATTTTATGCGAGTAGTTATTTGAATAGAAATACCAGGCTGCTAATATTGTAAGCTAGCACACTGGCCTCAGTTTCGCATTGTTTTTTCTGCAATCTATATAATGTTTTTTTCTATAGTGAAGCAGTTTCAAAATCCATTGAAGGTTTAAAATATATACTCCAAAATTTAAAATTCACCACTCAATAGCTAAACGATCAAAGAATTTTTTAGTATACATTAATACATGGTATATTAGAATTCGTTAAAGAATACTACGCTCAAAGAATATAAAATATTACGTACACATAAAAACCACGACCGATTTCTTAATTTAATTTTTGTATTTAAGTTAAGTAACATATTAACTTAAATACAATCTTAGTTAAGTACTTAATCTTAGTTAAGTAGTTCATTAATATTTCATTAAAAGTATATCATTAAAAGTTCTCATAAAGAAATTAAAAAATAAATATTAGTATATAATATACAAAGGTATTAATTATTTATTAATAAACCAGATTAATTAAATTTTTGAAAATTATTGTCGACCACACGTCTTGAAGTCATAATAATATTGGAGACAAACTAATATTTGTTGCCATAAGATTTTTTAAATCTTACAATATTACTATATTACAATAGTATTCCCGTTTGGAAACCACTGGCCTAATTAATGTGGCAGACGTACAGTACATGAGTCGAAATAACACTGATGGGGCGTTAATTACCTACATTAATTAATGGAGAGTCATAGCACCAGTTCATTTTCACACGTTTGCTTTAAAATAGTGGATCGATTTTTTTCAATTAAGTTTTACTGCCCTACAAAAAAAATTACTGTTATTGGTGACGTCACAGTTTTAAGTGTAACCACGCAGGCCAAGGCTGTTAGTAACTCGTAAAGTTTTTTCAAGAACTCTGTCGTATTAAGTTGTTGAAGAAATTTTTTATTGCCTGTATATCGCGTTGCGGATTGAACACAGTCATACTATTTTTAATGAGCTCACTTTTCATGTAGGCCATATATTTTTTAAACAATTAAAAAAGCCTACCAAATCAAGCTCTATAATATATGCATCTACCATACCATACCATATTTATATAGCGCTCGATTCGCTTATATTATCCTATTCTATTAAGCCAACTTGAACCAAATTAACTATTTAAAAAATATCTGATTAAATAAATAATCTAATCTAATGTAAAAAATGCACCCCGGGCGAAGCCGGGAGCTGGTCGCTAGTAAACAATAAAATGTTTGATTGAGTGTTTTACAGGTCAACTCTTAGGGCCTCTTTCACCAAATAATTTTATGTTATATTAAATTATGCACTCGGTTAACTGCATCGTTCGATAGGCGAATTTTTTATTATTATTTTCTCGTTATTAATGTTTAGGACTTTTACAGTACAAACAAAAGTATATCAGCATTCAGCACCATCATCCCCGGTGACCGGTGACTAAATAGTGGTTAGCCAACTGACACAGGGTGAAAGAGGCCCTAAATCAAGTATGAGAAAATTATCATACCACGTTCGTATTTAAGAATCTAAGTAAATCTAATATTATCTTAATATTAGCCTCCTGCATTGACGACATATCGATGGCGGTATTTGAAGCTTCGGTATGCAAGTTGCATTCCGTTTACATAGCAACATTATTACATATTGTATAGAAGTAGATATTAAATTGTTTCAAATACAGTTTGATTTTTTTGATAAATAAACTTATTGCAATTTTATTGATTACTTTACAGTTCTTGTTTATCATTATGTAGTTCCTACATATATATGATATTTATTACTAATATAATATCATATTTGTTTGGTTTATTTGGTTGAACGCGTTAATCTCAGGAACTATTGGTTCTAATTGAAAAATTATTTTTGTGTTGAATAAGTCCATTTATCGAGAAAAGCTTTAGGTTATATGTAATTTTAAACGACAAAGTCGCGGCCAACAGCTGGTATAAAATAATATTAAGATCAAATCCATCATTCTCAAATAAATTTAGATTTAGACTGATAGAAATTGATATTGCAAATACGGTAAACAGTAAAGTAAACACAGTTGTGTTTCATTTGTTTTTTTGTTCACGAAATTCGTTTATTATTTTATTTTTAACTGTGCAATTCATCAGCCGAGTGCAAAAATCCAATTTTAAGCTTCAACAGATCTGTAGGAATTTTAGGAAAATATATATTATGCACATTTGCTTTCGTTTCTATTGGATACATTATACATTTATTTTATGTATTACAGATGATTTCGTCATTATTTCAATATTTCGGTTTGATATAGCTGTTATTTGTGATACTGATATAAGTTTCAGTCATATCACAAATTTAACTTAACAAAAAAAAAAACCACAAAACACGAGTTATTTTACGTAAGAACTTAAATTATAGTCAGGTCAAGAATTCAATATATTAAATGTTAAAAAACTTTTGACAAGCTTCTGTGAAGCTCTTTGAACATTTTTCTCGTATCTTTATTATTATCTATACTAATATTATAAAGAGGAATAATTTGATTGTTTGTTTGTTTGCATTGAATTGGGCTTCGAAACTACTGGACCGATTTGAAAAATTCTTTCCCAAAGGGAAGCTATATATTTCAGCGAATAGGCTGTATTTTATAAAAATACGCAGACTAAGTCGCGTGCAATAGTTAGTTCTTTATATAGAAAGAAACTTTCCTATTTAGAAAAATCAGTTTTAATTACATTCCTTCTAAAACTAATCACTGAATCAATAGTGCTTCCTAAATAAGTGAAAGCATTCTTTAATAATCGAACTGAAACTACTCTTTTATTCTTAGCCGTAATTACCGTGAAAATTTTATATCAAATTAATGTTGAAAGAAATATTTGAAGTTGTAATTACCAAAATTAAATAAAATCAATAATACAAGTGAGTTATTACTGTTATTATATATCAATTTTACAATTAAAATGTGACGATATAGTCTACTAATTTGTAAAATTACTATAAACTAGACGGTGCCCGCGACTTCGTCCGCGTTGAAAAAAATATAACATTAATGAGAAATTATAATTATGTGAACAAATATTATAAAGAGAGAAGATTTGTTTTTATTTGTATAAACTCAAAAACTGAAGGACCAATTTCAAAAAAAATTTTAACCTATACTTTTCGATATAATTATATCAGCGAATAATATTAGGTTATCATCAATCAATCAATATACTAATAATAAATCTGTTAGTGTAGGTATAGTATGTATGTATGTTCCTCCATAACTCTTAAACTAATTAACGAATTTTCATGAAACTTGGTAGATAAATACTTAAATATACAGGACATAGGATAGGCTACTTTTTTCTTTTTAACGAGGACGAAGTCGCGGGCGCCAGCTAGTGTTTTATTAATTTACGTGGACGAAGTTGCGTGCAAGCTTTATATTATATTTTTGGACGACCCCTGCTGGTGAACTTAACATTATTTCAGGATAAAAAAGTATCCTATACTCATTAAGCCAAATTTCGTTAAGCCGATTTTGATGCGTTACATATTCCATAAAAAAAATTTGAATTTGAATTACAAAAAAATTCAAACGTTTGCATTTATTATATTACTAGTGACCCGCTGCCGCTTTTGCCCCGGAAAATAACTTAATCAATTTTCTTATGCATATAAAAATTCAGTGAAAAATTATTTGTCTAACTAAATGATGGTGAAAATTGTATCAAAATCCATTGCTTGCTTTAGGTGGAGTTATCGGCCATAAGTGAAAACCGAATTAAATACAGTTTTAAATTCAATTAAAATCATAGAAATTGCAAGAAAAAATTAGTTTTTTAAAAAAGATTATTTATAATTTTGATTTTACAACTTTCACTGTATTTTTAATAATTCCCACGTATTTCCCCTTCTAAAATATTGATTAATTTTCTCTTGTTTTCCCATTTAATTAGACTCGCATTGGAAAGAATACACTTATACAGTAGATACCAGCGTTTGCAGAAAAGCTTACACAAAATAAGTGTTAATAGGTATGTCTATTATAGAAAATGACTATAAACTTTTACAAAGTAATGGCATAGGCATTACAAAATAATACAAATTTTTTATTTATCTTACCTTAAAAATTGTACTGGATTTTTTTCGTTTAAAACACGTAAAAAGTTTTCTATGCGACCCTTCATGGCGTCCGCTCTGATCGCTCTGTCCACAATACTGAGGCACCACGGGAAAACCCCAGCGACTTATATAGGGCGGGCGGGTTCGGGCAGACGTGACAGCGAAAATTAATAGCAATTTTTGACAAGTCCATTGACCCGAACGTCGAAGAATTAAATATCATGCCACCACTGTGCTATCGGATCATTCTTTAATGCTTTTAAAGGGGTTATCTTCGTGGAAAACGCGGATAATTTAACTATTATATCGGCCTTTTGAAATTATTCGGTGCGAAAAATTGAAAACATTGTTGCTTTAGTTAGAAGCAAGATTAAAAAAAGTATTTTTGTGAAGATATTTTTGTATCCAATATATACATATTATATGTAGTTTTTATTGTCAATACACTTGTGTTAAAATATTTAATAGCGTTTATTCAAGAGAAGAGCGTTTTTAGAAGAGCCCTTTTGGGCGGGTTTATGAGTCAGAGCGCTAAGCTTTGACTCAGGGTTCCTGGATTCAATTCCTGATAGGGCCAACATTGAGACATTTAAATGTTTTAAAAACTCTCCAATATAAACAAAGATTAAATTTATTTAACAAACATTTACACGATTAATAATAAAATTGTTAAGTATTACTAGAAGTTTTCGCAGTCTCTGAGGTAATTTATATTTCCGGACTTACTTAGTTAAATAACTAAGTAAGTTTATTAATTTATTAATTTATATGTTTCAAGGAAAAACTTTTACCAATCTATCTATTTTTACCGTCAATCTAATTTTACCGGAGTTATGGAAAAAACCTTTTGACAGAATTTGGGTTTGATTACACTTTTAAATTTATTTATAGGTAAGCCTTTGATAATCTCGGTAAGTTTATTATAAAGTTGTATACAGTAGTCCATGAAAAGAATTACTTTTCTTGTGAACACGCGTTTTATAAATCAACTAGCCGGTGCCCGCGACTTCGTCCGCTTTGAAAAAGAAAATAGTAGTCCTGTACGTCTAAATGTTTATCTACCGAGTTTCATGAAAATCAGATAATTCGTTTAAGAGTTATGGAGGAACATATGTGATATACAATACCTACACTTACAGATTTATTATTAGTATTGATGATTGATATTCTATACGTGAGACTTACCATTTGGAGATATTATTCGGAAGGAAAGGCGTAAGCCTATTTTTAACTAAACACGCAGGCGAAGCCGCAAGCCAAAACTAGATGTAATAAGACGCATCGAAATTCAGGCGACAAAAGTCTCGTAGCTGCAAGATTTCGTAGTGTCGTAGCGATTGCGTAGAGAGCGTAGCAATAACATTTTTGTTGACGCAAAATAAACAATAGACCCCATAATGTATACGTTAACGCACTGAGATTGATATACATATATAGAGCAATTATTTTTTTTCTATAACTAAAGTTATAAATTATAATCATAATATTAATAATAGCATACGTGCCTTAACTATTCAGTCGATAATAATGAAATATGCATACCACATGTTGTCAGGCTTGCATAAAAGGACATACGATATACCTCTGATCTGGAAAGAAAGTTCTGTTTCCGAGGGATATATAAAAATATAAAAAATCGTCGTCATAGCAATAGTAATATGTATATATTTTTATTTTTCCACGCGGACGAAGTCGTTGGCGCTAGCTCCTATATTACGAGTATAAGTAATTAGATCGTCCACGGATAAGTTCAGGAAAATATAAAGGAACAAAGACATAATAAAAGTCATAAAAATCTTGGACATGTGGTGCTGGAGAAGATTGCTGGCGGTGTCGTGGATGAAGTTCCGTATTAACATAGCAAAACTTAATGGGCTCCGCTTGAGCTATCTTTCGTTTGCGCATGTAGAATTGCGAACAATATGGCGGACCTGCTTTCTCTCGTACAAAATGTTATCATTTCGTCTCGCTCATTCCCTGGCTCCCCCATCCCCGCGTCGCAATACCATCCCTCCCCTTATCCTTATCCCATTACCCTATCCCTCCCCTTATCCTTATCCCTTATCCTTAATCCTTCTATAGTCGGCAGCGCACTTGTCTTGTAGCACTTATGGCGTTGCTTGTCTGTCGACCTTAACATAAAAAAAAAATCGGTTAATGCACATTTTTGTCACGTGATATCGCCAGAGCAAGGCCAGAGCCCTTTAGGTCCTCCGTAAAACATGACATCGCATCAACTGGCATCCGTTGTTTAGGCTCGCATTTTCAAAACATCTGCGAAGAACCGTCAATAGAGCACCTGGTCGTGCAGGTTCTGGAACGAGACCTCGTGGAAGGTCACCTAAAAGACCTAATGAAGGCAGCCATTGGAGGCATGGACTGTTCAGTTCACAAATATTCCAAGATGGCGGCGTTAGATGACAATGACAACGATTACTCTGCCAATATGATTCGGCCTGGAAGGAAGAAATATTACACAAAAATGTATATAATTTTCTACTAAAGTTTTAATGAGTCAAGTATTACATTAAATTTTCCATAAATAGGTCGTAAAACGACATAAAAAAAAATATCTGGTTATTTTAATTGGGGCGGATGTTTCGAAGCCGCAGGCGTTTACCATTTTTTAAAACTATTCTCCTTAAATTAATGAATATTCTTAGATTTAACAAGTAAACTTTTCATCTCCATAGTACATTTACGAAGTAGGGATAATTGGAAAAAAAGTAGGAATGGATGGAACGAACGAACTTTTCTGAAAGTAGGTGTACTTCATAAAACGTTTAGAATATTTACTGCAGCTAAACGACCAAGGTTACGCAGTCAGTGTGCTCAGCAAACTATTACCAAACTTAATAACTTCATAATCAAATAATACCAAATTTGACAGATAAAATCAATACACAATTCTAGTTAAATAATATAATTTGTAAGCTACATTGCCTCTCCTCTATACACATACTCGTGTTTATCTTAACGTGTTTACATAACAAAATGAATGTATGTAGACTTTGGTGGGCGCATTCTTGACTTTTTCTCTGTGTTTATTTAATTGTATGAAATTGTACCAATGTACAATGTAATATACGTTTATAAAATAACAAATCTATACACCACTGTAATATTATGAAAAATTCTTTCACTATTGGGATTCTAATATTATTAGCGAGTAACATTGGCTGTCCCTGTATATTATATTATTTTAATCTATATCTTGCTCTATACACTATACTAGCTGTTGCACGCGACTTCGTCCGCTTAACTATATAAAATACTAGCTGGCGCCCGCGACTTCGTTCGCGTTGAAAAAGAAAAAGTAGCCTATCCTGTGTCCAAGTACGTCTAAATGTTTATCTACCAAGTTTCATGAAAATCAATTATTTCGTTTAAGAGTTATGAAGGAACATACATACATACAGAAAAAAATTCTAAAAATTGTAAATTTAGTTTCAGTATCATGTATCATGTTCAGTATCATCCCTATATAAACAGATATCTCTGAAAAGTAAGTAATTTACTCCATGGCCAACCTTTACAGAATTATTATTAGTATTGATAGTAAAAAAACAAAGTTGCTGTCCGCTTCTATCTTCTATCACTTCTTACTAATCTAAACCATAATCTTTAGTTGACAATTAGATAAATGAAGTTCAGAAAATCAAATTATAATGTTAATATTATGTATTTTTGCATTAGAGTTTTAATGAGGCGACATTTCTTTCGGTCATAAAGGACGATTTCTTTAGTTTGTGTACTCAATTATGTTTAATGAGGCCCCAAAACTGGAGCCGTTCTTTCGAAACGCAATTTCGTATCTGGATATCGTGTTGAGCGTGCAAAACGGGGCTTAAAAGAGAGGTATATGATTCGGGAACGAGACAATCCGGCGTCGCGCGTCGTGACTGCGTTTCAATCAATTTTTGGCAAAGTCCCAGAGTGCACCGGTTATACTCCGACAGTACGGCGCCCGAATTTATTTCCTCCCTCATTCTGTGTGCGTGAACCCGACTTGATTCCCTATCAGATTACTAAGGAACGCCTCGAATGCTGACAGATATCTATACTACTTAATATTATACTTAAGTAGATATCTATACTACTTAATTAATACTTAATATTAAAGAGGAAAGATTTGATTGTTTGTTTGTTTGTATTGAATAGGCTCCCAAAGTACTGGACCGATTTGAAAAATTCTTTTACATTTAGTAGCCGACATTATCCGTGATGAACATAGGCTACTTTTTACCGCGGGAAAATGTTTCATTCCTACGGGAAAACGGGTAATAGGACAACGATTAGTAAGAATTATCCTTCCGTACTTATCTTTTTCACATAACTTCTAAACTGCTCAACCGATTGGGTTGAAATTTTATATGGGCATTTCGATGATTTAAAAAATACAATTCGACTCGGTAGGTGGCGCTGCTGTCGGTATGTCAACTACTAAACGGTTTGACCGATTGGGTTGAAATTTTGTATGTATATTTCCATGGTTTCACAGACACGAATGTATTATATTTTATAAAGTTACGCGGACGAAGTCGCGTGCAACAGCTAGTTATATTGATAGCTAATGCCCGCGACTACTACGTTCACTTTCTAAATGTTTTATAGTCTAAATCCTCCCTCGATAAATGGACTATCCAAAACATAAAGAATTTTTAAATTCGAACCAGTAGCTCAGATTAAATAAGAGTTACTGTAGTAGTTCCTGAGATTAGCGCGTTTAAACAAAAAAACAAACTCGAAGTTTAATAATAGTATATAGATATTTATAATATAGATATTAAACTGTAATTTGTATATTATACTTATTACAGCTTACTATACTTATACTTACAGCTATGGTTATTATTGTACTCAAAGAAGAGTTCTGTTTATACATCGAGTTTCAATGGTAACTTCAATACAGCCAATCAAAAATCTCTACTAAGTATTACTACTACACTAATTACTAATAAGTGTTATTACGGGGAACTGAAAAGACCCAATGAAATATTGAAAGTTAATAAAAGCGTCCTCGCGACTTCAGCGTAACCTTAGTTCAATTATAAAGAATTAAAAAAGAAACGGGGCGTAACGTGACAAATGGCCTATGTAACGGTGAAGCCTAAATATAACTCCGAATAACGATGAATAATGAAACTTTATGACGGCCTTTTTATACGCTGTCTAGAAAGTAGATTTCAAATTAAATTTGTGTATTTTTAGACGGCTTATATAGCTTTTTGTTCACCAGAGAGAAACGTTACACGTAGAATTTTAAATATATTACATACTAGCTATACACTCCCGGCTTCGCTCGGGTTCAAAATAAAAATTATCATATATAACCAGCTAGTAAAAAAATATTTTCGTATTGGATAATTTAAAGGCTACTTTTCGTTTTCCCGATATAATTAAATTTGGCAAGAAGCAAAGGAAATGTTACGTAAATATTAATGCTTCTAAAATATTTTTGCCAATTATACATTTTCATTTATACTTTAAAAAGTAGCCATAGCAACAAAAGTACTGACTGCGTTCACACTGTGTTTCGCATTCATTTTAAGATTAAAGGTAAATTTAAATTTATAATGACGATCATAAGAGTTTCTTGTAGAGACCTAATCTATACTAATTTTATAAAGAGGAAAGATTTGATTGTTTGTTTGTTTGTATAGAATAGGCTGCGAAACTACTGGACCGATTTGAAAAATTCTTTTACCATTAGAAGCCGACATTATCCCTAATGAACATTGGCTACTTTTTAAGCTTCATTCCTAGAGGAAAGCTTCATTCCTACGGGAAATCTAAAATAAAAGTAAATACTAGCCGCTTGGCCCGGGAGATAGCGCCATCTATCCAAAACAGGTGAAGCGACTAACATGACAACTGCTTGGTGATATTTTTAGCGATCCGCTGCGGTGGTAGATGGCGTTTTATACTTTTCAAAGCAGATGAAGTCGCGAGCACCAGCTAGTTGATAAATAAATATTTTGATTTTTTGATTTTTTATGATCACCACGAAATAACTGCGTATGTGATGTTGTGTTTCGGTAAGTGAATAACTAATGCTAGAGCCCATTACACTTTCCATTGCTTGCTTACCGATCATTTACCGTTATTTGCCATCCGACGGGGTAAGTCCTCTTATGCCAAAAAGCTCTCTTTGAAAATTCTCTAAAATATAGAAGGAATGTCAAATATATAAAATGGACAAACATACTTCAAGTGGATATTTACATTAAAAATATGGAGTTGTAGAAGATTTCAAAGAATATTTTATTTTATTAATACAATAGAACAAAATAAAACACGAAAATAAATTAAATATTTTATTTCTACTCAATATTGGAATACAACTTTAACAATCCTTCTACACAAACTAAAACACCAACTACGTAGGTTACATATAATAATTGTATACATACATTTAAAATTATTCGTTTTTTAAACACTTACAGATAAACAGTTTCTAACCCTATTACATAGAACAACGTCTGCCATGACCTATGGACATGATCTCTGGGCGTGATAGAAACATATTTAAATGGATTATTATCAATCGATCTTAATACTTGGTAGCCAATTAGCCATCATACACTCTCACCGAGATACCCCGAAACAGGCCGCATCACGAATGTAGATGGTAGCTCTCGCTATGACTCGGACCTCGGTGTGTCTCGTGTTGTCATGTATATACAGTCTCATTCCATGTTTGTTTTTGCACTCCAGACAAAAGGTCTCGCGTGAAATACGAGAGGTCTCGCGTCACTTTATATAGCGAGAGTGTACATCGCACTCGTGCAAAAACCTTTCGGCCGAGACATGTCAGCAGAAGAGATATAGCGAGAGCTCTCACTGAGACAGGCCGAATGCCCGAGTCAAGGGTCTCGCGCGAACTGCACGAACGTCGCTGTATAGCGAGAGTGTACATCGCACTCGTGCACAGACATCTCGCGGGAAACATAGCGAAAGCTGTTCTCGCTCGAGAGTGACCAGCCACCATTAGGGTCATGCTGAAGTTTCCGCGCTTTTGTAGCGCATCTGAAACCGCATCGTGAAATGACTTTTATGCTATTATTAGTGTGCAGGCTGCGGGGGATCTTAACGGACAGGAAGGATGAGGCCGGCTTTGACAGATAAACGGACAGGAAGCCATGCAAATTGTGATTTTAGTTTTTCTACCTAAAGCTCAGAGCAAGCTTTTCATAACACGACGAGAAATCCATTCTTATTAGATCAACAATCAGAGCCAACATCTCTGTCAATACACTCTGTCAAAACGCTATGTATAAATAGAGCCATAAAGTAAAAAATAAAAACATAAATAACTAGTTCTTCCACAACTAGTGTTATCACATATTCAATAAGGGATTTACATTTTACATACAATCTTATAAATATTTTAAACAGATTTAAAAATAAATAACAAAGTGTAAAGATGTAAGATATGAAATATGCAAGTTATGATTCTATTTAAAAACTAATTAAATACACATTTATCGCTGTTTCCATTAGTGAAAACCGTATTAAAATTCATAGGGTGGTTTGGGAGAAGTAAGCGGAGAAAGAGGGAGAGGCGGACAACGACATTATTTTATAATACCCATATATATATAGATATTAAATATATATTCTAACAATTTTTCATAAGTAGATTATCGAAACACAATCAATGGCTCAATGTGGCTGTGTTTTAGCTCTTATTTCAATTTTCGTTTAACTAAAGTATTGTATACCGATTATGTGTTTAGTACTATGTATAGAAGTTATAATATTATTTAATAATAAATTTATTTATTATTAAAATTATATTAATGATAAATATAGCATGAAATAGTGATATAAGTTAAATAGATAGATAATGCTTGTTCGTTTAAATAAATAAATATATAGAATAGAAGAGAAGATACACAGAACAGAAAACAATGATAAGTAGTAAATGCTTGCATGCCAACATTTTCCAAAAAAGTAATATAAAAGTAACTCAAAATTTAATAAGCCACGCTTTAATTTTAATAAAAAAAAACCTATTTCGCAGAAAATACTAAACCTATTGTATAACTTCTGAGCCCATTTTTGGACGTTTTTGCTGTTGTTTTTTAGGTACTTAATTTTATTAAAAAAAAAAATTAAAAGATTATTAAGTAAAAACTGAAGTTTTATACAATATTTTGTATTTTGTGCAATTAATAAATTATTACAATTAAAAAATATCACTGGTCTCAATAATATAACCAGGTAATAATATTACATAATTGTTACACGAACATGAAAAACCTTGTTTAACATATTTAAAACATTTTCTTAATACAACATTTACTTACAACATTTTTTTTTTTTTCTATTAAATAACAAGAATATATTTTCAATATATTCTACAAAACAACTTCTATCCAATAGGTATATCCAAGTACTTGTAGAATATGTAAACGTAAAGAGATTTTTTATTGATTGTAATAATTTTAATTTAAAAATAATAAAAAAATACTACATATCGAAAGTTCAATTTTTTGTGTAAATGCTTTAATTTTTTTTTTTTTATATTTTCACGACAAAAAAGACTATATCGCATCTAGAGCATGTATATGTACATTTTAATTTTAATTCATTAGTGAAGTGAAAACTTCTTTAGGCGCGTTGGACATTTTTTGAGATGAGAAAAACCATTGAACTCGCGACACCGTTATCGTAACTGACACGTTACGTTACGTTTTCTTGAGATGGGAAAAACCATTGAACTCGCGACACCGTTATCGTAACTGACACGTTACGTTACGTTTTCTTGAGATGGGAAAAACCATTGAATTCACGACACCGTTATCGTAACTGACACGTTACGTTACGTTTTTTGAGATGGGAAACAACCGGGAAAAAACCATTGAACTCGCGACACTGTTACCGTAACCGAAACGACACGTTACGTTACGTTACGTTACGTTAATTCTTCAAGTTTTCATTTCTGTCATTAAAAAATGCAAATTATACATTATTTTACATTGAAAATTATTTTGATTTTTAAATTTTTTTAATAAAAATTAAAAATTTGTGCGTTTGGGAAGACCCTTAAAAATCATAAAAATATCGATTATTTTTTTTAAATATAAATACGTGGTTTTATGTATGTGTTGTGCGATATTTAGGCAACATCTCCTCAAGTGTAAGAATTATAAAATAATACTGACAATAATACTGAGCTTTTTCAAGATTTCACAACATCTTAGTGTATTTCGAGGACCATGATGGAAAGTGCGTCGTGAGGCGGCGGTACATTAAAGATAGGTATACCGGAGTCATCGCAGTACTCCGAATAGCGGACTTTGCGCAGCTCTCTTAGACCTAGAGAGCTGCAGATCCTTTGCGAATAAGCCCCGGTTGCGTCCACCTTGAACAACTGTAAAGAGAAATTGAAAACAATAAGGAAGAAATAAAGATCTTCTGCGCGATGTTTTTCTTACTACAATGTCATTATGAGATCTTCTTTCTTCTGAATGATGATCTCTTCTTTATGTATGTTTGAATAATATTGCCAATAATAATAAAATAAACTATATTATAAAAAAAAACTAGCTGGTGCTCGCGACTTCGTCCGCGTAGAAAAGTATAAAACGCCATCTACCGTATTTTGGATAGATGGCGCTATCTCCCGGGCCAAGCCGCTAGTATTTACTTTTATTTTAGATTTCCCGTAGGAATGAAGCATTTTCCCGCTGTAAAAAGTATCCTATGTTCATCATAGATAATGTCAGCTTCTAATGGTAAAAGAATTTTTCAAATCGGTCCAGTAATTTCGGTGCCTATTCTATACAAACAAACAAACAAATCATTCCTCTTTATAATAATAGTAAAAAAAATATATATGATTAATAAATTTAAAAAAAATCTTATGAAGCAACTCCAATATTGTAGAAAACCTTTGTAGACGGTAGCTCCTGACAACCCATTTTTAAATGTAAATTAAGACTATAACACAGATATAACACATTATTGGCTTTTAGATAATAACTAAAAGAATTCAGCCTGCAAAAATGTCAGAAATTCTGCACATTTTAGAAATTTACCTATACTAGATAATGAAATTAATTTCAGTATTTTGTTTCCATTCTATGTGTTTTTTTTTATGTATCGCTACGACCAACAAGTTATCATGGAACTACATAGTATGGATTTAATAAGCGGCTCCAGTTGGTTAGTGTGCTATTAAAAATTTTTGAGCTCTATCTAATGATATGGACTCATTAAATTAAATTAATTAATTAAAGATAACACTACCTTAAATCCATTTTGCATGGCAATCTCGATGCTTCTCCTCATCAACTCCTTAGCGAAGCCCCGTCCCCTGGCTTGATCAGATACTGATATAATACGGCATTCCAAAATACGATCAACTTGGTATGTACCAAACAGGTCCAGGTCTTGGCTCATGGTGTACAGGATAGTGAAAATCTTGTTATACTTCTCGTCCGACGACTGCTGTATCTTTTCTATCGAATGCTCGATGTCTCCGGGTCATAAAATGCCGTTCAGAGCTACCCCAAGCACCTGGAAATAGAAATGTATGACCATCATTTATTGTGTAAAAATTTTTCTTGCGATATAATATAATCGTAACAAATTATTACAGGCTTAGGGCTTAGGGCCTCTTTCATCATCTGTCGAGTAGATATACCTATTTGTTTGTACGGTAAAAGTCCCAAACATTAAAATGAAAATAATAAAAAAAAAACACCTATCGAAGGATGCAGTATGAGTAAACTGAGTGCATAATTTACTAAAACATAAAATGATTTCAACACTTTTCTTATAGTTGGTGAAAGAGTATACATATACTTATACTCGTATATACAGGGTGGAATTTTGTAATGCCACCTGGAGGGAAAGTACTCTTAATACTGTACATAGAAAATTTTACTCAAAAAAAATTTTCCTTTATTTTTGAATAGAAAGAAAACTGCATTCAAAGATTTTCGAAAATTCGCTTGCCACACCCGGGAATCGAACCGGCAAAAATCTGTAAAAGTACCTTTACTTTCATTGCATCGATCTGTTAATTTAATTTATCAAGTTTATTAGAGAATTTTAGTCGGTTCCATATATGCAAATCAATTTCCATTTTTAAAAGTTTAAGTTCACTTTAGCTGGAAATAAAAATCTGGTTCATACCATTTCATTTTCAACTACAGCGACTGATAACCCATCAGCCATGGTCGCTGAACACAATCTCTCTAGAGCTGCGTGGGGCTGCCCCCTCTCGCACAGTGACACTGCTTTGTTGAGAGGCTCGTCAGCGAAGAAACTGTCCCGCAAATGCTGCAGCACAGTCTCTCTCATGTCGGGAGTTATCTTCACGTAACGAGCCATAGCTGGAAAGTGACGGATAGGTATGAATTAAAACAGTAATTTTGGCATGGTAATGCTACACTTTGGTTTCCAATGTCTCCAAAGTTCCAAAGTCGACCCTGCCAGCAAAAGAACCAGGGCCCCTGAGGCAGAGTGTTAAGGGTAATACAAGTCAGTTTTCCTCCATACAAACGAAGAATGTTTATTACTCCGCTGTTTTATGTATAATTTACAAAAGTAAGCATGATACTGTTTTATCTCGTTGTTAATTAGGTTTGTATGCATTCAAAATTAAAAAAAGTAATAATTTAAAAGATATGACCCTTGAAAAATCCATATTTTAACACAAGTTTTAATGCAACTATAAGGGTGATTAGGTCAATCCAGTGTACAAAAACTGCAAAATACTATGCATACAAACATTGATTAGTTATTTAAGAGTTCAAATAACTCTACACGAAATAGATATATGCAGTAGTTTTGTCAAAAAGAGTATACGCTCAAGGGTCTGTTTATGATTTTATTTTTGGTATGAATCATTGTGCATCTCAGTCGACTGCTGTTCCCGCGCTTTGTGCTGTGTAAGACAGGACGCATTTTAGACATGAGACCGATGAGTACGGGCCGCCGACTTGTTTCACCAAGCAACCTAACCACTCATCCACCGGGTCGTAAAATCACAAAACTTTTATTTTACAGGATAACTGTTTCATCAATCAAATGACAGGCGTGTAAAAATTCTAATAGACATATAGAAAGGAGACACAGCGAGGGACGCAATATAAGTAAGGGGGGCGCTTAATAAAGTGAGTTCCGGCGGGATGATTGAGCAGGTCAAGGCCGATCGAACTACGCCCGGGGACGGTCTTACCTATTTATTACTAGGTATATTCAATAGAGGAAGGACTGACCGCGACCTTCGCTAGTTTATTGGAATTCTAAAGGAAATGTGTTCACGCACGCCTAATATATCCATAGATATTAATACACCCCTTCACGACTTCGCAGGTAGTTTCAAACTTTTCAAGCCGCCTCGAGTTGGACTTTAGTAGGACATTTAGTGATTTATTTTTATTTTTTCTCGTATATGTAAAATTCAAAAGCGTCTAAATCTATATTTTAATTTTACTACACCTTGTACCGTACCAACACTTAGCTTATTGACACATTTAGAGATTTATTTTTTATTTATTATAGTATTTATACCTATATAAAATTCAAGAGCGTCTAAATCTAGATTTTAATTTTACTATTAGGTATACACGTCACAGAAAATCCCAGAAAGTCCCAGATTATCAGAAACAATTAAATGTTTAAGAGTTTTCTTAATATATTTTTATTTTCTGTATTGGTCTCTGTCGTGATGTTCAATGAATTTAGTGTAAAAACAATCTAGGTACTATTTAAAAGTCGATTTGCAATATTTCATTAAATTTGATTTTTTCATCTAAATATTCTATCGACGTTATGTAAAAGTAATTTTGTTTTCGATATTTTTATTTAGATAATAAGTCCATAGCTTTCTACATTAATATTCTGACACAAATCACATTAATAAAGTAAGTTATCAATAAGCTAGTTTTATTTAGTAGTAAAGCACAATAAGCGACTTAGTAGTGAGCAAGTTACAGAGTTGAATATTGTATAAATTAATCAGTTTCACGTATCGTTGGAAACGAGGTCGTTGCAAGGATTCAGTGAAGCAGTATTTCCTGTATGGAGAAGGCTCTCTGACCTAACATCAGATGGCTTATTTGATTTTCAGACATTCTCTTTTTTCATAGCCATTCATATTCCAGCGAAAATATATTATGTAAAAAAATTGTATAAAATAAATTGTGTATTAAAAACACCATACCATTTTCGAAGAATTTTAAAAAAACTTTAAATTTGACTACTTTTAGATCCTACTTATATATTACTTATATCCAGGTAATAAACTATCGAGTGCCAAATTTCATCTAAATCCGTTCGACCTTTTTTGTGTGATGACAAACATTCAAATAAACGTAAAAACTTTCGTATTTATAATGTTAATTATATTATCTTAAACCTATTATATTAAACCTTTTTTAACCACAAGCAATGTGTTTATGTCTATTGAAAAGTAATACGACTTAGCTAAAATTCCTAGGTTATATTATGTTCTGTACCTATATATAGCAAACAACTAATACGACACATAATAATATTAATATCCGAATATCATAGGAATTTTGATTATATTTGATATGCACACATAAGAATGGTCGAATACTTATACCGCATTCTTTTCCCATTTTTGTTTCGCACCTCAAGGTCGCGCTCGCTTTATTGAGGCTTTGTCATTCCTAGGGGGATAAGGGGGATAAGGGAGACACCGCCGAAGGGGAATTTCTTTCGCTCCCAGGACTTACTCGTACTAAAATCGAAATGGCAGATCATTAGTCAGACATTCCATCACGTTTCTTTTATGCTTTGTGTCTTTTAGTCTTTGTTATGCGGGTAAACGAGGGTTGATGAAAATAATGTCGAGAACATTGGAATTTTTTTTTGAGTCCAATATCCAAAACATACATAAAATGACCGTAGAGCGACGCGGTCGTCACGTGACTACGTTTACGAAAACCTCCGCTACGTCTATTCCTGTTCGCGATAAACTCAAAAACTGCTGCACCGATTTTCATGCTGTTTTCACCAATGGATAGTGGATTTCGAGGAAGGTTTTAGTATATAATTTAAAAATCCTCCTAATCTAATACCTATTATAAATGCGAAAAAAATTAATGTATAGATGCTTAACGCGAAAATTCGTTGAAAATTAGAGACTTTGATGATAATATTTACATAATTTATATTGAAGTCGCTTTCCAACAGCTTCCATTGGCCTTTAACATAAAAATGAACAAAATGTTTTGATTTCAAAAACTTAACTATAAAATCAATATAGGAACCAGTGAGGCAGAGTGCATTTGTGATGTGATGTCGAATATAACGAAGTTACTTGGTACAAGCGCCGCTTAAAAGCTTTTAATGGTACTTATACGATTTTATTAATATACTAGCTGGCGCCCGCGACTTCGTCCGCGTTGAAAAAGAAAAAAAAAGTAGCCTATCCTGTGTCCCGTACGTCTAAATGTTTATCTACCAAGTTTCATGAAAATAAGTTAATTCGTTTAAGAGTTATGGAGGAACACACATAGATACATACATACAATACCTAAACGTGACCTAAACTTACAGATTTATTATTAGTATGATATGATTGATTACAACCCCTGCTTTTGTCCGTTACTTTGTCCGCGTATCATTATTTTATATACGATAAAACAAATTACATATTATATAAGATATTATTGTAAACTAGCAACCCGCTTTTTAGTTTTTAGTTAGTTAGTTTTTAGTTATTAGTTTTTCATATTTTATATGAAAATTTCGTGAAATATCATCTAAAAGATGATAAAAACCGCATCAAAATCCGTGGCTAGTTTAAAAGATCTAAGCATATATACAGAGGGACAGACAGCGGGAAGCGACTTTGTTTTTAAATACTCGTAGGTAAAACAGATGAAACAAAATAGGTAACAATTTGTTACTAACAAATTACAAAGACAAAGATCAAACAGATTCAAACCGGATCAATTAATCTAATGTTAAATGTTGAGTTCAAGTATTCATAAGCACTGTAACTCTAAATGACTTTTTATTTTAATAGTTAAATACCATTAAATAACAATAATATTAAAAAGACTAAAGATCGCTGATAATTAAAAATTGCTTGGTCCCCAAAGTAAGCACATATTATAGAGTTTTTTGCTGTCTGTTCGTTAAATCGAGGTATTTTAACACATTTTTTTGTGAAGCGAGTAAAGGGTTTTCAATAATTGGTTGTCCGCATAAAAAAATATTTAAAAAGTATAATGAGACAGAAAGGGCTTTGAGATAACCCTTCTAAATGCCATAATCAGACACGCGAACGATGCAAAAAATAAAAATTAGCCAAACGATTTCTTTATCTTGATTATCTATTAAAAAAATTATAGTATTTTAAAAATGTATCCATACCAAAAGCGCGTGAACATTTTGTGAGAAATTTAATGTCAAATTAATAGTAAAAGGTTGTAGTAAACCATAGTAAATATAGTAAAAATGAAAACAAAACAAATAACTTACCTCGAGCGCCGCCCACGGCTGTTCGTTGCGCACTGGTGATAACAGACATTCGTCCGCCCGCCCGAGCTTGTGCGCCCTACGCACATAGATTAAGCAGCCGCGTAGAAGCTTCGTGTAGGTCAATAACAACAAAGAACTCTGTCGAATTAGAATAGGAAATGAACATTGATTTCTTATTCTTTTTTATGTTAACTGCGACAGACAGGCAGTGATCTACTCGATAGTAGGAAGCATTAGAATTCGCTGGGGAATTAGGAAGGAAATGGGCACAAATTCAAAATAAACATTTTAAAAATCATTTTAAAAAAAAGTTCAGACGGAGAGGCTTCTTCATAATGATGCATTTATGTGTCGTAACACTTGTAACATATAGATGTATCTCACAATACACAAAGATTAATAGAACAGAGGGTCAAATAACTGAAATACGTTTCAACTGATAACGACAGCAGACTATTCCCGATAGTATACCTAGTTGTTAGTTGTTTTGTGAATACCTGAAAAATTTACTTACTAAAATAACAGGTTGTTTATAAACTAAACAGTTGTTACGTTTTTATTTTATTTCGTAATTTAAGTTTATACAAAAGGAAAGGACGTTAAGTACAATCAAGTAATTTATTACCCATAATATAGATATAGAAGATAAACCCATAACATAAAGAATCAATATTGCGGGTTTGGTTTACCGAAGTCCTGAAACATAACAACCTCTGCTATGCCCTGAAGTAGCACAGAATAACATAGGTATACCTACTTAAATTTACTGTCTGCCTATCCGTCATAATAGCCTATATACAAAAATTACGTGTCACATTGTTTTTCCGCGATGAACTCCTAAACTACTGAACCTATTTTGACAAAACTTCGTAACTATGTGTAATTTGGTCCAACTTAAAAGATAGGATAGTTTTTATTTTGAACCCTGGAGCGTGTAGGACTGTGTAGGGTGATGAAATAAGAAACCTAAGATAAAATTAATAATGGAGACAAGACATTAGATACATGACTTGGTGTTTCGAGAGGCGTAGGTACTCATCTCGACAATACGGCGCCAGTGTCCTCTTACACTTATCCTAAATTCTGCTCTAAAGGGCCCTTTCTTTCAAGTATGTGAATGTACGCCCTTGTAACGCGTACTCCTATTAGTTTTAATATAAGTCAGATATTTTCATACTTATTTAGTTGGATTTCTGTGTTTCAGTGCAAAAGAATACCTAGGTATTATTAACACACATCACACATCATTCATATTAATAGATATAGAATGCCAGATAGATATCTCTATCTCATAAACAAAGCATTGCTATACCTAGTACTTCGCTTGTGTAGTACTTAAAAGTACCTAACTCGGCCCCGGCTTCGCACGAATTCGTTTTTTTCTTCTTCAAATATGTACTCGTATATATATAAAAAAACTTTATTTATCGCGTAAAAAGATGCCCAATCGGTCTTAGCTTGTGACTCGGACGAGATAATAGAATAATTTAAAAATTTGGTATTATTTCGGTCTTTTCAAATGTTTGAATCTTTAGACACTGATTAAGTATTAGTAAAAGTATTGGTTTTTGGTAATAAAAATAAAAAATATACACACAAAAAATTATTACTTTTGTAAAAAAGTATAAAGACGTAGTAATAAGTGCTTAAATGAAAACGGATGCAATTGAATTTGAATTGAGGCAGAGTGCATTTGTGATGTGATGTCGAATATAACGAAGTTACTTGGTACAAGCGCCGCTTAAAAGCTTTTAATGGTACTTATACGATTTTATTAATATACTAGCTGGCGCCCGCGACTTCGTCCGCGTTCAAAAAGATAAAAGTAGCCTACTCTGTGTCCTGTTCACCTAAATGTTTATCTACCAAGTTTGATGAAAATCAGTTAATTCGTTTAAGAGTTATGGAGGAACATACATACATACATACATACATACATACAATACCTACACTTGCAGATTTATTATTAGTATTGATTGATATCTTATAGAAGATTTAGTATGTTTGCAGATTTTATATTATCTCCTTCGGAATACAAAAATATTGATGGAATTAATAATAAAAAAACAATATTGATAATAAAATTGTGTTTATTACATAACAAACAACTTATAACTAATAAATAAAACTAATACATTTTGTACAATAACTAAATGCAATAATGAGTTCGTGACTCGGTGATATGCTAATTTAGGAAAACAAGCTTCATTTGGTATAACTACACAATAAACAAGTTCATCAGACTTATACAAAAATCTACTATAAGTACAATGTAATAAGGCCTCATTTCTTATTAGCACGTTAACTGCTAAATTAAAAAGAAATCTATATTAGGCATGCAGTATCAGACATTGAGAATGTACTGAGCAATGCCGGCATGAAATTAACCACTGAGAGAGAAAAAGAGAGAAAGAGAGAAAGCGATCTCTTTCCTTTACGTCTATATAGTTCGTGTAGCGAATAAAGACTTCTCGGCAAATGTGCGCAGAATTCTATTTTTATGTGTTTGAGGGGGCAGAGGAGCGTGAGCGGCTGAGTCTACCAATAACGTGTCGGCACACGTTATTGGTAGACTCAGACTTAGTCGCTCTTCTCCTCCCGCACTACGTCCGCGTGTCTCGAGTCTCTTGGGTACTGTTGCGTACATATTGTTTTATCGTATTGGTAATATAAAAAATGTTCCTCTTCGACATCGCACTATGATTTTATGGAAGGAATATCAACACTGCCTGCAATGTTAAGTTAGTGAGCTGAAAAATTACTAAATAAGAAAAAGAGAATGCCATTTTCCTTAGCAATTTTGTGCGCAATTGTACACATGCGCCGATTGCCCCCACAAGTGTCGCCTTCAAACCTTAATATGTATAATAATTCAGGTATAGTAACTTCACGGATAAATCGAATTCTAGAAGAAGACAAGTACTGTCCGAACTATCGCTTCGGCTCTCTCACACTTTTTCCTTTCCATGTCTATGGCTATTATCTTATATACTGCTGGACAGATTTGAACTTATGTTTGTATTCTTGGGGATTGAATTTGACACTTTCAATGAGACTGTCACCGAAAAGGGTGTTTGGATACTTAATATAAAAAAAAGACAGACGAAAACTAAAACCGAGACGCAAAAACTTCAATTCAAGCCTCTGGGTAAATTACTACAGATAAAATTATATTTAACTATTTGTAATTGGTCCTTTAAAGCTACACATTTAATACTAATTATGTCGCAACTCAATCGGCATTGTAATAAAATCTATTTTATTTTATATAAATTTTCCATAAAACAAAGTCGACTGTTAGAGGAATTTCTAATAGCGTACAAACCGAAAAATTTACAAACATTTTATGTTGAGTGCGAATCAAAATATCGCTCCTTAAAAACTAAAGGGCCACAAATCAAAATTACACTTTTTACAGGAGCTAAACGAAAAAAAAAAATTTTGTCTATTTTTTTCTTATTAGATACATAATATCAAATATATGAATATTATACATAGTTAGAAGCGTATTTTTAAGTAGCATTAAATGTTTTAAGTACTTTTATAATAAACGGAATACTAAAAGAGATATGAGCATATAAGTTACTTATGAATATATATAAAAAATGATCAAAATATACTAAATATGGAATATAACAACCATAAGTCTTTTTGCAACATACAATATGAAGGATTGTGATTATAATATTTTTGAAATAAAACATTTTTGATTTTTTGTTTTATGGCCCTTTAGTTTTTAAGGAGCGATATGTATATTTGTTATCACTAAAAATAGACAAAAATAGACCAACGAACCGAATACTTTAAAGCTGTTTTAGTAGTACATAGTTATATTTGTAAAAAATCGATTGTACATACAATAGAGAGACGTGTCGATTTATTCTTGAAAAAGCTTCCAATAACATAAGCTCAGCTCGAACCTCGGGAGCTTACAAGTAATGAATAGGAGGCGAATAGTCTTATATATTTTTATTTTTATAGTATTTAGGGTAAAATGACCTAATGTGGGCACCCTAAACTTTTCACTAAAAAAATAAGAAAACTATTCCATAAACTGTGTTCACATGAAACAAAAATAAAAATCTTAAGTTTATGAGAATTGCTAACACTAAACAGTCAAATGATTTAAAAATTTGTCAAACTTTCAAATTTTATTTGAGTGCCAATAAATGGTCGTATTTCTTAAAGTGCCAATAATTGGGTATATTCCCCTATCTTGTATTTAATGCACTCTTTTAGAAGCATTTTTGCAAGCAACAATAATTTCTTTTAAAGCCCCGGATTTAATTTTGCCTCCATTTTGAATCGCACTAGCACCGAGTGCCAAACAAAAAGGTCATTATTATTATTTTTTCCGCTTCCGCTTCCGCAATACACCTTCACTCGGGACACACATTAACAATTATTATTATACTAAATTTTTTCAGGCTCAATGTCTATCCTAATGTCACCCGCTATTCCATCTTTGTCGAACACGGCACTATTAAAGGTGATTCTAATCCTTCCGTCCAAGTTGTCGATGACGTCTTGCGTTGGCGCCGGGGCAGCTTTCGCGTCATTGTCTGTGTTCGTTGGGTCATCCTTGTTTATGTAGTGTATCGGATAATGCTTACTCAACTCGCTCTGCAGTCTGAATCTCATTCCGCACTTTAGACATCTGTAATTGACACGGTAAATGCAATTGAAGACGTGACTGGATGAAGGCGTTATGTCGCATTTTTCGTTTTTTATTATTTTTTATTAATGAAGTTAATATGTCCTTATGAATGATTACAGCCCTTTATAGATCGTCGATTTAAGACATTTTTGGAAAATAAAAAGTTGAAAAAGTTGTTATGTACAGTTAATTTTAAAAAGCAGAGTGCTGAAAAGTTTACTTTTGTCAATGGAAGAGGGAGCTACGAGTATGTTCACTTTTTTTTTAATTAAATAATAGAAGCGTTTAATTGGTATCATACCATTAATATTTTAGGTTGTTTACACAACTTTGCATCATAATTTAGTACAAAAATCAGTTCCGTGGCGACTCGAATCTCGAAAATTATCGCGACTATCTTAGCCGCGTTGACACGGTCAGAGTGCACTCGTATAAATACACGGACGCTACTCGTATCGGACGACGTCGCGTCGTCTGAGTACGAGTATAGTGTCCGAGTATTACTTATACGAGTGCGCTCGGTCCGAGTGCACTCTGTCCGTGTCAACGTCGCTTTACGAGTATCGTGCGTGACGTGAAGTGCGAAGATTCAAACGGATATTTACTCGTATGTGTTCTCGCCGAGATGAGTGCGCACGTGTTTGACGAGATCGTTGCTCTGACGGAAGGCGCGCTCGCAATACTCGCAGCGGTACGGCTTCTCTCCCGTGTGGATGCGGTAGTGACGCTTCAGGTGCTCGCGGGTCGTGAACCTACCGATTCAATACCCCCCCATTTCACATATTTCTTTCGCTTATAAATATTATACTACTATATATTTTTATATTATATAAAACTAGCCGCTGCCCGCGACTTCGCCCGCGTATAAAATAATAGATAAAAACCGATTCTCAGACCTACCAAGTGTACATATGAAAAATTTCATCAAAATCGGTTAAGCCGTTTCGAAGGAATATGGCAAGTAACACTGTGACACGAGAATTTTATATACATATATTAGGTTTACAGAAATATACACTAACGAGGTCACTAGTGTTGTAAGTATTATGGTTACCATGGGGACGAGTTACCTCTTGGGACAGTTGTCACAGGCGAACGGCTTGACGCCGAGGTGTATCATCTGATGCTTCTTGAGCGAGTTGGGTTTGGTGAACTTGGCCCCGCACTGCTCACACTCGAACGGATGTTCGCCCGTGTGAGTCATCATGTGACTCTTCATTTGACCTGCAATTCAACAAATACGCACTTCAAGCAAATTTCAAGCCAATTTAACCGAGTGATTAGGAGAGATTGCTCACCTACCTAAGCACTCCGTCTCACGAACTTTAACTTGCCTACTTTTCGACGGTCACCTTTTTTTTGTCTCAGTGTTTGAGTATGAACCCATTGAAGACGTGAGTGGGTAGATGAAGGTGTTATGTCGCATTTTAGTATTTTTTAGTTTTTTTTTGCGTTGATGAAAGTAATATTATGTCCAAATGAATGATAAAAGACCTTAAGATCGTTGATTTAAGACATTTTTTGGAAAACGAAAATTTGCAAAAGGTGTTGTTGTACGGTTACTTTTGTCAATGGAAGAGGGAGCTATGTTAACTTTATTTTTAATTAAATAATATAAGTGTTTTATTGCTATCATACCATTAATATTTTAGGTTGTTTACACAACTTTGCATCATAATTTAGTACAAAAATCAGTTCCGTGGCGACTTATCACGAAAATTAAAAGTAAAACTTTAACCTTGATTTATTCAAAATTGGAATTATGCGACATACCACCTTCATCCACTCACGTCTTCCATTATTGGTTAATGTTGGATTGACTTTCGCGATAGTAAAAGAAAGTCATCCGTCGATGAACTGAGCTGTTTTGCACGCGACTTCGTCCGCGTAACTTTATAAAATATAGCCTATAATTATGTTACTCGCTGATAAATATTAGCTTCCAAATGGTGGAAGAATTTTTCAAATCGGTCCAGTAGTTTCGGAGCCTATTCAATGCCAGCAAACAAACAAACAATCAAATCAAATAGTATAGATTTTTTTTTTAAATTATATATACTTAGTCATATTGCTTAAAATGAGTCCAGACATCGGTTAGTTATAAATGAAGCTTCTGAAACAGACTACTCACCCTTGGTGACGAATGCCTTGGGACAGAGCTGACACGCAAACTGTTTTATGCCAACGTGCCTACGGAGATGCTGACGTAGATTCGAACTGTTCTTGAAGCCGCGGCCACACTCGGAACAAAGAAAGGGAGTCTCTCCAGTGTGTATTCGCATGTGGTCTTTTAAACTGCACAACTGGGAGAATCCTAAAGAGAAAAAGTCACTTTAAAGAGCTCACTTACAAACGAGAGCTGTATATTCCTTGATTACTCATTGGTTATTAGTTGTGGAATTACATAAAAAAAAAACATGTCACTATTCAGATGTAATATGAAGGCTTGGATGCAAACATAGAACTGAAATTATTTTCATATCTAGTCTATTTCCATGAAAAACTACAATGTACATTTAAAATTGGGTTATCAATCTACCATTTAAAGGTTTTTATAAAATAATTGCAGGTGTATTTAATATTTTCAATAAGTGGCTCTAATATCTTACGTTGCATTGTGTCTTCAGTTATTTGCATTGTAGTAAGTTGAGACAACAATTTCTTCCAAATACCTATAATGTTCTGACTTCAAACGCTTGTATACATATGTGCTGCACATTTTGATCAAGAAACTCACAAGGGGAGACATAACTTACCTTTATTACAATAAGTGCAAACTTTGTGTTTGACTCCGTTGTGTCTATTCATATGTACCATTAGTTGGTCCCGTCTTGAGTATTTCTTGGGGCACTGGGGGCATTCGTGAGGCCTGTCCTCGTGCAACTTCATGTGCCTCTTAAGCAAAGCTTTCAACTTGAACTCTTTTAGGCAATTGTTGCATTTAAACAACTGAATCGTTTCGTTTTTCAATTTGTGTTTCTTTCTGTGCATCGCCAGCGATTTGAGCTTTGTAAAAGTCAAATCACACTTTTGACAAGGGAAAAGTTGTGGTTCCACATCATTTTCCGTTTTCACTTTTATGTCTGAAATTTTTAAAAATTGTTATTAGGCAAAAAAGGGTCCCCTTTTAAGCATACAATCCCTGAGTCAGGACACAAGTGGGTTGTACTTGTGTAAAAAAAAAGAATGTTAAAACTGAAATAATAAACTTGTATCACAATTTATCATTCTTTATTATTTATATAGAGATTCTTAGGTAAGAATCGAAAGCATAATCATTTCAATACAAAAAGTAAAAAATAACTGATTAATTTTAATTAGGAGATTCCAATAATTACTAAAGATAAGATTCATGAAATTTGGTGAGGCAGTTTTCATAGTGCAGAGAGCACTGAGAAAGGTTAAATTTTAAACAAAAGGTGCATTAAACTTTATATGAAACTTTTTTATATTAAGGAAACAGACAGCACAATGGTACTGCCAACCATAGCACTATTAAGGATAAGGCACACAATTTCTATGGAAGACAATAAAATGTGAAATAAACAGGAGTGGTCAGGATACTGAACAACTAATAAATAATAACATAACCTATAACATGTGTATTCATAGGTATAGTATAGATCTTATTAAAATGTTTATATTTACCTGTATGAGTTACCATATGTTCTAGTAATAATGTTTCAGTTTCAAAACTCTGACTACACAATGAACAAGTTTGACCATTTTCATTATGTTTTTTCATATGTCTTGTTAGAAGATGCTGTCTCTTAAATGTTTTATTGCAAACTAAACAATCATATGTGTCAGCTTTCAGTGCCAGTTTTGAATTCCCTGTTACATTGACATTGTATTCTGTGAAATTTTCATTTTCCTCTTTAAAATCCATATTATAGTCATCCCTGTCATCAGCAAAGTCATCATTGACACTTTCCAATTTACATTTCTCATCAAATGCTTCCTCTTTCACTTTTATGCCCAAACATAAAAGCTTTTTAAACTCTTCTTCTGACCTTAAGGCCAGATTACGGAATACATAAAACAGTTGAAGCTTATCAACGCATTCATTACAAAGGTTGTGTGGCATTCCGTCATCTTTTGAAACCTGTAAAACAACATTAACATACCTAGTATTTCAGTTTTTTAAAAAATATTGTAAAGGATGAATACATTTAGTTCCGTTTTTTCAGTAAAACAAGAATTAAAAACCTAAAAAAATTTAAATTAGCAATGTGTGCAGGTGAGTTTCAAGCTTCTTCTTCTCTAGGCTCTCATTATGGCTATTTGAATCTTCGAGGCAATGATTTGAAATAGCAATATAGTACTTGGCCCATATGATTTATAGACATTCATGGAAATCACAAGCCAACATAATTCCTGAATGGCCAAACTATTATGGAAATAGGATGGCTTGTATGTTCCCTGTATGATCAGATGCAGCAGACATACCACTCGCCGCGCATGATAAGCGTCAAGTATTGCAGTTTTTTGACCTTTATGGTTTTCATTATTTCATTATTAAAATATTCAATATTTCAAATGAGCTTCAATATGTGTGAATATTTTATAACCCCTGACACCCGACGCACAAACAGAATGTTATAAGTTTGTCGTGGGTTTTGTGTATCTGTGTTTGTAAGTATATATTGTATATGTGCATCTGTCTATGGATGGAATCAGAGCTCCCACCAAATGATGGTCTGATTTTGATCCGGTTTATTGAAGTGAAAGCTTTTTTGGGTGCGTATGGAATAAATTTTCTATGCTACCTTACGTGATTATCATATTATCTATACGTACATTTGTTGCGATACAATCCATTAATAGATGAGCTATTCGAAGGTTAGAACTTTCGTCTATTATGGTTTCATGAATGTCCACAAAAGGGACATTATTTTTCATACATGTTCGACAACATTTATCAATAGATACAGCCATTTTAGTTATCGTAGTCAATATTTAAACAACGTTATCAAACTTATCACTTTTCGCCATCTAAAAATGATTAAAAATTTAATTTTAAAGTTGTCATCAAATTTACTAAACAGACAAATCACTGAACTGAAGGAAGACAGACAAAACAAAAAACTTGATTATACCATACACCATTTATACACCATAAACTGCCATAAACACTTAACCACAGACCAAAAAAGAGTAAGACATACGGACAAGCCGCGGACTTCCTACCTAAACACGATCAAAAATATTGATCAAAATATGACAAACATTGTTTCGTTTTTATCTTTATATTCTGTACAGGTTCTAATAATAAACCATTTTAATTTAATATTATATATTATAATTTAATAAACTTCATCATCATCATCATCTTAGCCGTTGGACGTCCACTGCTGGACATAGGCCTCCCCAAAAACCACTTTTATTCTTGAATACCTTTGTAGATTCTGCGGAGAGATATTTATAATAGTATTCTGTCTGTGGTTGCCAATGGTTTGAGCATAGAATAAAAAGGAGGTGTTGAAAAATGGTGAAGGAGGAGGGAGGGAGGGGGTTTTTCCTCTGTGTTGTGGTTATTTTTATCATACGATTATAAAATTTTTGGTTAAAGAAAAGTTTAATTTCATTTAGTTCGTACATGTTTAGCGGTTCAGTTCACTGAATAAATCACTTCTACAATATGGATGACGTCGTTTTTGTTGGTGATTGGATAAAAGACAGAATACTCGGATCGGGCAGTTTCGGAATTGTAGTCCTATGGAAACATAAAAGAACCGAGGAAAAACTAGCCATAAAATCTTGTAAGTGGGGCAATGAGTTAACCAGTAAGCACAGAGAAAGATGGACTAAAGAAGTTGAAATGTTGCAAAATTGCAATAATCCCAATATAGTGGGAACCAAAGAATTGCCCAAGGAATTCTTAACGGGCTTAGAGCGCGCCAATCCGTCAGGTCTACCAATTCTTTGCATGGAATACTGCAGCGGGGGTGATTTACGACAGTTGTTAAACAAGCCGGACTCTTGCGCGGGTTTAAGGGAATTCCAAGTGCGCCAAATATTAGGGGATGTTCGAAATGCTATGCAATTTCTACACAATAACAAAATTACTCATAGAGATTTAAAACCTGAAAACATCGTAATGCATATTCAAGACAATGCAGGAAGAAGTGACTTAGGTGCCGCAGGACAACCGAAAGTAATTTATAAACTGATTGATCTTGGTTATGCAAAAGAAATAGATTCTAATTCAATTTGTGCCAGTTTCGTAGGCACTCTTCAATATCTGGCTCCGGAACTGTTGTACAGTAAAACATATAGCAATTCAGTTGACTTTTGGTCTTTGGGGCTACTTGCTTTTGAGCTTATTTGTGGGGTCAGGCCGTTCCTGCCATTTATGGCGCCAGCTCAATGGATGATGCATGTTAAAAATAAATTACACGATAATATTTGTGTTTATGAAACTTTTCACGGTGACATAGAGTATTCAAATGAATTATATCCTGAAAATCACATATCTAAGCCATTAAAAGTTGCAATTGAAGAATGGTTACGAGTGGCACTGGAATGGGATCCAAAATTAAGAGGCAGAGATGCTCCCTCAAGAGTAACATTCAATATACCCGCTGAAACAAAAGAGGGTACCAGTAACATTGTGATATTCAGTCTGCTGGAGAAGATATTACAGAAGAAAATTATAAAAATATTCTCTGTATCTACACTTGCACAATTGGCTTATGAAATCGATGATATAGTAACTGTTAATACTTTGAAAACGTGGATAGAAAGGGATACAAATATTCCCACTAACCAACAGATCCTCATATCCAACACCACATATTGTGACATAGGAAATGAGGAAATTGTATCTAGGTATTGGAATGAAAATACAAAAACCATGTTATTTCTCTATAATAAATCCTATATAATCAAAGAAAATCTTGAACCTGTTGTGCCGAAAGCAGTCCAAAGATGTCTAGAACACCCTAAAACACTTTATAACTACAAAAACAGTCAAAACTTGTACAGAAGCAGTTTATATTTTGTTATGTATCAAATGGAGAATTACGACAGTCTTATAAACGGGCTGTACACTAAAGCTGAATCTCTGAAGCATGAAAGTAAACAGTTGCTGCTTAAACATAATGTAGTTGACAAAAATATTGGACAATTGGTAGCTAAAGCAGAAATGGTTACAAAGATGAAAGACACTAGTAAGAACCACATAATAGAATTGAAAGAAACATCCACTGCAACACATATATTGGGAGGTTTTGATAAATCTTTTAAAGAAACAGATGATTGTATTGACAAAATAAATAAACTGCAAAGCGCCTGGACACAGCTCTCAGTAAGACTACAGTCTGCCGCTAGACGTAGTAATGAAATACTGTCTGTCGATCTCAACAGTTTTGTCTTGAAATATAATTATCAGAATGTGTTTGCGAATGCTTTGAAATGCTACATTACATTTAAGAAGAGTGACTTCTTGAGTGAGAATAGAGGCAAGGAAAAGCAGTGTCATGACATCATGAAGACTTGCTACGATTGTCTCAAGTTGAGAGGGAAAATTTTGCAAGAAATTCTGCACCAACCATTTATTTTGAAATTTATGGATTTGAGCACAGAATTTGATAAAATTTCAGATATAATAATAAATGCAGCAGAAAACACTGAAAAGTTGAACACCGAACTGAATAATAATGTGGAAGAATTTAATAATTGCATGTGGGCAACAATAAAGATGTGTGCGAAGGGTGTTGATAATATTTCTGATATACCATACAGTGTGTTGTCTTTTGAGAAAAGAGAATTTAGAATTGGGGAGCCCGTGTCCAAGCATTGTTTCAAAATGTCTTCAAACAAAATTGAAGACAATGATCAATTGGGATCTCTCATAGAGGAGAGCTTAAAAATAAGACAAGATCATGCCCATTTAGCTGAGAAGTTGAATTTACAAAAGAGTTTACTGGAGAAAAATAATTTTGATTTTAGTTTTTTGAATAATAAATGAACAATTTTTATATGGGGTTTTCTGCATAAATATGTACAATAACTTTTAGTACAGGATCCATCCAACGAGAGGTTGTTATCCACGCATGTGGATTAAGGATATATATCCTTAATCCACATGCGTGAAGAACAACAAATGAGCAATTTTTATTAGTCAAACCAATCACAATTTATTTTCTCATAGATGTCAATTGATAAAATATACTTTTTCGTCTGGTAAGCAGACAGATCTAGTCTTCACCCATAGTGAATGATGACCTCTCGGTTCTTCGACCATGTTATCGGATCTTAGACCATGTTAAATACATATTTTTTATGTTAGAAATCTGAATTTTGCATTTAGGTGTGTTCTTGTGCCTTAAATTATATTAACTACAGTAATTTTATTTTTACTGTGTTGTCTAGTGTGCAATTAACAATGTGATTTGAATGGTGCCAATAACTTATGTATAAAATTTGTGTTATTAGGTATAAATTTTGTAAAAACTTATAAAGTTTGTATTTATAAGTATAACTTATTAGTATATATTTAAGAGAAAAAAATGTGTAAAAAGAAGAATAAGTTTGTGTTAAATTTATCTTAAGTTGTGCTTAATTTTTATTAGTGACTAATATTATTAGTCTGAAAGATTTTATTAGTACAAGAAATCTCAAAGATTTCATTGCAGTGATATTTTTAAAATAGGATTCACGACAAAAAGTATAACATTTTGTCAGTAAATAGATTTATTTAAAAATATAGTTGACCTTCTGAAATAGCATTGTTTTCCATATTTCCATCATTCAGGGGGTACAATATTTTGTTAAAATCTATGACTTAATTGGCAATATTTTTATACTAACTTTATTTATATAATATACGTTTACATGTTAATAATGGTTTTCAAATTAAAGTTTTATGGTTATTTCATAGTTTTATTAATTGTTTAGGCAGTTGGAATTACAAAAGAAAATTAAAATGAGTAAATTACATGTAGGTTTTAATCGCTATACTTAGAGCAAATATAGGTAATGCATTCTTCAGTATTTTTTTGTCTAAATATCATAGGACAATATTATCACTACAAGCATAGATGTTTATATTATTGTTTTTGTTAAAACTTCGAAGCATCAACAGTGCTGCTGATAATTGACAGCAGATGGCGCTAAACGAAACGAATTTAAGCGTCACAAAAACAATTTTGACGAAATATCTTCGACAAGTAACGTAAGTAGGTAATAATAATATTAAGTAGCTATAATTAAATTATACAGTCATACTTATGAGAAAAATAAAGCGAATTACTTACAAAGTACTTTATGTGTGGTGTAAAAATTTCAAATCAATCGGTTTTGTGTAAGTTTTACACACAAACATACGGAAGCTACATTTTTATAATTGTTTAAAAATATTCTACCTAGACATATTATCTTATAAGATTAATTGAAACTAAGTTTATAATTCAAATAAGATGCAAAAATGAATAAAAATAAAATAAAATGAATTACAAAGTAATATTGAGACCAATGAAACGCGATAACCAGTTTTTAAACTCGTTCATGTTATTTTCTAGTTTTTCCATGTTGAATGGCGTTTGTAAGTGTTCCTCCGGAACTAATTTGGGCTCTGGAGTGCCACAGGAGTGTATCCAAATGGCAAACACAGCATCACGAATGTCTGCCATGTTTTTCCTGCACAGTCTAGCCAAAGTTAAACTGATATCGATCAAAGCTTTCATGCTCCCTGAAGTTATGCGAGGATTCTCCTTACGGGCCGCCAGAAAATAATTCTGCAATATCATTTTTGCTCCCCCATCTAAGGAAACTGATATACCGGCTATTATGTCTAGATATTTTTTCAAATCCGTTAAAGCCTGGCGATCATCATTGCTGATTTTGGCCAGTTGCTCTCCATTATCAAGAAGAAACATTGAAATGTCGTCTACGTGATCTCCCATGTCTCCAATGGATACGTAATGAAATACATTTGAGAATTTATTTTGAGCAGTTTTATTCGAGTCAATCCCATGGATCCATACTGCACTTTTCAGTTTAACGTTGCCATCATCACACGGGACTTTACCGTTCTCAATGGCTGCACATACAGAAGACAATGTCTTCTCGCTGTAAACATAGATGGGCAAAGCGCAAACGCCTCCGGAGCTTGCAATCAACGCTGTGAAAACTTCTGTCTTCGGTGCTCCCAAAAACACGTATCTGTCAGCAAGCATTGCTGCTTCTTTCATCAGCCTTTCCACATAACCAGTGTCGTAACCCGCCACGAAAACGTGGATAATGTTGGACTTTTCCAAAATATTAGCTTTCACACTGGCTAAACTCAATAGAATATTTATTTTAAGGTTCATAAAGCAATTGGAGGGACAAACGTCTACTCCAATCCGTGCGGCGAGAGGATATATGAGTTTCCATGGCATACCATCGTAAGTTCTGATCAGGTCACCAATGGCGTCCGGTTCGGGCAACGACATGGGCGCTGCCAAAGTGCAAACCTCTTCCACAGACCAAACATCCGTTGACACTGCAGCAGACTTACTCTGCTTCGAAACTACTCCGATCAAATTGTACGTTCCGCCATTTTGTAGTTTCGGTATCAAATCATCAACGATAGTGAACGTTTGTGGCAGAAGGCATTTGTTTTTTTTAATCAGAAAAGTTGCCGTGACTCGCTCCCCGCATTTTCTGAGACCGCAATTTTCAAATAGTGTTGAAAAGCATACATCGCATTTTGGTGTAAATTTAGAAATGCCATGCAGTATTACTTCGGTGTCATTGCATTGTTCAGGACAACACCAAACTGTGTGATAAAGGTAAGGTGTTGGCTCTGAAATATGTTTGAGTAAGCCTTGGTAAGATATGAGGCCGTTATAATGAAAAGGGTTCACCTTAACTAGGACTTGAGGCAAGCTTCTCATCCTCAATCTGATAACCACTTGAGCCGGTTTTACGAGTTCGACTAAAGAATTGTTTTTCATTGATTTTAAACAGTCCAATAGAATTTCATTGCACATACTCTTCCACTGCGTGGGTTCCGCAATTAAAAAATCGCCGAGGTCTGGAGAAATGTCAAATAAATGTATAACGTCAATGTTCAACGTGTACAAAAATGGCGGGAATTTGTCGACACTGTCTTCAAACACTTTTAAAAACTTTTCACATTTACTTTTCATTATTGTTAGATGCTTTTCTTGTCTTAAATACTCGTAGAGTAAACGTTTCATGTCCATTTTATTCATAATTATGAAAGTAAAATGGTATACTTATAATAAAACAGTGATAGCTTTATATAACGCTGTCACGTATGTATCTACTACTCCGTATGAGCACTGAGCAGTGAGCTTATGATTTTTTTTTTACGAACAAGCCTACAAAATTGGCAACGAAAATGTATTTTATACAGCCTGTAAAAATTTGTTATTATGTACCTACTTACAGATTTATATTATGCAATGCAATGTACATTTTAATTTGTGAATTACTATTATGTGACATTTTATGTATTGATTATACCTAATAATGTTAAACGTTAAAAAATGGATAAAATTATAATTTGAAATTTTTTTAATAAATTTTCGGATATTACGTATAAAAACATTGCCCATAAAGCGAATCTCATAAGCACTGTTGTATGTATAATGTATTTTCTGACTTTTTGATACATTATTTTTAAAGAAACATAAATTAATGATATTATGGAACACTATTTAACATTCAACAGGCCATGGGTAGGTACTCTACCTACTAATATTAAATAGTGTAAAAATATAGATATTACTTAATCATCACTGCGACAATATTAAGCGCCTACACTTCTAGATATTTTATGCGTTTGCCCACGCGTCTTAATAAAAGGTTCGTGTAGTTTCTTAAAGCCTCAAAGCAAGGTCAGTAAACAATTAGCTATAGGCCACGAAATATTTTTAACGGAAATGTCGAATCGAATATGCAAATCGTACCTATCATAAACGATAAGTACCCATTGACTTACAGCCTGGTTATTCATTCATTGTGACCGCGTACACTCATGGAGAAAAGTGTGTACTTTATTACGTCACCATTTCGCCTACGTATCGGAACAAAATTAAAGTAACCATCATCTCAGCCGTATATAGGCAAAGATGTATTATTTCGATGGCCGTAGGACATTCACTGCTGAACAAAGGCCTCCCCAACAATTTTCCAAAAGGACCAGTAAGAAGCAGGGTGGATCCAATCGTCTTTCCACCTTTTGGATAGACGTCCTACGGCTACGCTTGTCGATCCGTGGCCTCCATTGAGAACTTACCCGTTCCAGTGGCTATAAGATTTTGGTACTGAGTCCTTCCCACTACTGCTTCAACTTACTGATCCGCCTCCTTATGTCGGTGGATTTCGTTCATCTCCTCATTCCTGATTCGTTCTCGCAGTGGTACCCCGAGTAACCAAAGGCAGATACATAAAATTTAAAATATGCTGTTTACAACTTCGTTTTACCAGGAACGGAAAAAAATCTTCAAACAACTTTTCCTTTAAAAGATTTTATAGTAGGTACAAAGTACCTATTCATTTATTTATTTATAACATATTTTATGACAATAAAACATAATTACTTATTAGGACAATAACTAATTTTACAATCAAATATATTTACATGCTTTTCCAAATTTTTATTCATATTTTTATACTTTTTACTTCTTACAAATAAATTACATAATTTCAAAAATGTTAAAACATGAATTAAAAACAGTCAACGCAAATGTGCTCGCGAGTGTACATGAACGGAGCGGGGCAAGTGGGCGGAGTGAGCGTATTTTTCAAGCGGAATTCGGGCGCGGGCGGCGCCTTTGCGTGGGGCGGCTGCGCGAGAGCACAGATTACTCCATTACTCCATGCCCGATCACGACAAGTATCAGCTGCGTCCGCGGGCCGCGCGCAGCCGCGAGCCTCGCGCTCGCCGCGCGCCACAACCTCTCAGCAAGTACAGAAGGAAAACGGCCAACGCCAGGGAAAGAAGCCGAATGAGAGAGATTAATAGAGCTTTTGAAGCTCTCCGTCGTGCGGTACCAGCGTCGTCAAACACCGGGAATCCTGTCCCTTGTGAGAAACTAACGAAAATTACCACGCTGCGTCTCGCGATGCGGTACATCACAGCTTTATCGGCGGCACTGAGGGAGTCTAGTCCCTCAGATACGGACAGTAGACCGGAGAGATGGTCTTCCCCTCTGTGCTCGGACCTGTCGGAATTTTCTACCGAATTAGACCAAGAGACTCCGTCGGAGTTCGCCGAAGACTCGTTGTCGCCTTTCGATTCTTTCTTCGCTGAATTCGACTGTGAATACGTGGACAGGACATTTGCGTGATTGATTATTAGTGATTTATGTAGTGCGATTGTGTTCAGGAATGTACATTGCGATGTAGGTATATGAAACTTATTATGCGTACGAAAATTTCTTTTGCCATAATAATTTTAACTAATAAATGTTAACTAGGTCGATTTAAGATTTTATAAATTATGTATTTATTTCCTTTTTTTTTCAATTTTACTTGTTACAATTTTGATAGAAGTTTTATTTTGTAAATAAATTTTATTGAATCAATTTCGTTTTTGTTTGTTTACCGCTGAAAGTCAGCTTAGTGAAAAAGTATCAATTTGTAGTGGTATACCTATTTCTCGTACTTATTGTGTTGTTAAGTAAGTTATTCATCGATAAGATAAGATAGATAAATAATTTTCTCACGATAGGAAAATAAATCAAAATAATTTTTACAATTTAAAATGTTTCATGACTAAAACAAGAAGTTTAATTTTGAATATTTATTTTTGTGTGCCTTCACACAGTTTTTTTTGGTTTTACATAAAAATATAAAAATACATTAAAATATTATAAAATCATTTACTTACTTACAATTAAATATAATTATTACATTTATTAAAGTGCCCCAGTAAAAAACATTTATGAACTTTAAAAACTTTTTTTTTAACAAGATATTTTTTTTAATAAAATAAATTACTATATAAGAACCACCTTGAACCATGGAGAATGATACTTATATACGTACATAATAAAGTAAATTATATAGCTACTTAATAAAGTAAGGGGAAGACGCGTACAAAAGTTAGTGTTAATAAATTTGAACTAGGTACATAATTAATTAGATCTAATTAATTAAATTCTTATTACGTTGAATACGATATGGTACCACTATAAGTAATAATTTAGGTTGGATAACATGTCTGCCTACATTTAAGTACACGACATTGCTAATTAACATTATCCGAAGGATTTCTTATTTCTATTTTGTAATGGTAAACAGTTCAGTGTGGTAATAAACAGTTATCTAAACCTAATGTACTCGGTAGGTGGTTAAGTTTAAAAAACTACTTACAATAAAAACTTATTAACATTGCGGGCTGTGTAACAGTAACCATAGAGAATAATATAAAAGTGAAAAATCAAAGTTATGTAGTTATTACAAATTCACAAAGTAGGATAAATATATTTTTTAAAGAATATAACTAATTAAATAAGGAGAAAAATATTAAGAAAATTTATTTTAATTAAAAAAATTTAAACACATTTTTTTAAATATTTATACAGTTAAATAATTGTAAACTTCCCCTATAGTATGTACGATCAGCTTTCACGAAGAGAACTTTGAAACCCTCAGGCTCGTGAAACCCTGAATAACTTATCTACCGTATTGTGATCATTTTGCAGTTTATACAATACATGATTTCCTAACAGAGATATTCACAAATTTACGAATTTATTACTTGGATTTATGACATACTAGTTGCTGCCCGCGACTTCGTCCGCGTTAAAAAAGATAAAAAGTAGCCTATCACGTGTCCCGTATTTCTAAATGTTTATCTACGAAGTTTTATAAAAATCAGTTAATTCGTTTAAGAGTTATGGAGGAACATACATACATAAATACAGAAAAAAATTCTAAAAATGGTCAATTTAGTTTCAGTATCATGTATGGAGCCTATATACACGATATTTCTGAAAACAAAGTAAATTACTCCATGACCGACCCCTACTATACAGATTTATTATTAGTATTGATTGATGTCTATATTTTCACTAAATACTTATAATCCAAAGATTTTAAATCGAATCTAAAGCTAAACCGATTTGTTTCATCGAACTTAGATTAGAATTGTAATGGCGAAATTGTTATATTAAAAAAATGCAGCTAACCAAATTTAAGAGGGAAGAATAGTGCGTACGTAGAAAATGTTTTTCCACTTCTAAATATTTTCCAATCTCCATGATTTTTTTGTATGTTATTGACACAATGAAAGACTAAGTTTATAGGTTTTCCTTTTTTTCAAAATTTGCAATAAATTCAAACTTATTTAACCTCAAATAACTTAATTTTTGTGATTAAAACTATGTCGAATTAAACCGTTTGTTTTATAAAAACTATCTATTTTTTAAAAAAAAAGCGAAACCTATAAACCTAGAATATATTATGTTGAAACGATCGACATGAAAATCAAAGTGATTTGTTAAGATTTAGTTAGTGGAAACTGTTTTCTCCCGAAATGGAAATTTCATCAAAAAAGTGGCTATTGTCAGTCGCGAGCTGCAACGCTCTCTATCGCACGATTGCCCCGGGGCAAGAGCATTGCGTTAGGATCGCAAAGCTATACTTCCCTCTAAAAATTTGTTCAAAATGGCAGAATTCTTTGGAAAGTCAGTTGAAAACCACTAAATTATACTAAAGTTGTAGTTAGTGATGCGGAATAATCAGCTATTATGTCAACAAGCGGGCTTTAGGGAGCGTGGGTAACGCTATTCAATACCTACAACAAAATCGCATCTAAATTATATCGTCTTCGACGTAGACAACCTTGTGTCAGTAAATGTATGGGATACGCCTTATCCTCTTTTGCCCACGCGCATCGATCTCTCTCATTGTTCTTTAGACAAGTTAGAAATGGATTCGGCGAATGCTTCGTCGAGATGTGACGGATGATTAATTTTATGTTAGTATTTCTTTTATCGACTCATTAGTTTTTTAATGGTAAAATTTGATATCCGTCTTTGTTTTACGTTGATAGAAAGTTTAAATGCTTATAATGAGTTAAAATAATAGTGGAAATTATTTGGTTTTCACACGAATACGTCTTTAAAATTTGCTTCCATAATGGGAGGCAGTTCAGAAAACTGATGATAACGAAATCAATTTGATCTTCTAGACATATTTATTATCTACGTCCAAAATTTTTTTATAACCCTCGATAACTAAAAGATCAAGTTTAAGGATCACCTAGATAAACAGGAATTTTTCATAGGTATTAATTTTTATGAAAAAATATTTTTTACAAGGGATTTTAATTAAAGTTTCGTCCAATGAGGTTTTTATTACGTAGTAATCAGTCTTCATTATAGTTCCACGGTTTTAATAAAAAAAAATTAAAACAAAAAATAGCTACAGAACAAACATAATGTTATGAAATTTTATATTACACATTGATAATAATGTTTAATAACACTTTTTAACAAAAAAAAATTCAACTTTAAACCGTTTGCTTTTGGATGCTTTTGGGACCAAACGGGGAAAAAATCATCAAAATCGTTTCACCCAGTCGAAAGTTCTGAGGTAACAAACATTAAAAAAATTTTGTCGTATTAAGAACCTCCTCCTTTTTTGGAAGTCGGTTGAAAATTTAAATAAAATAAAAATTCCAATTGTTTCTTTTTACCATAGATTCTATGCTTTTTTCTTATTAAAAAAATAAAATATCTAACCACAGAACAGACAAATTTTAATGTTATAGTTTTAATATATTTTGTTGCATAACACACATTGCTGATATTTGAAATTCGAACCGAATTATATTTTTCGTTCTTTTTTTAAGTTTGCGTAATAAACAAGGAAGCGGCCATAGCATTCGCTTGACATGACATTATTTTCTCATGACAATATTCATGAGGATTAAAAATAAGGATATTGTGCAACGAACGTGTAATGCAATAAAGATCCAAAGACCCGTAAGTATCCCGTCCCGTGGCATGACCATTTAGGCTTATATATATTAAGCGGATCGCTTTCCCGCCAAATATGGAGGCCTTGACAGTTCAATGAATTATAAATGATTAAATAAAATGACACGATGACTAAAATGGACCTCCGTTACTTACTTGTTCACATTTTATTTTGATTTTAGCCACAATGACAGCTTTGCATAAAACTGTCCGTCAGTCACGATGTTGACATGTTAGTTCTAATTTAGGAAACTTGGACATGTCATAAATGCAGTCCATCGAAGCGATTACGCTGATAAAAGCGATAACCAACTCTAGAGTTAAGAGACAGCCGGACCTTCAACGTCAGTTATATTAATGAAATTGCAAAACGAATGCATTTACAAAATAAAAATAAGCATACCTACAGAAAAATAAACTGTGCCTGCGACTTCGTACGCGCTTTAGTTCGGTTTTTGAAAATCTCAAATACCCCGTTTTTCTTCAGGATAAGAAGTATAGGATACTAAGTTAATCCAGGTTATAAACTGTTTGCCAAACTTCATCCAAATGCGTTTAGCTGTTTTTGCGTGATGCTTGTAATTTGGAATAACAAACATCCAAACATCATCCAAATTGCAAACACAACATATAAATCAACATCACACACTCGATAATTATAGTATCACTATCGATATAATCTTCAAATTAAAATTTTTCAAATGCGAGAAATTTTTGCATTTTTTCATTTTTTTTATCATAAAACAAATTTAAATATTGATCTCAGCAGAGTAAACAAGTAGATAGTTAATTAAAAAAATATAAAATATCAAGTGACGCACTCTGGGTGGTAACTGGTATAAAAATGATTCATGAACTATGTAGGTATTATTATGAGGAAACTCTATTAATAGCATAAATTAGTCGTTTGACATATTTCGTTCGCTCGTTAATTAGTATTTGGGTTAGCGAAATTGTTAAAAAAATAACGAAAAAACTTCCTTATTGTTGCTCATACCTATACTTAAATATAGGCAACGAATTTAATTGATGTTATTGACCTTATAAGAAAGCTTATGGAGAGGGCTATGTTGGGGATTGGGGATTACACTGCGGCGAGATCTATTCAGGAATGAGGAGATCTGCTGAGTGACAGGCGAAAAATGAAAAAAAATTGTGCAATATCACACTAAATCGTTCATTTTTACGCAAACCACATTCGCCTGTCTATGTCGCTCAGCAGAGGCATTTAGATAACAAGCCTGCAGAGAGTACAGCGTAGGACGTTCCACCACAAGGCGATTGCTGGATTTCTGAAGATTTATAGAAAAAAATCTTGTATAATTTCTATACTTATTTTTTTAAACGTTAAATCGAAAGACCGACATATAAGCCAGAGATCAGTAAGTTGAAGTGGCAGTGGGCATGGCAGTCGACTGCCGCTGTGCTTGGAAGGTGGCCACGGACCAAAGAGTACAGAGTAGGACATCCACCCACAAGGTGAGTTCTGGATTTCTGGAGATTTATAATATAGAAAAAGGACTGGTATAATTTCTATACTTAAAACTTTTTTTTAAACTGTTAAATTGACAGAAATGCAAAAAAATACGAGTACCTAAGTACGTGAGTAATCCAAATATAATGAGCACATAAAAGTGGATGTATTGAAATCAAATTTCAAATTAATATTTTCAAGCCCTCACGTCCGTCGTCGCTCGCTTTAGACGGTTATTCTAGAAATCTAGACTTCTTATATCCTTCACATTAAGTATTGCATCTCAATGTCAACAAACAGGAAAATTACCAAAAATATATAATTAATGTTCAAAGTTCATTCGAGGCTTTGAACATTGGCGTTAAGTCTATGTAGGTATGTCTTTCGGAATCTGAGTTCCAAATACCTACGCCTTGAAATACTTTTTTTAAAGTGGAAGCGTTAAGAAGTTGTATAAGCGTGAAAACGAGTGGGTAGTTTCCCCAAATGCCACGCGTTGCATACAAGGTCAGTTGACATGAGGATTGCAACGCAAACCACATTTTTTGTGAACCTTGCGCAAGATACGCGGGCGAGCTGTCACGTGGGCCGCGCACTTTTAAAGTGAAAAAGTGCAATATCTCTTTTCTCGTTATAGGGTTCCGTTTACACTAAATTAAAAACATTAATTATTTATATGGTACTAATATTTGCCTATTTGCCATTTACTTTCAATTATAAGAGAAAAGACAAAATTAACAGATGTACAGTGGAAATGGATTGGACATACACTGAGGAGTAAGAAAAACAAATGTTCGAAAGATGAAGATGAAGAAAGACTACATGGTACCCTCGTGATGGAAAGAGAAGAAAGGGAAGACAAAGAAAAAGATGAAAATACGATATCAGGGAAACGGCAAGTCCACTATGAAGAAGGAAGGCTATGGACAAGGGATTGTGGCGAATTCTAGGGGAGGCCTATGGCAAAAGGCAAGCTGACTATAGTTCCTAAGTAAAAAGAATAATAATAATAATAATAAAAAATTGTAACTAACAAAAATGTCAGAAATAAAGGCTTTATTTATTTATTTATTAATATTTGCCCGCGACTTCTTCCTCGTCCAATCGCTACCAAACTTCACAGGAACACCTGCTGCACTAATCTGAAGATTGTCTGAAAGTTTCATCAAAATCGGTTCAGCGGTTTTGGAGTCTATAGGAGACATACGGGGACATACATACACACATCGCTTTTTATACATAATGAATTAACAAGAAGATGTGGCTGAATTTTCGTATTTATTCAAAATAGCTTATTTATTAAATTTTACTACGTATTGAATCGCCCAAAAAAAAATCTAGTAAAAATGTAGATACTGTTACGTTTGTTATCGTCTTATAAACCTGTTATCAGGAACAATTTTGTTGTTATTGTTACATATTTGTAATATAATAATATTCTTGTGTAAGAACCGTAAGAACCCTCAAATTGAATAGAAATCATTGCGTGGCAATGATCAGGCCATTAATTCAATCTAATCTGGCTAAGGTACCAAAAAACTGTCATGAAACCTTCAAAAATTTATGGAAAATAATTAAAATCAGTACCTTTATGTACGAGATACCGAAAATTATTATTTATTTATTTATTTATTTTATTTTAATCGCAACTAAAAAAATGCCCTATCACGTAGTTAAAAATACTAAACAAAATAAAACTACGGAACCCAATAATATTGTGAACATTGACTTGAATAAAATGTGCCCATAAGCTGCCCATAAGTTTATTCTTTTGAAAACAATGGAGCTTTTTTTAGCTCACATGTATATAGTTATATTATACCTACATTATGATCAAGAGTATGTATATACTTAGTATTGTGTTCCGGTCATTTTTAAGAGAATAATTTTAGCTCCTTAGGTGGTCGCGGGTTCATTGCATTCTTTTAATGCGTTCATAAAAATATTTAATAGTTCTCCTACTGGTGTTTATAGTACAAGTCGAGTACCTAAAATTTGTAGTTTTTTTTTATAAATAACTTATACTATTATTATAAATAGTCATTTTAAAAGACTTTCAAATTATATACCCTACTGGCTGCTGCACGTAACTTTATAAAATACTAGGTGGCGCCGGCAACTTCGTCCGCTTTGAAAAAGAAAACAGTAGCCTATCTTGTGTCCTGTTCATCTAAACGTTTATCTACCAAGTTTCATGAAAATCTAACTGATTCGTTTAAGAGTTATGGAGGAACATACATACATACATACAATACCTACACTTACAGATTTATTATTAGTATTGATGATAGCCTAAAAGCCTTTATCGATAAACGGACTAACCAACATGAAAAAAAATTTCAATTCGAAGTTCCTGAAATTAACGCGTTCAACCCTCAGGTTCAACCCAAACAAAATCTCCGAGCTTTATAATATTATTATTATTAATTAAGTATAGAAGTATCTATAGACACTGACACAATATTTTAAGAAGGTACTATAACTACAAATTTGCTAAAATGAATATTATTACTAGCGAAATAGATATTGTCAGAAAAAGTCTTTGGATCATTAGCTAAGTTTCTAAGATTTTTCTCATAGATTAATTTACTGAACATTCAAACGCTTTACTTGTTTCTAATTATCCCCGCGTAACATAAATCGACACCATTGACTGGTTAATTGCTTACGATTTTACCCCATATTTGGTTAATGTGTGTACAGTATATTGTTGAACGTAAATTGGCTACGGTTTATGTTATAGCTTCGAAAAATGTTAGTCAACTCTATAAGGATATAATTGGCAGTTAATAATGTCATTATTATGAACTTTAATCAAGCGTGAGGTGAATCGTTAATGTCAAAAGTCTTGACTTTTAATTTGATTAATTTAGAAAAAGTTAGATAGTGCTGTCACTCACAGTTTCATGGAATAGTGGTTATTAGCTTGACAGACGAATTTTAATTTATAATATTTCCATATAAAAAAAACACCTAATTTGTGAGAGCTTGTATTGAGGCTAGTTCTGTGCTAGAAATTCGCCTTTTTAAATTTCATTGATATTTGCAATAAGTATAGCAACGACACGACAACAAAAATAACTATATTGTTAAACAATACATCGTAATATTATGGCGTCCGGTCCATTACAACCAATTCCCAAATTGCCTGAAATGTGAATACGCCTGACTAAATCCAAATGCAAATTACCTTTTCCATTACAACCAAATCCCAAATTGCCTGATTCCCGTTTCGTCTAAAATCCGAATTGCCTTAGTACCAAATTGCCTAAAATTTTGAAGATTGAAAATTGAAAATATTATTAGATATTATGCATGTTTATTGTTTATCAGAGCCAACTTTGTTATTTGAAAAGTTGCAATTGCAGTAGAAAAAAAAAAAGAAGAAGAAGCCACCTACAATGGATTGGACCTGGCGTCTGTGTCGACCTTCACATAAAAATAAAAAATGTGCGACTTACCTTAGTAATTAAAAATTAAGGCAAATTGTAATTCAGGCGAATTGGGAATCAGGATTTAGTAGATTTCAGATTCAGTCGGTTTAGGATTTAGTCGATTTAAAATTCAGTCTATTTGGGATTCAGGCGTATTCACATTTCAGGCAATTCGGGAATTGGTTGTAATGGACCGGACGTATGTTGGTAATTGATGAGCCTACCTATTGGTCGAATGGTTTAAGTGCTTATCTTAGCTCTGTCTCAGGGGCCAGGGGCCCGAGTTCAAATCCCGGCAGCGTCAACTTTGCTGGAAATAAACTTTTCAAAGTTGACTCTGGTCTGGATCTGGCAAATAGTGGTATAACTGCATTTTGCGGTCACTTGGGCATCCCGTGTAGCAGTTGAATGAAATTTACTTGAGATTTGACTTTACGCTCCGGCATACTCGCTGGCGCGCTGCTGGCTCATGAGGGGTTAATCCTGGGGCCCTAGCCAATGCAATGCAAACAGGAGCGTTGCGTATATTTACGAAACGATAGAAAATAAAGCCCGGTGATTGGTCAAAATTTTATGTGGGCGTTACAACAACCAATCACTGGGCTTTATTTTCTATCGGTTCTATCGGCCCGGCCTGGTGTTGCACGTCTTGCACCTGCTTGTCTTGTGCAGGTTGTGCTTGTGTTAGCGTCGGTAGCCACTTATAGTAAGTATCAAGAGGACCGTCAGCCTGTCTACGACGTTTACATTAAAAAAAATAAAAAAACTACCTATCTTGCTGACAAAATACATGTGGAAATGAATCTTAAATGTTGTTCACAAGGTCATTTTTGTCACTCTTTACAAAAATTATTACATATTAAATAATATTCTTTATTCATCTTTGTTAAAAGAAGATTTACTTTTAAAGAGCAACTGCGGTAGTAGTTGGGTTGAGTAAGTTTGAAAGTATGTAAGTATGATAGATTTTTGTTGAAAATAAAATATTCCAATAAGTCATAATATATATCATATTATTTATTACCCAATTCACCCAAATCAGTGATTGTTAGCAGATACAGTCTGTCTAGAGGTATATGCCGGTTATGTCCTAGAAACAGATTTCTGAACCAGCAATGGTTCAGAATGTTCAGATACTACAGTAAAGGTTTATATAGATATATAAATAAATATTAAATTCTTTGAGAACAAGCCGGCAGGCAATAATCTCTAGATATTTTTTCATTATTAATGCTAAACCATAAATATTCTCATCACGCTTTCATCGTTGGGTGGCAAACTTGTTTTTACGAAAAAAGCATCCCAAGAAACATCAATAATTTTCCAGCAGCGGGCGTGGGAATATATGTTTTCTAACTACATTGAATTTTAATTCTTCCTTAGCTGATCTGTGTTTTGTGCTATTAAGATGCTAATAGACTTTCAATAAGTATAGTCAGTGAAGACGTTTATAAGTGACAGTTTAAGGTTACAATTCACAGAGCTCAAGCTTAATTTAATAGTTTAAATTTAAAGAATTATTTTATACGTTTTAGTTACGTGCTTGTCTATCTATACATATCTTTACATAGTAGGTATATATTTAGATCACTTTCAGCCTTTGTCCCGTTGTATTTGTCCGTTGTCGCGTTTGGATTTTCATGCAGTGGATGGATGGAAAGAGCGTTAAACTAGGAAGGTTTTCATATATAATTCAACGCGGACGAAGTCGCTGGCACCGACTATCTAGAATAAAGTCGCTGTCCGTCTCCGTCTGTTTATCTAACTTTTTCTAAGGTACAGGGTACCCAACGTATTTTGATATGATTTCCACTTATAGAAAGAGCGATAAGCGATCCTCTTTTATTATTATTAGTAGATATTAATTCACAACCAGTTGAAAATTTTGAAAATTGAAAAGATTGAAAAAATACTAATAACAAATATTAGCCAAGAATCGCTTTCCGCTCCTCTAGTTTCTGTGGTCGCAACCATAACGTTATGGTTCTGAGTTTTTATCGTAATGAATCTTTAGTAATGCGCGATCAATTGCAGATAATGTTCAGTGGTTAGTAAGTACTTAAATGTGAAATAATAAATAAATAACCGATAATTAGGGTGTGGACATGAATGCAATATGATGAATTGAATGGGCATGATTTTTTTTACCTAAATAGAAATGTACGTCATTTAATCGTCTTATGTTTATTGAGAAGGTATTTTGTATATGCGTCCTTAAATAGATATAAGATACATATTATTATCAGTACTAGTAATAAATCTATAAGAGTTGGTCATGGAGTAGGTTACTTTGTTTTCAGAGATAACGTGTTTATAGGCTCTATACATGATACTGAAACTAAATTGACGAAATTTAGTTTTTTATTCTGTATGTACGATGTACGTAATACGTATGTAAATATGTAAATTCCTCCATAAATCTTAAACGAATTAACTGATTTTCATGAAACTTGGTAGATAAACATTTAGACGTACAGGACACAGGATAGACACGGAACTACTTTTTTTCTTATTAAACGCGGACGAAGTCGCGGGCACCAGCTAGTTGTAAAATAAATTTGCTGTCCGCCTCTGTCAGTACTAACCACGCAACGGATTTTGATACGGCTTCACTAATGGAAAGAGAGATTTCTGTATTTGTATAATTTGTGGAAAAAAATACTTACATCCATGCGGAGCTAGAGGAGGTGTATAAATAAAAAAACAGGTAGTATTATTGGACAGAGACAGGACATGTCTTGGTTGAGAAAAATCCGTCAATGGACTGGAATCACGGGAGAGGAAGAGCTGTTCCTATTAGTGGCACTATCACGTGATAGAGAGGCCTTTTCGAGAGTGTTCGCTAACGTCGGGGAAAATATTCATCGTTGACAATTTTCTCTTAATATCCAATATTCTGGTAATCCTTGCTTGAAGGTCAGTGAAAATTCAGCAATGCCTTTCACAAGCCATATTATTCTTAAAACGAGCCTCTAGTACTGATTTATTTTATGACTAAATATTAATTATTATTGTCTGATATCTGATACACAGCTGAGACTGTGGTGTGAACTTACCTTTGCGCACTGCGGGACGCGAAACTCGGTTGACATAAAGGTGTAGTGTGAGAAAAATATCTAACCCTCACCTACATTGATTTCTACGGCGCCGACTTGCGCTTCGCCTAACACCTATATTTCAATCATTTTAAACCTTCGATTTAGTTGGGGGTCAAATGACCACCGTTTTTTTTTTTTTTTTTTTTTTTTTAATATTTTTTTGTTCCTACAAGACAAGGTTTCATTTCCCTAGTGAATTGTACCAAGCGTTCAGGTTTCCTCTAGTGAAAACTGTATCGAATTCCGTGGCGTGGTTTAGAAGAAGTTAACGAAGAAACAGACTAATAGTCTAATCAACAAACTCATATTCGTGTTAAATAGTGATAAAGCTCCTAAAAATATGAGCGATAGCTCATTGGATTCGGAATGACGTCTAGAAAAAAGCATTCGAAGGATTTTCCAGCACGAAAAAAATAGCAAAAGTTATTAACAATAATAATTATTATTATTATTTTAGATTTTGAGGCACCTCATTTTGGCTTTTGGGAGGGGAGGACGAGTTAAATTGACTATAATAATAATAATAATTGTGTGTAAATAATAATAATGTGTAAGTTCTTATCAATATTGAAGTCATATCAATATGGTATCACAGTCACAAATGGTCATAAATCCGATTTCCTTACTGTTATTATTTATTTGATAACAAGATAACTATTGGTGCTACAGAGTTTTGCTTAAGTTTAAATTAAAGCTAAGTAACTGCTCTACAACTTCATTTCTTATAAATTTCCTCGTAGAATGATTATTTTAAAATATTTAAGAAAAACTGATAAAACCCAACTTCTCCCTCTTCCTCCCAAACCCGGCCTTATAAATGGTGTAACTTTTTACCAAACAATAAGTGGACTTTGAATGTTGTGGTTGTTTTTTGAGCTAATTGCAGCATACCATTTATTCACTGCTACAATTGATAAAAAATCATTCATACTATCTGACAAGATAAATTCCATTTAGGTATTATTTACCCACATAGGCCTACAGAACTGATTACAGAGATATCGGTATCAGCATGTTCCCACGATGTTCCCACGCGTACGAAACTGGAACGTGATTTCTAATCCAGTAAAAGTACCACAGATTACCTAATTGACAGACACCATATTACTCTATGCCCATAAATGTACTGTCACATACATACATACATTGATGCCTATTATGTCTCATGTTTATGGACGTGTATTCATTTTTGTATGCATTTATAATACAATTGAACCATTGATCGTGAGTTTTTGCACGCTGCGAGACGAAACCAACTTATTTTATTTTTCAGAAACCATATCTATGTTCTTTATTACAATAACATAAAGTTTATAATTGAATATGTGTTTGTTGAGTAACTATAAATTTATTCTTTAAGTGGAATATAGAACACCTGATTTTATATATGGAAGAGTGAATGTTTAGTCAAATTGGAAAAAGGTCACAAAAAGTAATGAATGAGAAAATATGAACTTCTAGCGACAAACTTTCAATGTCAAAATATTGTTCTCTTTTTAAAAACTGAATAGCATTAGGAAATATTCTGTAGGTACCTCAAGAGATAATTGTATGTACTTTATTTTAATTATATGACTATAGTATGAAATCAAAATAATAATTTTAAGTCTGATGATGCAGACTGCATCAAAACTTATTGCGTGACAATTATGACTATAGTTAAAGCAGCTTCAATTAACTATGTACTTATGTAAGGATTTCTGGAAATTTCAGATAAATACTTAATTAAATTTATTGCAAAAATAGAAGCAATAATCTTTGTTAATTGCACCCGTGCGAAATCGTAGTAGGTCACTAGTACAGTCAACAAAATTGTTCACGGTTGTAACTTTTGTCAGAGTTCATCTATACCATCTATACTTACTTAATATTATAAAGAGGAAAGATTTGATTATTTGTTTGTTTGCATTGAATGGGCTCCGAATCTACTGGACTGATTTGAAAATATCTATCACTGTTGGGAAGCTATATTATCAACGAGTAAGTTCTTTTATAAAGTAACGCGGACAAAGTCGCGTGGCAACAGCTACATAGTTAACATTTAATGAACACGTTGATTTCACAAATTTAATTTTATATTACGGAACATTATTTTTTTTAAGTGAATACATATTTAGGCATGTTGGGCACTTTTGTTATGGGGAAAAACACTGAATATAAATTAAGTTTATATAAGTTATTTTTTTACATCTGGCGAGCAATCCTACGACTGACAGTTTCTTTACTTTTTTTTATATTAGGTACGTAGTTATCTACGGAAGGCGTGTTAAGGTGTAAAAGCTTAAGAAAAAACTCACTTTCGCATTGATAATATTAGTTAGGATATGTATAACATTTATTAAAATACTTTAAAACATTTTAAATAAATATATTACATATATTTTTTATGCAGACCTTACTTAAAATTTAAAGGTGCCATCAAGTCACTGTTTTGACTATATTTAGGAATAATGACGCTTATTTTCTTCTATTAATATAAAAATGAATAGATATATTACGTAAACGTGGTGTGACTCAATCATTGATGCGATCAGCGCAGTAACCGTCCGGCCTTATAAGGCGTTTGACCATAAACGACAGGCAACCACACCGTACTGCGCCCGAGCACCGAACCAGAGTTATTGATGTCTCCAATGATAAACCGCTTATGTATTGATTGATAACTCTATGTAAAAATGTGCATATTTATCATCAATTTATACTTTGGCCTAGTAGTTGTGGCGCCATTCTAAATTCATACACAATTACTCACTAAGTATTTCGTTCGCGTAAAATTAGAGACCTATGCTATGCCTATACTTTGTAAAAAATTGTAGGTAAGTATTTGCGTTCAGGACATAGGAAGTAGAGAATGTTGACTTACCATTGCCGGAAGTTATCGGTTTTTTAAAAAAAAAAGGTGGGCAGACAGGTTGAATGAAACGGTCCACTCGGCAAACAATGCAAAGTGGGATGCAAGTACGAAATATAAATATGGCTTACATAACTCACAAATGAATTCACCGACATCGCTCGTTCGTGGAACAAACAAACGTTGAGGATAAAATATTTTTGCGTGGCAGCTACGTTAGTTAAACTAAGCTAAGGAATAAAGTATGGGAAAACTGGGAAAACAGTGGCCTTAAACTGTGAATGTGAACTCTATGTAGAAAAAGTAAGTAAGTAGGACCTTAACCAGGCTAAGGCTCTATATCGCCCATATATTATTTTCATAACACTAGAAATTCTTACAGGTGAAAATCCACACAGGAAACTTTTTTAGGTACATTGGTTCTTCGCGGTCTGGTTAAGTCTTAAATAAATAGGTTTACCAGTTACCTAAAGTACATAACAACGATCAAAACAACACCTGTCAACTTGTCGGTCATTTCTCATTTAGGTGTAAACGATCGAACTGACATACTGCGTATACGCATGTCAAATGATGTAGATTTCCCTTTTATAGGATGAAGTTTTCCTAACAAGTACCCATTGCATTCTACTGCCAATATATTTATTTAAGCCAATTTTAACTCTATTCCTTACACGATAAGGCAACAATGTACAGAAATACGAATAAATTATTGTGGTGTTTTGCAATCTGAACTCTGTAGGTTTTAGTGACTGTTGTGTTTAACAATTAACTATTAGTCAATTAATTAAAAATTGTATAAATATCTCCTCTCGGGGCGTAAAACTTGGGATGAATTTGGACAAGAAGAAAGTCATGTTCAACAAGCATATTCTCCCAGGACCTGTTACTGTAGACACAGTATAAATATGTATTACTGTAGAGAGCTGTCTCTTGAAGTTGTGCAGGAATTACGTCTATTTGGGATAAACAATACAGTTAGGCAAAAACTTTGACAAAGAGGTTGACAGAAGAATCCGGCTGAGTTGGGCTGCATTCTCAAATCTACGTCTTCTGTTCTCATAATCATTGCCGCAATGTCTGAAGACCAAGTTATGTAATCAGTGCATCCTGCTACTTTCGACGTATGGTGCCGAATCGTGGCCTGTCATGGCAGGACTAATCCACAAGCTGAGTCGCTCAGCGTGCTATGGAGCGAGCTCTGCTAGGAGTTTCCTTGGTCGGCGGCAACTTCGCCTTATAGCGGACGCGAAGGACGCCAAGAGGTTTAGTCGGTAGGTCTTCTCCAATACCATCTCGGGGCAGGAGTCCGACATAACCCACCGGTCTGTCCCCAGGCCGGTGGGTATCCATGATGGATTCCTCTTGTAAAAATAAAATGAGTTTCTTTGGTAGCTAGGATCCCAAATTCTGTAATTCCCCGAAGAACCAAGGTTTCGACAACCTCGGTATTGTCCAAGATATCCAAGAGAATCGGCAATGGGCCGGTCACAATATCCGTCGCAGAGCGGACAACCGATGCGTTAGAAAAGTTCTCTAATGGAGGCTACTAATCGGAAAGCCCAGCGTGGAACCGCCTGTGGCCAAGTGGACAGACGACCCCAAGGGCTTCGCAGAAAGCGGCTGGATGCGAAGAACAGATGACCATGCGTGGTGGCGAGCCTTGGGAGAGCCCAACATCAAGTAATGGAGAGACATAGGATGATAATTATCACAAACGACCGTCAAAAAATTCAAATTAATTCAAAATAGTACATTCTCTCTAATACTTGAAGCGTCGCCTCGTCTCAATAAGGATTTTTTAATTGACATCTAGACCCGCATGACCAAGACAAACAACCAAAGTTAATCTATACCTGTGACTTCGGATAGACAAGGTCAGTTTATAACTCTAGTACATACTTAACTGTGACAGATTACTGTGGAGTTTGAAGCATCTCTTATTCGTTGTACGATCAGTGGACGGACATTGATTGAGGAGAATACGATATTAAAAAAATATACAGAATGATAATATCAAAGTGATAACAGAACGCTGCTTAATTTTCATACGGAAAACAGAAAATGTGAAAAATTCAAATAAAAATACAATAATTTTACATACATATTTTTCTTACTGAAGACCACTGTGAAATAACAACACACATGTGCTATTGTGTTTGGATGAGGAAATAAGGAATCCCAAAGCCCATTTTCCTAATCTCTTCCTAATCCCTTAACCTCAGATTAAATAAGAGTTTGCCTTAACCGTAGTAATCCCAGTTCGGCAATGCACTTAGAGCACCACTTACCACCATGAGTAACGTTACCTGTCTGAGAACCTTAACATAAAAAATAACAGCGACTTTATATTATAACAATTATTTATACCTACCTAGATAATAATGTAGGTACAGATTGATTTTTCGATGCGTACGTAACACACTTCTGGTGCGAAGGAGCCAAGTATTTGATAGCTAAAAATTTGGATTGTAATTCCGAAATTTCCTTTGAATTTTTCATGTATATCTTTGGAGAATATGAATCTTTGGTTATGTCTGATTGAAGTTACCTCTCCGTAAGTATTCAGGCTACCATAAAACACAGCAGCATTTGTGACTATCAGTTCGCTAATCTGTGCGCAAGCACATACCTAACAAATTGAATAAAATTCTCGTTAAAATAACTTACGTCTTACAAGACATCCATCCATTCATTCAACATACAACCGGTCATTCAGTAAAAAATATATTTATCACAGAATCTGTCTTCATTCAAGAAAATCTAGTGTTAGCACTAATTGGACGTTTTGACGCAAGCGTGGGTTTCATTTTCATACAACATCTAATCCTTATTCCTAAGACAATAGGCACTATATTCCACACAATTTTCTTAAGTTCACTTGACAAGATTGCATTTGTGTGCAGAATGAAAATTCTGAAAAAAGTAAACAGACATTGAGCTAGCTACATTGTTAATTTTGTTCTAACGAGAGTTGATTTTATAAATATTATGATTTTTTTTTAACATTAATTAGTTAGATAGTCTGACGCTCACCTGATGGTAGGTAACTATCGTCTTCTATTAAAACAAGCAAAACCACAAGTGCTGACAGTGCGCTATCCACCTTTAGTGAAAATTAATTTATTTATTTATTTTTATTTTATTTATTAAATTTAGTATTCAAAGACAAGGGATTTTTTTATCCCAAGAAAGTACCTACATGCTGTTATTTCAAAGAGGTCTGCCGTAAGAGGCCTGCCTAATTTACGTCTGTGAAACACCGTGTCTATGGTTTTTCTATTTCATTAAGAAGAAACTAACTACTTAAGAATAGTTACTTAGTTAAGTTCTTTTTTCATTAATTTCATTGTGTCATTTTGTTTTTGTTGTTTCTGATTCTTATGTAATGTCATGTTAATGTCCTTCGTGCAGTGAATACTTAAATGTCTTTCTTTCTTTCTTTTAATGTTTTTGACATTCTGAGCTACATTTTATTTTATACAACTTTGTTAAGTAAATGCAGCCGCCTACTTTGTGACTGTTTCGGCTCTAAGGTTTCAGCCTTATGGTAGTTCGCTAATAAAATATACATTCTATAGTGTCTGTTGCTCAGACTAAGTTAGTTTTAAGTAGAATATTCGGTGTCGCTTTTAAGGTTCTAAAACTAAGTTCGAAATTTATAGTTATGGCAAGACACACTAAGGAGTACTGCAGTCATAAACTAGGCAGCACCTCTTGCAGATTGGGGGACGCCAAACCTCATTCCTCTATCCTTATTTTGTCCATTTCAGTTGGATTGTAATTTCGTTCTCACGATAATAATTGTCTCACAAATCGCCTTAGTCCAATGCTCCCAATTAAACAATTATCCACTGATCACTAAAACTTTTCTCTAAGTACTCCTATTGATTAAGTTCAATTGAATCGGCAACAATTTGATTAGCCTTAATGACAAAGGTTTTGCTAGTATACACTTTTTTAATATTGTGGAATTTAATACAAAAGATTTTGTAAATGGGTGTTTAGATGCATGAACAAGGAATTTTAAAGTTCAACTACTTACCCAGACTTTCTCCAACTAAGTATCGTCTGGAAACAAATAATAAAAAGTATTTTCCTCACTAGCAAGTATAGTTACTCCGTCCGTATCTAATGGGGTGTTCATGTTGTTTAAACTCCTGTTCATCAAACTTCACATAAAGCGGTTTAGAATGGAGTTTCCTTTATAAAATGTTTTTTATGTGATACACCTTGGAGTAGTTGGATACGCTTGTCCAGTTCATTTAACGAGGTGGCTCTATGTACGAAGTTCGCTGCCTAATGGCGCTGTGATAATTGGAGTTGCGGGGCGCCAACCAGCGGAGCGCGGCCAGTCGGCGCCGAGCTTAGTTATTCCTATAAAAACTTGCAAAATGTATGAAGCGAACAGTAAAACTCACAGAATTACGAGCCACATTTAGTGCGCGGCGACGTTTGCTAAGTAAAACATTTATTATATACTAACTGGTGCTCGCGACTTCGTCCGCGTTTAAAAGTATAAAACGCCATCTACCGTGGAATGGATCACTAAAAATATCACCTAGCAGTTGTAATGTTTGTCTTTTCACCGATTCTGGATAGATGGCGCTATCTCCCGGGCCAAGCTGCTAGTATTTACTTTTATTTTAGTTTTCCCGTAGAAATGAAGCATTTTTCCGCGGTAAAAAGTAGCCTATGTTCATCACTTCTAATGTAGGCTTCTAATGGTAAAATAACTTTTAAAATCAGTACAGTAGTTTCGAAGCCTATTCTATTCAAACAAACAAACAATCAAATCTTGTTTGGGTTGGGTTGGGTGCCCGCGACTTCGTCTGCGTTGAAAAAGATAAAAGTAGCCTACTCTGTGTCCTGTACGTCTAAATGTTTATCTACCAAGTTTCATGAAAATCGGTTAATTCGTTTAAGAGTTATGGAGGAACATACATACATACAATACTTATCATTACAGATTTATTATTAGTATTGATGACTATTAGCTATTGACGTGCCCCGGCTTCGCCCTTAACAAATGAGGCATTAGTACATACCTACTTGGATTTTTTGTCCAAACTGTTCTATCGTAGAACTAATAGTAGAACTAGTTGGAGTAACCCATGTATTGTCCATCTAGAATAATGTACCTTTCAAATAGGTTTAGAGGTTTCAGAGATTCACCTATGGCTGAAGAAATAAAAGAAAAAACTTGGTAGTTTCTGCTTGTATTAATAATATTGACTTAGTTTTATAATGTTACGGTTAGCTGAAGACGGCTGTTAGAGATGTATCTACCCAATGGAACTCTGAGAGCCACTAGACCGTGCACCATTATTTTATTACGTTTTAACGAATTCCTAATTAAATTGAATTACCATCGGTGGCCAAATTATTAGAGACACTGCTCATATTCATGTAATCAATGAATGATTGAGGGTGATGATGATGATTGAGGGTGAGAATGATGATGAACACGCAATGTGTTGGCGTGATCGCGTACGTAGACATAACTGTGAGCATTAGCACCATTAGCATGTTGCTGAAGCGAACCGATACATTTTTCCCTACCCAAAATCGTATAGAAGTTTTCACTTCAAAAATACATAAATGATCCACACAACCAATATAATTTTGAGAGAAATCCAATTAGATTTTATTAGAAGCTCAAAAATCTCAGTAGCTATACTGTCTCTAATAATATGGCCACTGTAAATAAAATCCGTACCCAGAAGCTCACCATAAGAAAGTCTGTCGATTTGAATATCTGACCTTTTCAAAGTAAAAGAAATAACTGCACGTGTTTTACTGTGTTTCTGATGATTCTTGTCTTTTAAAAAATATTCGTACGACTCAATAAGATATCTAGGTTTTGTAGGATTGTATTAGAAAATTGAAAGTGCAGTGAATTATTAATAAGATCATTACTTGAACGAGGCGTTAAACTGGTAACATTATAGACCAAATCGAGGCAAACATTTAACATAATCTATCATAATCACTCACCAAAGAAGGACTGCGCTATAAAAACAGTAATTATGTTTGGATCAAGTTTTGAAGTGTTACTCTCGTAATAAACATTAACTGATTTTCCCTGAATTTGAAGTTAACTGTGATAACTTAATTTACATGATAAGTTGAGAAAAATAATTAACAAAATTCACATAGAAAGTAAATTAGTAAACTCACTTTGAGAACGTAAAGCGCCATGGCGGGCGTCACGTGACCATTAGGAATAATACGCGTGCTAAGTCGAGGCGGGTCTAGTATGGGAGGGACTATAAGAAATTCACAATTTAATCAAAATGTAAGCGCATGTAAATAAAGTCTCAAATATTATTCTGGCGTCTCGTTCAACATTCAACACCCCGCGAAGGATCCTAAATTAGTTTTGTATAATTTTAGAAGGGCACGCGCAGGTCGTTGTCTTCCTTTCGCATTCTCCTAAAGAAAGTTCGTTTTTTTTTTAAATAAACAAAGTGATTTAATTTAATCTCTAATACAAATAAAATACTTGAAAATATAAAATTACTTAGTAACAAAATAAAAATAGTAGTAGTAGCTCTAACCAACGGACAGCTAATTTTAATTTTTTTAATTATTATTAATTATTATTTAATTGTTTACCTTATTGTAAAAAAAAATAACATTAAGTAATAAAATAACAATAACTTGAATAATAATAAGTAACTTTATTTCAGACATGACGTGTCCTAGAGCTTTTAAAAAATAAGTAAAAAGTACAATAAATACTCGTAAATTAACATAGCCCAATGTTTTATGATTGGGCAGTCCACCTTTACAGCAATCTTTAACAGTTGTTCAACAGCGTCATCAGGGGTGCCATTCTCATTCGTAGTCTTAGAATATAGAACAAACTTCGTAGTATAGCCTCAGTATAGCATATTTAAGATTATGTATACTTAAGATTATTATGTATACTTAAGGAAAGGATTATTAATGGTCATATATTGTTAATTTTTATTAAAAATAAGTGTATCCTTAATCTCTTATTTTAATATACTTATATTGATAATGTTAATGGAATACCTATAATCTTAGTTAAAGAATGGTGTGGCACGAATACGTAATCAAAATGACGGTGAGGTGAGTGGTCATTCATTTCCCCAGACCGTGATCTCAGCAGAATGAATCATCCGACTCGACCCGAACCTGCGGAGATTCGCGCAACCACTGAAACTGTGAACTTGGGATTTTTTTATAAGAAAAATAATAAAAGAGTAAAACTTACCAATAAGTGGGCGTTTTGAATTTTAGGCAAATAAATACCAAACTGTACACTTATTCCTGAATCATGTTGAGGATTTTAATTTGAATACTGGCTGATTAAAAATGTATTAGTTATCAAATAGGGAAAAGAAGTAAATTGATTTTTAATGACAGAGAAAATTTTAAGTTAGCTGTTTTAAGATTTTGAGAAGTAAGAGTGTTTTAGATATTGTATTGAAATGTTTTGATGAATATATATTTATAAGATTACAAGTAATGTAAAAGAAATTAAGACATTAAATTGATAAGTAATATGAAGATATAGAAAGTTTTTTTTATTTAACTACTAAATAGGGCCTTTGGAAGAAAGAAAGAAGTAAAGCAGAAAGATTTCCACAAGAAATTAGAGTACTTTTTTTCGCTGACAGACAACGCATGTGCATTGTGCATGATGTTTGGTTGAGTAGTTAAGGCGTGAAAACGTAACAACCATACAACCAAACTCATTTTGGAATTTATAATATTAGGGTTATAAATAACTAGAATCACGGTAGATTGAAAATAGGCAAATAAAAAATTTAAATATTATAATTATTAAGTATTACTTAAGTAAATAGTTTTCGTGGCGGTATTTTATTCAGCCGGCGCCAGACGATTTCATATGCAAGCGCGTGCCATTTTGGCGGCAACAAGTAACAATACATACGTACGTGACTCTGCCATATTCGGTTACATTATGCCATTTGTGCTCGTTTTTTGACCATAAATATACAATAAAAACAATTAAGGCCTCGCTAAATTGTCTATTGTTCTGAGGACAAATCTGCATCAAACCTCCTTGTCAAAACTACATGACTTATTTCAGAAACATGTAGGTAAATAAAAAGTAAATAATAAAGTCTATATAAATAAAAATAATCCCTAAGCGCGGTTTCAGTGCTCTCCTGACGGTCAGGCCTTTCCTATTATATTATAAGTTACTCTATGGTCAGGCCTGACGATGAGGTCATTATATTAGAGCACGACCTCATTATAGCACTGAAATCAGTCTAAGACGATACGCACTCCTGACCGTGCGACCGACGCGCTTGTCATTTGTATGAAAATTCACAAATCGTTACAGAGCTTGTCGGTCGTGCGTATCGTCAGGCCTGACCGTCACGAGAGCACTGAAACCGGCCTTAATGTGTTGCTAAGCTCAAAAATCGAGAACGGCTGGATCGATTTTAATTCTGTCTTCACTCATGGATAGATAGATAATCAGGGAAGGTTTTTACGTTAAAGCCTATCCGATGTTCTGTACGTCTAAATGTTTATCTACCAAGTTTCATGAAAACAAGTTAATTCGTTTAAAAGTTATGGAGAACATACATACATACAATACAGCTCTCTACACTTACAGATGTATACCTACATATTATAAAACAAAGTCCTCCGCCGCGTCTGTCTGTCTGTTCGCGATAAACTGAAAAACAACCGATATCAGGTTGTTTTCACCCATGGATAGAGTGGCTTTCGAGGAAAGTTTTAGTATATAATTTACAAAGTTACGCGGGCACACGCGGGGCAGAAGCAAGTATATTATAATTTACTTAATTAATATTGGTCTGTAAGGAGTTGTTACTGTCGTTAGATGCTTATGTTACTTAAGTAAATGAACTGTTTAAATATCTTACTTATTACTAGTAACTACTCGTCTGTATCTCCCTACTGACGTATTGACTTACTCAAAGGTGAACACAGAAAACTTTAACAGTAAGAAGGTGTGTTATCAAGTTAAAATTTACTTACGTAGGGTTGAAGAGATAAAATAAATTGCGCAAGCCAAACTGTTAAAATTAATTACAATGCTCCCAGACACGGACAATTTACGCCTAAAGCTCTTAACGTTTCGTGTCCAACCATTTTGGGAGTGAGGCGACCGGTCCCTTCCTTTTTGGGAATGGTTTTTGGCTTTCGAAAATGTTAGCAAGAAATTAAGCCCCTCGCAAACATTTATGCATGTGTGGCTCTCTTCGAGAATAACAATAATTTATGTAATGTAGTTACTCGTACGTATATCTATATATCGTAGGCTTAATCCAGTCTATATCAGCAAGTCGAGTACTTAGGTATCACTGGGGATACTGGGGTACTAATAGCATTAAATCTTAGAATTTTTTTGTTTGTTGGTAGAATAGAACAACAAATACAACAATACTTATCATGAAACTATTTTTTGTAAGTGTATGTAACGTCTTTTAATTTAAGCATTCACTTATTTAATGGAAGTAAGTATTTGGAATTTTTCATAATGGTTTCTTCATTTATCTCTTTTGAGATTAATGATAATTTATAATAGATAGATAATTTCACGTTCTCTTTTTTTAAAGATTTATTTTGTTTTCATTAAGATACATTAATATTTGTTAAACAGATTAATAATTAAGTTTTTAATTAATACGATGCAATAAATAATAATCAAATCAAAATCAAATAAACTTATTTATGTGTTTATATGTATAATAAAGTTGTCTGTTTTATCATTTGACGTTGTTTATATGTATAATAAATATTATTTGTCAACGTCAAATGTGACGACAGCTTGGAATTACCAATATGGCAATGTCAGATGTCAATGTCATGCATACGTATCATACCTATCATTATCATATCAACATTATATTGAGTTGAGTGAAACAGTTGCTCAGTAAATATTTAATTTTCGGTGCTCATAAAATATTTATTGTACTGAAGTACACAGCAATAAAATGAGGTGACGTGGAGTTTTTTTTGAGACACACATTAATGCATTCCAATTCAAACATTTCTTCATACACCTACTGTGACAATGGCCGGCGTTCCATTAAAATTAGGATCGATTATTTCGTTTATTGTCGTGTTTTACGCTTACTATTACCGTAAGAATGACCTCGGCGATATAAGATTGTCTCCTGTGAAAGACCAGCTGTTATTTTTGGAGAGTGAGAACAGAGTAGGTGTTGGAAACGAACAACCGAAAGTTGCACTCGGCTACGGTGCATGCCATGACCTCTTTGTAAATGCAACGTCACTATTAGACTACAGAGACCTGAAGGGGACTCCAGAACATTTCAACGAAATATCAAATAAAGAACAATTCCTTAAGAGTTTTACATATTTTTTTCAACATGGTGCAGCTGCAGAGTAAGTAATTTAATATAATTAATAAACTTTAAGTGCTGTTTAATAAAGTTGCAGTAAAATTTCTGTTTCCACAAATATTGGCATCAAATAAAGAAGTTTTCTTATAAATGCTAATTTTCTTTAAATAATATATCCTTAGTAAATATGAAATTACTGAACAAAAGTGTAATTAATAAAAAAATAATTAGTACAAGTACATTTATATTTTTTTTTTATCATTTACAGGAGATTTATGTCTAACAGCAAACTTTATGATGAAATTGTGGAACAAGCTTTAAAATTACCCGGAACAAGATGGACTATTGGGGGTAATGCACCTCTAATGGCAAAGAGGTTCTTTCAAGAAGGATGGAAAGTGCTTCTCGCTGCAAAGATGAGTAGCAAACTCAAAGAATACATTCCAAAGGACATCACTATAGTGGGTGATGAGCCGAACGAGGAAGTCAAAGATGACATACATATGATATTAGAGTACAAAGCTGATGAAATGTTTGGTGCATACAAAGCGCCAAGAGCAAATAGATACATCATGCATAATGATGAAAACAATCCTTTGTTAAGTTCCTTGGAGAAATTTGGCGAAGCCCTGCCCAGTTTTCAACCAAATTTACTAGTTTTAAGTGGACTCCAAATGATGGACAACTATCCTTTCAAAAGTGATGACGCTAAAGGTAATGTTTGTATTTTTTTTTAATAAAAAAATTATATGTTGGAGTGAAAATTTATGATTCCCGGCTGATCATAATGCCATGATGTGTTTAGTGTGCAGATAAGATATTAACATTATATTATTTGTAGTTTTATAATCTAGATAATGTATGAAAATATTTTAAAATATTGGGATAATTTTCTCATTAGAACAGTTTTTAAGGAGCCCTTTTTTAAAACTAGCGGTCAACGGTCTACACAGAAGTGAGATATTAGTAAAATTATATGTGAAAAACTTATAAAAATATTGATTTTGCAAAAATTCATATCATTTACATATTAGTATTGAAAAAAAAAACGACTTCTGTAAATTATTTTTTAATTATATTTTTTTTTATAAGTGCTATCTTGTGCCCGCAACTTTTGCATGGACTTAATTTCGAGATATTATTATGAAGATGAAATTTTACTCAGATATTTAAACCAGTTGTACTACGAAGAGTATAAGGAGCTGAAATTTTGTAGTTCCCGAAAAAACGCGATTATTTCGATGTGTACGCCAATTACAGCCGTTTGTTACTTACTCATAATGTAGCTTTATTATTGTAAAAAAAAGAATTTTTAAAATCAGCTTAGTAGTTTTTGAGTTTATCCATTACAGCCAAATTACAGCAAACACACCAAAAAAAAATTGTCTTTATAATATTAGTGTAGACAGTATATTAATTTAATTTGTAATTTTGTATATGACCATTGCTTGTAAAGATAATAATAATATCTACAGGCAGTCCATATTTGTTGGAAAACTGGTAAATTCTTAAACAAAATCAGTGTAGCAAAATTGTATTTCTAGTATTTCATAGGTATAGATTGCCCATTGAACAGAAGAACACACTATCTTATGACAAGTACACCTTTTGTTTCAGATCTTAGAGCAGAAAGACTGGACTTAGTTAAAGAACAAATTTTATCGCAACCACTGAACACGTTGTCGCACTTTGAAATGGCGAGTTATGTGGACCTACAACTTCTCTTGCACTTGACAACTAAAGTCTTGCCTTACGTAGACTCAGTCGGAATGAACGAACAAGAATTGACGAACTTGTATAGTGTATTGAAAGACGGGACCGTTAGTGTTGTAGCCGACTCCAATCCGAGGGTGGCCACGGCTTTGGACCAAATGCGAAAAACATTTCAACTCATAAGAAGATTGAACAGGAAATATGACAGTAAAAGAAAATTGACTAGAATTCACGTGCACACATTAGCTTATCAGGCTATCCTCACAGTGAAGAACTCTGATTGGAAAAGAACTGAGGCGGCAGCCGCTAAAGCCTCGTTGACCGCACACAGATATGTGTGTAACAGTCAAAAGATTTCACTGGAGAAATCCAAATTGTTGTTGGACGATAGTTTCTCAACGACTACGGACAACGATAATAAAAGTAGAGTGTTCTTTGAGCCCACAAAACCGGTCGCTTGTTGGGATGAGGTCTTGGATGATGAAGAGGTCAATATATGTGTAGCACCCGTTTTAATATGCACGGAAGCACAATTGACTGCGGGTGCCGGTGATAATATTTCAGCGGCCGGGTTAGTTTTACAAATAGAGAAGTGAGTCTAAGTCATTTTACAATTGTTATTGTTAGAAAAGCCCTTTGCACATTACGATAGTTCATACTTCAGTGGTATACTCTTTCGCGACTAGAGGTTAAGTATAACGCGACTGAATATTAACCAAAAATTGTATCATTTCTTATGTACAAAGACTTAAAGCATAGGATACTAATCTTCTTTGAGTATCGTAATGAGTGAAGGGCCTAATAAACATAACACTTTAAGTATGTATATTTATTATAGCCATATAAAAAAACAATTTTGATATAAATGTTTTTTTTTCTTATGCTTGAATTTTTTAAATGTTAACAGATACGTAATTTTCTGATGCTGACCATTTTAATGTGAGAACAATCCATCGTTTATTTTTAATTATTGATTAATTATTATTGTAAATTTTGTGTCACACTTTCGAATGATTCATCCGAAAGCGAAGGGTTGCGGATGTGGAATTTTAGGGAATCAGACATATAGGGAACACACCAGGGATTTTTAGTTTTTCTAATAGATTTAATTTTTAAATGCTGAAATAAATGATTAATTTCGAGAATCATATAGGTATCAATTCTATAGTTCCTCCTGGAGAAATCCTCAAGGTTTAGGAAAAGCTTCATATCTGCATCTGCAAAATATTCTCATTTACAGTGCAATCTGTAATCTGAAAGAACATTGCTAAAATTTTGTAAACAAAAAAAATAATATTGCTTAAACTTAGCTTTTTGAGTTTAAGAAATACAATTTTATTTATCTTAAAAATCATAATTAGAACTTAGTGATATGCATTTTGAAACGGAACAATGACTGCTGTGGTTTTTTTACTTATGATAAAACTAAGTTATTTAAGACTTAAATGTTTATTCATTCCAATATTTATAAATAAAAAAATTAATATTTTTCTCGAGGCTTTGTTAATATTGTGCCATTTTTTATTATCAATATTTTCTGACTGTGAGAAACTTGCCTTCTGTTAATTTTATTAATAGTTATGATAGTTAATTTACATTGCGAACACATTATGGAAGCTATTTTATTCTGGTCGTATTTTTAACATTCCTAAAAGGTGTTGGTGTGTGTTTAATCCAATTTATTATTGGGGAATAAAATTAAAAGAAATAAAATATACATAGTTGTTTTATTCACTTATTCAATAGCATTAGCATAGAATCAACGCGCTGCCCGCTACTAGACAGTATGGTCAATGAGTAATATGCTTTCCATTAATTAAACAAATTACAGTTGCATTTTTACATAAAACTATTTCACAGATTTGAATGGAATTTGGCACACAAAATGTTTATTATAATTTTATTTATAGCTTGTCTTATAAAGGACTAAATTTAGTGTAAGGTGAGGCACCTTAAATTGTTTGTATAATTTACAAAATAACATTTAAAAAATCTCAAAGAAGTTTCAAGTCCAAATTAATTGATGTTAGTTATCATCAAATTTTATTTTTTTGTTTACATTGTTTAGATCCCTTGGATCATATAAACCACTCCTAATAAATCTCTTTGCCGCTTTCACATTCACTACTGGTCTCTTTTCTCGGTCTTTAAATTCTTTCCACTTTGACATTGACCCCTGTATCCTATTAAACTGTTCCTTCAAAGGACTATCATCGGGATCTTCGCCTTGTGCCTTTAAGCTAACCCATTGCAAACAACATATGGAGAAACTTAGAAATAAATCTATCTGTATTTTATCCTCTTGGGAAAATTCATCATAATGGTTTTGTCTTAACGGTAATAGTTCGTCCAATACTTCCTTAATTTCATCCACACTCTTGTCAAGGTCTTCAAAGATTCTCAAAAATTCTGGCCTCTGTACTTCTCGGTTTGCACTATCCTCCGAATCTTTTTGCATTGTCATACCTTTAACTCAGTTTATCAAGAGTTAATTGAAAGTTTCTGAAACAAGTCAAAGATACAATTGATTAAAACTTAACTGATCTTATGTCTATTAAATAAAAGCCAAAAAGAATAGATATCCAGATATATTTAAAAAGTGTATCTGTATGATACTATCATAAAAGTACTATGGATATGTTATATATTACAATAGCTGGGGCCCGCGACTTAGTCTGCTATCTCTATAGCCAGCCTTCCTCTATAAATGGACTAACCAAGACAAAAAGAATTTTTCAATTCGAACCAGTAGTTCCTGAGATTAGCGCGTTCAACCAAACAAACAAACTCTTCAGCTTTATATGATAGTATAGATTATAACTTGCAATTACTTTTTAAAAAGAGGATCAACAGGTACATAAAATGAACTTTTCAAAGTTGGTTTTGATCTAGATAGTAGTCATTTGGACATCACGTCTGGTGGCCGTAAGCATCCCCTTACAGAAAGAACAGCATGAGTGCTGTTGTGCTTCACTAAGTGTGTACTCCTACCTACGCTCATATCCTTAGACCAATGTGTCATTAACTGTCTCATGAGCATTAATAAACAGAGTACTATACTCAACATAATATTACATTAGTAGTACTAGCTGCTGCCAGCGACTTTGCCCGCGTAACTTTTTAAATTATATACTTAGATTCCTCGAGAACCACTATCCATTGGTGAAAACAGCATTGAGTTTATCGCGAACAGACAGAGGCGGCAGAGGACTTTGTTTTATAATATGTAAGGCTAAGGATTTAAGTACATTATAACTTACGATAACTTTAACAATAGTAGTAGTAGGTATTTGAAATTAGTACTTTACCTTCTCTGAAAGCCTGATACTAGTACTACTATAATCTCTACTGCTAGAGAATCACTACTATGCCAGCTAAACGTGTTTAAAATGAAACTTGCATTCACACAAATGTTCAATTTATTGGACTGAACTAAAATGTGAATTATAAATAATTTAGTGAACTGTCTGTGATAATAATGCACTCTCATTTAAATTCTGATGTAAGTATAATTATTATTTATTGATTCACAGTTCACACACTATGTTTTAAAAACTATTGGTTAAATAATTAAAAAACGATGTTTTTATTTTTATTACCACTCCACACGTGCATAGATTTAGATAACAGAATTTATGACATTGACATGACATACATGACAGTTGACACAAATTCGTACTAGGGATTAAGGAGCGTAGAGATAAGGAGGACAATCTTATATGGGTGTTAAACTAAAAAAGTGGCAACTAAAATCGTCAATTTGAGATGGCGCTGGTGTGTCTAGGGCAGTGATCTAGAGGGTTTGAGAAACGGAGTGAAGTGCGCGCTGAGTTGAATTGTTTACTATCACTAGCTGCACCAGCGCCATCAGTTCGTCGTCTTTCAACGGACACTTTTAATACACGGAGCTTGCGCTCCTTTATCTCTATTCTCCTTGCTAGGGATGCTCGATATTAGAAAAACATCGATGTTTTCGGTAACAAATAAAACAGTTTATTATATTTATGAAATTTGTTTATTATTATTATTAAAATCACAAAAGTCAAAATTCAAGTTGATAATATTTTTTTATGTCTTGAGAAATGCAAAGAAACTATTCGTACGGCTTACTGCGATTACGTCGATTCATTGATCGGTGACGGTGACATCTAGTGTAAATTAGTTGAAGGTGAATTAATTAGTCAGCACTAATATCTAGTACACCTAATTCACGTTAGATGGTCCGATATTTATCTCATAACATCGATGTGTCGATGTTATCGAAGACTTAACATCAATGTTTATTTACTATCGATGAATATCGATCATCACTACACTAATTCGTATCTATATGAAAAAGCGGACTGACACGACTTAAATAAAATATTATAGGTAGGTAATCCATTGAATATTTATTCAAACTAGGGTCGCCAGACCTCCACATAAAAATCTTTTATCTTTCATAAGGCTTCAATATCCATTAGCCACCAGCACCACACAAGCACAAGTGCTATTATTTCATGATAGTTAAATTCTATAGTTGGCAGCGTATTTGCAGGACAGCACCTGTAGTGTTATTGTGGGTGACGGTTGCCACCTGGTATCTAGTGTACAGTTAGCCTGTCTTGAAACTTTAACATTATCGTATGTAGTATTTATTATCAGAATTGCTTGATATGTTAAAAATTTAATACAATGAAACTTATTTATTAATATTATGTAGGTATTATGCACGAGATCTGCCATAATTATTACCATTTATTACTCTCACTTTTAAAAACTAGGTAAAATTGTATTGATCAATAATTAAAAATTCATTTTATTGTTATTCTTTATTAAAGATGAAACACAGATAAAATGCTAACAGTTTTTTGAATTTTTAATATAAATGTGATTTAGAACGCTTTTTTATTAAGCCTAATTGATACATCAACACATTTTTTAATTGCAACTATGAATATACCGGATTATGCATTTAAATTATATTAACCAACAAGGCAGTGTTGATTCTATCAATCATCTAAATATTCAAAAGGTTCTGGTGGTTCAGGCTCCTTCTCTTCCTCAGCCTTGGGTCCGAAAGCTGCTACAGGTTCCACAAGGACCTGTTCATTATCACCAGAGTGATTCAACATTACAATACCACCAATTGTTATGTCTTTTAGAGGGCTGAAACCGGAGCCATCAACGATAACAATATTCTTCAACTGTTGTCGCATAATTCGAGCGGGATTATTGAGAATTTCAAATGTTGGTTCGGGCTCTTTCTTTTCCTTAGTTTCTTTCTCATCTCCCTCTTTCTCCTCTTTCTTTCCTTCCTTTGCAGGTGCAGCATCCTTTTCAGATTTTCCATGAACAGTAATGTTAGGATTTGGGGATTTGGATGGCTTCTTCTCTTCCTCGTCAACATCCATTTTAGCCGATGAAGCTGTGCTACTTCCTGCAGAACTATCTGTACTTGAACCGTGCGCTCGTCTGCGAGCTCTCGCTGCTGCAATACTCAACACAGCAGTGGTGACACGCTCTCTCTCTTCACGTTTCTTCTCTTCCAGCGGTGCCGGGTAAGCATAAAGAGATGGTTTTGAGTTCGACTTTATGTCCATTTTTGGCATTTTTAAATCAGAGTTCAAAGCAATGAGACAAGTGGGCGTGAAGGCCAACGAAAGGCAATGAGCCAGAGGGAACCAGTACCAGTATTGAGTGAACACTAGCATGCCTACTACAGCTAGCATATTCATGTGACCAGTTCTGTTTTGTAGTGAAACTGTCATATTACGGCCACCAGCATCGATAATTCCTTGAGCCAAAATGGCACCAAACTTAGCCATCACATCCTCATGTTTATTAGATATCACTTGCGAATAAAGTTGTCTGAAGTAAGTCACCTTAGGACACATTGCTTCAGTCTGCTGTATGAGTATCATAGCCGATGCAATTAAGGCACCTTGCCTAACAAAGTTGACTGGATCAAATTTCACCATAGGTTCCAAGAGACCGATGGCCTCTCGGTTACCAGTTCCAGCGCATGCAATTCCTAGCGCCATAGCGGCACCGTAACGTACATGTGGATTGTAAGACTCTGCTAACAAGGACACAACTGATGGGCATTGTTCGGGTGTTCTAAACAGAAGAAAACCAAGCGCAGTAACAGCTGCACGACGGACATCATCATTTACATCTGAGACAGCAACATGAAGCAGTGTCCTAATAGAATCATTATTACCAGTGCCACAATACGCAGTAGCAATCGTATAACAACCAGCACGACGCAATAATGGATCTTTATCTCTTAAAAGCTGCTGAACAAGTGCATCAGCTTCTTCAAGACGTCCATACATCGTAAAAGCAATACCAACAGCTAAACCTCGCAAGATCTTCTCGTGTTGTGTTTCTTGGGCATATGCCACCATATCCTCAATAGCGGCGGCATGCCTCGATCCTAACATCACCATACCCATAGCAATACCGGCTGCCTCTCCTGTGACTGCATCATCTTGGTACAAATTAAACTTGAGCTGTTCGTACACGTCCTGTCTGTGAGTACCCATTGCAGCCAAACCGAGACCGAGACAGCCTCCATGGCGGACCATTTCATTTTGAGCATCTTTTAATTGGGTTAGAAGATAGTCAATGATATTTGCGCCATGATTAGCGTGAATCAATCCCAAGGCATAGAGACCTCCGCCTTCTGAATATCCAGACGATGGTCCAGCTTCTTTTGGTAAATATGATTGCATCAGAGCTAATGATTCATTCTCGTGTCCCCTGTGGATGACTCCGAGTGAAGCCGTCACAGTGAGCTTTGCCCAGTTTGTGGCCCTAGCGAGCCATTCTAAATTATCTCTCAGAAACTGATCACTAGTTGTGCCTGCGTGCATAAATGCATTAGCAATAACTGTTGCCGTGTGACAAATTGAAACTCTGATTGCATCTTTAGTGTTCTTTAAGATCAGCATGTCTGCATGGTTTGACCTGATTAGAAACTGCAACTGCAAACCAATGGAGACATCCCCCCCTAAAATAGAGATTAGTTTTTCAACCCTCTTTTGGTGTTCCTTCTCTTCATCATTTAAACTGTCAACTTCTCTATCTGACTTTTTTGATTCTTCCGCCGGCTGATCCACTTCCATTGCATTATCGGGGAAGGGTCCACCTTGTGGTTGAGGCTTACCACCTAATGCGCCTGGAATAGGTGCTGTGGTTCTCAAAGCTTGAAGAACCCTACCCAAAAATTGTTGCGTAGCAGAATCATACAAGTCAAATCCTATCTGATATGCCATCAGTACAGACTCTTGGGGTCCATTAGTAAGTTTATCTAAAATTTCAGCAACAGAAAGAGGATCTTCAAGAAATATGAGACACTGACACATGTTGACGTAATCAGGAATATTAAGGCCTCGATATAAACCAACCAGAGACCTGAGAACAGTACTCCTGAAGCCTCTATTCTGGAGAAGACTCATCGCTACAGTGAAAGCATACTGAAGCATTCCTGAAAAAATAAATGAAATGTTATAGTGACCGTCAAGGGACCATAATAATTGGTTGATTACAAGAAAAAAAATTAAGGATAAAAGAAATATTAATTTCTTATAGGGATTCGGCTGGGACCTTTCTATTTAGTCGTAAATGATCTGTTGTTATACTTGAAGTTGTTATAATATCTAGTTTCTACTGTAAAATGATGTAATGTATTGTATGGGAACTGGAAGACCAATGGCAACACCATTGAATGAGTAGCTAAGGTGCTTACCTTAGCTTGTTTAGAAATGATTTTTTTTTTAGTTTGGATAACCCTCCTGGCGGCAGTTACAGATATAACAGATAGTATGATGTTGTTTCGATGAGTAAGGAATGCCAGTGCTCATTACCCTATCCTTTCCTAATCTCTTATCCTTATATCTACTCGTTGCTCGTTTTATAAGTGATGGTAGTCACCTACCATCAAGTGGACCGTCAGCCATTCTGAGGACCAATAAAAAGTATTACAAAAAAAAGAGGAAACATACCAGATATATCATCTGATTTCATGATTGATTCTTCAAATATGTCCATCCGGCGGGTTTCCAATGCAAGCCCCAGTGCCTGTCGATACTGTCCGTCGTCTAAGCATCGTTGGAACATACGATTAACAATATCTTCCAAACGTGGATCAATTGGTTCAGATGTATTATTTATAAACAGGGCCTTTCGTTTCTGCGTATAGAAATCTATCGCTTTAGCAATAGTCGTATCGACGTACTCGTTTCTAGCATTAACATCGAATAAATCGCCCGCTCCTAGTGCGTACGTCAAAGAGTCTTCGAATGCACCCAAGTGGTAATAGACCTTGCTTGCTACGAGAGCAGCCAGTTGATGCTGTGAGAACACTTTATCTTCGTGAAGAATCTCAATCTTTTCGATGGATTCTGAAATTTCTGGCCAGAACTCGTCCACAATGTTGTCCAACCGCTTCAGAGCAAATTCTTTAACTTCAGCCATGGGCTCGTCTAGCAGGGATATAATCCCTGCAGCCGATGTGATATTCATTTTATTTCGTTATCCCCGGACACTATGATATGATACTCTCAAAGCGATGATTCTATAGTAGTTTTGAGATAATTGAAATGAAAACTGTTTAGGAAAGGAATTTCACTACACAATGATGAATTGACAAATTCTCATCTCATTTCAATTCTTTATTAGTAGTTTACACAGAATAGGAAAGAGGGCATAGCCACAGACCATTAATAAGCAAGTATTGGAACCACAGAATAATATATACTCAGAATTCATATAATTCTCAGAACAATATATAACAAAAGGACAAAATATTTCAATTTCCACCACTACTCGAATTATACTGAAACAATCTAGTATTCATATTGAAATTTTCACTTCCATCAAATCATATCAGAAAATTCATTATAGTCTAAATTTAATATATTATGTAATTTTCTATGTATTAATGTCATGATGAAGTTCTATCATTAGTTGTCAGTCACGTCAATACACGTCAACGCGTCAACGTCAACAACATAATACGCACGTATTTTAATAGTAGGTATAGATAGACGTAGTAATAAAACATCTGTGTATAAAAAGATCTGTTTTTAAATATTTCTCCAAAATGCTAGATTTATTCAGTATCTTCAGTAAAGGAGGAATAGTTTTGTGGTGCTTTCAAAGCACGAGTGAAATTTTTTCACCGTCTGTGAACTCGTTAATACGAAGTGTTCTTTTGCAAGTAAGTGTTTCGATACTCTTCAATGGGCTTAACATTAATGTAATTAGTATTTTTTTATATGTTAAGGTCGACATACAGGCTTACAGCCCACCACTATAACGTCGCCTTTAGGACAAGTTACGTTACAGGCGTTGTCGACCAAAATTGAAATAATGATAAGGGATTAGGAAGGGAGAGGGCAGTGTACTATTTCAATAATTTTTTTTATCTTGAACTCTTACAGTTGAAGCACATTCTTTTTATTATCAGGGTAAACATTCAACATTTATGATCAAAACATGTAATAGAGGTGTAGACCCAACAGTGATTCAAGGTTCATCTAAACAATCATTCCAGTGTCTATCATTGTCATGTCATATTATATTTTATGATGAAATATTCTGGCCATGATAACTAACTGTAATAAACTGTATCATTTACAGGAACGCACAGGAAACAACACTTTCAATCATAACTCTGTAACTCTTCAATACAAACTCGATAATGAATTTGAGCTTGTATTTGTGGTTGCGTATCAACGCATACTGCAATTGTCCTATGTTGACAAGTTCCTCAATGACATCCATTTGGAGTTTAGGGACAAGTATAAGAATGAGCTGCAAGGGGGACGGCATATCATGGATTTTGACTTTAAGACCTCGTTTGAAAGGGTTTTGAAGGAAAGCGAAAAATGGGGTAAGTTTTTCCACAGTTATCTTGTTTATGTTCTTAAGGAATAACTACACTTAGCTCCATTCGCTGAACGATTTTGATTATGCTTTGTTTGAGATTTTTGTGTCATCACATTAATATGACATAAAACAAGATGTGATGTGTAGTGCTTAGTGTACCTGAAATTAATGTTTTTAATTAACCTCTAAATACAAATATTAATAAACTAATAATTCTTATGGAATTGGATATTCAAAAGAATAGAAATAAAGTATGAGACACTTAAAAAAATCATATTCATTACTAATTAAAAAATGCATACTAATTATGTATTCTCACAGTTATGTAAAAGTATGTGTTGGTGTAATTTGTTTTCAAGTTTACTGCTTCTTTATATAATTAGATATACAGAAATTTATTAATAACCGTATATTTTTTCTTCTAGCAAAGTCACAAGCTAAAATTCCAAAACAAATGAGAACTTTTGAAGATTCTCAGAAATCTAAGAAGACTGTCGCTTCTATGATCGAGAGGAAGGGTGAAGAGAAGACTAATAAGAAACAAGGTAAATATTCTTTTCTTGTAATATTTTCTTAAAAAAGGGAATTGTGCTTCAAAAACTCAAGAATAGGTAGACCAATTTTTCTTCAGTTTTCTCACCAGTTGAAAAATCACTGTTCACACCAGTTAAAAAATCTCCTGGATTGGATAGTATAAGATTATAGGTACCTATTTATTATGTGGTTAAATGGGAATCAGTTTAGCCCTAAATAAAGACACAATTAGAGGTTTAACATAAAAATAACATATTTATATTTATATTTTTTAATTTTAGTGAAAATTGTTGAGGATAAGAATATGACAAATGGCAACGGCAAGGCAGAAGAGTATCCGGAGCCTGAAGATGACCACATCATTGCCAACCGTGCCAAGCTGGCGCAGAAATTGGCTTCAAAAAACAAAAAGGAGATTAAGTATGTCACATGTTCATAATGTTTCCACTAAAACATAGATTAGGGGCTGTACTGCTACCATACTTGATTTTTTTTAATGTTAAGATTGACAGACAGTCTGACGGTTCACTTGATGGTAGGTGGCTACCGTCGCCTATAACATAAGCAACCATAGAAGGATAAGAGATAAGGATGAGGTAATGTGCTCTAGAATCCATTACTCACTTTCCGAAACAATTATGCTGTTTTTTCACGGTTGTATAAAAAGTAAAGTATTCTATCTGTTACTCCAGGTAATGAATGAACTATCTGTGTGTCACATCTAAATCGGTTCAGCCGTTTACTGTATAAGTTGAGTTACGTGTACCAAGAACTTGTTAGTAGGAATCTATACTATCTATATTATTATGAATTATGAATTATGAAGAGGAATATTATAATATTATGAAGAGGAAAGATTTGATTGTTTCTTTGTTTGTATAGAATAGGCTCCGAAACTACTGGACCGATTTGAAAAATTCTTTTACCTTTAGAAGCCGACATTATCCGTGATGAACATAGGCTACTTTTTACCGCGGGAAAATGCTTCATTCCTACGGGAAAACGGGTGATAGTACAACGTGTAGTAAGAATTATCCTTCCGTACTTATCTTTTTCACATAACTTCTGAACGGCTGAACCGATTTGGGTTAAAATTTTATATGGCTATTTCGATAATTTCCTGGATGATTTAAAAATACAATTGGACCCGGTAGGTGGCGCTGCTGTCGGTATGTCAAATTGTCAACTACTAAACGGCTTGACCGATTGGGTTTTAATTTTGTATGTGTATTTCCATGGTTTCACAGACACGAATGTATTATATTTTATAATCTTACGCGGACGAAGTCGCGTGCAACAGCTAGTAACTAATATTTTAGTAGGAAGTATCATTGTTGTAAAAAAAACTCAACAAATCGATAATAGTGCACAAGTGCGTACAAGATGAAAAACTAAAGTAATTTGGCTATGGGAGTCTCAGTTCGTATTGGAAAAGGGTCTCTTGCCCGAAATAGTTTGGGAATCCCCGAGCTAGACTATTTTGTAATTGTGTTTTGAACATTTTAGGAAGTCCCCCAAGAGTCCGAAGACAGTGGAGCGCGTGAAGAAGCCCCGCGTGTGGGAACTGGGAGGCGACTCCAGAGACCTTCCCTCGCTGGACTTCAGCACCGACAAGCCTGAGGATAACGAGATCACACCCGACATCCATGTATGTATTTTGTATTTGTATCCCAACCCAACTCGGACAAACAGACAAGTTAGATAAAGCCAATTTCGAGAAGGCAGTCAATCGTGGAATGTACCGAGACTGATAGTTTTTTTTTAATATTATATAGTTCCTTAGACGTTTGTTTGTAAGATTTAGAAAATAAATATCAAGGAAGCTTCGAGATATCTTCTCGTTCACAATTCAAAATATTTATTGCAAAACCATAATGTACAAAGATATTACTATATAAAAATAAAGACCACTATTATGGACCCTGTTGGGCATGCAACTTAGGGACTAGGAGAAACAAATTTTTCCTACATGTGCGTGTTTCCACTGATGACATAATTCTTAAAAGACACGGTCGAAAGACCCATGTCTTTTAAGAAATCTCAACGAGCTTTGGAGAGGCCTATGCTCGAATCAGGATTGAGGAGACTCGTAGACGTACGAAAGTTACCGACACAGGCCGACTTACCGACGGAAACATAGTAGTGTCATGATTCTCGAGTGGAGGCCGACAAGCGCAAGCAAATTTGAATTGTATTAAAAGCTCTTAAGGTGCAAAATGCAATGAAAACATTTAAATACGTTGCCGTGCCGTGCCGTCAGTTATGCTCACGAATCACGATGATTCCTTCTGGATAGTTGGTGGGTCAAATGACAGGCGCCATCCGCGACCTCGAGGTGGACGACGAGGAAAGCAGCAGCGATGAAGAGTTGGAGGAAACTGTCACACCAGCAGCCAAAAAGTCGGGGGGCATGTTCAGCATTTTCAAAGGTATTCAATTGTTGTTACAGTTGCAATAGGTATAATTAGGTATATTATTTACATAGATTTTTTTTTTTTTTATAAATCTGCCTTATTAAACTTTTTAAATATAGTATTTTTGTCTAAGTTTTAATTTTATTCTAAGAATTCAAGTTGGGCGAAGAAAATTACGCTTCTTCCATGTAGCTTTGTTTGTGTTAATTTGCGAGGGTAGTTCTTAGCTACATTTATTACAATTTTTCGTTAACGTCTCGCTATTGTTACAAATCTTAATTGCACTATTAACGCAGGCCTGGTGGGCGCGAAGGCACTCAACTCGGAGACAATGGGTCCGGCCTTGGAAAAGTTGCGCGATCATTTGATCGCAAAGAACGTGGCCGCAGACATAGCGAACAAGTTGTGCGACTCTGTCGCCGCCAAACTGGACGGTAAAGTACTGGGCACATTCGACAGCGTCGCGACTACCGTGAAAGCGACTTTGACGGAATCCTTGGTAAGAATATTGTCGCCCAAGCGGCGCGTGGACATACTGCGCGATTGTATGCACGCGAAACAAGAGAACAGGCCGTACGTGATGGCGTTCTGCGGTGTCAACGGTGTGGGTAAATCGACAAATCTGGCCAAAATATGTTTCTGGCTAATAGAGAACGAGCTGTCGGTTCTGATAGCCGCCTGCGACACGTTCAGAGCTGGTGCCGTGGAACAGTTGCGCACCCACGTGCGTCACCTGTTGGCCCTCCACCCGCCCCCAGCTCACGGGGGACGAGTAATGGTTCAACTCTACGAGAAGGGATACGGTGAGTGTCTTTGTTGAAACTATAAAGGTCTCTACCCACTACACAGTATAATAATAAATCTGTAGGGGTCGGTCATGGAGTAATTTACATTGTTTTCAGAAATATCGTGTATATATGCTCTATACATGATACTGAAACTAAATTGATGATTTTTAGAATTTTTTTCTGTATATATGTTCTTCCATCACTCTTAAATAAATTAACTGATTTTCATGAAACTTGATAGATAAACATTTAGACGTACGGGACACAGGATAGGCTTTTCCTTTTTCAACGCGGACGAAGTCGCGGGCAACAGCTAGTAAGTAAATAATAATATTCAATCATTATGTAAGAGTGGGACAAGCAGAGGAGCGTGGTATTAAAATTACACTCGATGTCAAATAAACCGGGCCACCGCTACGCTACCTTGGAACTCTGATTCGATTTTGTCAAAAACTGACTTACAACTATAAAAGTTATATCTACAGAAAGTTATACCTAATTATCATGAAACGCACTTTCTGTAGGTATAACTTTGATAGTTGTAAGTTTTATACTTTTTGAAAAAACCGAATCAGAGTTCCAAAGCCTAAGTAGCGGGTGGCCCGGTTTATTTGCCGTCGAGTGTACATCTACACTACTTCTAAAATGTATTGTATGTTGTACTCTTTTGTTTGTTCAGAATGTATTTCTGTTAATTTAGGCAACTCTGGCAGTGGAGGAATTTAATAGGGCTGTTCGGGATGCTGCATGGAACTCTACACCAATTAGCCACAAAAAGGATTCCACTCTGACGTGCTCTCCATTATCTCTGGAAAAACTAAGGAGAAAAAGAGAGTTGAGAAAACAATGGCAACTTTATAGATGTCCCAAAATAAAAACGGAGTTAAATCGGACCATTAAAGAGCTAAAAGAAATTCTTTAAAGGGAAAAGAATGATGGCATCCAGCAACATCTCCAACAGCTTGATAATTCTGCAGCATCTGATTACTCCTTGTGGAAGGCTATTAGGAAATTAAAGCATCCGAATGTTACATCTCCTCCATTGAGAAGGTCTGATGGAACCTGGGCTCGGAGTGATATTGAAAAAGCCACAACCTTTGCAGACCATCTGGCTGGTGTCTTTAGGCCTTATAATTACGAGGGTACGGAGGAGCATAGAAAGTATGTTGATGGAATACTTTATAATCACTCAATTGACTCTAATAGTAACGAGGAAATACCTAAATTATCAAAGAAAGAAGTAGCACATGCAATTAAAAGACTAAACTGTAAAAAGGCACCTGGATACGATCTTATAACAGGTCGTATTCTTAGAGAGTTGCCGGATGCGCGAGTGCTCTTCCTTACTTGTATTTTTAATGCTATGATTCGCATTAAGTTTATTCCTCCTCAGTGGAAAGTCGCTCAAGTAAAGATGATTTTGAAGCCCGGAAAAAATCCAGATGATCCTAAATCGTATCGGCCGATCAGCCTTTTGCCTATTACTTCTAAGCTCTTCGAGACCTTGTTCCTATCTAGGCTTGCAATTATAATAAAAAAAGAAAAGCTCATCCCAGACCACCAATTTGGCTTTCGACAAAAACATGGAACTATTGATCAGACTCATCGTTTAATAAACAAAATACATCGCTCCTTTGAACACAAAAAGTATTGCTCAGCAGCATTTTTGGATATATCTCAGGCATTCGACCGGGTCTGGCATGAGGGTCTATTGTGTAAGCTGAAAAAGAACTTACCTAATGACTACTACCTCCTGATTGAATCTTATCTAACTGATCGACAATTTTTTTATCAGGTACGAGGGGTCTGTCACAAACCTGTATCCTATATTGGCAGGAGTTCCTCAGGGCAGCGTGCTTGGTCCTACTCTATACTTACTCCACACGGCTGACTTACCAACTAATTCTTCTGTCCTTACTGGTACTTTTGCAGATGATACAGCTATTTTAGCTGCTCACGAGGATCCTATAGTGGCCTCTCAGATGCTTCAACGTAGTCTCGACGAAATATCGCAATGGATGAAAAACTGGAACATAAAGGCCAATGAGACAAAGTCGGTTCACGTTACTTTTACAACAAGACGTGACACTTGTCCATCCGTAACCCTCAACAACATACAGATCCCACAGTCTGAACACGTTAAGTACCTAGGAATGCATATTGACAGGCGCCTCACCTGGCAGAAACATATATTTTCCAAAAGGAAACAGCTGGGAATACAATTTCGCAAGTTTTATTGGATGCTCGGAAGTAAATCACAAATGAGTCTAGACAATAAAATACTTCTATATAAAGTCGTCATCAAGCCTATCTGGACTTATGGTGTTCAGTTATGGGGAACTGCATCAAACTCTAACATTGAAATTCTGCATAGATTTCAATCTAAGATATTACGAGTCATAACTGACGCACCCTGGTTTGTCACCAACGAAACCCTCCATAATGACCTAAATGTACCGAAAGTTAAGAAAGAAATAATGGAAATGACCAAAAGATATAAGGATAAGATCCTTAACCATCCTAATTGTGAAGCCAAAAATCTTATGACAGTCTTACTTAAACCGTAGACTTAAGAAAAAGCTACCTCAGGATATTCTGAGTGTTCAATGATGCTTGCCTTGGGAATGGCTTAAATTCGGGAGGCATCGCTGGATGACCTCGACTCATGTCATCGAGATGTCACTACTGTTGCTGAATGTCTATTGTGACAGATTGCAACTTTTAATGGAGTCAAAAAAAACAAAAAAAAATTTAGGCAACTCAGGTGTACGGCAGAAACTCAATTGAGTTTGTAGTGCACCTAAACTACTGTGTACCTAGATTGCATTTTTTTTTTGTGTGTAAATAAAAATAAAAAATTATAACACAAACAACAATTTTATAAGGAACTAATAACTGTTGCACGCGATTCGACAGCGTAATTTTATTTTCACACTAGCTGGTGCCCGCGACTTCGTCCGGGTTAAAAAAGGAAAATGTAGCCTATCCTGTGTCCCGTACGTCTAAACGTTTATTTACCAAGTTTCATGAAAATCAGTTAATTCGTTTAAGAGTTATGGAGTATAACATACATACATACAATACCTACACTTACAGATTTATTTTATTAGCATTGATTGCAGTATTGTGGAAGCTTCATGTGTTTTAGAATTTGTAACAAATTTATTTCGTGTCTTCAAAATTCCATTAAAAAATATATATATAATATAAAAAGTATTTTCTAATTTTTGGTCTTTTTCGAATTAAAGTACAGTCGGCCGCACAAGTCGACTAACACATTCAAAAGTGCAAAACAACTGAACACTCAAACTTACTTAATTATTTACTTACTGAAGCTTTTTACTTATCTGTGCTTTTTACGATCGTTTGTACGTGAAGTTTATTTTGTTCTATAGTCGTGACAACGACTTATGGCGCGTTGAGTGTTCACTTGTTTTACACTTTTGAATGTGTTAATCGACTTATTCGGCCGACTGTACCTATATAAATTTGGTTGCCTATTGAAATGTGTAATTTCATCTCCATTTTAGGGAAAGACGCGGCCGGCATAGCCATGGAGGCAATCCGTTACGCCACCGACGCAAAAATAGACGTGGTCCTAATCGACACAGCGGGCAGGATGCAAGACAACGAGCCCCTCATGAGGGCTTTGTCCAAGTTGATTAAAGTGAACGAACCCGACTCGGTGCTGTTCGTCGGCGAGGCACTAGTTGGCAACGAGGCGGTCGATCAGCTGGTGAAATTCAACCAGGCCTTGGCCGATTACAGCTCTTCGTCTAACCCACACACAATAGACGGCATCGTGCTCACAAAGTTCGACACGATCGACGATAAAGTTGGTGCGGCTATATCGATGACCTACATCACGGGACAACCGATAGTTTTCGTGGGCACAGGACAAACTTACACGGATTTGAAGGCGTTGAACGCCAACGCCGTTGTTCACGCTCTAATGAAGTAATTTCAAGATTTTTTTTTTGTATTACACAGGGCGTCCCAAAACAATGCGACATGAAGGGAAAGTAGGTATCTTAAATATCGTAGTCCTTATTCACTGAAACGAACTTGTAGCGAGATAAAGAGTTCGGCTGTGATTGGTGGAGATAAAAGACAATGTGAGTGTACACTGTACATGTACTTTTTAGTCTGTTCGTAGAACTCTCCCTGTTATTATACTGCGTTTTTTTTTTTATTTTAATTTTTTATTTTATGATTATATCAGGAACCAAAATGTCTAATTATCTTAATTAATAAATAATTTAATTCACAACTTAATAGCTAGAATAGATTATACAAAATATAAAGTGTAGGGTTGTGGGTAACTACTTGGGTATTACTATAATATTTTATTATAGTTTACAAAGCTAAAAGTAGCGTAGAATGAACGTTCATCTATTATTGTATACGCCCAATCAAGATTTGCTGTCTTTGTCTTTTATATGGAATTGAGTGAAAGAGAAAGCGCTATATTAGCTCGTTTCAGTGAATCAACTATAGATAGGATATTTTGCTGAAAGGAGACTTTGTTATTTTTAAAAGTCATTAATACTGCAATCAAAGATTTTCTAAAAATCACTTGCTGCGTCTGCGAATCGAACCGAATTAAATGTGAAAAAAATGACCCATATTTTTATGATGCCAATCGAAAGAATGGACAAAAAATAATAATTCTTCTTCAGTAACATAGTATCTCAAAAGAAAGGAATAAAGTAAAATGTTTGATTCAAAATACAACAATATTTTTATTTATTTATTGCTTACTACGACGACGTAATTTTTAGAAAATCTTTAAATGCAGTAGGTATTACTATCTTTTAAAAAAAAAAGTCTCCTTTCAGTAAAATATCCTATCGACTATATATTTTAAGGTGTCGCATAGTCTTGGGACGCCCTGTATAAAAGTATGTATTTTGAAAATATATTTCATTTAATTAAAAGATAAATAGGTGCCGTAAGATAACCCTTTTTTGACCTAAAAACACAGTTCTATAATTATTATAATATATTATGTCGTCAGAAATAGAAGGCGTGGTCACTAAAACGAGTTTTCAATACTTTGGATACACTTTTGGTCATTTGACATTTAAAGTTGCGCAAATATCTACACTCGCGTTTAAATAATCGGCCGATAATTTAGTCGATAATCTGCAAATATAAATAAATTGTTTTTAAAATAATGAAATTACACATATAGAAAATGTTAAATGTTATTTTTTTATATTATTATTAATATTATTTATCTTACACTATCCACATTAACACAATATTTATATAATAATAGGTAAAAATAAAACATATTTTCGTATTTTTTTTTATTTGTGTCGTCTACAGGGACTTTTGGTTTATGACTAAATTTTTATGTATAGGTAATTTTTAGTTAGTTTCGTGTAAGATTTATATCTACAGTGTCAAAATGATTGAAAATCTTTAATATACATATATCAGAAACATATACTTTTCTCCATATTATTACATTTGAAACGTTTTAACCTTGCTTCACAGCGACTAGTGTTGTTTTTTAAAATTTTCTAAACATGTTGATAAATTGCGTTCACAAGAAAATATAATAATATTTTTTATTCACTTGTGTGAAGCTGTACATGTTTGACACACAATGAAATTGATAAAAAAAAAACTAGATTTTTTATTCCCTAGATAATAACATATTTTAAGTCTTCTTTAGTCACAAAATTTAGTGCAATGTTTTAAATTGTTATCCGATTTTTTTTGTTTAATTAGTATACGTCTTAATCTTTAATTCCACTTGAGCTATTCTTAATCTAATGTTAATATTTTTTTGAAATTGCTAAGGCACATTCACACATAATCACATAACCGGCGGTTGGCTTTATTTGTCGCAGCTGCGGCGGCTGTTGATTGCCTTAGTCTGACTTTATTTCGATTCATTTTGAATTTATATAATCAACAATATTACAACATACATAGCCACTATTATATCGCCAAACATATTCCTCTCCTATAGTCTGTTTTTTTAACAAACGAGCACTGAGTATGTCTCTCGCATATTTACAATACTGACAAGAGCGAAATGGGTCATTGTTAGGGGCGGGACCTACACCTTAGGCGCGTTCTTAATGAATAAACGGATTTTATGTTGATTAAGTGGACCAATAGCAATGCAGTGAAAATTTTGGGTACGCGTTTATTTAAAAAAAAAAAAAAAAACACAAAGTATACCTACGTGGCTATGTAAAAACTGCCAAAATTAGCGGCACGGTCAAGCCGCCCGAATGTGTGAATTCGCCATTATACCTTTATATACCTTTATATCGTAAGAAGTTACAGAAGTATTCTATGTGATAGAATACTTCTGTAACTTCTTACGATTATTCCCACTGAAGATACATTGTTCGAGTGCCTTTGTCCATAATTAATAGATACAACGATTTTTAATACCTAAACACTGCCCACATTTTCGGTAAAAAGTTTTTAACAGTTTTTGATTTTTTACCATTCTGTTTTAGGACACTTTTGTAGCACCCCGTAGAAGTGTTTTCATTACTTTTAAAATGTTACAAACCTATAATAAGTTCCCCATAACACTTTTTCTCTAACTATTCAAGTGAGGTACAAGCAGTCGTTCAGTATTAACTTGATTAGTTCATTAATAGATTCAGAATCAACTGTGTATCGTCCCACATACATATAATAATATATTGTTTAGTACAAATTACATTTTCATTCCTGCGTTAGTTAATTAACGCCGTGTAATTTGGTGGAATCTGGAATAAATACAATATTATGTTTAACTATGTGTTGTTTTATTTATAGATTATTGTTTATCTAGGTAGTTATGTGCCTCCACCAAATACGACAATCTTGAATATAAGAACTTCACTGATAAACTAATTTAAAATTAAAATTTATTTTTATAAATTAATTAATTTAATAATTTTTAATAAAATTTTTAATAAAAAATTTTTTTCCTTATTTTATTTTTTTAATTATAATATTAACAAACCGCCCTCGGCTTCGCACGGGTGCATTTTCTGTAAATTATTTTCACGAACTCTGTCTCAGGGGTGCAGGGTTCAATTCCCGGCGTTGGAAATTAGCTTTTCATAGTTGACTCTGGATTTACTGCGGTTTGCAGTCATTTGGGCAGTCACGGTGAAATGCAGCAAGTTTACTGTTGTGTTCGGTGATTGAGTAGGTATGCCAGAATCCTTTTCCCTACCCCTATCCTTAATATAGCCTACAGTACAGTAGCACAGTAGCACGTGTTACGTTGCTTTGCTTGTGTTTTAGGCGACGGTAGCCATCTAATACCAAGTGAGACTGTCCAGCCTAAAAAACGCCATAACAATAGTTCGAGTTTGATCTAATAAGCGAGTTAAAAGTTTGAATTAAAAATATTCACAACTCAATTACTGAACATCCTAATTAAGCCATTGAAATTATGACGTGTTATGCAGTTTTTTTGGCCATTTCGTACGAATATTTCAACGGCGTAACATCGCTAAAAATATGGAAAGATTTTTAGAATATGTGAAGCAAGGCGTGGTTAATTTTAAACTGGATAGTTGTTGCTGCATTGCGCCTATAAAAATTGGGGTCCTGACTATTGGATATTTTAATTGGTTATCTGCTGTGAGTACCTTATACAATATTATTATTCTTTCTTCGTCTGCATTGAAGCTTGTTTCCCTTAGCATAATATAGTCGTTTTTTTAAATTCATAATACAATACCTTTAAATAACAAGAATTAATAATATGAATTTTAGTTAGTTTAGTCGCTAGACTGGGCGAATTTAGCCACTGGGCTTATAGTTCAATTGCCTAGCCATTATTAGTGTCTATTGATTTATTGAGATTCATAACTTTTTCAATTTTTTTATTATTTATATAGTTACTAAGAATATAGTTCGGCAAGATTAGGTTTAGATTGCTTCATCTATACTAATATTATAAAGAGGAAAGATTTTATTGTTTGTATAGAACTGGACCGATTTGAAAAATTCTTTTACCATTAGAAGCCGACATTATCTGTGATGAACATAGGCTACTTTTTAGCGCGGGAAAATGCTTCATTCCTACGGGAAATCTAAAATAAAAGTAAATACTAGCGGCTTGGCCTGGGAGACAGCGCCGCGCCAATCCAAAATACGGTAGATGGCGTTTTATACTTTTCTACGCGGACGAAATCGCATGCACCAGCTAGTGTTTTATAAACATAGGGAGATAAAAGCGTTCTATAACAGGCAACGAAGTTGATAGGATAAATTGGTCTTTACAGTGAAAGGGGTAACCACGCGTTTACTTTTCTGTAAAGAGGTGGTTACACTATTAAAGTAATCTAATTTGACATTTCAGTTAGTAAGCCTCATAGCGACAGCAAATGATACCTTCTCTCCGACGCTGAAGAAAGTCCAAGAAGTGATAATGGAGGAAGCGTCGACTTCGCTCTGCACACTCGTCTATGCGACGGAATTAACTTCCAGCGTGCTGTTAATATGCGCTATGCACAGAGTAAACATTTGAATATGCATTTATTTGTTACCAGATTTTTCCCACGACTTCGTTCTACGCAAAAGACAGGTGTTTAAGAAACGGATAGGCCTGTTTTTATCCGTATTTTTTTTGTTTGAAAGTTGACGTTATCGAAATGATTTGTGAAGATAATTTCAGTCAGGCGTTTGAAGATCATCAGATCATCTCTTAGTTGACGAAGGGATCTCATTAACTTCCACTGGTTAAATTGATTTGAAATTTAGGTTTATTACCATTTGGACAGATTTTCGTTTCGTCAGATTTTTGTTTTAGGTACTGTTACTTCGGAGGTATTTCCATCACATATTAAATTTGACCATTGCTTTGATCGGATGCTGCACCATCAAGTAGTCTCCTGTTTACCCAACTCCCATTAACTTACAGCAGATATAGCGTGTTTGTCTCATTAAAATGCCGGATTTTAGTTTATAATTTATTGGTTATTTTTTCATCAATATTTTTGCTCATTTCAGGACGATGTAAAATTGTTAACAGCATACATGTATTACTCCATTGCATCAACATTTCTAATGGTGATAGTATATTCTGGAGTTATCGCGGCCATTGATTTACTTATTAAACTGGTCATCATTGGTAGTGTAGGTAAGAAAAATCTTCGTTAACATTTACACAGAAAAGTTACTGAGTTTACAACCCATTACAGTTAAATAATGTACCCAATAATTAGTTAGACAATTATACATTTCGAATGAAAACCACCCAATGGATTTAGATAAGGCTTTCACTAATGGAAAAAAATAACTCTTTTTAACAAAAAAAAAAAAGACTTCAAACCAGTTTTCTCATGGGTGCCATTGTCAGAACTGGACCCAATTTAAATGGGACCACGCGGGAAGCACTAGCTTTGAAATAAAAAAAATAATAATCAAAATCGATTCACCAAGTCGAAAGTTCTGAGGTAACAAACATGAAAAAAATACATTCGAATTGAGAACCTCCTACTTTTTTGGAAGTCGGTTGATAAAGGAGGAAGTTTTGTTTATAATATTTATCTACAAAAAAAATTTCTTGTTTAAAATAAAGTCTATGTTACATTATTTTACACGTTTTGGAACTGACTCGCATATTTTTTTATTACAGTTTTCCAATGCTATCTAATCCTATTAGTGAGAAGCGCGGTGGTAGAGATAAAACAGCGAAATCGTACGGACGAAATTTACGTATACGTTAAAAACAATGACATAAGTAAACGCAGTGAAGATGTGGAAACAGCGAACGAAGCAACACCCAATAAGAAGGAAGACGTGAAAATTGTTTTAGAAAAAGAACCTGTCAATAAATCCGAAAACGTACCCGAGAAAAGTCATGATGAAACAAAAAGAAACATTAAGAAGGATGAAGCAGTAAATAATGAGGATGTCGTTAAAGAAATTGTTGTAGAACCGAAATCCATTACACATAGAGTAATAAATATCGAAAGGGAAGTACAGACTGAGGTCCATCCAGAAACTCAAAAAGAAAACGAAGAAGCTGTGATAACTGTTGTGGAAAAAGAAGACATGAAAGAAAAATTGAATACGAAAAATGTTAAGGCAAAACGGAAAATCAAAAATTTGAAACCATCCCAAGTCATAATTGAGGAGAATACAAAGGGTGAAATCGAAACTGAAAAACCAGTAGAGGAAACACCAGCATGTAGTACTAAAGAAAATGTTAATCTAGAAAAAACACAGGACGATAAAACCGAAGAAGTAAAAAGAAGTGGGTGGCTGGGATTTATTTCGAGACGCAAAAGACAATAATTTACTTAATTTTTAACAAGACAAAAATAATATTTTGGATAGGGCAAATATATTCTTGTAATAAAAGGTATCGATTAATACTTTTTATATACGAAAAAGAGCTTCTACAGGCGATTTTGTAGTCATCTAAATAAAACTTATTTGTCTTTTTTGTAATAAAAATATATTAATATAAGGATGCAAGGTACTTGTTTATTTACTTTTACCTACGTGAAAAAAATAAGTATCACCTCTCCCCACTGCGTCGTTCATTCCAAAATTTTTAGTAGCTAATTGAGAAAGAATAAATACCACAAATTAATTTCAATTATGTTTATTGTTTTTACACAAATCAACGTCAAAAGGAATTTCGTGGGTCCACTGAATAATAAAATTATACACTTACAATTACACTGAATCTTTTTTTTCCTTTGAGATAACAACGACCACGATCAGATATTTAGATCTGTTTGTTTATACTCTTATCTTTAAAATTCAACGACAATATTTAAGTTCTTTTTTGCTGTTTAATCTGTTTTCTTGTAGAAAACAGATTAACAGGCATATTTCAATGTAAATCTTAACTATTCCTAACTATACTATACATACTTATTGTATGAAAAAAAAAAAATTACCACATTCTTAAAGAACGTTTAACAAAAAAACAAAGTGGCACTTACTTAACCTTGTAAAAAAAAAATTAAATCTAAAATATATACGAGCTAGAGCCAAATATGTCTGTTGGTTTCATAATTTTATATTTTCTTTAATTTCTCATTAACATTTTAGTTTAAATATGTAATCGTAATCATACAACAATACATGACCATACATGACATGCATGGCTGTCATACAAAACGACATCCATGCAATCAAATTAGCTTGAAAAGTCTTTCGTATCATGCCTATGCTATGCTATAAAGGCTTCTATGCTAGGGGAATGTTTGCTGAGCTGTGTTCCAGCAGTCCTTTGGACAAATATATATACACTAGGATGACCTATCTTCTTTTTTTTCTTCTTCTCTTTTAATGTCTTAGCTCCCATCAGATCTTCTCCGATGATTTATTAGCCAGGGTTATTAGTAAAAATAGCAATTGAAGACGTGAGTGGATGAAGGTGTTACGTCGAATTTTTGGGTTTTTTCGTTTTTCGGGTTAATGAAGGTAATATGTTCTGAATCTGAATGATTACAGACCTTAAGATCGTCGATTTAAGACCTTTTTGGAAAATAAAAAGTTGAAAAAGGTGTTGAAGTACAGTTAATTTTAAAAAGCAGAGTGCAGAAAAATTCACTTTTATCAATGAAAAAGGAAGCTATGTTCACTTTTTTTTAAATTAAATAATAGAAGTGTTTAATTTCTATCATACCTAATGGTATGATATACCAGTAAGTATTAATATACTTTAGGTTGTTTACACAACTTTGCATCATCATAATTTAGTACATACAAAAATCAGTTCCGTGGCGACTCGAATCTCGAAAATTAAATGTAAAACTTTAACATCGATTTATTCAAAATAAGAATTATGCGACTTACCACCTTCATCCACTCACGTCTTCATTATTATCAAAAGTAGCAGATCCAGAGACTATTAGTAGTCAGTCAAGTCCTGTCAGAATTTGAGTTTGACAGCAGTATTTTTTATGGGCATCATTTCAATTTGACCCTCAATATATTGAGCAATTGTATGACAGCAAATTAACATCCAAAGAGCCTTTAAAGTTGAATATACGACTTGAGCTGAATGCTTTGGAGTTGACCGACCTGTTTTGGAAAACTATGAAAAATTAGACTTGACTTTTGACTTGACTAACTAGTCTAGGGATCTGCTATTTTTGATTTTTTAATTTCAATTTTGCCTTTTTTATTTAAAAGAAAAAGGCTATTAAATATTGTTATTTTTACTAATGACACTGGCAAAATCATCGGAGAGGATCTGATGGAGCCAAGACATTAAAAGAGAAGAAGAAGAAGAAGTTGAATATAAAGACTAGACAAGTAATGTTGGGACGAATGATTAGCTAACACCACATAACGCAGAGAAAAGAAAGAAAGAAAACAATACTTAAGTCATTTAGGTAAAAAAAAAAAATGCAACATTTTGGCCAATATTTCAGTGTCTCAGGCAAATTTTCGAGTTCAAATGTTTAGTACTTTAATTAATATTAAACAAACAACACAAAGAATGCCCTCGTCAATTACCTACTTTTTTTTGTGAGGTTGTTAGAATTTTTTTTAAATTTTAAGTTCAAACATTAATTCGGAAAAATATTTTGTCTGATACAGACTTAGTTGTACTGATAAATCTAAATCTAAATAAATATCTAGTTAATAGTTGCAAAATGCAAGTCTTTTTAAACACATCTGATATTTTGATGATAAAAGCCTGACGCCTTTTTTTAAAAATATTAGATTGAGATTGCATGGATTTTTAAATGAAAAAATAATTATTAAATTAACAAGGTCTCAATGAAATATATGAGTATTCTATTCTATTATATTCTAGTAAATCAGTAGTTAAGGCACCGTTTGCTCATTGCATTGACAAATAAATATTAATATTTGTGTGAAATTTTTGATGTTAAAATGTTGTTATCATTACAAAAATCACTAACCGCATCAATGCTGTTTGTCGAAAAATAAAGTTTTTTTTTTAATATATATTTGATGTTACATTTTCAATTAAGACTCTTAAACCTAAGCGCGAGCAATTTGTGATCCTTTAAGAAATTTACTTCCTGTGTGCTGAAAAAAAAAAAAAAAAAAAAATTATTTACTTACCAAATATTCGTATGTGAATTTGTGACATATACGGGCATTAATTGTATAATATTTTTTATTTCATTTTTTTCATTTAAGAGCTTTCAATAGTTTCCCTTTACTAGTTTTAAAATCCAACGATTGACAAAACAAATATGACGGATTGTTCACATTATCTAAGATTACTAATAAAAGAGAGAATATAAAGTGACAGGTCAAAGTCCTCCGGAGCGTCTGACTGCCTGTCTGTCTGTTCGCGATAAACTCAAAATCTACTGCATCTATTTTCATATTGTTTTCACCAATGGATACGAGTGGTTCTCGAGGAAGGTTTTAGTTTAAGTTACGAGGGCGAAGTCGCGGACAAAAGCTAGTATAGTATGGTCTATACTAATATTATAAAGAGGAAAGATTTGATTGTTTGTTTGTTTGTATAGAATAGGCTCCAAAACTACTGGACCGATTTTGAAAAAAACTTTTACTATTAGAAGCCGACATTATCTGTGATGAACATAGGCTACTTTTTATGCTTCATTCCTACGGGAAAACTAAAATAAAAGTAAATACTAGTGGCTTGGCCCGGGAGATAGCGCCGCGCCATCTATCCAAAATACGGTAGATGGCGTTTTATACTTTTCTACGCGGAAGAAGTCGCGAGCACCAGCTAGTATTATTATAAAGTGTGTTCCATAATTCGAAGGAGTATTTTGACAGGTCAAACTCCTTCTCCGCGTCTGTCTGTCTGTCTGTTCACGATAAACTCAAAAATTACTGCACCTATTTTTTTCATGCTGTTTTCACCAATGGATAGAGTGGCCCTAGAGGAAGGTTTTAGTATTATAGTTTACAAAGTTACGCGGGCGAAGTCGCGGACAGCACATAGTATAGTATAATATAGTATATAATTATAAATAAAATATTCACCTTGTCTGCCCACAGTCGCACCAAGTGGGGGAAATTCTTGGTCGTCCAAGTCGGCAGCCTTCAATACTGTGTCACAAGAAACAAAAGACATTTTTAGCGCGTATTAAGGTGAAACAAGTCGGCGGCGCGGCGGCCCGAACTCATCGGTCTCATGTCTAAAATGCGTCCTGTCTCACACAGCGCAAAGCGCGGGAAGAGCACTCGACTGAGATGCACAATCATTCATACCAAAAATAAAATCACAAACAGACCCTTGGGCGTATACTCTTTTTGACAAAACTACTGCATATGTATCTATTTCGTGTAAAGTTATTTTTGAACTCTTCAATAACTAATCAATGTTTGTATGCAAAGTATTTTGGAGTTTTTGTACACTAGAGTGACATATTCACTCTAGTGTAGTTTCACTCAAAGTTGCATTAAAACTTGTATTAAAATATTGATTTTTCAAGGGTTAAATATCTTTTAAATTTGTATGCATACAAACCTAGTTAACGACGAGATAAATCGGTATCATGGTTACTTTTGTAAATTAAACATAAAACAGCGGAATAATATACGTACTACGTTTGTATGGAGGAAAACTGACTTGTATTACCTTAAGGGAAATCTCTTGTCATAAACATAACTCATAATATGTTACTTGTGACTTATATGTGACGTTACTTTTTTTTTATAGTATAGAGGTGGCAGACAGGCAGGCGGCTCACTTGATGGTAGGTGGTTACCGCCGCCTAGGGACACCAGCAACACCAAGGGGAGTGCTAGTGCGCTGCCTACTCAACCGATCATCATTAAATTTTGCATACAACACACGTCAAGTAGTATACAGGAAAGATTATAGGATATCGCCGAATCATCTAGAAAAAAACTGTTCCCAAGGGATCGAGAGAAAGTCCCATTGGAATAAAATAATTTAAGTACTTACTGTTAGATTTAGATTTGGGCATTCGCAATGGCTTGTGTACACGTTTCGGGACAACGGCCGCTGGTGACATCATCGATGGCTCTGAAATGCACACATCACATGGCGTCAGAGTGGATGAAGGTGGTATGTCGCATAATTTCAATTTTGAATAAATCAAAATTAAATTTTTACTTTTAATTTTTGATAACTGTCTTTTTTTGTATTAAATTATGATGCAAAGTTATGTAAACAAGCTAAAATATTTAATGGTGTGATTCTATTATTCAATTAAAAAAAAAACAGTGAACATTTCCATTAATTAACATTAAGCTCCCTCTTCCATTGACAAAAGTAAAATTTTCTGCACTCTTTGTTTTTTAAAATTAACACCTTTTTCAACTTTTTATTTTCCAAAAATGTATCGACGATCTTAAGAGGGGATTCACAATAAAATGCGAGGATTGTAAGGTTTCTTCGTTCAAATTGTACGATTTCCCTTGGTTGCTTGAAATAACTAATAAGTGTAATATTAGTTCGTTTTATCTTCTATAATAATAATGAAGCCAATTTTAGGTAACCTATTTATTTATTTAGTAATGATCATTCTCTCGATGCATTTTTTGGCAAAAACTCACGAAGACCTCAATTAATTGGAGATTCTATTTATTTTCCAAAAATGTCTTAAATCGACAATCTTAAGGTCTGTAAACATTCATATGGACATATTACATTCGTCAACGCAAAAAAAAAAAAAACCAAAAATGCGACATAACGCCTTCATCCACTCACGTCTTAAATAATTTTTATATATATGGAGTCTTGGCGATCACTATACGACACTGTATCCTTTATAAAAACGAGTAAAACGCCTCATCCGAACGGACAGGCTCAAATAGTGAGCGAACAATAATTAATAATAATAATAATAATAATAATCTTTTTATTTGTACCAAAAAACATTTTACATGAGCTTACACAAAAACAAGAGAACACAATTTTTACAATCATAGTTCCCTAACCCCCGAACTAGGTTGGACACCTGTATCTCGGGAGTCAGTGAAAAAACTGTGGTGCTTTAAACAACTATATGAAAGTACAATCATCAAAAGTACCTCTGTGATATATATAAACATGTTATGTAAATATAATACACCCTCATTTCAACTTTTCACAACGGAGTTATCCATTTTCATAGCGCTATAAAATAAACCCCACCAATCATTCGGATTGACAACTTGCCTGTCGCTTTTCACAATAAAAAAAAAAAAAAAAAAAAACCATAACAATACCTTTAGATAATTCTTTAGAGGGTTCCTCAGCCATCGACAATTTAGAGAATTTAAGGTCAGCAGATGCACGAGAAGAATCCTAAGAAACGAAGTGTAAACATTAGTTTCTGCGTTAAGATTAAATATATCATCAAGACAATTTTCTTGACAATATTCTTTTAATAAACGACCTCGAGGTATTCACGACGACCTACAAGAGGTCTGTGTTAACAAAACAAAAGAATTGGGCGTCCCCATTAAAATTTAAACATATTTAATCTTATTTAAACAGGTCGTGAATTTAATTTTGACTTTCCATCAATTGAATACACAGATATACAGATTACTTAATATATGTATGTATTGTATATACTGTTGTTTCCGTAACAAAACACATAGGTATAGTTAGTTACATACTTTTAACAGTTAGAAATAAGTCAAAAACAATATAAAGTTCATGAATTGTTCACGAAAAATAAAACCCCTGCAGGCTTATTATCTAAATGCCTCTGCTGAGCGACAGGCGAAAATTGCGAAAAAATTGTGCAATATCACACTAAATCGTATCACGTAGCTCAATTGCGTAAAAATTAACGATTTAGTGTGATATTGCACAAATTTTTCGCCTGTCGCTCAGCAGAGGCATTTAAATAAATAAGATCTTTTTTTTTATTTTTTTTTTAATATTAATATTAATATTGACTTATTATTAAGTAATTATACCTGTAAATTTCCCTAAAATAAAATAAATAAATAAATAAAATAAAAAAATATTTGACTGAATTTATTTCGAATATTATGTATGAATTGATTGATTAATTGAATATGTTTACCAAAGAATTAATTAATATGCATGCTGTGGTAGCCTGTAAATGTAATTTGTGCGCAAGCCCAGCTCTGTTGTGCAATTTGATTTGAATTTTATAAGTACATTTATATTACGTTGGCTGTCCATAATGTAAAATATAAATATAAAATATATAAATATAAGCCTGCCGAAAAGCGTGCCAAGTGGTCTGCGAGACATAGAAGTTTGAGGATCACTGGTCTAAAGTTTAAACTATAAACCAGTGATCCTCAAACTTCTTTGTGGAAAATGCAAAAGGAGAAAAATGGAGATATAAACTTAAGTAACGTACAGCTTCAGCTATTTGTGGGACCGGTCTAGCTTTCCTTTGTTCCTTAAAAGTGATAATACCCTGAAAATTATTTAAAAATTAGTCACATTTCATTTGAAATAAATTGCTTCTGCGTTTGTATCTAAATACTACTTTTTCGATAAAAAAAGTTCTCAGCGGGCATTTAAAAAATATAATACGCCTTTTAATGTTAATTAAAATCAGGACTTTTAATTGTGTAAATTAGAAAATCTTCATCCGTTTTTTTTTAATCCTTACATATTATAAAACAAAGTCCTCCCCCGCGTCTGTCTGTCTGTTCACGATTACTTTTGTAACAGTTCCATTAAAAAAAAAAAAACTACCTAAAACAAATTTTCTTTCAAAATCTTTAAGATTGGTTTGCGAGATCCTCGTCGTGGCATACAAGAATTCCTCGTTTAGTATTAAATGATTAATTCGTGACACAAAGCTGTTATGATAATGACGACGATGATATACCTGTATGTCGAATTCGGCAGGCAAATGTCTCCCGGGTATCATTTGGATGGAGGCGACTGGACAACAGCTATCGCAGATTGTGAAGGTCCAACGCTTCACCCGCGACAGGCAACATTCCACTGATTTGTCGCGTTCCTCGTGTAACTGTCAATGGTGTTATCATAATTTAGTTACTGTTGCATATGATTGTAATCAGGCGTCCTGGCAGCTAACATTCGAGATTCGATTAGAATGTCAAAACATAAAAAAATATAGTACATAGTTCGTTGATTGGTTTTGTCAATTGTGTGTAATGTGTTTTTGCAACAATAATAAGTTTTCTGTTTTAAAGCCACTGCTTTTACTTCATTAATTATACTTATACAAACTCTGCAAGAGTTACATTCAACTTTATTTTATTTAATATTTAATAAAATATTTGTTTGTTTGTTTGTTTGTATAGAATAGGCTCTGAAACCACTGGACCGATTTGAAAAATTCTTTTACCATTAGAAGCCGACATTATCCGTGATGAACATAGGATACTTTTTACCACGGGAAAATGATTCATTCCTACGAGGAATCTAAAATAAAAGTAAATACTAGCGGCTTGGCCCGGGAGATAGCGCCATCTATCCAAAATACGGTAGATGGCGTTTTATACTTGTCTACGCGGACGAAGTCGCGAGCATCAGCTAGTAATCTATATAAAAAATAAAATGAATCACTAAATGTGTTGGCTAAGCGCAAAACTCGAGAACGGCTGGACCGATTTGGCTGATTTCTTTTTTGTTGTCTTTGATTGAAGTCTGAGGAAGGTTTTTATGGAGAAAAAACGTAAAAAAATATGAGGAAAAATTTTCTATTCCCATACAAGCCACACTGTATTTTGATTCATTCCACGGTGATTCTCACAGTAGATCACCATGAATGCATAGACAATTTACCGTCGAAGCAGATAGAGGCAGTTAAAAAGATCTTACCTCACATCCAAGGTTGGGGTTGTACTGGAACAGGTCTTTCTTGAGCTGCAGCAAAGCTAAAGATTGCTTCGGAAACCCTTCACTGTCACAAGTCCTTAGTTTGTTGATCAGGTGAAAGAACATTGTGTCCAACTTGTATATGCGAAACAAATTCTCATCTTCGCCTGAAATTTTTTCACTTGTTAATGCTAACCAGTTAGTAGGTAATAAAGTATCGCGGTAAATCGCGGTAATTATAAATCGCGGCAACTTTCAAAAGTGAAACGAAATAGTCGTTTCATAAATTAATGAAAGTATTATTATGATTGTACATTACGTTGATTTGTGATACTATCCAAAGGAGATCATGTTTTTGTTTTGGTTGATTGAAATTTTCTAATAAAACATCTAAAAAATTTACTGTATTTTATTGAAATTCGAAAAATCCTGAGATTTCCGTAATCCGGCCGCAATCATGTCAGTAGTCAGTACCCTAAAAATCCTGAAAACCCTAAAAAATCCCTAAATCTCAGGACAAATCCGGAGATATGGTAACCCTATACGCACCATGCTACAGCGCAAATAGTGTAATAACCTATTAATTAAGGTTCAACTTACTACTTACATGCCGCGATCTATACATATGTATATGCAAAATTTCATTATGATGAATAGTTAAGGCGTGAAGCGTAACAAACAAACAAATCGCTTATCGCATTTATGACATTAGTTAGGACTATATGGGCCGATTGGAAGCAAAAAACGCATCGAAACGAAATCTTACCAGCCTGGTGGCACATTCTCGAAAAGAAATCGAGAATTGGTTCCACTTTCTCCGGCAGCGTGTAAATTATTGGCAAAACTTGTACGGCGTCATTTTGACATTTGAGAAAATCGATTATCTTGGCTAAAACCTGCATGTAGTCAGTGCGGGGACTGAACTCATCGGGCATATCGAGACCGAGCTCTTTCGAGGCAATTTTGACCTCGGATCCATATCCGGGTGGTGTAGGACCTGAAAAGCAACAGCATCACTTACGACCTGGCCACAAAACAAATGTATAGCAAACGAATCTATTGTTCGTGTGACTTATACAAGACTAGCTGGCGTCCACTACTTTGTCCGCGTTGAAAAAGAAATAAAGTAACCTATCCTGTGTCCTGTACGTCCAAATGTTTATATACCAAGTTTCATGAAAATCAGTTAATTCGTTTAAGAGTTATGGAGGAACATACATAGATACATACCTACACTTACAGATTTTTTATTAGTATTGATGATTGATTGATGTACTTGGGAGAGTGTGCTCAGGAGCTGCATGAGGTATTACCGCCATGAGGATTTATCCAAAAAAGGGGAATTTTGACATTTAAAAATTCTTTGACATTAAAATTTAAATTCACATGTTTTTATTATTTATAGAGATGGGTTTGCTCTTAGCCAACATCCAGCTGTGTAGCGAAGATAAGGCTTATGATGGAGCGAGCTCACCCAGAAGATGCCTATTCACACGAACTTTGAAAAGATTTGGGTTATATGAGCTTGGGTATACAGACAGACAACCAGGCAGGGAGTTCCAAACTTTGGCAGTGCACATTATAAAGGATGTTTTAAAGTGCTTATAAATTTCATTTATAAAGAGTTACAATCAAATGGATTTTACGTAGTACAAAGTAAATTCATTTATTAATATTACTTCAATCTTGCAACAATGTAAGAAATATTTCAATCGATTGTTAATTTAAAATTAATTTTTCACTTACCCGGATTGATCAGTTCGTGATAACAATTTTTGATACCATCCCTTAAATTGAAATGTATCAATGCGAATTCTCCTATGTAGAAGCCACTGTACCCAGCATTGCAATATGGGTTCACGTCCATTAAAAATATGTCTCGTGAGATAATCTCTGGAATTGAATGAATAGGACAAAATATATTTTTTATGTTAGGATCGACAGACAGGTTATGACGGCCCACTTGATGGTAGATGGCTACCGTCGCCTATATAACACGAGCAACGCCATAAGTGCTGTAAGTTATAGGCGCTGTAAGACCAGAGCCAACTTTAAAACGCAACTTTTCTTTTTTAAAGTTGACCCCATCGGGAATCAAACCCAGGGCCCCTGAGACATTACAATATGAAAAGTTAATTTCAAAGTTGGCCTTGCCAAATAGAACTGGGCATGCTGAGCCAGTGTTAAAGCAAGTACCTTTACCACATGACTGGTGCAATGTATCTTTATGGTGGAGTGGTGTGATGATGGGAATTTGTAAGCTCGGGATTAGGATAAGTAACAAAATTATGTTATGTGCATACCTTTAGTACTGTACGTTTTAACTTCATGTATAATGTCTTCTTCCTCAGCTTTTTCTGCATTCCTCTTTTCCATTTCTTGCTTTTCAATGACATCTAATGGTATACCAGTAGACGTATACTTCCGAACTTTTTGGTTAGGGCCCATTCTTGCCTCTTTAGCTTTATTCTCATACTTGGCTCTTACAGATGGTGCCAAAGCCTGTAATTTTATTAACAAAATACATATCCATACTAATTTGTGAAAGTGTAAAGCGGTCCCTAAAAATTGCTTGTCACATCACTAATTACGATAAAGATAAAGATAGCCTTTAATTTCGAGGAATCCTAATACAGAAAAAAAAAAATGCTACATTATATTACTTAAACAAAAAATTTCTCTTTTATTATTCTTCCTTGCCTGTCAAATGACATAGGCCTCCTCGAAGTCCTTCCACTGTTTCCTGTCCTGTGCCTTTCTCATCCATGTTGCTCCTGCCACCTTCCTTAATCATCTTCCCATCTACTATTCTGTCTTCCTCTTTTTCGTTTCTCCTCTTTACGGTGCCAATGTGTAATCTTGTCATTTATGTGCTAGTCATATAAGTCATATGACGGTCGGGGTGTACTTAACGGGACACTGAGGCGAAAAAGACTTAGAAAAATTTCGCAAGAAAATTTTCATCCCTATTAACACCTATATTTTATGATGCCATCGGAAGGGTGGTGTCATGGGGTGAAACTTTAGTCAGGGTCATTGACCTCTGAAGTTAATAACCTAGGAGCTAGAGGTCAAAATATTTCAGTAGGAGAAAAACACTTGGAAAAATTTCGCAAGAAAATTTGCATCCCTATTAACACCTATATTTTATGATGCCATCGGAAGGGTGGTGTGATGGGGTGAAACTTTAGTCAGGGTCATTGACCTCTGAAGTTAATAACCTAGGAGCTAGAGGTCAAAATATTTCAGTAGGAGAAAAACACTTGGAAAAATTTCGCAAGAAAATTTTCATCCCTATTAACACCTATATTTTATGATGCCATCGGAAGGGTGGTGTCATGGGGTGAAACTTTAGTCAGGGTCATTGACCTCTGAAGTTAATAACCTAGGAGCTAGAGGTCAAAATATTTCAGTAGGAGAAAAACACTTGGAAAAATTTCGCAAGAAAATTTGCATCCCTATTAACACCTATATTTTATGATGCCATCGGAAGGGTGGTGTGATGGGGTGAAACTTTAGTCAGGGTCATTGACCTCTGAAGTTAATAACCTAGGAGCTAGAGGTCAAAATATTTCAGTAGGAGAAAAACACTTGGAAAAATTTCGCAAGAAAATTTTCATCCCTATTAACACCTATATTTTATGATGCCATCGGAAGGGTGGTGTCATGGGGTGAAACTTTAGTCAGGGTCATTGACCTCTGAAGTTAATAACCTAGGAGCTAGAGGTCAAAATATTTCAGTAGGAGAAAAACACTTGGAAAAATTTCGCAAGAAAATTTGCATCCCTATTAACACCTATATTTTATGATGCTATCGGAAGGGTGGTGTCATGGGGTGAAACTTTAGTCAGAGTCATTGACCTCTGAAGTTAATAACCTAAGAGCTAGAGGTCAAAATATTTCAGTAGGAGAAAAACACTTAGAAAAATTTCGCAAGAAAATTTGCATCCCTATTAACACCTATATTTTATGATGCCATCGGAAGGGTGGTGTCATGGGGTGAAACTTTAGTCAGGGTCATTGACCTCTGAAGTTAATAACCTAGGAGCTAGAGGTCAAAATATTTCAGTAGGAGAAAAACACTTAGAAAGTCCATCCCCTTCGGCCATTTAGACACAGCCAAGGTACAATGACCCCAATCCACCCCCCCCCCCCCCCTTTTAACACCCCGTCCATAACTCGGAAACGGTGCGACCGAAACCCCCCGTGCTTGGGCTCATCGGAGACGTCTCGGGAAGACGAATTTTTTAGAGTAGACCAAATTTCAAAATGTTTCAGTTCCGGTCTCTACTCAGTAGACCACCGGTCAACCTTCTACTGCAGTTTCCTCACTATTAACAGTGAGGGCGTAGTTCCAAATATTAAAATTACGAGCTAAAATTAATCTATACGGATCCATTGCTAAATTAAATATACCGTCCTGGTAAAAAGTTGGCGACGAGATCTCGGAAAGTATGAGGGATAGAATGGTGGCGTTTGCGGAATGTCATAAAGGGTGATCGGTAGTTGCCACAGAACGAGTCATCCCCACCCCTTTCATACATTTAAAAAAATATATACAACTTTTTTGGAATCAGCCAAGTGGAATAACTCCTAAACCACCGGAGATAGAGGGACGGTGATTTCCATCCCATTATCCCGCTCCCATACAAATTTATGGATTTTCGGAACAGCTCCCGTTTCACCTACAGTGTGAGCAATGTCTGGTCGCGAACATACCGCTATGTACATTAGACAGCTAATCAAATTTCTGTAATCAAGATTATCAATCTTCTCACTTACTTTTGTCAATTTTAGATCTACTTCCATAGGAGTCTTCGAAGGCTTACAGTTATTCATATTAAAATTTAGTTTTTTCCCTGTAAATGTGCATACCTAATTCTCTGCAGATCCTAAGTCTTTCATCACAAATTCTTTCATAAGGAGATTTTTGACAATTGCTTTTTCTTTTTCCACAGTTTGAAAGCAAAATTACATCGTCAACGTACAGGGCAATAATGATTATTTTATCATTATGTCTTCTTATGTACACAAATGGCTCCGTCAAAACCTCTTAAAATTAAATTTTAGAAGTGTTTTATTAATTTTCTCATTCCACGACTTCGAAGCTTGTTTCAAACCATACACAGCTTTATGCAATCGATATGCTTTGTTTGTACAGTTTTCAATTTCGAAACCCTCTGGAATTTCCATGAAAATGGTTTCTTGAAGATTCAGAAAAGCTGTTTTAACATCCAATAAATCAATTTTCATGTTATACTCTGCAGCTATGGCCAGTAACATTCGTAAAGTAGAGTATCTTACTACCGGTGAATAAGTTTCGTTGTAGTCAATTCCGTATTTCTGGGTAAAACCTTTTGCTACTAACCTTGCTTTATATTGCAATAATTCACCATTTAGCCCTTTCTTTCTTTTAAAAATCCATTTACACTTGACAGGTTTCTTATATTTCGGCAAATCTGATTCTTGGCTCGTCATTGTCATAGCTTACTCTGCAGCTATGGCCAGTAACATTCGTAAAGTAGAGTATCTTACTACCGGTGAATAAGTTTCGTTGTAGTCAATTCCGTATTTCTGGGTAAAACCTTTTGCTACTAACCTTGCTTTATATTGCAATAATTCACCATTTAGCCCTTTCTTTCTTTTAAAAATCCATTTACACTTGACAGGTTTCTTATATTTCGGCAAATCTGATTCTTGGCTCGTCATTGTCATAGCTTTCACCAGTGAGAAAAGAGACGAAAATACCTTCACTTATATCATTAAATTCCCTCGAATCTTCAGAATCTTAGTATTTCTGAATTTCAGTAACTTGCGATCAGAAAAACTGTTTATTTTTAAATTATCCTTTTTTATGATTCTATCGGGTGGGAGGGTCCAAGAGGAGTAACTTTTGTCATATTAAATTTTTTGAGAAACCATCCTCCCCTCCCTGCTACACATCATAACTCTGATTCTAAGCGTCCGACGAAAAAATGTCACATGACCAAAAGCGTTTGTATGGTCGCCCCCAATACGTAGCGTCAACAAAAAAAAAAACAAAAATAAAAATTTGGAAATTTCTAAATATTTTTCTAAGTCCAAAATCCACCCATGCGTTCAGTGCGCAACACTTAGAAAAATTTCGAACCCAACATTTTATTTTAAAATTCTCCCTTTGTTATGATTCTATCGGGTGGGAGGGCCCAAGAGGAGTAACTTTTGTCATATTAAATTTTTTGAGAAACCATCCCCCGTCCCCGCTACTCATCATAACTCTGATTCTAAGCGTCCGACGAAAAAATGTCACATGACCAAAAGCGTTTGTATCGTCGTCCCCGATACGTAGCGTCAACAAAAAAAAATTAAATAACAATTTGGAAATTTCTTAAAATTTTTCGCAAAGTCCAAAATCCACGCAGTGTAGCGTTCGGGGCGCAACACTTAGAAAACATATACACAGTGCCCTGAACTCATATACTGAATATAATCAAAATCCGTCTCAGTGTCCCGTAAAGTACACTCTGACCCATATGACCCATCCATCTCCATTTGAGTTTCATTATAGTTTTAATAATGTTTATTACATTTGTTCTTTCTCTTATGTCTTCCAATCTTACCCTGCCTTTAATTTTTATTCCTAGGATGCTACTTTGCAATGAATTTTGGCATAGGTACTTGTAGATTTTTAATTCTTATTGGTAAGGGCCCATGTTTGGCTTCCATTGGATAAGTATGTGTTAAGAATTTTGCCTTTTTCTGATGCTGGTATCCATTTGTTTTTAAAATTTTCCTTTATTGACCAAAAGCCAAGAGTTGCAAATTCTTTTACTATTCGCATTTACCATTTGGTCTGTGGGTGATATTGTCTGACCCAAATAATTTAATATAATATGTTTAGTTTTTTAACTATGGTTGACATCTGTATCCTGTAGTAAAATTTCATAAAAAAGTCTACATGAACGAGACATGAATCCTATAATTTGTCTTACTAAAAGCTACATGCCGAAAATACGTATCTATATTATGTATACACTACAGGCTCTGTAAGAATCATTAAATGTACCTACTCAGTTATAAATCAACTTAGATATTATTGAGATAAGTGCTTAGAAACGAAAATAATATCTTACCCTCCAAGGGGCATCCGCAGCCGCAGCTACTTCCGACATGTTTTCATAATTTATCCCACTCTTTCTTTGTTCATCCTTGAAATCGATCATATAATAGTAAAATGAATTCTTACATGCTTTCTTGGGCATTTTGAATTAATATAGATCTCGTCTAAAAGTTATAAATTATACTCAAAAGATTACAGCGTCACTATATAAATATATTACATATATATACTGAAAGTCTGAAATTGAAAAACCGGTGCCGGTGGTAGTAGAAGTCACAGATAATAATAATATTATTATTATTTATTACCATAAACTAAACTAGATACTAAAAACCATAGACACTAGTATACTAATTACACTAACTAAAAACGTAATGCAGAGGCTTCACTCTCGTGGAAGTTCCTCGACGAAGTACTCGAGAAAGGTGACCGAACACGAAGTGCGTCGCTACACACTCGTTCAACTTCGCGAGGAGCTTATGGCAGGAGAGCCCAAGAGGGGATTTTTGGATTTACTAGAGCGCGTCAGATATTGCCAATGTATATTTTCCACGTGTCTCCGATAACGGATATGTATTAATACTCGAGCGCTTCAAATTTTCATACAGACGGTTCAGCCTAAATTTCTAATCGTGCTGATTCTTCTTACCATCCTATCTTCAAAGTCCAAATTTAGCATCGTGGGCTCACTAACCATTATAAGTTACTCTATGTGCGGCGGCTTTGAGTCCTTTGACTCGATCGCAAAAACCGACAAAAAATGGAAGTAGCACGAGGCGAGGTAAAGTTGAACAAAGTAGGCCGAGGTGACCGCCCATACTCTCGACATCGCAGTCGAAATCATAGAGTAACTTATCTTAATATAAGTCGGAGTCAGTCGGAGTGTCAGGTGGACCTGTCAAAAATCAGAAAGGATTTTGTGAATTGTGATGGTTGCGATCATAGAGTACTTTATATTATATTAGGATTTGGGTTGCGATTGCGACTTGCGTTGCGTTGCGTGCGTGTTGTGAAGTGAACAAATTAATTGTGATTTGTTGAGATGAGAGATTTGATTTGTGTTCAGTCGTGTTCTTAATTCTTATTAAAAAAAAATTGTTCCTTTTATCGAGTCTTAAATGCGATATTTTCCAAGTGAAATAAAAAATCTCGTGCGTTTTATTTTATCATAACATAATTTTTCAAATTTTAATTTATGCTCAAGGTGGTAACTTCTTACCTTCGTCTGCCAGGTAAGTTTTGTTGAATTATTTAAAAAAAAAATGTAATTCTCTTATTAATGGTAGGTATGTAACTACTGATTTTTTAAAAGACGTATTTCTATATTACGCAAAAAAAAACACAAAACACGTTTCTATGTACATATGTATGTAATAAGCTTTAATAGTTTGATCGGAGGCACATACGGCATCTATTTGAACCCGTTTATTATTGATAGATCCTGAACTAAATTTTTCATATCCTGTCACTGCGATGCTATATCAGATCCCCAGCTAATCTGTTAGTGACTTTATTCATAGTAACAGTAAATATTTATTTTTCTACTTCCTACACACATTTTGGAATCGACATTTTATATATTTCTAGTCATGAAAATGTACTTTTTAAAATTCTTTTAAGTTTGTACTGATAGCCTCTATCATCACATTTTCACATAAGGAAAGAGGGATAAACAGGGAAGATGTTCCCTGTCTATCCCTCTTTCCTTATGTGAAACTCTTCCCTCTTTATAATATTAGTATAGACCCTTACATCCTAATTCCTTACATATTATAAAACAAGTCCTCTGCCGCTTCTGTCTCTCTTAACTCAAAAACTAATGCAACGATTTCCATGCTGTTTTCACCAATGGATAGAGTGGTTCTCAAGGAAGGTTTTAATAATATAATTTACAAAGTTATGTGGGCGAAGTCGCGGCAGCAGCTAGTGAAATATAAAACATAATTCAAATGAGAACACTGACAATCAAGACAGGGAACAAATGAATGAATGATTTTTTTATTATTTATTAAAAATCTAGCTGCTATACTTAGCTGTGCCTGCAACTTTGTGCATGAAAATCCCTGTTTTTGAAAATCCCACAGGAACCTAACACTTTTCCAGAATAATAAGTATCTTTGATATGTTATTCTTTAGTATCTGTGTGTCAAATTTCATGCAAATTGAGTAACAAATATACAAACTTTCCCATTTATAATGTTACTAGCTGGTGTTTGCGACTTTGTCCGTGTTGAAAAAGAAAAAAGTAGCCTATCCTGTGTCCCACACATCTAAATGTTTATCTACTAACTTTCATGAAAATCAGTTAATTTGTTTAAGAGTTATGGAGGAACATACATACATACATACATACAATACCTACACTTATAGATTTATTATTAGTACCTATTAGTTTTGATTGATGGTTAGGATCAATTAGCCATCAATTTTTCGGGATCTAATTGAGTGACAATTAGAATCTAACTAAGTATTTGATAATTCTTATTTTATTTTAAATAGAATTTAGGATTGGTGGTCATTTTTGTCATTAATTCCAGGCATTTTATGCAGATTCTCCTTTATTTCAATCCCCATGTAGATATTTGTTACAACTCAAATCTCTGTATATAAAAATTTCGTGTCAATAATATTATAATGTTTGAGGCCAATGAACTCCTAAACTACTGAACCAATTTTGATAAAACTTTCTAACTTTGTGTGATTTGGTCCAACTTAAAAAGATAGATTTTCCACCTAGTAATATATATTTAGGTTACTGCCTAGTTTCAATGTTGAACTTGTTAATAAAATCATGTATTTTGTAATTTTTACTTTAATAAAGTAATCTCGTAGCTTGTATTAATACAATGATTTATTATTCAACTCTACAATGGATGCACTTAAAACATCATATTTAATGTAGAACAATATTATCTCTTTATTGAGATACATTTGATGATTCCCCTAACTACATTCATGGGCAATGACCATGACATGCTTATGACATGTTTTACATCATCACGGAATAAAATCTATGAATAGAGATATAATTAGATACCTATTATGACTTTCAAAAATATAATCAGTATGTTACTTTAATATTATATATAAGGTATATAAGTAGGTACCTACATTAAAAATAATAGTTCACATTTATTTGTTATAAATAAAATGTAAAATTGTAAAGCAATTGGTAAATGAAACAAAAAAATCGCTGCTTAAAAACTAAAGGCCCAAATAAGACAAAAATTCCAAAAATTTTGTATGTTATTGTCTGTTGCAAAAAGACTTATGGTTGTTTTATTCAATATTTAGTATATTATTATTTTGATAATTTTTTTATGTTCAAAAGTAACTTATATGCTTATATCTCCTGTAGTAGTTATTCAATTTATTATAATAGTACTTAAAACATTTAATGCTACTTAAAAATACGCTTCTAATGATGTATAATAATTATGCATAATATATTTGATATATACCTAATAGGAAAAAAATGTGTTCCATTGGATTCTTCGTTTTTATTAGTCTTGTTGGGATACAGTGAGTTTTCGTTCCTAGTTCTAATATGCAGGGTTTATTTGAGGGCTATAAATGAAGGAAAACTTATGAGTATACATATTGTAAGGCTTCTAATTGTATCAAAAAATAACTGAAAGACTGCTTTGATATGAAATTCTTTGTTCAAAAAACCACTTCGCTACTTTTCCTTCAGAACACTGACAAAAGAATAAGAAAACAGGAAACGTTTCTAATATTATTTTCTTTATTCTTTTGAAAATAGTGGAAATTTTTGACTTCTACTTAATTTTTTTTTTAAAGTGAAGCCAGATTTATTGAATTTATTATTTATTAACACTGTTAATGAGTATTGTTTGAAGTTTTTTGGAAAGTTACCAGACCAGTAACAAAATTGTAACGGCATTAACTACTTACTACTACTATTAAAAAAAATACCATTTGAAGGAAGGTTTATGCTCAATAGGGTTAAGCTAAATATTTTTGATTTTAATATTTAATTTTACATTTGAATATTGAGTTTGTTTCAGATAGATTTTTATCGTAATTAACTGGACTAAAAGTAAATTTTAACTATTCAAAGTGCAAGGACATTATTAAATTCGAATATAATTACAGAGTAGATGGATTTTGCTTCTACTCTAATTATTATATTAGATAGATAACTTTTTAATTAATTTAAATAAAAAAGAAAATATTTAAATTAGTATACCAATCGGCCCTCTTATCGCTTAAAGTGATCTGTTACAGATAACCTCTGCATGAAGATATAATACAATGAGCTAAATATTTTTAAATAATTTCTCCCTTCATAATAGTTTTTGATAGCACTTGCTGTATAGCTCTAGTATTAAAGAAAGTAGATACATATTTGTATTCCCCGAAACTGACTTTTATTAATACCATAAAAACTGAAAAGATAAATTTACAAAGATAACATGAGCATACAGTTTTATATTAGTAATTTGAGTTACCAATGACAAAGCAAATAAAATAATGATTCAGAACATAGCTAATCCGCGTAATATAATCCAAATGGACACGCAGATAAACAGTTCTTTAAATCTCCTTTCATCATATTATTACAATAAATGAATAATAACAGTAAGAGGACAACACAATTACACAGTCCTACCCTACTATAACTAATTATTATAAATGCGAAAGCTTGTGAGGATGGATGTATGTTTGTTACTTTTTCATGCAAAAACAATTCAACGGATTTTGATGAATTTGGCTCAATTCAATGAATTGGTTGATGATGAATTGGCACAATGGTCGTTTTTAATCTCCTAGGTTTTATTACAATTTACCAGCAAGAGATAACCATTAAAACTAAAAGTATTTCCACGAGTTATGAAAGTAATTAATTAATAATTAAACACGATCTAAAAGGCTTTGCAGGAAGCGTCTGGACTGGATGCGAAAAATAGAGGACCGTGCAGCAGTGGAGAGACACAGGCTAATGATGATGATGATGATGATGATGATGAAGAAGAAGAAAGTAATTAAGTTATGAAAATTATAATCAAATTATAGCGGAGTGTTATACATGGTATTTCCAATTTTAGGAATGGAGGTGTTTTAGACGCTAATGATGAATACAACACAATGAGAAACTATTCAAATGGTCACATGACTGTCAACGATTTCCTGATGATGTATCTGACGAAATGGAAACGAGTAGCCGTAGTACTGTTACTTATTTGGATAGTCGTCACATATTTAGTAATATCGCCACTCAGGTAAGACGATTTTTTCTCTATACATTTTGTTCATTTGTTTAGGTAAGTGTTTAACAGAAAAATCAATATTGAGGGTTTTTCCACGGATACATTAGCTCCAGAATCAAAGAGTTATCATATTGTTTAGATGAGACTAGCTGGAACCCGCAACTTTGTGTGCGTTTTCTATATGAAAGCTATAGGATGGTTCCAAATCTAGGTAGTCATCAATACATTAGTAAAACCCGCATCAAAAATGGTTTAGCCATTTCTGAGATTAGCTAGCGTGCACAAAACAAAACGCACAGACAAAATTCTAAAAACTATTTTTTGCCTCATTAACATAAGTAAGTATAATGTGCAAAATTCTTTCTTTTTGTTTTGAAAATATTTTAAGTATAGGCATGGCTCGTTTACAATTTTATTATATGTATAGATTTTTTTGTTTATCATTTTTATTTGCCATCAGTCATAGATGATAAATTAATTTAAATTATACCACTTTGTTCACGACAAAGTGTAATTTAAATTATACTAAAATATAATATTTATTGAGCAATATCCTTCCTGTCTGTTGCAATAATAATAAGGATACAAATAACAATAAACATTCAATGGCTTAGTAACTTAAAAAGTATCAGTTTAATATCGCTTTGAATGAACAAGAAGTCACCTTGAATTCGATATTATATTTATTACTATGAAATAATAAAAACAATAGTTACATTGAAATAACGCTACTACAACTCTTAAAAATTTTAAAGAAAACATATAGATAACGTTTCATTGACTCCTTTACAATTTAAAAGATTTTATGGCATGAAAACCACATATCCTTGAAATATGGAGAATTTTCTTTTAGCTTAATTATTTTGCGTGTTTTTCTTTAACAACAAGAGAGATTATTAGAAAATGCTGTATTTATTTTTTGTTTTGTAAAAGAGAGTTTTACAATATATTACTTTACAGGTGTGGTGGCAATTCAGAAGAAGTCCTAGAGTTTCAAGAGAGGTTAAAAAGGGTGTCTTCACAGTTGGAGACACTTAAACAGCAGCACAGTAATCTCATTGCACAGATTAAGAAGTCTTCTGGGTGTGTTTATGATATGTTTTTCCTCACTCACATATTTTCCTAACAGATAACTGTTTAAATTTAATAAACAAATTTAATATTAATTTAATAAATAATGTGATAGGAAATTACAGCACATATTATGCTGTTATTTCACGGTGTTCTTCTGTGGTCATAGGCGACGATATTCATCAGAAGACCTACCACTTATGATGGACCGTGTATGACGACCTAAAATAAAAATAAAGAACATTTCTCGCGAAGTCAGTGTTGACACCGGCTTGCCAACTTCGTTAAAAGAAAAGTCGACAAAAGCTTTTGTCTATTTATAGAGACTCTTTGCACCAGTTTCCTAAGTTGTAGATGAAAACTGGGCTATCGTTAACGAAACTCCTTTGTGTAAAAGTGTTTACGTAATCGCATTGATGCGTTTTCTAAAGTTTGCACGTTGAGTCAACAACGTATGCGGTGCATTGTTGACTTGTATTGTCTTAAACCTTAGTACACTTAACAATGCGAGATTTCAAAATGGTTATATTATTATTATAATTTATTGTGTAATATACTTGATAAAATAATTATATAAAAATTTGAAATTCATACTTTTCAACTAAATTTATAAATGCAATAGTTTGTTTGTTAAGCTTTCACGCCTTAACTACTGAACTGTTCAAATTGGGAAATTTTGAACACATTATTATAATTATATTCTCTCGGGTTAAGGTGGTTGTGTTCTTCCGTGAATATAGTCATTTACATAAATATTGGTCTTAATGTGGAAACTATTAAATATATATTTTTTATATTGTAGACTCAATGGAAATTTAAAAGACTTAGATCCAGCTGCGTTTCTGCTTGACATCGGTCAAGGTCCCAGCGAAGAATATGAGAATCTCAGGAGAAGAATTTACTCGAATACAAAAGAGTTGTGGTATTTTTTGAACTCCGAGTTAGCGAAGATTGGACACGAGGAAAGCAAAGCAGAGAAAATTCAATCGATTTTAAATCAACTGTCTGACAGGAAAAGGTTGGAGTTTAAATGATTCATTTTGTGTAAAATTTTAAAGGCTATTTTGTAGTGTTTAACATTAAAATGGATTCATTTTTCAAATCAGGACGCTTAAATAAATAAGTCCTAAAGCGGTCTGTCTAAACTCTAAACACAGACATTCATTAGTCAACATAGTCGTCCCGAAGAAATAACTCTGAAAATAACAATGTATTTTTAGTTCAATTCCTTTGAATATGAGTGTGATTTCATTATATAGATTTTAATTAATAAAGTCATAGTGAAATTATTTGCAAAATTTTAGATATTTGAGATATTCAAGACCTAATATATGAATGTCCTTTTTGGACCTATAAACAGTATATTTTACGCTCAAATTATTTTTTTCTATTTTTCTATCAATATTTTCATTTAGATTATAAGTATGGACTATTTTTTTTTCTCAGTTGTAAAGTGTATGCATATGACAAATTTTGTAACCATGTAATGAACGTTACATGTCTATTCATACCTGTATATTTATGTATACACTAGCTGGTGCCTGCGACTTCGTCCGCGTTGAAAAAGAAAAAGAAAAAGTAGCCTATCCTATGTCCTTTATCTACAAAGTTTCATGAAAATCCGTTAATTCGTTTGAGAGTTATGGAGGAACATACATACATACAATACCTACACTTACAGATTTATTATTAGTATTGATGATATTGATTGATTGATGACATATGAAAAAATAATTTTGTCATCCCTTAAGAGGAATGAACTCAAAAATATAGACGTATGAAAGAACTGTCTCTAATGTGCCTACTGATTCTATACTAAGCGACAAGAAGCTGAGCGACAGGCAAAAAATGCGAAAAAATTGTACAATATCACACTAAATCGTTAATTTTTACGCAAATCACACTAGTGTTATGAGCTACGTGATACGATTTAGTGTGATATTGCACAAATTTTTCGCTCAGCAGAGGCATTTAGATAATAAGCCCGCCGATTCTGATCTGACAAGGATACTAACTACTGGTTCTATATTAAACTCGGTTTCAGAGACAAAGCTAGTTAACCGTTAATCCCTCTAATAATATCCTAGCGGCTATATTTTTATCTCTTTTTATTGAAAGAGGGCGTTGACAAGAGACACCAGAGGAGAGTGAATTTTTTTTTTTTTATATAGGTCACTTCTCTCGGACCAGGAGAAGTTGCCAGAGTTGGACGGTTACCATGGATGGCGACAAATGGAGGCCGCGAACGTTAGCGATTTAATTCAGAGGAGACTGCGGCATTTACAGAACCCGCCGGACTGTAGGGAGGCGAGGAAAGTCATTTGTAATTTAAATAAGGTCAGTTTGAGATTATTTTTCTTTCACAATTAAGGGACTAAATATGACATATATATATATATATATAACAAAATTAACAAGTAAAGTAAAGTGAAAGCGTAACAAACAAACAAAGTCACATTCATATTTATAATATTTTATGATATATATAATTCAAATATATGTAAATAGTTAATTTTGTAAATATGTAGTTAATCTGTTGTAGTTATATATGTAGTTATGGATGTTAATCTGAAAATAAATGATTATTATTATTATTAAGTCAAAAATTACAGCACTCAAAAACTACAGCACAAATTTCACCAATGGATAGAGTGGTTCTCGAGGAAGGTTTTAGTATATAATTTAAAAAGTTACGCGGGCGAAGTCGCGGGCAGCAGCTATGTGAGTTACAAATATTTTTGTTACAGTTATTTATTTTAGTAAGTACACATTTAATACAGGATGATGAATTTAGTTTTTCCATAACGATACAATCAGAGTAATTGTTTCCTGTGGTAGATCTAGATATATAACAATACCTGCAATGAATGCACACTATTAGATAGATACTCTGATTGCTGTAATAATTCCGTTTAAATCCGTAACCAATGAAAGCCATTTTTAAATTATTCATAAACAAATGAAGAATTCGCGTCGAGACATTTTTGTTCTCTTTGTAAACATTTGTAAGAGTTTTTTTTGTTTAAATGGTTTCTTATAGAGTTCGGCTAATGAGTACTTTATAGAGTACTTATTAGCTGATGCTCGCGACTTTTTTGAAAAGACAAAATAATAACACGCAAAATCCAGATTGTCAAAAGATATTGTCACGATTTGGACACAACCCGCTAAAAGCGTAAAATAGTTGTACAAATATTCACAATTATATCATAGTGTTTACGGAATTTTGTCTAAAAAGGCTAGTTCACACTGATGCAAAAGAAGGGTGGCGGTTGTACTAGAAATAATTTAAATTTTAAGAGAAATTACACTTAAAAAAAGTACTGTATATTAAAAACAATAATAAAAATCAATTCAAGTCCTTAGTGGAATAAATGAGCAATAAATATTGAATAAAACAATTAAAGTTCTACAAAAAAGGACGAAGAAATATTGAATAAAAAATGTGTCAGTCTTAAAAAAAATGGCAAAAGATAATACATATTACCTACATTCTTAAAAAACTAAAGTCGCAGTTTGTCTGGACCACACTTTAAACATTCTATCGGCGGAGCCCTACGTTACGTAACTGAGTTTATCGAACCCGCATTTATAATGTTTTGAACGTGAGTGACAGCGACAGTTGTCACTACAAACAAACGTACACGCGTATTTCGAGACATCAATAAGTATACGTTACTATAAATATCTGTTCCCGATTAATGTTGCTCGTAGGGACGATTTATTTATCTCTTTGTGAAATTTTAACTTTTCTTTGTAATGCCTGCGTCTGCCATTATTTATAAGTTGAAAATGTCGTTGAATTGGCAATGGTTGAGACATAAATATGTCGTGTAGAGTTTAACGAGACGAGTCTTGGAATGAAACCGCTAACAACGGATGGATGCGAAGGGCACAGTACTAAGTATTGTGGCGTTCAATTAACAGCAATAACAACATTTTTCTGTTGGGACTGGTTTAGAAGCAGGCTGAATTTATTGTGTCGAATCGGGGCACTTACATGGTTGTCTGACAATCTTGTGGATACCTACTTACTACTATGTTAGTCTTTTCCCTATCCTTTCCCAATCCTCTTATCCTTAATCCTACTATAGTCGGTGTTAGGTTGTGGTGTTGGTCCTATCATCAATTGGACCGTCAACCTGTCTGCCGAATTTAGCATAAAGAAAACGTATCCTGTCCCATTACCAGTTCAAATTACTAAACTGGTGACTCCTTTCTACGGACACCTCATTGCTGATTGGATCTAGAAGAGTAATGACGTGCAAAGGCCTTTCCATATCTCTCTAACGAAGTCATATCGTCGAAAACGTTTGTTTTGATTTGGTTTCTTTTGTGTGTTATAGACGAGGGTAACCACATACCACCAATTGGACCGTCAGCATGTCTGTCGATCTTAACATAAAAAAAGTCACAGGAATTTTGGATAAGTCGGATCTAAATATTCGTTTTACATTTCATCACTTAAATTTCATTGTTCGGATGGAAAATTTTCGTAATATTATGTTTACGTTTCCATTTTGTTGGGAACATTCTATAGAATGCATTTACACTATTGTTTGTCTGTTTTAACCCAAAAGTCACGCATTGTTAAGTGCAAATTAAAATGAATGTGAACAAAGGCGTTATCTGTTCGAAATCGAGGCCCAGCAAGATGACGCGACCTTTACATTGCAACCACTTTGGCAGAGAATCCATGTATTGGAAGTTTTTAATCCTTGCTGTCGCAATGTAATTATGTACCCATGTAAACGGTTTATTGTGTAAAAATAGATTAGATTAGATTCCATAATAAACAAGCTATGAATAAAAAAGTCCATAAAAAAGTTTCACGGTCACAAACTTGACAAAGCGTTCACTCTTCATTAAGTATAGAGCACGTAACATACTACACGAAGCAAAATAATTAATAGAAATAAATAAGTAGTAACTGCAATCATATGTATATTTTTCCCTATGTAATATAATTAAACTTCTCATACGCAAGTATTAGTCCATTTTAAGAGTACGCAACTCAACTAGGTTTCTTTTTAATATTTCAGGGTTGCGGTTTTGGCTGTCAACTACATCACATTGTTTACTGTTTGATATTCGCATACGCCACAGAGAGAACGCTCATATTAAACTCGAAGGGTTGGCGGTACAATAACAAGGGATGGGAATATGTTTTCTACCCTATTTCCGATAGCTGTACGACGTCTTACGAGGACAAAGTGTTGCAATGGCCTGGTATGTATTTATTTTTCTCTCATCACCATACTTAATATATTTTACCTAGGTATATGATAACGATATTTTTTCTTACGCGTAAAATTGTCTTTTTGATAACTACTAACTATTAGCAAGATTTTTCACGTCTAGCTAGAAAAGAAACATTTTTTTAATAGTGAGTGATTAACACATGTCATAATAAAAATAGTTGAATTAAGTCTAATGCCCCTATTAATTTTTGTTGTTGCCTATGTAGTATCAAGGGAGTGATTATTCTTCGCACTATAATTGTAGGTTCACGCTTTAAATAGGTCTATTAGTTGAATTAGTGGATGGATACAGACAGAAATAGTTCCATTCAATTTTAACATTTCCATTTAACATATGTGAAATGGGAATTTTACAACGAATTAAAGGGAGTTTGTTTCGGAAACGATGTTTGAAAAATTTGTTAGTCGTTAAAAATGTTTATTGCATATCGCACTCGTAAAACTTTATAACTTTTCTCAGTTGAATTCCTTGCGCAATTTATAATCTGCGCGTTTGTACGGCGATTATAAGTTTTATGTTTTCATTTTTATGATGATTTAAACCTAACTCTGTGTTTGATTAACCCATAAATCTGTTGCGTAATGAAATGAATGACACATGTTTAGATGATTTTGTTTGTATAGGTAATTGTAATGCACGTTTTGAAGTAAATTTAGAAAACAGTGTTTTTTGTTTGTTTGTTTGAACGCGAAAAATTCGGTTAATATTTAAAAAAAATTTTTTTTTTGTTTTTTCTCCTTTCAGTAACGTACGATGCTAAAGTCGTATCACTACCGTTCATCGACTCAATAACTCAGAAACCCAAATTCTTACCACTCGCCGTACCGAAAGATTTGGCACACAGGTAAGGAATATAATTTGTTTGTTTTTTAAACAAAAAATATATTAATTAATAAAAAAATTAAGGTTATTAAATGGTGACGGTAGCCATGGAGTTGGTTAATGACGCTAATCACCATTAAATTTTGCATACACATTGGACGGGATAGAGAAAAGGACACATTTCATTCAGAAAAAAATTGAATTGTTTCCGAGGGATCATTTGAAAATAAAAAAATCCAACTTCTGGCAAAGCCGTTATTTATAGCAATAAAGGCCTGACAATAAAGGCGTTATATTTTTTATTTCTCAACGCGAAGACGAATAAGTCCTCGCCTTAAACACATAATATATAAGTTTATGTGTGAAATAATGTGTCTTCAGGATACTTCGGTTCAACGGTGATCCGGCCTCGTGGTGGATTGGACAGATTCTGAAGTACATCTTGAAGCCACGGCCCAGCATGCAGAGGTCCATCAACGAAACGATAGCCAAGATGGACATCAAAACACCTATTGTTGGGTATGAAAATATATGTTAAATAAATCTCTTCATTTTTAATCTTATCTCTGAAATGTAAAGTTGAGATGCCCACGACTATGCCACATGAAGGGAAAGTACCTGGAATATTGTAGATGGAACTTTTTACTGAAAGAAGACATTATTTTAATTTAAAAATCAATTTAAACTGCATTCATAGATTTTTAAATAATTACATGGTTGAACCGGGAATCGAACTCGCTACCGAGACAAAAAAATTACCCTGTAGCTTTATAATACCGATCGAAAGGCTTCATCATAAGTATTATTTTTTGCTAAATAACATAGTGTCAGAAATAAAAGGAAGACTATGAATTTTAACATTTTTAATACAAAATTTATCAATTTATCAAATGCTTAAAATGAGTCCCATACTGTTGAATTACAAAGTCACACTCGTTTGATTATTTCACTCCCTGTCGATTTTTTGATCTTGTTGAGCATTTGATAAATTGATTAATTTTGTATTAAAAAAATGTTACCTTACCCCCCCTTTTTTAACCAATGTCAGCCTATTTTTTCTGCACACATATATACAACACATATAATATATATTTTCCATTGTTTGGAACCAAAAGTTCGAACGACTCGACCAGTGGTTATATTACAGGTCAGTGGTTAAATCTGGCAATGGCTATCCTACCTATCCACGGTGTGTGGTGTGTTACAGTGTTCACATACGACGCACTGACAAGGTGGGCACCGAGGCGGCCTTCCACCACATCCACGAGTACATGGCGCACGTGCGGGACTATTACGACAGACTCGAGCTCACTTCGCCGGTGACCACGCGTCGCGTCTACCTCGCCACAGATGACGCGAACGTTAGTTGACTCAAATAGTAATAATAATAATAATAATAATAATATTTCACAGAAATGTGAAGTTGTGAAAGTGTGAAGTGTGAAGTTTCACGGTTTCTTAAAATTTGCGTTCATTCGCACGCTGCTGCGATGACGTCACACCGCGAGTTTCATGTCCACGAGCGCAGCGTGCCAAAATTGGTGCGCATAAGTGGCGACTAGCGGCGTGACGTCACAATTACGTTTAATGTCTCATTAATTTTTGAAGATAGGAAAAAAATAAAAACAGATTCGTTTTTCTCGAGTTACCTCTTTTTTTAGATATACTGATAATGGTGTGATTTATTGTAATCATTCTAACCACGATACCGATCACGTGTGATTTCATTACATAATTGAACATGTGAGTGGATGAAGGTGATAATTATGTCGTATAATTCCAATTTTGAATAAATCGAGGTTAAAGTTTTGCTTTTAATTTTTGAGATAAGTCTCCACGGAACGGATTTCTGTACCAAATTATGATGCAAAGTTGTGTAAACAACCTAAAATTTAATAGCAATTAAACACTTCTATTATTTAATAAAAATAAAAAAAAATGTGAACATATCTCTCTATTCCATTAACAAAAGTAAACTTTTCTGTACTCTTTGCTTTTTAAAATTAACTTTTTCAACTTTTTATTTTCCAAAAATGTCTCAAATCGACGATCATAATGTCTGTAATAATTCATAATATGGACGTAATATTACCTTCATCAACGCAAAAAAATGAAAAAAACCCAAAAATGCGACATATAACACCTTCATCCACTATTATTGTCCCAATAATCCGATCGTATTCAACACGAACGTCAATCGAACGGTGTGATGTCCTACGGCAGGTGCTAGAGGACGCGCGCAAGAAGTACCCCGAGTACGTTTTCTACGGGGACTCGTCGATCGCGAAGACGGCGGCCACGCACCGCCGGTACACGCCTCTCTCCCTCGCCGGTTTACTCGTTGACCTGCACGTGCTTGCCACCACCGACTACATTGTCTGCACATTCAGCAGCCAGGTACGTTTAACGGTTGTTACGCGTTGGTCAAGTGAAAATGCCGTTTAGGGATTTATTTTCGCAGACCAAGATGACTTACAAAATAACAGAGCTTCTCCAATTAAACAGTAAAACTTGCCAAAAGTCGTCAATAATTCACTCAACGTGTCATGGGTCCAGTATCTCCCTCAAAGGAATTGTTTTCTGATTACTAACAGTTAATAATAATTTTTATGACCTTATTATTATGATTTATTGGGAGTGTTTTTTTGGGATGGATGGGTATGCTAACCATCTAATTGTTTGTCTGCAGCTTAATAAACATTTGTATAATAAAATGGTCGCATAGTCCTACAAATTGAGTGGTACGTTTTCCCAGTCATACGCTTGGAAGTTTTTTACGGCTGCCAACTCCTTTAGCTACCTGTATCGAGAATTTTCGAAGAGGAAAAAGTTGTTCGTCTCGGCAAACTGAAGCTACTCACAAAGATTCAGCCTGTTAGTAATGAGAAAAAAAACCTTTGAAAAAAAATCTTGGACTATCACTAATGCACTGTCACAAAGGTCTTTGTAAAAACTCCCAAGAGTTGTTTTCGTATCGCTAGTTGTCGCAGAACTGTCCACTCGAGCGATTGCCCCCCGTATTTGTACTCTCGCAGTCAGCCTCGATGGTTTTGAAATTACAAGAAACTTTAAAAGTCGTAAACAACTTGGTTGAACCTTCTGTAAGACTATTGTTGTTAGTGGAATGTGAACCTTATGTCGCAACCACAAGGAACAGTTTGCTTTGACACTTATAAAGAGAGTACAGCTAGTGGGCGTGACCGCTACTCATTTAGGGCGTGACCGCTACTCATTTAGGGCGTGGCGAACACGTGTTGTGGAATTGGAATTATTAATGTACTAAATTATTAGGATCTAAATGGAACTTTCTTTTTATAGTCTGTCTTTGTTTACATTACAGGTGGGCCGCGTAGCATACGAGATGATGCAAGCGAACCGCGTGGACGCGTCCGACAGCTACTTTTCACTCGACGACATCTACTACTTCGGCGGACAGAACGCACACGACCGACGCGTCGTCTTGCCTCACGAGGCGCTCACCGACCAGGAGATCGCAGCGCAGGTCACTCATTCACCTCTAATTTGTAGAATATTTATTCTCTAAAATTATATTTACTTAATGTTTGTTTTACTTACAGGCGGGAGATTTAATAGGGATTGCCGGAAATCATTGGAACGGTTTCGGTAGAGGGAGAAACAAGAGAACAAATCTGGTAAGTTAATGTAAAAAAATAAATCAAGACTATCATCGGCCTGAGGATTAAAGAAATTAACTGGCTCTTTTCACTGACCTGTAATAAGCACTGGACAGGCTATCCTACCATTTTAAAACGCCGCCGTACGAAAGTACGGAGAACTAATTTTGACGTTTGCGGGTTTTTATTCCATAGATAAGTATTATTATACTTACTTACGCTCCATAGCCTACAGCGCCATTAAATGACAATTTCAAATATACTTAAAAATTATTTGACAGCAGCCTGTCCAGCGCTTATACAGGTCAGTGGGCACTTTTTCATTACCAACGACATGCGAACGACTGTCGGTTTTGATTCTTCTATGCATTAGTTAGTACAGTGTTCCGCAAACTTTTTGTCTTCAAGGTACATCTAGGTCCTCGAAAAATTAAAAATCAGTTTTTTAGTAATATTAATCAACATTGTCTTTTTGGGCTACTGATGGGTGTTTAGTGGTTAAATGTCGTATTAGTCGTAAACATTATTGGTTATTACCCAAGTTTCTCCACAAACAAGACATTTTGAAATTCGTCTCCGGAATATGTAAAACCGTAACTTATGTAGCTTTCGTCATATTTTCGACTAGCTGGCGCCCGCGACTTCGTCCATGTTGAAAAAGAAAAAAGTAGTTCTGTGTCTATCTTGTGTCCTGTACGGCTAAATGTTCATCTACCAAGTTTCATGAAAATCAGTTAATTCGTTTAAGAGTTATTGAGGAACATACATACATACAATACCGACTCCTACAGATTTATTATTAGTATTGATTAGACCAACGGACGACACGTTCAGTTTAGTGGCTAGCAACCCTAGCTGTTAACCAAACGATCGCGGGTTCGAATCCCGCTAGGGGCATATGTTTATGTGTTAACATTTTACCTTTATAATACCCGAGAGTCATGGATGTTTTGTATTTATAAACAAAAAGTAATCAAAAATATCAACTGTCTGGTATCCATAATACAAGCATTAGTTGTATAGTGTGTAACTGGTGTGATGGTGCTGTGTGGAATGTGTGATGATGATATTTATTTTAATTATTGATGAAACCTTATTTTCCCGAGGCACACCAACTAATGACCACGGTACACCAATGTGCCACGGTACACCAATGTGTCACGGTACACCAATGCGCCACGGTACACCAATGTGCCACGATACACCAATGTGCCACGGTACACCAATGTGCCACGGTACACCAATGTGCCACGGTACACCAATGTGCCACGGTACACCAATGTGCCACGGTACACCAATGTGCCACGGTACCCACTTTGGGGAAAACTGCATTAGTAAAGTGTATTCGTTCCTTTTTCAGAACGGTTTGATTCCGTGGTACAAAACGGCGGATCATCTGGTCCTGTACCCTTTCCCCGAGTACAAGGAGGTGCCCTTGTACAGTGACACGCGACAGAAACATTTATAGGGTCGTGCGTTGATTGTGTGAATTGTCAAAGGAACACTAGTGAAGATATCGTCGAAGACATGGTTCGTGAGGAATTTTTTTCACAAATTTTTCGAAAAATCTCGACTCGAAATTTTTTTTTCAAACTCGGACAAAATATTGTTTTTGTTTACGCATCTTGCAAAGAGATTTTTCGAAGAATTTTTCTAGATTCCCAATGTCTATTTGTATAGTTGTCGAAGCTCAATTTCATACTATGTATTTCGCTTTTAAAAATTCCTAGAATGTGTTCTTTCTATCGTATAGATCTGAAAACAGTAAATCTTACGTTAACTGTTAATTTTTTTTTTTACTTCATTTCAAATAAAACAAATGACATGTGTAAATCAATATTGTAAACCCAAGCCACATAATGAACGCATGTTGTATTAAAATAGGAATTGTTTTCGTTTTATATGGCAACACTTGAAATGAAGTACAAAATTGATTTTAAATACTTTTTTTTTCATCCATTCCGTTACCTTTTTAAGCAGCTTTAAAATGACTGAATCATAATATTTTTTTATTATACACTCAATACAACTCTTCAAGCAAAACTTGAACCTACCTATTGCAAACTTTTATAGGGAAATGAAAAAAAAAAAAATGCTTAATGTTGCTACGCCGATCGATTAGATAGTTATTCAGAACTTTATAGTGTGTTTCATAACTCGAACGAGTAATTTGACACTTCCTAAAGGCTCCTAAAGGTTCCTAAGGTTCCTAAATAGTGATGTCACCTAATCGAACTTATTAAAAAACTAACGGTTTTATAAAACCGTAATCAATGCTTTATATAGCACATTCATTAGTTTAGAAGTAATATTAATTATTATTTAACTGTTTAATTTATGTTAAATCAATAAAATGAGGTCAAAAATCATTTTACCGTAAAATATTATAACTATTTAAGTAAAACCGATATTATATTAGTACAGCACTACGGAAACAACGCTGGTAACATTATTTTAAAATTTGACATTAGGACCTGTCAAATTACTCGTTCGAATTATGAAATGCACTATAGGCATATTTTGTTTCAATCTTTAGTAATAAGACCTTTTGCCTAAAATAACTGAGAAAAGAATATTAAAATCTATTGAAAAAAACCAACAAATTTTGATTTTGATTAATTTTTTTATTTTATTAAATTCATTTTTAATTTTAAAACTTACTAAGAATGAGAGAAAGTGAAAAGATTTTCTTTCTCTTTTTGACAAAAGCGCGGCTTAGCAATTGACAGCAATAAACTCTAAAAGCATCCAATCCAATCCGATGTAGTAATCCAACATTCCATTCCGCATGTACCTAAAGTTAATTTTATTTTTTAAATATATAAATCGTTTTATACTTTTATTTCCTATTTTTTTTAAATACGCAGTGTTAAAAAAAGTAATCGAGGAAATACTTTATTTTTTTGCCACTTTCTTAACCGTAAAGAGATTTAGGTATTACTAACTTTCAAAAATAACATAAAGTCTTCTTTCAGCAAAATATCCTATCTACGATATTTAAGTTACTTTCTCTTCATGTCGCATAGTTTTGGGACACTCATTATATTAATTATATATTTAATTATATGTTTTGCCAATTACGCTGCTAATCGTACAATATTTAAAATAATAATGTTTTTACAGTGCTAAATATTTTAAACCCCAAAATAGTAAATAGTAAAATGGTAACTAGGTTTTAAACGGTGTTTTAGATATTTTTATATTTAAATATTATATTAAAACTTGAATGTGATAGAAATATTTTATTAATCTTATAGCGTTTCAAACTATGTTACATAACTGTAATATTTACATATTATTACTATAATATACAAATAAAAATTGTATGCCATAGTTTCTATAATGGACCTTTTTTAATAAGGACATATTCTTGCTTTTGCTGCGACATAGTCCGTATGAAAGGTTAAAATTTTACCCATACAAACTTTATCTATATACTTACCCTCATATGGGTTTAATAAATAAAAAAAAATACCGACATTTTCTCTGTTATTTGATTATTTTTTATTTTTCATCAAAAACTTAGAAAACCCAATACTTACTATCCTCACATTTATTAACCCTTCAGAGGGTTGGTATTGGTATTAAAACAAATAGTCCACATTATTCTATTATATTAGTAAGTAGTTTCACCAAATTTGGTTCAACCTTTTAGACCGTATGAAAACGTAACAAACATATAAAAATTTTTGGCCACCCAAACTTGTTTTATTTTTACATACATATTTTATTAATAAGTCGCATTTGCCCCAACTGAAGTACCTTAGTGAATGTATTAATCCAGAGATTTACAATAAATGAATCATGTGTGCAAAGAAAATGTTTTTCTTCTATTTTCAAACATTCAACAATTTAGTAAGTAGGTTACTTTAAGTAGTTTTTTTTATTGTTATTAGTTTTAGTTTACAGCACACCTGATACTTTTTCCAATACACTCTTCTCACCATACTAGTTGCTTCTCAGTGTTTTTTTTACTGAAACTGTTAGGGTTTTTATCTTTAAAAAAATGTGTGAAAACCTTTGTGAAAATTAAATCATTTGCTAAGATAATTGTTATCTATACACGACGAAGCCTAAAGGACGAAATACACGATCAGTTATTTGACGTGACTCCAAACGACTCAAGTCAAATGGAGCGACGCCAAACATTGTGCCCACTTAAGGTCAGTCCAACTTTCTGTCATTTATGCGTTTGACCGGGTCGAGTGACGTTGACATGAACTCTGATCCGGAAGTGGAAGTCATGATGCCACGGCGTAGTGTTTTACACTCACGATCAGTTGGCGCGATGAACTGACGGCGATTGGAAATCCAATGTTTGACATCAAACCAACGGATTTTACCATTCACGATCAAATTTTGACTTCACGCCAGTCCATTTGACGCGATGGACTGATCGTGTGTTTCCATAACGTCCAATCGGCATGATATGATTGGTTTGATCAAGCCAATTGGACGGTGCATGTGAGTCATTTTACAATAGGATGGAACGTGTATGTATGGCTGGCATTAAGGTGAAAATTTAAGTATACATACTTAAATTAAAACTTAAGTCTAAAAATATTCTGATGAAAAGTTGCAATTTTTAAAAGTATCGAGTGTAAAAAATTGATTTGATCTGATTTGTTATTTCAATCTCGAATTTTGTCTCAAATATTTATTAAAAGATTTTATTTATTTTTTTATTTATTGGTTTTTATTATTTAAATTAATTTTAATGTGTTTTACTCGAAGGTCTGAAAGATCGCTATAATTTTTTTAAAACAATCATACGAGGAGTTTTTTTTTAATACAATTCGAACAAAATTGGCGTAATTTATTTATATTTTTATTTTAGAAAATTGCTACCTGGTTTATTTGATTGCTCACATTTTTTTATTAATTATACGAAATGGTGAATGCTGTATTTTTATATTGTTTAAATTATTTGTAATTATTAAAATTATACACACATTAATAAAAAAAAAATATTACCTATCATATTTTCTTGCTCATTCAAATTTTATTTTACTTTATCCTGATTATAATTTATATTATTGAACAGTTCGAGCAATTTAAAAAAAAAGTTTAAGATATTCTGTAAACAGACGTTTCCGCGACGTCCGAAAATTCTAATTTTTACAATTTTAATTTGTTTTATACAACTGGTCGATTTTGTTTTGTTTTAATTTTTACTACTAGTTTTTACAATAAGCGTAATCGTCGTTCTGTATGTCGTGACTCAAACTTGATTGCATTTATATTAGTATATAGACAATTTTAAATTTAAAACATGAAAATGGTAAACTCTTGAAATATATATTATAGAAAACCTAAAAAAATCCTACATTTTAATTCTGTGCTTTTTTACTGCAAATAATGTTTAAATTTTGAATCTTAAACATCAACTGTTAAGTCTGGTGTTATTAATTCATTTAGAGAATACTTCAGACGGCTAGAGCTAGTAAAAATTACTTTTTTCTAAAAGTTAGTTGATCCTCTTCACGAAACTAATTAGAAATCCGTTAATTGTTTTCAAAATACTAATATAAACAGCAGCAGCAGCGAAATCTTAAATTTGGCAGCTCGCCAGCAGTAACCATCTAAAAAAATATGGGAAGTTTCCGTTACCGTTATGATATCACATTCCATACTATTTGCTATTGTTCTAAAATATTTCTTAAAATCCTTTTAAAGTTTTCCATCCGTCTGAAGTAACCTTATTAATAAGTTTATTTCTCTCAAGATACGTTTGCCATTTTTAATAAATAATCTAACATTCAAAATGATGTCCATGTTAAGTGCAGCACTAGAATATCATTAAAAACAAAAAGTATTTCATAACATTCAGAGCTTTTATAATGTAATTAGAATATTAGTAATGAATTTAAATGGACCTAAATGTGTAAATAGCTTTATATCTAATGTAAATAGAAAGAAAAATAATATAAAATCACAATAAATAATAATATGAAGTAATTAATTTGTTTTATTTACGAGTAAGAATAGTAATATGATAATTATGATTAGATAGCATTTTACAAAAATGATATCAAGATCACGTGTTCTCAGATAAAGTGGCATGTTCATTTACATAGTATAACAAATATAATTATAACTTACTAGCTGGTGCTCGCGACTTCGTCCGCGTAGAAAAGTATAAAACGCCATCTATTGTGTTTTGGATAGATGGCGCTATCTCCCGGGCCAAGTCGCTAGTATTTACTTTTATTTTCGATTTACCGTAGGAATGAAGCATTTTCCCGCGGTAAAAAATATCCTATGTCGGATAATGTCGGCTTCTAATGGTAAAAGAATTTTTCAAATCGGTCCAGTAGTTTCGGAGCCTATTCTATACAAACAATCAAATCTTTCCTCTTTATAATATTAGTATAGATAAGTGAAACAATATATGAAAGACTTTTGGGTGTAGCGAAAACAATAAAATGGAAGGTGTTCTCCAAGAATGAGTAGGTTATGGGATCTTATTTAGGTCAACCTAACAGACTTTAATGCCGTTGTGACGATTTTTTCACCGGTGGAAAATATGTTGGAACCCAAAACAAACTGCATTTCCTCAAAGTAATTTTTTTTACTTCATTTCTTTTTTTAAAGTTTAGTTGTGAGTATTGATATACAAGAAATCAAAGTAACTGTGTAAAACTGTGTGCAAAAGACTATAAAAATGATTTTGTTAACTTTTTTCGATATATATAGACTATATATCGATAGATATAGACTATGGGTAGAATCGTAGATTCGTTTGGCAGACAAGTTAATATTTAATGAGAAAGTGCAGCGTACAGATGCATTGGTGTTTTCCTGTTAGCACAACTCGTATGGAATTATCGGCACATCACTATACCTGTTACAAGTGAGGGCCCTTAAATCAGCGATTTACGATTGTATAGGTCTGTAAATAATATTGAAAGGATACTAAGTCTGTACTCGTACACTAGCACCACTACTTAATATGAAAAGACAGACCAACTACATATTTGATTGTTATGTTAAATTCATAATTTATGTTTGTTGTTCGAAATATTACTAAAAGTAGTACGTTGTGTATGTTTTTCTATGTGAAAGTGTGTGTACAGGCAGACATCTAATTAGATGAGTGGGACGTCACGTTTAAAGACTTAATTTTTTTTAGATTCCAAGCATCGCATTTGCATTTGAAACTGTTAAACGGAGGATTTCTCGCGAAATGCCCCGCCGTTTTAGTGGCCTCGTAAAAAGCGACCGCGGCGAAAGTTGCTCTTTCGAGTCAAGTTCAATAACACAGCATAACAGTACACCGGCAGCCTGCGCTCGCGCAGCATTATTCAACAATACGTATAAAAAACATACCGTTAAACAATAACAGCTGCAGTATCGGTCTGCAGGAGATCGAACGATTGCGTGCGACCATCCACACATTGACCAGTGCCTAAATGGAGTAGAGTGTTATAATGAAAGAGTTATTATATCTCGTTGTTATTTGTTGTGTATTGCCCGACGTGCTGCCGGCGAAATATCTGCCGAAATGGAAAAAACAGGTAACTTACTTAGTAATAAGAAACCATATCATTAGTGGTTAATCTAGTTGATCAAGTCCGTAATGACCGTAATCAAATCTTCTCGATTCAGAGAACTAGTGCATAGCTGTAAGAGTTAAGAGTCTCCATCGCAGTTCATGTCTCTTTCCGCATTTTTAGGGTTCCATACCAATTATATTTAATGACTAATTAAATAGGTATTTATTTTTTAAGGAACACATTCAACAGGTATTTCATTAACAATTTTGGCATGATCTTTTCTTAAGAAAATGATAAACCACTATATATTTCACGTATTTTACTACATACATATAAGTTAAAAATGCAATTAATTTATCGCAAATTTTTAATTGTAAAAGATATATTATTAATAAAATTTCTTCAAAAAAAAAACAACATAGTATAACGATTGTATCGTTAATCAAGTTTATAGATACATAACTAGGCCAACGAGCATCGGTTTCACATAATAATATGGATATTATATATTTTGTACCTAACATAAAATATGTCCTTTGATTTTTTGAATTATTGAATTCAAAAAATCAAAAACTCAACTAAAAAATAATAATAAAAAAATATAGAAAAAATAGCGTTGACTCACCAGAAAATTAATTTCTCTAATCTATTTCAGTCATCAATGATTAAATACCTACTAGTAAGTAGTTTAAGGGCCTCTTTCACCAACTATTTACAAGTAAAGTGTTGATTAGTAGTTACTTTTAGAAATAATTTTATGTTTTATTATTTTCTTTTTAATGTTTGGGACTTTTACCGTATAAACAAAGGACTTTTACCGTATCAGCTAAACTATTCCCGGTGACAATATTTTATAAAATAAGATCGTTTTCACCGTATTTCCCTCGCGACACACTTTCTATGTGTGGCTTTCGCGCGCTCATATTAGAAAGTGTTGCCAGGGTTGACTCAGCGAAGATGTACACAATACGAGATCCTTGTCATCGGATAGAACTAACCTGACTTTCTATTTACCACAAAATATTTGTATGACATTAGATTGTAATATTACATCCAGTTACTACGAAACTTTTTAATTGCTTTAACTCTAATTAATCTAAACTCTATTTTGTGTCATTGGTTTTACTAACTTACCCAGGGTATGAATTTATTCCCTTTAGAGGCTTCAGAGAAAATTTATAGCACATCAATTCTAGAAATAATATGTTGCAGTTTAATTCTGAGAATAAAAACATATTTCTATTTCTTTATATTCACCATACATATTTATTTATCATACAGCGTGCGTAATAGGCGGCGGGGCACACTCATAAATTGATTGGAGGCAATTATTACGTCACTAAATTTGCCATCAGCCTGTCTACCACACTTTGTAGTAAATAATTTAATTTAAATTATGTACATATTATTCGACAGGCGTGCGAGTTACCAGCAGTCCAAGGCGAACATAGTCACTACATTTGTGATGACAAAGGCGAGCCTAAGTGTTTGCCAGGGTGGCAGGGAGACCTATGCGACGTGCCCATTTGCAAGAAAGGATGTGATCCCTTGCAAGGTAAAAAACATCTAGAGTCATAATTGCGTTGAAGTTACATATATATTTTCTATAATTTTTTTTGATAATTTTTTTTTAAATACATAATATCCTGAATTTGTCCCCTTCAAAGTAATCACAGTTGAATTACTACCATCTACCAATGCTTTTTTATAAATTTTAGAAGAATTTTTCAAAACTTTGATTGGTTTGTTCGACAGGTTACTGCAAAAGACCTGGTGAATGCAGATGCAAGCTCGGTTTCTATGGAGAGAAATGCAACAAGTGCATAGCATTGCCTGGTTGTCAACATGGATATTGCAATGTATCATTTGAATGCATCTGTCACGAAGGTTGGGACGGACTCTTCTGTTCAGAGCGTTAGTATTTTAAGTTATTACCTGCTATTTTTTGAATCTCTCTTAAGGAAAACCTTTCCTTATTATGTTTATGTATTTTTTTTATTAAATATAAGCGGCACACTGATTTTCGTCACCTAGGAACCGCAACCACACAGGGAAACAGCCTAGGAAACACCTGTCTTCTGTAAATAGCTGGTGTCGGATATGCTGGCACCAACTTTATTAGAGCCCAGTTGTATTTCATATTTTATTTGGTAATTTTAAGTCCGCGAGACCGCTTAATTGACTATTTCTATTAGGATGAGTAAAGTAAATATAATCCCCAACTCAAAACTTCAAATCAACTACGAGTATAGGGCCTTTTAGGGCCTTGGACAGCAAAAGAGACAGAAGTTCAGAACTTTTTTCAAGAAATAAAAATATTAAAAAGTGTCAGGAAAACATAAAGCAAAGTTTCGTTTATTCGCGATTCGATTATTATTTCCCTTGTATAGGCCACGACCATTTTCATTTGCTAGAGTTATCTCGGAATATTCCATCAGTGTATTTAGTTTAGTTGGTATGATCTAATCTCGTCTGGTCGACGTTCTTATATATTCCTTGTATGTCATAAATAGGTATTTATTGCGTCTAAATATTTAAAGATATTTAAGCAATGAAATGATGTCGATTCACTGCGGGCATACACGTTTCGCTCGGAAACGGTCGGTCTAATGGCCTACATTTTTTGCAAATTTGGTTCGCTTTAAGCGTTTTCTTGTTACGTGTAATTAATTAACGATAATTATTGAATTTATATCATTGCGATTCTATCATTACTTTCAGGTCTAGTGAGCTTAAAACTTGAGCTGATTTCATCTAACCAATTTATTTTGGAATAAATTACCTAAAATATCAATGATTACTCTTTTTCAGATCAGAAATCCGAAAGTGCCTATAATATTGTAGTGTAATATTCTTTAAATTTTTTATGTTTTCCAGCTATCTGTCGATCCGATTGCCATGCTACCAGAGGATTCTGTGAGTCACCTGGTGAATGTAGATGTAGACTGGGCTGGGCTGGTCCAACCTGTAGAGCTTGCCAACCTTTGCCTGGATGCCAACATGGATATTGCGACAAACCTCTCGAATGTAAATGTCTACCTGGATACACTGGCCTCCTTTGTCAGACTCGTAAGTTCTTTCTGCTATTATTAAAATATATTAGACTAGCTGTTTCTGATGGCTTTGTCCGTAGTAGGAATTGCATTAAAAAATAACAAAATGAGGTATTTCAGAGAAATATGCTAATAAAAGAAAGAGCCGGGCTGCTCTGTAGATAGCTCATCATGATGATATAATTCTTTGACACAGCTTCATAATGGAAATAAATAATTTTCTAGACTCAAAAGCCTTGTAGGCTTTAGGAATCAACCTTCTGATATAGGTAGCACTTATTAATACCTATATACAGTAGAATGTTGAAGAAAATGTTGTCACCACATTGTGGTGAATGCCGCAATTAACTGCTATAAATAATTTCAGACCAGAAATCCCAAAGACAAAACTTTAAAATAAATAAATGAAACTTGTTCTAGCCATCTGCTCTCCTGGATGCCACAGTGAGAGAGGATACTGCCGGAAACCGGGCGAGTGCCGCTGTAAGGTCGGATGGACCGGACCAACTTGCTCCGAATGCCACGCTTACCCAGGCTGCGTTCATGGGTCCTGTAACAGACCCTGGGAATGCATTTGCAAGTCTGGATGGGGAGGCATGTTGTGCGACGAAGGTTGGTATAAATTGTGATCAATTGACGAGCCCGTTGGACGAGTGGCAAGGGTGCTTGCCTAACGTTTCAGGGGCGCCGGGTTCGATTCCCGGCGGGGTCAACTTTGGAAATTTAAATATAATTTTCAATATTGACTGGTCTGGATTTGAAAAGTAGTGGTAGGGCACACTGCGTTTCGCAGTCATTTGGGCAGCCCGTCTGGCGGCAGTAACCACCACCTTACAGAATACCATATGTGTTGTTGTGTTTCGGTAGGTGAGTAAGGGATGCCAGAGCCTATTACGCCATCCCTCCCTTATCCCTTATTCTTAATCCTTCTATGGTCGGCAGCGCATTGTAGCACTTATGGCGTTGCTTGGGTTATAGGCGACGGTAGCCACCTGCTAACAAGTGAACCGTCAGCCTGTCTGTCGACCTTAACATAAGAAAAAACTTGGAAATATTTTTGGTCACACACCTGTACTAACCAAAACGATAAGTACGTTTTACCTCGGCATATTTAGGATTCGCTTATTTTTTAAAGCTTTATGCAAAATTAATAAATTTTGGTGTCTACACAACAAAGTTGGTAGCCCCAGGTGTCATTATTGGATGAGCGAAAAGAATTTTTAATTCAGTAGGTACCTACAGTAGGAACAGGGTTACAGTAGGATGGTTGTGAAAGTGAAAATGCACTTCTATTTTTTCTTGTACCGTAATGAAATAAAACAAAACAAAATCCTTAGTATTAGCGCCTCTTTCACCAACTGTCAAGTAGGCTAACTGTCATTTAAAGTCACCGGTAACCGGGGATAATGGAGCTGATATACCTTTGTTTTTACGGTAAAAGTTCCAAACATTGAAAAGAAAATAATAAAAAAAAATCGCCTATCGAATGATGCAGTAAACCGAGTGCATAATTCAATAAAACAGAAAAGGATTTCTAGAAGTAACTAATCAACACTTTACTTGTAGTTGGTGAAAGAGGTCCTTAGAAATCCAACCTTAAATTAAGTGAGATTCTACCAGATTGAGATTTCAGGAAGTGATTTAAATAAATATCTTTTGGAAATCGATCAATTGCAAAATTGAAACTTTGTAAAATGAAATTTACGCAAGGGTCTACGGTAAATTATACACCAGTAGACTAATCAGCAGCCTGCCCTATAAGTGGAATGTTCATTAAAACATTTAAAGTAGTAACGCCGTATGTATCCTTTCCCCATTAGGTAAGAGATAAGTAAAAAATACACAGTGGCGGCCACATCGGCATCTATTTACTATGCTCAAATATCTCTGGCAGTGATTTTACCAGTTTCGGCATCTAAGTTCGGTGGGCAAAAAAACTTTGTTATCTTAGGAAAAAGTGGCACCATTTGACGGTGTTCTGTCATTAATTTATTCTATTAATTAAGTTCTAGGTAAAAGTTTGTTATGTAAATACTGATTTGTTGTTGGAAATGACAAGAAAAACCAAAATTTTTGCTCTGCCGCAAAAACCAAAAAAGGGTCAAAAGTCTGACGCCAAGTGCCAATTAAATTTCTTAAATACTTAGGTACTTATGTATATTTTTTTTAACTTAAGACCTCTCCTTCGATTTTTAGAATTAGATAGGATAAGTATAGGGAAAATGGGATCTGGCATCACTTACTCACTCAGCGAAACACAACAGCACACATGCCACTAATTTCCTTATCCAGACCAGGGCCAACTTTGAAAAGTTTATTTCTAAAACTTGCCAGGCTTGCCCAGCTGAGAATCGAACCCTGGAGGCAAACACTCTAACCACTCACCCAATAGGCTCATTAAACCGCGATTCTTGAAGCCTGGGCTCGACCGCGAAATGAGCGAGGTCATTAATGAGCCCGTTTAACTCGCAACGGTTAATTTCATAGATGAGGCTCGACCGCGAAAGAGTCTAGCGGAGCGGGCTGAGCTGAGTTAAGCGGGCTCATTAATGACCTCGCTCATTTCGCGGTCGAGCCCGGGCTTGAATGCTATTGGGCTGTCACTGCTTAGCAATGTATCTATCTAAGTGATTGATATAAACTATATTTTTATTCAGAACTCAACTACTGCGAGAAGAATCCAGACTCGTGTAAGAACGGCGGCAAATGTCAGTCCCTCGAGTCCGGAGATGGTTATTACAGATGTCAGTGTCCTGCTGGCATAAGTGGTAAAAACTGTGAGAACCTTCCCGACCATATGACTACTCCTGCTACGAATACAACCGAAGCACTTTCTGAAATGACGGAAGAGACTAATTCTTCAGCTGAAGAGAGCACCACAGAAGTGTCCAGTGCGAATGAGACTGAATAGCGTTCTTTATTAGCTAAAACTGTATAGTAGTATAACTCCAAAAAAGATAATTTTGAAATTGAATCTGAATACTCATTTAAATAGTTCATTTAACACCTGAACAGTCAAAATAATACTACGAATTATTAGTCCAATATTATATTTTTATATGGAGTCATATTTAGTTTTAAGCAAACAGAAATCTGTTAACAGAAAGTCTGTTAGTTTACAGAGAAATATATTTATTTTAAAATTTCCGTACTAATACAGTCAAGTGTAAAAATTTATGTTTGTATTATAAATATTTAATATTTTTCTCGTCTTTAGTATGTCTCATAAATGATCTAGAATTTTATTAATTACCATTACCACTCGAGCAATAATATGTCCCAAAATTTGACGAGTAATTTTTGAATAGCATAAAAGGAAGGAAATCCATTTTACTTATTGAAAAAAAAAATCAGGAACATATTAATGATAGTACATATTATATTATATGCATATTATTATTAAGATAATTTTTTATGCACTTGACTTGACTTGACTCTACAAACTTTTATGCGTAAATTGAAAGAAATGTTAGCCTTTTTTGTCTCCCATCAATTTTGCTTTTTTAAGTAGTTTTAATTGTTACAGTAGACTTTAAAATATCCAATAATTTTTATTGAATGATGTTTTTCTCCTGCGAATTTAGTGTTGCATAATTATTACAATAATATTTAGTTTAAGTTATTTATTCTAGTTTTTAATAAATTATTTTTATTATTACCAAAACATGATTTTTATTACCATTTCTTTAAAACCCCTCTTTATTTTTATGTAAAATTTAAATAAAAGAATGAATCTCAATAATATTTTAAATGGGAAAGTTTGTATGTTTGTTACATCAAACAAAAACGGCTGACCTGATTTGGATGAAATTTGGCACACAGATAGTTAACATATAGGACGCTTCTTATCCTGGAAAAATGCTAGTTGCCTGGTGGGATTTTCAAAAAACGAACTACAGCGTGTAAGTAAATAATAAGTGTATACAACAAATATGGTTGAGTAACATTTAATTAAGGAATCTGAACACGAATTAATTAACTTGTCACAAATCACCAGAGATACCCTACCAAGTAAAATAAGTAGACTACATACATCCATTATAATGAGTTTAAAGCGAGGACATACTGTCGAGTTAGAATTAAGTAGTGAAATACACTAAACTATGGAATGCAATGTAAAATTTTAAAAGTTATAGTAATGTTAAAAAAAAATCCTAAATATAATGTACCCATACATACCACACTACTTAATATTATAAAGGAGAGAAGATTACGCGACTACTTCGTCTGCGTTGTTGGTATATATATAGAATTTTAATACTGGCTGATTTTAAAAATATACGAGTTTTATTTATGAAAAATTAGAAAAAGAATTGATAAACACGTAGAGAAAATTCGGTAGTCGCTTTTAAGATATTGTAATGAGAAAGTAAGTAAATTTAAAAGTCAAGTTGGTGATAATGTTTCGAGATATTACGAAGATATATGTAGATTGTGATATGTAAGTATATTGATTTAGTTTTAAAGATGTTTATTAATCAATCATCAATCAATATCATCAATACTAATAATATATCTGTAAGTGTAGGTATTGTATGTATGTATGTTCCTCCATAACTCTTAAACGAATTAACTGATTTTCAAGAAACTTGGTAGATAAACATTTAGACGTACGGGACACAGGATAGGCTATTTTTTTCATTTTCAATGCATGGCATTTCATAATTATGGCACTAACTTTATTTGTGTTTTATTTGCATATTTTTTATGCTTGATGGTACAATTGACAGGCTGACGGTCCACTTGATGGTAGATGGCTTAATTTTGCTTATAACACAAGCAATTGCTGAATACAGTAGATTAACACTCACGGGATTGTGAAATGATAAGAAAATGGGCTTTACTCACTTACTACACAACAGAACACGTGCTGCTATGTCACGGTTGTCTTTTGTAAGGTGGTTACAGGCTTACAGCCTTCAGAGAGACTGTCCAAATGACTAGTAAAGGCAGTGTGCCCTGTCACTACTATTATTCTTTTGTATTTTGAATAAAATAAAATTTAACCTTAAATACAAAACAATTATAAAAAGAATACCCCGCCTAACAGGTCCGCTTGCGACATGGACCCTATTGCTTACAACGTTACCTCTCTGTACTGCCAGGTGTATCCTTTATCAAAGACTGCCGGAGTAAGAAGTAAATGCCAGCTCTAGGGATCTTATATGCCAGCCCCTGTAGAGTCGATAAGCCGTGCCGACAGTGCCCTTACAAATTTCTTCATATCAGTTACCATTTTTTTTTTATAAACGATAGAAAGAAAGAAAAAAGTTAGAAGTTAGTCTTTAGAAGAATGTTTTAAAATTCTTATAAAATATTTATTTAAAAAAAAACCACCTTTTACTTAGTATCGCATGTGTAACGTCCTTTACGCAGTCCAGTAGACATGTGTGGTGGATTATGTACCATGTATATAAGTGCAAGTTTCGGCCGAATGCTCAACAGATTGCTAACACCGAGCGAAACTATTGCATCGATTATAACTAATACAATAAAAAAGTAATGTGATAAAGCCGTGATCTCTTATTGTTATAAAGATGGCAGCTATCCCCATATTGACGGTGAGCCCTATTATTTATTTAAGTGTAGCCATAGCCCACCATTTCATATATTTACCAATATTTAAGATGCCCATTGTATTGTAAACTTACTTATGCTACGCGTATATAAATTACTAGTGTAATGTGTTGTTATGTTTCGGTGAGTGATTAAGTCAGTTTCCTTGTGACCGCTGGTCAGTTTCCTTACTCGTCAATTTCACTAATTCACCAGTTTACTCATTAGACAGTTTCTGATTTCACCAATTTCCTTTTTTGCCAGTTTTCTGATTCTTTAGTTTCCTCTTTCGTCACATCACTTTATCCTTAATCTTACTATGGTCAGCAGCACACTTGCATCACCTGCTCATAGCTCATATAACCTAAATCTTTTCAAAGTTCGAGTGAATAGGCATCTTCTGGGTAAGCTCGCTCCATAAAGAGCAAACCTATCACCAATATAAAAAGCTTACTATCAAGTGGACCGTCAGCCTGTCAACAAAAGATTTGCCCGTGAATCCGTCCACAATCCACATTAACTTTATCATTGTAATATGCGTGCAACGTTCTATTCTGATGTACAGTCGGCCGCAAAAGTCGATTAACACATTCTAAATTGCAAAACAACTGAACACTCAAAGCGCCATAAGTCGTTGTCACGACAAAAAACAAAATAAACTTCACGTACAAACGATCGTAAAAAGCTTCAGTAAGTAAGTTGAGTGTTCAGTTGTTTTGCACTTTTGAACGTGTTAATCGACTTTTGCGGCCGACTGTACAAACTGTAAATCATAATCATGTATAATATATAATATGTATGTATAATCATGTAGTTTCATGAAAATCCATTCAGTATTTGTTATTCTTATTTACAAATTTCATTGCTATAAATTTGTTTAAGTAGTTGTTCGTTTTATTATAATTTCAAGCTCATTACAATAAATTGATATGTAAGTTATTGTGTCGTGTTAAGATCGATAAAGTCTTCTTCCGTTTAACGTTCAATTACGCCTATATTAAATGTTATTTAAGAATACTGTGTAACAATTTCAGCGTCATAAATATGACGCTTCATTACTTTTTTAACGTAACCTACGATTATAAGATTCGCTGCGTTTATTTATGAACAGGAAGCACGTTAAATACGTTTATTGTGCGTTTAAAAAAACATTAAAAAAAATAATTTTGAATTCCACTTGAATTTATAGTCCACTTATTGTTTGGTAAAAAGTTACACCTATTTAGCGTCGAGTTTGGGAGGGAGGGGGAGGTGGAGGTGGATTTTATCAGTTTTTCTTAAATATTTCGAAAACTATGCGGTTTAGTGCAAAAGTGCCTAGGAGAAAAATAATCTACATTGAAATTCAAATAAAAATGGTTTATTGCATAATCTTGCTAAAGTGAACGGTTTCAGAGTTACGGAGCCCCAGAGTTAGCTGTTGTTCGTCTTTTTTTAGATTTCTGAAAAATATGACATTACTTATCCAAGAAAACTTTATACTGGATTGCGTTTTGTATAAAACAAAATGCGATTTTATTGGCCTTGATGGAACGACAACCTCACCACCCTCTGAAGAGGCGCTACTTTCTAAGGGAAAAGAGGCTTCCACAGGCCTAGGCCACATAAACCTGTGGTACGGAGAAATCCACTTACACTTAGGCCAGCCACTGGAAGACATCTTAGGTCGCAAATATTTGCACTGTCTTTATTTTTTGGGATGTTGTTAGGATATATACCAATAGTTCTTGCATTTTCGACAGACCTGTGCTAACTCGAAAAAGCATCGAACTTGATGGTAACCACTTATCAATGGACCCCTTTATAATATAACATCTTATAATATATAGTTTGTTGAATTGTTGAGTTGATGAAGAGGTTGATGTTTGATGAAGAGCAGGAACAAGGTACTGGTTCCAATTGAAAAATTCTTTTTATATTGGATAGTCTATTTATCGAAAAAGACTTTAGGCTATATAACATTTTGAACACGGACGAAGTCGCGGGCAACAGATAGTAAGATATGAACTGAGAAAAATTTGGTGACAAGGAAAAGAAATATACATGGTATAAATTATATTACTAGCTGGTGCCCGCGTCTCCATCCGCGTTCTCTATAGCCTATAGGTTTCCTCGATAAATGGACAATCCAACACAAAAAAAAAAAAAAATTCGAACCAGTAGTTCCTGAGATTAGCACGTACAGCTGAACTCTTCAGATTTATATATTAGTATAGGTAATAACCATGTAATAACGTATACAATAACATGTGTATATAAAGAAATATACTAGCTGGTGCTCATGACTTCGTCAGCGTTGAAAAGTATAAAACGCCATCTAATAATATCACCAAGCAGTTGTCATGTTAGTCGCTTCACTTGTTTTTGGATAGATGGCGCTATCTCCCGGGCCAAACCGCTATTATTTACTTTTATTTTAGAATGAAGCATTTTCTCGCGGCAAAAAGTTATGTTCATGACAGATAATGTCGGCTTCGAATGGTAGAAGAATTTTTCAAATCGGTTCAGTAGTTTCGGAGCCTATTCTATACAAACAAACAAACAAACAATCAAATCTTTCCTCTTTATAATATTAATATAGATATAGATATATAAAATCTTATTAAAATTGTCTCCAAATGTGTAAAAATGGATGCAGGCTTTAACTAGTGTGATGGCGCTCTACAAAGTGGCCAAACTCCATTTGTGGACTAATGATGAAATTGAAATATTAACACTCTTTATTCGGAATATGTCTGTGTTGCTGCGTGTATGTCTGAATATGTCTGTCTTATTGCGTTAAATAAATTATACCATAAAAGGCTAATAAAGTTAACCAAACCACCGTAAATATCCTTTCGAATCGACCTGGATTCATCAACGGCTAAAGATCGCGGACGCAAACTGTCCACTTGTAAAAAAGCTACCGTTTGCTCGCTGGACAGTTACGAATAAAATCTTGATCGAATCTAATTAGATGTGGAAGGAAATGTTGAAGCAGTTGAAGCATTTGAGAAATTGCCCAAGTCAGTTTATTATGGTGACATTCCTTTTGAGAAGTATGTTAGTACCTCAACGGTGCATACTTTGGTTGAATTATCGAACTAGATTGCGCACATAAGTACGAACAAGGCAATGGAAGCAATTTAAATTTTTAATTTAAGATACCTGAAGCCGGTTGTATTTTGGATCTACAAAATCTGCGTGCTGTTTGGAAGGATTTCTTAAAGACCCTTTCGCAATGAGGAATTTTACAGATGAATGGTTTAATTTTATCGAGGTTTTTTTTAGTCTTCAGACAGGTTGACTGATGGTGGGTGGCTACCATCGCCTACAACATCTATCAAACTACCAACGGTTTCCAAGTGGCCCACTTGAAGTGGGCTACCGACGTTAGTAGAATTAAGGATGAATAGGGAAATGGGCTTTGGCATCTCTTACTCACTCAAAGAAACACAACAGGGTTAGGTTTTTATAGTTGTGTTTGAGTTTTTTAAGAGCCGTAAATCTCAGTTATCAATTTAAATGTAAAATATACTTATAAATGGACATGTGTCTTTGCAACTTAATAAATTATGTACTTATTTTCTGAGAAACTAGTCTAGTTTAAGGCTATGAGACGTAAAGAAACCTTACGTTAACTACTTTGACCTCGAACTAAACTAAACTAAACTGGACAGTGATAATATATTCTACTGTACTGAATTGCCTTTACACCATTAAACCTTTTTTAAAAATCGTAAAAATCAGCCAGTTTATGTCGAAAACTTTTGCAGGAAAGGAATCGTAAAACATGTCAACCCTTAACCACAACTATTATTAAGAAACAAGAGACCTCATGGAGGATAATTTTTACAACACTACTCTGTTTCTTGTCTTTGTGCTTTGGCTGGCAAAATAGACCTTTTCGGTGCTTCTATATGATTCTCTTATTCCTCTATGATTCCTTAGACGTATTTCTCTCTGATCAATAAATAAATCAATAATAAATTTAAATAAGCTTCTGTAAAAAGACAGCAGAGTCTTAGTTAATTATTTCTTTACATGCGCCTCTTATTCACTTTTGAAATTTATTATTGTTACAGGTGCTTCTGATTAGCAGCAGTCTATCAATATCAAAGAGTATAGAAGACAAACCAAAAATATCGAAGCTCCTCGAAAATGGGATAAAGGATCAACCCTCCGGCAAAGGTGTGAAGAGAGGGATATACGGACACGGATTTGGACACAGTTTTGGCCACGGTTTGATCGGTTCATCGTATCACGCGCCGATAGGTATTGCGTCTGCCCCAGTGATTAGCGCTGGGCACGGAATATCTTCTTTCTCTGGTGTTTCTGGAATATCTGCTGGTGTTGGATACCCGGCAGTATCTGCTGTCGCAGCTGGTCCTGCTGTCGCTGTAGGTGCCCCGGCATCTGTTGCTGTAGCTGCCCCAGCACCTGTTGCTGTAGCCGCAGCTCCAGTCGCTGTGGCAGCGCCTGCTGTGCAAACGTCTGTCGCCGTCGCACCAAATCCCGTCATACTGCGCCAGGAAGTTCCTCGCTTCATAACCAGAACTATCACCAGAGACGTTCAAGTGCCAGTTCAAGTACCAGTACCTGTGCCCGTCGATCGCCAAGTGCCGTATCCGGTACAAGTGCCTGTCCCGGTTCCGGTTGTTCAGAAAGTGCCGGTGGAAGTGACTAGGCAGGTGCCAGTTTACTACGAGAGAAAAGTGCCATATCCGGTCAAAGTGCCTGTGTCTGTCCCGGTGCCGTATCCGGTGACGGTTGAGAAGCAAGTGCCGGTTGACAGGCCCGTGTATATTGAGAAGCCTGTTCCGGTACCTCAGCCAGTTTACGTTGATCGTCCAGTGAATGTGCCTGTACCTGTCCATGTGGACAGACCAGTGCCGGTGCCACATCCGGTCGTAGTGGACAGACCTGTGCCAGTACCTGCTGTACAGGCAGTTCAAGCAGTCGCAGCTGTACCAGCCTACTCTTCAGTCCCCATATCAACAGGCATATCTCAAGGATTATCTATTTCCGGAGGCATATCAAACGGTATTCCCATTTCCGGAGGCATATCCCACGGTATTCCCATTTCCGGAGGCATATCCCACGGTATTCCTATTTCAGGAGGCATATCACATTCCGTTTCGAGCTACGGACACTCGTTCTACCATTAATGTATATTATTTTCAGGTTACGTTTTAATATTATTATATATGTATTAAATTTTGGAATAAAATTGATTGAGACATTCCATTCGTTAATTTTTATTTGAAAATATATTCTATCTAATATCTACAATTACAAAAATAAAAAAAAAACCAGTTTCTTTAAACAAAAATATTAGATTGTTTGTAAAATGGCGACTTAATTTTTAGATTAATTAGATATCAATTAAAAAACAGATGTTTATAGAAGACAAGATAACATAAAAACTTAATAATAAACATTCAATGAGAAATCATATTAAAAATAATAATTATTTACTGTTTTAACTCTAACCTTCAACTGTGACACATTTACTAAATATAGGTACTAACGCATAAAAAGAAATGGAAATAACTGCGCAATAAATACATACACAATTATCAATTATAATGAACTTGGAATTGTTTCCAGTGTGCATAATTTTTTAAATTATTTTATTCATTGCCATAATGAGAACTTATCAGGTGTGTATTGTATGGGTACTTTTTATTTTATTGGTAGTAAAAGTGTTGTGTAGTTATTGTAAAGTTATTAGGTAATTAAAAAAAAATTAAACTTTTAATTAAAAATAAAAATGAGATTCTTTAAAGAAAAATATTTCGTACAAATATTTAAACAGCAAAAGGGACCTATAATAACCTAATTTAAAAAAATCTAATAGAAAATCAATACAACACCATTTTAAAATTAGTTATTTTCTAATTTAATGTAAAATACATAATTATAGATTAATAAAAACATAGAAAGACTAAATAATTAATTATATCTTTTATATTGAACTAAATATGTAAATTATTATAAGAAATTATACCTTAGTAATGCTAATTAAGGGACAATAATTATTGGTACAATTACTAAGTAATTACTATTACTTCTTAGAAAATAATACATCTCTTTTCTGGGTTCATGTTGGATCCGGGCGGACATTTCCAGGCTTTTGCGAATTCTACATTGTTCTGCAACACTCCACGAGATCTGAATTCTTGTGGAGAATGTTCATCTTCTAATTCAGCTTTTAGAGATTCCTTAGTTGACACTCCGCACCAAAGCTGAAATTCATTCGTTCAATTCAATGACGGAGTAACACAAGGCCATAAGTTCGAGTACTTTATATAATATAATATAATATAATATAATATAATATAATATAATATAATATAATATAATATAATATAATATAATATAATATAATATAATATAATATAATATAATATAATATAATATAATATAATTATATATATTCTATTCTATTCTATTATATTATGTTATTGCAAATTACAGATTACAAATAGGTTAGATTTTGACCCCTACACTAAGCTCAGCTTATAAGCTCGTAGGAGTAATAAAAGAAAAATTTAAAGGCCGACCGACGACCCCCAGCTGTATTGAGTTTCGCATCAAGTTTTCCTTATGGTGTTTTATATTTTAAAAGTCGGCAGCCCACTTGACGACTTGACGGTGGGTACTGTCGCCTATAAACACCAGTAATGTCATAGACTATGGGGATTGAAAACGTTATTGCTAATGAAGACTTACATTCCCATATGAAAGAAAGAACAATTGCTCAGAATTCATGTGTTCAAATCCAGGTAGTTTATCTTCAGGTCCAAATTTATGTAGATGATGTTTCAATGCTCCGAGCGCTTCTCTGACCCCGCCGTTGTCTGCTATGTTCTCACCGAGAGTCTTTTTGCCATCAACCTAAATAAGTATAAAGAGAATATTTACTCCTATGTAAGTTCCTTTTAGTTTTGTTGCATCGTCAACAGGCAACGACCACGACGAAGATAAAAGAATAATATAATATTATCCAAATGTTGCATTTAACTAGAGGAAAGGGCGATAAACGAGAAATGTTTGTGTATAGTTTCCAGAAAAAATGTGTCCATGTGAATCCGGGGTCGGGACGTCAGTTATCAATAAATTATTGTTGATACCTGATTTGTGTCTAATATTGCCCATATAAAAAAATGTGTCATCATTTTGTTTTTTCACTTAAATATATTAAATAGAATTATATACAAACATGTTCATCAAGCTGCGGTACGTAGAAGGCCGAGTATTGATCCACGAAGCACTGCGTCATATTCACGAATGACTCTATCGTTTCGTTTGACCACCATGCCAATAGATTTCCGTTCTTATCGAACCGACGACCTGGTCATTTTAAATTATTAATCAAACTCCCTGAGCTACTTTATTTTGAAAATTTCAAAAATATATTATCTGACGCTCTTACCGAAGTTGTCGAAGCCGTGGGTAATCTCGTGTCCAAGTACAGTGCCCAAGGAGCCGTAATTTAATGAACTGGACAAAAGATTGATCTTAATAATTGGAATATTTCATGTGAATATTTTTAACAAATATACGAAAACTGAATGATACTTACTCAAGACCTAAGTCAAAAAACGGGTACTGCAGCATCACTAAAGGCACAGCTGCGTCCATCAATGATAGAATATTATTATACTAAAACTTAGTACAACGATATTCAAGGTCACTTAAAACTATTTTAACGATTGATCGATTTAGCCAATTTAACGACCTTATTGGTCAAATGATGTATATAGTAGGCCAGTCATACAAGACGAAAAATCCCGTTAGGTAGCAAAAATTGCACTGTCTTCATTTTTTGGGAAGACAGTACAATTTATTGCGACCTAAGATGTCTTGTATGACTGGCCTATTGTGCTTGCTATTGCTCTATCTATTGGCCCCCGTGCAATTCCCATCAGATTAAACTTTGGAAATTATTATTTTTTCTATTATATGTTGGCTTTGGTCTGGGTTTATATAACAAGTAGCGGCGGGGCACACTGCGTTCAGCCGTCTAGCGACGGTAAATCTCACACAGAAGACTACTGTGAAATAACAGCACCTGTGCTTTTTTGTTTCGGTGAGCAAGTAAGAGATGCCAGAGCACATTTCCCTATCCTTCCTAATACCTTATAGCACATAACGTTAGACCGTTTTATATAAGATTTAGCAAAAATAAATATGGTAGCAATACACCGGTTTCTTGTAAATAAATAAATAAATCCCCTAATTCCCTCAGCGTGTTTGATAACCGACGATCTACGTAAAAAATATATCGGTTTCAATTTTTGTATCCAGTTCTATATGCGGAAATGGTGTTTAAAAAGGACTTATTAAATTGTCACTCACTGACTGTGTTTTCTTGGAATGTATGATAAGCATTTACTTCAGTCGGATCAGTGGCCCAAGTGTAATTATTTCCTTCTCGAAATTTTCCAAGGGCCTTCTTAATTTTCATTTGGACGATATTGATCATATTTTCCATATGAGTAGCAGTAGTTACATTAATGCCTTCATAATATTCTTCTAAACTCCCCTCTTCGAACAACCAATCAGGAAATCCAATCAAAGTTTTCATTTCGACTATTTTTTGATAAGTTGCTAATTTCGTATTATCGTCCATCCATTTAGCTTTACTCACTAAATCAGCTAGTGCGTTCTTCATTTCGTGAAGCATTATTTTGATCTGAAAATTATTTATTTGTTAATTACGATTTAAATGTTGATCAATATTTAATGAAATTATTTCAGTTGTTATATCAGGGTAGGATGTTAGAGCCCATTTCCATTCTCAGTTCTCTCATGTACTTAAAATTTTATTTACATGCGGAAAAATCAATAACCGACTAATAAACGACATTGAGCAACCAAGTTAATATGACAGACGAAATTTATATGGCATTAGCGTCATATTTACTTGAGATAATTTGGTATGAGGAATTAGTTTTTATTATTCTCAAAACCTCTACTACAAGCGACTTGTTGTACTTACTTTGGGTTTGGTGACATTGAAGAAGTGTGGATCGGCGATGCCATAAGCGACAGCCATCCCGAGCATATCGTTGACTGCGCTAGCGCACAGCAGACTCCGCGGTGGAACTCCGGTCTCATGCGAGTGCACCGCGTCGTAAGACCGGTGGAACAGCATCCTTAGTTCTGATGTCGTATGAACAGACATTACCTCCACTACCTAAATTTGTTTAATTAACAATTTCAATTGTTTGTTTAATTTATTGCTAAATTTAATTGTTTGTTATATAGTGGAGTGTTATATATTAAACAAATGAATATCATAATTTATATTTTGTGAGTGATTATTCGTTTTTAATTTTGTTTATTTGTGTGTAGTTTGTACTGTAAGTGCATCTGGACCATCATCATACCTTAATCCAAATATATAGTTCCAAGTCAGCAGGAGAAGTCTTCGAGATCAATGAAGCTATTAAAGACATGTATTTCATATCCGGTTCCGATACTAAAATCTTATCCTTTTCAAAATCTAATTCAACATCACTTATATTGAACACTGCTTCCAAATATCGCTTCCATATTTCCATAGTTGTTCCGTTATTGGCTTCGACTATAGCATCGGTGTGCGTTTGAATTTCATCAACAGTATATTCAGGTATGTTTAGATATATATCTTCATCATCAATATCTGTACTGTTATCTGATTCCAACTATAATTTAATAAATAATATTATGTGTAATGTTTTCCAACCTTGCGACTTATTTTTAACGTTAGGTTTATAACTTGGTTCAGTTCATTCGAAAGGGGGAAGGTTTGATATAAAAAAAAATCACCCCGGGCGAAGCTAGGAGCGGGTCATTAGTGAGAAATAGTTTTATTCATATTTAAATATATTGTACATATTACAAATGACTATTTAGAATTCGACTGTACTAATTTATAACAGTGGTTCACACGTAACCACTGCTTGACCACTTTTTGTCGCTGCGATGAGGTGTGGTTGTGGAACGTGTGAACAGAGCCTAATTATTGTGAGCCAAAAACATGTATTGAATAAATAATGAATGCGTTCAATGAATTTCAGTATTGGTCACCACACACTTCTTTGAAATAATTAGGTACTATTAGTCATATCAATCAACTGTCAGCTTTGTACAATAACCTAAATTTCAAATGGATCTAGGGCTTGTTTTGAATAACCATGGCTACGGTACGCCTACGCCGATAACACTAAAATATTTCCATGTATCTACATTATTCAAGCAATTTACTGAATAGAGTCAACTTAAATAATCGTATCAGTAATCATGAATTGCACTTTTCATGTCATTTAAAAAAGCATTAGCATTAGATTTATTGATTTTTTTAATTTCCCATAAGTAATCACGTGATGGAACATGAAAAGTTCATTAACTAAGTAACCGCTTGAATGTATAAAATAATGTTAAATATTATATGATAAAATTTGCATGTATTAATTTTTTTAAACTGTTATTGTGTAAAAAATTTAAATAATTGTTCGAAAGAAATCGCAAGAAGAACCCTTCTATAGTGATTGTTTTTCACGTGTAGATCGTAAGATAGGCTGACATACTACTTAATAATTGGTGGCTACCGTCCCCTATAACACAAGCAACAATACGGGTGCAAATGCGCTGCAGACCATGGTAATATTAAGGGTAAGGATAATTATTGATAGAATGGAAAGGGAAATGGGCTCTGGCATCCTTTACTCTTTCACCGAAACACAACAGCACACACACTGTTATCTTATTATTTCCAAAGTTGGTATTGTAGGAAATCGAATCCGAATCCTTAATAACTCGAGAAATGGGCTCATCAAATTGGAACCTTCTTAGTTAAAAAAATTCTAATTAATCGTTTGCCTTATATTCGTCAAACTATCACTTAACAAAAACCAGAAGCTAAACAAGGTTATTTTTTAGAATTTCTAATAACTATTAACGAAATATAAAAATTGTTACCTCATCGATATCACTGTATATTTTATAATAAGTATTAGCGGCTACTATTAAGTTTTTATCCAGCAATATTTCATCGACAACCACGTTTTTGAATTCCTCTGAATCTATTATGAAAAGTTTCATCAGTTCAGCATAGAAAAGTTTGTATACCGTTGCAGCTTTTTCATCTTCATCTTCATTATCATTTTCAAAATCTTCTGAATATCTTTTATTTTTGGAAATGAATTGTTTGTTGTTATTTGACTTTTTTGTTGGCATTTTCATATATTTTTTATTTTTCCTTCCTTTATGACCTTTCTTATCATAATTTACACTGAAATAATAATATTAATACTAAATGAATAGTTAGGGAAATACTTATAGTTTAGTCCCAAACTAATTGCTAGGTTTGTATTAGATTACAAAACTAACTGGACCTCGGAAATGGAGCCAAACCCCATGGACAGCTTTTAAAGTTTATTTACTCTGACTTTGCTAGGAGCTCAAGAGATCCTTGAACCAAATGATTAATATTTTAACCACTCGAACATCAATCGTTTTTCTATATGAAAGTATAAGAAATATTTTGGGAAATTCGAATCAGAATGTGAAATATATTGAGTAAAATATATTCCTTGTAATAATATTGTACTAAAATAGTATAAAATAAATCTAAAATATCATTTTCTACTTAATAAATATATTTTATTTTTATATTATTTTATTTTATTGTCGATAAAAAACTTAGAGCCAAGAAAAATATTCTCAAAGAGATCTTACCTCGGAAACGGATTAGTTGTTTCAGGAGAACCCATAACCATTCTATAAACAGTTGAATTCTTTGGATCCGTGAATATGTCGAAACCAATCAATACATCCATTCCAAGATGGGTTTTGATTTTGATGACACTTTCTAACCAATCAAAACTGAACGTTGTTTCATTAAAGTTTCCAAATGCATTTATGGAAGTGGGAAAGGGAGGCAGGCCTAGTTTTTTTAGAGTATCAAAAACCGGCTTTAATCCACGTTTATCCAATATTTCTAAAACAAAAGAAGCGTAATGTATATTAAAATATTTGATTATGTAACCTGATTAACTCATCTCATCAATAGTCACTCCTTCCTCCCAGAATAATGGATTTATCTATCCTTACATTGTCGCTTATCCAGTCAAAGTCGACATTGTAAATGTTGCTTAGTAAAAGTTCAATCTTCTAACTTACCGTTATAAGAACTTAAATTTACAACAAAATGTCTATTTAAACTGGCTACCCGGTTAGCCGCAACCTTGACCGCGATTGGTCAGCAATGCGGGCAACCTCTTAATATTTATTACTTTGTGTGATAAAGACAGTTTTAGAATTAAGACAAGGACTAACCTCAGACCGAACACAATTTTTACCAAATTGAGTGCAAACTTCTATGAATTAAGGTGCAATATTGCACAACAAATTTTTGTAGCTTTCGGAGATACGTAACCGAAAATTTAAAATTGGAAGGTTTTTCATAAATGTTGTGTAAAATATGAAAAAAAAAAGAAGCTGATTAAAACTTTAGTACAGAACTTAATTTAATTAGCGCCTCTATCACCAACGTCAAGTAAAGCGACACCAAGTCCAACGCTCCCTAACGAAGTTAGAGAACGATAGAAAATAAACCCCGATGATTGGTCAAAATTTTATGTGGGCGTTACAACAACCAATCGTAAATCTACAACGCTCCCGTTTGCACTGGGTACTCTTGGCTAAGGGCCCAGCTCCATTATCCCCGGTTACCGGTGACCTTAAATGACAGTTTGGCCTACTTGACGTTTGTGAAAGAGGTTGTAATTGTATAATTTTTATTAGTAGAACGAGAAGGGTTTTCTCCACTTTCTTATTCCAACCACCCAATGCATTTTCAACGATTATTGGCCAACGAGGAAGGTATGCAAAACCGGGGACGGGTTGGCAGTAGGTACTCTAGAATTACTAGAATTATATAGGCTGACTAGCCGACTCACCTGTATCCATGCAAGCAGCGTACATGTCTTTAGCCTGTTGCACTGGCCGAGGATAGTTGCTGGTGTTTTTACTAAGGAAGTCCCTTACAAGTGTGTACACCTTAGTCTGCTTCTCTCTGAACCAATCGTATGAACGATAGGCGTCAGGTCTCGGATGGTCTTCGGCCCAGTTTCCACATACATACTAAAACGGATTTACGCAAAATTATCAAAATTATAGCAATTCGCTGTTTAAAAACAAAATTGCCATAAAACAAAAAAATCCAAAAATGTTTTTATTGCAAAAATACAATCACAATCTTTCATATTGTGTGTTGCAAAAAGACTTATGGTTGTTTTATTCCATATTAAGTATATTTTGATCATTTTTTATATATTCAAAAGTAAGTTATATGCTAATGTCTCTTCTAGTATTCCGTTTATTACAAAATTATTTAAAACATTTAATGCTACTTAAAAATACTCTTCTAATGAAGTATAATATGCGTATATTTGATATTATATACTTATATAATAAGAAAAAAAATAGACAAAAAATTAATTTAATTTTTTTTATTTAATTTCTCCTGTAAAAAGTGTAGTTTTTAAGCAGCGAATTTATTGTATATATAATTTGTGTTTTTAATAACTTTAAATAAATAATAATTGTAAAGCATATATATATATGTCGTGGGCAGATCGTAATGTATGTTATCACCAAAAGCCAAAAATAGGTGCGACGAGGATCAGAGCGAAGCAAAGCGAGGAGGAACCCTCCTCCTCGCTTTGCTTCGCTCTGATTACATGATTAATGATAGGTGATGATGATTTACATGGAAATAAATATGGGGAGCCGAGCGAACCGGAGCGGAGTGAAGCGACCCTCTCAGTTTTAACAGAAATATGATCTGTCCAGGAATATCATGATATGCCCAATTCTACGATGTGCCGACGACATATATATTTACAAATTTTTTACATTGATTAAAACCTAAGCTTCGCTCATTGCAATTTAAAACAAATTAAGTTATCGCAGCTCGTATGTGCCAACTCAAGTTACAAAATATAAATTAATGTCCGTTCTAAATTTCTATTTCAAATAAATATTTAATCCTCGTGTAATAACTTACCTATCTCCGTCTACTGACAGCTTAATTACATTTTGAGTGTTAAAGACTTGAGTTAAGTTGGCCAAATAAATACTTGTTACCTAAATTTATTAATAAGATTATTATTAAATAATATATTATTCCGTTATTAAACTACCTGTGTGCCAAATTTCATTAAAACATCTGAAGTTTTCTAGTATGGTGTCTTCAGCGTTTTGGCGGTTTCTTATTTATTTAAACTTTGTTTAAACTTTTTTATTCGTATTAAGATGTTATAAAAAATGACTTTGTAAGTTGAAAACAAGTTGAAATTGTTTTTATCTTACTTGAGAGTATACTTGAGCAAATAAACACAGAAAAAGATATTTCTTTGCGAGAAGATAGGGAACTAAATTTCTGGAAGCATTCTGTCCCATTAATTTTTGATAATACTAAATATTGGATGACTTAAATACAGTGGTTTAAAGATACCAAATATTAGGTTGATACCAACATATAAATGTTTTGCTTATTAATTTTATTTTTGGATTTACCGATAAATTGTTAAACGCCATTTGAGGACTTATTGTTAAAGAGAGGGCGGAATAATTAAGGATACACGTGTATTGGGAAAATTTATTTGATTGATTTAAAAATATCCTCTGACGCGTGTAAAGAAACATTTTGTTGGGTTGTTGTACCTACTTGATTGTTAATAAGTTTTACTGGTATATTTTTAGTATATAAATACCTACTAGTAGAAACATAAATCAAAGCAGGCACATTTCAAAGTCACAAAAAAAAAAAAAACAAAAAAAAAAATTCAAAAAAGAAAAAAAATTTAAAAAAATCCAAAAAAAGTTTCAAAGAAAATCACAAAGTTAGTATGGATTTGAGCACATCATTACCTTATAAAAGTCATCACATGGGTCTGCCGTCAAATCCATGGACAAAGCGAGGTTTGCTGCGGACCGAAGACATTCCTTCGTTTCGCAAAGTCTCAGAGGCTTATTTCTTTTTAGTTTTACGTCTAAAAGAAAAAATATATATAAAAATATAACAATACTAGCTGGTGCCCGCGACTTCGTACGCGATGATAAATTAAAAATATAAAAGCAATTGTAACGCTTGACTTGACGCTTTGTTGCTATGACACATTGGCCACGCGTTAGTTACAGTTTTATATTTTAGATAATCCCTCGGGAACAGTATTTTTTTCCTGGATAAAAGTTACCCTATGTCCTTTCTGGTGTCGCAGACAACGTTAATGCGAAATTTCATGGCGATCGGTTCAGTCGCGTGAAAGCGTAACAAACAAAAAAAATCTCATTCACATTATAATATTAGTAAGGATAATATATTTCCAAGGTACAAGCGTTATGGTTATTATATCCAAATGAGCGCAAAACACAACATGCTTGCGAATGTCACCAAGTAATTTTTGAAAATTACTTGGTGTCGAACCGGGAGTCGAACTCGGGACCTCTGAGTCAAAACACTCTTCACCAAAGGGCTCGTCAAAAGCACGTACGTACTAACGGGGTGTTTTTCAAGTAGGTTTTTTTCAAGTATGAAAGAATTTTTCAAATAGATGTCATTTCCTGTATCCCTGACAAATTGTATGCAATATTTCACTATGATCATTTTGAGCAGTTAAGGCGTTAAAACGTAACAAAACAAACAAATAAATAAACGAACTCACTTTTGCATTTATTATTACCTACTTAGGATTGATGAGTACTTACATAAAACTGTCATAACTAATGCTAGGCAAAACAGTAATAAAAGAAGCACGAAGAGAACTACGATCACCACTTTGTTTTTGTGTTTTCTACGAAATCTGAAAATATTTAACTTATTAAGACAAACAATTTATGTTGAGCCGATCTAAGCTAACATTAGACACGGAGTAAGTAAATCATAAAAAAATTGAACACCGACCCGCCCCTGGCTTCACATCAATCCTATTTTTCTCATCTATCGGTTATTGAAAACTGTAGCACTAATGGGAGTTGCTATCGAAATCTTACGTTAGTTTACTTCTGTCGATAACGAACCTTTCAATGTGCACGTGAATGATTTAACTACTAACGTTACGGTATTTCTCGAGAGCATCAGTCAAATTTGTAACTCATGGTACCGGTTTCAGTTCTTTGAGTGACCGCTAGAGGCGCTATACAATTTTTCATACAAATATTTTACGTTCTCGCTCATCCCTCGCTAGCGATTTCGGTCGTCATAAACTCATGGTAGTGCTACAGTTATCCAGTAGCACTACCATGAGTTGCTATCGAAATCTTACGTTAGTTTACTTCTGTCGATAACGAACCTTTCACCCTTCAATGTGCTAGTGAATGATTTAACTACTAACGTTACGGTATTTCTCGAGAGCATCAGTCAAATTTGTAACTCATGTTACCAATTTTGTATAGAAATGTCAAGTTAAACGTTAGTCGCTAATGGTCGCTAGCGACTACATTCGATAGGTTTTTCACTTTGCAACTAATGTTACCGGTTTTAGTTCTTTGAGTGACCGCTAGAGGCGCTGTACAATTTTTCATACAAATATTTTACGTTCTCGCTCATCTCTCGCTAGCGATTTCGGTCGTCATAAAGCCATGGTAGTGCTACAGTATATTAGAAGTTAGCGGAGACATAGAAACATACATATGTATTATGTATAGAAAAAAATTCTAAAAATGGTCAATTTAGTCCAGTATCAAGTAGAGAGCCTATAAACACGATATCTTTGAAAACAATCTTGAAAACTTACACATTTATTTCTAGTATTGATGATATACTAGCTGCTGCCCGCGACTTCGCTCGCGTAAGTTTGTAAATTATACTCTATCCATTGGTGAAAACAGCATGAAAATAGGTGCAGTAGTTACTATAGCTGTTGCACGCAACTTTTCCCGCGTAACTTTATAAAATATGGTGCTCGCGACTTCGTCCGCGTAGAAAAGTATAAAACGCTATCTACCGTATTTTGGATAGATGGCGCTATCTTCCGGGCCAAGCCAAGCCAAGTATTTACTTTTATTTTAGATTTCACGTAGGAATGAAGCATTTTCTCGCGGTAAAAAGTAGCCTATGTTCATCACGGATAATATCGGCTTCTAATGATAAAAGAATTTTTCAAATCGGTCCAGTAGTTTCGGAGCCTATTCTATACAAACAAACAAACAAACAAACAAACAATCCAATCTTTCCTCTTTATAATATTAGTATAGATTGCCTACGTTACTCGCTACGCTTTTATTTTCCAATTTTGCTTTTCAATTTACCTTGCCGTTCTAGAGCCAACTGCTATTAAATATCCGGATTCTCTTAAGTCATTCCCATTCTTCAGTGGTGGTGTATTTAATTTAATTTCACTCGTTGCACCTACGAAAAATAATAAAGAAGTTACATATACTTAGATATCAAAATTCTGATTAGTTTGGCCAACGGAGTTAAGCTAGAGAAAAGCGAATCAGCTGTTTCATTGTGCAAATCTTTCGTAACCTCTCAATAACGCAAATTCTACTGACTAGGTACTATAAAGTAATAAATACTAGCTCGTGTCCGCGACTTAGTCCTCGATGAAAAATGAAAAATATGACTCATCGCTGTGACGACTTTGGCGTCGAATTTGTCATAGTTTTAGACGATCCTTCAAGAACCCAACATTTTCCAAGATAAAAAGTATCCTATATGTTATCCCAGGTATCTGTATGCCAAATTTCATCAAAATCCCATTATTAAGTTGGGCTCATTTTCGTAAAAGTTTTGTTCGGTTTGAGGTTAGTTTTTGTCTTAATATAATTTAAAAAAAACTTATTATAGTTATTACTTTGTTTTAATTAATGTTTCAAAATATGATTAATTGAATACCTATTTAAATAGTCCCGTCGTCAATTTTGCATGTCATCATGACTTATCATATATATATATATATATGCTATATGATACAGTATAGTAGGGACAATATGTCGCTGTAGGTCGAGTCATAAAAGGGTTACATGATCGGTGGGGATATGTTTCGCAGATTTTCCCGCACAAAAAATAAGAAAAAAAAATGGGTAAACTGCAAATAAACTTTTTTGCAATTGCAACTTTGCAAATAACAAAATTGGCTCTGATAAACATGCATAATATCTAATAATATTTTCAATTTTCAAATTTTCAGGCAATTTGGTACTAAGGCATTTCGGATTTCAGGTGAAATGGGATTCAGGCAATTTGAGATTTGGTTGTAATGGGAAAGGCAATTTGCATTTCAGGCGAAATGGGAATCAGGCAATTTGGGAATTGGTTGTAATGGACCGGACGCAATTATTTTTTGCATAGTAATGTGCACGTGCCGGCAAAACTTATCGATGATCTGGTCGGGGTCCGCAGCAGTAGGTAAAAAGATGCAAAAGCTACTCTTTTGTATACATATTTTTAATATACTTAGTCTTCTTTTACCTAACACCTAAGTCTTAAGCAAAAAGCTATAATCTTAAGGAACTTATTAATGCATTTCATGTAAGGTTTATTTTTTATTTTATTTTTGTGTAGTGTGAAGCTGTAAAACTTACGCGTAACAGTGGGCCCCATACCATCTCCGCGTTCTCCGGACCAACTTTGCATCTTATAAATTAATGACAAAAACTCGCTAAAACAATAATTTAAAAAAATATTAGTTGGAGGAAAATTAAAAGTTAAATAAGTTTATAAATGCCTTCATAAAAGACATTTCTACCTATTTCTTAAAATACATTTTAAATATTACAAAGAAGAAGTTTATTGTTAACGAAAATTGTATCGTAAAAATTGCGAATATTTTACTAGTGATTCGTACGCGTACTGTTTCATGGTTTTTATGTTACTGAAGGTTTCGTTGTGGCTTACTGAACTATGTCTACAAACCTGCTAAGGTGGCCATAAAGCTAAGATTTTAATGTAATGTGAAAATGTAAATCTTATAAGGCTTAGAAGAAGGGGTTGAGTCTTACATAGTGTGTCCACATTGGAAAATTAAAATTACCAACTTGAAATTACAGAATTTGAACTAGAAATACAGTATTTTGACAACTAAAACTACAGTAAATTTTACAGTAAAAATATATTGTCGTTGAAATTTAAAATATCTTGTATACAGTTTTAGATATTTCGAGAAAAATCGAGAAATTTCGAAAAATTAAAAAATCATTATACTGTCAAATTTACTTTGAATTCTTTCCATTTTTTTGAGATAAAAAAAGATCAACAACCTATTTTTTTAATTATTATTCAAGATACAGTTTTTGTAAGTAAATGTGTAATAAGGTATTTTAGTTGTTTTTTGTTACATAAGAGGTTTTTTCGTATTAAATTCTTAGTATACTATAAAAACAAAGTTAAGTTTGTTTTTATTTTGAAATAGTAAAAAGTGAATGGTGAATGGAAATCACGTTCGTAAAGTTCCGTTGGGCCGTTCGTCCGGTCGCTGAAAGGATGACCTCAAGAGAACGCCCTATTATGTTAAGTATGTCTAACATAGACGCCCTGTAGGCTGATGACGACTATGATGATGTAATGACTTATAAAACTTAAGACACCACTATTATCAAACTGTGTGGTCACACTAATCTAGACCCGATTCATAGGACAGTGGCGCGATGTTCCTAACCGCACGCGATGGCTAGTGATGTGCCTTCGTATCTTGTTATCGATTCAACAACTTCACGATTCGTGACGCGTATTTCATTCATTGCATGTCTTTACTCCATGTTCTTATCGTGGAAATGTTTTGATTATGATATACTTAGGTACTTTCATTAAAGATCTTTAACTGACCTAACTACGATAATAATCAGAAGTGATAAAAGCACATCAAGTACTATCAGGCCTATAAACTGATATGTGTGATTGCGGTAAACATTCTAGCACATCTTCTAACACAAAAGTGTTTTAAGTGATAACTCCAACAATGATCCGATTCTTATAATATTACCAGTCGTATTCTTTAGTACTGAAGGTCGTGTCCCTTTAAGTTTTCATGCACTTTACGCCTCTGCTCCGTCCGGTCCTTAGCTTCTTTGAACGTGTTACGGGAAGACCAGTGGAAGCAGTTACTTGATCACACCAATGGCTAGGTGTTCGGCCACGGGTCTCTTTCGTTCGAACTTGCCCAAATAACTAATAATAATTAATTTGTTTAGGTCTTCTGGCGGACGACGTGCAATGTGACCAAATTAACTGAGAATTTTTTGATAACATGTCTTATCCTTTCTTTAACTCCTTCTTCAGCACAGATGCATTGGTCCTCCTAGCTTTCCATGGTACGCGAAGCATCTTTCTCCCACGCTACATCCCGAAGGCGTCTATTTTCTTCAAAAATACATGTAAACAATAGTATTTTTTAAGATAATTATCATTTACAGTTGAAGTAGTTCGATTTTTTTTCTAAGAAGTTACTGCGTAATAAGTCACCGCAAAAAAGTCACAATATAGCACAGCGAAAACAAACGGCACAGCGAATTCAATGAAAATTTCGTGTCGTGTATGTTTAGTTGCATGGGAAAATGGTTCATAGAAATGTCTCGAGCCGTATAGCGCAGTGTATCGTCGGAAAATGTTTAAAGGTAATTTAAGTAACATAAGTAACACATTGTGTGCCATAAGGAATGTGAAAGCCCATGTCAAGTAAGAGTGAGGCCAAGGCCTTTCTGATCGCTCGTGATCCTGGGTGAATACAATGTGTACAAATTATTTTTATTTTTTTAAATATTTAATCTACATACTATATCTATATATCTAAAATATATTATTATGTCAAATCGTATAATGACTCATTTCATCGTCGATTTAAGTACAGGGGGTAAATTTAAAACGTGTACATCACTATAGTGTGAGATCGATATACGCTGAATATTACATAAACACCTTTAAAGCCTTCAGCGATTTCTTGAAGTTTGTTGACTTTTTCGGGTCACATATTTGTTTAGAATATCGGTTACGACTTTCTAATCGATTTAAGTGTACCACCAGTGACATGTTTTAATAATAAATACTCATTAAAATAACCACAAGAGTCTTGAATGTGCTTCTAGCAATATTTACGCCTTTCAATGTTAACATGGCGAAATATCCGTAAATTTGCAATCTTTACATAGTATAAAAGAAAGTCGCTTCCCTCTATATGTACACTTAGATCTTTTAAAATACGCAACATATTTTATTGCTCTTTTCACTAATGAATGGTTTTTTTATATATTGGAGAAAAAATATTGAACCCGTGCGGTCCGCTAGTATCTTAAAAACTAGCTAAGTATCTTAAATTATTATCTTAAGATCCGCTGGTATCTTAAATTTAAAAATCTTAAAAAATCTGATGAGTTTTTCTAGACATGGAATGGAAAAATATGTAAGACTGCAACAATAACATAGGTTCAATGAAATACACTGGAAACACTGATCTCATATTCTTTATTCGTACCTTATATAACACGGACGTGATCTCAACGCATAAATAAGAAAACAATATTTACATAATAGGATACGGAGTTATTACCACCCGTGGCCGTAAGAGCCATACGAGCCATATGAGCCATATGAAGACAGTAGGGGCTGTGAGACCACAGGCGCGTGGACTACTGGGGCTGCGTGGACTACTGGGGCCGCATGGACAATTGGGGCCGCATGGACCACTGGTGCCGCATGGACTACTGGTGCATGCACAACTGCTGGATGAACGATCTGAAAACCAAAGACATTATATTAGAACACATGCATGCTTTTTAAAATACTGTCAATAATATATTAATTATATTAAGTAAAATAATATTTGTTATAGAAAATGCATATTGCAATTATTGCATCCTATACTGTAGTCTGTGTGTATACTGTGTATACTGTAGGATAGTGCACTTGCAGCACTTGCAATGCTGTTTGTGTTATAGGCAATGTATTATCAAGTGGATCGTCAGCATGTCTAACAACATTATAATAAGATATCAGTTGTACATCAATACTAATATAATGCTGAAGACTTTGTTTTCTCATGTTTGAACGCGCCAACCTCTTGACCTAACAATTGGATTTAATATTTGAGTAATCCTTAGAATTCTTAGGAGCCAAACAAAAAGAAAAAAGAATACAAAGCACACTGAGCGAAAACGAAATAAAATATGGTGTGAGAAACTGAGCAATACCGGGAAAAGCCAAAATTTGATTGCTCATTCCAATTTGAATTAACTGGCTGGTGAACCCAGGTACAGCTAGTAATATCTCGTGTAAAATAGCGCAAGCAAGTATAATAATGTTTGGTATTACAAATATTGAACAACAATTTATATCGCGATGAAATTGATAATTAAAAATGTGGTTTACCCTTTGGAATGAGGAGTAGCTGGTTGCGGCTGGCTTAGCTATGGCGACAGGCGCGGCATGCACCACGGGTTGTGCAACTGCTACCGGCTGTGCTACCACTGTTGGCTGGTGTACTAAACTCACTGAGGAATACTGAAATCACAGTTCATGTTTTTGAATACCACCTTAGGAATATTATTTTCTTGATAAAATATTTGTTTCCTGGACTATGTTTGTGGGTTCAGTATCTTATTTTACTTAGTAATTTTTCACCATCTGTCAAGTAGGCTAACTGTCATGTAAAGTCACCGGTAACCGGGGATAATGGAGCTGATAATTATATCTTTGTTTGTAGAGTAAAAGTCCCAAATATTAACAAGAAAATAATAAAAAATTTGCCTATGCAGAAGGATGCAGAAAACCGAGAGCATAATTTAATTAAACATAAAATTATTTCCAAAAGTAACTAATCAACACTTTACTTGTAGTTGGTGACAGAGGTCCCTAATGGAGTATTATAATGCTAACGATGCAGCCCAAGATTATGAATGTATCTTGCTTCTGACTAATGAAATACTTTCGAAGTTTTTCATTTAGAACTCTGAATGAAAAACCAGCTTCCTACAAGCTGATAGCTTTCAGCTTTTTTCTATTGGGAAGGTGTGTGATTATGCATATTTACTTACAGCTGGGCCTGCCCATGGTGAATACTGTGAGTATAGACCTCCAGGTGTAGGTTTAGCTACAGCTACTGATAGAAGTGCGAATAGGACCTGTATTGAAAGATCATATTATATTGATTATTATAAAAAAAAAGTATAAATTTAGATTGTAGACCATTGTGTTTACAAGTTTACAGTGAAAATTTTAACAAATCTTAATAGACTTAAGCAAATGGCTTTGTACATCTTTTGTAAACAAAATATAAGTAAGTATCTTAGAAAAATAAAGAAATAATATTATCAGTGTTTTTATGTCAAACAAAACAAATATTAGAGCAAGCAAACACGGCAACAATCAGAGACGCATTCTCTATTTTTTATATGTACTATGTTTCTATACATTAGCAATAGCGAGATGTAGTTTATAAAATATTCTTTGGCTTGGTCTTCTAAGTTCTAAGTCTTGGTTTCCCTTTCTCTTAAAAATATAGGTTTTCTTTTCAAGTGTAACAAGCGCAACTTATGGTTACTTATCAGAACAGAGTTCTAATAATGAATCAAAGATTTTTGCTGATAAATATTAAGGAAAATACTTTTGATGTGAAGGTATGACAAATTTTTCATTTGCATTTGCATTTATTTTAAGAAAATCAATAGTTTTATTTAATTTTTTTTTGCTAAAATATTGTTTCCCTAGTTCTTGTCTCTGGACTAAATTAAAGGTGGATAACTCACGAGGTAACGCATGACTGCTGATATCCGTTGCAGCTGAAGTAAGAATGTAGTCTGGCCAATTAAGTTCGGACGCGTTCCTTATATATATACTAAGTCGGAATTTTTAAATCGTACCAACCCAGACGTCCTAATAGAACTTATATTGAGTGCGTACGTGACAAGTTGTTAGAAGCATTCGCTAATGATTTAACATGAGCTTGGAAATATGAAAATATGTATCCAAACATCTTGGGAATTCAAAAAGCTCGGACATGTTGTTAATGTTTTTACGACGACCCAAATGATAGCGACTTTAAATGGACCGAAACTTATTTAATATTTTATTAATATTTATTTATTGTAAATTAATTTTAAAGGGAGAGGACTTAGGGCTCATACGAGACATGAACAAATTTAGGTGTGAAATTGTATGAAAATTCTTCAAGAATCTTCAACAGTTATGAAAGGTAGATAGACTGACGGTCGCCTAGTAACAAGTACATTCTCGACCTGATTTATATATAAACAAGAGAATAGGAGGATATGGCTAATTGGGCCTCTGGCTTCCCTTACTCACTCACCGAACCGAAACACAACAGCATAGGAGCTTTTAATTCACGGTGAACTCCTGTAATGTGGTGCTCAATTTTTGACTGCTGAACGCAGTCTGCCTTTCCACAAGTAGAATGCGTAATGAATACTAATAATAAATCTGTAAGGGTTGGTCATGGAGTAAGTTACTTTGCTTTCAGAAATATATTTTCTCGATACTGAAAAGAATTTTTTTTCTGTATAATATGTATTATGTATGTTCCTCCATAACTCTTAAACGAATTAATTGATTTTCGTGAAACTTGGTAGATAAACATTTAGACGTACAGGACACAGGATAGGCCACTTTTTTCTTTTTCAACGCGGACGAAGTCGCGGGCACCAGCTAGTTCTATAAGAGTATTGGTAAGAAATGATCAAGCGACCTTTCGTCTCTCAGGCAGACTCACAAATGCTTATAATTGCGTTACGATCCCTTTTAAGATGTCCTCAGAAGCGACTAGTAACACTCAGAGTAACACTGTTTATTAATGTGATTGAGTTGATTGGTACGTACTTGAAGTTATGTTATGCTGCAATCGGTACTTAGCGAAGGTATTAGGTACATGTTATCCTTTTAAGTGAATGTATCAAACTTAGAATCTAAATTGTGTACTTATTTAGTTTTTTCCAATGCGAATCGAATGTCCAGATTTCTCCACATCGAAGCCATTAGGTACAGAGGGCGATATAGATCTTAGAAGTGATTGGATCTTTGATCCATGGAGAAGTAGAGAAGAGAAGCATTTTTTATCATACATCAGGCTGGTCATACAGGCTGACGGTCATCTATAACACAAATTACAACATAAGTGCTGCGGACCATATAGTAATATTAAGGACAAGGGAAAAAGAAAAGATAGGGGAAATGGGCTCTGGCATCCCTTACCTCATCGAAACACAACAGAACACACAAAGGAAAATGCGTCAAAACTGATTAAGGAACAAAATTCCCAAAATAAATTTTTACAATTTTGTTATTTTAAAATAGCTAAAAAAGTAATAAAAACCAATAAAAATTGAGATATAGGCTGTGTTGTAAAAATTTTATACGCCAAATTATATCGGACTTTTACTTTAGTTTTTGGTAAATTTGGGTAATTTAATAATAAAGATTAGTTTTCATGTGTAATAAATAATTAATTAAAAAATAAATAAATGAACATAAGTGTCACATGTTACGTAAAAGAATATTAATGTCAAAGATATCTCCAAAAAGAGTTAAAAGTAGTATAGTGAATTATCTATCATTTATTTGGACACATTTTTCATTTATTGGACAACTCAGTAACTTGTTTAAAATCAATTGATTCAATTATAATTAAATAAGAAAAATCAATAATCACTTAACAAGACAAGTGCAATAAAAATTCTGTAACATTAAGCGGCGTGCTTAGCTCCAATTAAGCAGCGATTTAACTCTTACATAAATACATATTATTTGTATGAATTTGTACTTAGTAGGATTTTAAAAATAATTATTATTTGTTTTATGTGTTTTGATTTATGTTAGGAATTTTGAAATGTCCGAATTTCCGCCAGTATTATTTCCTAATGGAAGATCGGTCCATTTTTGAAACTATTTTTCATAACTAGCTACGTAAAAGGATTTTTCTTCTTTATTCGTAACTAGTTGTGGGAACGATATAATTTTTCTCTGTTCAAAACTAGTTCTGAAAATAGTTTCTTATCATAAATCTTATTCCGAACTTCCGATTTGGCTCAAGTATTATTTTTAATAGAGATATGAACTCAAATCAAAATATCAAATGTCTTTTTAATCGGAAATGGAAAATTGTTTTTCAAAATTTATTAATTTGCAAAATTGCAAATTTTCAAAAAGAAGCCGGAGGCAGGCCGTTTGTATCCTATGATGTAACTTCTAATATCCTTATAAGTTACATAATATGGAAACATTTTCCAGATCTTAGTAAGTGATAAATATAAAATTATGACTCAATCAATAAATATGACATATAGAGTTTCATAAGCCTAATAAGGTGGCTTACTTAATACGGAATCATACCCAATTTTTATGTAAAATGTATCTACTTAATTAGGTACTTGTATCTGGTATTTGAAATTCTAATCTCTGTCTTAGTATGGAGTTTAAAAGTGTATCACGTTATTTTTTAAAGTCACTCCACTTTATCTCCACATTAAGGGTCACCCAGACAAGTTATCATAATCAATCAATACTAATAATAAATCTGTAAGTGTAGGTATTGTATGTATTTATATTCCTCCATAACTTTTAAACGAATTAATTGATTTTCATGAAACTTGATAGATAAACATTTAGACGTACAGGACACATGATAGGCTACTTTTTTCTTTTCAACGTGGACAAAGTCGCGGGCGCCAGCTAGTTAAGGAATAAAATGAATATGTGAATAACAACAAGTGGGATAATATGATTTATCTACCAAGTTTCATGAAAATCAGTTAATTCGTTTAAGAGATGGAGGAACATACATACATACATACATACAGAAAAAAATTCTAAAAATTGACAATTCAGTTTCAGAATCATGTATAGAGCCTATAAACACGATATCTCTGAAATAAAGTAACTTACTACATGACCAACCCTTACAGATTTATATGATGTTATTTTTGTTACAATAGAAATTTAAAAAAAATCATTGTAATAAATAAAAATATATAAAACCAGTATGCTGCAGGTTCTTCTGTATTTTTACCTTTATCTAGTCTAGTCTATATTCGTAGAGTCTAGTCCCTTGAGGTGTTAGTGGAGGTTCGAAAAATCGAAAAGTTAACATTAACAAGACGTCGTGTCGTCTAGAAGCAACTTTATGACTTTTTGCTCAATTTATAAAATGTAAGCGCGACTCGCATAATTACTGAAGCAACCTTAATGAATGAAGGGCGTAGAGGCTAGAAAAAATGTTTAGAATTCGATCAAAGATTAATTATGTTTTGTAAGCTTTTCATTTTGAAATAGAAACTGAAATATATTTCAATTTTTCACTTAATTTGCCATTGACTTGATATTTGGATAATAAAACAGACAATATAATGCGAAATAACTTCAAAAAAATATTCGAAATATATATTTTAGCCCAGTCAAAATAATGAAATCACGGGTAATAATTCGTGTAGTTTTGAAAATTGGTAAGCTATACCTTGGTACAGGTATCCAGATGAACGTACTAAAAGTCCTTAAGGGTGAGGGCAGTGCTGAGGGTGTAGGGGAAGTTGAAGGTACCCCTTTTCAGGTTTTCGCTCATATCGCGAATATCACTACGAATAGCATTATGATTACTTCTGACAAAAGTTTCTACATAAAATTTTCTATAAATTAGATATATTAATTTTTACTCTACGATCAATACTTTAGGAGCTACAGACTGTGTAAGTTAACAGAGAGTTAAGTTGTGTAAGATGTTGTTGTTGGGAAGATGTGGATTTAGTAGTTCTTCTAATGGCTCCTATCATCAAATATTCCTTGTCAAGTCAGGAAAAGGAAAAGTGGAAACCAAAATATTTTCGTCACAAGAACTACAAACTTCTTAAACCAGTGTTTAACATAACAGTTTATTAATTTTATTTATAGAGATTCTACGCAAAAGTAGTCGCACGATAATTTGCTAGTAGGTAGTAGGTATATTTTCAACGGACGAAAACGAAAAAACACAAACGGAGGAGGTTCTCAATTCGACGCGTATATTTTTTAATTTTTTTTTTATGTATGATCACGCATAACTTTTGACAGGGTGGTCCGATTCTGATAATTTTTTTTTATTTGAAAGGGTGCACCCCCAAGGGGGTCCCATTTTAATTTGGAAAATAAATTCCAACCCTAAGGGTAGGAAAACAGGGGATGATTGATTGTTCACTCACCGATTGTAGCGTATAACCACGCATAACTTTTTACAGAGTAGTCCGATTTTGGTAATTCTTTCTTTAATGGATAGGGTATACCTCGACGTTTGTCTTGTATTGGGAAAATGGGGATGGGAAAATTAAAAATTAATCATGTAGTAAATATTAGATTACAGCCACAAAAAATATAAAATAAAACTTTTTAACAAAAAATAAAACCGCCGAAAAAACTGAAAAGCATAAAATATCTTATCTTATAATTTTACCTAAGTAATTTTGAGTCGGCGCCAAACAAGCATAAAATTACGTAAAGAGTGATGCGCGGCGGCGACTCAAAATTACTTAGGTAAAATGATAATAAGATTATTTTATGCTTTTCAATTTTTTCGGCGGTTTTATTCATATTAATGCTGTAAAAAAAAACAAATCAGGATATGGTTTTCTTAAAGATAATCTATAAAAAACTTTCACTATCTTTATGTCCATTACTTTATTAAATTGAGTTCTTAATGGGGAAAAATAGGGTTGGCCCAATAGCCCCTTTCTGGGCCATTAGCGGGATCGATATTTTATTAATAATGCATGCATTATCGATTGAACACACCGATAACAAATAGACATATGTGTCGCACGATAGCACGTCATTAAATGTCTGGGCTTGTAATAGTTTTTTTGTATCTAATTGTCACCAGGTTACTGACCGCATCATTATTCGATCGCTGCCCTATTAGGTAAGTTTATTAGTCAGATGAAAGCTTAAAGCTTATTATTATATTATATAAAAGAATAGCGCCAAATTTTCTTTATTTTATGACTAGCTGATGCCCGCGACTTCGTCCACGTTGAAAAAAAAAGTTGCTTATTCCTGTGTCCTGTACGTCTAAATGTTTATCTACCAAGTTTCATGAAAATCAGTAGGTTTAAGAGTTTTGGAGGAATATGTTCCTCCATACCATACAGAAAAAAATCTAAAAATCATCAATTTAGTTTCAGTATCATATATAGAGAGCCTATAAACATGATATCTCTGAAAACAAAGTATGTTCCATGACCAACCCTTACAGATTTAGTATTGATGATAAAAGTTTACAGGCAGACTGAAGGTCCATCACTTGATAGAGAAGGCGACTGTCGCTACAAGAACTGTGACCAGAATAAGAGAGATTCAAGTGTACTGACAATCTTTTTATAAGATAAAAGATAAGGGTAACTTGAGAATTGATCAATTAATGATAAAAGTTTGTGGATAAATGAATGAGAGACTAAGATTCATTCACATTCAGGAAGTTTCGAGACATCTTCTCCTCCAAAAATTCCCTAGATCCTAAAACAGATTTTTCAATCAATGTGTGTTGCCAGTAATGACATATGACGCTGAACCGTGGTCTCGTAAGGGATTCGTAATTATGGGACTCGAAGAGAGCTTAACGTCGCTCAACGAGCTATTCAGAGGGCTATGCTACAGGGCAACATTACGAGATCGAATTAGGAACGAGAAGATCTATAGATATACGAAAGTCGCTGACATAACACGACGCACCAGCAAGTAAGTAAGTTGAAGTGGTAGTAAAAAAATGGAGAATCGAGGCTAGAGTCTGAAAATTCTCAAATGGAGTAGGTCATCCACACACAAGGTGACGATATAATAATGGCCGTTGGTCGAAGGTGTATCCAGGCTGCTTCTGACTGCTGCTTCTGCTGAATTGGATCTATCTATGAGCAAAGTCTCGTGAAAAAAGCTCATAGTACTAGTATGTCTACACTATAAATTATTAAAAGCAAATATTATTCTGTACCCGCAATGGGATAACGCGGTGGACTATATACTTCAAAGTATATAGTTATAGTCCAAGAGCACAACTAAAGTTTGGCCACAACGCCATCTAGCGCAATCCACTTATACTTGTATATCCATCCAGCTAAATAACGTTTTTAGTATCTTAGTACGTTTTAAAGCATATAAGTACGAGACACTTATTGTTTTCAGTTTATATTCACAGATGTCGTACATCTTAATAATCCGTGAATAGTAATATTAATAAACAATTGAATCAAACGACCATAAAATTCATAATGAAATTAAATTTGTATAGATTCAAAGCATATTCAGTTTCTTAATCATTCAAAAGCACGTGTGCAGTTGTGTTTACTAAGTAGATCCCCATATGGAAAATAATGTTTGAAAATATGCAAATTTTCGTTAAGAATCAAAAATTAGAAAATCTTTTGTATTCCTGAGGCTAATTCGTGTGGTTGACGTTTTCAAGTTTTGCTAACCTTTTAAGTAATATCATTTGTTTAAGAATTGCGCAAACTTTTAGTTGGACCTCGTAGTTCCGTGTTCGATGCTCGGTCGGTCACGTTCCGATCGAGTTGAGACCGTTGTGCAACACTGCTTTATTGTTACTGGTATACTTGTTCTGATATGCTATACAAACTTTGACTTGCCTTTAGGTAAATGACATCCGATTATACCATTGATACCACTTTTGATATAATTAAATTCAATTTAAATTTAGCCCAACTTGAATAAGTATCGATCTTAGTCAAATACTAACCAATATATAATGTTATAGCTGGTGCTCGCGACTTCGTCCGCGTAGAAAAGTATAAAACGCCATCTACCGTATTTTGGATAGATGGCGCTATCTCCCGGCCGCTATCTTTACTTTTATTTTAGATTTCCCGTAGGAATGAAGCATTTTCCCGCAGTAAAAAGTAGCCTATGTTCATCACGGATAATGTCGGCTTCTAATGGTAAAATATTTTTTAAAATCGGTCCAGTAGTTTCGGAGCCTATTCTATACAAACAAACAATCAAATCTTTCCTCTTCATAATATTAGTATAGACTAGCTGGTGACCGCGAATTCGTGTCTTTCATTCAAAAGTCGTACAGTCGTTTTTGCGTGAAAGAGTAACAAACGTCCATCCTCACAAATTTTCGCGTTTATAATATTAGTTGGATAGATGCGAAAGGGATTATTAGATGTTTTTTTCTTGTGATCAACCGATTATCATAAAAAATTTGTTTTCCTCCACATTGATTTTCCTACTTCATTTGACTTTCAGAATACTTCAGACTTCAGACTTCAGTAGGTATACTTCAGTACTTTAAAAACTTCAACACCTTTTAAAAATAAATAATTCAATGTTTATGGCTCATTTACTTAAGGGACGCGGATGAAGTCACGAGTAAAAGCTAGTATAAAACAATGTTGTATCATGGTATTCGTTAGCTCGACATAGTACGAACATGCTAGCAAAACAGGTGTCTGCATGTGGGGGATGTTACATAATGAATTCCCGTGCCATTTGCGGCACGACCACTTTCTATATAAATGAGGACGTGTTTTGGATAGTTGAGCGATTGGTCTTTTAAGTTGACCACTTTTTACTCATTTGACTGTTTCTAAGAAAGTTTGTTTTAATTTAGAAATACATCTTCCTTTCGCTCGGGTATATTCCGAGAGATGGTACTTTATATATTTCCTGGTATGTATTTGAGGCAATCTGAAAACTGGTCCTATAAATATTCTATAACACCTTAACACAGAACTACAGACCTGTGGCTGGGCAATAGTGGGACTAATTCGGGAATTCAGCTTGCCTCAAATACCTACCCTGAAATATCTATCATTTCTCGGGCGTATCTATGAAAAAAAAACACAAAACACAAAACAGCTTCTACCTAGGAAACATAATTATGGGAAAATCATATTATCTCCTTTATAATTAGATAGAAATAAATATTTCTCGTAAGAAAAGTGTCTTCTAATATTAGAATTACGAATACGACTACATTCTTGAGAGGACTAATTTCAAAAAATTACACAGGTCAACACGATTTTTGGGTCTGGCTTCTGCATATGAAATTTTGATTTCTTCTATGTTAAAAACAAGGGAATAAATAATTTTTTTGATCAAAGTTTGCTTTTGTAGAAACTAGAGCATTTTTTTAATTTTTTTAAGACAAATGATAGATTCATACAATATTTCCATACTTTTATTTTCAATTACAATTAGAAAAGTTTTTGTTGAACACTAGAGCCTTTGTCATTTAAGATTTTTGATAAGCAACAGGAAATATATGTAAAATAACGGAAAAATTAAGTTCAAAATTGAATATTTTTAGTGTTTCTCTTATGTTTGTATGGGCTGTCTCGTATCTTACTTATCGTCATAAATCAGGCAAAAGCAAACTTTAAAAGCTAAAAATGAAAATGTAACTATTTTTAGATGCCTAGAATCAGAATTTAAGCATTAGAACAGAAACCTAAAAAAAAATTTTTTTTGTTGACTGATGTTATTAATTTCGACAGTATTTAATTCAATGTAAATGTAAGTAAGACTATGCTCCAAAAATATACAATTAAAAAAAGATAATAAGATTAAAATAGATTCAAAAATGTACTTAGTATCACCTTAGGTACCAGAGAATCTGTTCTTGTTCGATACATAAGTAATATCTAGTTGAAATAAATAAATAAAAATTCAAAGCAAGCATTTTGTCGCAATAACATTTCACTCTAATGACATAATACGCCATTAATTCATGGTGTATGGATTAGCGGTGAAGCAATATCATATTTACGATCACAAAAAAACATGTTGAAAATTTTAATAAGTTGTCTTAATAGTCCAGGACAGTACCAACCATTTCATTGTAATATGTAACCGTTTGTTTATAAATAAACGGATGAATATTTATGATGAAGTAAATTAAAAAAGGAAAAAAAAAATAGATACTTGTTTATTTTGTGAATATTGTAAATTAACATTTCACTATAAACTTCGATTTTAGAACGAAATAAACAAGAAATATGAAATATGAATAATGAATATTTTATAAGTACAATGATATTTTGGAGATTTTTTTACTTTTGATACCAGAATTATGTAATGTCGCACTCTAAACTTTAAAAACTTTTAATAATTTTAAGTCTAATATATATTTAATATTATTAAGTATTTACTTATTAGCTTTATTAAAAATTTCTGATCATAATTTATGTAAAATATTTATTATTTTGACTATAATTTTTAATAAAACGTTTAAATTAAATATTTATTGATCATCATATTGAAATAGTAACTTCAACTTAATTTGATTACACTTATAAATTTTGAGTTGCTAATATAATATTTTGAAAACATAATAACCATTTTTAACCATGGTTGTCCAAAATGTATCTAATGTAATGTAAATTTTACGAATGTGATGTTTGGCGAATAATTTGCGAATTATCACAAAGGAAATTATCGACCGGCTTCACCCGGGATCCAATTTTGCATTTACACAAACCTTCCTCGTATAAACGATAACCATCTTTCCAAGAGTGAAAACCGCATCAAATTCACACAAACAGATGCGGAAAGCGACATCAAATTATGTAAAGATTAGGTTGAGGAAATAAAACTCACGAATAAACTCATACATTTTATTACAAAAATATATTGTTCGTTAATAGCTTTTAGTCGACTGCGGTCGAAATAAACTTTTATTCATCAAAGTGTAAAAACTAATAATAGAAAACTATATACAACATACAGTACATAAACCAGGTACTCTCGAAGCCTACTCTTGTTAGCAGCGACATATTCAGAGATCACTATGAAATGTGAGACGTGTTGATATAATATTAGGAAAAATTATGCACATTTTCACACAGTTTATGTTGGGAATATATTGCGAATATATTGCACTTAATTAAGTATGATTTAGCTTACATGATAAGTATACAATCATACTAATTATATGTAGATATATTTCATAATATATTATATCATATATTACATCATAAATTTGTTTGTGGATTTTGTACATAAATTTGTGATCTTTAAAAAAATTAACTCTATTGAAATTTTAACATGACATCTTTTATGGATTTGTGAAAATGTTAATATCTTGAGTATTAATTAAAGTACTTTCATGTCAGCCATTCAGATTTTTTTAAAATTCTAGTTATTTTTGAGTTTTACATATTGGGATATCATCTGCCCCAAACTTTAAGGTATAGTGCTAGAATAGTCACATAAGGATATTTCTTTGAATGCCTCCCTTTTAGCTTCATGAATGTAATGTCATTACTTCAACATTTAATAGCTCCAATTTTATGTCTGCTTTCACTATACTCTGCATTTTTTTCGGCTTCATAATTCCATTGCACTTCCCAAGTCCATACACCCATGACTTAGCTTCGAAATGCATTACTTAAACAACAACAATACAATCTCACCCTTATTACTTCTAAACTAAGCTAAATCACAATAGATATCATTACAACCGCTTCATTTCAAAGCCCTTTGTTAAAAATGCCACTTTTGCCGGGATTCAGTATCAATAGATTCAAAGAAAATAGATAATATTCTAGATTTTATAACATTTAATCTAGATTATTTATAAAAAAAATATATATAAATTATATGATTCTCTGAACCTGCTTGAATTATTAAATGTTTTAGCAAAATGCTTGGCACAATACTTGGGAATCTAGAGCAGGCTATGACCTAGACTCTAGGTCCTATAGTTATTTAACGATATAATCTAGCCAGCATGCTTAGAAATCTTAGGCAGGGTTCCAAGCTAGATATAACATATAATTTATAAATATTTCTCTAAATAAGCTATAATTGAGATAATGATATAAATCTAGCTATTGATATAATTTTAAAAACGATATTGTACATTTTATTTGAATCTGTTGATATGTAACAATTAAATGGTTCAGTATTTTGATTTTCGATACTAAACTTTCCTACTTCAAGACGCGTAAAATACAAAAAGTATCCAAAAGATCAGAATTAAGTCTAAAAAATATTAGTTAAGAAATTTCCTCAAACCGTCAATACGTTCAATCCTTATACCGATAATCAAAGTACTGAATTACTGAATTCATTCACCATGAACCATGAATCTTTCCATGAAATCCGTGTAACCCATGGAATCCATGACCTTCGTGAATTAGAGGCGATCCATAGTGAGCTGATGGGCTGATGACGGACTTAACGAAAGGCACAGCGACCGGTGCTGGAACAGGTACCGCTACTGGTTTGGGTACAGCCACTGGGTACGGTTGAGGTACTGGCACACCGACCTGTAATTAATTACATTTTATTAGATCCTACTCAGCGAAGTTGAATATATTATTTCGATGATCCCATTTAGCTGACCTGAGTGACTTGGCAGACGTCGTTCGGTCAATAGCAACTGAAGTCTGAATGTGAAAAACAACTATATTTGGGGAAAAAGAAAAATGGAGCTTTTGAGTTTTCCAGACAATTTTCCAGTTTTCATCTTCATAAGCATAACTTAATATTCATCTTCATCTTCATTCCCATTTTCATATTATATGTGTTTAACAAAATTTGATATGGAATAAATAGGCTAAACAAAATGTATCTAAAATCGCTTCTTAAAGATTGACTAATTGCTATTTAACTATTAGAGTTTAAATAATTATAAATTTGTATTAAATACAATAATTTACCTGTTTTATAACTGGCACGGGAACTGCATGGGGTACTGGTACTGGGACTGGTCGGTCTACTGGCACAGCTACTGGCCTGTCCACAGTGACTGGATATGGTCTGGGAACTGGTACAGCGTAAGGCCGATCTACTGGTACTGGAACAGCGACCTGTAAGTTTCCAAAAATACAAATTCTCTTAAAATCTATGAGCTCATTGGTCGATTGGCTAAGGTTAGTGAGCCTTAGTATTCTGTTTCGGATTCAACTGCCGGCAGAGCCAACTAAAGCAATGAATTTTTCAAAATTGGTTTTCATTTGCATCAGGGTAGATAGTAGCAGGACATTTTGCGTTTCGCAGTCATTCGGGTTGCCCGACAGAAGACCACAGTGAAATAGCAGCATGCTTTGGTGGGTGAGTAAGGGATGCTAGAGCACCATACACCATTTCCTTATCCATTTCAAATCCCTTATCCCTACTGTAGTCGGCAGCGCACTGGCAGCACGTGTAGTGTTCCTTGTGTTATATAAAGTGGACCCTTTGTCTCGCGAAATTAACGCGGGAAATTATTCTACAGTTATATTTTGTCAGGCACTGTATCTTTTATTTTTAACGAGTACGAAGCCTCAGCTAGTATCATAACTTCAAATGGTCTTAAGTTTTAGTTTCGTTCGTCACTTAAGTTTTGTTTTCCCTAACTGATTTTAGTGTTTTGAGATCACAATAATGCACATCTTCTTTGCGGTTTGTAACATTTATGAGCAAAAATCTAACCTTATATGGGACAGGTACTGGTCTGTCAACTGCTACAGGATAGGGAGCTGGCACAGGAACTCCGATGTGTTTTGTCACGGTTGTATGTACGTCCGCACCGACTATCGCACCAGAGCCCAGCCCCGAGGTGAGTCCTAGTCCATGGCCCAACCCGATTCCGTGGCCCAATCCATAGCCATAGCCGTGGCCCAATCCATATCCATGACCTAAAGCTAAACCATGACCGAGACCCAAACTATGACCTAGAACTGGCGAAGCGCCACCGAAATGTCCAACGATACCACTCCTCTTTTGAATAACCTTGCTCGGTTCACCCAGAACCGAAGCTGTCAGGAGGAGGATTATCTGAAAAATAAAAGAAAAAAATACTTGTTACTGTTTCTTCGTTTTAGTGTCTCTATTAGTACCAGTGTTTTCCCACTCCAACCTTGGTCGTAAAAAGAAAATTAGATTTTTCTAAGGGTTTAAATAATTTTAATGAATAAGTAATATGTGCTTGTTTTGTTCATCACTTTTTCCATTAATGAAAACAGACAAAAGCGGAAAGCGACTTTATTTTGTAATATGTATAGATATAGATAGATTAGAAGATTGTAGTTAATTAAAAAATATTTCACGAAAGTTGAGATCTCGATTTTGTATATAAACCCAGCCCTTACTGGCTACCATAATCTTATTTGCATACAATATGAGCCACTTTTACTTATTGCATTTGATGACTTCATTGCTTTTGATATGCGTCAGGGAGTGATCGAAAAACGAAATTTCGTTCGTGTAATGAATAAACTGACCAACTTATGGGCTTTGGCGGCATGTTGTGAATAACAATGTATTTTTGTTTTGGCAATTATTTCAACAATGCCATAATATTATGCGTATATTATGGCATGGAGTCACAAAATTTTGACTTGCATTACAGCTGTAATTTTTTGAATTGCTTCATCAATATCAATCATCAATACTTACTAATAATAAATCTGTAGGGGTCGGTCATGGAGTAATTTACTTTGTTTTCAGAAATATCGTGTATATAGGCTCTATACATGATACTGAAACTAAATTGACGATTTTTAGATTTTTTTTCTGTATGTATGTATGTTGCTCCATCACTCTTAAACGAATTAACTGATTTTGATTAAATTTGGTAGATAAACATTTAGAAGTACGGGACACGTGATAGGCTACTTTTTATCTTTTTTAACGCGGACGAAGTCGCGGACAACAGCTAGTCTTCTATATAATGTTCTATATAAAAAAATGGATCCCTAAATGTGTTGCTAAGCGCAAAACTCGAGAACGGCTGGACCGATATTAATACTGTCTTCACTCATGGATAGAGGGATAATCAGGGAAGATCTTTACGTAAAAAGAAATATAAATATTAATTTTTGGAAAATGCTCGTACGCCGTGCTTGCATTTATTTTATATTTTTGTTTTATTATACAATTTATTTTACAAAAAGTTGTATAAATTTTAATTTATACAACAAAACATTATGGATACTTTATTGATACTAAAATATTTCACTAACGTAGCAGGTTTAGGACTAACGGTTAGAAATTGAAAGTTTACTTTGCTACGATGTTTCTTACGTCGAATTGTGAACGCATAGTTGTTGAAAAAAGATGAATTTCATAATAATAAATTAAATTTGACATTTATAATATAATAATTAATTATTATTTTTGTCGATCATTTAATAATTGCTATTTTGTGAAGAAATTCAAAGCGTTATGAACATTAAAAAAAAATGTTTTTAATTTCATTTTTTTTATTTAAAAGAATATTGATAAAAGTATTTATTTGTAAAAATAAAATAATAACAAACAAAGATAATAACTTACAAATGATTTCATAGTTACGAAATAATTGGCCAAATCACATACACAAACACTGGTTAACTATAATTTGTTTAACTGTGCTATTTGTTGGAAACCACCAGTTTTAGGTCCAGCGTCCACTGAACATGTGTGACGAAGGTGGTCGTCAGAACTTATATAAGACACATACCATACAACCCCACTTAACGCGCAAGGATTTGCCATAGCGTTTGCAATTGAGCCCTACTACGACTGTGTAGCAGTTAAACAAGAATTTCTACTAAAATAAAAATGACCCATTTCTTAATGTTATTGAATTCATAAATATTTATGTTTTTCTACGGTTACACTAATTTTAGTTATAACATATACATTATGAGAATGAAAGATTTTATTTTAATCGTCTTAATTTAAGAATTTATTTGAATTATTGCAGTATTAAATCAAAAAGCATGTCGAATTTATCTTAGGTTATCTTTAGATATTTTTATCTTTAGATTTTTTTTTAATCAAAATTAATTTAAAAAATGCTACAATACAATTTCTATACTTTCTGCCACTATTATGTCAACTTGTCCACAAGTACGTCATTACGCTATCGTGCTTAAAGATTATTTGTCGTTAGACAAGCTTGGTAATCGGTGGCTTATCTCTCTGGACACATTGTTATTCTCTGACTATTCCATTCTCGTAACCTTATAACCTTACTAGCTGGCGATGCGACTTCGTCCGCGTTGAAAAAGAAAAAGTAGCCAGAAAAAGTAATGTCCGTCTAAATGTACATCTGCCAAGTTTCATGAAAATCAGTTAATTCGTTTAAGAGTGATGGAGGAACATACATACATACATACAGAAATTTTTTTTAAAAATCGTCAATTTAGTTTCAGTATCATGTAAAGAGCCTATACATATAGACGATATTTCTGAAAACAAAGTAAATTACTCAATGACCGACCCCTACAGATTTATTATTAGTATTGATTGATTGATGATTGATATATATGATGGTTGATATTTGATCTGTGGATTTTGAATAAAAATAAAATTGTTAATTTGGTTTCGCGGGTTTCCCGTTATATTTCTGTAAAAGATTAGTGACTGTGTGTGGGTTGGAGTTGGGGTTCTTGGCTTGGAGAAAATTTAAAAAAATTTCATTTTCTTCGTAAGTAAATAATTTATATAAAAAAGAAATAACGCGTATTAAATAACATAAAATTACGACACAACACCATGCAACAAATTGTTGAAACAAAAAAACAACTTGTCATCTTTGTGATTAGGATAAATTCGTACTTTAACAGTAACTTATAGTTTTAATGACTTTCCAGAACCACTTTAACAAGAGCTGTGTCATCGTAGATTACTCCCCATATTCAAGTATAACATCAAGAGCTGCATAGACTATTTTAGATCATTTTACACTGGTGTTATATTTCTTCACAACTATTCAATTTTAATAGATTAAGTACGTGCGCGTTTAATAGATTAAGTATTTACAGTGTGGTACCTTAAAGTTTATAATTATCTGAAATTATTTTATCTTTGTTAATAAACCAATTGATTGAAATTCTTGTAGATAATAGATTGTATTTTCTCTATAACACTTTTGTAACTCTATAAAATGGCATTTATGACAGAAACATATAAAAGAAAGACTAATAATTTTTTGCAGAACTAAAAAATCTATATCTATATTATCTATCTATACTTACATAATTCTGTTCTCAGCTAACTTCTTCTAAGCCTCCAAGTGATTACGATGAAAGTTATAAATGAGGAGGATTTGTATGTCATTTTTTTGCATATATTTTTTTTTTTTTATGTTAAGGTCGACAGACAGGCTGACGGTCCACTTGATGGTAGGTGGCTACCGTCGCCTATAACACAAGCAACGCCATAAGTGCTACAAGTGCGCTGCCGACCATAGAAGGATTAAGGATAAGGGATAAGGGGGGGATGGGGTAATAGGCTCTGGCATCCCAAAATAATTTGCAAAAAAAAAATGCATCCTACTATGGTCGGTAGCACACTTGCAACACCCATTATTATGGTGATGCAGTTATTTATGGCGATGGAAGTGGACCGTCCGTCTGTCTTAACGACCTAACATACATAAAAAATGACTATTTTCGGATAAAAAAAATGATAAAGTGAAAAAATATTTTTGACGCCCTCTATCGTAATTTATAACAACCTATTAGTTATAGCTTGAAATAAGTAGGTACAGCTTGAAAAACAGCCGTAGATCTTTTAGGTCTAAGCAAGGAATGCTTACCTATCCTTGTGTTGCGTAATTTGTTAAAGTGACTTAGGTTTTAACGTCTCTTTAATATGGGTTACATTTACGCAATGAACGCGACAAATTTAAATGGCCGACCAGAGATTTATTACCAATTATTCTGTGTATTCGCTTCCGTCGAGATTCGATTGGTCAAGCTAAGATTCCTTGAAGCGCAGAGTTGAGTGAAACTAGATTATATTAGATTGAGCAAAACTTAAGCGAGATAATCTATATACTTACTATTATATAAAACCGAAGAGTCTGCTTGTTTGGTTGTATTAATCTCAGGAACTACTGGTTCGAATTGAAAAAATATTTTTGTGTTGGATAGTCCATTTATAGGCTATAGGCTATAGAGAACGCGGAAGAAGTCGCAGGCAGCAGCTAGTATTATATAAAATTCTGTTAGAATTTTAATTAATGTCAGGAATTTTGTCCCTAATAACCCTAATAGGGACTGACAAGCGCAGTGTAGGACGTCCACCCACATTTTCTGAATTCCTTATTCAAATAATTATCAGGGACCCCCCATGGGTTAGAAGGAAGGGGGTTCATTCTTTGATAAATCTACTCTTATGGTCTTATTTTGCAGGCTCTCACAATAGATGTCCAGGTAAAAAAGTATATAAATCAGTAATTAAGGCAAAACAATGTTTTGGTACCTGATACATTACTAAATAACCGGACTTCGTCGGCGAAACTTATTTAAATTTGCCTAAGCTGAAATCTAAGCCACGTTGGTTTGTGCAACAATGAGTAACGCGCTCAGTATGGCCCTTCAATACTATGCATTCGAATAGTATTGGTGTAACCCTTGAAAAATAAATAAACAATTACCGTGGCAAGAATAAGAGTGCACGATTTCCTTCTACAATTGTATTTTATAGTAAAAATATATTTAAATGAATTCTAGTTTCTATTAAAACTAGGCCTTTAGCTACATCAATTCTTACGCGACCATACTAGAACGGCATCAAGGGCCTAGAACTAGAATCGATTTTCGGCAGCATTACTGTCCATAGACTATATATTATGGGCCTGTTGACAAGCCTAATATAAAATACTAGCTGGTGCCCGCGACTTCGCCCGCGTTAAAAGTAAGGGATGTGGTAGCGCCTGAGTAAATGTGTAAAACAATATAACGCCTGACATCTTTGCTGTTATAAAATTTTCAGGCGTTGTATCTTTATTTTTAGTAAATAACTGCTGCCCGCGACTTCGCCCACGAGACTTTGTAAATTATATACTCAAACCTTCCTTTTGAATCACTCTATCTATTAAAAAAAAACGCATCAAAATCCGTTGCGTAGTTTTAAAGATCTAAGCATACATAGGGACAGACAGACAGCGGGAAGCGACTTTGTTTTATACTATGTAGTGATAAAATATGTGGGCTAAGTTGGCAAAGTCGTTACAGCTAAAATAGCTATACACATAATTAGGCTATTGTTATTGAAACAGAAATATGGAAAAATCTCAAGTAACCTCTGCTTACTTTGGGTAGGTACTAGTGCTATTTGGGTACTTATCAGAATTTATTTTCATTGCCATCAACACCTGCGTCTTTCCACCTAGGCATTTAGCCCTGCGCTTTCAGCCTCTTGCTGCGATGCCTTTAAGCTGGGCGTCCCACGCTGTGTTTTCAAATCGTGATCTCCATTCCAGTAGCACTACCATGACTTGCTATCGAAATCTTACGTTAGTTTACTTCTGTCGATAACGAACCTTTCACCCTTCAATGTGCTAGTGAATGATTTAACTACTAACGTTACGGTATTTCTCGAGAGCATTAGTCAAATTTGTAACTCATGGTATTAATTTTGTATAGAAATGACAAGTTACTGATTTTGTATAGAAAGACACTCGATAGGTTTTTTGCTTATGCAACTCATGTTACCGGTTTTAGTTCTTTGAGTGACCGCTAGAGGCGCTGTACAATTTTTCATACAAATATTTTACGTTCTCGCTCATCTCTCGCTAGCGATTTCGGTCCTCATAAACTCATGGTAGTGCTACTGAATTTGTCTGCCTTATCGATTAACAGCAATAGTTCTGAGACATATTGTGACAGGCCCATCACCACTTTCAGCTCGCTAATTCTTCAGAATTTAATAATTTCTTTTACTACTTATTAGCAAAACTAAAACTGTTTTCAGTTTTGAAGCTCTTAGAAATTAAAGATTAAACAAGGGAAAATGTACATGCAAAAATGTGTGCACATATTTTTAGCGAGTCAACCAATAAACCTTGCATCACAGAGACATCGGCCAGCGGCCGGTCAGATCGGCCGATAGCTGACTGTTTTCTTGCGAAGTCGACACACCGGTAAGGTATTGTTACATTTCACATTATATTTTTACAATACCTTAGTCCTTTCTAAATATAAACCCTCTTTCTGAACATTTAAATGCTATGTCATGGGGCCTAAGATGAATCACGAAATACTTATGTACCTAGTTGGTTGTAGGCCAACACAAATTGATAAGTTTTTTTTAGTTTTCCCTAGGTTTATCTAGGGTTGCAATTAGCAAATTAAATATAGCGGGGCACTTTTCGAATTTAAAATTTAAAATTTTCATTTTTTTTTTAATTTGTTCGAAACATCAGTTGAATTAATAATGTTTGATGGCCAATCACGCTATAACTTTTATTACTTAAAAAAAATAATAACCAAAATAAGTGTTTTTGTATAAAAACGTGTCCATTTATTCATATTTGAAATTTTCTCTAGTGTTTTACATATGAGAGTTATTCTGCTTGCCAGAATTTTTGTCAGAGCTTTTACATTACACAAAAAGTTCTGAACGGATTTTCTTAAAATATAACAAATGACAAAACATTAAGAATATTTTTTTCGATCACTATGCTGTTTCGTTGTTTTATTATTTTTAGAACACTTTAATAGAAGACTCGTCCCGATAGATTCTAGGAATTCCTCCAAATAACATAAATATGAGAAAATGGACAACCCTAGGCTTATCCAATAATAACAACCATAAATAAAGCATTTGAAAGGGACACCCGTTCCCACAGTTCCTTAAGATCTAGCTAGACAAACACTAAATGTAAAACGTTCTATGCACCAATTATGACCGTAGAGAAAATTAGATCTTGTTTTGCTTATATTAGAGTGAAAATTTGATAAATCGGAAAATAGGAGCGACTGACACACGAAGAATGTCGCGATGCTCTACTTTCGAAGTTCTAAGCAGTAAATCCAAGGACAAGCCAGTTGTTTCTTGTTAATTATTCTCGTTTTAATAGTGCAGAATGCAGAGACAATTAAATGCATAATTTGTACTGATTAGAAACTACCTTGGCACCTACAGGGTTGTTTTTTTCATAGTTAAAGTTGATAAGGTGGGAACTCGAAGTGGGGATATATGGAAAAGTATCACTACTGGTAGGGATAGGTAGAAAAAAATCCACTTATCCCTATCAGTTGGGATACTTAGTAGGGATAGATGGAACGGGCGAATAAAAATAATATACCTAATTATTATTATTCGCAGCTTATATATAGAAGCAGATAAGCAGCTTCTTTTCTGGGACATGAATGTTATCTAACGAAGTATTTTTTTACCGTTTCAGGAAATGATTTGGAGCTATTTTGCTCAATTGGTGCTATTCATTAATTTATGCAAAAATCTAAACTAGATTGACTGCGTCTTACTACTGACTGAATTCATCTTCGTTAATCTCTGTTACATATTCTATTACAAGTCTGATTTTTTGTTAAGGACAGCATTCCGTGAACACTATGTTTTCCTTTTTCACATACCTAATTAGTCAAAGCAACATTTCTTTGGCGTCTCACTTGAATCAATTTGGACACTATGCCGTTGGAAATAAGGTTCACTTGTGCTCTTTTAAGTCTGCTCCTCGGTAGACGTTTGATGCAGGTCCCAGATTGAATTTGTAACATTTTTACCGGGGTATGACATAACTGCACGTCTCGTAACTTACCTTAATATGGACACTTGTATAAGGTGTCTTTCTGGAATGTTAGCAAAACATTAATAAATCAACAATTCGATAACTGCTCAAATAAGTAAGCAAAAACTTAATAACGTCGAACGCAGCGACAGTTATTGAGCGATTTATTGAAAGTTGAATGGGGACTTATCTTCTTTATTTCAACTTAATTAAACTTTAGAACTATTAGAACTTCATCTATGGTCCTATCTAAGAAAGGCTTAATTTGAAAAATGGAAGTTGTTCTTAAACACCTGACCGTGGGCATCGGTTTTGTTAAATTACGTAAGTGAAAATGTAAAAAAAACCTGCGTGTGATTTGGCTATAAAAAGTGGTATCTTCAGGTCACACGGTGCGTCTTGGTATGCGTATGGGAATGCTCGAGAGCGTGAGACGCATGCAAGGATAAGCTGGTGTCAACACAGCAATATGAAGATGTCTGGACTGTGAGGTAATGGATGTCAATTACTGTACTGTAGACCCACTTTGCTTTCTGTTAGGTGAGATTTTTATGACGATCCGTTGGTTTCGAACTTGTTGCCAACACAATTTAGTAGATAGAATTTACATTTTTTTTAGGAAGTTATTACGCAATCAGACGGCACAAGTGCAAGGTTACAAGTGTAGGCGAGGAAATAGAAAGAAGTAATAACTTCTCTTGTGTCTTAAAATACAAGCATATTTGAGGTTTTCTTCTAACTACATAATTATTGGCGATATTCATATTTTACATATTTTCAAAATAGTATAATGATACAACATCAATGATCGTCCACGCCCCAGTCTATAGCTACAAGACATTGGTACAAGACTACAAGTATCTAGAGTATATTGGTACATGAATATATCAGAATCTGCTTGCTCTTGCTATAATAAGGTCACAATATTAAACCCCTAACATTATAAAAAATTATATGTTCATCGTGCGCCAGCATTGCTTCTATGAGCCACGAAGTCGTCCCATTCCAACTGAATATATCGTACTTATTATTAGTTTCTTCATTTATATGCGGCATGCTAAACAAATTCAAAAAAATCTGTATTGCCTGGATTATCCTAAACAGCTAGATAAAAAATCAAGAATACATTCTCTAGGTACAATTAACAACTATGCAACTATAGTTCTGTTTGCCATGCGTTCTGTTTACAATTGCATAGAGCATAAATAAGTAGAACAAAACATGATACTCTTTCATATAATGGCTTTTTTTTAACAATTTCCGCGTTCCCCAAATGACCCAATAGGGAGAACGCGCGATCAATGATAATGAGTAGGCATAGGTGTTGTAAGCGCGTGGGCCACTGAACCAGATAATTGTTACGATGCTTGTGATCTCATCACTACGCTTATAGGTAACCTTGCGCTGTTTGCATTACACTTGCATGCGTAACACTCGTAACAGTTGGAAGGAGCTTGATTTTTTTTTGGACAAGTAGATACCCTAAGCTCAGATTAAATAAGAGTTACTATCGTAACCCTAAGTGTCGCACCGTGCAACACTGGGAGAAAAAGAGTTTCATAGTCTATTTTATCCATTTATCCCTAACTAGTTAGAAGCTAAAAAATTCTGACTACCTCCTAAGGATTCATCTTGAATCATCATGCACCAAAACAAATATTTTTAAATTTTGTAGGTGACACAAACTGAAAACTATATCAGATTCCATTTTTATTTAGTTGGCTTCTTTATTGCAAGTGCTTATAATACAGAATGTGGATAAAGTTTTCATAGGAAAAGGTCCCAGCTTACCTGCCACCTGCCACCTTTGGCAGGTATTCTATTGATCCATTCGATGGTAAGTGGCTACCAACGCCTAAGAACGAGCGCTGCTGACGTAGCAATAATTTTTGCGGATCTCTTGAAACCTACAGATTTAGCGGATTACCTAGTGGCAAGTGTGTTTCCTAAGCTTAGATATCAGATCCCTCAACTGTACTCTAAGCTACGTAATAGTGCAGCTGAAAGATATGATTAATAAATGCATAGCTGCTCCCCGCGACTTCGCCCGCGTGTAAAAAATAGATAAAAACCTATTCTCAGACCTAATATGTACATTGTGCATATAAAATTTCATCAAAATCGATTAAACCGTTTCGGAGGAGTATGATAACTAACACTATGACACGAGAATTTTATATACATATATTAGAAGATGATAACCAGAGCCTAAAATATCAGCAGCTTAAGAACTGGTTCAAATTATGTCCAAAGATGTGGAATATGTGAATTACGTCTTATTAAGTAACTGAAGCAGAGCAGATAAAAGTTACTCGTAATGTTAGGTATTACATATTACCGGCCCCTGTTTACTAACAGTCTAGTATCCCTCACCTGGATTTTTTTCTGATTACTAACAGGCTGAAACTCTGTGAGTAGCTTCGGTTTGTCGAGACATCCACCTCTTTCCTCTGCGAAAATTCTCGATAGAGGTAGCTAAATGAGTTAGCAGCCGTAAAAAACTTCCAAACGTTGGACTGGGAAAACGTACCATTCAATTTGTAGGACTATGCGGCCATTTTACTGGCCACTTAACCAGCTGATTTCTGTCTGCAGCTTAGTAAACATTTGTATAATAAAATGGCTGCATAGTTCTTCAAATTGAGTGGTACGTTTTCCCAGTCCTACGCTTGGAAGTTTTTACGGCAGCTAACTCCTTTTAGCTACGTCTATCGAGAATTTTCGCAGAGGAAAAAGGTAGACGTCTCGGCAAACCGAAGCTACTCACGGAGTTTTAGCCTGTTAGTAATTAGAAAAAAATCAGGTGAGGGATACTGGGCTATATACCTAAACATCTTTTCCTTCTAGAAGCCACCGACCGCGGACCGACCATTTCTGTCCCATGAATGAAACACACAAACATACATAATTATCAGAAATTCAGAATGTGCAACAATACTACCGAACCTGGAGTTTCTGACCCTTAAAAAATGAAATATTATCAAAAAGAGCTATACAATAATTATAAAAATAAAAAGAAAATAAACTTGATTTCCAACGGTACGGTAATCCAAATCAGATAAATAAACTGTTCTATTGGAACTAGGTTCTAGGATTTACTGGAAAAATCTTAAAATTAACAGTAATTTGAATAACAATAGCAGATTGTCGCCTGTGACAGTAGTCAACTCATTTATTGCTTTTTATATTTTATTTATTAGGTTTTCGTTGTTTATCTTAAAAATCCAAACAAGCTTTTGAGCAAACTGATACCATTCGATAATATTTACAGTGAATTGCATAAATACAAAGTTACGTATGAATGTGGTCTAGATCGACGGGTTCACTTCATATCTTACTAGACCTAAGCGGCGTTAGCATGTCAGAGAGAAAGGAAATATATAGAGTTGTTTCTTTAATTGAGGAATAGGTTCTACAATCTACATTCAAGTGTAATCATAAAGGTCCCTAGGCAACATTAAATTTGCTTCATAAAAGCACAATTTTTTTAAAAATAGTTTGTAACATTTTAAAAGTAATGAAAACACTCGAGATCCACCTTCTATAGTTGTCAGCTCTATCGGGACACAAATTTTATATCTTCATCTTATTTCTTTCCTGAGTGAGATTCTGTGATGTAATTTGAAATTATGTATTTTTTATACCTACTGTGTATACTGGGTACATATTTGAAATTATGTATGTTTATACCTTTTTTATTTATACTCCGAGGCCATGCTTTATTGCACTATGCCTTGCGTTTTACGTATGTTTTAGTGAAAAAAAAATCTATTGTGAAGATATCATGTATATTGTACATTTTTATTTTTAACCTTTAAATACTCTAAGTGTATAGAAATATACCTGTAAATACACCCCTTAGGTTTTGCGTTTGCTAGCGCAAATATTGATAATTTACTTAAATAAATTCGAGTTCAAAATCGAAATTTTGTGCTATCAAAAAATACCTACTGTAGCTAAACTGCCAAATGAAAATAGGTCTTGGTATACCTGTACATAATATTTAAAAATCAGTTATATTTTTAAAAACATCATCGACATTATAAAATACGAACATAATATGATAAGAAAGAAATCATTGTGAAGTTAAGTTAAATGAATGATAAAATATAAATAGATAGATAAAGAAACGATAATCAGCTCTATGTAGATACATATCAACTTTCTTCCCAGTATACAGCGTGCTTATAAAACTCCTGTTCCGCACATGGGCGTAAATCCACACATGCGTACGCCAGTTGACATTATAAATAGCTTTACTTTCTACAACAGAAGCACTTTCTTTCCTCACTTCATTTTGATAAGACTTCGCTTAAATTTTCGTAGAAAAAAAAAATGTTTCGCTTTTATTCAGTAAGTAAATTGATTTTTATATTTAGGTAAACAGTAAATTTATATGATAAATTTACAAAATGAAGTAGTAAATTTACAATAACAAGTTTTATAAATTACCCCTTTTTGGAATAAAAATTAAGGGTATGGATAATGTTTCCATAGAAAATATTAATAAATTTGGTTTTAAATACATAAATTAATTGTAAATGATCAAATATGTTAATTATATTATTTAACTTAACCAAATTAAAACGCTTAAATTATAATGAAAACTTTGGATGCACAGTGCAATGTCATTGAACGAAGTTTGTTTACCATTTACGTCTCTAAAAAAGTGGAAATTTCACTTTTAAAAGTGATAAATGAATCAGTTTCAAAAGTTAAAAATTATGATTTTTCTTTTCAGTTCTTACTTATTATCAGCGTGCATCAAATTCAAAGTGCAGTCGAAAAGCGAAGTCTTGGTGGACTTGGTGGTATTGGTGGCCTTGGTGGCCTCGGTGAGATACCCACACGTCATACAGTATCGGAACTGCACAACAGAGTCGCTATACCTGTGCCACAGCCAATACCAATAAGTATACCTAGGGCTGTGCCTTACCCGGTTCCCGTAGGAGTACCGGTAGACCAACCTCGGCCGGTACCAGTCGCAGTGCCCCAACCCGTCGCCCATGTTGTGCCGAGACCAATAGCGGTTCCAATCGACCGACCATTTCCCTACCCTATTGCTCAACCAATACCTATTACAATCACCCAGGGAATTGGAATACCTGTTCCACAACCATATGCTATAGGAGTTCCAGCACCGGTGCCTGTAAGAATACCTCAGCCGATCCCCGTACAAGTAGATAATGCATTTGGACTAGCGCCTCAATCTATACTATCTTCTCAAATCCTTTCCGGTACTTCCGGATCCGGATACGGTGGAGAAGTCGTTGGACACGAAATTAATCATCCATATTAAAGTAAAATGTCTTTGGTTTTAAAAGTCATCCTCAAACACTGCCAAAATCAGTTGTTCTTCCTCCATAACCCGATAGCTTCAATATTTCAAATATTTTCCTATCCCTTTTTTTTCCTTCTCCTCAATCTTGCTATTGGCAGTGAACTTGTAGATTGTGCTTGTGTGACAGGTGACGATAGCCACCTACCACCAAGTGGACCATCAACCTGTCTGAAGATAACATCCATTTACACGTATAGGAGTTTAATAACAGATTAAGATTAACAGACTAAACAATTTGTTCATTATCTTTTCTACAAATTACTTCAATCTAGAATGAGTATATAATGTCTCTATTAGCTTCAAAATATTTAATATAAAAGTTGTCTCTCCTTACATGCACAACTTGCAAATGAAGTTGTAAATAAAATTTACTGAGACTATATAACAATGCAGAATTACTCTCAGATGGTGCTCGCTATTGTAATTAGAAAATCTAAATAAATTTAATGACATGACTCGTGGAATAAACTGATGTCAAAAAAGCAAGAAGGCCACCTGCGTAACTGTTTTGAAGAAAATCAAGAAGAAAGTACAAGAGTCATTACTCATTACAAAAATACATGGAAATAATCAGTAATTTTACAGAAACACCTTGTTCCACTTTAAAAAAGGCAACTTCGACTCAGCTTTTTCATTGGCGCAGCATTAAATATGTTATTTGTAACTCTAAGCCACTGCCAGTAAATTGCAATCAGCCTGTAACAGAAAACAACTGTCTGACAGTATTGTTTTAAGACAAGGAAGCCAATTTGTTAGTACTTGACATGACAGCAATACAACAGTTGCAAATTGCTTGCGTAAATAATGTGGAGCAGTCTTTAGTTAAATACCAAAACAGATCTATCCGGACCTAAAGCAGACTGCTGGAATAATTTCCCAACATGTCATTGATAACTTATAGGATTTTCTTATACATTAAATACCCATATATTGTTATGTATTGTAATATTCATTTTATAATCTAAATGACTATATAGTTTGTATTTTAATGTGTGTCTAGAATTATTTATTATATTTTTGTAAATATAGGGTATGAAAACATTTAATATTCTAGTCTTAATTATTTGTAAGATTTAATAATAATAAAAAATAAGACATTAAATTTTGTGTTATTTTGTATTTTTACTCTTTACCTGAATACCTGTGTTGTTTTGATTTCATCCTTATCCTTATTCTATCAAAATTGACCTAATTTTACAATTGTCTTTCTGTATGTTGTATATAATAATATGTTCGCAATGATCTCAAAAATCTTTATCCTGGAAAAATGTTAGGTTCCCAATTAATTACAATTAAGTAAATGTTAGCATGGACAGGTGTAACACCAAGAAGTTCTACACAAATCCGATAGATGTCGCCGCTTCACCTAATAATCCACTCGTGTAAAGCGGGGCGGGCACCAGCTATTTAAAAATAAAGATCCAACGCTTGGCAAAAGTTAGGAGTCTAGGACGTGTACCATGTTTTGAAGGAATGTGTCCGGAACGAGATGCGTAAACTAGACTTCAGTGGCCAATTTAGGTTGCAAGTAGGTGACCTGAACAGCGCCCTGGCTTTCCCCTGATGATACCAGAGAGCTGTACAATATTTAACATTCTAGTGTTTAGTAGTACCTAGTATAGTTTAGCCAAATATATACTTAAGACCTTGCCCAATACCTTAAATAAAGATTTAAAAGAAAAGTTAGGAGTCAACGCTGACGAAGTCGTGGACACCAGCTAGTTTAAAATGAACAGCACCAAAATTAACAAAGACATACCTAACCTACCTAAATAGAAAGGTTGAAACAGATTGTGCACCCAATATCTAGGATGCTTACTTATTATTATTTATCGACACTATCACCAATTTGTCCACTGATAATATATCCCTTATCAACTACGTGATTAGAACTTGGTGACATAAAAAAGTAATATCATTGGTCGGCCCTATAAACACTCAGTACGAGTCCAGCTACAGCCAGTTGATACGACATTTTGTGATAACATAAATATTAGTTCATAATTTGGAAACATGTATTCCAGTGAGTGTTTTTATTTTATTATAAAAATTGAATTTATATTCAAAACTTGTTAGAAGAAAACTTAATAAAGTATAGGTATAATTGTGAAAGTAAATTTTTTGTTAATACATCTAAACAACAAAGCCAAGTTTTATTCTTTATTGGAATTAAGTGTCCATTTAATTACTCCTTTAGTTATTACTTGTTTAACACGCAATTTGTCAAATTGTCTATTGGCTGTGTGTAAATTATTAATTATTTTGATAGGTTTACTGTTTTGAGATATCAAAAACATAATCTATATCCGGGTTATTTTATATTTCTTGAATTTAATAAAAATATTAAGCAATATTTCTTAAAATGATATGTGTTACATTTTAAAATTTTACTTACTTATTTTGAATTGTTTTACTAAAACTACTGTAACATCTTTTATGTGTGAACTATTATTTGTGAATACATCCATGTTTAGTCGCCGAAATCTATTGCAAATTTTGAAAAAAGGAAAACCTATAAACTTAGTCTTTCATTGTGTCAATAACATACAAAAAAATCATGGAGATTGGAAAATATTTAGAAGTGGAAAAACGTTTTCTCTTTTTGTATGGACGAGTACGTCATATTGTTCCCTCTTAACACATTCAAAAGTGCAAAACAACTGCAACGCGCCATAAGTCGTTGTCACGACTAGAGAACAAAATAAACTTCTACAAACGTGATATTAAAAATGTTCAGATGTTTTGCACTTTTGAATGTGTTAATCGACTTTTGCGGCCGACTGTACATATATTTTCTGTTAATGACGTGTGCAATCGTGCTACCACGGTGGTCTTCTGTAATATAAGGCGGTGGTTACTTCTGCAAGACGGTATGATATTGATTTAGATTACGCTGTTTTGTACGCTGTTATTTTCAATCGTAGCATTAGCAGCTTGTTTGGTAACATTAAAGAGAAAATATGCACATGTACTTGAGTAAAGAAAGAATCCAGAATCGACTTATCACGACAGGGGAAGAGGTGTGGACTTTTCCTAAGAGAAATTTCTTAACAGATAGGTATTATCTTAAATGTTGTTTAATTACAATTAACGTAAATTACTTTAGGTAATTGATTATGTACAAAACGAGTGATAACAAGTGCTTTCTAAGTTCAAATGAAAGGTCGCGATAAATAAAAAGTGTATTAAGATAACTTTTAAATTAACTCAACATTTCACTGGTCGAAATTCATGTATGTATATCAAACATATATAAATGTATGTATATCAAAGGTGAAAAAAAAAAGTTCTTTTTTGTCAATATTTAGGTCGTCAATATAAACTAAAAGAAGGGCAGACAATCAGTTCGAATACAAATACGTAGTGGACTTTAAAAAAATAATAATCTGATACCTAATTATGTTAAGATAGTTTCATTTAGTTTTGTTTTAAACAGCAGGCAAATTGGGCACTCTACATTGTTTTTTAAAATTTATAATCATAACTCTAAAGAAGGCAACATCATCCCGCCTCACAGTTAGTATAAGTGTTGAGATATTGTTTACAGTACCTTTAAAGTGATTTTCTTTATTTCAGAATTTCCATTCTCGATGGAGAACATACCGAGGCATACCAGCTTCGGGTGCTTGTCCCTCAAAGTTTGTAGCATCTTTTCTGCTCTAATTATCATTGTAAGTATTTGATATTTACACTCATTATGTAAACATCTTGACCAGCGTCTTTGCCCACGTAGGACCATGTAGGACGTAGATTAGATACTTCGCAGTGTATTTTATGCATACAACTCAGAGGAGTCAACGTTATAGGATCTCAAAAAAACATGCATGTCATTCTACTATTTACTATTCTATTACATTAGAATACAGTTGTTATCTGTTCTATATTTTCAGTCTATCTTTGATGGGCTCATCCCTGCAGCCTCCGAAACGGTCAAAATGTTTCAAGTGAGACGTCAGCCGTCACCTTTATATTGTACTAGCTGGCGCCGGCGACTTCGTCCGCGTTGAAAAAGAAAAAGTAGCCTATCCTGTGTCCTGTACCTCTAAATGTTTATCTACCAAGTTTCATGAAAATCAGTTAATTCGTTTAAGAGTTATGGAGAAACATATATACATACAATACCTACACTTACAGATTTATTGTTAGTATATTGATTGATAAAAAATAAAAATAAAACTGATACTCCCGTTGGACGATTTCATGCACATAATAATCCTTCACACCGTACTATTATTCTAAATTAATATCTTAGGAGTTATCGTAAATTAAAAACTTAAAAAAAATTAATTCAAGCGGTAAGGTGATGCAAAAAGCGTAGACATGTTATCTTCACAACTCGTGCGAAGCCGGGTCGAGTCGCTAGTGTATTTATAATTATAATTTTTAATAAATAATTTCAGTTGTACTCCGTCTTCGCTCTAGCACACTGCTTCGCTGCGCTTGGCTCGCTTCCTATACATTTCGACCCTCAAGATGTCGGCTTAATGATGACATATGGACTTATCGTCGGAGTTAGCATTATTCATGCTTTTACTCTATTTTTAAGTGCTGTTATGCTTGTAGGCACTTTAAGGGTGAGTCACTCTATTTAATAATTTTCATATAGATAATTAATTTATAGAGAGGGCAACACTTACTATTCTTATTAACCGCACAAAGTGGGGTCTATAGAGCTATCCCTGTTTTACGTAACAATTACCAACGAGTCCTGTGAGGTGCGATTATTTATATAGTACTAGCTGGTGCTCGCGACTTCGTCCGCGTTGAAAAGTATAAAATTATAACATCTATCGATGGCGTTATCAAGATATCGTGGAGCGGATCGCTAAAAATAACCCCAAGCAGTTCTATCCAAATCCGATAGATGGCGCTATCAAGTGTATCCCGGGCTAAGAAGCTAGTATTTACTTTTATTTTAGATTTCCCGTAGGAATGAAGCATTTTCCTGCGATAAAAAGTAGTGTATGTTCATCACGGATAATGTCGGCTTCTAATTAGTATAGAAGTATAGATTTACAACTTAATCGGTCGTTAACTGTTTCAGGAGAAACTGAGCTTCATCAAGCCATGGATAATTTGGTCTTCCATCCAAGTGACAGTGTTCACACTGCTCTTTTTGTTTTCTACTACGATGAACATGATCAATCACTTCGCTGACACATCGCTTGTGTTATTCGTCACAGAGTTCTTAGGGTTATGTAAGTACAATCAATACTAATAATAAATCTGTAAATGTTGGTCATGGAGTAAGTTACTTTGTTTTTAGAGATATACAGGTACAGGGCGTCCCACGACTATGCCACATGGAGGGAAAGTACCTTGAATATTGTAGATGGAACATTTTACTGAAAGAAGACATTATTTTAATTTTAAAAACAATTTAAACTGCATTCACAGATTTTTAAATAATTACATGGTTGAACCGGGAATCGAACCCGATACACGAGAAAAAAATTACCCTGTAGCTTTATCATACAGATCGAAAGACTTCATCATAAGGATAATTTTTTGCTAAATAACATAGTGTCAGAAATAAAAGGAAGTTTATAAATTTTAACCCTTTTTGATACAAAATTAACCAATTTATCAAATGCTCAAAATGAGTCCCATACTGTTGAATACAAAGTCGCACTCTTTTGATTATTTCACTCTCTGTCGATTTTTTGATGCAGTTTAAATCGTTTTTTAAATTAAAATAATGTATTCTTTCAGTAAATAAATGTTCCATCTACAATATTCAAGGTATTTTCCCTTCATGTGGCATAGTCGTGGGACGCCCTGTATAGGTACGCATGATACTGAAACTAAATTGACGATTTTTAGATTTTTTTTCTGTATGTATGTTCCTCCATAACTCTTAAACAAATTAACTGATTCTCATGAAACTTGGTAGATAAACATTTAGACGTACAGGACACAGGATAGGCCACTTTTTTCTTTTTCAACGCGGACGAAGTCGCGGGCACCAGCTAGTACAGCATAATAACACGCTTTACTCCGCACTTAGAACCATACACACAAACTCGAGACATAATATTATAATGTTTGTCTAAGTTCTTTGCGTTATTAACTCTTAAGCTACTGAACTAATTTTGATAACATGATTGTATATCTATACTAATGTTATACAGAGGAAAGACTTGATTGTTTGTTTGTTTAAATTGAATAAGCTCTGAAGCTACGGGACCAATTTGAAAAAATCATTAATTTATCAGCAATATTCGCTATAACATAAGCTACATTTTATAAGGTTAAGCGAACGAAGTCGCGTGCAGCAGCTAGTCTTTTATATGACAAATTTTAAACCGACTTCCAAAAAAGGAGGAGGCTCTCAATTCGACTGTTTTTTTTAATCTTTGTTACCTCATAACTTTCGACTGCGTGAAACGATTTTTATTTGAAAGCCGGCGCTTCCCGTGTGGTCCAATTTCAATTTGGTCCCGTTCTGACAATGGCATCCATGAGAAAATGGTTTTTTTGTTAAAAAGAGTTTTTTTTTCTATTATTTCAGTGGTTCGCTTCTACATGCTAATGATTGTTGCCAGTTATTACAAAGAAATTGAAGAAGAAAAAGATGAGGGGGCCCGTCTCAACAAACTAATAAATAAAGACGATTATTATAACGTTGCTTAGCAGCAACACCAGCACACTTAGTACCACTTAGGGCCTCTTTCACCATCTGTCAAGTAACTGTCATTTAAAGTCACCTGTCACCAGGAATAATTTAGCTGAATATACCTTTGTTTGTACGGTAAAAGTCCCAAATGTTAAATAGAAAATAATAATAAAATATCGAAGGATGCACTAAACCGAGTGCATAATTTAATAAAACATAAAATTACTTCTAAAAGTAACTAATTAACAATTTACTTCTAGTTGATGAAAGAGGCCCTTAAACTTGCTTTTACCTCAACAAAGTTAAGTTAGATTTGATGGCTATCACCAAGTGCCTGGGGCCCTAGACAAAGTGACATGACGAAGACGATAACGAAGTTCGAAAACAACAAAATGTATAGGAAGTATCACGTGACTTAAAGAAGGCATATGTCAATCCCATACATTTTATTGTTTTCGAACTTCGTTATCGTCTTCGTCATGTCACTTTGTCTAGGGCCCCAGGGCCCCTAGCCATGAGCACACCAATTCCAACGCTCCCTTACGAAGTTAGAGAACGATAGAAAATAAAGCCCGATGATTGGTCAAAATTTTATGTGGGCGTTACAACAACCAATCATCGGGCTTTATTTTCTGTCGTTTCGTCAATCTACATCGCTCCCGATTGTACTGGGTGCTCTTGACTAAGGGCCCTGTTGTTAAAAAATAGCAACAAATCCCACGCGAACATCTTGCTCCTGGCACAGTGAACGGCGCATTTTAATTAGACTTGATTTACAGATACTGAATTTACAAAATTGCTTTTATAGATAAAAAATAAAGCCTATGTAATATTTATAGCCTTTTATAGCCTATGTTCACAGATAAATAGTGGTAAAATAGCGTTTAAAATGTAATCAATTTTTCCAGATAATACCCATTACAAATCAAACAAATAAATCACACCTCTTTATCTTTATAATAATAAAAGTACCTTTTTTGATTTTACTTTACTTACTGAGTTTTTACTAATTTTTTGTGTTCATAGCATATTAGTTCAAATATTATTGACAGCGAATGAAGTATTCATTCGAGTACAAAATATGCGTACAAAATAATAAATAAATAATTATAAATAATAATATAATAATTATAATATAATAATTATAAATAAAATAAGTATAATTTAGTTCTGAATGGTGCTCTATCTATCTCGGTTCAAAAGTTTTGAAGGTTTTGACGTTTTTCGTGTTTCTTCTAACTTGTGACTTTATTCTTCTTAGGGTCTCTTTCACCAACTACAAGTAAAGTGTTGATTAGTTACTTTTAGAAATAATTTTCTGTTTTATTGAATTATGCACTCGGTTTACTGCATCATTCGATAGCCTTTTTTTTATAGACGCTCAGGGCCTCTTCACCATCTGTCATATAGGCTAACCGTCATTTAAAGTCACCTGTCACAGGGAATAATTTAGCTTATATGTATACCTTTGTTTTTACGGTAAAAGTCCCAAACATTGAGAAGAAAATAATAAAAAAAATCGCCTATCGAATGATGCAGTAAATCGAGTGAATAATTTAACAAAACATAAAATTATTTGTAATTTCTAAAAGTAATTAATCAATACTTTACTTGTAGTTGGTGAAAGAAGCGCTTATAATCCAATAACCATAAAAAAATCTTATTAACAGTTTGCCTATTGCTACAGAAGTTGAATGCATTTAATAATTTTTAATAATCTTTTTCTCGGATTGTTTTTGGGACGACTTATTTCTGTTTGTAAAATATTATGTATACTTTTATTATAATACCATTGTAAGTACGAGATTAATTTAAAATTTGTAAGTATATTTTTATGTACTTTTTATACGTTGTTTAAAATAAAGTTTATTTTGAAATATTATTCAATAATTTAATTTTCCACTTTACCAAATCGCACGTAAATAAATACAAATATATTATATAATTTAAAATACATTATTATTTCCCCTGACTTTTTTAATTTGAATTTGACTAGGCTATATGGTGAGACTAGTAAAATAAAATTAAAACATTTATTATACTTGTAAAAATTTATTTGGTATAAAAACTACAAATTTTTTATATAGTTTTTGTCTTTATCTGTAATAATAAATCATACTTACCTATATAATAAATTTTCATCTTTATGAAAAAATCAATACACTTAATAATTAATCAATCATTACACTTCAATAATTTTTTTTAATGTTATTTCAATTTTCTATCTAAACCGACATTTGGATAGTGAAGTTAATTTATAGCCTATATTATTTTGCAAAAAAAAATTAAAATAATAATCTTTAAAATAGTGGAAAAAATTTCGAATACTCTCCAAATACACTCGTATACAAACTTACAAACATTGAAGCAAAATTAGAAGGTAATAATCAAATATTACTTGAAAAGAGTAGGCATGATTTCTTATTATAAATCTTAAGTCTTACAAGTATACTATTAAAATATGGTAACACATTATAAAACTATTTTAATGTAATAACACATTTTCATTTCAACACAATTAGTATTTAGTATTAACAATGGAGCGTAGAGGCACGTAGAGGGATATGTAACGAGGACTGATGGACCGACTCTTTGTATTAAAATGTTGTCCCAGTATATCAGTAAATTGTCCAGTAAATTGGACAAAGATATATAGATAAAAGCTACACTAGCGCCATTCTGGACACTTTTAAAACCCTTATTTTATGGTTTTTTACAGTTTGATTGTCATATGAGTCGGTACTCCTTCCTCACCTCTACCTGCCTCTACCTTCCATAGTTCGCAGTAATCTACAAAATTTTGAAAAAGTATAGCACTAGCGTATCGCCTTAATTAAATTAAATTAAAATATAAAAGTTCTAGTTAAAGGAATGTTCTAATTTATTTAATAATACAGTCTACAATTACAAGCTTCGTCGTAAGTAAAAGAAAGAAAATTTGTGTTTATTCAAATAATGATAAAGTTGCTTAAGTCTCGCTTCATATAAATCCAGAACTAAAACGGTATAGAATGAAGATGTAATATCCTTGCGGTAAGTAAGTAAGATTCTTCACGTTTTCACCAACAGACACTTGCAGTCCTGCGTTCGTGAAAAGTTATGAAAGGGACTTGTCGTGAATGGCCGGCTTAAGTAGCAGTTATGTGTACAGTCCGCCGCATAAGTCGATTAACACATTTAAAAGTGCAAAACAACTGAATACTCAACTTACTTACTTACTGAAGCTTTTTACGATCATTTGTAGGTGAAGTGAAGTTTATTTTGTTCTCTAGTCGTGACAATGACTTATGGCGTGTTGAGTGTTCAGTTGTTTTGCACTTTTGAATGTGTTAATCGACTTATGCGGCCGACTGTACCTACCCTAACTCTAGGTGCCTGTTGGTGAAAAATGAAAATGAGCACTAAAATTTGTCTTTTAACTAGTCTTTTGTTCCGATGTGTACATACATAAATACATACCTAATACCTATATCTGTTAGGTATATTATACGGGATGTTTTTACGTAGTTTTGATAAAAATGCATTTGTTTTACTTTGGGATCCTTAATTAAACTTAACTCTATTTACACCTAAACTATATTTGAGAACAAAATACACTACGTTCGTAACAAAACGTAGTGCTTAATTTGGATTATCATCTAAGCTTTGAAGGAAATGATCAATTAGAATTTGACAACTTGATTGGCTCAGGGGTAGTAGAGTAGCACAGCCAATTGTGCCAGAGATCGCGGATTCGACACCCACTCAAAAAATGTGTTTTCTATTTATGTATTTACAAAGTTAAAAGAAAGTATATAAGTAAAGTTATCAGTTTTCTTAGCAACTATAACACAAGATCTGCTTTAGTGACCGCTAGATGGCGCCGTGTGACATGTTCTAATGAAAAGATATTCAAAATATATTTTTAAAATTATTGTTACGCTTGCATACAAAGTAAAATGCGATTCCTATTTTTTTTTTAAAGAAACTACAATTACAGTCTTTTTTCCATAAAGTATTTTTAAATAATCATATAATAATATATAATTTAGACAAATATTTTTTAACTTTGATTACATAATGAATTGAGTTCTTTGTAAGGCACTTTAATATGAACACTTAGGAAATATATTAAAGAAAATGGTCAAAATTAACCCAATTTATTAGATGAGAGTTCATATGAAAATCTTCGTAGGTAGCGACATAGGCTGATAGGCGTTATTGGTAAATTACCAATAACGCCTATGGGCCTATGTCTCAATATATAGATAGATCTTCCTATTTTCCTATCCTATGTAATATGGCAAATATGAGATCTAAGGATGTGTTAGGCGGGGTCAGTCTCGCGCGTGTATTTCACTGTACCATCCCTTTGCATCTTCACTATTGAACTGTATATCATTATTGACAGGTATATTTGCAGCACTGAAAAAAAGAAACAATTACATTAATACTACAATTAATTTTAAAATGTTTTCCGAAAAAAAAAAGTCTACAACGCACTTGCAGCAACTGTGGTGTTGCTCGTGTTGCAATAAGCGACGGTAGCCACCTAACGTCAAGTAGACTTTAACATTGAAAAAATACTAATGCTCCTTCTTCAGACGTACGTAAGACATTCAGACGTACGACTGGTTACCATCCTCATCTTGTCAACCCTTTTTTTTCAGACCAAGCGCTTTAAAACATCCTTCATAATACGCACTGCCAAAGTTTGGAACTCCCTTCCGGCGTCTGTGCTTCTGAGAAGTTCAAGTTTATTCACTTGTGGGTGAGTTCGCGCCATCATAGGGCCTCTTCTTCGCTACACGGCTATATGTTGGCCAAGAGCAAGCCCGTCTATACTAATAAGTATTATAAAGAGGAAAGATTTGTTTGTTTGTTTGTATAGAATAGGCTCCGAAACTAATGCACCGATTTGAAAAATTATTTTACCATTAGAAGCCGACATTATCCGTAATGAACATAGGATACTTTTTACCGCGGGAAAATGCTTCATTCCTACGGGAAAACGGGTAATAGGACAACGGGTAGTAAGAATTATCCTTCCGTACTTATCTTTTTCACATAACTTCTAAACGGCTGAACCGATTGGGTTGAAATTTCATATGGGTATTTGGATGTATTCCTGGATGATTTAAAAATACAATTGGACCCGGTAGGTGGCGCTGCTGTCGATATGTCAACTACTAAATGGCTTGACCGATTGGGTTGAAATTTTGTATGTGTATTTCCATGGTTTCACAGACACGAAGGTATTATATTCTATAAAGTTACGCGGACGAAATCGCGTGCAACAGCTAGTCTTTAATATATTGCTAAAATGATAACTTACTAAGTTGGAATAATATGAGGAACAATTCACTGCCCGTCTCCTTGGTCATGAACGCGAGACTGTATATGAAACCGATAGCGGAGAACACAATCTCGAAGTACAAGTACACCCTCAACAACATCGCATTTTTCTGAAAATTAATAAAATTCGTGTTAGATTTTTTTTTTTGCTTTACAAATAAAAAAATATATAAATTTATTAAAAATAATTTTACATAAAACTTAGATGTTATTCATTTGTAATAATAATAAGAAAGTAATATAGTTAAGTAAGAAGTAAGAAGAAATATCTAAGTTTTTTTTCCAAAAGAAAATTCCAAAAATTTTTTTTTGGAAAAATGACAAAATTGTTTAATTTTGAAATGAGATTATGCTCGGATCTAGTTTTATTAGAAAACTTACCTATGTATTTTTATAGTCTAATTTTTTTGTGGAGTTTACCGAATACTTTAACGAAAATTCTAAAGAATACAATTTGTCTTTCACGTGTTTAAGTATAATATTTTTTTAAAGCTTTGTCTATTTCTTGGAAGTTCCTTTTTAAACAATTCATATTTTTAGTATCTAACCTTGGTTTCCACCTTAATGTTTATCCAAGATGTATAACCACAGACATTGGATACGATTACATCTTTCAACTAAAGTTATTAATGTTATCACAATACGTAACTTCATAAGTTTTATAAATACGGAATGTCGTTTCGTTTAAATGATGTTGTAGTTTTAATTGGATAACATCGTATTACGTATACTCGTAACATATTTTTTAATGTGAGTTAATAGCACGCTTATTTGAAACTAGTATAAAAACGAATAATATAAAAATGAAAACTATATAGAAATTAAAACTATTTCAAATAAGAGTGTAATAAGATATTTTAAGTGAAGTCCAGTTAATAATCCAGCTGATCCCGGCCCCACTTGGCCTACTGCTTAGGTATATAATATACATATATGACTGTTATATATAAATTGATTATTTTTATATTTATACTCTTTCAGTTATCTGTTAGGTCAAAATCGATCCTGTAGTTTCAGAGATTATCCGGAACAGACAGACAAAAATTAAAAAATAAAATAAAATAAATTAAATTAATTTAAAAAATTAATTTAATTTTGTTAATTATTTTTTTTTAATTAATTTATTTTTTAATATTTTTTTTTAAATTAATTTAATTTTTTTTAATTTTTTTTTGTTACATCTACCATATATATTATTATATACTTTGATAAACAATATTATATACAGTATGTATATTTAATATACAGACTTAGTAAGAAGCATTTATTTCATTACAAGCTGGCGCCCGCGACTTCGTCCGCGACTTTCGTCTAAATGTTTATCTACCAAGTTTCATGAAAATCAGTTAATTCGTTTAAGAGTTATGGAGGAACATACATTACATACATACAATACCTACACTTACAGATTTAATATTAGCATTCATTGATTACAAACGGAAACATATTCAATTTCATTTCATGAAATGTTGACGATAAACTCGTAATAACGCAACAGTTAGCAAACATGCATTTTCATCGTGAAGTAACCATTATTAGTAATAGCTTGTTTCACATAATTTTTGCTTAATCACTGATTTAATTGTTTAATGGTAAGTAAACCGTAATTGGTATTGTATTGTTGTAAAATCGAATTCTGTTTCATGAAAATTATCTAGTACTAGCTTATGCTCGCGACTTCGTCCGCGTTCTCTATAGCCTATGGCCTTCTTCGATAAATGGACTATTTTTCATTTGAACCAGTAGTTACTGAGATTAGTGTGTACTACCAAACAAACTGTTTAGCTTTATATAATAGTATAGATTAGTGTAATTGACGACATTAAGAATCTAGCGTCATTTTTCTATATCTATACTAATATTATAAAGAGGAAAGATTTGTTTGTTTGTATAGAATAGGCTCCGAAACTACTGGACCGATTTGAAAAATTCTTTTACCATTAGAAGCCGACATTATCTGTGATGAACATAGGATACTTTTTACCGCGGGAAAATGTTTCATTCCTACGGGAAATCTAAAATAAAATTAAATACTAGCGGCTTGGCCCGGGAGATAGCGCCATCTATCCAAAATACGGTAGATGGCGTTTTATATTTTCTACGCGGACGAAGTCGCGAGCACCAGCTAGTTTTATTATAAAGGGTGGCACACAGGCTGACGGTCCACTTGATTATAAGTGGTCACCGTCGTCTAAGGACACAAGTAACACCAAGGGATAGTTGATCTGTTGTTTTCCATTTTTGTTTTCATTGTAGGTTGAAGTTGAAAATCTTGTGAGTTCAATTTAGAATTACTTTTTAGAACTAATTTAGAAAGGTGGTACTTAAACTTATAGGTACGCTTGTATTGTATGTTATTTTAATTCAAGATTAATATAAAAATATAAATACTAAACACTAGCTGGTGCCCGCGACTTCACCTGCGTAAATTTATAAATTATATAAAAAAAATTAAATTAAATATAACATAATAATATGTAGTTTATTAAATTACATTATATTTACCTTCCTCGATAACCACTCTATCCATTGGTGAAAACAGCATGAAAATTGGTGCAGTAGTTTATGAGTTTATCGCGAACAGACAGATAGACGCGGCGGAGGACTTTGTTTTATAATATTTAAGGATAAGGATTACTAAATATATTTTAAAACTCTGTGTGAACTTACTCTGTGAAGACCATAAATGAAGATAGGAGTCATGATGAGCTCCAAACACAGTCCGATGACATCAGCGATAACCTTCGGGAGCTCGTATTCATCAGGGGTTTGCGTTTGACGAAGAAACGAAATGTACATCGAAAGGAAGACCGTCACCACCACCGTCAGGGTCTGAAATAGGATAAGATAATACATGCTAATAGTTCTTCCAAAACTGTTCAGCATGTTTTGCTCCAGTGCCCCAGGTTTGCGGTTGCTCGAATCAACTTAGAAATTGAAATAGATAAAAATTTAGATAGAGAAACTATTAGCAAAATTATGCAAACAAAGGACTGTCGCGAAAAATTTCTAAAGTATTGCATAAAGATTGCAGAAATAACCATAACACTAAATAGAGAAAAAATTTATACCGATAAAAAGATCCTTGATTATGTCAGGGGTACTCCCCACTTCACCCTCAAATATAAAATTGGCTATCATTTATAAAATTAATAATAATAATAATTAATAATAATATTAATGAAGATAATATTGTATTCTAATTTATTGTTGAACCATATTATTGTAAATAGTTCTTGCATTCAAATCATTTAATTTGGCAGTCATTTGAGCATCCTGTCAAACGACAGTAATACCTATATTACAGAAGACCACCTCCGTTTCAACACTTGCAGTGAGCGGACGAAAACTAGCTGTTGCATGTGACTTCGTCCAAGTAAATTTATAAAATATAGCCTATGTTACTCGATTATAATATAGCTTTCTATAGTTGAAAGAATTTTCAAAATCAGCCCAGTAGGTTTTGCAAAACAAACAAAAATACAAATCTTCTCTCTTTCAAACCTGTCCAATGGATTACCGTTACCAATAAGGAGGTTAAAGTGAGATAATCCGTTTTCTTTAAATTACCGGCGGAGCACAGTTAGAAGTTTAGATATCTTAGTTTTACCAGAAAACCACGGTTAACTATGAGTAAATATAAGAACACTATAGTGCTGAACTTACCAGGTTTAGATAGGCACAAACTATAAGGCCTTTCCTTAGAGGACAGCAAAAGCAGCATCGCGTTAACACAGGAATCTCTATTGAGCTGCATATTCTCTCTCTGGAAACAAAAGAATCAAAAATTAATAATTAAAAAATATATTATATAGAAAAGTGAATGTAGTGACGTGACCTGTAACTGTAACAACAATATAATAATAATGTACGTACTAAACAATCTTATTGTTCCAGGGAACTGACTAAATATATTATTAGCTGTTGTACGACTTCGTCCGCATAACTTTATAAAATATAGCCCTACGTTGTCCGATTTTTTTTTAAATCAGTATCCCATCCCTCCCACAAAACTACTCCCAATATATCACAATAAATATGTCACAAAAATTATTAATAACCATCTGATTTTTTGTCTGCAGCTTAGTAAACATTTGTATAAATAAGATGGCCGCATAGTCCTACAAATTGAGTGGTTTTTAAGTTACGCTTTGAAGTTTTTACGGCTGCTAACTCCTTTAGCTACCTCTATCGAGAATTTTCGCAGAGGGAAGAGGTGGACGTCTCGGCAAACCGAAGCTACTCATACTCACGGAGTTTCACGGATACAGTAGCACTACCATGACTTGCTATCGAAATCTTACGTTAGTTTACTTCTGTCGATAACGAACCTTTCACCCTTCAATGTGCTAGTGAATGATTTTACTACTAACGTTACGGTATTTCTCGAGAGCATCAGTCAAATTTGTAACTCATGGTACCGATTTTGTATAGAAATGTCAAGTTAAACGTTAGTCGGTAATGATCGCTAGCGACTACATTCGATAGGTTTTTTACTTATGCAACTCATGTTACTGGTTTTAGTTCTTTGAGTGACCGCTAGAGGCGCTGTACAATTTTTCATACAAATATTTTACGTTCTCGTTCATCTCTCGCTAGCGATTTCGGTAGTCATAAACTCATGGTAGTGCTACTGGATCCTACAGAAAGAAGCGAAAAGCGACCAAATTATACTATGTGTAAAGAAGATAATTATGTCTGCAAACACATTCTGTTATTACTAGAAAACACAACAGTCCAATTCCGTATAATTTTATTTGTTAACATAAGGGTCATTATTGCGTGGGAACATTGTCAATGAAAGAGGATGCACATTTCCCTGAGATAACAGCTATCTACACAAGTAGGTATCTACTTCCATTTTAATGTTAATATTCTCTATAATGAGTAAACTAATTAAAAAAATATGACAAGAGATATCGCAGAAATTGTAAAACAAACATTTTTAAACTACATATTATCTTTTGCTATTATACTAATTTAGTGTGTACAGTGGATAATTATAGGAATTAATTCAATAACAATTTTAATAAAAAAATTAACGACGACGTTCCGATTCCGCGAACATGCTTACGTAAGGCGAAGTAAGTATTTATGTTTATAAAACAATATACTTGCAAATTTGCATAAAACTCTTTCGATTTCATCATTTCTTTACAATTGCAATTTTTTTAAGGCGTACAGTTTCATTGTGCAATATTTTTCATACCGATTCATTTATTTATTATATAAAAAAAATAGCTGCACTCTTGTTTATTTAGTACTGATTTGGTGCCCGTAACTGTTTTGAGATGGTCACCATATTTACTCATTGGAACAACAACAGAATGTGCTGTTGTTTCATGGTGTTTCATCGTGGGCTTCATGTTTCTGTTGGTTAGGATTTTTAGTTTTTACTGCATCCAGACAGCAAAAGCAGCGTGTCCTGCCACTACTAACTTTATCTACTCTTCAGGCTAACGTTAAATATCTTATTATTATTATTAAGGTGCCACTTTTCTATGAAAGTTTGCGACATAACATTAACATTAACATTAACATGGAATCTGCTGCACGAAAGATGAACGACTTCTCATACCAAACAATCTCTTAAATTCTTAACCAGGATGTTTTTATACTACGTGTGCTACGTTTTCCTTAAATTTTTTCTTATATCTCTATTTTAAGAATACGGTAGGTATATCACCCCTCATTAAAACCAGCGTAATATTTTCATTAATAATAGTATAGCGATATGCAATTAAAGCTAATGTTACCATGACATAAGAAGTCGATATAACACAGTGTTCAATGATGGAAAACCATAAAACTCATATAAAAGAACACGGCTACGCGAACGCTGAGAAAAAAATTACAAAAGCAAGGTGGTATTGTCAGGGAAATTAGCCGGTTAACGAGAGAATTACGATCTTAATGATAGACAGTTATGGTTCATTACAGCTTGTTGTCGGTGAAGTGTAATTTGAAGTATCACACGGTAATCTTCGTCGGTTTGTGTTATGTAATGAAAAATTGTTGCGTACTTTATCCGTAATTATGTATACACAGCAAGGTAGAGATTGCAGAGAGCAAAATATGTCGTTAGGTAATTGATATCGGATTTAATAGAAAAAATAATTATTTTATAAATTTAAATTAATAAAAAAAATCCTTTTTCGGATGTCAACTGGATTCCGGATGAATTCCGGAAGGATGGTAGTCTTAAGTGCTAGTAAATACATACTTACTTAATAGGTACCAAATTAACGTTTCCAAATAATTTAACGACGTCCAATATAAACTTTATCTCTTCCTCCTAACGTAGGTACAGCATTATTATAACGCTTAAAGCATTTCTTAGAATTTTTATTAATAAACGTCTTTGTTTGTCAAGATATCTTCATCTGTTCAATGTAAAAACACAAAGATAATAAATTATTTAAAATATTTGAGTGCCTCATTCGATTTATAGGAAATATTCATTATGTCACACATAATTTTGTTTACTTAGGTACCTACACATACGTCCAATATTAAACTGAAAAAAGAAAGGTCTTCAATTGGCTTCCATAATTAGCGGATTGTGGATTCAAGTCTATCATAAAAAATATGTTTATTATTAAATCCCCTCAATGGTAGATTGGTACTATTTGTTACAGTCCAAAGGTACTAGAACAATTATATCGATTTAAGAGGAGCCAAGCTGTGGATCCAAGTGGACGGAGCGTAACAGTTCTGTAGCACTACCATGAGTTTATGACGAGCGAAATCGCTAGCGAGAGATGAGCGAGAGCGTAAAATATTTGTATGAAAAATTTTACAGCGCCTCTAGCGGTCACTCAAAGAACTAAAACCAGTAACATGAGTTGCATAAGTGAAAAACCTATCGAATGTAGTCGCTAGCGACCATTAGCGACTAACGTTTAACTTGACATTTCTATACAAAATCGATACCATGAGTTACAAATTTGACTATGCTCTCGAGAAATACCGTAACGTTAGTAGTTAAATCATTCACTAGCAAATTGAAGGGTGAAAGGTTCGTTATCGACATAAGTAAACTAACGTAAGACTTCGATAGCAACTCATGGTAGTGCTACTGGAGGTATTAACTACATCCTTACAGTCCTAATTCACCGAAACACAACAGCACAGATGCTGCTATTCATGGTGGTGTTCTAAAAGGGGGTGGTTTTTGAGGCCATCCCCTTACACTGCTACCAGACGGGCTACCCAAACGACTATGTTATATAATTTGTTACAATATGTAATTCTATGTACAATTTTTTTTTATTTTACATTCATCCTCACAAGCTTTCGAATTTATAATATTAGTAGAAATAAAATGTACACAAAGCAAAAATTTTATCAATAAGCATAATGTCTATCTCAATTAGCTATGTATTTTATTGGTCCGTTATTGATTTTTAAAAAAACCGTGTGAAATAAATCCGAAATAATCTTCTTGTATTTTAGAAACAGCCTTATAAAAATATACAAGTATGAGTATTTCCTTAAGGTTAAGGGTCCCCTTGCCCCCTTGTCGTCACGCTTTCATAGAAGATGTTTGTCAATTTCTGTCATAACAGTATATAATTTAAACAAAAATGTTTCGGTCCGGATGCGAGCATTATTCATGTTTACATGTTTTTTCTCTGGTCACACTGTTTTCACAAATTATCCATCATTAGTGGGATTTTACCCTAAAACATGTAAGTCATGTAAGTGGTACAAATTTGTTATATATATAAATATATTCTTGTATTCAAAGTAAATATTCCTGTACAGAAAATTTTTCCCAACAAGTTCGTACAGGGTCGGCACTTCGGGAGGCTTTAGGCGACGTCTATCATAAAGAAAACCAACCGTTGTGCACGCTTATCTCAGAAACGGCTTAACCGACTTCTATGCAGTTTTCACTGGTATATTGTAGGAAGCTTCCAGCTGTTTAGCAACATTTGGCGTTTGTTTCGTTCCAATGGGTTTACTAACACAAAAAAGTTATACCGAACGTTTCGGCCGCGTACGTAACCTTAGCTTCGCAACCAGTTGCGATCGACTACTTTTTCGGTCTTCTACAAAACCAGTTGCGATCGAAAACTATTTTGTTCTTATACGAAACTAGTTACGATCGAAGACTTTTAGGCCGTGTACGAAACCTCTACGAAAAAAGTTTTCACTTCAAAAAGTACATGTACTGTGTAGTATACCTACTCACATTGTTGGTTATCTCCACTAATCACAGCCGAACGATTTTTCTTCCTATAAGCCCGTTTCCATGTATAAAGATTAGATATAGGTGTCATTTTTCATATTACTGTAAAGTTTTCGTTATTTACTATATTATTGAGAGGTTTCGTACACGGACTAAAACTCTTCGATCGTAACTAGTTTCGTATAAGAACAAAATAGTTTTCGATCGCAACTGGTTTCGTACAAGACCGAAATAGTAGTCGATCGCAACTGGTTGCGAAGCTCAGGTTACGTACGCGGCCGAAACGATACCGAATACCGAAATAACTACCAAGCGTACGAAGTTGCAGGCACAACTAGTTTTACAAAAAAATTCCGTTATTATAATGTATAATGAAAAAATTCTCGTGTTGAATTTATGCGACCTTGTCACCTGCTTATTTAACAGTAATAATCGACAATAACAGTAAATTACATGCGAATTGAAGGTCGCGAAATGACAGTTTAATATTAAAAATACATTATGAAAAAATAAAACAGGGTCCTTGACACTCTTTATCCTGGAAAAATGTTAGGTTCCTGTGGGATTTTCAAAAGAACGAACTACAGCGCCTATTATAAGTTGCGGGCACCAGTTAGTAAACAGAATATCCTAATTTAAAAATGTCATAATGTATGATGTCACTGTTGTCCAAACGTCGCGGTATTACATAATAAGCAAAAGGTCTGTTTTGATATCTTTTATTATCCACTGCAGTCTTGGAATCTACCTATCGTTTTAGTGTACAATAAAATTCGTTTAAATATATTTATAAAAAAATTAAATTCATTAGAAAATATGTTATTACTAGCTGGTGTCCGCGTCTTCGTCCGTGTTGAAAAATAAAAAATAATAAGCAATGTAACGCTTGACAACTTGTGGCTATAACACTTTGGCCAGGTGTTCGTTTTTTATTTTATTTTAGATGATCCCTTGGTAGCGCGAGGAGCCGCGAGGATAGTATATTTTAGCTATTTCCATAGTGTAATGACGTACGGTATTTTACTTTGGGGTAATGCTGCGGATATAAACACTATATTTGTGTTACAGAAAAGGGCTATTCGTGCCATCTACAAGCTCGGTCCCAGAGTCTCGCTAAAAGATCAATTTAAAGAAATAAATATACTTACTGTAGCATCACAATACATTTTTGAAAATCTTTTGTTTGCTCACAAAAATATTAGCACTTTTAGTAGAAATAGTGATGTTCATAATTTAAATACTAGAAACAAGCATAGACTTCAACCAAATAAAACTCGTCTCCACAGGGTTAGCAACTCCTTTATGGGACAATGTGTGCGCTTCTACAACAGGCTTCCAGCTAATATACAACAATTATCTATAAATAAATTTAAAGTTTATATTAAGAAAACCCTGTGCAAAAAGGGTTATTATAGGATATTAGATTACATAAATGATGACTGTCCTTGGAGTCAAATATAGTTGATTATTGTGTTATGTAGATTGCTATGTATTGTTACGTATTACTTTGTAATTAATTTATGAAAAGAGCAACTAGGGGGTTTCTTGCCGAGTTCTTCCCCCTAGAAACAGCTTTCCGAACCGGTGGTAGCTTGTAAAGAATGTTGACGAAGATAAATGTTTTGTAAAAACTTACGTCGAATAAATGATTTATTATTATTATTATTATTATTATAGTCCTTTTTTTTTCTGGATGAAAAGTACCCTATGTCCTTTCTGGTGTCCCAGACAACGTGTATAAAAATTTCATGGTGATCGGTTCAGTACTTTTTCCATGAAAGCGTAACAAACAAACTCACATTCACATTTTTAATGATTAATTTTTAATTCACATTAGTAAGGATTAGCAAAAACTTTATTTAAAACATTTAAAATTTACATCGTGCCAATAATGTATTGTCTCACTTTAAAAACAAGTGACGTATCGTCTTCTGCAAACAATACCAATGTCATAATTTTATGGCACGAGATAAAACAATACACAAGTTAAAAACCCAATTCGAGAATAAATATTTAGTTAGTACAATAGTTACCTAATTGTGCCTACGTCTTTGAACAAACATACACACAAATAAACAATACAAATTAGTAATGGCAGGGCACACTACGTTCTGCAGTCATTTGGACAGCCCGTTTAGTGGCCCCAGAAGTATACCGTGAAATAACAGCACGTATGCTGTTGTGTTTTGGTGAGTGATGTAAGGAAGCCTATAGAGCTACTAAACTAAGCAAGATTTTTTTTGAAATTCCACCCCTAAAGGTGAATAAGGGATGGGAGGATATGGAAACCAGTGATTTCCAAATTTGAAAGAATGTTTCATGGGTGTATTTATTACAAGCTTCATACGAGCGATTTTATGACAGCGCAAAACTCAGTTTTACTGTATTGCTGACATTTTATTCCCGATTGACTTCTTTACTTGGCGATAACTAAATCAAAAGGGACCCGATTTAGCTAAAACTTTTTATTTATAGTAACGTTGAGTTACCAATTAGTTCTACGTATACGAAAAAAATCCTGTCTCTTTCTAACCCTTTCATTCCGCGAACTTTTTGACCCACTCTCGTATATTACCCATTCTGTGGACTCTGTGGTACAAGTAATATAATTATCATATGAATTATCAAAACTTAAGAAAGTCGCTAGAAACAGCTGTTATGAAACATATAAGGTTGATAAACATTTGTATGATAGGCGACGGTTACACGTACAGTATTTATTGTGATCCATCAATAAATAATTATGTATAGTGGTATTTACTGAAAGTGTAGTCTAGCGTCAATACGCTATCAATATGGATTTCTCTGGATTTCTAGAAATACTGACATCCAACAATACCTAAATGTTGAATTGATGGATCACAATAAATACTGTGCGTGTAACCGTCGCCTTATGTATCATTGATGTAAGACAATTACATCGGAAACATGGGGAAATAACTGAATATTATGTTGTGAACAATTATTCAATAACAAATTGATCAATACAGACATTGTATTAACTGTCAAAAGGTTTTAAAGAGACGCAATTATAAACATCTGCCAACTTTCTCTGTGACCTTTATTTTACGCCCTAGGCGTTAACTGGGTCAAATACTATAAGACAAAGAGTAAAAGTATACTGGTATCTTTATTGTAATACAAAGAGTGAAAACGAATCAAAACGGTATAAATAACAAATGCTTTGTTAATTTTATTATTGTGTTGTGCATAAACTAATAAAAGAGTTTAGATATCATTGTGCAAAGATATATCTGTTTAATTTTATAAACGATATCGTAATTTAGGATAATTACATTTTTTCAATGTAATTCACAATATAATTTATTTTGCTCGTGCCAAGTCTATAGTCCGCATGCTATCGAACGTGGGAACTCAGTAATAGGTCTTTGTCGTCTCAACTTACTATAATGCGAATAATCGAAGACAACAAGTCTTCGGTTACAGCATTCTGTCTTCGGTTACATTTAACGCAAGACATTCGCGGCATTATTTCAACTACTTAGCAATTCAAATATTTTAGAAAAACATTTATAGATGGTAGCTATTGGCATCCCAATTTTAAATGTAGGTGTACATTACCTATAGCTAGGATGTTTTCATGCAAAAACATTTTTGGCCTTTATATAGTTATTACAAGAATTCAACCCGGCAAAATTCTGCACATTTTAGAAAAAAATAATTTTGCTAGCTATTAAAATTAATTTCATGTTTTTTAGTTTCCATGCAAACCTTCATATTATTATGTCTCAAAAATGCACCCTCAGTTTGAATTAACCTAGACCAAAACATTAGGTAAACCAAAACAAAGATCGATTTAAATCTTTGAGTATGATTAATATGTACAGTATTGGTATTTACTTAGTAGTTAACTTATTTAATTTCATTTTAATTTATATCCCTTATCGACCCGTTTTATTGGAAAGTTATAGTATTGCGTGACACAATTGTATCGTGATCCAATGTTAGTGGCGTAATAAAGTTGACACAATTGTCCAATTAGATACGGATTTGCATACATTAATATGAGGCACGGATCTTTTTACATCACTGAATATTCTGGTTTAGTTTTTATTTAAAACTAGCGGATGCTCGCCACTTCGTTCGCGTTCTCTATAGCCTATACTCTATCATACACAAAATAATTTTTCAATTCGAACTAGTAGTTCCTGAGGTTAGCGCGTACAAACAAACTGTTCAGCTTTATAAATATTAGTATAGACTAAAGAGGCGACCAATTACTTTATCTATGCATATTATTTAAGTTAAATGTATTTTAGATATTTTTAGACTACATGCTACCTAAGAAATATTGTATTCATTCCCCTTTTGGCTTGTTTAATATTTGCTATTTTCAACTATAATTTTATAAAATAGAGTCAAACAGGCAAGTTTTCGTTTAGTTGGTAGGAATGTCTGTCGCTTTTTTCCTCTGCTTAAAAGAAGTTGGGTAGCTTAGAAGAAGTAAGGAATTTCTCTCATTCGTCGCTGTAAAGCAAGAAGGAATAAAATCTGACTAAGAGATGAGACACTAATTATAGTGTACATACGTACCGTATTTTTGTATTGAAATTGTGGATAATATAAACAAACACTTTAGTCCTTATTTTCTCCATGCACTACAACACTAGACGATCAAATTTGCTTCATAAAGTATTAACTTTCTTATCATTCTTAACTCATTCACAAGAAAATATATTCATTAAAACTAAATAATTTCACTAAAAACTAAAATCTTATTTGCCGATTTTGCGGTTGTCATTTTTTGGTTTTTGCGTCTCTTGGTATAATCTACTTGGTAATAAATTTAAAACCAGTAAGTTCAGTAATCCAAACTCATACTTTTGCATATTTTTCATTTACAGACGCGATTTTTCATTTGTAGTTTTCAATAGTTCCCATCACTAAGTTTTTTGATCCAACCATGGACATAACATTGACATTGGATTGTTTACACTATCTATAATTTCAAAACAATTTTACTGTAAAATTGTTTCGTTTTATAATAACAGTAGCTTAGCGCTTGCTTTATCATTGTTTGTCGAGACTGTGTGCGTCGGCTGGAAAACTACCGCGTTATTAGACATTATATACAATGAATTTATACTCATTGATCATTCTTTGTAGCCAAGTATAAGTATAATCTTTATTTATAGGGGATATACCTAGTAGAAAAGTTGGGCCAAATTTTTATAATTAAAATAAATTGTCACTAAAATAATTTATATATTATACAAAACTTATATATATTTGGCTCGGAAGCATGCATGCGAATTTGCCACCGAATTTTTGTAATAGTCTGTTCAAAATGCTAAAATTAAAATTATAAAGAAACTTTCAACTTTCGATTGAGCCCAAACACGCTATATCTGCTGTAAGTTGCTGAAGAGTTGGGTGTTCCGCAGACTACTTGATGCTGCAGCATCAGGTCAAGGTTACCCATGCCATGTGTAGTGTATGAGGGGCACTGGCTGTGTAATTCACTATATGTGGCAAGTCACACATCCTGTTCCGGCTCGCGCCCTACGGAATACTCCCCAGTGTTGCCACCATCCGGTGTTGCCATCATCGGTGTTCCATCATACGGTGAACGCGAGACAGTGTATATGTATATAACTATGATTTCGTTATATCTATACACAAACACCATGGAAATATCAAACCGAACATGTGGAAGTTAGTGAAATCCAATCATTAACAAGTAAATGAACTGATGGTCTTCAAAGGCCTGAATAGATCTTGATAAATAGGTAAGAACAAAGGCGATGACGTCAGATTTCAAACAAAAAAACCGGGTCAAAATCGCTATCGCTACGCTACGAAGTTGCGGGTACAGCTAGTACTTCATAATTTCCTTTTTTTTTTTTTTTTTTTTTTTTATGTTAAGGTCGACAGACAGGCTGACGGTCCACTTGATGGTAGGTGGCTACCGTCGCCTATAACACAAGCAACGCCATAAGTGCTACAAGTGCGCTGCCGACCATAGAAGGATTAAGGATAAGGGATAAGGAAGGAAAGGGGTAAATAGGCTCCGGCATCCCTTACTCACTCACCGAAACACAACAGCACATAATGCTGTTATTTCACGGTGGTATTCTGTAAGGTGGTGGTTACTGCCGCCAGACGGGCTGCCCAAATGACTGCGAAACGCAGTGTGCCCTACCACTACTTTTCAAATCCAGACCAGAGTCAATTTTGAAAATTATATTAAAATTTCCAAAGTTGACCCCGCCGGGCATCGAACCCGGGGCCCCTGAAACGTTAGGCAAGCACCCTTGCCACTCGTCCAACGGGCTCGTCAAATTCCTGATCATTTCCTGATTACAGTTGGATTTTCTTTCGCATTTTTTTTAATTCAGTTTATTTCTCTCCTTATAAATTAAATTGTATTCAAAGTTCCTATGTAAGAACTAATACAAAGAATAATAAATAACCTATGTACATATGATTTACATGATTTACCATGATGTTACAGAACTTAGCAACTAACATCGCATTTTTTAATAGCACAGACAATTTTATTGTGTATTGTTATGAAATTATAAACCTGCGGCGCGGCGGTGAATAATTTTTTCAGTGCATAGTACATAGTACTTTTGTATTTGTTGAAACTAAACGTGATATGAATAGCGAAGGTACTACTAATGATACCACTTTCTGAGCCCCGACAAAAGTTCCTCGCTAAAAACACAATACCTACGTGGGAAATAAATTGCGAGGCAATTTTATTGTTTGGTTAATACAAGTAGGTGACTTATTTGAAATTGTGGAAATTTAGAAGATTCTTTTTGAAAATAAAACCTTTCTTTTTGAAAACAAACGATTAAGTATATTGTAAAATGACATATTTATTATAATTTCCGACGAAATACTTTGGCTAGCTTTTGCCAGCGACATCTTCAACGCCCTTTTCTATTAAATATTCGATCATTTATTGCTCATATATTTTAGTTAGAAGTTGAATTTTTATTTTTGGTGAACCCTTCTGAAGAGTACTTCAGGGAGAAAGGGATCCTATATATTCTGTTCTGTATCTCTGACAAATTGTGTGATAATTGGTTTTGTAGTTAGGGCATGAAAATAAGCAAACTTACTTCCGCATTAATAACATTATTTAGAATTTACTTGGGGAGTATCGGTAAACCAATTGTTTCTGGAGAAAAAAAAACTGTTGCTAGTTTCCTTGACTAGATTAATTTTGGTAATGAGAGTGTTGCTTGTTCAGCCATAAACGTTTTTCGCCATCTTAAAACTTCAGCCTTCAAGTTTTTTACAGCACCTTTCACTGCAGAGCTTCTTTCGTATTTCGTACATTGTCTTTGGATACTGTTTAACTGTTTAAATAAAAATTTCACCATCGTAGACCATAAACAGTAGACGTAGGCATTCACTAAGCAACTGCGACTTTTGGTATGGCTCGCTCAAATAGGGGTTCAGAGACTCGAACTTCATCTTCTAATTATCTATATTTTATACAGAAAGATGTCAACAACGTGAATGAAGAGGTTAGTGTTTTATCAAATACAAATCTGATGTGAATCAAAAATCAAGTACAAACAGATTGTAGGCCTTGGTCTCAGACATTGCGCCAGTGATGACGAGAAAAGAAGACGAAGCTTCCCGAAAGCAGCCCAACTTATTATTACAATTATTTACAAACACCTACTTAGTTACATCTTGTGGTAAGAAATCGCCTCTTGTTGTAATCGTTTACTGCATCCATATTAACTTACTAGAGATATTACTACAGAGAAGACATTCCTGAGACGAATACACAGGAGAAACAGCCAGGCAATTAGACGTGCTGAATGCCCCGAATGGGCAGAGCAGCGCGCCGCTCTGTCTCTTGTCGTGGGCGCCGATCTTTCGCTGCCAGCCGTCGTGAAATCGATGGTTGGCAGTGACCTTGCGTGGCAGGCGATGCTCACGTTCTGTGAGCACGTTATGTCACGCAAGGAAGCGGCGGAAAGGCAGCGGGAAGAGGATCCCCTCTCCCAGCCAATCCGCCGGAGAAGACTCGGGCGCAGGCGGGTGGCCTATATCCGCCGCCTTCCACCCTAACCGGGACCGGGGCGGTTGTCTTGGGGGAGACGGCCGCCCATCGTAAGGTCCCCCGAGTAGGCCGGCGTACCTCCACTTTCGGGTACGCCGTGGTCCTGACAGGGAGCACAGGCCTCCCTGCGTTGGATAGCCGTGGCGAGGCACCGAAGTCGTGCAAAAACGTCCCCACGACCCCGCCCATCAACGGCCGCGATGGATAGAAAGTCGTTGGGTTTTAGCCGGTAGGAATCCGGCATAACCCCGCAGTTCCCCCTTCACTGCCGGGTATCCAAGAGGATTTCCCAACGTTAAAAAAAAAAAAAAGACAATTAGACGTAATATTACACGTAAATGAGAGAATTTAGAATTATATTTGGATGCTTTAAATATGTTGATGTTTAAATACTAAATCACACGGGTCAACCACTGAACAGAACACATTCAGATGAATAACACACCCTTGCCTTTGGCCATAAGATCCCTTGGGCTCATTTTCATGCTCTATATTTTCCATTCAGCTATTAATATTAATATTCTTGGTTCTCTACCATTGAACTAACTAGATGGGGTAATGCATGATTAGAGTCGATGTGGGACCACGACGGACATAAGCTGATTTTTGAATAGTTATGTGAACAATGCCGCGTGAAAACGCTTGTAAAATAGAACATACAAAACAAATAGACATTTTAATATATTAAAAAATCTCTCTATCTCTAATATCTTCGAAACAAACAATAGCAATCAGCAAAGGAAATTACTTAGTTGTCATTTACTTAGTGCGTTGCAGTAAGTCAGAAGTTCTATTTCTGTGTTATTTTAGATAATAGATACAGATACTTACGTTGTTTACTTGGCCCTGAAACTTGACCTACGATCTATAGACTTCGTAGATAAGATGTTTGATCTGCGGAAATTTTATACATTTCTATTTATTAAGGGCCTATTTCACCGACTACAAGTAAAGTGTTGATTAGTTGCTTTTAGAAATAATTTTATGTTTTATTAAATTATTCACTCTGTTTACTGCATCATTCGATAGGCGATTTTTTTTTATTATTTTCTTTTTAATGTTTAAGAGACTTTTATAGTACAAACAAAGGCATATCAGCTCTATTATCCCCGGTTATTGGTGACTTTAAATGACAGTTAGCCTACTTGACAGATGGTGAAAGAGGCAATTAGACTTTAATACTCCGAGCTTACTGCTTTTTAATATTTTAATCTGCTTTAAATTAATTATATTTACATATACAAAAATAATATACTATCCTGTTCTAAGATTATAAATCCGAAAGTTTGTAATTATGGATGTATGGATGTTTTACTCTTTCACGCAAAAATTACTCAATGAAACTTTACAATAATATAGCATATACATCAGAATAAGACACTAGCTATATAAGAAATAAAAAAAGATAAAAGATTTTAAAAAAAGTTACGAGGGCGAAGTCGCGGGCAGCAGCTAGCATGAGAATATTTTTGAAAATATTGGACGATACAAAAGGGCGAATATTTATGATTTTTGAAAATATTGGCACGACAAAGACTGATCACGTGAACATTTAATAACTGGGTTGTGTTAACAAATGAAAAAAGAAAGAAATCATTATAATTATTAACTAATATTATAAAGAGAGAAGATTTGTAATTTTATATGCATATACTGAATTATGAAAATTCTTTCACCTATAAAAATCTACATTATCAACAAGTAACATAGGCTAAGTCACGTGCTATTGCACGTGCTAGTAATTAATAATTTAAATTTTTGATAATTATTTATTATTATAGAAATAAAGATATCTAACGTCGTTTCTAGATAACACAAAAAGCATAAATACTTTTAAAAATCAACTAATATTGAATTTGCCCAACTACAGTACAATTATATCAGTACAACTGTATAATATCAACAATGACAACCCACAGGCTTCCTCTCCGATATAATTACTCGTAATATGCATACATTTTTCATCCTTACAAGTCTACTTAAGTGTACACACAGCACACTCGGGCGTCAAATTACAGAAATCTCAATAAAAATAACGATTTGTAGGAACTTATAAACAATGTTACGATAAGCAAAACAAATTCATTCCATACGGTGATAACCGATAACTTGTAAATTGTTCGCAACAAGTTATTATTAAGGTGAAAGTCTTTTTTTAACGTTCGGAAATCCTTTATGGTGGCAGTGGCGGATTAGCTATGTAGAGTACGTTTTTTCTTGCAGCGTCTTTTGTAGGCTAATATAACTTAGATATTTGTTTGAGCTTTTGTATGGGAGTGATGAATCTGTTATGAAGTAACTCTTATTTAATCTGAGCCAAGGGCCTCTTGATAGGATTTGCTACAAGCCCCGAGCATCTTAAAGGTCATAGCTCATTAGAGCCACCCGGCACCCGATTAGCACCGCCTCATCAATCGGCTTCCACTCGTTGTCGACAGGTGGTCCTCGGGTGAACGCCGCGTTGTCACCAGTGGACCTCGTGTGGTCACCGAATTTCCGAGCAGTCAGCGTTTGGCTCTAGGTGCACACCCATGAATTGGCCCTGATAGCTGTCAGTCTAGATGATGAAGCATGCAAACAGCGAGCTATCGTCGAGTGGACCACTCGCCGATCGCCGTCCTAGAGGCGATCTAGTGACGCTATGGAGTTGATGTAGTGAGCGCATGCCCATACAAATCCATATAAAGAATACAAATCACTCGAGGCGAGGCGGTGCGGGTCGGGTGCCGGGTGGCTCTAGTGAGCTGTGACCTTTAATCCGCCACTGAGCGGAGGGCATGATGCAAAGCGAAGCTCATCACACTACGAGATTGAATCAAGAATGAGGAGATCCGTAGACGAACGAACAGTAGGGCAGGAATGTGTCTTGCCCACCGCGACTTCAGCTTCAGCTTCACTGAAGTGAACTTCAGTATGGAGAACCAACAGACGCTGGGGCCGGAAGGTTCTCGAGCGCAGCGTAAGATGAGATGTCCACCCACTTAGGCTAATTTGTGATGAACAATGAATGATAGATTAATAACTTAAAGTGACAGATACATTGAATGCACTCCCATTACTATACACTTTTTAATGTTTATCTAAACGTTAACGTTACTAACAAGTTTCCGATAGATGGTGACCATCTTGTGAAAAAACTGCAAACATTGGCCAAACTTAAGGTTGCTCAATTCTCTAGTTTCTCCGTACAAGTCATCTCAGGGTAATTAATTCCTATTTAAGTACCTTAAAACTCAAGTTCCTATTTTGTGACAAGCTTCAAAATTCGTGTTATTCGGACAAAGATAAAGGATTTATCGCAAAAATCTAAGCGATAAATGTAAAATTTTAATGGCTATAAATTAACAAGTTTACTGTTTAAAATTTTTATGAATGAATATTATTAGCTACTCATTAGTCAGTCAGAAGCTGTCCTGTTATTGCTGTCCGGTGATTTTAGTGGGCCAGAAGCCAGATAAGAGAGTGTATTATAAATATTTTACTGTCATAGAGCTGCACATAAAGCCAACGAAACGAATACTTGTCTAATGTCTGTGCTTCGAAATCTTCGAATGATATTGGGTAGGTAAAATAAAAATATTTAAACACAGATTTCTACTTAACAAGATACGAATATCATCTTTTATTGTTAAACACTAAAATCTCTGCCGTCCGATAAGATAAAATTCAAGCTTAAATGGTGTTTTGAATAAATTACAACCGCAATATGAATTTTAATACAGCCTCCGTCTCTTTTACCTATGCCGGAAAGAAAACTCACTGCTTACCAAACCGTAGAAAGTGATTAAGATTAACAACAAACAACATTGGTCACCCTACTCACAACACAAACTACTTGAACGACTTTTATGACATAAACAAGCGATATAAATTTAAAAAAAAAACTTTCTCTCACTTCACTTACTTCATACTAGTTTCGACTGTCGCCGACATTGTGGGCGCACGTCCGTCTCGCGATAAGTTTCACTGATCACTAGCTATATAGCTAGCGCCTCTTTACGCTTTGACGCATGCGCGGCCTGCGCCGAGTTGCGCTTGCACACTTTTGCGAAACAACACTGGTTCTTCAAGTGTTTGCCATTTGCCCTGTTGATTTCTAGGTCTCCCAAATTTCTTAACTTTCTTCTGGTTTAAAAAGGAAAACTAAACAAAGGGGGTGGCTGCCACCACTTGAAATTATTTTGTTGTCTATACAATTGTATTTTCATGGGCACAATTTTGTTAAATACTTACATCGTCGGGCTTAGGTAAGGTCATAGGTCTAATATTTTGACAATACTTAGCACATTTCGCGTACAAATATGAGACAACAATACAGAATGTTTCAAAATGTCCGCCTACTTTTAAAAATAGTACCGATGAAATACTCAAAAATACTCCTTGTCAACTAGGTACTATTTTAAATCGAATTATGTATATCATACTCAAAATATAAAATAATTATATTAATTATCAAGAATAAAACAATCTCATTATCCTTGCTTTTTTGTTTTTATTTGAAAAACCATAAAACTTTACCTCTTTTGAGTTAAGAGTTAAATGTTAAAAATGTTAAGTGTTAAAATAAATAAATGGTAACATCATTACCTATTTAAAAAACCTTTTTAAAAAGAAAAAATTATAGGTATTCTCACTTTGAACGTTCCTTAAAATGAGATAACTCATTTTATGGAATTTTTTCAACAAAAAATGTTATTTATCGGATTCATTGTTTGCTCTGCAGATTATTCAAGTCAAATTACTTATTTTAAAATTAAAACAAAACTAAATTTATCTATTTAAAATTTAACACTATTTATCATTTAACAGTAGGCCACATCTACTGTTAAATGTCCGATCAACGCGACAGCTTACAGTAAATAAGGGAGAGGAAAAAAAAATCTATTCAAAATAAATAATATATTATTCAATATAAACTAAACCTTTACATGAAAATATTTTCGACAAGACGCATTAAGTAATTAAAGTAAGAAGCAGTCTGGGTCGATGCAATACAATATTATCACAAGGCTATGTTGGGGTCGTTCAAATCGGCGATATATTGTACTTCTGCACTTTCTTCTATCATGTGTATCACACTGTATACCAGGAAGAGCAGGTAAACATTTAGACCTGAAAAGAACGTAAACGAAATTACATTTTTTATAAGATTTAAAGTTAAAATCCCTAACACGAAACTAGTACTTTTAACTTTTAAAAAAGTCAACAACTCTTGATAAAGTGAAGCATGAAGCGGCGTGTAATAGCTACTGCCGTATCGTAGTCCAGTATCCCTCAGTTAGTAGCAGACAGAAATTAGCAAAATTAGCTGGTTATTAATAATTTTATGACCTATTTATGGTGATATATTAGGAGTGGTTTTTTAAGAGGGATGGGAGCAACCAGCTGATTTTTTTTATGCAGCTTAGTAAACATTTGGTTTTTTTTTAATGTTAAGGTCGACAGACAGGCTGACGGTCCACTTGATGGTAGGTGGCTACCGTCACCTATAACACAAGCAACGCCATAAGTGCCACAAGTGCGCTACCGACCATAGAAGGATTAAGGATAAGGGATATAAGGGAGGTTAGGGAGGGATGGCGTAATGATATCTGGCGTCCTTTACTCACTCACCGAAACACAACAGCACGTAATGCTGTTATTTCACGATGGTATTCAGTAAGGTGGTGGTTACTGCCGCCACGGGCTGCCCAAATGTCTGCGAAACGCAGTGTGCCCTACCACTACTGTATAATAAAATGGCCGCATAGTGGTACCTTATCCCAGTCCTACGCTTGGAAGTTTTTTACGGCTGCTAACTCCTTTAGCTATTTTCGCAGAGGAAAAAGGTGGACGTCTCGACAAACCGTAGCTACTCACGGAGTTTGAGTCTGTTAGTTATCAGAAAAAAATTCAGGTGAGGGATACTGGACCATTAGCTGTATCAGATTTATATATGGGGTCACGGCTACAGATATCCCGAAGGCACTCCCGAAGGCTCTTAAAGCGTAGAGTTTTTTATACAACCTAAAGAGCCTGTTTAGAGTCCAAATTTTTTTAAGAAGTAAAACAGTAAGCTATTTAATAAATAGCGATAAAAATAATCTATACTTCTATACTTAATATTATAAAGAGGAAAGATTTGATTGTTTGTTTGTATAGAATGGGCTTCGAAACTACTGGACCGATTTGAAAAATTATTTTACCATTAGAAGCCGACATTATTTGTGATGAACATAGACTACTTTTTACCGCGGGAAAATGCTTCATTCCTACGGGAAATCTAAAATAAAAGTAAATACTAGCGGCTTGGCCCGGGAGATAGCGCCATCTATCCAAGATACGCTAGATGGCGTTTTATACTTTTCTACGCGGACGAAGTCGCGAGCACCAGCTAGTACTATATAAAGCTGAAGAATTTCTTTGTTTGTTTGATTGTACGCGCAAATCTCAGGAACTACTGGTTCGAATTGAAATAGTATTTTTGTGTTGGATAGTCTTTTTATCGAGGAAGGTTAGGCTCCGCCGCGTCTGTCTGTCCGAAAAACTACTGCACCGATTTTCATGCTGTTTTCGCCAATGGCTAGAGTGGTTCTCGAGGAAGGTTTTAGTATATAATTTTCAACGCAGACGAAGGCGCGGGCACCAGCTATCTACTAAAAAGTTTTTGAGTTTATCGCGAACCGACAGACAAACAGACAGACGCGGCGGAGGACTTTGTTTTATTATATTGTTACGTGCGGAGTGTGGTCGTAACAATATGTAAGGAACATCGATGGTAAGGAAGGATAAAGTATCGGTCCCTTTAACCGAGGTAAGTGTCTAAGGTAAGTGTCTAAATACATTCCAGGTTCCAGCTTTTGCGTATCTTTTGTAAAAAAAATACTCTCCATTTGCTCTACCCCACAACAGGACCTTACCTTAAACGCTACCTCACTTACCTAAAAAGAAAAAGTATAAGGTATTCTCTATGTACTCTCGATAATCAAAGTATATGAGGTCCATACACAATGTTATTAACTGGAAGCACACCCCGAAGTAAAAGTAGATTATAAGGAGAATTCGTTTCTTCTAAAACAAAAAAAATAACAGAATAATATTATTATTGTAATTACATAAACTATTATATATATTTTTTTATGTTAATAAATAAAATTTAATCCCTAAATGTGTTGCTAAGCGCAAAACTCGAGAACGGCTAGATCTATTTTAATTCTGTCTTCACTCATGGATAGAAGGATAATTAGGGAAGGTTTTTACGCAAAAATAAATGCACCCCGGGCGAAGCCGGGAGCGGGTCGCTAGTTTTTAATATTTTTAATATAATTATTATGTACTTATACCTAACATGTTTTTAGTATAACTTCTTTTATGTTAAGGTGATCGTAAGGTGATTTTTACGATTAGGTGGCTAAACAACAGCACACGTGCTGTTATTTTACGGTGGTATTCTGTAAGGGAGTGGGTTGCCCAAATGACTGCGAAACGCAGTGGTCCCTGTGGCACTACTTACTTAAATATAATGATATATTTAAATAGATACTTAAACATACGTAAATATACTTTACGGATATAATGACGATGCGGTAATAAAACAAATAACATACTTTAGTTCAGCTTGTACAGATTATTATTCATAGTTAAAAGTTATCACAACAATCATATACAATGAGTATTCAAATTAAATCCAATTATAAATCCTTACTACTATTATAAATGTGAATGTGAGCTTGTTTGTTAGTTTGTATGTTTGTTACGCTTTCACGCAAAAACTACTGAACCGATCACCATTAAATTTAGCATACACGTTGTCTGGGACACCATCAGAAAGGACATAGGGTACCTTTCATCCAGAACGGAAGTCGCGGGCACCAGCTAGTAAAAAAATATAATACGCAATCGTGTGAAGTTTCCATCCCTTCATCCATATTCGTAACTGAAATTAAATAACCAGTTGCAAGAGAATATTTTTTTTTCGCTGTTTGGTATCTAGTTGTGAGAGAGGAAGTACTTATTATTCTAATTTTGTAAATTGGGCTGTCGTGGTAGACCTACCCATTCCTCCTCACATTAAAAGGTTACAATTAGTGGCCAGTGCACGGAAAATAATATTCAATATGTATGCAAATACAGAAAAGTTTAAGTTTTGGTTTAATGATTTAATTAATAATTATAGTACCAAATTGCTAGGTATATAGGAATATATTTTTATCGGCACATGGTGTGCGGTAAAAAAAAAAGAAATCATATTATCGTATAAAACATACCTTGTGGGCCCCAATGAGGAGTACTATCGTCATACTGACATCTATAACAACGAAGGCTATTGTCATAGGCAAGTGAACCAAGGGGTCCATAGTTCCAACAGTCTCTATGGGCTTTCCAGTCGTTATTTGTTCCACCAATAAAAATATTAGCAGAGGGAAAGCCAATAATGATAGTATCTGGAATTTTTTTTTTAATATTAAATTTAAAAACCAAAATCTTAAAAAAATATCAAGTTTGTGTGGGGAATTCTACACAAAGTAGGGGTTTCCAAAGCAGTCTAGCAAAATACAATTTCGACGTTCAAATTCAACAAAAAATGAGTTGGTGATTAAAAGGCACAATTTGTGTCTCGCAGGGAAAGTCATCCTATATACCTTCAGATCTATGTAACAATATATCAATTAAAAATATTAAATTTAAATTAAAGCAGTATTTTATAAATTGTAATTAATAGTATCTATTAATCTAATGATAACACGAGACTAAACCTCAGTGGTTTTTAGTATTATCATGTTATTTTATAAATTAGCCCTTTAAATTGTAAATAAATAAATAAAATAATAAATAATCTAGATTTTCTGAATTTTTTTACCCATAATGTTTAGTTAATTTCCACTGAATAAATTAAGGAAAGAAACATGGCAATATCCTGAAGGTTGTCCGATGTCCAGCCGAATGGATTCATAGGCTGTCACAATATGTATAGAAGTTAAGATTTTTAAAATTGTATATAATTACTTAAATAATACTTACTTGAAATTTCTAAATCTGTTTGCACAAGCTATCAATAGCTAAATGCAATAAGAAAAATGAATCAGCAATGAAAGTTAACTTACCAAATTAACATATCCAAATATGATAACTCCTTTGCGTATTGGTACGCAGAAACAACACTTTCTAACCAACGGAAATCTGGGACACTTTTCTTTGCATAATTTTAACATTTTTTTTTATTTTTTTAAAACAACAACAACAGTAATCCCTTAAGTATCAGTTAAAAGTTTACCTTACATTTAAAATTAATTTTTATTAATCCAAAATCAAATCAAATTATCTCCAATAAGAATAAAAATAATAGAGTTACAATTTTAGTAACACAGTCTCTCCATAAAATCTCACTCGTGACTGTCGGATTGGTCATCATTCCTTTAATCGCGTCCTTTGAATACGGTCTAATGGAACATTTCCTCCCATGTCCTTGCCAATTCAACAAACCTGTTACATATCCATGAACGCGTTTCGTACTGTGCGTTGTGTTCATTTTCTGTTGACCGCCAACAATGGATGTTAAGTCAAGCGATAAATTACGTTCAGAAGATTGTTGAATTCGTATAATGAGTCGGACTATGATTATGATCTTGTTCTAGTAGTGGATTATGTAGCGACGATTTCAAGACTGATTGCTAAGGATAAAAGCGAAAAAAAAAATTTTAATGATTGACATTGTAATATATCTATACTACTAATATTATAAAGAGGAAAGATTTGATTGTTTGTTTGTTTGTTTGTATAGAATAGGCTCCGAAACTACTGGACCGATTTGAAATATTCTTTTACCATTAGAAGCCGACATTATCCGTGATGAACATAGGATACTTTTTACCGCCGGAAAATGCTTCATTCCTACGGGAAAACGGGTAATAGGACAACGGGTAGTAAGAATTATCCTTCCGTACTTATCTTTTTCATATAACTTCTAATCGGCTGAACCGATTGGGTTTAAATTTTATATGGATATTTCGATGATTTCCTGGATGATTTAAAAATACAATTGGACCCGGTAGGTGGCGCTGCTGTCGGTATGTCAACTACTAAACGGCTTGACCGATTGGGTTGAAATTTTGTATGTGTATTTCCATAGTTTCACAGACACGAATGTATATTTTAAAAAGTTACGCGGACGAAGTCGCGTGCAACAGCTAGTTATAAAATAAAATAAAGTCGCTTCCTCACGTCTAGCCCTGCTGTACGCTTAGATAATTTATTAATCCATTGATTTTAATAATAATAAAATATAAAAATATATATATACCATACTAATATTTATCATAACGTAATCAGAAGCGAACTTGCTGTGTGTACTTACTTACTCTACGGACGACGACTTACTCTATTTCCAATTAAAGACACTTTTAATTTATTATATTATGTATTTATCTACATCAAATAAATGAAAAATATTTACATTAATTAAATTTATATGAGTCGTATATTAGGCGTTCTATATAGGTAATGCTTAACTAACTATGTATAAATCTTATTTATACTTATTTTAGGAACAGTAGTATGTATCTATGTATCACTACGCCTCATTAACATTAAGTTCTGAAACTTCTGGTTCGTCATTACAATAAATTGCATCGTTCATTTTGCATTCAGACGCGGCCGCATTATTCACAAAACTGAATGTGTGACTGCGACTCAATTTCAATATTTCACTCCTCACCAGAAAAACCACGTAGCAGTTTAAAACTGAAATTTAAAGGAAAAGATAAATACATATTTTGTTAGCGCCACTCGTCGCTAGGGGGCGCGAATGTGGTTCTCTGACTCCTGAAGAAAGTGTTCTCTGATTGGCCAAAACTGTATAATTTGTATAAAAATTACTAAAATAAATATGACTTATCCTTGCTCATATAAATTCAATAGTTTGTGACAGAACAGACCAAAGGACGTATTCAGTTTTCTTTTTGTCATTTGTTCCTTAATAACCGTTTTAAAGGGTCTTAAGTAACTACTGATAAGTATATTACCAAGATCCTTTGGTCACGTTACGCGAACAGAACATCGAATTAATACTGTTACTTTACTGAAATAATAATGATATTTTTTTAAATATACCTATTAAATAATATCGACTAAAGGAACTACCGAGAACAAAGGATTTATTTAATAAGCGTCACCTTTATAAGAGGAGAAAGATTTTTTTGAAGAGAAAACTTCTATAGCCGCGTTATACGACTTTGGGTAGTAAAAAAATGTATGTTGCGTCAGCAACATGCTAATTTCAAATACTTACGTATAATAACAAAGACAGGAGCACCTTCCTGAATCATGTAGAGAATGACTTTTGATTTATATTCTTCTTTGTAATACTCCATATACTTTATTGTGTAAGTCCAGCTAATTGCCCACGAAGCGAGAGACGACATGACCAATGTTATGGTGAACACTATTGCATAGTAGTAATATACCTTAAGCATCTTTTCGTTTTTCTAAAAAGTTATAACTTGGATTAATTAAAGAGACATTGTGTTATTCGCTAAAACATCTGAAGATCTAAATAGTATGCTATGTGAACTGGCAATGGAAAGCGAAAAGGCAGGGTTGAAACTGAACCCGGAGAAAACAAAAGTAATGACAAATGGGGACGAAATTACCATTAAGCTAATAAACGACCAAATCGAATACACAGATGAATATATCTACTTGGGACAGCTAATAACACAAAGGAATTCAATACGCAAAGAAGTAGAAAGAAGAGTAACTAATGCTTGGAAAAGTTATTGGGGCTTGAGAGCAGTTATGAAGGATAGAAAACTAAATATAAACATAAAAAGTATAGTCTTTAACACCTGCATACTTCCTGTTCTTTAAGCTAAGCCAAACATGGGCTTTAACACAGAACACGGTGAATAGACTAGCAACTTGCCAACGTGCAATGGAAAGGAGTATGCTGAACGGAAAGAAGTTCGACAGATTGAGCAACCGAGTGAACAGAAATAAGACAAAGATTCAAGACATAAAATACATAATTAGAAGACTGAAGTGGCGATGGGCGGGACACATGATGAGGGGCAGAGACAAATGGAGTAAAATTGTTACAGGATTGTATTTTTCTTGCTACGAAACTAGTTACGTACAAAGAAGTTTTTTCTTCCTACGAAACCAGTTTCTGACACATCTTTGTGGCATTTGTGGGAAAAGAACAGAAAACTTACCTTATGAGCAGCCACTATAAGGACAATGCTGAATACAACTTCAATCCATAACTCTAATAAATATATTAAAGTTAAAATGTCAAAGAACATTATTGGATAGTTCGCATGTCTTAAGATTAGTGCATCTACCAAAATTACTGTTAAATATGTGGCAAACAGCAGCGATATTATCTGAAAAACAAAATATCAATATACTTAATTTTTCACTTATTTCTACGTCTACTCTAAACGGGATTTTTCTTTGTAGGTTTGTTTGGTTGTAGGTCTAAACGGGATTTTTCTTTGTAGGTCTCAAATGGTACTTAACTGATTTAAAATTTCTTCCACTAAAAATTTTAGGTTTTAACTATTTTAGGTAGGTACCCAATACATAAAATAGGTGGGTACCGTATCACTTCTACTACTATACGAGTAGGTATCGTTTATTTATATAATAATATAATTATAATTTTATATATTACATTGTAACAATATATTGTCTTCATAATATTTCAAAATACTATAGTTTTTATATTACGGAAGACCAACGTTGAAAAACAATTCGTGTACTATTGTGTTTCGGAGAGAGCCTATCCCTTTCTGATCCCTTATCCTTAATCCTCCTATGGTCTGAAGCACTTGTGGCGTTCGGTAGTCACGTACTATAAAGTGGCCATCAGTCTGTTTGCCACCAATTACTATTAAAAAATACTCACCAAAGTAAAATAACCCCATATAAGTAAGCCATATCTGAGCGGAATGCAAACGCAGCAACGTTTCAACACTGGAATTTCAGTATTCATTTTTTTTAATATTTTTTAAATAAATTTAAAATAAATTATTATTATCACACTGTTAAAACACGCGTACACAATCCAAGTGCAAAACTACACATGTCAACATTTCGATTAAGAATTATTTATAAAGCGCAGAGGCGTATTCGATAAGAGCAAATGTTTGTTATTAATATTATCTATCTTCATAATAAAAACAATTTTACGTTATTATATTATGTATTTATTTAAATCAAATATTTAAAAAAAATTACATTAATTAAATTTTTAATATGTAAATCGCATATATAGGCATTCTATATAATGCTTACCTATGTATCAATTTTATTTATACTTATTTTAGGAACAGTAGTATCACTACGCCTCATTAACATTAAGTTCTGAAACTTCCGGTTCGTCATTACAATAAATTGCATCGTTCATTTTGCATTCAGACTCGGCCGCATTATTCACAAAACTGAATGTGTGACTGCGACTCAATTTCAATATTTCACTCCTCACCAGGAAAACCACGTAACACTTTAAAACTGAAAATTAAAGGAAAAAAATAAGTAGGTACATATCTTCGTCGCTAGGGGGCGTGAATGTGATTTTCGGACCCATGAAGAAAATGTGCTATGATTGGCCACTACTGTATATAACGTTGCATAAATGTATGAAATTGTTGATCAAAATGTATGACAGAGTTGATCAAATACTTTATCCTTGCTCATATAAATTCAATGGTTGTTTACGACAGAACAGACACAAGGAAGTGCATATTGAGTTTTCTTTTTGCCATTAGTTCCTTCATAACCGCTTGAAAGGGACTTATGAAACTACGAATAAGCACTACCAAGATCCTTTGGTCACATTACGCGAAGTATTTACTAAAATACTATTTCATAGGTATTTCATAGATATTCAAAAGTAATTTCATAGGTATACTTACTTATTAGTAAGTAAGTATACTTATGAAAGTAATAATATCGACTGAAGAAACTATCAAGAACAAATGGATTTTTGAAATAAGCATCACCTTTAAAAGGAGAAAGATTTTTTTAAATAAAATTAACTTTTAAACAACAATCAAAATACTCAGTAAAACGTTCTCGAATACTTACGTATAATAACAAAGGCAAAAGCACCTTCCTGAATCATGTACAGAACTTCTCTATTGTTGTAATGTTCCATATACTTTATTACGTAAGTCCAGCTAATTGCCCACGAAGCGAGAGACGTCATGACCAATGTTATGGCGAACACTATCGCATAGTAGTAATATACCTTAAGCATCTTTTCGTTTTTCTAAAAAGTTATAACTTGGATTAATTAAAGAGTAGTAGATGCATGATGAGGAGTAAGGTGAACTGTGTACTAAGCAGCACTTCTTAAATTAAGTTTTAAAAAGTTAAATTTTATATTATTGACGTATCAGCAATAACAAGGACAGTGGATTTAATAAGGGCTGCAGGTCGACGGTGGATCCGGGCTGATTCTGACCGGACTTATTATATGACAAAGTACATAATCGCTTAATGATTTTTTTTATGTAATTACATCTACTTTTCTTTAAATGTGGAGGACGCAAAAATGATGTAAAGAATAAATGGGATATCGATGTAAAGACATAAATGGGGAGTATGGAATGGGCTATCTATATTTATAATGTTGGCAAATAGCTAATGCGCAGGAAACTTATCACATTACATTAAGAGCCACGTGACGTCATCCGCAACTACAAACTCGCAGGCCAGTTTGGCTAACGGTGCTGAGTGTGTCATGAGATTACGTCACCAATATGGCGGCCAGGTGAATTTGGTAATTTTCGGCATTTATACTCGTAGGTTACGCAGCAAGATACTCATTGAACATTGAAGTCAATGGAAATTTAAAATAGACTTATTTGACTACAATTTCATAAATGAAAAGAAAATTTACCTTATGGGCAGCCACTATAAGGACAATGCTGAATACAACTTCAATCCAGAACTCTAATAAAATTATTAAACCTAAAATGTCAAAGAACGTTGTTGGATAGTCCGCGTATCTTATTAGTGCATCTACCAACACTAATGTAAAATATATGGCAAGCAGCGATATTATCTGAAAACCAAAATATAAATTTTATAATTAATTTTCCACTTATTTATGTATTTAGACTATCTACGTCTACTCTAATCTATATACTAATATTATAAAGAAAGAGGAAAGATATTATGTTTGTTTGTTTGCATTGAATAGGCTCCAAAACTATTGGACCTATTTGAAAAATTGTTTCACTGTTGGGAAGCTTTATTAGCGAGTAACATAGGCTATATTTTATAAAGCTACGAGGACGAAGTCGAGTCCAACAGCTAGTAATATTATAAACAGGTATTTTCGTTGCAGGTTTGTTTGTAATGGATAAACTCAAACACTACTTAACTATTTAAAAAATTCTTCCACCTACAGAAAGCTACAATGCATATGTTTAGTACCTATCTAGCTTTTGTATGTAACTTATATATGGCTAAAAATTTTATACTTTAACCATTTTAGGTACATACCACATAAAATAGAGGTAGGTACCGTAATATCACTTCTACTAGGTACTAGTATCAATCAATCATCAATGCTAATAATATTGTATGTATGTATGTTCCTCCATAACTCTTAAACGAATTAACTGATTTTCATGAAACTTGGTAAATAAACATTTAGACGTACGGGACACAGGATAGGCTACTTAATTCTTTTTCAACGCGGACGAAGTCGCGGGCGCCAGTTAGTATTATAATATAATTTAATATATTACATTATAACAATATATTGTCTTCATAATATTTCAAAATATTATAGTTATTATTTTACAGAAGACTAACGAAAAATAACAGTGTTATTGTGTTCGGTGAGACTCTATCGCTTTCTGGGGCCCTAGCCAAGAGCAACCAATTAAATGCAAACGGGAGCGTTGCGTTTTACGAAACGATAGAAATAAAGCTCGGTGATTGGTTGTTGTAACGCCCACATAAAATTTTGACCAATCACCGGGCTCTATTTTCTAGCATTTCGTAAATATACGCAACGCTCCCGTTTGAATTGGGTTGCTCTTGGCTAGGACCCCTGATCCCTTCTTTAATCCTACTATGGTCTGCAGCACTTGTGGCGTTCGGTAGTCACGTACTATCAAGTGGCCATCAGTCTGTTTGCCACCAATTACTATTAAAAAATACTCACCAAAGTAAAATAACCCCATATAAGTAAGCCATATCTGAGCGGAATGCAAACGCAGCAACGTTTCAACACTGGAATTTCAGTGTTCATTTTTTTAAATATTTTTTAAATAAATTTAAAATAAATAATAATTAACACCGTTTAAACACGCCTACACAATCCAAGTGCAAAATTACACATGTCCATATTACGATTAGGAATTATTTATAAAGCGAAGAGGCGTATTCGATAAGAGCAAATGTTTGTCATTATCTTTCTAGTAAGTAATTTATTTTCGTTTATATAATTTGAAGTCCACTATTTATCTGGATCTACTTATAAATAAAAATTTCCTGGGGAAAAAAATGTTTTTGTGACGCAATTATATTTATCTGTAAGTAAACATCTGGTAATATTCCAACATAATTTTGTGTCTTTTCTTAAATTATAATTTATCAAAAAATTGATATTATATTATACTTACCAAACAAAAGTATCTTTAGACGTCAGATCAGTCCTTTCCAATCTTTTTTTGTAATATTACTTATGTACATTATTTTCAAGAAGTTGCCGGTTTTTATTAATACATTTAGGGCATCTTTCACTAACTACAGTGTTGAATAATTACCTTTAGAAATAATTTTATGTTTTACTAGCTGGTGCCTGCGACTTCGTCCGAGTTGAAAAAGAGAAAAGTAGCCTATCCTGTGTCCCGTACGTCTAACGGCCGAAATTAATAACCTATCTTGATCCGTTTTTACCCATCTAGGATTGAAGAAATCTAGGATTTTGTGTGTGAAATGTGTCAATAACGAATCCACGCATTGATATTTCAAAATGAAACTATCTTTTGGAGGACAGATCTCAGATTCAAGATCGTCCTCTGTTCGTAATTGACAGTTTGGGTGTCCCAATATTCAATCCATACACTTTGACGTTTAGTTTAATAGCGCAATCGATCTAGCGTTGCAATCCCACTAATTTCATGGATTATAAGATTTATAAGCTAAAAACATACAATAATTTTAAATTATTTGAATTTAAAATAAAAATTATTTGAAATATGGCATTGGCGTTGTTATCTAGTGACAGTGATAGTGATCTAGATCTGGCTTTGTCATCTGAATCATCTGATTCTGATTCTGATAGAGACGATATTTTGGACGAGGAAATAGCACGACGATGTGCCCTAGTTTAATAACTATACTTAATGAAAATTTAACACACTAATACAATATACCGATGGAACACAAAAGGCACATTGAATTTATTTATTTTTTTATAATAATTGAATTGAATGAATTGTCAACATCGTTCCTTTACTATTCAGAAAAACGTATGTATATGTATGTTAAGTATGATTAAAAGAAAAATTATGCAGTACGCTTATAAATAAATATAAATAAATTGGAGCTTTAATTACTTTTTGTTGTAATTGTAGCTAATTCATTATTTTCACATTTTAAATTTAAGCATAAAATTAGAAATTTAAATTTAAATTATTTTTTTTATTGCATGAAAAGAATCGGCGTGGGAGGGAATGGATTGCCTACCAATCTATCGTTAGTATCCAATCGCATGCACACAAATTAATATTGGCACGCAGATCGGAGATCGATCGGCCGATAGGAACAATCTCGAGATTGATTTCAAGATCGGATTGTAGATACATTATTAATTTCGGCGGTAAATGTATATGTACCAAGTTTCATGAAAATTACTTAGAGTTATGGAGGAACATACATACATACAGAAAAAATTCTAAAAATCGTCAATTTAGTTTCAGTATCATGTATAGAGCTTATAAATACGTTATCTCTGAAAACAAAGTAACTTACTCCATGACCAACCCTTACAGATTTATTATTAGTATTGATTTAGTAACGCAAGATAGAAACAAGCGCTTTAAAACAAATGTTATAATAGCAAGTAGAACTACTCGGAGGGTCAATAATATATGAATTGTAATACTTATCACTTACTCAACATTAGAACAATTTCGACATGCTTCCTTAAAAATATTCGAGTCCAATCTGTCATACTTTACAGTAGAACACTTACTTTTTTTGTCCAAACTGTTCTATCATAAAACTAATAGTAGAACTACTTGGACTAACCCAATAATTGTAGAATCATCACAAATGAATCAAATTGGTATTACACAAATGAAATCTTTATTTTACGTTGAATTATTTATTACTTAGTACAAGACAGTAATATTCTATTTTCAAAATTAAGCTTTTTGTCGTAAATAAATAAATATTCTTTTCGAGTAACAAATTGCCTTTTCTTAGTTGCGGTGTTTTTTGTTTAAACAAGGTTTATAAAGTAATCATCCCTGTTGCGTTTTGTTAGGATATGTTGTATTTATTCTAGGTGGCTGGTTTATGTGGTGTATGTTATTAATTAACAAACAATTCTTAACATAAAAAATCGAAGAATATTTTAGGTAATTATTCCTAAGGAAGTTTGTAAGGAACAACGGACTAACGTTACTCCGTCTTAACTGCATTCGAAAATGCATCTTATTTCATTACTACACTAGGTGTGTTTCTCTTTTCTCTTCTCTTACTGCTACATTAAGTGAACATTCGGCTTCGGCAGCGTTGTTGACAAATTGAACTGTCGTGTCGTTCTTCAGTTTAATGAATTCGCTTCTTATTAATATTATTATGTAAATTTTAAGAACTGAAAAAAAAAGTTTTCTCCTGTTATCATAATAAATTATAATGTCTATTATATTAGCTTTTACACGACGGCTTCGACCGCGTCCATTTTCTTTATTGCTGATATATTTTTATCAGGCGATAATTTTTTTTTAACCCTTGGGAAAAGTTCTTTTTCTAACAATGTAATTGCAAATTTTCAATATTACATTATTGAAATTATTTACTACTTTAGTATTAATATTTAGAAGCATTCCTATATAAATATTAGGTATGTCACAAAAACGAATATAAAGTAAATAAGCTATCTCAAACAATTAGGTCATTAATTCAAAATGTCACTAAATTTCAGAATAAATCAGATTTTCAATAAATTCAGTTTTTCTTACCTATATAGACTAGTCCCAAAGTTGCTCTCTTAAGCAATCTGAATGAAGAACTTGAATACGTTAATGTATATTTAATTTCGAGGCTAACTTGAAAGATATACAGGAAACTACCGATTGCAATGGAAATAATACTGTAGTAATAGAATACTTTGAGAAGTTTGTAATTTTTCTGAAAAAAAATAATAATATAATTATTGAATAATATATTAAGTTTAATTAATATTGCTTGTAATATAAGCGACGCGGTATCTATCTACCCCTTAAGACGACACAAAAAATATACATATAAATATGTTACATTAAAAAAATCGTACCTGATGACCTGCCACAACTAACAATACATTAAATGCCGTATCCATTAATGAAGCACCGATTAAAACGGCTAATAAGGCTATACCGGATGCATCTGCGCCGAATCCCATTAGAAACATTGACATTATTCCAAGCATAGCTGTCACAAAAACAGAGCCGAGCTGAAAATAATTAAAAAAATGGTTTTATTAGTCATCATCATCATCTCAGCCGCAGGGCGTCCATATAGGCCTCTCACATTTGTTTTTTCAAAGATTTAAATCACAGTAGATGTGCCCTTACCATACTTCAGGCGGCCGAAGAGTGAGCTCACTCCTCCCGCCTTTAGTCGTTCGTAGAAAGCAGTGAGCGGTGTCGTTGCATACCTACACATCTTTTATTATGCTAATTAGGTTCGTTTACCTTTAAAAATGCCTTATCCATCATTCGTGGTTTTACAAACTCAAGTACTAAAATCGGTAAAAGGGGCGAAATTCATGTATGTCATTTTGTGTAAGAGAATTAATTCGCGTATGTCATTTCGTGTAGTCGTTCACGATGTGTCATTTTGCGTATAAGAATATGTGTTAATTTGCGTATGTCGTTTTGCGTAGACAGCACGTGTCATTGTGCGTTTGGCTACATAATGTGTCATTATGCGAGTAATCCTTCCTGTGCCTTCAGAAAGTGTTCTCATAATTCAAGAAACGAACGAATACGCACACAGACATATTACGTGGAAAGTTTACAGGGCGCATCTGTGATTTAATAATAACCTTTGTGTTTTTTATTAGAGATGGGTTAGCTCTTCGCCAGCATCCAGCCATGTAGCGAAAAATCTGTATATGAATTAGGTTAACACTCTTTCTTTACATTTCTTTAGGCTTTCAGAGACTTTTTTGTCTCTGTTGAAAAAGGTACACATTTTCAATGTGAATTTATTCTAATAATAGACACAATAATAGAGATTGATACATGTTTTTTTTAATGATTAAACTTAACATATATTTACATATATTAACATATATTTGTCAAGGACTGGGCATGTAGATTAGGATTAATTTGTGGGTAGCGAGTTGTGGATAATATTTTGTACAGAGCTTCCGTTCACGCGACGATCTCACATCCTGGAGCTGACATTATATTATCGTTATGTTATGATAAAATAAAAATAGGGATTTCATTTCAATCACAATATGCTGTATGACTTATTTATTTACAAATAGTTTAACTGTGATTTGATTACTCTATTTTTTTTAAATATTAAATCATCTAAAGCTTGTCTAAAGTACTGAAACATACTGTACTTATGTTTACATCGACAAAATAAACTGTTTTAAAACTTTTTTACCGGTTTTTTTTTATTTGAGATGGGTTTGTTAGAGCTGTGTAGCGATGATGAGGTCTATGATGGAACGAATTCACCCAGAAAATGATTCACTCGAACTTTGAAAAGTTATATGAGCTCGGAAATACAGACTCCGGCAGGGAGTTCTAAATCTTGGTAGTGCGCATTATAAAGGCTGTTCTAATAACAATAAGCCAAGTAAATATTTAGACTTGGCTCACGAGGTGACCGCCATGTGGGATGTTGATGCGACCATCATCGTCCCGATAGTCGTGTCGGCGAACGGTCTTAAATAGCGAAGAGCTTCGATCAACACCTCAAGAGACTTTCTTAGGCTGGGTCAAGGGACAGATACAGAAGGCAGTACTTCTTGACACGGCAAGAATTGTCAGGAGGTCCTCACTCTGCAGCCCTAACCGTCGGTAGCTTGGGCATTTCTCCGCTACCTGCGAAATTCTAGTTTTAGGTTTTTTACAATATTTATTGTTTGTTTTTTTTTTTATAATATTTATTGTAAAAAAAATTTGTATATAAATAAATATATAATTATGTATAATAATAATATCTTCACACATTCAACACAAAAAATTCTATTCTCTATTCTAAGGGCCTCTTTCACCAACTACAAGTTAAGTTTGTTTAGTTACTTTACAAGTTACGCTAACTGGCGTGTAAAGTTTACGAGTATCTTGCTTCAATTTCATTGAAATTACCCTTTGAGCAATGCTACTCGAAGATGGTGAAACTCGTACGCTTTCTTTAAATTATGGCGGTTAGCCTACTTGACACTTTACTTAGAGATGGTGAAATAAGTCCTCATTAATTTAAAATATAATTTTTACTCACAAGATTAAGATATCCCCAAAAAAGTATGCCATACCTTAAAGGTATGCAAAAACAACATCTTCGAAATTGTGGTACCTCCACTTTCATTGTAACGCGGGAAATAATTATCACTATATTGTAACACTACCGTTTTGAATGAAGTTAGCCGACTGAATACTCTTATCTGTAAACAGCAAACTTGATTATATGCTGCGTTATAAACAGAGGCGTAAAATTCAATTGGGTCTTCTAAAGAATCTATATATTTATATTATATAATACTCTGGTGTCACCATCGACATGGGTGTCACAGTGTTTGTCACCAAACTCCTCCGAAATGGCTTGACTGATTCTTATGATTTTTTTTGTATTATTGCCGGGTCAGCTTGTAATATCAATTTTAATAAAAATATACTGAATTTTCTTTTTGAAACAAATTTAATCTTCTTAAAATACACTCGGAAATGAATTACCTGTATACCTATTACCTGTCCGCCTCTCGTCTAATCTATTCTAAAGAAACCATCCAACGGATGTTGCTACGATTTTCACTACTGGGAAGAGCGATTTAAACAAAAGAGGTTCGTCTAGGTCATATTTCTAGCGCGGTATTTTTTCATTTGTGCGAATTTTAGCTATTATATATTTAAAAAATATTCAGGTCTGTAGCTAGGCTGCCAGTCCACTTTATGATAGGCTATTGTCGCCTTGTAATACGAGCACAAGGGTTGCTAGTGCTCTTATGCTCTACCTCTTTAAGTACTCGATCACTTTAAGTACACGTTGAACCTTTATAAAAACTAGTATTCATCTATTGATCGAAATATTAATTAATTTATAAGGTGGGGAAAGGAAATGAAACCGCTTAAAAAAATAATGTAAGTATGTCAATTGTTAAACTCAAACTCAAGATCATTTCAAAAACAAATGATAAACATAAAATTCTGTATTTTGGTAGTAGTTGGGGAAATAATTGTGATTTTATACTTTTGAAAATAATTTTATTAACCCCCGACGCCCGTCGCTGAAAGTGTGGGTCTACCTATATTTGTATTTAAAGGTGCTTGTAAGTACACGTCTATTGTTTTATTCTTATAATTAAATATATATATATATATCGACATAAATGTCGTGGACAGATCGTAGAATTGGGCAGATCGTAAAGTAATCAAAAATCTTTCACCAAAAGTCAAGAATAGGTGCGACGAGGAGCGGAGCGAAGCAAAGCGAGGAGGAGCGTGTTAGGTTTACATGGAAATAAATTCGGGGAGTCGAGCGAAGTGGAGCGGAGTGAGGCGACCCTCTCAGTTTTAACAGAAATATGATCTGCCCAGGAATATCATGATATGCCCAATTCTACGATGTGCCGACGACATATTATAGATCTTATAGATCTATTTGTTTAAATAGATCTATAAAATCTGAATACAATTATGTTTTAATTACAAAATTCTGTGTGATCAACATGATCTTGTATTTCATCTAAGTATTTATATAAGTAATCCAAATATCTGCATCCAAATATATTAATCTCTATGAAACCAAATTAGGCGACAAAAATAAAGCTTTTTCTGCTAAGTCCTCGCCTTAATAACTATTGTGACATCTGTGACCCCTTATCCCGCAGAATAGATGAAATTTTCAAAGTTTTCGGCCTAAGTATTCGCATTAAGAGATGCAAATACACTTGAAGTACTGAAAAAAAAGTATTACAATTAATGACTATTATATTATTTACTAGCTGGTGCCCGCGAGTTCAATAATTTTATTAATAAAACTTATTTTTACATAATTAATGTCATGCGAATTTATAATCCTGGACTTAAACGATTCTAAAGCTTACACAGCTTACACTATGTTTAATATATACCTACAATATATGTCTAAAATAGATTTAAAGAATGTAATTTATATTTATATTATTAAATTAATGGTATCCCCAACTTTTTTTTTGGAATTTCATGGCTATTTTTTCCACAACCCTGGTAAAGTTAAAAATATACCTTTTTAAGTGTTTCTTTAAGACCTGTTAAATAAATAAACTTAGTGACCTTTAATATAATATGATCTTTACTTTTGTAAATAAAATCAAAATAACAACCATTATAATATTCATAATTATTATCATAGTTCTTTATAGTTTTTAATTATTATCATAGTTAAATTATCTGCCAGACCGATATGACATTGTAACATAAAGCTCTTTTTAACAAAAAAAAACCGACTTCAAACCGTTTTCTCATGGATGCCATTGTCAGAACTGGACAAAATTGAAATGGGACCACACGGGAAGCACTAGCTTTCAAATATAAAAAGAACCATCAAAATTGGTTCACCCAGTCAAAAGTTATGAGGTAAAACATTAAAAAAAATACATTCGAATTGAGAACCTCCTCCTTTTTTGGAAGTCTGTTGAAAATACAGATTATTCTAATAAGTAGTAATAAGTAAATTTAAAAATAAATACATACCTAGTCCAGTAAAAATGACACTGTTTTCCAAAATAAAGACAGCCCAATTCTTCCGCAAAAGGACAGGCAGTAAAACGCAATAAGCTAAAGTAGCCGAAGTCGTTATAATACCAAAGTAATTGTAACAATCGATTATCCATAACTTTTTCTGAAAACACACACACACAAACACACGTTTATGTTATTTGTGTTTATGAGCTAAAATTAAAATTATAAACAAATAGGAGAGGACATAGGGACATGTACCTCTCATACAGAAAAATAAATTTTCCCAATGGGATCATCTATACTAATATTATAAAGAGGAAATATTTGATTGTTTGTTTGTATAGAATAGGCTCCGAATCTACTGGACCGATTTGAAAAAATCCTTTACCATTGGAAGCCGACATTATCTGTGATGAACATAGGCTACTTTTTACCGCGGGAAAATGCTTCATTCCTACGTGAAATCTAAAATACTCTAGCGCCTTGGCCCGGGATACACTTGACAGCGCCATCTATGGTAGAAATCTTAAATAAAGTGCTTGGCCCGGGAGATAGCGTCATCTGTCCAAAATACGGTAGTTTTATACTTTTCTACGCGGACGAAGTCGCGAGCACCAGCTAGTCTTAAATAAAAATCTAACGCCTGTCCAAAGTTTTATTAGCCACAAGAAGTCAAGCTTAAATATTTCTTTAGTTTTTCTTTTTAAAGCGGATTAAGTCGCGGGCACAAGCTAGTATAAAATAACTATATTTAAAAAAATGACTTTTCCCTTTATAAATATTCGAAAGATTAATAGAATGTAGGTATTGTGTATCATTTTTATTTTTTTAAAATATGTATTGTATTTATATATAACTGACAGTTTTTTAAATATATATTTCATCCTTATTTAAAAAAATGTACAATCAATTAAGATTTCAAAATGGTACTAGCTTCTTAGTAATCTTCTTAGTTTCTAGCTTTCTTAGAAGATAGTAAGTTTTCACTTGTTAGGTACGTGAATTCCTACGAGTGACAATTTCTTTTCATAAATTTTTACTTATTGTACTAACTAGCTGACGCCCGCGACTTCGTCGGCGTTGGAAAAGAAAAATTTAGCCTATACTGTGTCCTATACGTCTAAATGTTTCATGAAAATCAATTAATTCGTTTAAGAGTTATGGAGAAACATAAAATACATAAAATACCTACACTTACAGATTTATTATTGATTGATTGATAATAAAGTACATATTTAGAATACTTACCATATGACCACCGATCACTAATATAATGTTGAATATATTTTCAATTCCATATATAACAATCGCAACCAAGATTTCCTCTGTGAAGCGTACTCCTTTATACACAGTATCAGGGTCCGAATCCTTTGTGTAAATCCAAATACCATATGACATCGTTAATAAGGATAAAGCCTGGAGAAGAATGATAATTATTATAACCTTATTTACTAATATTATAAATGTGAATGTGAGTTTGTTTGTTTGTTACGCTTTCACGCAAAAACTACTGAACCGATCACCATGAAATTTTGCATACACGTTGTCTACGACATGAAAAAGGACATAGGCTACCTTTCATCCAGGAAAACAGTACCGTTCCCGAGGGATTATCTAAAATATAAAACTGTAACTAACGCCTGGCCAATGTGTTATAGCAACAAGTTGTCGAGCGTTATAATTGCTTTTATATTTTTAATTTATTATCGCGTACGAAGTTGCGGACACCAGCTAGATTTTTATATAAATATAGGTTACTAAAATGGACATAATACTGAGAACTGAGAAGTATGATAATGCAACAGCACACGTGATTTTATTTCACGGTGGTCTTCTGTAATTGAATGGTTACTTTCTGTAAGCGAAAGCTACTTTCCAGTTTTAAAAAGTTTTCATAGCTTATCAAACTATTTAAGTTAAGTAAAACTAAGTTAGTTAAGTTTTTTAAGTTTAAGTAAATTCAATTCGGCATAATTTTTTTGTTTGTAAATCGATTGGAATGAAACATGAAATGTTTGCATACACGTTGTCTGGGACACCAGAAAGGACATAGGGGACAGACTTTCATCGTTCAATGCGGACGAAGTCGCGGGCACCAGCTAGTAAATTATAATTAATAAAAAATACTTACCGTACTTAAATATGCAAAGGTAAGAATTCTCAATCTGATCGGTAAGCACATGTAAAATGGATTATAAATGAGCACGTCTAAAATTGCCAATAAGCCCATCTTGAAACTTTGGAATCAAAGTTAATAAATAAACACTGGGTTCTTATAATCAGAGAAATTCGACGAAACTGTTCACAAAACGAACTATTTCACTGTGAAATTTTAATACGAAGAATTGTATCAATACGTCACAACTAATTAAAATATATTTTGTATTATATTCGCTTTACATTTTTCAAAAAAAGATAAAACATTACTTTTTTGCGTATAGAGTTTATTATAGAGTTTAATTTTGTCTTAATGTTCGTTTTGTTAATCAACCGTTTTGTTTGAAGTTAATATACTTACTGAATAGTATTATCTGAAAACCCGAAGTTATATTATTCGCTATCGTCATAAAATTCATTTACATAAAATTAATAAAGCTATTAAAACGCAGCCCCTAATAATAATAATTGTATGTCCAATAATTTTGGTCATTAATTTCATAAAGTATACTGTATACGTTATGCATTAGTAAAGTTCGTCGTAAAAATATCTAATAGGTGTTGATTTCAGAAATTAATGTCACTTAGAGCCTCTTTCACCAACTACGAGTAAAGTGTTGATTAGTTACTGTTCAATTGACGCTAATTGGCGAGTAAATGTTGATTCAATTTCATTGAACGAAGATTGTGAAACTTGTACCTACGCTTTATTAACGGTGACTTTAAATGGCGGTTAGCCTACTTGACACTTTACTCAGAAAGGGTAAAAGAGGCCTTAATTTATTCGCTAGTCGATACCTTTAGGTTGTTATAGAAAGGAACTCCTTGTAACTTAGTTTACGGACAGTAAACTTAGAATTTTCAACACTTTCTTTTTTTTTTTTTTTTTCATAAATTCAAGAAGCTGTTTATTGTTTTTTTTTTGAGGCCGTTATAGTTAGTATATCAAATAAAACTCCATAGTTAAGTTAGTTTGCTATGAATAATAAAAACAAATCAATTTCTTAATAAAATATTTATTTATTCTATAAAACGTAAAAACGTTATAGTTTAAATACAAAAAATATATTAATTATTAAAACATATTATTAAAAATAAAATTTCTTTGTCGATAAGTTATAAAAAGTATCCAAGTAATAAATGCTTTCGAGATTACAATGTCAGCCGCAACACTGTTGGAATTTTCCATAATTTTCCAAAAGGACCGACCGGCCAGAAGCAGCCTGGGTCCAGAGTCTTAATATTATTACTTATTACTACTTACTTACTGCATATAATTAACTTTAATAAAGTAATTAGGTGTAGGTACTAGTTTTAAATTTGTACTTTGTGTTTACTTAAAAATATAGATAAACTTAGGAAAGTGGTCTCTACTGTAGATAAACTAGTCTTCTGGAAATTATTCTTTACCTAGGTAAATAGGTAATATATTATTTAAATTGCTAATTAAATTTCTATTACTTCCTATATGGCTTTCATATTATTTACGTAGAAGTACATAAAAAATATAATGTTTATTACATGAGTGACATTGTACGAAGATTCAAGCAATTTAAAAATCATGTCTGATACAGGCTATATTTTATTGTGACTTGATGGTCCCCTATTAAGAAGGTTCCCTTTACCTCAGGGTGGTTGTGGAACACGTATCTATTCTATCTTAACTTATTACGACTGATTTTAATAGTACAGTGCCTTAAAGTTGAACAATCCAAATTTGTTTTGTGAAAGACAGTCACATCTCAATCTCAATCTTTTCTTTCAAAACTCTCTTTTATTTATCTTGCGTCATGTCGAGGGCCTCATTGCCACGCTCTTCAGATGCAATCTTGTATTTATTTTTCAATTTATTTATCACAAATTGAAGTACAAATGTAATATATATTTTGAGCACTGAAACAGAAGAAAATATTTAGTTCTCGAGATTATTATTCCATTCCAGATTTTTCATTCTTTCATTCCATGCAGATGTTTCCAGCATTTCGATGCAGCATAACTAAATGCAGCAGCACTGTGGCGCTCTATTACTAACTGCGTCGAAGATCTGCTAGGATGAACATCCCTCCACCACGACAACTTCTCATAGAGATAAGAAGGCTTCTTATATTTAATAACATCAAACAGCCACGCCACGCAAAATAGAGTTTGCGGCCATGCTTCATTTTTAATATACCATGTTTATTTAAATACTAACTGTGTAAAAGTAGCCTATCCTGTGTCCTGTACGTCTAAATGTTTATATATCAAGTTTCAAGAAAATCAGTTAATTCGTGTAAAAATACACACAGAAAAAATTATAAAAATCGTAACTTACTCTGTAAGGGTTAAATCTGTAAGGGTTGATCATAACCAACTCTTACAGATTTATTATTAGTATTGATTGGGTCAATTTGGGTCACATGTGATGGCCAATGATATCAAAACAAAAATGAGCACAAGCATTTTGGACACACTGATGAATTATTTTTTGAATTTATGCCAACAAACCGTGTCCATGTAATTACACATAGATAAAATAAGAGACTCTGTTGAACACGTATCTGGTCGGTTAGATAAGGTCTCATCATATATAAAAAAAATTCATTGGAATGAATTAGTATTTATTATCAATAGAACAAGCTTCTAATAGTGGAATCCGGAGATAAAAATGACTGAATCGTTTAAAATGATAAAACTAAAGGGAAAAGGAAGTGGGTCGGCAATATTTGTCGGAGATAAAACCGTTCCCAACGGAATGTTCTAGAATAATCTCAGGATGTAGCGAACTAATGTTATCCACATGAAAACCGAAAAGGAGCAATGGAGATATCAAAACGATCGCCTCTTAAAAATGGATACGTTTGACTATTTTTTGTGAAAAATGCAAGAACATAATGGGCAAGATCATTATTCAAAATGTAGAAGAGAGGGTTGAAAAAAATTACATAATAATATGTACAGTCGACGGCATAAGTCGATTAACACATTCAAAAGTGCAAAACTGAACACTAAACTTACTAACTTACTGAAACTTTTTATGATCGTTTGTACGTGAAGTTCATTTTATTCTTTAATCGTGACAAAAACCTATGGCGCGTTGAGTGTTCAGTTGTTTTGTACTTTTGAATGTGTTAATCGACTTTTGCGGCCGACTGTACATAATTGCATTCTGTCTTTGTACTTTATTAAATAAATAAATAAAATTAATTAAAAAAGCAATGAATTTAATAGGAAGGGAAGTGATTAGACAGGTTGGCTGATCGACCTTTAAAAACTTACCTATAAAAATTGTTACCCAAATTCTTTTCAGTGTTTCTAGAAGAAAATCATGAAATTCATCATAGCATAGCGTATACCAAATTAAAAACACACACACTAATGGTGTAGAAATTAAGTTGTAGTAGAAAGAGGTTTTTAGCAGCGTTATGTTTCCCTGAAAGAAATTACATCATTTTAATGCATTATTTAATGCAAAAATTAGCGAAGAAAACACAGAACAAGTAATAGTACTACAAGTAATAGTAATAGTAATTAAAATATGATATTTTAATTAAAATAATAGGATTAGTCAAAAATACTGAAAATATACACGACATTAGGGATGTTAGGTTTTGATATTATTCAGGAGCTATTTAAAGGAATCGGTGTTGTGTGGATCAATGAATATTTTGAATAATTTGAATTATCGCGATGCGATAGAAAATAAATACTCTAGTAAATAGATCTTAAAATAATCTTACCTTATGAACCGCTACTATTAGCAATATGATGAAAACTAATTCCAGAGAAAACAATAAAACCACTGGCAGCTTTATAATCATATCTTCTTCGTTGGATAACATATAATTAAAATTTGATAATCCATAGTACGCCATTTTATAAGTCGATATGTATCCATTATAACCAATTATCGGGAGCAGTCCTAACTGAAAAGATTAAAAAATATATTAAGGCGATAACCTATTCGAAAAGCGTTATTTTCGTCGCATAATTTGACTTCTTATAGTGAAATTAGAATTTAGATAAAAAAACTGTTTGTACAAATAAATTATTTCTTTGAATAAAATAGTAAATTACTGTCCAAAAAAACGTTTTGTGTCACAGTAATAAAAAATTGCAGCGACTACTACATTAGTTTTTAAACCTCTTAATTAACTTGAGTTCAGCACTAAAGTCGCGGGCACCAACTAGTACTTTAGCTAAAGAATTAGCAAGTGTAAGTAAAATAGTACTTAGCTAAATAATTTTGTTTTAAAAAATAACAAAAATTGATTTCAACCCCTAATTAATATTGTAAATGTGAAAATAAGTTTGTTTGTTACGCTTTCATGTGTCTAACTAAGTACTCAACCATTACAATGTACAGAAAAGGACATAATTAAAATTAAAATCTAGGTCTTTCATCAATAATTAAAAATTTGTTTTCGAGGAACATTTCTAAAAACATTTTCTAAAAATAATTTCTAAACTAAAACAGTTATTTTAAAAGATTGTTTACAAAATTAAATTTATGTAAAAACTAAACTTTATAACTATCAGCTTTTTAAAAGTAAGCTGATTTTTAAAAGATGATAGTAATGCCTTATCTCACTTACCATAGTAATATACGCACAAATGAGGACACCGATTCTTGAAGATACCCATTTTTTTAAAAACATTAAAAATGTCATTTTTATACAAAAATTCCAGAGAGCAATTAGAACTTGAAAGCAGTGTAGCAGCTTACTGTGTTTCGTTCGTCAAAATGTTTTTGCGAATTATATGCCCGTTGGTGACCGGTGCGCCGCCGTTTCGTTCAATCCGGCAAGGTCGATTCTGCACTTTGTAAAATCTCAAATACACATCGCTGCTTAAAAACTAAAGGGCCATAAAACGAAAAAAATCCAAAAATGTTTTTATTGCAAAATTACAATCACAATCGTTCATATTGTATGTTGCAAAAAGAAAATTTGTTTTATTCCATATTTGGTATATTTTGATTTTTTTTTATATATTCAAAAGTAACTTTCATGCTAATATCCCTTCTAGTATTCAGTTTATTATAAAAAAAAGTACTTAAAACATTTAATGCTACTTACAAATACGCTAGCGTTAGCTTCGATTAGCTCTCCTGTAAAAAGTGTAATTTTGATTTGTGGCCCTTTAGTTTTTAAGCAGCAATATATTAATTATTATACCACTAAAATTCTTTTTTAAATAAAACTGGACACGTGGCTACAGTTGCTTTGAAGATTGGTACACAACCATTTGTTTGCCGGAAGGCATTGACGAATTCCGTAAAATAAACGTATAAAAGCAGTGTCATGTTGCACCACGATCGCTAGTTCTATCCTCACATGACCAGACAGACAAACGAATTTTAAAGGGGAAAAAACGTACAACTTATTAGCTATTTTGTATAGGTATAGTCCCGACCTGGCCCGGCACCTTGTGACTTTTTGTTGTTCCCAAAAATTAAAAATCATCATTCACGATAAACGATTTTCATCATTCACTTTCGCCATGATATTACATAGGCGCCACTTAATATTTAGGATACCTTAAATTTCTATATTAAATACTTATTATAGAATGAACCGAGTACGTTGGTTTCTACATGTTTCTACTGATATAATAACTAAACACTGATAATAGTACTGGCACAGCACACTGTGTTTCGCAGGCATTTGGGCAGCTCTTCGGTGGCAGTAACGGTGATCTTTTTGTAAGCCCTTATACGTGAAATAACAGCACGTGTGCTCTTGTGTTTCGATGAATGAGTAAGGGATGCCGAACCCATTATTTTCCTTCCCAACTTTCCTTCCATCCCTTCCTAACCTTTACTTTCAAAATGTCAGATTTTCAAAAGGACAGACTTTCAAATGGTCAGTTTTTCAAATTGTCAGAATTACAAATGGTGAGTTTAGTAAACTCTACTAAAATTACAAGTGTAATTTTATCAATAGGAAAAAATCCCTTCGGCATTCATTGCCTATGCTCGCCAGCGCACTGCAGCACTGCACTATAGTGCGGCCGTAAACTTTCCAACTCGAGCAGCTTACCAATTCCATACTACGTAATTCCATGATTAATCATTAGTTATTGGTCGTAGTAATATATGAAAAAACATGACAAACATGAGACCAGGTTTGCATCGAAACAAAAAACTGAAATCTAATTTTAATTAATTTCTATATGTGCAGAATTTGTCACATTTTCGCTGGTTGAAATCTCTTAATTATTGGTTGAAAGCCAATAATGTTTTCCAATGAAAACGTCCTAGCGTTTAAAATTTAAAATTGGGACGTCAATAGTTACCATCTATAAAGGTTTTCCTAAAATACTGGAATTGCTGGCGTATTTTCGCTAGTTGAATAAGTGCGCGAATGTGTTGCTTCCATAGATCTAGTATTACTACGTTGCTTCGCATTCCATCTTAGGTTATTAGCATTATAGTAAGTTGAGACAACAAATTCTCTCAAATACCTATTAGTGAGTTGCAACGCTCGTCCTTGGCTCGTCTAGTCCAGCGCCACCTTGGGCCGAGCAGTGCAAAACTACGAAATAGAGGACAAAAAACCGTTCGCGCGGAGAGCTCCTCCGCTGGCTCCGCTGCCATCCTGCGTCGTATTTTATCAATAGAATGTTGCTCTACTTGTAAATATTTTACTAGTATTTTATAATTTCATGTTATTGAAAATACCCAATTTTTATCATTTCTATAATATGAAGGTCAATCCAATGCATACAGTCGGCGAGTTATATTAAATACCTTGCTATGAATTAAAAAAAAATTCACTTTCTTAATAAAATATTTATTCTATAAAATGTAAAAACGTTATGTTTAAGTACTTATATATACTTATTTATTAGTAATTAGTAAAACATATTGTTAAAAATAAAATTTCTTAGTCTATGTTATAGAAAATCTTACAATCATAATAATCTCAGTCGCAGGAAGTCATAGCTACTCCTGAAAATAGGTCTCCCCCATAATTTTCCAATAGAATACACCGTCTTACAATATTACCTATTAATTACTTACTACAAATTGTCCGCATATAATTAACTTTAATTAAGTAAACTTATTTGTCTTAATTAACTTAGAAAAGTGGTCTATGTAGATAAACTATTCTTCTTAGAATATTTGTACGCATCATGGCAGATATATTATTTAGGCTAGTTATATACTAAAATTTCAGATAATATCAAATGGTTCGTATATGGCTTTCATATTATTTATTATGTTTACAAAATATTAATGTGTTTATTATAATATGTGTGACATTGGACGGAGCCATATTCAAGCAATACCATTATTGAAAAATCATGGCTATATTTTATTGTGACTGGCTGGTCCCCTCGGCTTTACCTGAATCTCTGCCTTTTTCTCTGGGTTCCCTTTACCTTAATGATTGTGGAACACGGCGAGATCTATCTATTCTAATCTTACAAAGTAACTTATGACGACTGATTTTATTTTACTATAGTACAGCGTTTCTTAAAGTTGAACAATACAAGTATATCCAAACAAAACGTTTAGTTTTGGAAAAAACGCAACCTCAATCTTTTCTTTCAAACCTCTCTTGCGTCTTTTCTTGCGTCATGTCGAGTGCGCATCGGGCGTCATTCTCATAATCTTCTGGCTCAACCTTGTATTTATTTTTCAATTTATTAATTTCAATTTTAATTATAATCGTAATATAAATTTTTAACGCTGAAACAAAAGAAATTTTTTTAGAGATTATCTAGGCTAAAAACATTCCACTAAATGACTTTATATAGTAAGGGATGACACAGTCATTTCTCTATCTCTTTCTTATCCTTGATCCTTAATCCTACTAAGGTCGGCAGGCAAGTGGATCCTCAACCTGCATGCTGACCTTTACATAAGATTTGAAACGAATGACTCATAAGCTTTCTCGTAAACTCGTAAATTCGTCTCGTAAATTGCAAGACTACATTTACAGATGCAGGTGCTACCATTTCCTACCTCTTCAGTATAGGCGTAACATTAGTGACATTTGCTATTTGATGAAAATTGCAAAGGGTTTAATTGATTCACCTGAACTATTATCCAAATTACATTTATATGTTCCTCATACTAATTTGACAAATCGCTCGTTGCTGCATGTAGCTCTTAGTAAGTCAAATTATAAGAGAAATGCATTCTTCTCTCGGTCATATAGACTTTTTAACGAAATTTTATTGGACCATAGAACATAGCATTAATCCAAAGTCCAAATCAAAATTGACTGAATTATAAGTCTGCCATATTTGTACATCGATGGTACGAGATAATACAGAAGTTAGGAACGAAAAGTTCTGGAATAAAGATTCGGGAGTAGGCTTTGAGTCCCGGGGCGTATCGTGTCACGAAGTCCCGGGACTTTTAGGTCGAGGCTCAAGACGAGACACAGTTGATGTTATTTTCAAAATGATACACATATATGTATATATGTATGATATACATATATACATATATATATTTTCAAAACTTTATTTACTCCGCACTCTAAAGCTCTCATTTTAGAGACTATTTTATTATGGCAGTAAATATGTCTATGTAGTTACTTGTTAGTTCATTACCTATATTATTATTATAGTGCCGATGAATAGAGACTAGGTGAACATTATTTATGCTTATATTACTTATATGTGTATGTAGGTGTATGATTATAAATTCCAAGTACGTTTTAATTTTAGAACATTTTAATGATAACAATGATTAACATATCCTGCCAAAAATAAACTTGATTATAATTTCAATACGTAATTTTGTAAATAGTACAAAAATATATGGACAAGATAAAATATTCAGAAAGTAGAAAAGCTGGTTGAAAATGAAGAAGCAAGAAATTTATTTAAAAACTTTAAAAACTTACCTGAAAAAATTATTATAGAAATAGTTGTCAATGATATGGAATCAGAATTATAATACTCATCACAGCATCGAGTATACCACATGAACAACACAGTCTGTATTGGTGTTGAAATTAAGCTGTAGTAGAAGAATATATTGAGCAGCGTTTTGTTTTCCTGGAAGAAATTAAATAATTTTAATGCATTATTTAATGCAAAACTTAGCAAAAGTTACGAAATGAGACTAATAAAGAATTACAACTACTAGGTAAATAAAACTATAATAATATTATTAAAAAATATATTGACTAGGTTAGGTATTATACCTTTATGCCTTTCGTCGTGATGAAAAAACAACAGAATAAAATAAATACATATGTGACTCAGACGGATGATGTGGAATGACGCTATATTATAGAGTCAATTGCAGAGAAGTTTTAGGAATTTAATTTCTCCTCATATCTATTTATGTAAGGCTTGAACAAATGGTCACAAGTTCACAACCAATCATTATTTCCAAAACTTTCAAGAAATGTAAAAGATTTATTGAAAATTTAATATATTAAGTATAATCGAATTAGTCAAAAATATCAAGAATTAGGGATGTTTCGTGTTATGGGTATCAAGGCATTGATATAATTTGAGTTATCGTGGTTTTTGGGAACGCACAGTTGCCGGTTTTCCTAAGTATGTAGAAAATAGGTGCTCTAGCGCTATAAATTAGGTCTTTAAAATTCTCCTCTTACCTTATGAGCCGCAACTATTAGTAATATGATGAAGGCTAATTCCAGAGAGAACATTATAAACACTCCCAGGCTTTTAGCTATATTTGAATCCAATCCATAAAACGCTATTAGTATAAGCGATACGTATCCGTAAAAACCAATAGGCACTAGCAGTGTGAGCTGAAAAGATTAAAAATATATATTATTAGTTTTATATTTTTATAACCTGTCTCATCTATTAGTGAAAACCGCATCAATGCGTATTAGTTTAAAAGATCTAAGCGTAATACAATACAGAGGTGCAGACGGCGAGAACCGACTTCATTTTATACATGTAGGTTTTCTAAGTATGTAAAAAAGATTACGTGCCCTTATAGCTCTTAGTACTTTCATTTTTCTCATTAGATTCAAGTCGCAAATATTACAATAAAACATCTACTTATCATATTAAGTATTAAAAAAAAACACTTACCATATTAATATACGCCCAAATGAGGATACCGATTTTTAGCGGTATACAGTAACAACATCTTTTAAACAACATTTTGAAAGTAAATTTTTAAACAAAAATTTCAAAGCATTTATTTATAACACGTGAAAACAGTGTGGCTGTTTACTATGAACTGCTTTGAACTGCTGTTTCGCTCTCGCCAAATGTTTTTGCGAATTACATTCGGTTGCTTATTCAGAATCAAATGACGTCACCGGCGGCGGCGGCTCAGCGATTCAACGACATAACAAGGTCGATTCTACAAATTAAGTAGTATATGTTTATAACAAATATGACTTTCATTATATCTATCTTTATAGTACGAGATATGGCATTAATGGGGTGCCTAATTAAATCGCGTGCCGATGATATGGTTTTGTAGGAGTTGGTCGTGCCCTTGGCGCAATTTTCTTATATGTATTTTTTAAGAGAAAGCAACTCAATGATTAAAAAATAGAAGACAAGAACAAACTAAACAGTGTCTCTCGTCTATAGAACAGTGCTCGCGACTTCGTCCGCGTAGAAAAGTATAAAACGCCATCTACCGTATTTTGGATAGATGGGGCTATCTCCCGGGCCAAGCAGCTAGTATTTTATTTTATTTTAGATTTGCCGTAAGAATGACGTATTTTCCTGCGGTAAAAAGTATCCTATGTTCATCATGGATAATGTCGGCTTCTAGTGGTAAAAGAATTTTTCAAATCGGTCCAGTAGTTTCGGAGCCTATTCTATACTAACAAACAAACAATCAAATCTTTCCTCTTTATAATATTAGTACTTAACACGTTATAACTTTTGTCATTTTGACAACTACTTACAGATTTGAACCGTTTGGACGTTCAGTGATGTGAACTTATTACATCAAGCTCCAGAGATTTGGTATTATGCAATGAATATAAAAAGTCTTAGAAGAAAACCAACTGCGCTATTGTGTGGAGAATAGTTTCATATGATAACAATGTTATAAATATTAAAGTCGAGTGAAAAACATGTTAGTATATCATATGAAACTATTCTTACATATCAAAACCTAGGTTGATTGGCCTCTGGGGTGGATCGGAGTTGTTGCCTCGGCAGAGCCCGGTCCACCCCGCTCAAAGGGCAAGGAGGCACCGGGGAGTTTAGGGGCCAGTTCTGCTGGTCGACCCCCACATACCCCTGCCGCCTAGCCAGCGGCAGGATGTCAGTAAACGGATCTCTCCTCGTCAAAAAAAAAAGTTGATTGGCCTATATGTTATGTTATAACATAGCACGGTTTAACATTGATATTCATGTTATTTTTTTGTAATGTGGGCCCAATGTAGGCCCGTTATATTTTTTAGAGGTATAAAATAAAACTTTATGTATTAATAAAACAATCCACGCATTTTTAATAAAATATTTATTTTAAAAAGGTAAAAAAACCATTGTATAAGCAGTATCTGATTATACTTATTTAGTACAACATATATTATTATTTAGTATTAGTATTGATTGTGGGGCCGTTATAGTTCGTATATCAAATAAGCTTATCAACTTAACAATTTACTTTCTTAATAAAATATTTATCCTATAAAATGTAAAAAAGTTACAGTTTAAGTTATATATCTATTAGTAAAACATATTGTTAAAAAAATTCAGTCTCTAAATCATAGAAAGTACCTAAGTAGGTAATAATTGCTTTCAAGATTATATTAAAAAATCTTACAATACAATCATCATCATCTCAACTGCAGGAGCATAGTTTTTCAATAGGATACACCGTCTTAGACTTATTAATTACTTACTACAAATGATTGGCCTCATATAATTAACTTTAATTAAGTAAACTAATTTGTCTTAATTAACTTAGAAAAGTGGAATACTTAGAATATTTGTATCTTTTAACGTTGAACAATACGAGTATATCCAAACGAAACGTTTAGTTTTAGAAAAGACTCTTCTTCTTCTTCTCCTTTTTCTTTTTTAATGTATTGTCTCCATCAGATCTTCTCCGATATCAATATGTTATTGCCTTTAATTTTAATTTGTTATTGCTTTTAATTTGTAAAAGGCTATTGTCTTTTTTTAAAAAAAAGGAAAAATTGAAATTAAAATCAAAAGCAGCAGATCCCGAGACTAGTTATTCAAGTCAAGTCTATAATTTTCCTAGTTTTCTAAAACAGGTCCGTCAAGTCCAAAGCAGTCAGGTCACATCTCTGGAAAAGACTCAATCTCAATCTTTTCTTTCAAACCTGTCTTTTTCTTGCGCCATGTCGAGTACGCATTGGACGTCATTCTCATAATCTTCTGACTCAATCTTGTATTTATTTTTCAATTTATTTATCACAAATTGAAGTACAAATGTAATATATATTTTGAGCACTGAAACAAAATAATTTTTATTGATTATCTAGGCTAAAATTGCGTACGAAATAAATGTAGTTAGAAAGTAAGGGATGACACAGTCACTTTGTGGTCTAGTTTGTTTACAGGTTGCTAACCGACCTTTTCTTTGTGTCAAATTGGATAGACAGGCTGACACACTCTACTCGATAATAGGTACTCGATAATATCTACCGTGCGGCAATCGATAATACTCGATAATATATACAAGCAACACCTGCGGTGTTGCAATGGAGAACACCAATGGTTTTTTTTTTCAGCATATCTACGAAATAGGTAACTTATAATTTTATTTCATTAACTCTCGATAGGTACGTCCCGATACTTCGAGACTTTAATTGTGCGGTGTCTCGTGTCCCGAGATATTGAAACTGTCGAGACTTCCGAAACTTTACTCAAGGCGAAGCAAACTAATGTGGATAGAAACGTAGAAAACCGACAAGAAGCACTAAAGATATTGTAACGATTGTCGACTAAAAATTAATACGTATGACTAAATTTTGTGAAGAGTAGAAAAACATATGGACAAGATCAAATATTCAGAAAGTAGAAGAGCAGGTTGAAAATTAAAGGAATTTATATGAAGGGATAAAATTAGAAGTTAACTAGTAAGAGAGGCTGACTGAACGGCCTTTAAATACTTACCTGCAAAAATTATTACAAAAATAGTTGTCACTAATATGAGATCAGGATTATAAAACTCATCACAGCATCGAGTATACCACGTGAACAACACGATCTCTATTAGTGTGGAAATTAAGCTGTAGTAAAAAAAGCTTTTGAGCATCGTTATGTGTTCCTGGAAGAAATTACATCATTTTAATGCATTATTTACTTCAAAACTGTGTATATACATGTGCATGTGTATCAAGTATATATACGAGTATATAACCATAGAGTAAATAGTTAGTAACTATAACTAATAATAATAAATATAATCAATCAACCTGTAGAAAGTGTGCATTCTTGTAACCTGTAGAAAATATTACTATTAAGGTTTTTTAAGGCTTGTTCTTTAAAATGTTTTTTAAACTATTATTAGAAATTAACTTTAGACATGAATTAAATTTTAGACATTTTGAATAGAAACTTCAAGTGCAAGAAAAAGAGTTATCGTGGTTTCTGGGAACGCGCAGATGGGTTTCCTAAGTATGTAGAAAATAGGTGCTCTATCGCTATAAATTAGGTCTTTAAAATTCCCCTCTTACCTTATGAACCCCGACTATTAGTAATATGATGAAAGCTAATTCCAGAGAGAATATTAAAAGCACTCCTAGGATATTAGCTATAAATGAATCCAATCCATAAAACGCCATGTATACAAGCGATACGTATCCGTAAAAACCAATAGGCACTAGCACTCCGAGCTGAAAAGATGAAAAAAATGATTAGTTTCATATTTTTAAACTCCTTTCTCATTTAAGTATTAGTGAAAACTGCATTAAAATCTGTTGCGTAGTTTAAAACATACTTACTATTACTTACGTACAGACTTTATTTTATAATTTTTATTTTATGTAAAGAAGAAGATAGCTCTTATAGCTCTTTAGTACTTAGTACTTTCATTTTTCTCATTAGACCCAAGTCGCAAATATTACATATAATATCGTATTAAAAAAAACACTTACCATATTAATATACGCCCAAATGAGGATACCAATTTTTGGCGGTACAAAGAAACAACATTTTTTAAACAACATTTTGCACATAATTTTTAAACAAAAACTTCACAGAGCATTTAGAAGGAACACGTGAAAACAGTGTAGCTGTTTACTATGAACTGTTTCGTCGTCAATGTTTTTGCGAATTACATTCCGTTTGGACCGGGCGGGCCTGGCTTGCATTCAGAACCAAATGACGTCACCGGGCGGCGCCGATTCTTTCAATCCACCAACGTCATTAACAAGGTCGATTCTGCATTAAAATAGCCAGTATTGAAAAAGCCTCAGTACCTATGTAAAATAACATATCACTTTCTTTACATCTTTATAGGTGAATTATTATATTAAGGTTTGAAGGCGACACTAGTGGGGGAATCGGCGCATGTGTACAATTGCGCACAAAATTGCTAAGGAAAATGACATTTTTTTTTTTTATTTCGTAATTTTTCACCTCACTAACTTAACATAGAGGCAGTGTTTATGTTCCTTCCATAAAATCATCGTGCGATGTCAAAGGACGAAGTTTTTTATAGGCATTTATTCACCATGACGTATTTACTAATACGATAAAACAATCTGTACGCAACAGTACCTAAGAGACTCGAGACGCGCGAACGAAGTGCGGGAGGGGAAGAGCGACTGAGTCTACCAATAACGTGTCGGCACACCGACGCGTACCCGCCCCTCACTTTACTTTCCTCTGCTAAAAATAAAGTTCTGCGCACATTTGCCGAGAACTCTTTATTCGCTACACGAACTATACATAGTATAATATAAAACAAAGCCTCAGTATGCTTAATTTTTTAGAGCTTTAATTTTTGAGGTTATTTATTTTACAAACAAAAATACAAAATACCAGTCTAAGATTCCATTCCACGTCACTTAAAATATAGCCTACTAGCTGGTGCCCGCGACTACGTCCGCGTTGAACGATGAAAGGTACCCTTATGTCCTTTCTGGTGTCCCTGACAACGTGTATGCAAAATTTCATGATGGTGTAATAGTAGTTATACCTAGTTATATTCTCTAATTCTTATATATGAATTCTCTAATATGAAAAAGAATGTTATTGTTTCCCAGCTTAAGCGCTAGAATGACAGTTATGCCACGCACTCATCGCTGTTGCGTAGTGACCTCGAATTTATTTATAGCCTCGAGTTTTGTCCGATACTCCCAAACTTAACCTACTATTGTACAATTTATGTTTCAGTGGCTTCACCATTCACAATCACCGTGTCTTGAAATTGATCATCCCCTCAGCCCTTGAAGAAATTTCGAGTAGGTGAAGGAAGAATAGTGAATGAATCCTTTTTCAACCGACTTCCAAAAAAGGAGGTTCTCAATTCGACGCGTATGTTTTTTTTTGAAGTGAAAACTTCTATAGCCGCGTTATACGACTTTGGGTAAGGAAAAAATGTATCGGTTCGCGTCAGCAACATGCTAATGCTCACAGTTAGCCTCGCGCAGCTGTTTACGTCTGTGCGTTGGACGCTCAGTTTTAAGTTTTTCACTTCTCTCGGCAGTCCTCATGACTGCCTCCTTTTTTTTTTAAACGTTTGTTACCTCATAACTTACGATTGGATGAAACGATTTTGATGAGGTCCAGTTCTGACAATGGCATCCATGACAAAAGACCATGAAACGGTTTGAATTCGGTTTATTTTTTGTTAAAAAGAGTTATATTAAAATCATTCCGAAAAGATAGTCAGTTACTAGACCTTATTATGTGATTTAAAAAGGTACGAGACCTAAAAAAACTTTTGCTCTCGTGTGTGTGTGTGTGAAACATACAACTTTTTACCTCCACCAGCGAGAAAAGCGTTTATTGGTCATCTTTAGGTAAGAAAATCAATTAAGATAATTTTATATTATACAATTAAAAACGTATGATTATTATAGTCAACAAGGCGGAACTAAGTTTCACGATGATGACTCAGTTATTTATGGCTGCAGTAGAGGAGTTTGTTTAGACTCAAGGAAAAAATTTTTATTTTGCGGACGGAATAGTTAAGAAAGTTGGAATAGGGGTATTCTAAATGTATTGAATTACAAGGAGATTATGTGGAAAATTATAATTTTTTGTTTGAATTGTCTCATATTTTTATATACCTAATACAATTTCTAAGAAATTTTTGATTCACCTGAAAGGTTGAAAGTACAGTCGGCCGCATAAGTCGATTAACACATTCAAAAGTGCAAAACAACTGAACACTCAACGCGCCATAAGTCGTTGACAGGACTAGATAACAAAATAAACTTCACGTACAAACGATCGTAAAAAGCTTCAGTAAGAAAGTATGTAAGTAAGTAAATTGAATTCAGTTCTTTTGCACTTTTGAATGTGTTAATCGACTTATCCGGCCGACTGTACCTTTTTTAGTTTTGTTCATATCGCGAATGTCTGTACGAATAGAATTAAGATTACTTCTGACAAAAGTTTCTATATAAAATTTTCTACGAATTTGGATATATTCCTTTTTACTCTACGATCAACACTTTAGGAGCTACAGACTGTTACTGAGTTAACAGAGGATTTGGTAATTCTTATAATGGCTCTATCATCAAATATTCCTTGTCAAGCCAGGAAAAAGGAAAGTGGAAACTAAGATAATTTCGTCGCAAGAACTCCTAAGTATTAGGTTAAATCAAATATCGTGTTGTTTAAATAAATATTTATTTGGGGTCTCACTAAAAATAATATTTACAAGTTAAAATTTTCCTTAGTTAAATAATTATTTATCACAAAGACCAATAGGTTATGATAAGCATAATCAATTTTCAAGAATTGGCGTATATTAAAACTCAGATAAAATAAGAACTAAAGATAATAAGAAGAGCTTCGTGGACGGCGGAGTGAAGCTGGTAAAACTTACTTGTGTAGTGAAAGAATAATGAAAAGGTGTAAGAGCCAAAAATACAAACTACAAAATAAACAAAAATCTAGCTTACAGCTTAGAACTTCTTGCAACTCAAGGCTTACGTACACATCTTTATAAAACCGGCTTCACTATGTTGTCCGCAAAATTCTGTCTATACATACTTAGTTCTTATTTGGTCTGATGTTAAACATTAAAAAAATCCTTTATCATTATCGCTCCTTAAAAACTAAAGGGCCTCAAAACAAAAAATCCAAAAATATAATCACAATCCTTCATATTGTATGTTGCAAAAAGACTTATGGTTGTTTTATTCCATATTTAGTATATTTTGATCTTTTTTTATATATTCAAAAGTAACTTATATGCTTATATCTCTTGTAGTATTCCATTTATTATAAAAGTACTTAAAACATTTAATGCTACTTAAAAATACGCTTCTAACGATGTATAATATGCATATATTTGATATGTATCTAATAAGAAAAAAATAGACAAAAAATAATTTATATTTTTTCGATTAGCTCTCCTGTAAAAAGTGTAATTTTGATTTGTGGCCCTTTAGTTTTTAAGGAGCGATATGTTTGGGCCTTATTTTAATAATGCATTTTATTAAATATAAGTATTGTTTTATATTTAATGTTTAGAAAATAATATATTTAATTATATCTTAAGATGAAGTCCACGCTAACGAAGTCGCTGGCTAGTTTATGATATAAAAACACACACTCGAAACCACAAACGCATATGTATACACTTTTTACACACATTTCTAAAGTACGAAAATGACAAAAATCCGCACAAACATTTTTATTTGGTCAAGCCTTAAACATTACATACACACTATATTATGTATTACATATAATTCAAAAAAGGCATTTTAAGCCCCGTTTGATATAGGGACGGAATTAGGATTGTAAACTCCATTTAATTCAACTTTTATTTCGCCCTCTACAAATTGATTTAGCTGGTTCTCCCACATCTGAGGACCACCAGTCTCCAATTTCTTCAGAAGACTTCTCACCAGTAGAGTTAGGTAACCCAGCAGACCTGAAATTGCCGACAATTAATGTCATCGTTATAATAATTTTATTATTAACATAGTTCCACATCACCAGACTTTCCAACGTAACTTATTTTATAAAGGACAAAATGTGGGAAATCGAGAAGTGTGGGAGAAAATGTGGGAATCTGTGTTTATTTTAGTTGAACTAATTGGAAAAACAATGGAAAAATTGTAAAAATTTACACATCACGTAAAAGAAGTTATCAAATTCATCATTAGATTTATATAAATTTTAACATAATTAACAACTAATCTATATCTAAGACTAAGTTACATATTATATATTTACAAATTGTTATAAAGAGGAAAGATTTGATTGTTTGTTTGTTTGTATAGAATATGCTCTAAAACTACTGGACCGATTTGAAAAATTCTTTTACCATTAGAAGCTGACATTATCCGCGATGAACATAGGATACTTTTTACCACGGGAAAATGCTTCATTCCTACGGGAAATCTAAAAAGTAAATACTAGCGGCTTGGCCTGGAAATACGGTGTTTTATACTTTTCTACGCGGACGAAGTCGCGAGCACCAGCTAGTATATAATATTAAGCTTCTATCCCCTATTAGGTATCCTGTGTAAATTGTACGAGAATATTATAATACAAAACTTTTACGGAAAATTACAAAAGTTGAAATTAGTTGAATTTTTTTTTCCCATAGTTCATTTGGTTAAACTTTCTGGAATAGATCTGAACGATAGCGTATCTTATCTATGTACCTAGTTCTTATATTATTCTATTGGATTCAATCTAGACTTGAGCATAACGAATAGTTGTAACCAGTCCCATTAATCCTTATCCTAGAGGTAGTCTTCTAACATCAAGTAGACAGTCAGCCCGCCTGACAGGATTTATCTAATATCCCAATTTCTCTTTTTTATACTAATACTTACATAGCCCAGCAAAAACCATAGCGTTTCCCTCGGACAGGAGAAACCACCACCGTCTTTCGTAACATATTAATACAATTTGCAAAACAAACGTCACCACTATGGACACCAGAGCGTAGTAGTAGAATATTTTCACAAAAAGTATCCGTTTCTGAAAAAAGAAAATACGACATCCCGTCAATTTTGAATTACGAATAAAAGTACTTTCTTATTTTAAACTGTTACACCTATATAAGTATATACATATAAAAAAGTGAGTGGATGAAGGTTAATTCCAATTTTGAATAAATGGAGGTTAAAGTTTTACTTTTAATTTTTGAGATAAGTCGCCACGGAACTGATTTTTGTACTAAATTATGATGCAAAGTTGTGTAAACAACCTAAAATATTAACGGTAAGATAGTATATAAATACTTTTATTATTTTTGAAAATAAAAAGTGAACATTCTTCCATTAACAAAAGTAATATTTTCTGCACTTTCTGCTTTTTAAAATTAACTTAACACCCTTTTCAACTTTCTATTTTCCAAAAATGTCTTAAATCGACTATCTTAAGGTTTGTAATCATTTTGGACATATTACTTCGTCAATGCAAAAAAAAAACCAAAAATGCGACATACCACCTTCATCCACTCACGTCTTCAATAATATAAACTAAGCCTTAACTTTCTACCTTCTATACGTGCTGCTAATTTAAGGAATGGGGTGTCCCGCAGACTACTTTATGCTGCATCATCAGGTCAAGGTTACCATGTCATGACAATACCACCGAAGTAACAGTACCTACCTATACTAAAATTTTACATGTGAACATGGGTTCAAACGCATGAACAGATCTTCATAAATTATAGCTCAAAAGATCCCAATCATGTAAGCTTTCGAACAAAAAATCCGGATCAAAATCGGTCCATCCACAGAAACACACGTCAATATAACACCCCATTTTTGCGTCAGTGTTGGAAGTTAAAAAGAACTATAAACGAGGAAGGTTTAAATGCATTTGCTGAAAGTAATTTGCTGAAAAAAAAGTGTACAGTCGGCCGCATAAGTTGATTAACACATTCAAAAGTGCAAAACAACTGAACACTCAACTTACTCACTTACTTACTACTTACTGAAGCTTTTTACGATCGTTTGTACTTGAGGTTTATTTTGTTCTCTAGTCGTGACAACCACTTATGGCCCGTTGAGCAATTTTGAATGTGTTAATCGACTTTTGCGGCCGACTGTACATACCTTTGCAAATTTAGGGAGAATCGTTAGTAGGTCAAAAAAATATACTAACCATATGAGCACCGAAGAGCAAAATTATATAGAATATAATTTCTATAGCGTAAACAGCAATGCACAATTGAACTGGTGTGTTCGTGATAGCACCGTGATAAATCAAGGTATGATAATTGTTGTTCTCATCTAGAATTGTTGTGGAATATAATGCGATCATGAATATTGAGAAGATCTGAAACAAGAAATAATATTATCTTGTAATACTGATAGACTTGAAGCTCAGATACAATCAATCACTCATCAATACTAATAATAAATCTGTAGGGGTCGGTCATGGAGTAATTTACTTTGTTTTCAGAAATATCGTGTATATAGGCTCTATACATGACACTGAAACTAAATTGACCATTTTTAGAATTTTTTTCTGTATGTATGTATGTTCCTCCATCACTCTTAAACGAATTAACTGATTCTCACGAAATTTGGTAGATAAACATTTAGAAGTACGGGACACGTGATAGGCTACTTTTTATCTTTATTAACGCGGACGAAGTCGCGGGCTCCAGCTAGTTAGAGCCCTGGGTGGACGTAGGCACTACACGTACACAAATGCAATCAAACTAATTACGCCTTTTAATTACGACTTCTAATTTTTTAGTGAAAATTTTGATTATTAAATACACTCGACAGCATCCGCTATCCGCTACCTTGGAACTCTGATTCGATTTTGTCAAAAACTATAAGACTTACAACTATAAAAGTTATACCTACAGAAAGTTATACTTACCTAATAATCATGAAACGCACTTTCTATGAACTTTGATAGTTATAAGTTTTATACTTTTTGAGAAAACCGCATCAGAGTTCCAAAGTAGCGGGTGGCCCGGTTTATTTGCCGTCGAGTGTATATTACCTCCTACTAGTGCAAATGCGGAATTTTATATAGTGAAAGGGTGTATCAGACAGTGCAGTGAGGTGTTTCTTGTATTATACCTATAGGCGACGGTAACCTACCATCAAGTGGACGGTCAAGCCTCTCTTAGCATTAAAAATTTGAATATTATTACACTTTTAAATTTATTTAAATATGTATATTTCTTAATCTTTGAATAGTCAAATCATTTTATTGAATGTGAAAAATACCTATATAAGATATTCATAACGTTAAAAACAAATAAATATAATTATAACGTTTATTATTTGTTTTCTCTGTTAATGTTGTATAAATACTCATTTTAAAACTGTAAATATTAAGATAGGTATCTAGTACAAATACTGACAAACTCACAATCATTTAAAAGACTACTTAATATAGTGTAGGAAACTTGATAAATAATGGGAGAACTAATGACCTTTTACAACGACAAGTTGAAAGTTGGTTTGGCTATTACATGTTTAACTATTGAGTAATTTAGTAATTTATTAAACTTACAATGCTGAGATATCCGAACAGGATAATACCTCTTCTCAAGGGCAGACAGAAGCAGCACCTTCCAAACTCTTGCAGCTCACAATACATTTTTAGAAGACTAAAGAGACAACGACTAAGTTAACAATGAGTGAAAAACTGTCGGGCTCGTTAATTTATCATTTGCAACTACGTTTATCTAATGGACCTCGTGTCACCCACACAAACTGTTATGTTATTATGACTGTGCTCTGTGCCTGTCAACAAACAAATGGTACTTACATGCAGTGTTCATTTGTTTTTAATATTATGTACTTATTTTATTCAAGTTTGCAGCGTCCATGATAAAGTTGTGACGTCCAGGGTTTCGTACCGCCTACTCAGTTGGATACACATATTAGATTAGAAAAGTCTATATTACGATATTACGCCTGTCCAATGCGTCTGGGAATGTAATGGGAGATTTCGGGTTATCATCAATTAATATTACTAACAATAAATCTGTAAGTGTAGGTATTGTATGTATGTATGTTCGTCCATAAGTCTTAAACGAATTAACTGAATTTCATGAAACTTGGTAGATAAACGTTTAGACGTACAGGACACAAGATAGGCTACTTTTTCTTTTTCAACGCGGACGAAGTCGCGGGCGCCAGCTAGTTCGAAATAAATGAGAAGTTACTTAAGCAAGACATAATTATGTAATTACAGTTTGAACTTTTGTAATTTTGAACAGTCATGTGAACAGTCATGTCCCGAAAGGAGATTTCTAAATTCGAAAAAAATGCAGTGCTCCAAAATATAATTCAGTAACTTTAGACGAAAAATTTTCAAAAACTAGTCGCAACTATTTCTGTTATTCTTTTTAACTATTCAAAAACTATTTCTTCCACGGAGATAACCAGTTATGTGGGTGGAAGTCTAATTCCATATTATTAACCGAGTTTAGCTACTAGTTGTCTAGGAGAAAAGTATCTTCCGCGAAGAAAACTAGTTATCTGAGTAGTATACATGGGGAATGTATTTTCCGTCTAAAAAACTGGTTAACAACATGAACTAAGATGTCCTTGAACATAACCGACAACAAACCAAAATAGTGCGTCTAGTTAACCAGTTATCAAACTTGGTTGTCTGGGTGGAACAAACGAAATTTTCAGCTTAGTTTGAGTTTATCCGAAGTGAAATGCTAAAGTAACTGGATTAAATAGCGGATAATACAGATATAGGTGAGACAGACGCGGAAAGCGACTTCAATTTATACTGTGAGGACAAACGGCCCGCCCCCAACTTCGCACTATACAATTTTTTTCTGCAAATGATATACTTACTGTTAATGTAAATTATAGATATAGATATAGTCGTGTACAGACATATGTATGTAATTATACCTACATCCATTGCATATGCGTATTTTATTGCAATAAAAATATGCGATTTATTTGTTTTTATCTAATCAAAAGTACGTTCCAGGAATACCAGAGCCGGGAACATTTGTTTATCTCTTTAGTGTTTAAAAAAATAGCTGTAAATGTTGACATTCGTTTGCTAACGTGGTTTTTTTCATGTATTTTCCACGGCCAGGTTCAAAGGTAGGCATAAAGGACAAGGAACACAAGATATAATTATTATGACTTGATATGATTCCCCTCTCACCAACATGTTCCCCTCCCACCATAGTGATATTTAATCAGAAACCCCTCTCTCTCTCTCTCTCTCGGGGTTGTGTGTGTCATCATCGTCGTCATCATCTCAATAACAAGACGTTCTCAGCTAGACATAGGCCTACCCATTGCCTACCCATAATTTTCCAATAGGACCGCTCAGAAGCCTGGATCCACTGTCGACACACGACTCTCATCAGATCGTCTGTCCATTTTGTGGATGGGCGTCCAACACCCCGCAGTCATTCTGACAGAAGGTGAAGGTCAAACGCTCCGCTTGCTGGTCCGTGGCCACACTGGCTACCACTCGAGAACCTTCCGGTCCCAGCAGCTGTAAGCTTTGCGTGTCAGGGAAATTTTAACCCGCTTTAAGTTAAAATATTTTTAAGAAAAGCAATTAACCATATTTAAAAAGAAAGAATCCTGTGTCCTGTACATCTAAATGTTTTTCTACCAAATTTCATGAAAACCAGTTATATCGTTTAAGAGTTATAGAGGAACATACTTACACACAATACCTACACTTACAGATTTATTATTAGTATTGATAATAAGTTAAGTAAAATGGTTTCCGATGAAAATATCGCAATAACAGCAATTACGTCAGCTAGTAACGGGAACTCAGGACAGAGGTTATGAAACGTGCGAATAGTGCGATAATAAATACACAAGACATAGAGTGTATGTATACTTAATGTGTATAGTTGTTTGTCTCTATGTGACGTAGGTATGTTCTATAGAAACCAAGCCATCCATAATATAGCCGAAGTTCAAAAGAAAGGTGGCCTTGGGTCGAGTGGGGACGTCTTTGACTAAGAGATGTGATCATCTGTGCAAACTAGTAATTATATCTTTTCTTAGTAATTATTTGATTGCAATTAATACATCCATTTGCATGGATACCATTGGATACACGTATACCCATTATAAGTAGGCACTATTGAGGTCTAGTGTTGCGAATATGAAATAAACATTGGATTAAATAAAAGCAATAAACATTACCGCGTTATAATGATTATTAATTACAGTGGTATATTGTTAAAATACAATCCTCGTTTATTATACAACACATAATAATTGTTTAAAGTTAAATTTAGTAACAAAAATTGTTACGTAACTTCTGTTTTATAAATATAAAAATGTAGTGACTTGGCTACTCCTACCATTATTTTTCTTAATAACCGCGATAGATAAATTAATTAATTTTCTTTTCTTTTCTTTAACAAGCCCGTTCGATGAGTGTGCTTGCTAAGGTTCCCGGGTTCGATTGCCAACTGAGTCAACTTCTTTAAAGTTGGCTCTGGTCTGGATCCGAAATTTTGGGCCGAGCCCATTTCCAAATCCTTGATCTTGCTATTGTCAGCATACTTGCGTTACTTGTGTTATAGGCGACCATCAACCGTCTACCATCAAGAGGACCGTCAGCCTGTCTTAGCTTAAAAAAAATTATAATCCGAACGTTTCATTGAAGAGTCAAAGATGCAGACTATAGATTTGGAAACCGATTTATTTGCGAATCGAATACACATCACTTAATTCACGAAATATTCGGCGCCGTTCGTCGCCATTTTGGTTTCGCAAAATGTTTGTTTGACCTTGACCATTAATTTTGTCTGCCAGTCGGACGTAAACGTCGAAAGCGACGCACTGCGCGAGGCGTGTGCGTTTCATATGAATTTAGTGTGTGTTAATATTAATAGAAAATGGGTTTTAGATACAAAACACCTTATCGATATAGTTTTTGTATAGCAATACATTGTGTAAGTTGGTTTACTGGAGTATATTTAGAATTAGTTATACCTAATTGGAATAAAGTGATGTTTTGAAATTAATATCAGAAAAGCTACCAAGATTTTGCTACTTTGATATACTTATCTAAAAATAAATACTTAACAGTGTTTATTTGTGTTTTCATTTCAATATTTTATTATTTCCTCATTTCATAACTATATTTCATGGATACTATATATAATACCTAACTACCAATAGTTAGTCTTAATCTTATATTAGATCTTAATCTATATAAAAATATAAAAATTTTAATGTGTTACTAAACTCAAATCTAAGTTAAGTACATACTGGACCTTTTAATCAACCTTATAAACAATATAAATTGGTCGACATTGATGAATTTAGCACAATAACTATTACGATTATTCCGAGGCTGTATGTACGAAGTTCGCCGGGTCAGTTAATAATATATTATATTAATAACTAGCTGTTGCACGCGACTTCGTCCGCGTAACTTTATAAAATATAATACATTCGTGTCTGTGAAACCATGAATCCAATCGGTCAAGCTGTTTAGTAGTTGACATACCGACAGCAGCGCCACCTACCGGGTCAAATTGTATATTTAAATCATCCAGGAAATCATCGAAATACCCAATCGGTTCAGCCGTTAGAAGTTATGTGAAAAAGATACGTACGGAAGGATAATTCTTACTACCCGTTGTCCTATTACCCGTTTTCCCGTAGGAATGAAGCATTTTCCCGCGGTAAAAAGTAGCCTATTTTCATCACGGATAATGTCGGCTCTAATGGTAAAAGATTTTTTCAAACCGGTCCAGTAGTTTCGGAGCCTATTCTATACAATCAAACAATCAAATCTTTTTTCTTTATAATATTACTATAGATGGTAAGGAATATTTGTACAAAATAAATGGCCCACGAGGGTGTAACCCTCGGGGTGAATTAAACAAAACTCAAAGGCTGCATTAATTCGACTATTGTCAAATTCAATGAAGGTTCTTAAGAAGAGGAAAATTGGAAAAATAATCCCGGGGATGGGTCGCTACTTTTCGTTTTGCGTCTATCCCCAAGTTTTGGTGATTTATGTGGGAAGTCAATTCTACGTCTAGCTGTAGGCGTGTTTCGACTGAAATCAAAATCCGCTCAAATTCCGCTGAGTGGTTTAGAAGTTATCGGAGACACAGACAGAGGCGATAGCGATTTTTTTTACAATATTATGTATTTTTATTTTATAAAATTTACATAAAATATATAGAAATAATATTTAACAGAATTCTACTTTGCCTATTTTTAGTCTACGACGTTATAGAATTATAGACGACATACATAGATAATAAAGTTTACTATGAAAAACTATGATTTGGACTGTTTAAGGTTTCAAATTTATTATTCCTTGAGTATTTTCATTGACATCTTTTTAATTTGTTATTAACATGAATATGTTTTAATTTTCAGGTGCTGATTATAACAGTCTATGTATTGTTTTATAAATGGTCTGATTTTATGAAAGTGAAGCCCTTTTACTACTTTGGTATGGCGGAAATTATAATTACTACACTTTTAATTGTAAGTATCCATCATTTTGTTGGTCTGGTCATAAATTCTGACACATAATTATTGTGTCATTTTACTCGTATATGGCAAAAAGAAGTTACTAAAACATAGATTCTTATGCTGACTTTGTCTTTATATTAAGGGCCTCTTTCACCAACTACAAGTGAAGTGTTGATTATTTACTTTTAAAAATAATTTTATGTTTTATTAAATTGTTCACTCGGTTTAGTGCATCCTTCGATAGGCGAATTTTTTATTATTATTTAATGTTTGGGACTTTTACCGCACAAACAAAGGCATATCAGCTAAATTATTCTCGGTGACAGGTGACTTTAAATGACGGTTAGCCTACTTGACATATGGTGAAAGAGGCCCTAAGATCGGCAAACAGTCTGACGGTTCACTTGATGGTAAAGTGGCTATTCGGCGTCAAACCTATGAAACTCCCATTATTTTTTAAGTTTTGAAAATATTTAGATTACACCAACAATGATTTTTTTTCTCTCTTTTCAGATCCGGGGAGAAACCGTTCGAATACTTAAATATGTTGTGATATTCTCAACATTAACGTTTATAGTTTTAATTGCCACCCTTCTACCATCACATATTTGCTGTACATCTCCCATTTCTGTGTGGCTGTCGGTTTTAATTGGCTACATAGGTAAGTATGATGTTTAATATTGTTAAAGATTTTTTTAAGTATATTTCAGCAGATATATTGACAGATTACTTGATTATCTACGACAGGCTGGCGATCGTTTACCATGCCGTGGGTTATGTACTCTAATTTGCGGTTTCGTTGTCATCTCGCACGATTTTATTTCGTACGAAATGTGCGAAGAGCCAACTTTAAATTTAAATAATATACGACGGAAAATAAACCGGGCCACCCGCTGCTTTGGAGCTCTGATTCGGTTTTCTCAGAAGGTATAAAACTTGCAACTGTCAAAGTTATACCTACAGAAAGTGCGTTTCATGATGCTTACGTATAACTTTCTGTAGGTATAACTTTTATAGTTGTGGGTCTTATAGTTATCGGGGTTCCAAGGTGGCGGGTGGCTCGGTTTATTTGCCGTCGAGTGTATTATTATTAGTATTGATGAAGTATTGATTGATTGTAATGCTACCTTAAAACGTGCGCGCCGTGTCGCACCAAGTTTCGGTATAATTGGATCTCACTAAACTGTTTTTTATAGTTTTCAGATGCATTTACGTGTGGATGCTGTTCTATTTGCATAAAAAGTGTTGCATGGAATACGACAAGAAACAAATTATGGAACAGCGCATGATTGCAAGAGACAAGCAACCATTCGATGCACCTTTCATGGCATCGACTATCACCGATGGATTATCTGAAACAAATTTTAACCAAGGATCGGCCCTAAGCGCTAAAACACTTATGCCTGAAGATTCCGTAGGTCAAGGCATGGATACAATTGCAACTCACGGTGGGGAGAAAAAGACTGCAGGTTATGGTTGGGCAGTTTAATTCACTTTTCACTTTGGAATCTAGGTGTTTGTATACGGCTCGAAAATCGAACACAATACTTTCGAAGGTTGGATAGTAGAAGCTGCATTTTTTTTAATAAATACAATTAAATTTTGAAATTTTTGTATGAGTTCAAATACCCGTATAATTTTTTTCTGTTTGCTTACCTATATGCTTATTGTCTTTTTAATAGACTACGTGCTATTTTAACCGGATAATATGTATAATGTCTAATTATTTACTTGGCCTATGCATAGAAGAAGAAAATGCTAGTTAAAAGACGAGTTTGAATCATAAATGATTTGCTTAAAATTAAAAAGGAAATGTGTTAGGTTTATTAGATAGCCTTAGGGCCTCTTTCACCAACTACAAGTAAAGTGTTGAATAGTTACTTTAGAAATAATTTTATGTTTTACCTATTAAATTATGCACTTGGTTTACTGCATAGGCGATTTTTTTATTATTTTCTTTTTAATGTTTGGGACTTTTACCGTACATTTAAACTCATTGGTACAAAGTTATATCAGCTCCATTATCCCCGGTTACCGGTGACTTTAAATGAAAGTTTAGCCTACTTGACGCACGGTGAAAGAGGCCCTAGCATTAATTTAACTCTAAAGTTCCAATAGTTCAATCATATTTTAAATTAGTAATTAGAAAATCTATGTAAGTCCTTTAAAATATTAACATTTTTATGTAAACATAAGTGCCTAACTTAGTAATAAATGGTCTAAGTTACTTGTCAAATATGTTAAAAATAAGATCTCATAGTTTATACTTTTGGATTGAATTGTACTTATATATGAATGTACTTAAATCTAAACATTAACAAAATCATAAGCGACCTGTGTCTGTATGTACATTAAATACTTTTAAAAAAAATCTATTTGTACGCGTTTTACTTAAGCATCTTACCGGGGTCAAATATACTTATCTTTTTCTCTTTTAAGTACTTATCACCAGCTTGAGTGTTTTCCCACTTTTCCACTTTTGAAAATCATCTGTTGCCTTTGGCGAGTAACGCCTTAGATAAGATGATTCGAACAAGGTGAGTTTACTAGAAAAAGTTGGGTAAAGATATTAGTAGTAATGGGAGATTTCGTTATCTATGGTAAAAATAGAAAAAAAAGCTATTACGTCAACAATTATTGATCGAAACTCCGACGTGAATCCACCATAATTCGTATGGTGTCGTTTATTCTCATCGCAACGTGATTGGGTTTTTGTAAGCTCGTCACACTATGAAATGTTTCCCAGGAACAGGAAAAAAGGAACAGTACTTATATTTAAAAAAGAATTAATATATGTAAAATAAACCACAAATAACATAAAGTATTTACTCATTTCAATGTGTTCAAAGTTTTCTTTGGGTGTTATTAGTTTAGCAACGTTAAAAGTTTCATTAATTCCAGTCAAATTAATTAACTCAAATTAAAATTAGCTGAAAACTGGATCTTCAGCTGCCATTAACATACTAGGGCCTTTGGATTTTTGAATAGAACAACTGAAGTAAATTCTTTTTGTCATCTTTACAATAAAAATATCTATACTAATATTATAAAGAGGAAATATTTGATTGTTTGTTTGTATAGAATAGACTCCGAAACTACTGGACCGATTTGAAAAATTATTTTACCATTAGAAGCCGACAATATCCGTGATGAACATAGGCTACTTTTTACAGCGGGAAAATGCTTCATTCCTACGGGAAATTTAAAATAAAAGTGAATACTAGCGGCTTGGCCCGGGAGATAGCGTCATCTATCCAAAATACGGTAGATGGCATTTTATACTTTTCTACGCGGACGAAGTCGCGAGCACCAGCTAGTACTAAATAAAGAAGATAATACGAATCGTACGGTTGAGTTTACAATGACCCGTTTATCTGTTGGCCTTGACCAACAGTCATGGGTTGTCTGAAATTTGCAAGAGGCGCTAGTCGTCGTGCGGCCAATCCAGCACGCGAGGGCGTGTACACTTATTTATTTTAATACCTAGATTGAAATTTTTACGCAGTCTGCAGCTGCGTAATAAAACGTTATGTTGTGTTGTGTATTATGTACCTACTAAGACAAAATTGTTTTGTTTTTATACCTACTTACAAAGAACAAAATAAACTCAAACCAAAATGACTTTTAAATTCACAATTCCTTTTCGAAACGTATTTTTTATAAGCATAACCTTTGTAAGTATTTTAAAGTTCACATATTATAAGATTTGCCTTGTCGTGTACAATTTTTGAACTTATCCAGGCGATAGATCAATCAGTGAGACGTGATAAGAGATTTTACTAGAGACGGCTCGAATTAGAGGACGTTCATAGTACTATGTTTAAATGTTAATATACATTTAAACTCCTGAATGGGTAGACCGATTTTAATTCTGTTTTCACATATGGAAAGAGGGATAAAAGGTGATAAATATATATAAAAAATGCATCCCGGTGTTTATGTTTAACGCTCTTTAGTGAATCGAAGTAGTTTAAAGGTCTAAGCGCATACAGAGGGAAGTGACTATATAGGAGCGCTTTTAGACTGCATTAACCGAATAACTATTATTGTGTATTATTTTACAGGTACTGAGCATATCGACATATGCCTTTTTTTATAAAGTGTCTCACGATGCCTGCCCTGCCCCGCCCTATTTCTTTTACATATTTACAGAACTTTTTATTAGTCTACTTATGATTGTAAGTATTTTTTTGATATATTTTTAACATTTATAATAAACTCTTTTTAATAGGTACCATTTATGTATACTTACCATATAATATGTATGTTGATTAGTGATAGAAAAACAAATAATTTTGCCATGTAAATTTTTGTAATTTATATCTACACTACATACTATAGAGCTGGCTTTGCTCGGATTTCTTTCTGAAAATTATATATACCTAAGAACCTACCTTCTTTAACGCTCTTTCCATTAGTAAAAACCGCATTAATATTATACATAGGAATTAGGAATAACAGACGGCGGGAAGTGACTTTATTTTATACTATGTACTAGCTGGCGCCTGCGACTTCGTCCGCGTTGAAACAGAAAAAAGTACCGAGCCTATCCTGTGTCCTGTACGTCTAAAGGTTTGTCTACCAGGTTTCATGAAAATCAATTAATTCGTTTAAGAGTTATGGAATAACATACATACATACATACATTACCTACACTTACAGATTTATTATTAGTATTGATTGATGTTCACTGGAATCTTCATTGCCATCCGATTTGAAAGTCCAGACATTTTGAATAAGGATAAATTTCTTAATCAAATTACTAATGTATAAATTCGTGCAAATATATTTGCATAAGATTATAACATGTCACCTCGTCACACAGTATCCAGACGGAGTTTTATCACAAGCAAAGTGAATCCGAAGTATGAGTTATCTGCCTAAATCTAGTTATCAGCTATTTCTTTGAGGAACATTAAAGAAATTAATTATGTATGAACTCTATGTTAAGATTAGTCCTTCATTTATTAATAAGATATGTTCTTGTCTTTTACTAGCTGGCAACCGCGACTTCGTCCACGTTGAAAAATAAAAATATATAACTATATTTATATAGCTGATCCATAATTAGATTTTTTGCTTTCAGGTGAGAGGAGAAACAGTTCATTTTATGAAATTCATTGTTATAGGAACGACAGCAACGTTTACAATTTTAATACTTACATATTTATTAGCACGCATTTGCTGTTCAACTTCAAATGGACTTTTGGTGACAATTTTTGTTGGATACATAAGTATGTATTATTATTTTAACCATTACTTACAATAAGACTGAGAAATTTTGGACTAGAAGATCTGAGACATCTCGTCCAAAATTCCTCAGTGTCAGTGTGTTGCCATGCCAGTAAATCTTATGGGAGCCAGTAAAGTCTTATCTTAGAAAGTAAAGTAATTATCTTTGAATCCTACTTCTTCTCTTTAAATATCTTGGCTCCATTAGATCTTCTCCGATGATTTTGCCAGTGTCATTAGTAAAAATAGCAATTTGAATAGCCTTTTTTTAAACAAAAAAAGGCAAAATTGAAATTAAAAAATCAAAAATAGCAGATCCCGAGACTAGTCAGTCAAGTCAAAGTCAAGTCAAGTCTATAATTTTTCTTAGTTTTCCAAAACAGGTCCGTCAAGTCCAAAGCAGTCAAGTCAAGTCCCTTTGAATCCTATTGAATGACAATGGGACAATGAATGACAATGAAAGTAACATGATAATGAATCAAATGTTAATAAAAGTGGAACCTAGTTGAATGCAAGTGTATGTCAATCAAAAGCCAAAAAAATATCCTAGGATCCCATGGGATTCTAGACGTGGGAGCCAAGTGCTGGGAGGACATAGTACGGGGAGCCGATAACCTTCATAAGGGGTTGTTCCAAACTGTTATACGATTTGTTCTACGATAGAACAGTTTGGACAAAATAATTCCAACTAAGTTCTACTGCACAGTATAACAGATTGAACTCGAATAATTTTAATGAAACATGTCCAAACTGTTCTATTTTTATAATAGAACAAAATAATAATAGAAAAAACTTGCAATGGGTTCTACTGGTGAGTATGCGATATTATGGGGAGCCGGGACGCTTCTCGAGTGGTAGGCCATGGACCGGGAAGAGCAGCGCAGGATTTCCACTCACAATAAGGACATCCGATCTGATTAGGGCCGCGGGTCGACAGTGGATCCAAGCTACTTCAGACCAGTCCTATTGGAATGTTATGGGGGATGCTTATCTCCAGCAGTGGATAATAAGATTAGCCCTTATTTAGCCAGATCTCCGAAAAAGCCTAGATAATTGAGTAATAATAATGGTACCTTTCGATTGCTATATGATTTTTCCCCTTTTATTTCAGTTTTGAGATGCATTTACATATGGACGCTGTACCAATTGGATAAAAAGTTGTGTAAAGAATATGACAAAAGTCAGAGGCTCGAGCAGCGTATGGCTGAAAAGGATTTGCAACCGTCAGCCAGACCTTTTATGGTGCCGACCATCTCATGTGGATTTCTAGAACCAAGTTCCGTTCGAGGTTCTGCTGCAAGTGCCCCACCGAAAACGGTTATAGGCTTCGATGCAATAGAGACGCATGACGGATACAAAAAAACTACAGAATACGGATGGGCAGTTTAATCGATTTTAGAAAGTCAGACTTCAGGATAATTTAAGATATTCAATTCTCTTAGCGCCTGTTTCACAAACGTCAAGTAAAGTGTTGATTAGTTACTTTTAGAAATCATTTTCTGTTTTATTGAATTATGCACTCGGTTTAGTGCATCCATCGATAGCCGATTTTTTATTATTATTTTCTATTCAATGTTTGGGACGTTTACCGTACAAACAAAGGTATACCAGCTCCATTATCCCCGGCTACCGGTGACTTAAAATGTGCAGTTACGTCAAGTAGGCCATAGTTGACGTTTGTGAAACAGGCGCTTAAGAGTCTACTTAGTCAATACTTAATTTAATCCCAAGCCAAACAAACCATTAATGAATCTCACAATTACGTTTTTATTTTACACTTTCTTAATTTTATTTACAAAATAAGCGCAAAAAAAAACAATAGAAAGTGGGTGCTAAATTATACTTACTTACGTAATTTAAAATTTAAGGGTACCAAAAAAGAGTTGTGTCGCGAAAGTTTGTAAAGATATATGGATGTATTTTTCGTTACGATTTCACGAAAAAATTACTAAACGGATTGAAATGAAACTTGGCACAAAGATAGTATATTAAATGGACTAACATTTAGGATACTTTTTATCCTGGAAAAATGTTAGGTTTCTGAAGTTAGTATGGTCTCAGAATAAATAAGAGTCTGTCGTAAGTATTGTATTGTATGAAATCCCAAGCCTAAACATCCTTCGAATTGATTATTTTCCTTAAAGAAATATTCTATTTTTACAAAGTCTTTTTATATAGCATTTTTAAGAAGTGGCCTTAAACTTTAATTGGTTCGCTTATGTATTTGTTAATAATAAAATTTATAAAAGAAGAACTGGGAGGGTTTACATAAATAATATCAGAATCAATAAATATATAATTAGATATGTATGTCTGGTCTGGTATATGTAGGATATTCTAAATTATATTTACTTACATGTGATATTATTAAAATTTCACAAATAAACCGCACTTTTAATTTTTTTAAGTACCTAAAGTATGTATTGTAAACTTAGAATTTACATTTTGTATCTGAATGCATCAAAAATATCGAAGTAGGTACAAAATAAAGCTTTACCCACTAAATACTAGATATATTTTCATTTTGAAATGTTGAAAATGTAACAAACAAACTCTTCAATTTTATTATCATTATTAGCATTGATGTCAGTTCTCAAACAACCACTAAAACATACACTAAATATCAAAATATACGACTAATATCTATCTTTATTGAGAAATTTCTTGTCTCAAAATTGTCTCAAGACTATGAAAAACATTTGCAATTTTATACATAAGCTAAATTTATACAAAAGTAGATTGCAATTTGCCAAGTTACGAATGATATGTTAATTGCATTGTGTCCCAACAAACGTTCTTATCGCTCGCGCCTCTCGTAGTAGATCCTGGATTTTCCCTCTCCTCCATCACAAGGTAAGTGCTCCTGATCACCAATAGGAAATAGAAGTGTATTACTGAAAATTTAAAAACATATATTTAAAGATAGACACCATGAATACTAATAATAAATCTGTAGGGGTCGGTCATGGAGTAATTTACTTTGTTTTCAGAAATATCGTCTATATAGGCTCTATATATGACACTGAAACTAAATTGACTATTTTTAGAATTTTTTTCTGTATGTATGTATGTTCCTCCATCACTCTTAAACGAATTAACTGATTTTCATGAAACTTGGTAGATAAACATTTAGAAGTACGGGACACTTGGTGGTTTATTGGTGATGGTACCTATATTTAGTACTTATGAATAAAACTGCTAAATTTCCTTAATTGCATTTTGTTTTCTAATTTATTTGAACTAATTTTTCAGCGTCACCCCTAACATCGCAATATTTAAGTCATATTCTAGCGAAATATAATGATAGGTATTTAATTTAGTTTAGTACTTACTAATAAATACGTAATACGGTGCGGTGGCCCATAAATGCAACCATAGAACACTCACAGACACTACAACAATGTCGGCCACCAACATCACGAGGCTCCATATGAAGAAATGGCGTAAATATTTTGGCTTTTTCTGGAACAAGCACTTAAAAGGGTTTGGGAAACGTTTTTTTTTCTACACATTCCACACAGCACCATCTAGTTCCACACTAAGCAAGTAAGCACAATTGATATACTAGTATATATTTCTGAATTAACAGCATGTGTGCTGTAAATTCTATGAGTAGGTAAGAAACAGATTCCAGAGCCCATTTCCTTGTCTCTTCCTAATTTTTTATCCTTAATCCAATAAGCGAGAGAACATATCCTACCATCAAATGTAATGGACCGTTACCCCGTTTGAAATCCCTTACATTTAAAAAAGTAACAAAATATATATTTCTACTCATAAATTTATATTAATTATTATTTTGTACAGTTGACGACGAAGTATGTCATAGAAAAACCCGTCGCCTATAACACAAGCAACCCCATAAGTGCTACAAGTGACCACAGACTATACTTTTTAATTGAGAATTAAGTAATTTATTACTTACCTTATGAACTCCGACTAGAAGCATGACACCCAGTACCAACAGCACAACATTGACAATAATTCCAACTGTGTGAAACATTATTATTCGGGCCATGATCACCTTGTGATCGTTATTAATTGTAGTTAACAAACGCAGCAAATAGGCGATTTGCCATGATTTGAGGAGCTGGAAAATTTAATAGTTATATTTACCAAGGAGATACTTAACCTAAGTAGTGTTTATAAATTTAGTATGAATTATGAAATTTATTATTATCTATACTAATATTATAAAGAGGAAAGATTTGATTGTTTGTTTGTATAGAATAGGCTCCGAAACTACTGGACCGATTTGAAAAAATATTTTACCATTAGAAGCCGACATTATCTGTGATGAACATAGGATACTTTTTACCGCGGGAAAATGCTTCTTTCCTACGGGAAATCTAAAATAAAAGTAAATACTAGCGGCTTGGCCCGGGAGATAGCGCCATCTATCCAAAATACGGTAGATGGCGTTTTATACTTTTCTACGCGGACGAAGTCGGGAGCACCAGCTAGTGAATTATATTTTTATTATGAAATTTAGTATAATGTTACTTCGGTAGTGCTTCTATTACATGGCCTGATGCTGCAACATCAAGTAGGCAGTCTGCAGTACACCCAATTCCTCAGCAACTTCAGTAGATATTTTCAATTGCCTATAGCTTGTTATGCAATATTCCTTATTATTATTATAATAAGAAAATTATTATTCCTATTAACACTGTCACAAAAAATATATTTAGAAATAATATTTTTAACTTACAACGAACCAATATCCAATAATTGTTGCTCCTACTCTCAAGGGAATACAGCAACAAAATTTTTTTAGAACAGGTAATTTTACACTCATTCTATTTTTTTTTTATAAACCACAGTCAAACGTTTGCAATAGAAAAAAAAAACTAACCCATAAAAATATAATGGTGCTCTTATAATCAATAAGTATGTAAACATACTGCGATAATCACTATAGTACTGCAATCTATGGGCAAAGTACTGATAAAAATATTAATGCTCTGACCATATTGTGTAGTTCGTAATGAACGCACGTTATTTTTAACTGCTTGTTCGATTGAAACATAAAAAAACAGACTCCCTTTATGTTTGGTTCTTTTTTAGGCTGACATAGTCATAGTCATCGTCATAGTGCCTATCATAGTAGGATTAAAGATAAAGGGATAATGAAATGAGCTTTGCCATCCCTACTCACTCACCGAAACGAATCATAAATTTTATAGCTATTATATAAATGTAGTTGACAATTACTTCGATCAATGGGCTTGTCACAAAATCCTTTTTATGTTGATGAATAAAGTACTTATTTGTAACCATACATTATCTAAATATCACCATTTTTCCTATCAGATAACGGAGATAGAGCCATGTTCCGTTCCAACGACGGTTATCAAAATATGTCAGAACCTCGCACTGTAGTCGAGTCATTCAAAGAAAAAAAAATAATGTATGAGCCATCTGAGTACTTTTAGTAAATAATAAATTAGTGAAAGTGCATATTTACTGTAAAACCTGTGTCAAAATGTTGTACGAATCACTGCCAAGAATTTCAAGATGTTGTTGCTGTCTCTCTCTGAGGACAGGTTCATTGCTCATTGGTTATTTCTCTCTTGTAAGTACCTATCTATTGTACCAATTATGCCTATTCAATAGGCCCTATTGGTTTTCAAAAATAATTAATCGAATATGTTTTTTTACAAACTAATTAATATAAAGAAGTAAAATTTTGTTTATATGAACCAAATACTCAAAAACTGCAAAACCTATTTAAAAAAATTATTGGCCACACTTAAAGCTGTTTTTGTATTTCTTTATAGTAGGTACCTAGGCATATAGTAATATAGGTTGTAATTTTCGTAGAGATCTGTATTTTTTCTTAATAAAAAATACAGCCTATGTTACGCTTATAATGTATAGATTTCTATGGCTGAAGGAATTTTTAAAATCAATCAACTAGGCAGTTTTTGATTTTATCAATCACAAACAAATATGTATTTTTTCTTTATATTAGTGTATACCTAGTGTAATTTTGTTATAATATTAAAAAGCTTTATTTTCTTATTCCCAGATAAGTTCCTGTTTCTTGAAGAGTAGTGTATCATGGTCACTATACAGAGTGATTTTATTCGTGCGAAACAGGAAACCCGATGCGGTACACACCGACGAGGAAGTACAAAGAATTGCAACAATTGTTTACTTGGCACACGCTTACTTTTTAGTTATTTTCATCTTCGATATAATCCTCAGTTTGTTGCTAATCATTGGAGTCCACAGGGTAAGAAATAGCGTTGCTAAGCATTGCATAAGGTGACTACTTGTCACCTTATTACTTATCAAATCGGTCCAGTAGTTTCGGAGCCTATTCTATACAAACAAACAAACAATCAAATCTTTCCTCTTTATAATATTAGTGTAGATCATCGTTTATGAGCCGTGACTTATACACGGATTTATTATATAGGATAGCAAATCATTGTCTTAATAAATGTACTATTTATGGTTTACGAAAATGTTCCCTTTAATGTTATAAAAAACTACATTTTTTAATCTTTCTTGCAGAATAAATTAAACTTTCTGGGCTACTATTTCAAAGGTGGATTATTCCTTTTGGGCTTAGCTTTAGCACTTGTCGTTATAAGCACTGTTTTTATGGGATTCTTTGCTGCTGTACCTTTGCTGTCGTGGTGCGGTAAGTTACTTTTACTACAATAATAGTCAATTTTAGGTTATAATACTTGTAAACTATTTTTTCACATCTCGAAGACATAAAGAGAATTATCTACCCTTTAAACTATTTTTTTTTGTTACAGTGCTATTACTATTTTTCATAATAGTAGTACGGAGCACTTATTTGGAGATGGAGGAAAGAATTAAGCCAAGAATTCACGAAATGACAACTATTTATAGCCCTGTGCATACTACACAAGATCCCTGACTTGCTTTTATATAGTAAAAATGGCGACCCGCCTTTTTTTCTGCAAATTATATACTTGACAGACCTACATTAGTGAAAATCGTGATGTTTTAAAAGTTGTTGGCGGAAAAACAGACTGAGGCGGAGAGCGACTTTATTTTATAACTTGTCGATGCCTGCGACTTCGTTCGCGTAGACAGTTTCAAAAGGTCATATTTTGAGCTACAGACTATCTAGTTAAGTTAAATTGATACCACACTTTTTATTCTTAGACATAGTACAGTTATATATAAATAATATTAAATAAGGTGCTTATTTGATGTTCAAATTATTTTAGTCGTATTTAAAAGAAGACTGTATTGAAATAAAAATTTATTACATTAATATTTGCGTCTAACTGTACCTAGGTTAGAAATTCGCCGTGTGAGTAAAAAAATGTTTTTAATGTATGAAATGAGTCTCAGTTGAAATTTTGACGTGAGTTGGTTATTTTTACGGTAAGTAGGTTTGTAAAAACTTAATGTGCTGTTCGTAATAATTATAAAATAATATTATAAAAAATAAATAAGTCACTTTAACACAACTCATGGTGACTATCGCATGGACAGGACACCTACGAGTAGGTCTGAGTCTTCTGCCACAATATAAAGTGGTAAATGAAAAACAAAAATTCAAATTAAAGGTTTATTTTTTTACAAAATTGACCGAACAGTGCGAGATTTCTAGAATGTTTATACATTTTTGCATTAAGTAGACATAAAGTTACCATTATTTTCTTACAAGTAACTCGTTAACAGTTCACCTGTTTCCAATAAACGGCAACCCATCGTAACTTAACCAATTGACGTTTCTCTAAAAACGCGTTTAGTGTTGGGGGTAGTTTAATAAAAAATAAAAAAAAAAGACTACGGACAGCTGTTAGTACTAAATTATGTGCAGTGAACGAAAGAGGACTTTCGGCGCAAAACAAAATGCAAAAAGTGTTTTTAGAGAAACATCCAAGTATTAAGTTACTATACAACTTGCGACAGACAGACAACTTGGAATAAACAAATACGAAACGAGGTGTATATAGACACACCCGAACCGGTTGTGTATAATCGTAGAAAACTTTTTCTTTTAAACATGATTCTATGAAGTAAAAACAGTGGACATAAATCTTACAAAAAAATTGCCACTAAGTAAATTACGATTAATAATAGAACCAAAGCAAAAATTACAAACTAAACGTTACACATTAGTCGATCAGCTTAGCATCCGATAGATTCACTGATCAATTAATTAGCAGTCTGCACTAACATATAGTACTAATACGATATTACTTTATATGATACACAACGTTATTGGGAGACATTGCACGCGGCCGTGTGTCAGATGGCTCGGCACCGACCACAGACCATAGAGTAAGTACCACCGAGTGCGTGTCACGTGTCACTGTCACTGTCACTGTCACCTGTCACCACTGCTCGTTGTCTATTGATGACCCGCACACCACCCGCTCAGCTAGTTACTGCACGATTTTATGTCTATATTTATACCATCTTAACAACACCGTACAATAAATAAATACTCCTTTTTTTTCAATAATGAAAATAAACATACTCTGCGTTCAATAATTTATTTGATCTGTATACCTATATAATAATAAACTACAAATATATCAATCTATAGTTGCAGTAATGGCCAGAACGAGTGTCCCTCCTGTGAGAGGGTATGTATGCAGTTTCGGAGAGAAATTAAGTGCGAAAAATAAAGACCAGACACGGAAGAATGCCGCACACATTTTCGTCCACACACAAATATACTAAGAAACGTAATAAATCTTAAAATAATCTTAACAGCTACATAATTAATAGTATATAATAATAATCATTTCTACTTAAATCGCAGTCGGGACAACTGTCTATTCACATCCCGAATAAGTAATTTCCAGTGTTTGCAATCACAATAATCTTTGATATATTATTATCTTTAATCAAATAATACCGCGCACGTATTCGCGTGCGCATTTCTCTACGGCCGAATGTGTACGACGCGAAGGACACAACCGTTGTATTATACGCCTGTATCCAACGCTATAAGTATATAACTAAAATAAATAGGTACCTTATGAAGCAAAAAAAAAAATTAACAATCTAAAAATTAAACTATACCAAGAACAAAACGCGCATTGTCTTCAGAAAACAATCAACGACAAACGTCTAAAACAACGAATCAAAACAACTGATTTCTTTTACGTATTACACAAAATGCAGATAAGAGGCGGAATCTACCACCTTTTGCTATTTCAAATTTCAATGTTTTTTTTTTATAAATGGAATAATACATCCCAAATTTCTCGACAAAAACCGAGACGAGAACCCGACCTCGTCCCGCACTGACATATAAATAAGAAAATGTATGCACGCGACACATAGTATATTTCTCTAACAGCTTACTCATACTCTCCAAAACAAAAAAGAAACTAGTTTATATTAAAAATATTATGATTGCCCAGCTACCCATTAATGTGATGTTAGTATTAACTGTACAGTTTTATAAATGTTAGTCGACCCGCCCACTCAAACGCCGGCTCAGACAGACTACTGCTTCGCATACAATACAAATACAACACAATTATGCACAGTCTCTTATATTCGATCATAATCGTTATAAAATCAGATCACGAATGCAGCGAAATAAAAAATAATAATAAACGAGCCATCCATCCATACACTAGTATCTCTTCACTATCCGATAACTTAAGTAACCCTACACTAGTATAGGTATAGTTAGTAATAATATTAATCAGATTTTTATGCAACAGTGTGTACGTTACTTTACGACCGCGTTACCGAAGCGAATAAGAATTACGTTTACACATAACTATATATAGATATAATATAATACACAGTTGGACTATACAAGGGGGCGTTCTTGCACTAATGCACTTTGACCACTATCGGCACTCAAGTCACTCGGCGTCGAGCGGATCGTTGATCTCCAAGGGATCGCTGCCTTCCGCGTCCGCCGGTTCGTCAGATCCGCATGACACTTCCGCAATGTCCGCTTTGGGCTCCGCACGCTCCGCAAGCCGGCTCTGCATGTACTGGCGATGGGCGTACTTGTTGAACCGCCGCTTGGCCATAAACAAAGTGGCTATGGTCCGCGGCGCCAAGCGGACCGCGGCCGCTCTAGAAGTGATCCCGCCGCGTCGACACTCGCCGCACGTGTAGTCCAACACGTTCAGACTCGACACCGTTTGTCTAACGCATTCTGCACACACAACGCGTTCGCTTAAGGGTCAGCTCACACCGAGACGCGACAGTGAGCGCACATTTTAAGCTAGCAATTCAATGTACAAATAATTTACCATACACAAATAGATAAAATCATTAGATACGATACTCCAGTCGAACGCCAGTTGCGTACTCGTTCGCGATTCGTAGTTCGTATATTATGCGACTGAACATTAACCAAATTTTATCATTTCACTGTTCGGTGAGTAAGCGACGCATAGAGCGTCGTCGCGCATGTAACTCGCCGAACTGCGAACCTTTTTGTGAGGTAAACAAGTTCTACATTGTATTGCTATCCTAAAACGAGCGAGTAGCGTCGCCTTTCGGTGTGAACTGACGCTAACGTAGCTCCACAATAGGGTACTTGGCGTTTCTTCTACATAGGCACTTGTCTGCAGCATGAACTTTATTGCATTGTGAATTTGACACATATATTATCTCAAATATATATTAACTCAAATTTTACATTAATCTCGCGCTCTATATCTTGTGTAAGTGTAGGTAATAGTGAATAAAATGACTTGAGCACTTTCTAAGTAAATTTTGATGAACTTTTTTTAATTTTTCAATTTTGATACTTCACATTTCTCAGTTCATGCTGTGGACAAGTATAAAACACTCGCACGCAACCTCCTACACCTAATTATAAATATAACACATGACGGCTGCTATCATTCCCATAGCACACAACTATATTATATAATATATCACCTATTATGTATACATATTATCGCCTGTTTATACGCTTCCGTTTCACATCTAACGTCAAACGAGACCCATCTATAACATGCCCAATTACTTTAAACAATTATATGAGAAATAAAAAACATGCATTCTCGAATTGAACATTAAATGCAGTACGACAAAAGTTGACCTGGTTTCATTGGCCATTCAATGGTAGGCCAAATCGAAACGGGACATTTAATGAAATAATGTTTGAAACATGCAAATTTTTCGAGCAAAGCGAGTAACGTAAGAATAATACGTTCAATTAAGTATATCCAAGCAAACACAATTTATATATAATTATTTTTCTTGACAATTTTAAAATGTGCAAAATCTTCCTTAAATTTAGAATATTGCTCTTACGCTAAAAAGCGGCACCCCAGAATGTGTTTGAAACAGTTTTCTCCAAATATGTATATAAAAAAGTTCTTTATTAGCCCGACGACAGTGTATTAGTACAGAAATTCTTGTGAATTTCGTACTGCAAAAAAAAAACTCATTCGGAGAATAATATTTCAAACTTACGACTAGTGGACTTTTAAAAACATTAAAAGCTAACTAGGCTCTAGTCATGTGCGACAGATAAAGGCTAGACATAGAACGAGGCGACAAGCTTAGCGAGTGTTAATGTCGAAGTAGAGAAACTGCGCCGAACTTGGAATGTACGCACAAATCGGGTCTGCATCGTGATGTCGGGTAACAGCAAATACAAGCTTAATACGTACAGCTTTTGACAATTCTCGTATACGATACGGTAACGTGAGTCATCAGACATAATCTAAAACTTTTTATTGAAAATGGTTAGAAAATATTTACAAATCGAGAACAATGTGTAAATATTTTATATGAAATATGTATTTTGAAAGAACTCAACATATAGATCCGGCTCGAAGGACCAAAAACGAAATATTTTTCTAGATTGTAAATATATTTATTCCAATTAATACAATTCAGATTTTGTCCATAGAAAGCTTAGCACAACTGGAGTCCATAAAAATCCAGACCAAAACTTTACGAAACCAGTTTTTATGGACAAAAGCTGAATTTTGCAATATGATTGCGTACATTTTCCGAGACGTTTGTTAAGGTCGAAAGCTGTAGGTACCAAGCTGGACAAGTGCGAGGCCGCCGTATGCATAGCCGTATCTGTGCGTGTGTGAGGCAAGCTGACGTACCTTGGTGCAGTTGCCTATCGCAGAGCTTACAAATGACGAGCTGCATGGTCCCCTTGGGCCCGATGAACGACCGCTCGCACAGAGGGCAGTAGCGACCGATGCGATACGCCCTAAGCACCACACACACATACGGACCGTACGCGCATTACACCGGAACACAGAAACACGCCATTAGTATCAACACGCCCAACTCGCTACTACCACTTGTCTTCGGACCCCAGTGTAGCTGTGTAATAAGCTTTCATGTGTGTTCGGATTCAATCTCTAATTGAAATCGAGTTATTGTATATTCACCACAAAAATTGGATTAAAATCACTTTGAAACAGTACTTTAACATTTGCACAGTAAACTTTTAGGGGTACTTTAGACACGATTCAACTGAAATCATCTTGATTTTGCAATCTAGCTAGACACATAGTCATAGTATTGATTTTGAAGTCTAGACACTTAGTGATAGTCTTGATTTTGATATCTTGACAGGTAAACAAACCGGACCGAATCTTCTAATTACTTCGCTTTTTTTTTAAATCTGTGGATTTTGATACAATAGCTTGACGTATTCTTTATTTTCGGTTCAAGAGGCTTGAAAATTCCTGAATGTTTATAAATAAAGTAAGTATAAAGTTAACTTTTGTGTGCCTCGAAATAATGCAAGTACTGTTTTTATTTAATAAAAACAGTGACCCGATCCCCGCTTCACACAAACCTCCTCTTTTCATAAGTGTAAACCGAATCAAAATCGGTTGAGCGGTTTGGGAGTCCACAGAGGACAAACATACTTACATTTTATTTTTATTTATATAAAAGATGTGTCATATAATTACGTCATACATCTATCTATATACAAAGCGAAGTTAAAATAATTTATTGCAAAGTGCCGAGACATTTTCGACCGATTGCAGTTAATGTAATCGACAGAGAACTGTAAAAAACAACTAAATCAATAGTATTTTTATATCCATCGTGTATTGTGTACATGGTGTATAGTGTATTTATGTCTGTTGTGTTGTGTTGTGCAGCCCAAAGACAAGTAATAAAGTATTCATTAAAATGTTAGTGAACGCGTTATATTGATGATTATATGATTACGCCCGTGTTAGTTGAACATTTGATATTATGAATATGTGAGAAAGTACATCGGTAATCAACCAGCAATGATCACATGATGAATATGTCGACACCAAGGATGGAATCATTATTAATTGACGCCATACAAACATCTAACGGAATCATTGAGAAATAGTTATTAAAAACAAAAAAACCTAACCGAATCAATTACAATATTCGAGCATTTATGATTTTGTATTGCGCCAGATAATATGATGTAACTGGAATTAATCAAAGTGGGAATAATAATAATAATAATAAAAAGAATCAAACAGTCAAATTGAAATTCATGTTTGAATAGTTAAGCTATTATTATTTCTAACATTTACATATTATATATTAATCAAAGCCATATGTCGGGGCAATTTTAAATAAATATTTAATAAGTAATCTGAGTTATTATTTCAATTGCTTATGGTGATTTTTAAAATAGTTTTCTAAACTTTACTTGCTAATTCAATTCAAAATATGTACCAATAGATAGGCCATGGAGACAACGGAAAGAATGTAAACAAACTTTAAGGGGTTCGTAACATTTTTTTTTCTTTTTAATAAAACAATTTTAACACTTATTTTTACTAATATTATTTGTAAAACTCAGTATGGGTCGGTTTTGTTTACATTGTCACCGTGGCTTTACTTTAGTTATTTAATTCACAATTAATAAACTCGAACACGATTCAATTGACTGTTTCAAAAGAGAGATTGCTCAGTTTTAACATTTTCCAAACTGACAAAATGTACTGTCCAAAAAGTGAGCAACCGCGCATTTAGAGATCAGGCCAGTAGAAATAATTTATGTTTTAATAAGTGTATAAGCATGCAGCTCGAATGATAGAAGGATATCTGCGGGGGGTTCAGAACAAACACTACGAGATAACCATCGATTACAAAGCGGTCGTCCAAATTGTGAAGGCGCAGACGCTCGACACCCGAGTGTTAGTTGAACACGCAAAATGGGAATGAAGTGAACAACCATTAACAACATACGTTGACAACGTATACACCAAAAAAATAATAAGGAAAAAAAACACATATAAAAATCATTTGTATTCATATATACTTTTTTTCATCTGCATCTCTCTGTCTACACTCTCCTTCAGTACAAAATCTACTTGTTCACGATTTGCGGAAGGCCCTCTTCGATTTACTTGAAAAATAATACGGAATCGATGACATACATGGATTCTGTCCCCATCGTAAAAATACACATTTAAGATTTACACATGAGATTTTTTTAATTTACAATAGATTCTTCACTTGTGTTGTGACCACACCAATATTTTTTCCATAGAAAACCTGACATTTTCTCTATGACATTCCAGACATAGACAGATTCAAACGGATGTCTGAAATGTGAATACAGTGAAGAACCCAATGTGAAAGGTGGAAAAAAGATAACACTTCAATTTATAATTTAACTGTAAAACTAAGTTTAAAATAGATCTTTAGAACAAGTTTCACTTCATTTGAGAATCTCATAGCAAACTGGCCAAATGAAATACACATAGCCAACTTTTTTCTCAGACAATTCATTTTGAATTAAAACTGGATTATAATAATATTATATTCAAATAAGGTAGTTGCGTATTTAAATCGTACACTTTATGTTAAGTTAGGTCATAACCATACAATGGACGTGGGCCAAGTTGTATAAAAATAAAATAATAAATTTCTTTACAAATTCTTTTAATATTAATATCAATCAATGTAAAAATTATTCCAATCAAATGAAAAGCAACAGGAATCAGTTAAATAATGAAATATTACATGAAATATGTAGTTGGGCAGGGCACAATGCGTTCTGTGACTACCCCTTCACAGAAGACCTCCGTAACATAACAGCATGTGTGCTGTTGTGTTATTTTGTATTATAACTTAGTGCAATGTAGTATCAAACTATCAACAAGGCGAGATGCCATCTTTTCTAAGAGTAAAAAATCTTTAATCTAAATGAAAAATTGTTTTTAGATAATAGATTTTAAAAATGTCGTCACGTCCATCGTATGATTGACACACAAGCCGAAATTAAACATTTATACATCATTGTAATAACTTTAGCATTGTAATCATTGTAATTTGTGGGCAAATAAGTAAAAATATAAAATACAATTATTTAACCTCGGCTGTATTTACAATTACAATCTTATTATTGTATACAGAATAGAGAAGGTTTCAAAATTAATATAACGCGTTAATAAAAAAAACCGGTGAACTAGGATATGGTTTCAGAATAAAATCCTGTTCCATAAAAAAAGTATGAGAAAATGAATGTCTTATCACCAATTATTTTTGTGAATATTTCAGATTTTTTAACAGCCATTCTGCTATTAGTGGCTAACACAAATTCAACAAATCAATGATTTGTCTATTGTCACGCCACCGGCATCGCAGGATGAAAGTTTCAAAAGTTCGTTCTTATGTTATTTTATAAAGCTTAGTTCCGAATTTCAGCTTTCTATACTTGGTAGTTTTGATTGTGCGTTTATTATAGGCAGTCAAGACAAACAATTTAAGTAGGTATATATAATAGAAGATTATTTCAGATTAGTTACCCTCTCTATACTGTGACGTCACAATTGAGGCCAAAGATTTGGTACTGACCTGGCGCAAGGTGTGCACAGAGAGTGCGAGTAGAGCTTATGTCCGCCGGGGCCACGCCGCGTCTGGTGATGCCACTCGGGGGCCGCACCCCCCGGCGTGCCCCCTGCGTCTCCAGTTGCAAGCCCTCCGGGATCACGTGCACCGCATGACTTGCAAATCGCACACTCCACGCAGTGCCATCGACCTGAAGCGCAAACCAATCAAATCTTTATATAAGCAGTCTTTTTCCTCTACCTTTTTGGTGCATCTGACGTGTTATCTGAAAAAGATGGAAGCATACAGGGATCAGTAAAAAGCGGTATGCGAGAACTGTAGCTTTGTTCCGTTGTACTAAAACCTTGCAAATTTATGGGCTACCGCGCCGCTTTTCCGCTACCGGACGCAAATTACTGCAGTGTAATCTTAATCTTTAAAATAACAAACCTGTCACAATAAATACATAATAAATACATACTTTAGTAAAAACACGTGTTTTATTGAAAAATAATTAACTATTTTATTTTATTGAAAAAATAAATGTTATGAACCCCTGAATTGTCTCCGTGACCATAGGAGTGAACGTTTGTTGACTCACCTTGGGGCACCTTGGGCAGGCCGACGCACTGCGCGTGAAAGCCGCGGTCGCACAGGTCGCAGAAGAGCATGTCCACGGCGCTTGCATCGTTACACGCCTGGCACGTCTTGCACTCGGCGCATTGCCACGCGTAGTCGCGGCACTTGCGAACCGTGTCCGCGCTCAGGTCCACGCACGCCGGGTGCAGCTTCGCGTCGCACTTGGAGCACGACAGGAACCGCTCATACGAGTACTTGCGGTTACCCTCCTCGCGCAGCTTGCACTCGCGGCACAACTCGACCGGCTCCTCCACTCTCCCCGCACTGCTCGTCTCCTCCTTCACCGCACCGCTCCCGCTACCGCTCCCGCCCGCCTCCGCCACGCTGCTGCGCTTCTGCTTCGTCAGCTTTTTCCGCTGCAACACAATACACTCTGAGCAGACTCAATAACTACACCTACGCCGTTTCACACGTTACGACGTACGCCTCAAAATATGTAATTGAATCTGTAGAATTGTACTCCGTAACATATTTGTTATAGACAGCTCATAGCTTGTATAACGTACTATGGGACGCGCTTTGATATAAGAAGTGATAAGTATGCAGCTAAATCTTAATCTTAGATGAGTGGTTAGAGTCCCTGCCTTAACACTCTATTCCAGGAGTCCAAGTTGGACTACCGGCAAAGGTATTTGTTGCTGCCTTTGGAGTAATAATGTTTGTTCAGAAGGCTCACCAAACTATTGGTACTGCAAAAGTAATTCGATTGCAAGTGAAGTAAACACTTGTAGATTAAGAACAAGAAAAAAAAACACCAGCAAAAGACCTAGAGAGAATCTGTGCAAACGAGTACCTTAGCTGAGTGTGTGGGTCGGTCTAAGTCCGAGTCGTGCGAGTCCGAGCACGAACCCCAATCGGCCTCTGACTCAGAGCTGCTGTCGGCCATCACAGGAGTAGCCATCACAGTGTTCAATGGGAAGTATCTGCAAAACGATAAATATTATTTTATGTAGAAACAATATCTTGATGTAGATAACTAGATATAATGTAGGTAAGTCAGAAATTAATTGTTGGGAAATAAGCATACTAAAAAAATTACAAAATACAAAGGTGTATTTTCAACAAGCGATAATTATTATCTCTTTTGACTAACATTTATGTGTTCCACATTTTCACAACAAAAACACATTCATTTATGAATACTCTAAATCAATTTGTAAAGTTCTGTTTTGATACAAAATGTCCTTTGTAAACTAAAACCTAAATTGTCGATTATATTAAAATAAAAGACCTTTGACACATAACGATACTCAAAAGTGACGACTAGTATCCTAAGGTTGAGTTTCCGCAGAATATCTCACAACACTTGTAGGTATGGTAAATCGTACCGTCGTAACTCGTACCTGAGCTGGTCGGCGGGGTAGCGGCGGTAGGCGTGTTGATACTGTCCGGGCAGCAGCGCGTGCGGGTAGAAGCCGGCCGGCGGTCGCACGTGAGTGCGCGGCGGTGCAGGCGGCGTGGCTTGGGGCGGCGCGCAGCAGAGCACGCTCAGGCTCTGCAGGTCAGCGCAAGCCCGTCGACGCGCCACGTTCATGCGCGTGTTCCACTCGCTCGCCGACGCCATCGCCGCCAGCGCCAAGTCCTACATTCACATCACTTTCACACACATGCCGCTTCCTAAATACTTTAACTTTCCCAAGGCTGTTGCACTCCTTTGCCCCCCCTGGGCCACGAGCGTTGCTCGAAGCGAATTCACTTTGCACTGCAAGCTCGAGCTGCACTGCACTCAGACTAGAGCGTCAAAAACAAATGGTTGTAATTTATGTAAGAGGCCACAATACGGCGCTGCAGATTCGCTTAGAGCGTTGGTTTCGTGGCCCAAGCATTAAAAGCTGCCAAGGCAGCTCACATCGACACGTCATACTTATTGTATGCAATTTTTACCTGTTTAGTCTTCTCTGGATCGACCTTCGGTGGTTCGGGCTTCAGTTCCGCCTTTGTTTCCAATTTCATTTCGACTTTTTCCAGAGAGCCGTCTTCCACCTTATTGACAGTCGCGGTCTCATCTGAGGTTTCATTACGGGTCTTTTGCCGCTGGTGAGAGCGATACTCCTCATACTTGTGAGGGTAATCTGATAACATTATATCGAGTACATCGCTAGCGTCGACCGCTGTTATTCCTGTAAAAAAAAATAATAGAAAATCTATATAAATACAAGCTATAATTAAAAATTATAGATTAACCACCAACTTTCATTTGAGCCCAAACAAGCTAAGTTGCTAAGTACACTAAGTTCCCGTCGCCAACCAGTTTCACCCACCTCAAAAGATGTTTCACATAAAAAATCCAGTCAAAAAGTTTTCTCACCGAGATCACAAAGGGCTTCGGTGACAACACCTTTGCTAAGAATGTAGTCTTTCTCCTCGCCAACGACGGTTCGCCTCTTGAGCTCCGGATATCGGCGTTTGAAGCTCTTCACACCGAGGAACATCGCCACTTGCTCTTGGATCATCATCACCTTAACAAAACACCATCATTAACAAAACTTAGTGTTCATTCATCATCCTCCCAATTTTCGTCAACTAGGAAATGTGCCTAGCTTCAAACACCTGAACAGGCCTTCATAAATTAATTTATTTGTAGCTAATATAATCTTTCTCTTGATAACGTCAGCTTTCAAAGTCCATTTTTTTTTTATTTATTATTATTATTAGAGATGGGTTTGCTCTTGGCCAACAACCAGCTGGATGAGTGGCAAGGATGAGGCCTAAGATGGAGCGAGCTCACCCAGAAGATGCCAATTCACTCGAACTTTGGAAAGATTAGTTAGGGTTATATGAGCTCACCCTGTTTAAGATGCCCAGCTTTTTAGATGCTGTTTGGGCTTTGGACTCAATAGATGTGCCGAAGTTGAGATTAGAGCTCACCCTTATGCCGAAAAGTTCGAGATCATTGGTGACGAGTCTGACGAGATTCAAAGATATTAAAAAATTCCAAAGACATTCAATACACAAATACACACGTCTGACTTATATTGAAACGCCTAGTTTTGGCATCGGGCGTTTGGGTTAAAAAATAAACGGTTGGTGTGAATTTATTATTATTTTTCAAACATCATTAAGATAAGTTGAACATTAAACATAAGTAAAAATAACAGTCACATTAATAATATCGATAAAACATACCTGTTGTTCGGAACTTGGTTTTTCTGATGGTGGCCAGCTATATTCTTTGACCTCAGCAGCAGTCCATTTACTACTGTAAACACAAAATACAATTTCATTTTTATTACCTAAAAATAAATAAAAAATACTTAAACCTATTTCTACTAAGGTCGACAGCGCATTTGCGGCATCTATGGGTGCGATTTTTTATATACACAAACCTTCCAAGTTTATTCCTCATTCCATTAGTGAAAACCGTATCAAAATCCCGTAAGTAGTTTATAGGTAGTTAGCGAAAAAACAGATAGACGACAGTTTCGACGACTTGGTTGCTAAATATAGTTTTTTTTTTTCTACTTACATAAAAACTTAATTTAGGTTATACTATATATAAATGAACTGTTGGTGAAAACCACATCCAAATCCGTTGCAAGTTTTAGGAGGAGTTAGAAAGAGAGAGACAGACGCGGAGAGCAACTTCAGTTTATACTATATAAAGATTATGAACAATTTCTATTAATATCTTATTTCATATAAATATTATTTATTACCTGTCAAATAAATCTGCAAACTTAGATTTCTTCGTTTTGCTGCTTTCATTGGTTGAACTCTTCACTGAACTCTGTGAATCCTCATCTATTAAATGGGACGGTCTGGAGAAGAGAACAAAATTAAATAATCATTTACCAAATGCAATTAGTAATTTTGTGTAAAAATTATAATAAGAAAGACATTAAGGAATGTTACACCACAAAGTTTATCTTACTTTTTCAGGAAAATTTTATGCATTATTTGACAACAATCATCATTAAAAAACACTAAAATCACACTTTTACTATTATCAATTTATAGCTTTTTTTACTATTATTATTCAAGTTTATCTTATGAATCTTAGATGTGAATAACTGCGCAAATATCTCAAACTATATCAACAATGTTCCACCAAAGACTTAACTCAAACCACACCATTTGAAAAGGCACAACATTTACTACATGAAATCCCGAGAGACTCCAGAGGAGGCTTGTTATTAATACTAAGACCAAAATATTAAGACATTTTTCATTTAAAGTAAAGCTCATATTATATAATGATAGAAAGTAATTAAATAATTGAACATACTTGGAAGGTGTAGCGTTGTCGTCCATCATACACGTTTCTTCCTCAAATAACTGTACCGTCGTAGTGGATGGACCGCAAACCCTTCCGTAGATGCCCATGGTCTCCTGAATAAAAAAAAAGGTTTAAAAACAATGCACACGACGACACGAAATATGTTTTATATGTAATTACATTTTTAAGAATGACATTTATGGATCTACTAGCTGGTTCCCGCGACTTCAAAAATCCACATCCATTCTCACAAACTTTAGCATTTATAATATTTATTGTTTGCAATAAAATATAATATAATTGTTGAAGATATATCTGATCCATTTATTCCGAGTTCAGAATTAGACATTCTTTTTTTAATAGATCTAAATGACAACAGAAAGAGATAAAGATGCAATGTCGTACAAACCTTCATGTAAATAGCGCCTCTGCCACCTCCACGTCCCCGGCCACGACTTCGACTCCCCCGAGGGGTCCCACGACCGCGACCCCCACGCGATCCCCTGCCGCGACCCCCGCGTGACCCCCTCAAGTCTCCGCTCTCGTCATCGGGCGACTTCACGAAGGCCAATCCTATTGTCGGCGTGTTCTCTAACACCACTTTCAATTCTGGCGCGTCCGGAAACAGTTTCAACTCGTTGCTCGAATGACTCGATCTCCTTCTGCTAGACAAAGGTGTCGCCGTACACGTTGAAGGCATTTTGTCCAGAGCTTCAGTCATCCGAGGCAGCTTAACTCTCGAGCTTGTCGGGTCAATCTCCCCTGGTTTGCATTCCACTTCCTCTGTGTCTGTAACGACGATGACCTCGGTGGCATGAGTGACGGTGCCTCTTTTTGCGCCGCGTCCACGCCCCCTGCCTCTGGGCTTCGCCAGAATCGCTGGTCGGTCTCTGTAATAATTAGGTCCACACTGTTTAGTTATAGGTATTAATTATTTATTTTTTTCATGTTAAGGTTGACAGGTTTACATTTTATGTTGAGGTTTCATAGTAAGTGGCTATGGTAGCCTATAGGTGCAACAAGCAACGCCATAGATGCTGAAAGTGTGCCAACCACCATGGTAAAATTAAGGATATGGCAATGGACTTTGGTATCCCTTACCCTCACTGAAAAATGATAGCACACATGCTACTATTTCACGGTAAGGGGGTGGTTACTGTTCATATGACTACAAAGCTACTATTAAATATAGCAGGAAATGTTTATAACTAATAAGATAAAATAAGATTATTATGTTATTATAAAAGTATAAGAGTTTTGGATCATTTGATTCTATGAGAATAAGTATTTATAAATTTTATAATAATTCAAGTAATGAATAAAGAATTTTAACTGCAAATTTAAACATTGCCTATATTTTTATAAGCTTAATGGTTCAAAATATAATCATGAGGAGTAAAACATACCTGGACAAACGAAGTGATCTTTGCGGCCTCTCCTCTAGTGCAGTTGTTGGTAAGGTAATTATTGGTTTAGCGCCTTCAGAAACGGGCAGCTTCCGCGGGCGACCTCGTTTCTTAGGCTGAGGTGTCAATTCTAGTAAATTAGTTCCTATAGGAATGTTCGGACTATTGCTTGCTTCGGATAAAGATTTCGGTGTTACTTCCAAAGGATCCTGAGATATTTCATCGGGAACATTAAATTCACGAGATTCTGAATTTTCCTGTATAATCATCTCTTGCACTTCTGGATGACAGTTCTCTAGAGAAGTGCTGCCTGTAACATCTGAACTACCTGTTGAAGTGTTACTATCGACCTCTGTTACTATAGGCTGCTTCAATTCTGAATGGTTAATAAGATTAAATGACATCTCTTGTAATCTATTTGCTTGTAAGTTTGATATAATACTGTGCAATTTAGAATTGCCATTTTTAGAACAATTTTCATTATTTAATAGAGAATGATTTGTAGCTTTCAAACCCTGCTTAATTTCTGACACGGCTTTTCTTGTCGGGGATGTGTTTGTAGATTTTGTACTAGTAGTGAGTATTGGGGTAATTTTCAAGGACTTGTTTGACAACAGTTGTCCTAATTTTAACCTTTTCGTTTCCAAAATAGTAATGTCTTGCTCTTTGACTTGCGTCGGACTGATCTCTGTCGTGGATGGTCTTTTATTACTATTTCTTCTGATCGCTGCAGACTTTTCAACATCTTGTACAACTCTAGAGCTTCTCAACCTTTTGCCCATAGGAATATTTGAAGATGTATCTGTGCTAGCTTTTCTTCTACTATTAATAACACTCTTTTTCAAATTAACTTTGTCATTTACTTCAGATAGATTTGTAGATGAGGTATGTTGTGAATCTGTGTCAGTTTTCACATCATCGGTTATAATTTTTGCTAGAGGGCCTTGTTCCGTTTTGTTAATTTTAAGTATAATTCTTGGAGAATCCTGACCGGAATCTTGATTTATATGTTTTTCAGAAGTGTTAATTTCTAAAGGTTTAGTAACATTTTCATTTGCCCCTTTAATTAGTTCTTGTAGTGGATGTGTTTTAGTTGTTAAGGGGCTAAAATTTAAATCATTTATATCTCCTGTACCAAATCTGTTTGGAATTTCACTGTCTATACTTTTATCTTTATGAGACAAAATTGTATGAACATTTCTATCTTGTTTTTTGTCTGATATATCCTTATTACTTACTAAAAGTTGTTTCAATAAAGTGCAGTTTTGAATGGCACTAATTTCCTGATTACTTAGATCAGACATTTTTAGATCAGTTATTTTATTTGATGCAATTTCTTCATGAATCTGATTTAGTTTTGATGCAGGTTCTGATGTATGTTTTGCATCTTTTCTTGATATGGAACTTGGTGATGATTTCATATTGACATCAATTATAGGCTCTTCATTTACAGGTAAACTTTGGACTGTTGGGCTATCATTAGAGCTCACTTGTAAATCTTGGGTAGCATTAGTATGATCCTTACAAAATTGATTATCCCCATCAATTCTGGATACACCTTCAATTGCAATGTCCTTTCCTGTTAACTGACAGGGAACATCCTTTTCTACTTGCTCTTCGTTGCTATTATATTTGCAATTGACTATGTCATTATGCAAAGGTTTATCTGTGTCTTCATGTGTGTCGTTTTGCAATTCTACAACAGGTTTTATGATAATTTTTGACACTACAGGTAAATTTTCATCAACATTATTATAAACATGGTCTTTGCTATCAAGAGAATTGCTAGGCATTTCTTCTACGAGAAGTGAGGTATCAGTGACAGCCTTCATATTAATTTTCATAACCAATGGAGGATTCTTCATGTCTCCTATTTCCTTTGTTTTATCTTGTTCGAGCTGAGACTCTCCAGGTTTCACTATAGGTTTAATATTTAATTTTGTAACCACAGGTATTTCAGAAAATTTGGGATCCATAGCTTTTAAATGAGGATCTTTTTTAGGAGATTTAGGTGATGTAGCATCCACAGGCTTGAGTACAGGCTTAATGTTCAGTTTCGTTATAACTGGTATATTTTCCTCATTTGAGGATTTTGACTGTGTAAGTTCTTCCAATTCAGATGGTTTCACAATTGGTTTGATATTCAATTTTGTAACAGCGGGTATAGATTCAACATTATCATCACTTGAGCTTCCAGTTTCCGATGATTGATTATCTGAATCCTTATTGTCTTCTTCTGGTGGTTTAACTATAGGCTTAATGTTAAGTTTAGTAACAACAGGCAGATTCTTTTCTTTGTTGTCACTCATCTCATTACAGTCTTTTTCTTTTGAAATGTTACCTTCAGGATTTCTTAAAGGTTTTATATTTAACTTTGTAATTTTAGGAATCTCATCTACATTTGAATTAAACTTAGTAACTTCAGATACTAATTCCACATTAGATTCACTAGCACACATAGGTTTCAGTACAGGTTTGATATTTAATTTAGTTACAACAGGTATTATCTCAGAATCATCATTTGAAATCTTTTTTGGGGTTTTACTAGTTAGTTCACTATCTGATTTTGTGATTGGTTTAATTGTTATTTTAGGCACATGTGTATTTTCTTTAATATCTCCACTTAAAGATAATGTTTCAGGAGATATTTTTATTTTAGGAATATTCTGACTATCACTTTGTTTAACTTCGTTCTCTGGAGGTTTAATGGGCTTAATTGTTAATTTTGGACTGGTTGGTTGGGTTTCTGATTTCATTACATTTTTTATTGTCAATTTAGGTACTTTCTCCTCATTTTTTATTAATTTTAATGTTGATGCTGACTCTACATTTTCATTTTCTATACAATGTAGCCCTTTGATTGTAAGTTTAGGAACTTTTTGTTCTGTATACAGCTTGCACTCACTTTCAGTACCTGGCTTACCAAGTTTTATAGTAACCTTTGGAACTATGTTTGTTGATCCTTGGTCTGATGTTGATGCCTGATCCGAGGTGCTTTCATCATTTTCTGAATACTCCGATTCAGATATTTCACTACTACTAGATTTTCTATGAGTATCATAAATTTTTTCTGGGGGCTTAAGTATGGGTTTAATATTAATTTTAGTGACATTAGGGATTTTTTCCGGGTCATCTACTTTACTCCCACTAATCTCTCCCGTAGGAGGTTTTATTGGTTTAATTGTCAATTTGGGTATTGAAGACTTTAATTCTTCAGATGGTTTCACACCTAATTTTATTGTCAGTTTAGGTACTTGCTTTGTTGATTCAGTATCCTCTACTACACTTTCTTTAGCTGTATCTATTTCACTTACTGGTTCAATGTTACTGATACTTCTTTCATCAGAAGGAATTTCTGATCCACTTGGAACATTTAAAGATATGTCTTTATTATCATCTTTTGTCATTACATTAGATGATAAATTACTTTCTTGACATTCCTCTTGTAATTGATCATTGTAATCATTATTTGACTCACTTACTTGAACAGGAGAATCATTATGGATGCCAGATTCACTTGATAAACTAGTTAATGTAACTGATGGCTCTGATGTGCTAATATGACTTGACATGTGACAATCAGATTCAATTGAAACTGATGCTGCACTGTTTGAGGAAGTAGGCTGACATTGTCTTTGTAGTAATAATTCTGGCAACTGACTCGTAGATGGGGTTAGTCTTTGTCTATTAATTTTAATTTTTTTGGGTGAACTTACTGAAGTTTCCGCTTTACATACACTAATTTCACTTACACTTCTATTCTCGTAATCCTTAATAACATTATCATGTGTTGAGAGCACAGCGTCTGATGAACTTGACACATCTTTCGCGATGCTCTCACTAACAGTCTGTTCTGTATGTAGGCCACAAACCTGTGAATCCACTGTGGAAGAGACAGTGGTGTCTGGCTTACGGTCACTAGGAGCCGGCCGTATGATTCGGCGCCTTAGAGGTGACCGAGTCAGCCCAGGTACACTCACCGTAGGAACTACACTCACACTTGAACTACCATCTACAGCTGATGTTGATTCAGCATTTTCAATAGTCACTTTATCTTGGTTATCACTGGATGTTACACACTTTACTGTCCTTTCTTGGGATTGACTTACATCTAAATTGTTTGTAACTGGCTCCTCTACGGAGACACTGCTGGAAGGATTGTTCGTTATTAAGCAGACACTAGAAACATCTGAAGCTGCATTAGCAGACTCTTCTAATGGTGCAACAGGCATTTCTGTTGCCTCTAAACTGACTGAGCAGGAATTTGAGTTTTCATGTTTTTCAGTGTTTGTTTCTATTGATACATCATAATTAGAAGTGCATTCCATATGTATGTCAACTATGTTTTCTTGAGAAATATTTTCACTTTTGGCACTAGTGACAAGTGATGGGGCCTTATCAGATTCTTGTTCATGATCGTCCTCGGTGTTAGCCGGGGTGGCGGAGGTAGTAGGAGCAACCGTCGGGACTTCGGAGGAGCCCGACGATAATCGCTTAGGCCCGTCTACGAACTCGTCAATCATGTCTAGGATGGCTTCAGTGCTTGTATTGAGGTCCTGCGTCGACGGCGATGGAACGCTTTCGCTGTCGTAGTTTTCTTCCGACATCGCGGGTGTTTGATGCGATGCTCTAGCTTCGGATGGCCCTTGATGGACACTAGCAGTTGCGTTGTTGTCCTCGATCTGTGCGATATCCTTTTCCCGCGCCGATTCACGGCGGGAAGCGTTTGTCGCGGTGCCCGCATCATCTTCTGAACTCTCCATTATCTACTGTTTTGCGACGCTAACATATCTGAAATATAAAACGCTCGCTAGACGATATTTACGTTACGAATTGGTAACCTGACGACGTGCAAGAGTGACAAGCCACAGGCACCATTCTAATTCACCATAACGCCACTGAAATTTTATTCACGGAGTCCATAGCGATGTTTTATATACCTACACATGTATTCTAGTTTCATATTCGCGACGTTCACTGTCCATTCGGATACGCACGAGTTTAGGAAAACTATTCAACAGCGTAAACCGGCAAACAAAAAGCTTGTATACGCCATTTTTAAAACCAAAGACATAGCAGGATGGCAGGTTTGGCTGTATTGGCCTTATAAAAAATATCTCATTCGGCCATTGTCGTGTTGGTAAACTGCATGAAATGAACATGAAGCCATAGATCGCTCCACTTGAGCTTGCTGCTTGTAATGTAAAAGAGTAATAAATATGTCTTTCGACATGTGTTAAAAGGAGTCAGAAATAATTGTTTGGTAGGTTACAGACTGGTAGATTTATTTTATTATAATGGCAAATTCTTCAGTTCAGATATGGTTCAGATGGTTCAGATCAAAGTAAATAAATAAATAAATTCAGTATTTGCATTTTGAGTTTGAGTATTTTCTCATTTCAAGCTACAAGCTAGTAACATTGAAATGAACTTTCTTATATTATGTAAAATTATAGTCTGTGGCTGTGGTTATATGAAACTCATGGACGTAATATACTAAAGAGGACTGCTTACTCGCAGCTAAAAAGCAACTGAGCAGGATATGTAGTAGAGAGGCTGTTTGTCCCTTTCTAATAGAGTGACAATAATATGTTTTATATGTGAGACATATTTAAATACTACAATATAAATACTACCTACTTACATAACTACAAAGTAGTTTCTTATAAATCTTTTTTTTTTATTTAAATAGGAATTAGCCAGTTGTAATTTTTGCAATGTTCATTTAATGCTTATAATAGTTTAGCACATTCAACATAATTATTTCTAATTGGACTAATTAGTCGAGGAAAATTAAATTTTTGAACAGATTAATTCCTTTTTCTTATCTTCAATAAAGATAATATTTATTAAAAACCTGTGTTTTCCTTTTCCCGAAAAAAACAATTAAGAGAAATTAGGGATAAAATATTGAATTGATATATATTTTTTACTAGCTGGTGCTCGCGACTTCGTCCGCGTTGAAAAGTATGAAACGCCATCTACCGTAGCATATCGCTAAAAATATCACCAAGCAGTTGTCATGTTAGTCGCTTCACCTAATTTTGGATAGATGGCGCTATCTCCCGGGCCCAGCCACTAGTATTTACTTTTATTTTAGATTTCCCGGAGGAATGAAGCATTTTCCCGCGGTAAAAAGTAGCCTATGTTCATCACGGATAATGTCGGCTTCTAATGGTAAAAGATTTTTTCAAATCGGTCCAGTAGTTTCGGAGCCTATTCTATCTTCTATAACCAAGTTGTATAAATTATTTAATGTTTATCTTTGTAAGCTATAGTATAAAAAGGTTAACACACTATTTCAAGGGGTGATGGTAAAAATATAGATTATAGATCGTCGATTTTAGTGTTTTTTTTTTAATTGGGAGGGGAACCTGCGCAAATGTTCAAAGATCTTAGTTTTTCTAATATATTCATGGTTAAAGGTTGAGGTTATGTCTGTACCGCTTAGAGTTGTGACTACTTGTGTGTTCTAACCTAACCTAATCAAAATCTTTTTGCGGACATTTTTCCTTATTACTTAATTTTAATTTATAGTTGAATTTCTACATATAGGTGATTAGGTAGCAATTAAAAAATATTAAATTCCATTCAGATTATTTTTTATTTCTTAAAATCAAACACTTGGCACCTTTATAATGCAAGCGTCAAGTAGTGTCCTCGGATCGTGACACTAAGTATCCGTATCCGTATAAGTATCCGCGGATCTTTACACCAAATATCAGTATCCGCGGATCTACACCAAATATCCGTATCCGTATACGTATCTGCGGATCTTTACACCAAATATCCGTATCCGCATCCGCGGATCGACATTTTTAACGATCCGATCTTCAATCCGATCTTGTGAAGTTTGGTAGCGATCGGACGCGGGCGAAGCCGGGAGCGGGTCGCTAGTATGTACTAAATATGTAACAACACTATTGAAGGGTAGAATAGAAATAAAAAGCACTATTTTGGTAGCACCCTATATTCTTTACTGTTATTTTTAATAATAATTTGTAAATATTACATTAAAATAATTGATATTACATAATTTCTATTTTTCTAATGAAGAAACCTACGCCTAACTTAATTGTTAATTTTTAAGTATTTTCTGATTTATATTTTTAACTAATACACCACAGCATAAAATATTTTCCCATTAACTCGGGTAACAGTGAGCAGCTGGTAACACAATTCTTCACGCACACTAGTTCTCAATGTCAACTGACACAATGTAAAATGACGATGTCTCACACACACTACAATAAAAAGTTGCCGCATTCACGGAGCTATTGCTTTTAGGTATGAAACAACATAGTCTTTATAATCTGTGGGTAGGACCGCTTCTATATAGCGTAGCGTATTATTATTCTATGATATTATATTAGTTTTTATTTCAAGTATTTCTCAGTACGAGAAGAGAGCGATTTCGCGAGCTCCTACTTTATGACACGGTTCGTCTGGAATCGCTGGAAATACATATAATAGTGTTCTGTAGTTACAATCCAACTAACTTATGCTTTAGTTATTATTCAGGGTTGAAGCTTGGATAAATTCATCTTCCTAGGTAAGGAGAGTAAAGATAAGGAGGACAATCTTATATGGGTGTTAAACTAAAAAAGTGGCAACAAAAATCGACAAATTGAGATGGCGCTGGTGTGTCTAGGGCAGTGATCTAGAGAGTTTGAGAGTATGGAGAGTATGAAATGAAACGGAGTGAAGTGCGCGCTGAGTTGAATTGTTTACTATCACTAGCTGCACCAGCGCCATCAGTTCGTCGTCTTTCAACGGACACTTTTAATACACGGAGCTTGCGCTCCTTTACCTCTATTCTCCTTGATAATATCTCCATAATATCTCTCTCACTCATCTGTCATCATCTGTCATCTCACATCTATATCCTCATCTCATATTCCAAAAACTCCACAGTCCACAGTCCACTCCACTATCTATCTATTCTTTCCTTGATTGTTCCGATTTCTTCCTTCGGTTCCTTCCACACACCACCGCCAATTATTATATTACACAGTATTATGTATTTCTTGGTTTATTTTTGCTTAATATGTTTTTAAACTGGTGACTTTCTTAAGTAGTGAAAAGACAGTTACTTATTAAACCACATTTAAATCATTATAATCTCATAATAATTATATCAAACAGTAACATAAACACGGTCCTGTTTTAAATATGACTACGATAAGGCCTTTTACGTGTGAGGATATGTTGAAATTTAATAACGTGTATGTACTTGCTTGTGTCATCAATTACCTAAAATTATTGAGACGAGTTTTTTATATTATATTCATCTCTTTCTCTGTAACTTCCAGGAACTTGGATCCTTTAACGGAAACTTATGGACTATCGTTTTACACTCAATATTTAGCACATTGGCCAGAGTATTTTCAAGTTGCGGAATCTCCAAGTGGCGAAATTATGGGATACAGTATGTATGAATTGTTATCCCCGTTCATTACCATGGACTCGCCTGGCGAATTCACTAAAATCGCAAACTGGGGGCTTAGAACTCGCTACGCGAGTCCAAACTATTTATCGGTTTTTCTTTAAAAAATACTAGGAATTAATGTAAAACACAATTCATTCAAAACCCACCTTGTGGAGATATGCAATTCAAAAGCCGCATCGCGAGTCCATTCTCATGGCCAACGACTCAACACATGAGTTCAACATATTATACCACTGGCCATTCATATGAGACTTGAAATTTTTTGCGCGGCAATGAATGTGTTAAAAACTAATGATGTCACCTTTATATCGAAAGAAATCTGGTTCAGAAGGAACAAGTTCCTTGGTAACACCTTTTATTGTTATTGGGTCAAAGATATATTTAGGTAATTAGGTAATAATGAAATAGTTACTATGAATTACCGAAATTAAATAAATGTGTTTGTGTCTAATGACAAAAAAATATCCTAGGATCCCATGGGATTGTAGACGTGGGAGCTAAGTGGACAGAGGCTAAATGTTTATCTACCAAGTTTCATGAAAATCAGTTAATTTGTTTAAGAATTATGGAGGAACATACATACATACAATACCTACACTTACAGACTTATTATTAGTATTGGTAGATCATATTTTAGGTAATATTTTAAAATTTCAGTAATGGGTAAAGCAGAAGGCCTTGGGGAAAATTGGCATGGTCATGTAACAGCACTTACAGTGAGCCCTGATTACAGAAGGTTAGGTTTAGCAGCTACTTTAATGAACATCCTAGAAGACATTTCAGAAAAGTAAGTCTTTTTGAAATACATGTCTATAAAATTTATAGATGCTGAAAGGCAAAGCTCTTCCACTTTCCATTGTCCTGTGTATATTTTTATATTAAAGTTATATTTTTTTTACAGGAAAAATGCTTATTTTGTGGACTTGTTTGTCAGGGTGAGCAACAAAGTAGCAATCAACATGTATAAAAACTTAGGATACATTGTTTATCGGACTGTTCTAGAATACTACTCTGGATATCCAGATGAAGATGCATATGGTAACAACAGTTTATTTTTTTTAAAATTTTTTATGCTAAGTAGGAGACAGACAGGTTGACAGTCCATTTAATAGTAGGTGGCTATGTAACTGCCACTACTTTCCATTTGCCAGCCTTCATTACTTTGATAAATTTATTTCTGAAGTTGGCCCTGCCGGGAATCTAATTGCGACCCCTGAGTAAGAGTTAAGACAAGCACCCTAACCACTCATCCTATGGGCTTGTCAATGTATGTTTTATACTTAAATAATAAAATATAATTTAATTCCGTTCTTCCATTCCAGACATGAGAAAAGCTTGTTCTAGGGATGTCCAAAAAAAGTCCGTAATCCCTTTGACACATCCTGTGAGGCCTGAAGACGTTGACTAGATTTTAAAGATTGTATGTAAAATTTTTTATCTGTATTATATTGAAATAAAATAAAAGAATTAATTAGACTTATTACAAAATTGTATTTTTGACATTCATTTATAAACTTGTTTTAATTTTCTTCCTTATCATCTGCTTCATCAGTATGCTCCTTCTGTTTTCGCCATTGTTTAGCAGCTGCTAACAGTTTCAAGTTAGGTCTAACCATTTCATCTTCAGGGAATATGTAATCAAATACTTCTTCCCATCCTTCCTCGACGCCAGTTTCACTAACAATTTTCTGTCTTTTCTTCACTCTTCTCGGCATCTTTGTCATCACTTTTTCAAGTTTTTCTTCATCGCCAACATCAATTTCAAATTCTTTCCAAGCTTCCAACAAAAGCACTCTCGCTTCTTTCTCACTTGCACTTCTCAGATTATCGTTTGCACGCTCAAACACCCTTCTTGCTAACTCAACATTAATGTTGTCTTCGTTTTCTGCATTCAATTCAAACTTGGCATAAGACAACCACACCTTGACATGAACAGTTCTTTCGAGCAATCTCTCGTATAGTTGTCTCGCTTTTTCCGTTTCTCCCTGAGAGACTTCAAAGTCTATGTAACTTTTCCACAGGAGTTCAGGCATGTCTAACCTTTGCTGGTTCACGGCAATTTCATATATAGCCCTCGCTCTGTCTATGTCTCCCAATAACGTTTCCAACTCCGCAAACTTGATCCATGTGATACAATTTTCTGCACCATACTCTAGGAACTTCTGATAGAGAATTCTGCATCTGTCAAACTCTCTCAACTGTATCTCCAAATCAATGTAGCCTCTGTACAACTTGTCTCTAGGGCAAATTCCTAAAGCCATGCCCAAAGTTTTCCTTGCCTGTTTCAAATCTTTACATCTAACTTCAAACTGAGCATACATAAGCCATATTTTGGAAAATGTGAATATTTTGTGCGGTATTAACTCTAAGCATGTTCTGTAGACCTGTCTAGTGCGTTCCACATCCTCGGCTTCTAATTCCTCGTACAGGGCGTAGTTGATCCACAAATAAATATAGCGTCTCCAAAACTGCTTATCTTTAGAAGGTGGGACATTAGCTATTGCTCTCTCGTATGTATCTCTTATGTCATCTACGTTACCATCATTTTCAACTAGTCTTATATAATCAAACCATGCATCATAGTTTGTTGGATTTTCAATAACTTCTTGTTCGTACATGTACTTTCTCTTATTAACGATTACATCCTCAATGCCCGATCTGTCGCCATATTTTTTTTCATGAATCGTATAGGCTTTATACAGCTCCTTGTTTCTATCTTTGGGAATATGATCCAGGGCATATTTATATATAACCCTCGCTCTGTCGTGTTCTTTTTGATTTTCCTCAAACTTAGCAAATGCTATGAACAATCGTTCATCCAAATCTTCATCACCGAAAAACTCGACTGCTCTCTCGTACACCTTTCTTGCCCCATTGATAAACCCGTGGTTCTCTTCGAATTTCGCGTATTTGATCCAATGCTTTACGTCCGGATGAACCATAACAAATCTTTCGTATATTTGCCGAGCTCTTTCCAATTCCTTGTACCTTAATTCGAAATTTATGTAAGTCTGCCAAGCTTGTTCATCTGGTTGCCACTCTGTCCATCTTTCAAATACCTGTTGAACAAGAAAGTATTAAGAAGTATTATCAAAATCATTTGACATCCACTGCTGGACAAAGGCTAAATTTTTCTAATAGGTTTGGTAGGAAGCAGTACAGATCTAGACTTCAAAATCACGAAATCAGAACTAATTTCTAATTTTTGTATTAATGGTAAGGTCGGCAGACTGATGGTCCACTTGATGGTAGGTGGCTACCATCGCTTATAACAAGCAACACAGTGCTGCAAGTGTTTTGCCAACAATATGTACAGGATAAAAATTATACAACTTACTTGTCTGGCGCCAGCGACATTTTCCAACATTTCTTCCATATAGGTATATTTGTACCAAAACTGTGACACTCTCGGAAGTATAGTGACCGCCCGGTCCCAGAGATTACGAGCATGATTTACTTGTCTGTTACGCATTTCCATCTCTGTGTACTTTAGCCTGAAACATTAAAAGGTTTCCCATTATTTGTATGTTTGTTTATACATAATAATTCATGAATTCTAAAAATAGAAGGCTTTATAGGAGGCCTATGTGGCAAAGGACAATCTGATAGTTGAAAATAATACAAAAAAAAACATTTATTGCCACTTATTATAAATATAAATCAAGAATAAACTTTGTTTTTTAATTATTATTGCATTAGACATGTATATAATTACTTTAACTTACCACAAAGTAACATTCCTATGGTCGACATCAAGAGCTCTCTCATATATTGATCGAGCTCTTTGAACCTGCTTTTGTGACTCTTCCCATTGAGCATATTTGAGCCAGTTTCCAATCACCTGTAAATAAAATGATATTTAGTGAGTTAAAACTAAATTTAAAACTTCTAAAATAGAAATAATAAACAATGAAGTCATACTATAAATACAAATAAGGAAGGTTTTTGAGGATGCATGTTTAAACTTTGCCAATACCTTCTATCTCTCACTACAGAACTATTATCGCAATTTTAAAGACCCACTCAAGCCACTTATCATGACAATGTAGCCGCAGATTACAAGCATGCCTGCTTACTAGGTCTTCAATTTATTTTGAACATTTCAATCTCCTTACCATTCTGTTTTTACGAATATTATCTTCAAAAGCTTTTCTTTTACGATGTTGATAATCTCGCAGTTCCTCTGGGTCAGATATCTTTTGCTTTGGTGGTGGTGGAAGAATTTCCAGGTCACGCTCTTTAGCTTCCCTCAAAAGTTGCTCAGCGGTAATTTGTATTTCGGCAGGTGCTTTATTTTTAACCTGGAAAACATAAAGAAACAAAAACATAGTAAAATGTTTAATTAAAGTTTTGACTTAATAAATAAAGACAAAATTAAATATAGTTTACCTTTGCCACTTTAGGCATTTTTGTGGGTTTTACGTTGTCCATATTTAAATTATATTACTATTAGCGATATAATAAAATTGTTGAAGATTCTCAATAAATGACAAAACAAAAAACATACAATTAAAATACGTGATATTATGGTGATATTGATAATTACTATTATAATATAATAAGTAATAAATAACTTATTTAATTATAGTTATAGTTTAGTGTGTACATAGAAGAGAAAGATCTCTTATTACTCTGGCACAGAATACTATAATAAGCACATCACATTCACAACAATGATCTCTATATACCTCTGGATTGGTTATCCCATACATATTACCGATACTTTCGTGTACCATTTTGAAGTGCTACCGTACGTAAGTACAGGGGCCCTAGACAAAGTGACATGACGAAGACGATAACGAAGTTCGCCAAAAATAAAATGTATGGGATTGACATTTATCACGTGGTACGTCGTATTCGATAACGAAGTTGGTAGACAAAGTTACATTTCGAATCGAAATGATTAGCGAACGAATGGGTTCTAGCTAGAGGTGTAAAAGTAACGAAAAAAAGCGTACCCGTATGTATTCGGTACTATGACAATTAATATTCGTTACTATCGTATCGTTACGTTACTCGGTACTTTTGGTCCCTCATCATAAGTCGTATTGGGTACGCGTACACCGTATGACATCGCGGCATCGCAACATTCGCCTAAGGTGCATTTTTTTACTTTTCCGTATTTTAAACCAGGCTAATCGCAATCTATTATGGCATCGATTATAATGAAGAAGCAACAAATAGGTGTCGAAAATAATTTATTGACATTAAATTGAAAGTAAACATAAAAAATGAAATTAAACATATTTTAAACAAAATTAAAAAACATAAATCTTTTTTTCTTAGAATGAAATTAAACATAATAATAAAATAAGAACTTTGTTGTTTTAGTATTTAAACAATACTAAAACAACAAAGAAATACCTTAAATAAAGAGTAAAAAAATTAGACGACGAATTTCCAAAATATAGTTTACTTAATAAACAAACACGTTTTTAAATTCACCGAATAAGCGCATGCGTAAAACATACATACGATCAGCCAGCAAGCGTTTCAATTCACCCATCAACGGTACTTGAGCTTGCGTGAATGAAACAGTGATACTAGTAACGAAAGATGCGAGTAACGAAATGCATTCGTGTGTAACGTTTCGTTACTCGGTACTAGATGGCGCACCCGTTACTCAGTACCGAATACATACGGTTTGCTACTGTTCTAGTTCTAGCGCTATTCCCATACATATGCGTAGCCAAACAGCACTTTTGCCGATCGTTTTCGATTTCGTTTTCGTCTTCGTCTTCGACAATGTAACGAAGTCCAAGATGCTATAGATATCGACACAATTCAATTCGTTAAGTGTTATTTTTCGTGTTAAAGTTATTAAAAATGCATTTTCTACGTTTATTGTGACCTGCAAAAAATAAAACTGCCTGGTTGAGGCACCAAAGGCTTAAATTGTGACGACAAATGGAAAAAATACATGATATGCCGGAACTCATTGACTTATATATTCCTCCGGAACTAATTATTTATACAATATTTTATGGACCTAGAAATTTATGTGATGACCTAAAAGCTCATAGCGGTTTAAAAGGTCTGAAGAAATTCCCCTTGAAACAAAGGTAAGAAATTTCACATTATTATACCTACCTATATTACAGACAGCTAAAGTGATAAATAATGTCATAACCAAACATAGTCTTCTTTTTAACCTGTTATAAGAATGTTAATTTCATTGTAATGGTAGGTAATTAGGTACGTATTATTATGATATTATTAACTGCAACAAATTAAGTAATAAACTATCATCAATACTAATAATAAATCTGTAAGTGTATTGTATGTATGTATGTTTCTCCATAACTCTTAAACGAATTAACAGATTTTCATGAAACTTGATAAATTTTAGACATACGGGACACATACACAGGATAGGCTACTTTTTTCTTTTTCAAAGCAGATGAAGTCGCGGGCGCCAACTAGTAACATATAAACTTGGTTTTAGTGCCTATTAAATTTTGCCTTTTGTATTTTTCAGGGCCCAATGTCTTACGCAAAGGACAACAAGTCTCTGCATCAGAGAGGTTGTTAACGCCCTCAACCATAATTGTACGGGTAGCAGGTGGATAGTGTTTCCACAAACACCACTAGAGAGATCCCAAATCAAGGAGAATCGGTTATCAAACTTGGAGATATTATGACTTGCAGACCCATGTGTGCGTCATGTGTAATGAAATGTGAAGTTCACAATTTTATATTATTGTTACATATTTGTACATTTTCTTTGTATTTTAATAAAAATATTTAAAAAATGTTATTTGTTTTTGTGTACAATTTAAAACAAAACTATATAGGTATAGAGGGAATCATCAATCAATCAATACAAATAATAAATCTGTAAGTGTAGCTATTGTATGTAATGTATGTATGTTCCTCGGTGCCTCCATAACTCAAATTAACTGATTTTCATGAAACTTTATAAATAAACATTTAGCAGGACAGGATAGGCGCCAGCTAGTGTAATTATAAGAGCCAGGGTAAATAAAATTATGATATAAGTATAGAAAAATTTTTATTACTTGAAACATACAATTTTCATGGTAAAAATCACTTCTCAATTTTAATATTTAAGATATTAATCAGTTAGTAAGTATTTGCTAAATACATTGACAGGGCTAAATATAAGTCTAAATAACTATCTTTCATTGAAATAAATCTCAGTCAATACTACCTTTGGTTAATCTACCTTTGTTAAATGTGTGCAAAACTTGAAAAGAACATAATCCTGTCTAACATTGTCAGTCTTAATGGATTAAAAGGTATGAGGTAAAGTATATCCCTACATATTATTATATTAGCAACTCATTACACACAACACCAAGCTGCCAAATAAAACCAGGAGATATTTTGAGACCATGAATATTTGGCTTAGAGCTTTAGATGTTTTTGAATTTTGAGTCATTCTAAATGATAGGATAGTGTTTTTTGTTTGTTTTGTTCTTTTAAAATTTTAAAAACGAGTCCGCTTATGAGCACATTTGACACTGACAGCTAAATTTGACTTCGCGACCATAGCCAATTTTCGATATTTAGAACGAATGAAACGAATGACCCATTCGTCACAACGATAACGAACATAGTGACACTTTGGCTAGGAAATTGTTTTCGCTATCTCACAAACGATTGACGAACGACTTAGCGAATCGCTACTTAGCGAATGCAACTTGTCTAGAGGAACTAATTTTGACGTAAGCGTATTTTTAATCCGTAGATAAGTATAATAGTGTCTGTTTTATTCTATTTGTTGATGTCTTAGGGACTGTTTAAGTTTACTTGTGTTCGCTTGAGTTTTGAAACATGAAGAAATGTGTATTCTGTGAATGTCTATCACACGGACATCACTAGTTTTAGTTCCATGTACTTACACTCCATAGCCTACAGTGCCAAAATGGCGATTTTCAAATAGACATAAAAATAATTTGACAGCAGCCATCCAGAGCTATATTAGAGATCAGTGATCATCACAAGCAGAAAAATCCATAGACAAGATAATGGTTTGAGGTTCTAGTGTGAGTGTGAGAGGCATGTGGTGGTACCAAAATGGAGAATGTTCACTAATTTTAATTTTTAACTCTTCGTATTCTCTATTGAAAATAATAAATACCTGTGAAACATATATTTTGATACATCGTTTAGTTTCTGAGATATGGCGTTTTAAAAATGAGATCGCGACGCGGATGTCACGGGCCTGCGCTCGGTGCAGTGACGTCATAATCCAACGGTCTCTCAGTCAGTTCGCGCGCTCCCATATTGGAGCGAACCGACGCGACCGTTGGAATGTGACGTCACGCGGGCGCCCAGCGCCTGCTAGAGTTCTCGATATTTAACAGAACTTTAAATGTCTGTAAAATCATAACTACTGGGTCTTTTTGAAAAAATACAAAAAGTAGTGTGTTTGTATACATACAAGCTCTAAAGAGACAAAGTTTTAGACGATTTTGCATACCTATTGACATTCTCCATTGCATGTTTAATTTAGCAATTTGAAATTATTTTGTCTGCAAAGTCCGATTTTTAATTAATTAATTATAGAATAAATAGAATAAAGATAACCCGTTACAAAAATGAAAGACATTTTGTGATAAATAAATATATTATAAGCTATGAGGAATGTGACCGCTACAGAGTAGTTAATAGTTAGTTTACAAATGACATTTGTTGTTGAACATATGTATTCGAAATTTGTTCAAAATATTAATATTCGAATATGAAATCACTACAAAAATATAAATGAAGTTATCATAATTATATAGACAGTTTTATTTTGTTTTGTAATATAACTTAAGTTTTAAGTTTTAACTAACAAAACAATATTCAATTTAATTTCTTTGCGATGTTAACCTCACTTTGGCGACAATTATTCGTACAAAATACTTCTCGTAAGTTTTAATAATGTAAACAATGTTATAAAATGATTATCGAAGACATTTATATACCTACGTTTATTACTTATCAACTAGAAAATCGCATATGCATGTACTAACGAAACTATGTTTAATATAAATTAAAATTATTCCATGGTATATTTTTTCAGATAATTATTTGGTTTTAAGACACTTTAAAAACAAATCTCTGTTTAAAAATGTCAACAGAGCAAATCAAACTTCAGGCAATAAATTTGCAAACAACCAACAAATAGAATACATAAATTCTGTACTGGATAGCGATGTTAATGATTGGTCCTCAATGAAGAAGAATGTATTAAACTTACCAGGTTCAATAAATCAGAAAAATATAGACGCTGTCTTAATGAGAACTATGCTAAACAGCGAAAAAATGGATGTCGCTGGGAAATTTGCAAATTATTTGAAAAGTCATAAGGAAGAACTTAATTTAGGTGCAATAAATAGTCTGTTGAAATACTATTATGAGCTAAGTATTACTGGCATTTTAACGGATATAGAGAAACAATTTATTGTTGATACTTATGATGAATTATATAAGAAATACAAAATGTTAGACTCTGAAACTTGCGATAAACTCTTACATGCCCTTTGTAGTGTGAATGAATGGGAGAAGGCATTTAAAGTTTTGGAAAACAGTTCGTTCAGTTCAACCCCAACACATTCCGCATACAGTACTCTGATTGCGACCTTATTTAAGAATAACAAAGAATCAGAAGCGTTGAATTTAATTATGACGAGTTTAAAAAACAACAGGCCATTACTGGACAAACCTTACGAAGAGTGGATAAACTTCATATTAAGATATTATAAAGATAACAATGAAAAAATTAAGCAATTAGACAGTATTTGTTTGCACCTAGCGAAATATTCTATAGTGGTGCCCTTTTTAACTGCAGAAAAGTTAAGGGACACATACAAGTCTCTTGGCTGGAATGCACAGTATACAAGTATTGAAAGAAACAGGTATTTCTTTTATTTATAGCTTTTATTATCTGATGGCAAATTAGGGTATATTTATTCAGCCGAATTCAGCTTTTGTCCATAGAAAACAGCAGCTTAGCATCCATTCAGCTTTGCGAGTCCATTCAGCTTTCCATTTCACCCCAAATAGCAGAATAACTATTAAAATGGAAATATTTACAAAAAAAAATATACCTATAAAAAATATTTCCATACATTTTGTGTGGAATGGATGTTTATTCAAAGGCTGACAAAGTTCGCCGGATTATCTATAATGTATTAGAATACACATACAGATGAGTGATCATTAAATTGTTTACATAGCTAGTGCACGCCACTTTGTCTACATAACTTTATAAAATACTAGCTGGTACTAGTTCCTGAGATTAGTGAGTTGAGTACAACCAAACAAACAAACTCTTCAGATTTTTATTTATTAGTATAGATAACCTTTATTACTAGCTGATAATGTAGCTTTCTATAGGTGAAAGAATTTTTAAAATTGGTCCATTAGTTTCGAGTTTATTCATTATAAAAATACAAATTTTTCTCTTTATAATATTAGTATAAAACTTTTTAACAAAAAATAAAACCGTCGAAAAAACTGAAAAGCATAAAATAATCTTATTATTTTACGTCACTTTACTTTACGTAATTTTTGCTTGTTTGGCGCCGACTCAAAATTACTTAGGTAAAATAATAAGATTATTTTATGCTTTTCAGTTTTTTCGGCGGTTCTATTTTTTGTTAAAAAGTTTTATTTTGTATTTTTTTGTGGCTATAATCTAATATTTACTACATGTTAAATTTTGAATTTTCCCATCCCCATTTTCCCACCCTTAAGGTAGGAAAGAAACTTCGAGGTATACCCTATCCATTAAAAAAAGAATTATCAAAATCGGACTACTCTGTAAAAAGTTATGCGTGGTTGTACGCTACAATCGGTGAGTGAACAATCAATCATCCCCTGCTTTCCTACCCTTAGGGTTGGAATTTATTTTCCAAATTAAAATGGTACCCCCTTGGAGGTGCACCCTTTCAAATAAAAAAAGAATTATCAAAATCGGACTACCCTGTCAAAAGTTATGTGTGATGATACATAAAAAAAAAATTAAAAAAATATATATACGCGTCGAATTGAGTACCTCCTCCGTTTTTGTTTTTTCATTTTCGTCGGTTGAAAATAGTATAGATAGATTTAAGTTATAATCATTTATTTATTTCAGTGGACAATGTAGTAGCTGTAAAAGTAATTTGCAATGTATCAGGCTAACCGAAGAGGAATTTCAAATATTACAAAAGAATATAAAGGACAAGTTGATTGTTGGTAAAGATTTGTTCTTGAAAACATCACCGGGGGAATTGAAAAAATTTATGAACTTCATAGAAAGTACAGCGCCATATGATATCGTGTTGGACATTCTAAATCTGTTCTATATGTCCTCGAGGAACCCTTCTACTACGAGAATTGAGGTTCTGGGGAATGTTGTAGATTACTTTAGAGCAAATGATAAGAAACGAATATTACTTTTGGGTAGAGAACATGTCCTGAAATGGCCGAAGAAGTCTTTGAACAGGATTTTAGAGAAGACCTCTTACTTTCTTACTGATAATTTGTAAGTATACATCTTTTACTTATTTTCTCCATTTCACTCGGAGAGCTATGGAGAATTCAATAGTTACAGACATATTATCTTTAAAGATTTTTTTCAAAGAAGTAAAGAAGACTATTATTAGTTCAGAGTTAGTATTTCTAAGGGGGTCAGATGTTGATTTGTTATTAAATTTTCCTGGACTAGTTTACCATAGTTTTTAATGTATTTTTTTTTTTAAACCAGAAAGGTGACTAAAATAATGCTGTTCTTGTTACTACTTCTGGTGCACATATCTGTTGGGTTCACTAAGACGATATAAACATATATATAACTAGTTACACGCTCGCGGCTCCGCCCGGGTTCAATTAATTCTTTTAACTTGGACCAAATTACACATAGTTACGAAGTTTTATCAAAATCGGTTCAGTGGTTTAGGAGTCCATTGGTCTCGAACATGTGACACGAAATTTTCAACCGACTTCCAAAGGAGGACGAGGTTCTGAATTCGACTGTACTTTTTTTATGTAGGTTACTTACCTCATAACTTTCGACTTGGGTGAACCGATTTTGATGATTCTTTTTTTTGTGCTTCCCTTGTGGTCCCATTTCAATTTGGTCCAGTTTTGACAGGTTTGAAGTCGGTTTATTTTTTGTTAAAAAGAGTTATTTATTTATTTTATTTATTTATTAATACATCTTTACACACAATATGATAACAATGTCTGTACATGTTTGTCTAGACATTTTATTTCAAGCCAACACATATAATTATTAAGTATACATTATTTAATAGTAGTATTATAATTATATTAATTTTCAGATCTCAAGATGACCCTTACTTCATAACAGCCGCAATTTTAAGTGGATCTCACACGGACCTTGTAACGAAGGACTTGTTGAGGGGCCACCTTTATCTATTAAAAGACAGTGAACTACAGTCGTATTTTAAGAAATGGCGATGGCAACATCAGTGGAACGTTTATTCTTCTGGGAAACCACCCTATTTCAACATTGAGGTACTTATAACAATGTTGGAAATGTGGCGAATGTTTAAACAAATGGCGCTTTGGCAATATTTAAGGTAGAAAACTACCTTAAATATTACCCATTTATCCAACGTAAATTGGCATCACGTCTTGTTACGATTTCTCAAAAGGTGCACTTAGTGCCCTGAAACATGTTTTATGATTCTGCGAGTTTGATTTATCAAATCAATATTTCCGAGCAACGAAACAAAAAAAAATAAGAATTAAGAGTTCATGATATAAGTAAACAAAGAAAAAAAGTTGGGGAATACTATACAAATAATTTATGTACATGAATGCAGAAACGTTAAACTGTCCCCAAGTCCACTACAGTGTAGTAGTGGCTCTAGTGAGTTTACAATGTCCGCACTCGCTAGCGAGAGCGTAAAATATTTGTATGGAAAATTTCAATATTATAATATAAACTCATACTAGAGCCATAAGTATAATATTCATTACACCTTCCCACGACGATCTGACGCGACAGATCAAATGTAGTATTGGACGCGATGGCCCATTAAACTAATGGGCTGTGGCGATATCACGGCGCGCGGTAACCGATTTTGGGACTGTTTGTGAGGTATTGTGACGCGAGTATGGGGGAGCCACGGAATGAGAGAGACGCAATGATAACATTTGTACGAGAGAAAGCAGGTCCGCCGTATTGTTAGCAATTCTACAAGGCAATAGCGGATTTACACATTTGCCACCTGTAGGCTATTCAAATTTTGTCGCCCGTACAGACACTGGCAATTGGAAGCCCTAGTTCAAAATCATAATAATATGAAAAAAAAAAACTGATGTAATAAAGTATGTACTCCAATTTAGCCACTGTATCAGCTGCCGAGAGGAATGCGAGCAATTCCTGGGTCATTATATAATATATATTTTCATTTCTGGAAGACAAAAATAATTTCTTGGCCAAATTTGCCGCCCCCTAAAATCTTAGCCTATTCAGCCTTCTGGTAATTCCGTCACTGGCTCAAGGTCAGAGCCCATTAAGTGTTGCCATGTCAATAGGTGGCTGCCGTCGCCAATGCTGCAAGTGCTACCACAATAGGAATTGTAGGATTATTAAAATATAAGGGACTAGCTGGTGCTCGCGACTTCGTACGCGTTGAAAAGTATAAAACACCATCTACCGTGGAATGGATCGCTACAAATATCACCAAGCAGTTGTCATGTTAGTCGTTTCACCTGATTTGGATAGTAGGCGCTATCTCCTGGGCCAAGCCGCTGGTGTTTACTTTTATTTTAGATTTCCCGTAGGAATGAAGCATTTTCCCGCAGTAAAAAGTATCCCATGTTCATCACAGATAATGTCGGCTTCTAATGGTAAAAGAATTTTTCAAATCGGTCCAGTAGTTTCGGAGCCGATTCTATTCAAACAAACAATCAAATCTTTCCTCTTTATAATATTAGTATAGATAAGGAAGGGATAGGAAAATGGGCTCTGGTTTGGTAACACAACAGCAAAGTAACATGCTGTTATTTAACGGTGGATTTCTGTAACGCCAGAAGGTTCACCCAAATTGCTGAGAAACGTTAGTGTGCTCTAATAAACTACCACTAGGTACTAAACTAACTAACCACTAAACTGTCTCTTAACTTTATGATAACATATTTATGCATTATTATTATTTCCAGCCTCCTCTCCGGTTCACGCCATGGGCTCAAAAAGTAAATAATGGGTGGCACATTCCCTACGAAAAAAGAGAAAAGACAAGCGGTGAAGTTAAAGATGGCGTCCCGGATCTGAATTCGTGGCTGTGTTTGAGCCCAAATGTTAAAAAAAGCTGATATGAAATTGATATATAAATATACTTAATCTTGCGACTTTTTACTTGGACTGTTTTATTATTTTACTAACTCGTTTTAAATACAAATAAGGACTTACTTAAATTAATAAATCGATATTTATTTAAGGGAAATAAATTGTCGTGCCCCCGATAAATTGTGCCTAGATGGAGTTGGCATTAAAACCATAAGTACTAAACGTGTTGTGTTTGATTTTGCATAAAATATTTATATTTTTTAAATATGGCAAATACATACATGGTCCTTCGAGCTGGATCTACTGAAAAAAGCATTATAATGTCCAAAATGTTATTAACTGGCTAACAATTTTAAATTTTTTATTTATAATATATAAACTTAAATGTTTACTGCTAAAATGGGCACCCGAAACTATTTTTAAAGTAAACATTTATAATTATGAGATCCCACACTTCGATAGTGGGAGATAATTCAGGAAACTGTTACCCTTAAGGGAGATTGTTACCCATAAGGGTAACAAGATCGAGAGGTACAGTTTACACGCATATCTATTATATAGGGTTGTTCTAACTAAACAGTTCTACTATTAGTTCTACTATACGTTTGGACAAAAAAATTTCAACTAGTTCTACTGCCCAGTATGATATTATATTATATATCAAACTAAGGAGTATCAAACATTTAATTACACCACTGGTTAGCCCCATTTTTTTTGGTTCAGTAGGGCATGGCATGGGTACGTTTAGTTGCAATTTTTTTTATAAACCTAACAAAAACACTGTCGTAAACAGCCAAGCAATTCTACTTAAAAAGGTTTGAAAACATTTCCTTTGAACTTTTTGAAAACGAAAGCTACACTCCTGTCACTAGATTATCATTGTCATTATTTGTTTGTCCACTGAAAATTTTGATTTCATTTTATTTTGTAAAATTTATAAATTTCAAGTGAATATTTACAAAAATGCCTGGAAAATCGAAATTGGAACAGAAATCGTCAAAGCTTAATAAGTCCAAGGGGTCTCTTCTCTCTGAATCTGATCAAAATGTTAAAATTCTGAAAAAAGTTGAATCGGGTAACTTCGTATATTAGTTATTCTATTATCTGGTTACATTCCTCATTTTGTCTAAATTGCACTGTCAAGGCTTGGAACTCCCTGCCGGAATCTGTGTTTCCCAAGTTCCCAACTTACCTATATAACCCAAATCTTTTCAAAGTTCGTGTGAATAGGCATCTTGTGGGTGAGCTCGCTCCATCATAGGCCTCGGGCCTTAGCCAAGAGCACAATACAAACGGGAGCGTTGCGTATATTTACGAAACGATAGAAAATAAAGCCCGGTCAAAATTTTATGTGGGCGTTACCTCAAGCAATCACCGGGCTTTATTTTCTATAGTTTCGTAAATATACGCAACGCTCCCGTTTGCATTGTGCTCTTGGCTAGGGCCCCTCATCTTCGCTACACGTCGAGATGTTGGCCAAGAGCAAACCCATCTTTTAGTTTAGTTAATACCGAAACCGAAGATCGAAATGGTCTTAATCTTTCGAATTTTAGATAATACTCCACCAAAAAAAGTGTCATCTCGCGAACGTCGCAATTTGGAGCGAGTTGAAATGCTGGCTCGTCCGGCTGCTAGACGACTGCGTTCCTTGTGGGACGAGAAATGTGATATACTCCCACCAGATCGAAGGGACAAGATCAAAAGCGCTTTGGAGGAAGATTACTTTCTCAGTCCCGAGTGAGAAATATTTTTATTGTACCTAATCTACAAGTAGGTTGCCTTGCCTTGCAAGGGGGCTTCATCTAATCGTAGACCTACTGGATAGTCAAAGTGCATCAGATTATATTTTATATATCTAGGTATAGTAGGTATACCTATTGACCTATATTATAACTTTATAAGCTAGTCGGTGCCCGCTACTTCGTCCGCTTTGGATCTTTATCGCTGTGGCGCCGTCAGTGTTGACGACAGTGGCACCAAATCATTTATATTCGGTATCCTTCGGGAACATTTTTTCAAGATAAAATTATTCTATATGTTAATCCATTTCAAACAAATCCGTTGAGCCGTTTTTGCGTGAGATTAACAAACATTCATACATGACATACATCCATCTGCACAAACTTTCGCATTTATAACGTTGTTCCATGATTGGATAAATGTATGTATGTTTTACTTAAAAATATATAGATTTAAGTTTTCTGCCTGGATACTAACGGAATCATAGGGCGTCGAACAATTGTACTTGTTATAAAACGAAATAGAATGCAATACTTACTTAATTTGTCTACCACCTGTTAGACAAACGGAGCAATATTTTCAAGCCTTGAACGCGTCTTCGAAACGTTGGTCTGGCCAAACCGGCATGGTCAACCGCAAGGAGCAGATGGAGAAAGAGAAAGAATTTAAGCTGCGTCAGAAGTGGCTCGTCAATTTTAGCGCTCAGGTTTGTACTTTGTATAAATCGGGAATTTAAAAAAAATAATCAAAATTAATTAATTAAAAAAATATTAAAATTGAAAATAATTTTTAATTAAAAAATGACCATGTGTATCACATCTTATCTTATGGGCAGATATCTTTACAAGTTTATTATTAAAAATTAAAATATTGCAAATCGATATCCTAAGATCTGTCTGACAATATTCGCTCTCTGTGGTGAACTATTCTCTTTGATCCCTTTCTTCCGACTCGCGTCGCATTCTTATGGAGTGATACAGTCAAGCGTAAAAATATGTATCTACACCATTACAAAATGTAACTGAAATATCGATAAACTAAAAGAACAGTAACTGTGATTTTTTTTTCTTTATGTCTTAATTTTCATCCCTGTTTTTGTTTTATTTGAAAGCTGTTTTTATTTTTATTGAGATTGTTCTTAGCTATAGTTTATGAAGATCTGTTCAAACGATTGAAGATCCTCTCCTAGTTTCTAGTTTACGAAGGAATTTCACTAACTTCTGCAGCATCAAGTAGTCTGCGGAACTACTTGATTGTCATTGCTTTTTTTCCATACTAAAAGTGCCCAACGCGCCTAAAGAAGTTTTTCTCTCTTTAAGATGTCTCTGAAATTAAGAAATATTATATTTCAGGGACATTTTTTAAGAAAAATATTATTTTGTTTCGTAGGTGGCCTACCGTCTGTGCGACTATATTGCCAAGGGTCAAAAGGAGATGTTAGTCTCAAACAGATTGAGAAGCATTGCTGACGTTGTTTTGGAGAGAGTTGCTGAAATATTAGGTTCTATATCAATCTAAATAAACATCTAGCTCCACGGTTTCATTGGCCGTTTAATTGTCTTTTAAGTTTTTAAGTTTGATAGCGTTGCTTGTGTTAATGGGTGACAGTAGCTCATTAGTATATATATATTATTGTCTTATTCAACGCGGACGAAGTCGCGGGCACCAGCTCGTAATACTAAATAACTATAACAAACAAGTTATTCTGGTTCTCGTGTATTTTAATGCACAGTTAAGAAAAAATGAAACTTGATCTTAGGAGAATCGAAGCCTTCTCGCACACATCCCGGCCGCTTAGCCCGTTTCATGGTGGCCATATCGGACAGGATCGCTGTGTGGATAGAAAACGCCGTGTACAGGGCAGACGCCGCCGAACTTATGGACCCATGTCGTGGTTTGGAACACGAACACATGAGATTGGATACCGAAAAGCCGATCTCTTGTGATTAAAAATCTTCATGGTGTAAGTGTTTCTATATTACTATACATACTTAACTATTAGACGGCACGTTTAGTCTAGTGGCTACGAACGAACAGCTAGCTATAACAAGTGGAATATAATAGTAACGAGTTTTATTAATATTCAATTAAGAAATCGAGGAGTGAACTTATTTATATGGAAAATACATTCAATAGAAAAAGTTGTTTTGCCTTTTGGTCTTAGGTGATGCAATACTAACAGATATAACAAAGCTTATTTTATTTGCTTAGCGATGTATTCTGTCTTTGCACGGATAAACTTTTAAGCCCTCGTAAGCCAGTGTTAGCGCTCGAGAGTAGTCTTTTTTGTTATAAAATCAAGGCAGCGCTTGGCCGCGATCTCACTTGATGTAAGGTGCAGATGCGGCCGAAGGTGGACCACGCTTACCTAGTAAGTGCCCATTACAACCTCGGGGTCTTCAAATCAAGGCGATTTGAAGACCCCGAGGTTGTAATTTTGAGGAAACACGGACGAAGGCAATGAGTTCCATTCCTTAGCAGCTCGGACAAGGAAGGTGGAACTGTAACTGAACATGAACTGTAACTGAACTGTAACGTAACCACGAAGGGATCAAACCCCCGCTCGCGTCTCAGGTGGAATGGTTCCGGCCGAATCAGATCGTTTTTTTTTTTTTTTTTTTTATGTTAAGGTCGACAGACAGGCTGACGGTCCACTTGATGGTAGGTGGCTACCGTCGCCTATAACACAAGCAACGCCATAAGTGCTACAAGTGCGCTGCCGACCATAGAAGGATTAAGAATAAGGATAGGATTAAGAATCAGATCGTATAGAATAGATGCACACTCTCCATAGTGCAGACGATAGAAAATCGATAGGCATGCTACTTTTCTGCGATGCTGCAGGCTTTGAAGTTGAGACTCCACAAGTGTGTCGTTGCCAATAAGTTTCTTAGCTCGCCTTTCAATCGAGTCCAGTGCAGCCAATTGATATCCATCCCAGAGGTGGCAGCAGTACTCCATGCAGGACCGGACTTGTGCTCTGTATAAGTCAAGGAGCTGTCTCGCAGTAAAGTACCGCCTAACCTTGGAAAGGATGCCCAATTTTCCGGCAGCCGTTTTGGCAATGAACTCGATATGCCTACCAAAGTACCAGACATTTTACTTTTACCAAGTGTTCATACATTTTACTCTGTTATTTTTCAATTTAAGTAAAATGTTATTCTACAAATAAACCTTTCTAAAGATATTCTCTGAATGATAGTGAAAGTGTAGAAGAAATAAGTGAACAAATAAACAGACGCCAATTGAGTAGGTATATTGTATTTGTAAATTGTCAATTTTTCTTTTGCTATATAGGTATATAGAGAAGGATAATAAGTATTTATTTTGACATGTTCCTTTCTATGCTAAGGTTGACAGACAGGTTAAACTCCAGCGCCAAGGTGCTGAGGTAGATGACTCCAAGCGCCTTAAATGCACTTTGGGCCGCTAAGTAAATTTGGGGAAAAACTAAACTGTTTTTCATATCGTGGACCTAACTCGTTAACCTTCTAAGTCACATTTTGCATAGTTTTCAGGAGGAAGAAAAAATGAAATAACAAAATGTTGTGCGTCGCATCAGGCATGTGAAATTAGCTTATATTATCAGTACAAAATTTAGGATTTAGCACGTTTTCTTTGTGAAGATTTGCTATTAGTCAGAAAGCAGTCTCACCTTTTTAGTTTGATAAATCGTCGTTATTCCTTCACCAAACGTTAGATAATTTTCTAAACTTGTCGAAAAGTATAAAAAGTGAATTTGCCCAAAAATGGACTTAGCAGATTAACGAATTAGGCCGACGATAATATGTAAACTGTCCCATTTTGCATCTACAAGTGTTATTTAAAACAGCTATTTACATTCTTGACGAATGACTAAATTATGAGAAACGCCTACATTTCGATTTTACTCCATTTAGTCTTTGCCTCCTTTGTCTCTACGGTAACTAATTTGAATGTAAATAGATTTTTATTCAATAAACACGTATAGTAGGTATTGGTACATGCTACGTCGATCGATTTTTTGTCCCTCGCTACAACTACCAGTGAAAAGTAGTCCCCAATAAATTAACGAGCGCTATACGTTTGCCTGCGATTGTATAATTGTTATACATATAGCATATCTAATTTTATCTGTCAGCAGGAATATTTTTGTAGACCGCAACTGTTTTCATTATTTATTCATAGAGATCTGACCTTAGGAGGCGCTGGGCCTAGGGCTGACTAGGCGACCTTCTCGGGCCCTATATATGCATCAGTCATTCTCTGATCAGCATAGTTTGCATTCAGAAGGCACTCGTGCAGTTCTAGTGATATCTATCCAATAATATTCAAAATGAAATACACCGTAAGTGAATATTTGATCCATATATTATCTATCAACACAATAGGTTAAAATATTGACATACTTACGCGATGTCTGCATAATTATTATAGATAGCGAGGCGTCAGTAACGTAGGTAACTAAATTAATTAAACAGGGAGTTTAAATTATAATATTCAATAAATAATTAAAGTCAGAGGAAGATTCTCATGAAGAGGAATTTGGATTTTTTTAAAATAATATTTGGATATCCGTGCGAATATTTAATGTATCTGTCCAGATATTCTAATATCTGTCCAAATATTTTTTTCCATTTTTCCTCTTCATGAGAATTTTCCTCCGACTTTAAATATTTATTGAATAAACCACATTTAATAAGTATATATTTAATGAGAAAGTTTGTTACGATGAATTTATGAAATATTTCAGTAATATGTATCAAATAAGACATAAGTAGGCAACTTTACAAAAAACCGCAAACGAAGTCACAGGAAAAGCTTGGTAAATGCTAAAGTTTTTCTGTAAATGCTTGGTAGGTACTCTTTCATACAAAAACTAAAGAACCATTTCGATGAAACTTGACAGCGATAAAGCAAGTTTATGCATCAGAATAACAGTTAGATGAAATGTCATTTTTTACACCAGTTAGTGCAATTACAGTAAGCGTTGTCACAATATAAAATTAGTAAATTTTATGGTTCTCAGTCAAAAGATTCTCCTCTCCTAAAAGGTCTGGTGAGTGTATCGGAAAATGTTATGTAATTTATATCGAAACAATTTATTTAGATACTAAATCTAGTGCGCACGTACTACCTGTCTGTCACAATACTACGACAATTAACTGTAGATTCGTTATTTTTGAATTGGACTAACAATGTTTCTCTTTTTTTCGGCTTTGAAAGTGGTTTAACTCTTTTATTGTAAGTTTAGAAGTTATTTTCGTCAACAAAAAGATGTTTACCTACTAGAAAGGAAAATATTTTATCATACTTATAAAATCCCCTTGTCTTTCCATTACACTCCTTTATACGTTAATTTGACTGTAGATATCTCACGAAAACGCAATATCTGGATAAAAATATCATAACTATGATGTATCTATTAATCTAGGGCTTTGTTGTTTGTATTATTATTGTAATTTTCCAATCACCATTCCAAGTCCGTTTACGATTCATAAATATTACCATCTTATTAAATTCCATTAAACCCATCTTAATTATAATAAAAAAAATGTAAAATAAAAAAAATACCTGTTTCTTACTAGTGTTTTTTTTTTACCATGTACACATAAAATATATCGAAGTACGGTTCTAATAACACGACTTTTTTGTCTCTGTCTATTTGTTCCGGCTAATCCCCGAAACCACTGCACCGATTTTGATGGGACTTTCACTGGCAAATAGATGATGTTATTGGGAGTTGCTTTGGCTACTTTTATTTTAGAAAAAAGTAATATAATAAGCAGGTACCGCGCGTTTCTGAAGTGCACGCCGCAGCGAAGCGTGGCCGGGTTCAAATCATCATCAAGTTCTTTTTTTCTTTTTCAACGCCGACGAAGTCGCGGGCGCCAGCTAGTATTTAATAAAATGTATGATGAAATTATTGTTTAGGTGTTCTTCCTGCTGTGCTGTTTGGCATTCGCTGCCGCTGCTCCCCAGCCTCAATTTCTTGCCGCATGGCCTGGTATTATAGCACCGGGTATCGCCCCCATCGCCCCCATCGCGCCTAGGGTTTGTATTAAAAATATATATCAATTTAAGGTGTATTTGACGAGCCTGTCTCAGAGTGCCCGGCAGGCTTATTATCTAAATGCCTCTGCTGAGCGACAGGCGAAAAATTTGTGCAATATCACACTAAACTATCACTCATTATAATCATATCATGTATCATGTAACTCATAACATTAGTGTGGTTTGCGTAAAAATTAACGATTTGGTGTGATATTGCACAAATTTTTCGCATTTTTCGCCTGTCGGTCAGCAGGAGTATTAAGATAATAAGCCTGCCGGTTTGATTCGCGGCCGGGTCAACTTTGGAAGTATTAGTAGCCCGGGCCGGGCCCGACAACCGACAAGTGGGGTTCCCACTTGTCGGTTGTCGGGCCCGGATTTTAATCGGATTTTAATCGGCTGTTCGGTAGCCACCAACCATCAAGAGTGCATCGTACAACCTGTCTGTCGAACTTAGCATAAGAATTATGTCAAAATAAATGCTCATTATCCTTCTTTTACAAATACAATTGGCGTCTGTTTGTTTGTTCACTTATTTCTTCTAAACTTTCACTATCATTTCTTCAGAAAAGTCTATTTGTAGAATACATTTTATTTACATGTAATCTATGTATTATATCAACTGTCTAGTATCCATAATACAAGCAATTAGTTGCTTAGTGTGGAACAAGACGGTGCTGTGTGAAATGTGTGATAAAAAAATATTGGTTTTGTGTTATTTGTTGATTTTTAATAAAATAATAACAATTACAGACTGTCGTTGCCGGCCCGACCGTTGTGAACGGTTGGGGCGGTCAGATCGTCTCCCCCGGGGTCGTCACAACCGTCGTCTGAAAAATCATTCTCAGACCTTCATTTCCTCGACAGATTTGAAATTTGTTCATGCTCCAGTTAAAATGTAAATACTTATCAATTTTTGTATGCAAATTAATATAACTTTTTTTTGTCTAAAGGCTTGTTGTTTCATTTTACTCCAATTATAGAGAATCTAAGATACTTTCTATACTTAATATTCTAAATGCGAAAGTAAACTCTGTCTGTCTGTCTGTCTCACTTTCACGCAAAAACTACTGAACCGATCATCATGAAATTTTGCATACACACTGTCTGGGACACCAGAAAGGACATAGGTTACCTTTCATCCAAGAAAAAAGTAATGTTCCCGAGGGATTATCTAAAATATAAACCTGTAACTAACGCCTGGCCAATGTGTTATAGCAACAAGTTGTCAAGTTTTCTTATTCATAGCTTATTACGATTATAAGTAGGTTTAGGCTCTTCTGAGGTCTTGTTTAAAAATATTCTGATTAAAGCATTCACATATTATACTAGATGGTGCCCGCGACTTCGTCCGCGTTCTCTATAGCCCATAGCCTTCCTCGATAAATGGACTATCCTGAGATTAGCGCGTAGAACCAAACAAACAAACTCTTAGCTTTATATATTGCTATAGATTCAACATTTTCAAACATCTACATACTAAAGAATTAGTATGAAGATGAAATTTTAAACTATTGTAAATATCCAGTAGCGATGGAGTTTATAACTTGTCTTTGATTATCTTTGGAATTTCCCTGTCCTTATTGTTTATAAATATCTTGCCACTCTGTTTTGATATTAAATATTAAATATTTTGTATTTGCTTGTAACCTACGTTCGCGCGAATAACGAATATAATCTCAAGACAACTTTTGGATTTTTTATTATTTTATTTATTAGTTAAAAAAATAAATTCATTATAAGGTGCAGTTGAAATTGTTGTTCGATTGTGACTCTACGTCCAAACCATTTCTGGCTGTAGATGAAAAAAAAAAAACTTTGTTGTATTTTTGGTTGTAATGATTCATATTAGAATTAATCGTCCCCACATTTGTCGCAATCGAATTTGCTATCACGCGAAGTACCTTTTATTTAACAAGATCATTAACTGTTATTTAAGTTTTGCTTTAATTAATTTGTGCTATAAACCAGTTGCCTACAGACTTTAATGATTAATCAATATACTAATAATAAATCTGTAGGGGTCGGTCATGGAGTAATTTACTTTGTTTTCAGAAATATCGTGTATATAGGCTCTATACATGATACTGAAACTCAATTGACCATTTTTAGAATTTTTTTCTGTATGTATGTATTTTCCTCCATAACTCTTAAACGAATTAATTGATTTTCATGAAACTTGGTAGGTAAACATTTAGAAGTACGGGCCACGTGATAGGCTACTTTTTATCTTTTTTAACGCGGACGAAGTCGCGGGCAACAGCTAGTTTAAAAATATAATTCTGGTGTCGCTGTGGAATTTAGAACTCGAATAATATAAGGCACGCTTTGAGAGTATTAGAAGTTATGTCATTCTTTTTTGTACGTTCGAGTCTGCGGTCGGTACACAAGTAGTAAAAGTCGGTTAAGTTAAAAAAAAAAAACTAAAAAGGTAAATGTTCGCTCATAATAGCTGCGAACGCTTCAACATCTACTGTGAATGTATTATCTACAGTTGCAATCGCCTTCCACTCAACTTATTTGTTATATCTATTGATAAATATATAATATTGTAGATTTATATAGATGAAAAAGTATGAGTTAGTAAGTATGTAGAAAATTCATCAGTATTATACCAATATCTATATATAAGGCTAAAGAGTTTGTTTGTTTGGTTGTACGCGCTAATCTCAGGAACTACGGGTTCAAATTGAAATATTCTTTTTGTGTTGGATAGTCCAATTAACGAGGAAGGCTACAGGCTATAGAGAACGCGGACGAAGTCGCGAGCACCAGCTAGTTAATGTATAAAAATGATATACAGATAAATTTTTATCAGTTGAAGTTAAAAAATATAAAAAGACTTAAATATAAATAATTTAGCAGGATGATTTAGAATTTAGAAATTACAATGACTAAAAAAGTCTCTAAAATAGATAATTAATTATTACAACCTGGTGCCCGCGACTTCGTCTGCGTTGAAAAGTGAAAAATATTACACCTGAGAAAATATCTCTATCGCTGCGACATTTGCGGCTGATTTTTTATATTTTTAGACTATCCCTCGCCAACCAAACATCTTTCCAGGATCAAAAGTATCCCGTATTTTAACCCACATAATAAACTATCTGTGTGCCAATTTTCATCAAAATTCGTTAAGACATTTTTGCATGAAAGAGTAAAAAACATTCATACATCCTAAAAAACTATCGCATTTATATTATAAGCAGGAAGGATATTTACGAAACGAATTGATAAAACTAGAAGAAATAAAATTGTAAGCTCCAATAAGAATAACAATTACATAATCATCAATAAGACATGTTGGAATTTAGGCTGTCGGGGTAACATGTAGGCAAACTTTAGTATAATTATCATATATTTTATTTTGTGAGAAAGTCTTTGATATATGCTAAGTATGCGACATGCATAAAATTAAATGCCCACCAAAAAAAAAACATTAAAAGTGTTATATAAGATTTCTTGGTAATTGTTTTTAATAATATGTGTGTTCTTCTTGTGTTTTAATATTTTATGTAATTTATGTAAAGTTGTAGTGATTTTATGTTTTAAACATGACGATGACACGCTCGACGCGACGAGACCAGACTATTAAGTTGTCATTGACAATCAAAACATTGTCGCCCAAAATAGTACATTTTCTTACATAGTAAGTAGGTATAGTATACTTAATTTGTAATCACTTTTCGAGTCCATTTTTACAATTTTTTCTGTATGTATGTTCCTCCATAACTCCTAAACGAATTAACTGATTTTCAATCGACGAAAATGAAAAAACGCATAACTTTTATAGAGCAGTCCGATTTTGATAATTCTTTTTGTATTTGAAAGGGTGTAACCCCAAGGTATCCCATATAAATTTGGAAAAAAAAATCCAACTGTAAGGGTAGAAAACAGGGGATGATTGATTGTTCACTCACTGATTGTAGTGTATTACCACGCATAACTTTTTACAGAGTAGTCCGATTTTGATAAGTCTTTCTTTAGTGTATAGTGGATACGTCGAAGTTGGTCTCATATAAATTTGGAAAAATAATTCCTACCCCAAGGGTCTTATATTTATTGTTTACTGACAGATTTTAATGCTGAGCTGAGTTGAGTAAATAGTAGATTATAGCCACAAAATATTGTAAAATAAAACTTTAACAAAAAATAAAACCGCCGAAAATACTAGTAAGGTATAAAAATACAATTTGTGTTTGCTTACAAACTCAAAAGTCCAGTACAAACTAACACACATTATACGAACGAAGTTAACGAAGCGGTGACATTAACTTGATCAGATTAACGTAAGTAATTAAAGTTAATTAAATTAGTAGAGCACCTGAATAATTAACACTATTATTGGTGTACAATTTAAAAATTTAATAAAATATTTATGCAACATTATTTATGATTAAATTCTTAGCACGCGCCGTAGAAAGCAGGCCAGATGTGAATGCGAAATTAAATCTTCTAGACCCAGTCAACGAGTTAATCCCTGGTACAGTCAGCATTGTAAAACAGTGCACTAACTACGAAAATATTTTTCCCCCGAGGCCCGACGCAAAAAAGGTGTGTTGACAACTATCCGGATATTTCGTGTCCGAATCGTCAGTAAGCCTTATATTATAAGTTTGACGTGTATCTGTGTATCTGTGCCTGTGGAATCGTAGTTCCGAAACGGATGGACCAATGAAATATGACGTGATCGGCATTGTTGTCTATACTAATATTATAAAGAGAGAAGACTTGTATGTTTGTAATGAAAAACTCAAAAACTATTGAGCCTCAAAATTGCTCCGTCCACATTCTTACGGCATTGTATTGGGATCAGTAAGTATTGTAATTAAATCTCAGCGGCTTTTCCCTAATAAAGGTATGAGAGATACGCCATGTGATGCAGGTCCGCTTTCTTACGAGTGGGTGTGAAACTGTGGTTGATGTGAGACAACGCATAGGAAAGCACATAAAAGTGAAAATAAATATAAAATTTCCGATGACCAGCACCTGTTCTGTGTTGCATTTATGTAACGCTCAGGTAGGACGCTCCACATAGATGAGATACAATCTTAAAACGATTATTTCATCGATTGTTTTTATTATAGGTAGATAGTCAGTAGATAGTAGAGTCCGTGTTGGCTTTGTTTTTTTTTTATTATTCATAAATTCAATCTTATATTTTACTATTCTATTTTAATATGGATTTGATTAGATTTAAAAAATTGGGTAGGTAAATTTGTTATTTGTTTTACAAATTAAAAAAGAGTGAAATGAGAGATTACAAATAAAACCTTAAGTATTTCCAAGAATAAATATGCCTATGTCCTTCACCTTGAAATTACAATTGTTACAACCACTTAAAACCCTGTTAGTATTTTTTTCCGAATAAATACTTTTTAATGGCTGACGGTCCACTTGACGGTATGTGGCTACCATCGCCTATAATACAAACGACGTCATAGGTGCTGCAAGTGCGCTGCCGTTCATAGAAGGACTAAGAATATATCTATACCAATAGATACTAATCTCAGAAACCTAGTAGTTTCGAATTGAAAATAGATTTTACCAACATGAGAAAAGTTTTAAAATTTAGCCAATTTTATCCGTGAGCTCACTAAAGAATGCAAGGAGTTATATATTTTTATACATATATTTTATTTCATTTTTAGAGATGCCTTATTCTATCGTAATATGCTGTCTAAACCAGTTTATGTTATTAAATATTATTGGGATCAAATATTTTGTGGCATTATAATGTATTTTTTTTTCGATCATAGACATTCATTTTCGAACTCTCACACTAATAAAAGAGCTATCGTAATAGTACTAGCAACTCGCCCCCGGCTTCGCACTAACGCTATTTTTTCTATACAATACAAAATGCAATCTGACGTGCATGAGCCCAAATTTTTGAAAACATATAGGTACATACGTCTTTTTTACTGTAAGCAGGCAAAATCGAATGCCATTGCCAAGTGTTAGTAAAAATATTTGTAATATGTGATCAATCTCTGAAAACAATAGATTTACATCATAGCAATTATGTAAACAGACATTGCGAGACGCGTTCGTACACATGAAAGTGCTCAACAATAGAATATTAGTGCAAATTGTCAAAATAAAGTAACACGCATTTATTAAAATATTTCTACTTTCACGTAGTTAAGAGTGGATGATCTAACTCTACATATTTCGAGCGAAGCTTCTGTTAACGACCTAATAGAACAGGTTAATTACTGATTTTAATCCTAAACTAAGTGATATTATACGTCGTTGACAAAACCAAAATGTGCTAAGTGCAAAAAGTATACATTTGAGATATTGACTAAAAATTTTTTTACTGAAAAAAATTACATGAAGATTAATTAAAAAAAAAGGATTTTAAAGATTTTCATGAAACTTGATAGATAAACATTTAGACGTACGGGACACAGGATAGCCTACTTTTTTCTTTTTCAATGCCGACGAAGTCGCAGGCGCCAGCTAGTGTTAAACAATTTTTGAAATGAACATTAAAAGCAAGCGGTTAATCAAATTGTGCCGGCGAGTGTACCTATTATTATACACTAGCTGTTGCACGCAACTTCGTCCGCGTTACTTAATAAAATATATACCTACTATGTTACTTTTTGGGTCCAGTAGTTTTTGGGTTAATTCATTACAAAAATACAAATCTTTTCTCTCTATTATTAGTACAAATTTTTGAAATCTTTATTTAGAGGTGATTTTAGTATAGATTTTAATAATATTGAATGGCGCACTCACACAGTGTCCGTCTGATAAAAATTCTTAATATTACTGACACATAATGTCTTGTCTAAAGACATATCTACTGATGATATCTTAGTAATGCTAAGTTATTATCATGAAGAATAAAGTATAATGTGAATCTAGTGGCACAGGCGTCTCATACTCACAATATGACGAAATAATAGCGCAGTTACTTTTACTTCACTAACACGGTAACTTCAATAACAAAAAATCATTTATAAGTTTTAAAAAGCTTTTCAAGTCTTAACATTGTATGAGTTGACCTGTCATTGATATCCATCAATAATAATAATCTTCTTTACCTAATTTACATGAAATATTGCATACATATTGTCAGGGTTACAGGGTATGTTGTAGGGTACATTTGATCCAGAAAAATAGAAATTCTCCCTAAATAAAAATCAACGGGTCCGTGGTGTACGCTCACAGTGGTGCACGCACCTGTGGTGGACGCGCACGATTTGAATAAATTAAATTTCATACTTTTTTTGTGCTTTTCGACTTAGTACAGTAAACCACAATTTAAATTATTACGCCTAAGAAAATAGGGCGAGGACGAGGTCGTGCTCTGACACTTTTGCGAGGCTTTAGTTTCCTTAATTTCAGATGATCCCTCGGGAATAGTACTTTACTTTCTCTCTTGATGAAAGGTATGTCCTATCTGGTATTCCTGACAACGCTTATGTTAGTATGGAATGACAACATTTATAATATTAGTATGGATTGTATAATAGTTAATATAGTACAATAATATAGTAATAATAGTACATAGTATAGATGGATATAGTAGGGAAATTTGGATAAATATTTTCGGCATTTAATAAAACATTAAATAGAGAGGAGGCGAAGATTTAAACCTAATGCTACTTTATTCAAAAAACCCATGTTATGTGTTTACGGAAATGATGTACTACAGACACAGTCAACGCTTCCATTCATGTAATTATAATTATATTACGTATTAGACGTTACATATTGAAGTGTGTACGATATAAAATCGAATATTTTTTTTAAATTATTTAATTTAATATTAATATATCAAGAATAAATAAAACCCCACAATAAAATACAGACTTTTGTATTTAACGAATATATACTGATGATGAGAGATGTTCGTAAACTATTTTTACTTAACAAAAAATAAACCGATTTCAAACTGTCTCAGGGTCTTTTCTCGTGGATGCCATTGTCAGAGATGGACCAAATTGAAATGGGACCATACGGGAAGCACCAGCTATCAAATAAAAAAGAATCATCAAAATCGTTTCAACCAATCTAAAGTTATGACGTAACAAACATAAAAAGTCGGTTTTTTTATGTTAAAGTTAACTCACAGGCTGATGGTTTACTTGATGGTAGATGGCTACCGTCACTTATAACACAAGCAACGCCACACGTGCTGTAAGTGTGACTACACCACAGTAGCTCACAATGCTTGTTATTCACGGTCGGTGGTCTTGTTGAAGTAACTACCACCACCTTCATGTCTGCTTTTAAAGTCGGATTAGAAATACACAAGTCACTTTTTCTCCCACCCGAACGTCCTACTAACCCCTACGTTTCGACCAAGTGTAACAAAATCAGGTTGACATTAATTTCTTATACCTAGGCCTCAGACCCACTTCTGGCAAAAAAAGAAAAAAAATAATCTATGTAATTTACCTGTCAAGATTTATGTAATGTGGTTCCTTGTCAATATTAAGGTTGTACGATACCCTCTTTACATTTAATTGTTTTCCAAAAACCAAGTGAAGATCCCAATCCATACTAGTCCATACTTCCATACTAATCTAATATTATAAATAAAAAAGTAACTTTGTCTGCCAGTCTGTTACCTTTTCATGCCTTAACTACTTCATATTCATATTATAAAATAAATTCGCTCTCAATCTCTGTCTGCTTCTCCGCTAACGCTGAAATCTAAGATAAGGTTTTCACTAATGGAAAGAGCCATAAGTTTGTGTATATATAATTTGCAAAAAAAGAACTGCATTCGTGCGAAGCCGGAGGCGCGTCGCTAGTTGGCTACTCTACGAGTAAGCTGTTTTAAAGTAGCCTCACGATCTCATCGTGTTTACAAATTACTTACATCAACTCAACGAAAGTGCATCTTTCAGATTCAAAACACATTGCATTGTTTGTATCAGCCAACGAAATAATATATATTTTCAAGATATCAGTCTAAAGTTATAATGTTTATATTATATGTGATGAAAATGTTAGTTGAAGCTTATTTACAAAAATATTGCTTTAAAAAGCCTTGATCAGCACATCTATTTATTACTTCAAATCTCATCAATATCCACCCAGAAGTTTCTACATCCAGCCCTGTATCAAAGGTCAATTTTTTAAACAAATTTTTCAGTCTAATATTATGTTACATGCTCAAGAACAGCTTTATATATACCTTGTACAGACTTTTACAGATATCCTACACAGTAATTCAAACATTACTTTTATTTAATTAAAGCAATTTCAAATAAGAGCAACTGATGTGGGCTCTATTAGCCAAGCATTGAATGACATCTGCACTACACCGATACGAACGTCAGACCGTGATCAATCCGTGACATAATACTTCCGGCCTGTAACTATTACCTCATTGTTGGGCTCGGAAGTTCGATGGCTCGCTCTCATTCTTTCAGTTGCTACAGTGAAAGGGTCCTCCGATACACTTTTACCCTCCCGGCATCGTCGCCTGCGCAGGCGCAACAGCCCGGGTGCGCGCTGCAATTTCGTTCTCTTATAAATTCGGTGAAAACTGTACGACATCACATTACAAATTCGGCGGCTGTACGAGACAGCCGGTCGATCTGTGTTATAAGAATATATTATACATTATATACTAGTGTGGTGCCAAGAAATCGGATAGTGATTTAGTTTTAACAACGTGCTCAGTTTAATACACAAGTTTGACATAATGAAATTCACGGTGAGTTTGTGATAAATATCTATATAAGTGTTTTTGTGATTTAACTTTAATTCACAATGAGATATAATGATTATTTTTTTATTAAATTATTTTAGAACTTAAAAATATAAGATTTAGGCTATAGGATATTTTGAAAATGTAACATACTTAAATGGAGAATTTATTATTTTTAAAAAGGATACTTACTTACTATGTGAATTAATCTTTATTTTAAAATTTTAAAAGTACCTATGGTATATACGAAATACTATTTAAGTAAAAGCGATAAAAGTGAAATTTCATTATTTTTATAATACGGCTTTCCATGTTGATTAATTGGATGCGGGTCCGTTTCATTTGGCGGTGGCATTATCAACTATTAAAATGACCTTAAAATGAATAACTTTACTTTTATTAATATGATTGAACTTTTATTATATATTTAGTGTAATTTCTTAATACAGAATATTTCACTGAAACATTTACCTATTAGACTTACAGTTTTAACTATATTTTTTTTAATTTAAATTTCAGGTCGCCTTCATTACGCTGCTGAGCATATCGACGACATGGGCTGATAAAGATAAGAAATCGGAAGAACCCAAGGACAAGCGAGAAGCACCCTTGGGTTATCCTTCATCAGGACACTCGTACAGTCTGCAATCACCTTCATCGGGACAATCATACACTTTGCAGTCACCTTCATCGGGACACTCATATAGTTTACAATCGCCTTCTTCGGGACAATCATACAGTTTGCAGTCACCTTCATCGGGACACTCATATAGTTTACAATCGCCTTCTTCGGGACAATCGTACAGTTTGCAATCACCTTCATCAGGACAATCATATAGCTTGCAATCACCTTCATCAGGACAATCCTATAGCTTGCAATCACCTTCGCTGGGACACGAAGACGCCAGTGCTATAAGTATCGGTGCTGGCTACAGCGTCGGTGGGGCTAAGCCCAGTTACAGTTTTGGTGGACAAGGTTCAGGTGCTGGACTTCATCTTTCATCAGAAGGCTTACCATCCAGCGGACATGCTACTATACAACTTGCGCCCATCACTTTGCAGCCAAGTCACGGTGGTCTCGCTGGCAATGATTTGAGCCAATTGATGAGTCAACTATCTCACAGTCTCAATTCTGGTGCTATTTCCTTACCCAGCAGTTTCGGTGGCTCATATGCCTCCGCTGGTCAAGCATCTCATGGTGGTCAATCATTATCTCTGCCTCAGTACAGCTTTGGAGGACCTAAACTTCAGCAATACGCTGTGTCGGAAGCACCTCCCTCATATTCTGCTGGCACTAAAGGTCTTAGTTCTTATTCTACCGGTCCCGTTCTTTTCAACCCTGAGACCCACGGAAACCAGCAACAGTTCCTGAATTATGCTAGTCCTAGCTCCGGACATTCATTCGGCGAATCAAATGGTGCAGCTTCCTTAGGTGGTTCAGGACATTCTCTCGGCGGACTTTCACTCGGTGGATCTGGACATTCTTTCGGTGGATCTTTAAAAAGTTTGGGTTCTAGCTATGTTGTTCCCAGCAGAGCATCTTTCAAACCTTCTGCATACGTAGGTTCATCCGGACATGATGATTCAGGTCATGGTTCATCCAGTTCATCAGGTTCCTACAGCAGTCCTTCTTTAGCTGGTCTTTCCCTTTCCAGCAGTCATGGCGGATTATCTTCTCTTAGTTCTTCTGGACATGGTGGACTAGCTTCCTTAAGCTCTGGTGGTCACGGTGGACTTTCTTCATTGAGCTCTGGTGGTCATGGTGCTAGCTTCGGCTCTCTAGGCGGTTTCGGAGGCGGTTCGTCTAAGTTCATTGCGCCTAACTATATTCCTTCTAAATCTAACGGTTTCGGATCCTCGTTAGAATCTGTTGCCTCTTTTGCTTCTAATGGGCACCTTTCTTCTCCTTCAGGCAGTCTTTATGGAAGCCCTTCGTCTGCCTTCTCGTCAAATTCAGCCTATGCTGCATCTTCTAACAACCCACAATATTACGTATTCCCTAAACAATCTGCGGCTTTCGCTGAAGGTGGCGCCTCTTCGTTCAAAGCGCCACTAAAAGGTAACGGCGCTTCGAGTTCCTTTACATCTGTGCCAAAGTACAGTTTCGGAGGATTCAGCGGCTCTAACTCCAGATATGGAACTCCCAAGGATTCCCACGGTGCTTACTCTGAGTCTACCTACGATACCATAAAATATAGTGAAGATTTGAAGTCTCACGTACATTAATAATGGATGAATTAAAGTTAACGACATTTGTGATGCTAGAAAATTATTCTTCCCTGTAAATATAGTCATAACAGAGATGTGTGAGGGTTGATGCGGTAATTAGACGCAGCGATTGCGTTGGGTGTGTCTCAGCGAAAGCGTTGTCTGTAGTGTTATTTATTTGCGTCCGTTCCGTTAATTAGCCCCGCGCGACTGTGCGCAGGCGCTTGTTTTGTTGTAGATCGTCTCGTCGGCTACGTGTTTTGGATACTTGTGGGTTTGCTTTCATTTCGGCAGCTGCATAATCATGCATTTCGTCTCTTGAGTGACTGGTACCACATTCCATAATATACATTAAGAGAAATTTGATAGACAAAATTTTATTAATCATTTTTTTAACGACCACCGCCCATAAATATTGTAGCCGTAGTTACTGTAAATAATGTAGCGTTTAAGGTAGTTTATTTATTATCATGAGAATTGTTATTGTTTTTAATAAAAAAGTTTTTTGTTTAACTAAATTGTTTTTTTTTTACAAATAACATTTTATTTTATGACACGTAAAAGCAAATCAGATATTATATTCTGTTGGTAATTATATATTGCACAAGCACAGTTTATATCGACGTGGAAGACTTTCATCATTATAACGCAGGCGCATTCACAGGAAATATGATTCTTCTATAACATACCTGTTCTTGTAATCAATACTTTCAATACTGGTTTCACTCGAATAGCGAAAGAAAACTAAGACATTTTCTATGTTCTATTAATGTGCCTTGGTCAGGTTTAAGTTTGTGGAGAATACTCTGTTATCGTTGATAAATTAAATAGTTTAAACAGTACAGTTACTAGATTATGCAATTTATAGTACAACTAGCTGGTGCCCGCGACTTGGTCCGCGTTGAACGATGAAAGGTACCCTATGTCCTTTCTGTTGTCTCAGACAACGTGTATGCAAAATTTCATGGCGATCGGTTCAGTAGTTTTTACGTGAAAGCGTAACAAAGAAACAAACTCACATTCAAATTTATATTAGTAAAGATTACAGAATACCATGTGTTTATAACCACCTACTATCAAGTTGTCGGTCAACCTGTCTGACGACTACTTAGCAGAATAGCGGTGTGTAAAATTATGACTTAGATAAGAATACAGTGCATAATAGACTATATTTAAAAAAAGTTTGAATCGGGCAGATTTGCATGAAAAAAGATATGTTTTTTTTTTGGAAAAATATACTAAATTAAAAATTAACCTAGTAATTAGAAAAAAACCTTCACACAGTCACATTATAATTAAAATTTTAGCGACAGCTTAAAGTTTCTGATTAAAGTATATTCTGTAAGTGTATAAGTAAGTAAGTAAGTATAAGTAAGTAATATTAAGTATATTCTGTATTAAAGTTTTTATTTCTTTTTTTTTTAAATATTTTACACAATATTTAAGAAAAACTACCAATAATAAATCAGTTCTCTTATCTTTGAGAGGCTAAAAAAATTTGGTGTGCAATATTGCACCTAACTCAAAGAATAGTAAGTAGGTTGCGCTAATTTTGAGGTGGTATATTATTGAAAAATAAAAACACAATAATGAACATCGTAACTGTTATGTATGTTATGTTAGTGTCACGTATATTGAATGACTCAATGTATTTTCTCGGAACAGCAAAATAAGTTGCTCAATATACTTACGTTTCACGCTCCGCGAGGCAAGTGGATCCCAAATAAAAGTAAAATGCATTCACTTCCGAATACTTGTTGCGTCATTTATTTGTACCGTGTCTCCGTGGGGAAAAATATCGAGAGTTGAAAATGGGTTAGTACAAATCGTTGATGTTTTTGAATTATTCGTCCTTTTGAACTATATTCGTACGTTTTTGAAATATTGAAGTAGATATACTTAAGTAAACACTCAATAAATAGCAGTAGAAAGAAAGAAAGAAACAAAATTGTTGATTTGGTACCAAACCAAAAGACATTTTTTTTTTAAATTGTATAGAAAATAAAGCAGTATAGGTATAGGAAAATTATATAAGATACGGTTACGTATATGAAATTGTTTCGAATTGTCCGCTAGTTTCGTTTACGGATATTAGATTTATCTAATTTCTAATTCGTAAATGTTATCCCATAATGACTAACTATAGTCTCAAACAAAAACCTATTATAACATCATAACAATTATCTCATTTAGATTCCGCTCCGTATCCGAAATTTCGCGTTTAATTATAATACTGTGCAGTTTTTTATTCATATTTTTTTGGGTCATATTTTTAGTACCTACTTAATGTAATATGTCATTAGATATACTCGTATACTTTTTGGGAATACTAATAATAATTAAACGAATAAGTGACAGGAAAATTATCATTAGATTTATTTTAAAAAAATATATTGATTTGCTATTAACTCTATTAAAAGATTGATTGTATTATATGTATAATACTAGCGATCCACCCCTGTGTTTGCATGGAGATGAAGTTTTTAAAAATGTCTTCTTAGCAGATGCTTGCTTTATAAAATAAATTTATCTAGCGACTAGCTGGTGCTCGCGACTTCGTCCGCGTTGAAAAGTATAAAACGCCGTGGAATATCATCAAGCAGTTGTCATGTTAGTCTTTTCACCTATCGAAATAATATATCTGCGAGGTTTCACCTGATTTGGATAGATGACGCTATCTCCCGGGCCAAGCCGCTAGTATTTACATTTATTTTAGATTTCCCGTAGGAATGAAGCATTTTCCCGCGGTAAAAAGTAGCCTATGTTCATCACGGATAATGTCGGCTTCTAGTGGTAAAAGAATTTTTCAAATCGGTCCAGTAGTTTCGGAGCCTATTCTATACAAACAAACAAATAATCAAATCTTTCCTCTTTACTTGACCAACGCCCATAACTAAAATTATATTGTCCAGGTTATTATTATTTAATCCACAGTTCTTTTAAATATATTATGAGCAATTAAAATTACATAAATTTGAATAATAGTAGCTTGACTCTAACAAGTTTTTTGAAACGCTCGTCGTCTCGTTTCGTCGCGACAAAATTTTTATAATAATAATAAATAATAAGCGTTAATGATGAGGCTCTGCGCTTATATTCTTATGTAAGTTTTTTTGAAAGTGGATGTAAAAGTTAATAAATTAGGAAAACTTCACTTGGTCTTGTATTTACGTAACACTTATTCTAAGTGTATTTTGTTTATTGGATTAAGTTATTATAGTTATGTTAAGCATCCTGTTTAGATTTAAAGGTTTCTGGATTTGATTCCTGGTAAGGTTAACTGTCGAACTGAATTATAAAAACAATAAAAATAACATCCCTTACTCATGTGCAAACAAGACAGCACATGTGCCGTTATTTGAGTTATTTCACTGGGGTCTTCTTAAAGGGGGTGGTCCTGTAAGACGGGTTGCTGAAATGACTTCGAAACACTACTAAAAAAGGAATAAGTAAACAAAAAGTGTATAACGTCCCTTTAACGATAACTTACAGAAAACAGTACAATTAAAGTTAAATTTTACAAAGAATTGTTAGTTTAACTAACGCATTATTTTAACAATTTATCCAAGTTCAGTGAATTGTGTTAAATTTGAAAAAAATAGCACTTATTTTTTAGCAGCTATCTATTATTTTGGACTATCTAGATGAAAATCTAAACTATCTGGATATTTTAAATCAACGACGGTACCTGTCTTAATTTTTATCACTATTTTCTTGAATTTCTCATCGATGAAATTTGTCAATATGTTTTACAAGTTTGACATTTTTTATAAAAAATGCACCATCTATACTAATTAGTAGCAACTTTGCTGTCAGATTGTAGGTATCGTGTCTGCAAACAGTTTGTATCGAGTGCATGTTAAGTGTTGTTTAAATGTTTCTACAGATGGCGTTCTCAACTCCGGACTTGACTAAAATATAAACTATTATCAATACTAATAATAAATCTGTAGGGGTCGGTCATGGAGTAATTTACTTTGTTTTCAGAAATATCGTGTATATAGGCTCTATACATGATACTGAAACTAAATTGACCATTTTTAGAATTTTTTTTCTGTATGTATGTATGTACGTTCCTCCATAACTCTTAAACGAATCAACTGATTTTCATGAAACTTGGTAGATAAACATTTAGAAGTACGGAACACGTGATAGGGTACTTTTTATCTTTTTTAACGCGGACGAAGTCGCGGGCAACAGCCTAGTAATTATAATAATATGCTATACGATCACAGAATAAATTAAAAAAAAAAAAAAATATACATGTTTTTTTAGAATGTTCGTGTGGTTGTGCGCGATCTCGGAAATCGATTTAAATGCGGTTTTTAGTGATGTATTGTAGCAACCTTTCCATAACATTTAGTTTGTTTGGGATAAAAACGCTTACGGAGTCGCGGGCACAGCTAGAATTAAGTAAAAATATATACCAGTGCTTTCCAGATAGATTTTTTTTATAAAGGTCGTCAATTCGTCATACAGGTTCAGATTAAATAATAGTTACACAGGCTCCACTTTTATTTGATGGTGTAGGTGGCTATTGTCGCAACTATGATAGTATCTTCGTAAGAAGAAGACTCGTAATTTATTTTATAAATTACGAGATTGGAGGTACGAGTTAAGAATATTAAAAGAATAGGGTTTCATCAGGGCTTCATAGATATTTAAGTTTGAAAGTATTAAAAAAGATCAAAACTGTAAAATGTCTTTTAATTTTCAAAATGTTATCTCCATTTACAAAATCTGAAATATTTACAGGAAATTACTGATATTAAAGAGGACTTTTATTACGGACTTTATTTATTTTTAGGATTTTGAACGATGTTCATTAAAATTGAAAGTTAATTAAAGTAACAATTAATACGTGTAACTTGTATTTTATGTAAAGATTGGTTGACAAGGTGATAATCCATTTTGATGAAAAAAAAATTAAAAAAAAAAATGAAAATGATGAAAAAAAAATAACAGGAAAAAGGGTATGGAATAAGGTAGTAGGTGCTTGCTGTTATTTCTCTGTGGTAGTCTTTAGTAAGATTTAATGAATTGGAAATTCAGTAGTGTACGTTGAGCTACTGAAAAAAGCATAAGCGTAAAAAGCTCTCCGATATTATATTGTCATATTCTCGGGTCATATTATTCTACTTTTTATTTTTATATCATATCAGATACCACAGAACAATGAAGAAATTATTACGCAAATTAAGCACAAATGTTATGAAGCCCCGCTACTCTATTGTTGATGTATTTTTTTTTTTCTTTTTACAACACCACTAAGCGTTAAACGACGTTAGTATTATACGTTATTATAAGTTTTTTTGGTCTGAAATATTACGTGGCTGTGACTTTCACTTGCTATCTTCTGTAATCATCGAAATAATATATCTTCTGTAACATCTTTGCATGTTTTTTTAACGACAGACTTTTTATCTATTTGATCGTAAGTGACTACTGTCGCCTATAAACTCAAACTACGTCAGGTCATGAGGGATGTCAGTACCCTGCTGATAGGAGAAAGTGAGGTAACAGGCTTATTTATGTACTAGCTGGTGCGTGCGACTTCGTCCGCGTTGAATAAGAAAAAAGTGGCGTATCATGTGTCCTGTACGTCTAAATGTTTATCTACCAAGTTAACTGAAAATCAGTTAATTAGTTTAAGAGTTATGGAGGAATATACATACATACAAATACCTACACTTACAGATTTATTGATGATACCGACATCCCTTACTCGCGCAAATATACAATAAAGGCTTGGGGACTATCAGTAGTCAGGCTACTTTATTACCTACTAGCTGGTTATCAAAATTAGTTTTTATAATTGACCTTGTAAGGAATTGAACTTGGAACCCTGCAAGCGGCGAGCTCACAACTTAACCAATCGTCTAACGCGTTCAAAATTAAGTCACAAGTGGAAAGCATTGGTATGTTACCTTAAGTCGTATTTAAACTCGAATATCTGATGTGAGCTTGGACTTTGGACAATAAAATCATCTTGAAACGGCAATACAAGTATCCGCCGTTGGAACCAAAGGAAAATACAAGGTATGGCTTGTGACCATACAAATAACAGTTTAATGGGTCGTACATTTATTTTATTAGATTACGTTTTCAATTACATTATTTGTTTCAATTACATTATTTAAAACCACCAATTTCTAAAAATTGGAATAATTTTCAGGAAAAAGGTAAAAACCCTTGTATTTTTTTAAATTTAGTTTTGACAGAACAATTTTTATATAGAAAAATATGTAGATAAACATAAAAAAGTCTAAAAGTGCTAACTGACTGGCTAGACCAATTCTCCTTTTTTTTTTCAAATATCCCGAGAAATTTTTTTTCATGTAAGTTCATTCATAATCAATAAGATCTGCCCAGAAAGTTAAATCCGTCCGAAGCCAAGGGCGATTCGATAGTTTACAATATTTATAAGAAAGATATCAAGATAAAACACATCAAAATTTTCCTGAACTTTTGTTTGATAAGGAAAATAGGATTGTTAAAAATAGATAGTTTAATATTTGTTAAAAAGCTGATTCTGATTGTTAAAAATAGGAAAAGGAAAATGAATGGAAAAGGTTTTACAACTAACAATTGGTGTATAGGTACAAATTGGAAACAAAAGCGACTACTTATAGTGACGTATGTGTGGTTCTTACGTTGATTAGCGTGTCTTTGTGACTCGTTTGATTTCTAAATTAACAGAACCGTATTACGGCATAATTAAAAGTGGCACTAGTCCGACGAACGGACATCGGTTTCGGCGATTCAAAGACGAAAACACGTACCTGTGTTAAATTGATGTTACGTTGCGCATGCGCACGGTGGGTAATTACGCTAAAAAAGCCTGATCGTAAGTGGAACTCAAAGTCATTCCAATATGAATATAATAACGAGGTGAAGCAATGAGAAGATGTGGCCAAAATTGATGACCAACATTATGTAAAGGAACTGGTTCTATAAATAAACAGAATGTAATGGAAATGAATGAATTCCTGTCGGCACAAAGAACTAGGTGGTGCCCGCGACTTTGTCTGCTTTGAAACCTTTGATGCTTGACTTCTGCCAAACGATGTATCTTTATTTTTAGATAGCTGGTGCCATATTGAAATTTTTAACCTATATCTATCCAGTATCCTGAAATTCTTCATCTATTGGTGAAAGAATTATTTTAAATTGGATGAGTATTTTCGAATTCGAGTATTCCTACATACAAACAAACATACAGATAGTATAGATATAGATTTCTTTATGGTAAGCGAATTACCTTAATTATTGTCATTATTATTAATAGTTATTTTTATTAAGTAATATATTTTTCATCTATTTTTATGTACCAGGCCTAGGCTTCGCACGGCAATATTTTTTTTCTGCAAATAATGTTTGTGTATCGCCTTTCTTCCTAGTTTGTCGCTTTTACTTCTAAGAAGTTAATAGAGATGCAGGCAGAAGCCGACTGCGACTTCATAAATATAGTTTTTTTTAGCATAGATATAAATAGGAAATGATCCTATTTACGGACGATAAACACATGTAGAATTTATAGTTGAATTCGTGCGGCAGCCACAAGCGAATGCAGTATTAATGGCGTCTAATAAATAGCTACCTATAATTAGGCTTCATTCACGCCGGTTACCGTAGAAAGCTCGTGAGATATTTCTCTGATTACGCATTGCACTGGCCCTTTTACGCGCAGGTGTTTTTATTCTAGAAATTTCAATTTTATAACACATTCACTTTTTCTATGTAACATTATATAGTTCTTATAAAGTAAGTTAGTAAATAGTAAAGTAAGCTTATCTTACCCTTATCCTTACTACATTCTTAGCCAAGAAGTAAGTCACAGTACCTACAAACAGTGCTTTCATTGTAGGTTCAAGACTATTGACTTATGACAGCGAATTATGATGATGGCTGAGTATGTTATGTTGACTATGATAGGACAGCTGAGTACAGTAAGTACTGGGCCAGCAGCCGAAACCAATTCAACTGCAAAGAGGAGTTTGACAGGGGATGTGTCATGTGATATCCCCAAAACAGTTTAAATGTATTCAAGACGCTAGACTGGGAGACGCAAGGAGTTAATGTCAACGGCAAAAATATCTCCCTCATCTCCGTTTTGCTGACGATATAGTCACTCTAGATGGATGTTGGATGGCCTCAATGTCTTCTCTCGGCGTGTAGAACTTAGGATGAATTTGAACAAGACGAAAGTCATGTTCGACGAGCATACACTCCCAGGACCTGTTACTGTAGGGACTGTGGTTGTGCGGGATGAGCCGGAACAAACAGACAGAGGGACAGAGACTTACAAAGACGGATGACTTATTATATTACAACCAAACACTAGAGTTTATTTGTTACTGTAGATATTATACATATACATATTATAAGCAATATTTTATATATCGAGACTCCTACTATACTATTCATTGGTTTTTTTTAAAGAAAAATATCTCCTACTAGGTTTGTGTATTCATGCCAGGCTATAAAGAAATAGTGCAAATTGATTGCGTTCGATTTGCAATCAGGACAGGTTGCTTAAAGAGGGAAATGGGAAACTTGTTTTGCGATGTGTGCGTATCGCTTCAATTCGCTTCCGTTGTAAACATAGGAAGCAGGCACTCACGTAGCGAACTAGATATGTTACGCGGCAGGACAAAGACCCATAGAGCGGTCAGTTCCCTCGGCGGCTGTGATCTGGAGCTAGAGGAAAGTTGTCCACGGGCACTCATATAAATGCATGAACTTGATACTGAGTTGCACTTTTCCGTGTGCAGCTGTATAGAACGCTTTTCCTTTCGCATTGCGCGTTTTCTTCGAGAATATAATGTAATATTACACCCTTGAGGTTATCAGCGCTTCAAATAACAATTTATTATGGCGAAAATAGTGATTTTGGTAAGTCAAATACGCCATCAAATACTCATTTAACTGTTTCACAAATTACATAAAGTAAACGATTCATTTAAAACATGCAAACATTTGTAATGAGAAACTGATTGATTGGTTTCCACGCCTCTCTTGAAGGAACAGTGATGAATTGTTTGACTAATGATTGATTTCAGATATTAATCGCTTTTGCTGCGTTGGTGTGTTCCAGCGAAGTGGACGATGTTGATCAAAAGAAAAGAGGCGTTGGAAAACCAAATAACTTGAACTCGATTCCCACAGGAGCCCAAAAATCAGAATATACGTACAACATATACACGCAAAATCCAAGCGTACAGAGTTCTCAATACACGCAACCTCAGCAACCACAAGTATCCAACACTTTCTATCCAAGTCAAGCTAATCAGTATTATACGTCGTCGAATTCAGGCAACGACGCGTCTTCTTACGTCCAGCAACCGCAAGTTCATTTGGCTCCACCGCCAAGCTCATCGCAATTCGTGCCACTCAATTTCGTACCCAGTTCAGGTTATCAGTCTAAGTATCAATTTGTACAACCGAAGCCTGGACAAGGCAATATACAGTTAGCTATTATACCACAACCGTCCAACGTACCCGCACCTTCGTTGCTGTCGTATCATCAATTGTTTTCGCCAGGTCAAGCACAGCCGGTTGGTTTACATCAACAGCAAGCCCTTAACCTACTTCCGTCTCAGGGACATTTCAATATTGCTCCGAATTTCCAGTCACTTCCATTCGGCAGTCCACATTTAGGTCAAAGTTCTATGTTCCTACTCGCTCCAAATCCATCTCTGTACAATAATCTTTTATATCAGAATCCACTTCAAAACTATTACAACTATAACCCACTGAACTCACAAGCCCAAACCAAATATAGTCTATCGTATGGAACGTCACCACAAGCGTCGGTTGAATATGAAAAGGGTGCTGCATCACAAAGCATTTCTAAAGAAGACAATGAAATTGCGACACAGAATAACGAATATATTGCGCCGTCTGATTCCAATACTAGTTATAAGAGTGCATATGCCTCCAGCTCATACTCGAAGCTATAGTGATATTGCTTTTTTAACCGATAGATTATTGCCATGAATTCTGTACTTCATAAGGAAAAAGCGTTAAGTCCAACTTTATATTTTTACTCAATCTATAAAAATTAAAAAGAAAAGAATCCAAGAACTCCAAAATACCATATAAACTAAAAATTCCTTCATCCTTTTCACTTTCTTTTCACTTGATCATTTTCTTTCGTTTTTCTTTGATAAAAATTCACTTCCTCGAGTGAGTTTGTCTATCAATCTTGTATCCCCTGGTTTTTTTTATAATCACTTTTTTGAAGTCAAAATGGACTTACATTTTCCTTCTGAGACAGGGAAATTTAAGATTTAATTTAATAATAGAATAATGTGTAACATAGCTCTTGTGTTTAAATGAAACAAATATTTTAATTTAATATTATTTCATATTTATACAATTATGTTAAAGGTAAAATGTTATCATTACTAAATATGTTGTTGCATTAAAAGACTGGTTATTTAATTGAGTTTTATTGTTGGATTATAAATATTTACATAATATTTTCTCCAATACCTAATATGTAATATGAAATATCAATTAATATAAAATAAATACGAGTATAAATATTACATAGTTATAGCTAAAAACAAATTTACAATAATTTAAAATAATCTATTTAAGCACCAATTTTATTATATTCTTAACAAGTTGTGCTAAATGTACTAATTGTATAAGCTGGAAAAACTTTCGCCCTTACTGGGATTGTATACCTAACTATTATATACCTACATAAAATGCAGTTATTTTACAACCGAGAAATACTGGACGCTTGGATATCACTTTCTATAAACTCAGTATCGCACAAAATTGGAACTGTGGTATCAATAATTGGTATTATATCCACTACACACGTCAATCGACAGAAAACAGTGACTCATTGCATTACTTATGCTAGTTCGACTGCACCTTTTATAAAACCTGGTCAAACTGGACATATTTTACAAAACACGAGCGGGTCAAATGGGTCCATTTTCGTAGGTAGGTGATGGAAAGGTAAAGGATACCATGTCATGGAAATGCCGCCGAAGTAACAGTAATTTCACATCAATCGAATCAGTGGAAGTTAGTGAAATACCTTCTTCAACTAAGAAATAGGTTGATGTACGTCTAACGCCTGAACAGATCTTGGTAAATTTAGGTAAGATGTATAGCTAAGAATTATCCCGATCACGTCAGCTTTCAAACAAAAATAAAAACAAACACCGGATAAAAATAGGGCCCCATTTGTTTGGGAGCCATGATTCCACACACACAAGCGTCTATTTAAAAAAAAAGAATGTCATAACGATATGTGTGCCTACAATTTGAGTAGCCAAATAATTTTATGCAATTAATCATTTCTTTATTAATAACGTCATTTAAAAATTCTTGACAATTGATAAATGATGTAAAACTGACTGCGGTTCCCACAGTATAACAGATACACAGTGAAGATTGTAGGTGTGAACATTTACAGGTTCTTGTGATTACTGTCTAAAAGCCAATAATGTTTTTCCATGAAATCATCCTAGCAATAATGCACGTTTGTCAGAAGCTACTGTATATAAGAAAAATCATAAAATGTTGGAATTTCTGGCGTACTTATATATTTTTTTACAAGTACAATAAGTGCCGCGAATGTCTTGCTTCGCATTCTGTCTTCGGTTATTCGCATTATTGCCATTATTGTAACTTGAGACAACATTTTTTTCTAAATATGTTTTACCATCTATTACTGACGATCCTCGCTCATACATGGTGCCTTTAAAGGCGTTAAAATCTTATTTAACTCGGCGTTCCCCTACTGACCCTGTGATAACGGTGTTCAGTGAAAGGTTCTCGGTGCTAATTGCTCGTCGTATTTGTATCATTTGGATGCGCAATCGATCCACCTGGCCACTTATAGGATGTTTCATAATTATGTCCAACTATTATTGCGTTCAATAGGCGCTCTACTAATGAGTATGTTATGTATAAAAAAATTACAAATTTCACATTTTCATTTTTAAACTAATTTAAGTATATTTTTTTCATGATAAATAGGCTGACAATTCACTTGACAGTAAGTGGCTACCGTCGCCATAACACAAGCAACGCCACAGTGTTGCAAGTGTGCTGCCGAACATTAGGATTAGGTATAAGGGAAAGGGATAGATAGAGTAAGTGGCTCTGGCATCCCTTACTCACTTACCGAAACACAACAGCATACGTGCTGTTATTTCTGTTACTTCCGCCAGGCGGGATGTTAGACGCATTTAAGATGTCAGTCATGCTACGAATAAATTTATTCGTAGCAGTCGTCACTGTAAAATACATCTCTCTGCCCTTTAAAAATTAAAAAAATGTTTCTCTCAGCATAATAACACCATGACAAATATAGTAATTACATATTTCTGTTTTTTTGTTATATTTACAATGACAGATTGCACCATCAAAAATTCTAATATTCTAATTTTAAAATCCACCACAAACTGGCATGGTGATTTGGGTAATCTCTGATAATTATTATTAATCGTGCGCAATTGCAAAAAATATGATTGGCAATTACATTTTTGACAAAATTATTGCCAAACCCATCGCACAGTGTATTGCGTTCAGACCGGTCCGCTCTTCTCACACGTGAACCCAATGCCGACAAATTCCGCTATTACGTATTACTCGTAATAGTCGAGTTGCCATTAATTGTAATAAATTACTCGAGTCCTACTTTAGCTCTCTTGTTTTACAACAACTTTCCCGCCATTGGCTATGCACCTTCCTTACGAATGTCATTTAAGGTTGCCAACTCTAAATAATCATGTAAAAACATGATAATAATGATAAACCTGATGATATTGATGATAATGATGATTTTTTATATATATTTTCAATACTCAATCGCGGCTGGTGCCCGCGACTTCGTCCACGTTGAACAATGAAAGATACCCTATGTCCTTTCCTGTGTCCCAGACAATGCAAAATTTCATCGGTTCGGTAGTTTTTGCATGAAAGAGTAACAAACACCCAAACATGCATACAAACTTTCGCATTTCTATTCTATAGAATTATCAAGGAATCCTTTCAACGACCTGGATATAATCCCTCTAATTAGTGCATCCAGACTAAGGCTTGAAACCATCTTTGAAGATTTTGTTTTGACAGTTGCCAATGAGAGGTTTACAGTTTGTTTTTAAAGTGCGAGGTTTAAAGTTTAGAATAAGTTAGCGGAGAAATGGCGGAGAAACAGAGAGAGACGGACAGAGACTTTATTCATTTGTTATATATAGTTAAATATAGTAAGTAGATAATAAACAAGAATTTATTTTTTATTGTAATTTCAGTGAGAATGAATATACGGATTCCAATAAAAGAGTGACGTAAATTCAACTAATCAAAAAGCGACAAAATTACTTCAATTTGAATATGCAATAGTTTTAGCAACAAAATTTCATTAGAGTTGGCAACCATGCGGTCATTTCCCTTCTCTCTAGTTGAATTATCGATGCCTTCTGATACGTGATCAAATACAGTTCCATTATAGCTTGATATCTCGGATTTATACTATCTTTAGTGGAGGAAAATTATTGTGCGTTCTAAAGACTTTGTATCCTGCTTGTACGGCGGAAATTCTTTATTCAGCCTATCTTTATCTATTTGGATTATATAAAAAGTTAAGACCTTGTATTATCCTTTCCTGGATTACAAATCGCGTTCTATACATCAATGTAGACACTCTTTTGCAGCTATGATCAAATGACACCATTTCAAAACGAGTGTGTCCTAACAAAAGCAATTATCGTAATCCTAGCCCGTAGTGCGTCCATTTCGACAAATTATCATTGACTAACACCGGGGTAAAAATGCTAATAAGCGGGTGTCTTAAAGAAACCTATTGTCCCTAAACCCTAATCCTTTGTTCTGCAATTGCAGCATTTGTGGCGTTTACTTGTGTTTTAGGCGACAGTGGCCTATTACCTACCACCAAGTTCACATAAAATAGCGGCAGCTATTTGGATGACTAAAATACCAAAGATAGTCTGTAATATGAAGTTTATGTGGTATCTAATACTTTAGCACTCATACTTCTCATAATTTTTCATAAACTGCCAAGGATTGAGACCAAAATATGTTTAATGTTCGTGTGAATAGGCATTTGCTGGGTGAGATTGCTCCATCGTTAGCCTCGTCTTTGTTGCACAGCTAAATGCTGACCAAGAGCAAACCCATTATTAATTTTAAAAAAACCCCACTTGATTTGCTGACCAATGTTCGAATGGAGCTCTCCCTAAACCCTAATAAATTATTATGTGCCTTTTCAATTGAGTATAGGTGATATGTGTAAGCTAAAAGATATAAACAACATTCTTAAAAAGGGAACATTCTTTAAGTGTTCTCTATTATTACGCAAGGGCAACTTATAATGTGCCAGCTATGTTCAAGTAGTGGCCCGCGGGTCGCTATTAGCTAGCAGTAACAAAACTGTAACGTTTTATCCAAAATAATTAATGTTTTTTAATTTGTTTATATGTAAAGGTGCAGTCCACTTTATTTTATGTGAATGTATCAATATTTTTATTCAACAAGGAGATTTATTAAGTCAGTTTGACAATTTGTCGATTCATCATTAACATGTGTAAATTCATTTTTGTATTTATCGTTTTTTTATGTCAAGGTTGGCAGACTGCCTGACCGTCCACTTGATGGTAAGTTGTCACCGTCACCTCTATAGCGCAGGTAATAAACCTCTATAGCAAGCAATAGCACAAGTGCTGCAAGTGCGCTGCCGACTACAGTGGGATTAAGGATAGCGATTAGGAAGGAATAGGGAAATGGACTCTGACATCCCTTACTTGCTCATAGTAACGCAACAGTACACGTGCTGATATTTCACTGTGGTTGTCTGTAAGGGGGTGCCAAATGACTGTGAAACGCGCCTGCCAAAATAACTGTGAATCGCAGTGTGCCTACGACTACTAAACTTATCCAGATAAGAGCAAATTTTGATAAATTCATTCCCAGAGTTGACTTTGCCGGGAATCGAACCAATGAACTTTGGAACAGAGTGCCACTCTAACGACTGATGCAACGGGCTCTCCAAAGTTATAGTTTAGATAGCAAAGTAAAAATGTTGAGAACACCTGGCCCTAGCCGCATTTATTATTATAAGTCGTCCGGAGACCGCTCCCTTTTCCTATTATATATTTATTGCGTAAAGTTACATGATGCGTAAGTGCTTTGATTTTTATAGACTTCCAATTTGAAAGTGAGAGGAGAATCGTTTACTTTGTGAATATTTCTATCGTTTGGTATGTTCAATTTAAACTTCTTCAGATGATAAGTGGATCAAATGAAAATAAACATTACTATAACATATGTACATATTTAAAAATAAACTTCAACGTCGTAGTTTTGCGTTTTCTGACAGTTTCTTTAAATTATTGACTAGCAACTCGCCCTCGGCTTCGTACGGATGAAACCAGCTAGTACAAATATAAACATAATAATATGAAAAATCAAATTAAAACCAATTAAATAATAACAATAATCAATTTTATTTTGGATATCAAAGATCCATATTAGTTAGTAACAAGTACTTTAAAACTATGTTAATAAATACACAGTTGCATAATTACACAAAGAATAGCATTATCAATCTTCAAGAAGGAAGTTTTATACTTTTACTTTTTTAAATTATTTTTTTAATTGTTAATATGTTATTCTTAACCATTGTTTTATTTTGTCGCGAACTAAAAATAGAGACATGTCGTTGACCGAAACCAGTTGGATGAACGGCTTACATAACGTATTTAATTTTTAACTGTATCCAACGTTCCTTGTGTCATTGTGCCAATGCGATCTATAGGGAATCTAAAAGGAAAGTCAACTTCGGTAAACGATGATCGAAGCTAGTAAACGCATGTCAGTAATAGCATAGAATGAATAGTGAAATTCTTTCGAATGTTATGTGTGTATTCGCACCCGAAGGGAGTGTACATCGGTATAGGACATCGGCGCTGCTCCACTTACTTAGAAAGTACATATCGGGTGTTAGTGAAACTGAACTGGCCGGGGAAACGTGACAATAAACCTGCTCTTTATATCAATGCCTTTATATCAATATGTAACTGAGAACTATAGCAATTTTTATTACTAACTTAAATAGTAGACGTAGACAAAGACATAGTTAGACATTTACAGCAATAATTACAATAACACTTAACTACTCTCTCTCTCTCTCTCCCTGTGCCTCTTCAGTCCTGAAGGTTAGCCGTCAATTTCCTGAACCGGTCCCTGTCAAGAGCCAACTGGGGCCCTAGACAAAGTGACATGACGAAGACGATAACGAAGTTCGAAAACAATAAAATGTATGGGATTGACATATGCCTTCGTTAAGTCACGTGATACTTCCCATACATTTTGTTGTTTTCGAACTTCGTTATCGTCTTCGTCATGTCACTTTGTCTAGGGCCCCTGGAATAGCTGTTCGACCGAGGCATTCCCAGTCCACTCTCGAATATTTCTAAGCGACGACTTTCTCATTCGCCCAGCGTGTCTCTTCCCTTCCAACTTACCCATCATAATTAATTATAGCAGACATCTATCGTGCCTAAGCACTAAGTAATGCAAACAATTGAATCCTGCTATGACAAGTCACTCGAACCAGATGGAGGTATGCAATCCTCGGAACAGAGATATATATCTACCTATACTAATATTATAAAGAGGAAAGATTTGATTGTTTGTTTGTTTGTATAGAATAGGCTCCGAAACTAATGGACCGATTTAAAAAATTCTTTTACCATTAGAAGCCGACATTATCCGTAATGAACATAGGTTACTTTTTACCGCGGAAAAATGCTTCAATCCCACGGGAAAACAGGTAATAGGACAACGGGTAGTAAGAATTATTCTTCCGTACTTATCTTTTTCACATTACTTATAAACGGCTGAACCGATTGGGTTGAAATTTTATACGGGTATATCGATGATTTCCTGGATGATTTAAAAATACAATTGGACCCGGTAGGTGACGCTGCTGTCGGTATGTCAACTATTAAACGGCTTGACCGATTGGGTTGAAATTTTGTATGTGTATTTCTATGGTTTCACAGACACGAATGTCTTAATGAAATTCGTTTTATTTTATAAAGTTACGCGGACGAAGTCGCGTGCAACAGCTAGTATATTATATTCACATATTCCATACAACACCATCTAGTTCTATATTAAGCAACTAATGCTTGTATTATTGATACCGGACAGTTGATATACTACATATATTACTTTTTTTGTAAATACATACATATTATAAATATAAAATATCCATGACTCAGGTACAAAGGTAAAATGTATGACATAAACATTTTCCCCTAGCGGGATTCGAACCCGCGACCGTTTGGTTAACAGTTAGGGTTACTAGCCACCAGACCAAACGCGTCGTCAAAACATACAAGACACAATACAAGACAATACGCTTTCTTTATTTGGATCCTATTACTACTAATATATTTAAAAAAAATGCGATTAAACGGTATCCATTCCTATCTATTCCTATACACATAATTATGTAAATACACATAACGTATGCACATGCATATTGTGTAACTTCAGACTATAGGGCAGAGCATATAAATTTGAGTATCACGCTTGGTTTGATCAAAATCAGAGGTCGCATCTTACAAACTTTGTTCGCACGTTTGTAGACCGTTCGATGTGTTCAAGCATTGGTATGCGAAATTCGCATCTTTCTAATTTGACCTTATTTTAATACATTATTAAGGACTAGCTGGTGTCCGCGACTTCGTATGCGCGTGGCGCACATTTTTTTAATATTTTTGATTTTTGACAATCCCTCGGGAATCCAACATTTTTCGAGGAAAAACGTGTCCTATATATTAATCCAGGTATAAACAGATATGTACAGTCGGCCGCATAAGTTGATTAACACATTCAAAAGTGCAAAACAGTTGAACACTCAACTTAGTTTCTTATTTACTTACTTACTGAAGCTTTTTACGATCGTTTGTACGTGAAGTTTATTTTGGCGCGTTAAGTGTTCAGTTGTTTTGCATTTTTGAATGTGTTAACCGATTTATGCGGCCGATTGTACTACCTCGTACCTAATAAACTAACAGATGCCAAAATAAATTCCTATCCATATAATATCCATCCATCCATTTATTCATCCATCCTAACAAACTTTTGCATAAATTTATAACAATTGTTTCCTAGATCTGGCAAGTGGTGAAAAAGCACCATAGACTTACTGTGTTATAGGCGACGGTAGCCATCTACCATCAAGTGTATATTTATTTTTATCTACAATAATATTACGTATTCTATTTATTAAAATAAATTGTTGATTTATATAGATACGATTCACTAGCTACTGATCTTTATCAACATCTTAATCTCAGCAGATGTAAGAAACTTGATCAGAACTTTGATGACGTCAATGATAACTTATGTCAAATATATTTTAATGTGTTTGGTAATACGAGAAATAAAATCTTTGCGAAACCTAGTAGTCGTATACTTTGGCTTCTTGATGGATGGCTGATTTACTCTAACCCAAGAAATCAAAGAATTTGTACTTTGACAAACTTACCACAACCTTTACATTGATTGTCAGCATGCCCAATTAACTTTATCATAAAAAAATTACAGTTGACGGCATCGTGAACTCTCTCGACAAACTATTTTGATTAAGAATTTAGATATTAACCGTAACAATATTATTTGTTTCTATTGGCGTAGATAAAATATAATTATCAATTATATCAAATTTTGTCGTGGGACCCTCCTACCTTACTGTGGCAAAAATCAAAAGGGAAATTGCAAAACTCATTTTACACCAATATTTGAATATTTGGACAGTTTTAAAAGCCTGTATTATATTTTTTGAGCTTTCGAACAATGGGGATATGTGGAAAAGTATCGCTACTGGTAGGGATAATTGAAAATAAACTCCATTTATCCTTAGCAATGGGGATAACTTAGTATCGCCTTAGCTACATTGCCTTAGCCTTAGCTGCGATAGGTGGAACGGGCGAATATTTTTTTTACAGAAGAAGGAATAAAGCTCGTATGTTGTTAGACATAGCACATATAGACTCTAAACTCTTAAACGCTAACCTAGACTTCGAGTTTAGAGTAGGGTCTAAAATTTAAGTGAGATTTTAGTATCATTTGCCAGATTTTTGCTTACACGCTACACTACAGTGGCCCCATACAATTTTTACGTCTGTAGCTACGCGCCTATTAGTTTCCCATTTCACAAACTGTATTATTTCGGCAATAGGTCTGTTCGTTTTATTTTTAATGTATAAAATTAAAAGATAAAGAAATAAGATGTTATGCAACTTGAAAAGTAATGCGGAGTCATCGTCACGTCACTTTGAAATAATGGCTTCCATTGTATCCGAGTTACCGAGTTAACCACACCACCGGAAAAAAGATACGTCATGTAAGTTGGTACATGATTTTACCTTTCGTATTAGAATTATATTTAGAAGTGATATTTTCATTGACATTTCAAAGGATCCCAAAAATAAATCAAGAAATGTGTTTCAATTAATATAACAATTAAGATAATTATTAAGGCCGGTTTCAGTGCTCTCCTGACGGTCAGGCCTGACGATACGCACGACCGACCGGGTAGCAATACGCGTGCGTGTTAATATTTAATGTGCATAAAAAATCTTATTTCTGATTTTATATTTTATGTATATTGATTAATAAATTCTTTTCTCATAATTATATCGTTTTATTTAATTCATAATATTTTTTCCTAACAACTAAAATGTTACTTAGACTGTACCTTTTATAACAGCGGGTCAAACGGGACATAAAAAAGACTAGCGGGTCATACGGGCACATTTTCGTAGGTAGGGTCAAAACTTGTGGGTCAAAAGGGTCCGAAACCGTACGGTCAGGCGAGCTCTGTAACGACTTGTGAATTTTCATACAAATGACAAGCGCGTCCGTCGCACGGTCAGGAGTGCGTATCGTCAGTACTGACCGTCAGGAGAGCATTGAAACCAGCCTTAGAGGTATGTTTGTAAGAGTTGGTAATCTTCGAAACTGCTCATCCGATTTAAAAAATTCTTAACATTAAATATATATAGAAAAAAATTAATAAAATTAATAAATATTAAAAATACTCATTACAAAGTACTGCATTTCATTGCTCCGGTGGTGTTAATGTTTGGATTTAATGTTCAGGCCAATAGAAGGATCTACGTTTTAATGAACCCATTGCGACAAATTAATAATAATTAATGTATAAATGATGATAAAAATACATAAATTATAGAAATAGAAATAAAAAATTTAGGCTCTAGATTTCTTTCAAACGCTTGAGGTACCGTACTTAAAAGATATTTAATGTGCTTCCTGTGTGAAACGAATTATAAAACGCCATAACTAAAAAATGATATTAAAAAGTATTTTTACTTTGAATTTTACGTGGGAAACTTTTTGAAAAATAATAATTTATATATTCATATGTACCTATAATTCTGTGAGATGTTTAGACAAGAAGATAAAATAAAATCTTGGGTAATTAATAAAAGTAACGATTATGTTACCAAAACACAAAGTGACAGTGATGTTAAATAGTGTTAAACTGGTTTCATAATTATTAAATCTTTGACCCCCAGACTGCGAGCGATTCGTCAGCCTCACGCGTTCCCATTAACGTAAATGCCAGTTATATTGTCTAACCAGAAAAATATAATAAAAAGTCATGTACAAACTTTATAAATTCTGGTGTGAACAATTAATTAAGTATATCAAAATACTAGTGACTGATCCTTCCCTTTTTATCCTTCTAATTTAGTTGTATTATTTTTATTTAGTTTAGTAACTTATTGAGGAGCTGTGTGGATTAAACATAAAAAAAAATCCGACCAAGTTTTTTCCTCTAAAATGGACAAATTTCAAACAACAGGTGTTCAAACATACACACTAGCAAATGTACAAAACAATACAAGTTTTACAAATCAGCATATAAGCTGCAATCTGAAGCCACCCAGTATTATATAGTACAGGTGAATTATTATATTAAGGTTTTTAGGCGACACTTGTGGGGGAATCGGCGCATGTGTATAATTGCGCACAAAATTGCTAAGGAAAATGAAATTCGTTTTTTTTATTTCGTAATTTTTCACCTCACTAACTTAACATTACAGGCAGTGTTGATATTCCTTCCATAAAATCATCGTGCGATGTCGAAGGACAACGTTATTTTAGGCATTTATTCACCATGACGCTTCCATGACGTATTTACTAATACGATAAAACAATCTGTACGCAACAGTACCTAAGAGACTCGAGACGCGCGAACGAAGTGCGGGAGGGGAAGAGCGACTGAGTCTACCAATAACGTGTCTGCACACCGATGCGTACCCGCCCCTCACTTTCCCTGCCCCCTCAAAGACCTAAAAATAGAGTTCTGCGCACATTTGCCAATAAGTCTTTATTCGCTGCACGACCTATACCTATTTATATTTTACTAGCTACACGCTCTCTGCTTCGTCCGGGTTCAAAATAAAAATGATCCTACTTTTAAGTTGGACCAAATTACACATAGTTACGAAGTTTTATTAATCGGTTAGTAGTTTAGGAGTTCATTGGCGTCAAACATGTGACACGAAATTGTTACATTATATAGAGATTTATATAATAGTATTTATTTATACATATTTATAGTAAGTATCTATTAATCAAATAAATTTCGTTTGCAGCACTATTTCTCTTAAATGTGATTAACATAAAATTAAAATATTAGCTTTGTAGTTTACATACATGTGAGCAAAAAGTTAGCAATAAAGCAGAGAAAGACAGAAATTAATGGTATGCAATTATTAATACGTCTTGAAAAACAAAATTCAAGACGAAATTCGATTCCATTTAGTAGTTTGAACTTTAAAAAGAAATTGCTGATAATTGTTCACAAATTACAATGTTTAACGAAAGAATCGATCAGCAGAGCACGTTGTCTTTTCGTAACAATAGTCTCAAAAACACAACTTAAACTTATATAATAGCATAATAAAGGCTGTCAAAATATGAGTAATAAGTTTGTAATTGTGTTCGTGAAATTGTAGCATTCTTTAACGGCATTTAGAGGATGTTTGGCCTCAATTTTATTCATTTTGGCGAAACATCTTCGATAAGTCGTGAGAGGCGTTTGAAAGAAAGCTATTTTACTATGAAAGAAATAGAATATTTCCCGAAACCGATGCTCTTTCTACCTTTGAAAATGATACCTACATATCTAGTTAGAGAAACTGAAAGTGGAAAGTTAATATTTAAAGTGAACGGTATTAAATACAATAAGTTATCATAGACAAAGAAATCGGAAAATATGGCTGTCAAACTTGGATTAAGACTGATATTTAGAAAAAATATGTTAACTAACTAGCAACCCGTTCGTGGCTTCGCCCGGCTTTGCAATTTTTATATAATCTTCAATTTTTATGCAATCTTATCCCTCTGTCTTTAAATTTTTACACGCGAACTCCCCCCTGGACCTGGCTATACTTAGTCCTGTACGGAAAGCCCAGGCCCAGGACTAGATATATATTAATAAACTATAATTATAATATAAAACTGAAGTTTTTTTGTTTGCTAATCTTTGGAATTATCGGTTGGTAACAATCAAAAATTCTATTTCCCCTAATCTCTCTATTTTTGAGAATCCATATATCATCGGCTACATTATTGACTATAAATTTATTACGACTAGCTGTGCACTTGGTTTTACTCGAGTCAAAAATTTGCTCAAAATATTTTTCATAGTAAAAAAACGTTTACAATTGCTGGGATGAAATAATTGTACTGCCCTATCTACTGTGCCCAAGACAGAGAAATGTGGAGGAAGATGGAGGAGGCTTTCACTCGTCGAGAGGTCCTTAATAACTAGATTAAAAGAAAAAAATATATATATATATATATATGTAAAATTTTGTAATGATTAAGGAAATTAAAGGCTTTTTTATTTTTATTTATTTATTTATCTACTGTGTTGTGATAACTCACAATCGCCTTTCTGAATTGCCGCACCGATATGTAGAGTAGTGCAAGTATTTAACATCACTACAGCTGATACGCGCGACCACTTACCAACCGGCCCGTCTGCCAAACGCATACGTGCGTCAGAACAAATTAAAAAAAGTTTGTACATCTAAATACTAATTGTCAACAGTAACGATTTAAAATTGGAATCTTTAAATTTTTAAACGCAAATAGAGTTCGATGTTCCTTTTTTTTTTTAATTTAAAATTTGTTAAATTTCCCGCCAAACCTAACTGACGAAGGTGTCACAGAACAAGATAATGTGCAGTTTGAGGCAACAGTCTAACCAATTATCCGGTGTAATCGTTGGTGGTAACTGATGGGTTTCTTTTAACTAATGGGTCTATTTAAATTATAGGATTTCTTTTGGCTGCGCTTGCGTGGACGGTTGAAGAAACACCGGATTTGTGGATGGATTGGCAGCCAATTCAGACGCCATGTCAAGATAGTGGTGCAGAACTGTCGAAGTATTGTGACGTGCCTGTTTAGTGACAGTTTAAAGTGTTTTGTGATTATTTGAGGAACTATATCAGAAGTTATTGCCATGTTTCTAGTAAAGGTAAGGTTTAGAATTATTAAATTAAAAAAATATAAGTACATTTTTGTTAATGTTAATAAGCCATTTTGACATTAAAATTTTTGAAAAATTTGGATTCAAAAAGGCCTGAAAAAAGTTTCGTGGTCACTGATAATTTTTTTTATTTAAAATTTCTAAACAGTTTCATGAATTAGTCGAACTTATACATATAATACTGGTAATGTCAACAGATTCATTAAAAGGCTGAGAAGTTGGTATCCCTGGGGAATTTCTCAGTCGGATTAAGCCACGAAAAAAAATGATCTTAATCCTTACATAAGGTTTCTGTTTATTAAATAATCGAAGCCTAAGCCAGGGGCGGGCTTCTTTTTCACATAACTTCTAAACGGCTGAACCGATTGGGTTGAAATTTTATATGGGTATTTCGATGATTTCCTGGATGATTTAAAAATACAATTGGACCCGGTAGGTGGCGCTGCTGTCGGTATGTCAACTACTAAACGGCTTGACCGATTGGGTTGAAATTTTGTATGTGTATTTCCATGGTTTCACCGACACGAATGCATTATTTTTCATAAAGTTACGCGGACGAAGTCGCGTGCAACAGCCAGTAATGTATAAAGATACGCGAACGAAATGTCCAGCAAAAATTAGTAATATTATAAATGTAAATGTTTGCGAAGATGTTGCGTTTCCAAGGCTAAATCTCCCATTTTCAAGAAATTTTAAACGCAGATAGCTCTTACCTCGGACTTATATAGATAATTTATAACTACTTATATATGCGGCTTGTACTTCTATAGCCCAAGTTAGTTATTCATTTATTATATTAATGAAACTGAATGAGCATATGTAAGTGTGAATCCGTTCAAAGGTTCAAGTGTGAATGAGTAATAACATTCGCACTTAAACCGATGAAAGGATTCTTCTATTCTCATTAGATATTTCATTCATGCTGGCACATAGATTTTGTCTATGATAATATTAATAGCATCATAGTATTCTAATCAGGAAAATATTTTAACTTCAATAGGTATTACTTTAAGCGCCTCTTTCATCAACGTCATGTAAAGTGTTGATTAGTGACTTTTAGAAATCATTTTCTGTTTTATTGAATTATGAACTTGTTTTACTGCATCATTCGATAGGCGAAGATTTTTTATTATTTTCTGTTCAATATTTGGGACGTTTACCGTACAAATAAAGTTATACCAGCTCCATAATCCCCGGTTACCGGTGACTTTAAATGACAGTTACGTCAAGTTAGCCAAACTTGACGTTTGTGAAACAGGCGCTAAGGGTCAAGTAAGGGTATCTGTCAAGTAGGCTAACCGTCATTTAAAGTCACCTGTCACCGGGAATGAATAATTTAGATGATATACCTTTGACTTGACCTGACTGCTTTGGACTTAACGGACCTGTTTTGGAAAACTAAGAAAAATTACTTGACTTGACTTGACTTGACTGACTAGTCTCGGGATCTGCTATTTTTGATTTTTAATTTCAATTTTGCCTTTTTTTGTTTAAAAAAAGGCTATTAAAACTGCTATTTTTACTAATGACATTGGCAAAATCATCGGATAAGATATGATGGAGCCAAGACATTAAAAAAAGAAGATATACCTTTGTTTGTACGGTGTCCCAAACATTAAAAAGAAATTAATAAAAAAAAATCGCCTATCCAAGGATGCAATAAACCGAGTGTATAATTTAATAAAACCTAAAATTATTTCAAAAATGACTATTCAACACTTGTAGTTGATGAAAAAGGCTCTAACTAAACTTATTTAATATTTAACTTATCAATTCACGGCGAAGAAAACCTATTAAGTTTCGTAGGTTAAAAATGGAATATGTCTTAATACTTAATATAAATATAAAGTAAAAAAGAAATTACCACTCAAAGTGTTGAGATATTTTTATCTTCTCTGTGTTATGTTATTACAGTATGTTATGAAATGAGAACACAAAAGTTTAAAGAGGATCGTTTACGTAATTCTCTCTGACCAAAAAGGGCTAACGGTCCCATTATGAAAATGCATTCGAAATTTAAAATTTTAATACGCATCGCGTATGTCCACATAATACGGTTGTGTCGCATTTTATTTATTGTATTGGCCTTGTTTAACAAAAGAACCTTTGTATGAGAAAATAATCTACAATGAAATCCTTACTTTCTTATCCTTACTAATTTTATAAATGCGAAAGTATGTTTGTTTGTTTGTTTGTTACGCTTTCACGCAAAAACTACTGAACCGATCACCATGAAATTTTGCATACACGTTGACTGGGACATCAGAAAGGACATAGGGTACCTTTCATCGCTCAACGCGGACGAAGTCGCGGGTACCAGCTAGTAAAAAATATATTTGATTTTTAACTCGGTAAGGAAAATATGGAGAAAGAAATACCTAAATATGCTGGGTCGTAAACTAGTCAGACTTTTTAGTTCCGATAGTTCAATTAATTAATGTAAGTGAACTAAAAAGTCCTTGTAGTTCAATTAATTGAACTAATGGGAATAGACCAGTTCTTGAGAGGAGACGACAGACCGGCATGCGCAGGGTAGGATTACCACACACAAGTTGGACTGCCACCTAATTAGGGCTGGATCCAGGTTGCTTCTGACCTTGGAAATTGGAAATTCGAATTGGAAATTTTTGAGGGAGGCCTATGTCCAGCAGTAGACGTCCTGCGACTAAGTTGATAATCTAAGACTGTATGTATCTGTAACAGCCTACTTATATTATACAGTATAAGTACTAGTTGATTGATTTATTTATTGATTTAGTTATTGATTTGATTGATTAAGGCCCACTACTGGGCACAGGCCTTATCTAAAATTTCTAAAGGTCATAAACTAATTCGTCATACGAGCCCATTGCGGATTACAAGACTTCAAATGGGATGTGTATAGTTTACCTTCAAGCTTCAAGCTAAGCTTGTTTCATATTTTAGTGATAGTTCTAACAAATAAGTAGGTGCATTGTATGGAATCTTTCTCATTCACTTTCGTTTTTTCAACACCTGCCAATTAGTGCCCATTATTTTTTAAGTGCAGCTCTACCTATTTATATATTACAAGTATCTTAGTCTCATTCTAAATTCATATACCTTTTATATTTATAAAGTCCGAAATGACTTAATGTGATTTTCATTTTAATCAAATATGTAAATAGGAAAATAGAAAATCACTTTTCGCGCGTTGTTCGTATAATATATTTTTTGTAACGAAAAAGACTCAATACAGGCAGATTCGGGATTCGAATTGGCAGTGACCTTTACTATTCAGTGGGCTATCACTTTTTTTAATACAGTTCATATTATTGAGCGTATCTATGTATATTTAAGACATTTTGATAACATATCGCACCTTCGGCAAGACAAGGGCATAACTGCACTTTTTGTAATTTTACAGGAGAGCCATTTAAAGTTCTTTTTTTTTGCATTCAATATCGTATTCTTCTGCTTATATTGCTCTTAAACAATTCTTCATCAAATAAGCCCCATAGTCTTGTAAATATTTTTTAATTTAATAATGTTTTTAAGAGATTTCTGCATATATTTTAAGTTTAACTCATTAAAAAAAAAGTATGTTATGCCCTTGTCTTACCGAAGGTGCGATAAAAAATCTAATTCATTCGTGTCAGCCTGTCTGTCAACTAACACGATAAATAAGATGGCTTCTCCTTCACCCACTATTCCCTTTGCACAATCGCGTCTAACAACCAGCAAATAAAAGCACACTCAGACTAAAACATTTGCGAAAGCAACATTCACCTGAGGAACAATATTCGTACTATCGCCGACATCGTTTCATATAGTTTTATTAATTTTTTTGTCTAACGAGAGACGAGCGAAACGAAAGGGATAGGTGTCAGCATCGATCACGGTTATTTTTTATTTGACGTTATCCATAGGTTACCCATCGTGAGAAGTTTCGTCAGAGAACTTTCAAAAATGTTAACGTCAAAGTTTTGGAGTAACCATTGCCGTCTATTTTTTTTATATTACCATTTAACATGATAGGAAAAGTACAGGGAAAGAGGAAGATCAGTAAAGTTGAAAAACATTTCTCACTGGCAGTAGTCACGGAAAGGCTTAAAAGTTTGACTGTCAAACTTCAATAATGGAAAGGCATTGAAAAAAAAGATGTGTTGCTTGTGTGCTGCCGATGGCATTATGCCATATGGCATTGCTTGTTTTATAGGCGAAGTTAGTCACCTACCATCAAAAGTGGACTGTTAGCCTATCTTGCAACTTAAATAAAAAAAGAACATGTAGACTTTTTTGAAAATTCGTTCAGTAGTTTTTGCGTACAAGAGTTACAATCTCTCTCTCTCTCTCATTGCATTTTCAGTCCTGAAGGTTAAAGGTTAGCCGTCATTTACCTGAACTAAAAGCCAATTGGAACAGTTTTCTGACCGAGGCAATTCCAGTCCACTCCCGGATATTTCTTAGCTTAGCATGCTAAGCTTGTTAAATTTTTGTTTATACGTCACTGAGTAGCAAAAGACAAGCTAATGAATGCTAACGCTTGATGACTTCACGTGTGTTAAACTAAACGTCGTATATAACAGTTCTTATACAGCAGCGACCTATTCAATTCCAATAGTGACGGGGTAACTGCTATTGAATACGTTGTAATGAAAGTCGCCAGACCATGATCCACTTCAAATTGTTCTTTCGCCAAACAAACAACTACCGCTTGTTAGGTATGTGAAAATCAAAAACAAAAGCCGATTTCGTTTTAGATTTGCATATAATTAAATTTGTACCGACAATTGAAGATTACACGCATCAATCACATTTCATTTTTTTAACAATAAAGAGAATTTACATAACAAAGTTATAGTTGTTGATATTAGACTCGTCATTTGTAACTGTTATCTCGGTAATCATGTTGTAACGGCTTGTAATAATGAACTCATGTAACCGCACGTATGTATGTGGGCTGGTACAATCAAGACAAATAAGTAGCGACCACGAAAGTGTTAACCACATGAATTACGAGTAAAAGCTGCCATTCCCGCCTCTAAGTACGTCGCGAGACGTCGCAAACCTAAACTGGTTTCATAATAGAATCTAGTCTATTTTTTACCGCTCACATGCCCGCTGATAATGCTAGGCACGCGAGTGGTGTGCGGCACGCCTTTTTATTCATTCCTTCTTTGGTAATGTGGTGTAAGTGCCACTTATTCTCGGACATCCACCTCTGTAACACAACTCACTTATCCACTTTTACTTTCAGATCGTACTACTCTGTATCCTGGCCACGGCAGCTGCTGCTGAGAAGAAAATAGAATTGCAAGACATCGAAGATGATAACATTAAGAGCGAGAAAGAAAAAGACTCAGATAAATCAGAAGCCCGATCACAGAGCAGCGAGCCTGAATCACAAGGATTGGTGCCTTTAGAATACTTAAAGAGTGGTTTATTAAGATACTTTGAGAGTCCCACACATCAGCCACAACGTTATGTACAACAGTATGCTGTGACGGAACCGCCAGAAAGAGTTGTTCAGGCAGCACCTAAAATACAATACGGACCACCAACAGCCCAGCAAGCAATGGTCGGATACCTGTCTAACGTCCCGATGCAAATATATTTCGTGCCACAATACTATAATGAGCCTACTCAGCAAGCAACTAATACTCAATCAGGTGTTCCGTATACAGCACCAGGAGTCACTAGAGTAGCCTATCAGTCAGCACCTGAAGCAATACAACAACAGACAAACTATATAGAAGTACCAACTTATGTGGCGCCAACGGGAAAAACTTTTATACAACAATATGCATCTCCGGTAGCTTATGTGAGCTACGCGCAACCTACAGCAATGATTCCCGCACAAACAACAGTTGCTCCTGTTCTTACTTATCAAATGCCTGTGGTTCAGTACCCCACTGCAATATCAGCGCCACCTGTTGTACCCAAGGAATATTATCAAAGTCAACAGCAATATACAGAAACGACTCCAGACGAAGAGGTTCAAGAAAATGAAATAGAAAGTCCAAAGCAATACGCCACTCAAACGGAAGTGCCTTACACTAAAATCTCCCAACAAGAATATCCACGCTATTACAACTCTCGGACTCCTCTAAGGGAAGACCACAGACATGGAACTATATCTGAATTGCCTCATCCCAACCCGTTAATTCTTAAAGGTCCACCGTCACATTTGTCTCACATTCCTAAAGCTTTACCAGTATTCCGACCTATTACGAAGCCCATATATGCTACCAGTGGTAGTATAATATCGAATTCATACACGCAAAGGCCTCACGAAGTGTACGGTGTTCCGTACAAGAGGCGTCCAACATCTTTGCTGGATTCGTACATTCCATCAAGCGTTCAAATAGAGTATCTCAAAAAGGGTTACACGAAGGATCCTCTGGCAGCCTACGAGGCATTGTCCAGTGCTCGTTTCTCTCCTGTACCTTATCCTAGACATTATGAGAGGGGATTTTTGCCAAATCAAATGTACCATACGGCGGCAGGAGGCATCACTTTTGGACATTATAAAAGAACTCCCAAACTTGATCCTTCGTCCCAAGGTTAATAATGTTTATCCAGCCGATTGTATACAAGCAAGAAACAAAACTAGGATTTTTTTTAAGAAAACAGGAAGTATTAACTAATATTTAAAATTATTTTACGTACGAGCAGTTATGAATGTACAATATAATGTAGATAAGAATAGCTTTTAAATAAATTAGATTAATATAATAGATATTTAAAGAAACGATGGTTATGATGTCGGAATAATTAATTTCTGATTCTTCGTTAGCTCAATGGTCAGTACCTTTATGTTTTGTTATTTATAAATAAATAATTTGTTGATTATTGTGGTTTTATTTACTTTCCACTGTGAAACAATATACATACTTATTTATCTCAAAATAAACTTAAGAAGTATCGTTTAATTCATTTGTCATTAATATTCATTGACACAAAACACCATTGAAACCTTATTATTCATCTTTATGGCTGAAAAATACAATACGTCATATTTTAACATACTACCTAGGGTATGTATGAATACTGAATTAAATAAAATCTATTCCTAATCAAATATATAGTTATCGGCACCGACTACATATTCCCTCGGTGTCAAATCTCTGGGTCCATGGGGTCCCAACGCTCTTAATTTTTTTAACATGTTATCAAAATGTTTAGTCGACATAACCATAACTGCGGCGATTCTAAAGCTGGCTATTACCTCGGTCAACAGATTAGTATTTCCATACAGCGAGGTAATGCAGCTAGCATGCTTGGGACCCTGCCAAAGGGATCAATGCTTTGGCAGAGTTTTTATAATTTTGATAACAACAAGAAAAACCACAGTGTTGTTCTACCAGACAAGGGCATGCAAATACTTGTATTTTTTAAAATATCTTTTAAAATCAATATCTATAATATTATAAAGAGGAAAAATTTGATCGTTTGTTTGTTTGTATAGAATAGGCTCCAAAACACTGGACCGATTTGAAAAATTCTTTTACCATTAGAAGCCGACATTATTCGTGATGAACATAGGCTACTTTTTACCGCGGGAAAATGCTTCATTCCTACGGGAAATCTAAAATAAAAGTAAATACTAGCAGCTTGGCCCGGGAGATAGCGCCATCGATCCAAAATCAGGTGAAGCGACTAACATGACAAGTGCTTGGTGATATTTTTACGCCATCATACCATTAAGAACGGTGATGTCATAGAAAAAGTGTTTGAAGAATAGACCTTACATAATTAACAATTTATGAAATGAAAGACTGATTATCTGTAGCGCAGGTTTACTCGATGCTTGCCATTCTAACTTAATTAGGTTCCGTCATTCTAGTCACGAGCGGAGTGGTCAGTCCTTTGATTTTAACTTTAAGATTTCGCTAGATCTACTTACAGTCTTTGTTATGTAATTTTACAGGGCACAGATTTAATTGTAAATTATAAAATAGATACATACATAGATAGAGTCGTCTTCTTCATTGCTGAGGCTGAAGGTCGTGCCCGCTCAGAAATATCTTGGTGGCATCGACAACAAGCCGTTGCCACTCCTGTAAGGCCTGGAAGAACAACAACTTGAACTGTCCGACGGCTAGGAGACCGTTTAAAGTTTATAATAATTTACCTTAGTATATTAAAGAAAAACACTTAGCAAAAGGAAGCTGTTACAGTCTAGTCTGATCGGTGGAACAATCAGCTGCAAAGACGTTCTACGGTGTATGTGTGTAGCATGGTGGTTAACAGCAGTTTCCTGCTTACTTTACGAAGAAACGATACAGATAAAGGCATATTAAATGAAAATTTAATTACACAACTGACTGTCGTGATTGTACTTACAATGAAATATTATTTACACGGAATTGGCAAGGTTTACCTACAGGACACTAGGTAACATTTACACGTTCAGAAATAAAGCAGAGAAGACTGTATGGAAGGTAAAAATGGTAGATATTATCGCACTACTGTGATAATGGAAATGACACTTCAGTAACTAAAAAAAATTATATAGTTGATAGTTGTAAAAGTTTGACCATAATCTTTCGAAAGTGCGATAAAAGTAACAAATTCCAAAAATTGTATTGACAATAAGCTCGTCAATATTTTTTTAAATCATTTTAGAAAGATTGTTTATATTATTATTTACTTGCCAAAAATGATTTTTGTCTTACTAAAAAAAAAATTATATTTAAAAAAATATTAATGTACAAGTGACCCAGAAAATGCTCGCATTCCTCTCGGGAGCTGATACGGCGGCTAAATTGGAGTACCTACATTATTACATCAGTTTTTTTTTCATAATGTTATAATTGTGAACTATAGTCGGATTTTTAATTAAATAAAATAAAATAAAAATAGCCTTTATTTTCTACTACTTACAATAGTTTTCACTTAATACAATTTCAACTAAACTTATAACAATTTAACTTATCTTATCTTAACTTTAACTGTAACTACGATCTAACTTTAAATTTTTCACTTTAACTTTAAGTATAATTCAACTTTAAATTTTATTTCAAGTACAATTTCCTTTAAAATTTTAACTTTAATTGTAACTACACTAACTTAAACTACAATTTAACTTTAACTTTAAGTATAATTTAACTCTAAAATTTTATCTTTTAATTGTAACTACATTTTAACTTTAATTACCATTTTTTTTAATTAGATGAACTAAAATGACATTTGGTGGGTTACCATTTTATTTTAATGTAAGTTGAACCAAGTTTCACGAAAATCATAGATAAGTATCTATATACAATACCTAAACTTACAGATTTATTATTAGTATTGATTATGATTGATTGATTGTTTGATATTGATGATGATAGATGGTAGTATTCATCATAATAATTACTTAACGACATCTATAATATTTCCTAGACACTATTTAGTTTGAAGATATCGAATGATGTTAACAAGTTCATATAAGTTCTAATAGATGGCGACAATGAGCAACAGATTTTGTTTTATCTGTGGTAAATATTAATGTGATTTGATGATTTCTTACGAGATGTCTCTGTTACTTGTAACTTTCTGATAATTTTTAAAACAGTTGAAGAATTTTCCATTTTTATAATTGCTCCGGCTAATGTTCCGATAGCAATGTTATAAAGAGTAAATTAAGTTACATTTTATTAGAAAAATATTGTCTTAAATTACTTATAATTAACTAATTAATTAATTTAATATTTTAGTGTTAGGTATGCCATTATGTAGCCTTTGGAGTTTTGGATAGTTGATTAAATTGATTAATTAATGGACGTGTTTTCATTTATTGTTTTCACGTATTAAGAAATTAAATAAGTACTTAAATTAATAAAAACATTAAAACAATTTATGTATAAACATTTATAATTTTTTTTTCCGAAAAAATTATAAAATATATTGCAACGTTTATTGCTCAGACTCATGCATTGAGCATTAACTACTTGTAAAGTTTTGTAATAGGAGATAGTGTGACTGACACACTGCATTGTGACTGCAATAAAAATGCAATATGACTTCATTTGGTGGCTGCATTTGTGGTACAGCGAAACTTAACAATAGTAATTATCATGACATTTGTAACAACAGTAAATTCTTCACAAAAGAATGTTTAGCAATAGAAAAAGGAACATGTTTGTTAATTGTTGCAGTATTTAGGCTCTAATATTTTTATTTTTTTATTTTTTAGGTGGCTACCGTCGCCTGTTAACACAAGCATCTTCATAAATGCTACAAATACGCTGCCAAACTTTGTTGTTGTTATTAGGAATTGTCCTAATCCTAGGTCCTTTACATAGTTTTATAATTTAATTTTTAGTGGACCATATTTGCTGTAATGTTAATGAAAAATGATAGTGTCAAATTATTTAACTCCCTAACACCCAAACCGCAATAAAGATAAGAAAATAGCTTAGAATAGGATACAGACAGGCGGGAATTCCACCCTCAATGGCATGAATGAGTGATTTGACGAGCCCGTTGGACGAGTGGCAAGGGTACTTGCCTAGCGTTTCAGGGGCCCCGGGTTCGATTCCCGGCAGGGTCAACTTTGGAAATTTTAATATAATTTTCAAAATTGACTCCGGTCTGGATTTGAAAAGTAGTGGTAGGGCACACTGCGTTTCGCAGTCATTTGGGCAGCCCGTCTGGCGGCAGTAACCACCCCCTTACAGAATACCACCGTGAAATAACAGCATTATGTGCTGTTGTGTTTCGGTGAGTGAGTAAGGGATGCCAGAGCCCATTACCCCATCCCTTAATCCTCCTATGGTCGACAGCGCACTTGTAGCACTTATGGCGTTGCTTGTGTTATAGGCGACGGTAGCCACCTACCATCAAGTGGACCGTCAGCCTGTCTGTCGACCTTAACATAAAAAAAAAAAGAAAGATAAAGTATGCAGAATGCAAGTGCGAGAAGTAAATAAGCGAGAACTGGTATGAAATAGACTCTGTAAATATAGGCTTCAGCGCACGATGCTGGAGGGGTTCATGATTAAAAAAAAAAGTCCTAGGTCCTTATTCCTACAAAGTATCATTACAATCCTACAAAGTACATCAATATGTACCTACTGGAACTTAGCAGGGACTTTTTGTTTTTTCGAAAATCTAATGAATGTGCTGCATTCATGCTGCATTGTGCTAGGCTTGTGCTCAGCTTTTCTACTTTTCACTAGAGCAGAAAATGTGTATTTATTGTTATTACTAGCTGGTGCCTGCGACTTTCGTCCGAGATGAAAAAAAAGTAGCCTTTCCTGTGTCCTCCTGTAGGTACGTCTAAATGGTTTATCTACCATCAAGTTCCATGAAAATCAGTTAATTCGTTTAAGAGTTATGGAGGAACATACATACATACATACATACATACAATAGCTACACTTAAAGATTTATTACTAGTATTGAGATGGGTTCTCTTGGCCAACATACAGCTGTGTAGCGAAGATGAGGCCTATGATGGAGCGAGCTCACCCAGAATTAAAATTATTTAATTAAAATTCAAGCTCCACTTAGAAAAGTTGGCAAGCGAAAGTTTACGTGCAAAATATTATATATTATGTATATATTTTTAAAACGTTACGTAAGGTCGGACGGAGCCAAAATTATTAGGCATAATGGATAACAGTGAGATCGGTATGGCGCATGATTAATTCCATACATAATGCAGTGGTAACATGTCGACGGTTATTACACCCGAATTCATGCATGCTAATTAAAGTAGGATGGTTCGTTTGAGATGAAAAAGTGAAAACGTACCGCTCGCATTTTACTTGGCGGACGCACGTAACTGCAATCGCATAAATAACTGCGTTACGAACGTTTGTTTAGCATCATTACTTCAATTATTATTGAAGCAAATAATTGATTAATTACTTTTGTTCAATTATAAAGAAATAGTTCAATGTAAACACAGTATTCGTACACATATTATGTATATGTGTAAGGGCCTCTTAAACCATCTCTGAGTAAAGTGTCAAGTAGGCTAATCACCATTTAAGTCACCGGTAAGAAAGCGGTAAGTTTCACCATTTTCGAGTAGCATTACTCAATAGGTAATTTTAATGAAATTGAAATAAGATACTCATAACCTTTAGGTACTCGTCAATTAGCGTTACTTGAAAAGTAATTAATCAACACTGTACTTGTAGTTGGTGAAAGAGGCTCTAACACTGATAAATATAGAATCGATTTTCTATTATAGAAATCTACATTATCAGCGAGTAACATAGGCTATAAAATTTAAAGTACGCGGACGAAGTCGCGTGCAAAAGCTGGTGTTGTTAAAATGTGTGTTAAAATTAAAAAGAAAAAAAAATTGGGAAAGCTTAGCTGAGAGAATTTTATAGCAGTCTTAAAATATAAAGCTTTAGCTTAGCAGGCTATTTATGACATTATAAATATTGGCATCATTATTAAAATAATGTTAATTTATTTATGACAGTAATAATTCTGGCGATTGTAAATTGTCAATGAATTCACTCCGTTGTAATTTTAATGTATTGTAAGTGGAATATGAAAAGTTATATTGGTCTGGCTTTTAACTACGAATTATCCTACTTTTAACCTGAAACAATGTTAGGATCCCGGAAATCGTTTAAAAATAAAGAAAAAATGGGCTCCACTCTGTCGTCAACAGAGGCGGCGCCACCGTCGCCTCAGCAACAAAGATGTCAGGTGATATAATATAATTCACATATATTATTTTCTCAGATGTTATTTTTTTCATATTTTTACGCAGACGAAGTTGCGAGCACCAGCTAGTTTGAAATAATTTATATGTATAATGTAAATATAATATATATTAATATCTCCAACAACAGAAATTATTCTTTCAAACCGTTTAAACAATAACCTATAAGTATAAGTTTAATTTTTAGTATTCATGTTTTCTATTATTTATTAGGACTTAAATTATCTACATACTTATTTAAAAATTTTTAAATTTCATTAGCCCTAACCAAAATATTCAAATTATTATTTTAATGTCGGAATTAAATAACGAATAATTAATATAGTCTCAAAATCTAGTGCAAATTATGGTTTGTTGGTGATTATATAAATCGTGCATAAATTAAAAAGTTAAATGTCCACCAATTAAGAAAAGACATAAAAATCTTAATTGGTCATCTTTTAAAGTATCACATAACATTAGATTTTTTTTCGTAACAAGTTAACTTTGAAAAAGTATGTAGAAAATCCTATAAAATAATACTGGAACGGCTCGACTGCAATGCTGTTTCAACTTACTTGTGGAAAAAGATTCACTGTGCGAAATGATCTGTAGAGATCCACCGATTCACTGATCGAAATGAAGTGACTCACTGATTCGAATCTTTGCACTGATTCAGATGCAAATGATCGAATCTCAACGGTGATGCGTTTTTGCCACCTCTAGTGGAAACACAATGAAGCAGTCAGAGGCGGGCCATGATCTTGATGTGGTGACAATCCGAGGGGTCGCAGGGGTCGGGGGTTCAGTTCCACCGGCCTTTGCCTGTCCAATCGGATTGGTTTGTTGGGGACAAAGAAGGCCACATCCGTCTGCTCCGAGGGGGCTCCGTTCAACGGACCTCGTAGCGGAGTACACCATTAGTATACCTACCTTCCCTCTGCTTTCTCTCCAGCTGTCGTCGGGGTGTGAGTTAGCCGTCGTCGGGGATCCTGGGCAACCCGGGGGGTGGACTCAGGTCCCTGCTCATTTGCCGGAGGTATATTATCAGCAAAGGGGTCTGTGGGGTCGCCCAGAAGTAGAACGCGGCCTAGCCGCAGGGGAAGGATCCGCGAGGACATGCGTATAGCGATGTGTGTGAATCCTGGGGATTTTCCCGTGTTCACTTATGTTATGCTATAGTTTTACCTTCTTTTAACACAATATACGTCTTAATATATATACCTATTAATTTACAATAGGACTGCAGTGCCAGGCAAGACAAGATTAAGCCTTTCACTTGGCAGTGACAATGAATAGTCGAACGCAAACTGCAAAAACAAATTTCCAATTCTCACTGTCAATTATAGACTTTATTACAATAACAATACAGACACAAATTAATGAGTGCTATGTGTCTTTTTATTGGTCACCAGAGCATTCGCGGTCATTGTCCCAAAGTCTCAGAGCCTAAAAGAAAGTTTGAGAATGTAACTACTACACGATTGCATCATATTACATGCACCTATATTTTTGTAGGTAATAGTTTTTGAATAAGATCTTTTTATTAAAGATCAGATATAACCTTTTTTAATGTTAACAATTAAAGAGTAACCTAGTAAATTCTCAAGTAAGTATATCAATCAAAGTAGAAATTAATAGTCTAGCCGTGAATTTATAACAAGTGGAATAGGTAAGCCTAATAAGTATGGCCTGATTTTATTTTAAGCTAGCTAGCTAGACTTCTTCCTAGTCCGATAGTTACCAAATTTCACAGGATTACCCATTGGACTAATTTCAAGGTTTTCTGAAATTTCATCAAAATCGGTGCAGCGGTTTCGGAGTTCATAGGGACCAAACATACATACAGTATACACACATCGCCTTTATATATATTTTAAATAGAACGTGTTATATAGTGTTTGATGCGTTACGCATGATATCAACATCGAGGTGTAGATCAGTTATGCTTTTAGATTATATAACAAAATACGGTTCGCACATACGACTGTTTAACTAGCGGTGACAACTGGATTTACTTATTAAATAATTTCTCATAAAGTTTAAACCAATGTCATCTGTGCTGTTTGTACGATGTATGATACTGAATAGCATTTCACCTACCTATGCAATTCCTATGACTTACCTATGCAATTCTTAATATATATGAATATTGCTTTTTTTATGTAACCTTGTAATTCACTGGTAAATTTTTCATGGCGGCGAAGCCGTGAGCAAAAGTCAGTAATATTATCAATGTGGAAAGATAAATCTTCAGAAACACTACACTTATTTGAAATATTATATTATTTATGTTATAATTTTTTGCCTACAAACAGAAATAAAAACTAAAATATAGAAAAAAAGACAAAAAAATTACATAATATTCCACAAGCGTGTCCATAGATAGATAACTTACATATAACATAACAGAAAGTAAACAACAAGTTATCAAAATATTCAGATAATAAAGTATTTTAAACTATATAATAACCTTTTTTTTTGCTTTTTCAATTTGTCGGTTGGTCTACAAATAACAGACAAACATTCAATTTTTTTTATATATATCGACTGTCAAATGGACGATGTTCTTTTGAGCTGTGTGTTTGACCTCTTCGTAATTGAACTAGGTAAATTTACGATATTATGTATCTTTGTTGGGCAAGCCGCTTCTGTTATTAGGAAATAGTTCTACAAATGATGCTCAATCATCACATTACATTACATTATTACATACATACGTGTAAGTGTGATTGACGTGAGCAAATCGATGCTAACTTCAATATTAATGATATTAATGATTTAACTATTAAAAATACTTGATGCATTCTAAAGTATACAGATGTTAATCAAAACTAAGCCGTAATAAGTTAGTGCAGATGTTAAATTAGAATGATTTTTATCCATATGTTTCATAGAATAACTACCTAGTAGTTTTATGTAATTAGCTAATGTCTGCCCTTGATTTTTTGCAGTTGCCAATACTTCTAATAAGTAGGTGAAGTAAGAAGTAAGACATACTTCTAAAGGAGGAAACCAAAAAAATTCAAAGTATATCTCCTAACAGTTTTTTTGTTAAGATCGATAAATAGAATAATGGTCTATTTTATGGTAAGTGGTTAGCAAATAGTTAAGGATAAGAAATTGTTAAGGATAAGAAATTGTTAAGGGAAAGGGCTCTGGCATCCCTTATTCACTCAACGAAACACAATAGCACATAAATTATGCTGTTATTTTACAGTGGTCTTCTGCGGTCTTACTGCTGCCGGACTGGTTGCCCAAGTGACTACGAGAAACTGTATGCCCATTATTACCCTTCCACTAATTTCCAGATACAGACGAGACAATTTGAAAAAAATAATAATTCAAAGTTTCAAAGTTGAATAATTTGACGATCCCGTTGGACGAGTGGCAAGGGTCCTTGCCAAACGTTTCAGGGGCCCCGGGTTCGATTCCTGGCTGGGTCAACTTTGGAAATTTTAATATAATTTTCAAAAGTGACTCTGGTCTGGATTTGAAAAGTAGTCATTTGGGCAGCCCGTCTGGCGGCAGTAACCACCCCCTTACAGAATACCACCGTGAAATAACAGCATATATGTGCTGTTGTGTTTCGGTGAGTGAGTTAGGGATGCCAGAGCCCATTACCCCTTCCCTTCCTTATCCCTTATCCTTAATCCTTCTATGGTCAGCAGCGCACTTGTAGCACTTATGGCGTTACTTGCTTGTGTTATAGGCGACGGTAGCCACCTACCATCAAGTGGACCGTCAGCCTATCTGTCGACCTGTCGACATTAAAAAAAAAAAGTTGACCCAGACGGTAATCGAATCCTTGAACTCTGAAACAGAGCATCAAGGCAAGCACCCTGACCACTCATCTAAGGGTCATGTCAATGTCCAAGAGGCTAATGTTTGCGAGTCGAAATAAATTTCTATATCTCCTTACAATTATATTTTTTACATCCCGATTGTTATCTACCACATTTCTTTATAGCATATATATGCCATAATACATTTCTTATTACCACATATCAAAATGGGATAATGTTTAATATGCTTACACAAATATTTTTATATATAGCAATAAACTATAAAAGACTTTACTACTAATACTGCAACAAATAAACAAATTGCGCAAAAGTGTTTACTTATTTATGTGATAGTAAAAAGCCATAAAACACTCTCATTTTAACATTGCATGAGCGTTGCATAATTTTGTCATAATATATAATTATTTATACATGCTACAAGGCCTCTAACGGAAAAATTTGCTAGTTATATAAATAAAATTATATATGTATCTTTATTTTGGTATAAGTTAGATATTATTAAACGAGAGTGACTGGAATAATTGTTTTTCTAATATTAGGGGAAAGTAGTGTATGAGTTTATTTTTATGTTATTTTTAACCTACGTTAAAAACTACGAGAGTAGTATGAAAAGAAATCAAACAAAAATTTTTTTTTAACGTTATTCCTGAAACGTAAATCTGAAAAAAGCACAAAAAAATATTGAATTTACTAATACCTACTTTTATTATCCAATTCTCCAAAGTGGAACCTAAACAAATTAATTTAATATTTCGGCACGGTTTGACAAATTCCGATCATAAGTGTTTCCTTATGTCACAGTTTTGGAGAGCTAAATTGCGTAACATTTCTTTGTAACTTTTGCAATATTTCGTCAATTTTAAATCCACAACTCACGTACATCTGCCATAGTAATTTTTCTATATACGCCTATCGTGTTATTACTCAAGATACAAACAGCAATCATTATAATGTCGCTAAACAAATTTCAGCCAAGTTACAAATGAACACAGTTCAAAATTCGTTGGACGTCATTGGTATAAGTATAAGATTAAGGTTAAAAGTGTGCTCGAGATGTTACCATTAGCGATGAATCAAACTCTTTACCCATTATAGTTTTTGGTCATTAATTTTGATGGTGTCAACATATTCTGTAATTAATGGATCGTATTTTGTAATTTGTTAAGATGTTAAAATAAATGAAGAAGTGGTTTTTAAATTTCGAATTTCTATTAAAAGATTTGTCTCAGAATTTCCGAGTTCGATTTCCGGCAGGGTCAGCTTTGGAAAGAACGTTTCAAAGTTGGTTTGGCCTGGATCATTAAAGTAGTGGCAATGCAATAAGTGCTGTTACTTCACATTGAGTAACTAAGGGATGTCAGAGTCTATTTTCAATATACCCCCTCCATCCCTTATTTTATATATATAAACCTACAATATAGTCGGCAGCGCACTTAAAGAACCTGTGGCGTTCTTATGTAATAGGCGACGGTAACAACATACCATAAAGTGTATCGTCAATTTGTCTTGACCTTAAAAATATATCATTTTTATATAGACCTTGGCCTTATCTCTAGACTAATAGCAAGAGCTCTAGCTAGAAAAACTCCCGTATCAGTAGTTACGGGGCCTAGATACTTACACAATTATGAGGAAAAGAAAATTACTTAAAATAAGCGATGTTTGAAAACTAAAGAATTCACGAATATTGTACTATAAGAACGAATATAGTAATTATTTTTAATGAATTCATAAGTTGACCATCTGTTACGCAACGTGTCTTTTGTAAGAGAAAATTACTGTCACTTTTCACTGTATCATTAATTATGATACAGTTAAAATTGTTGCCACAGATTCCCGCCATTGTTTCATATGAAAATTAAGAACGTTTTGAACTTCACGTGGCTACAAGATAGTTTTTTTTAAAATATTATATTATGGTGATTTCTCTCCTTGTTCAGGCAACTATCTATTTGTATTGGATAATTACAAATTGAAATTCGTCATAGACGTATTTGAATTAATTCAGTATTTCTATGTAGGAAATGTTCGAATGGTATACACATACCATTCGAACATGGTATTAAGTCGTCCTTGAAACAACTAAGCCTCCAAACCTTAAACGATAGCACATACGTACTTACCACCCTTTTCTTAGTGACTCATAGCACTTTTGAACCCCAACAACTTATTAACTTTTGAACTTTTTATTGATAAAAAGGGCGGGCTATGCATTGCCAATTACATTTAATAATTTTACCTAATACTTAGTTTAGAAATTAGCACTAGTCATTTGATTAAATAACAAATTAAAACAAGTTGTGGAATAGTTGTCCCATAGACTTTAACTAAAATAACTGAGTCTTAATTGGTTTTACATGAGTGTGTTATAGTTATATTTTACATATAAAACGCCATCTACCGTATTTTGGATTGATGGCGCTATCTCCCGGGCCAAGCCGCTAGTATTTACTTTTATTTTAGATTTCCCGTAGGAATAAAGCATTTTCCCGCGGTAAAAAGTAGCCTATGTTCATCACAGATAATGTCGGTTTCTAATGGTAAAACAATTTTTCAAATCGGTCCAGTAGTTTCGGAGCCTATTCTATACAAACAAACAAACAAACGATCAAATCTTTCCTCTTTATAATATTAGTGTAGATAGATTAGTTTTTGTAACGTTACGAGCCTTTACCATTTATTACATTTTATGTTTTTGATGGGATTTTATTTCTATTATTTTGTACAAGTACTGTGTGTGTTTTGTACAAGGTTGCCGATGTAGCCATCAAGAGAATTAGCAAGTTGTAGTAGGAATGAGCCAGTCACAGCTGTTGCAGAGCTGATAACCGATGGGTAGAAGAGTTCTCGAATGGAGGTCATGAATTGGAAAGCGCATCTTGGTACGCCGTGTGGACTGACGACTTGGATAGGCTGTGGAAAAGCTTCGCGGGGAGCGGCTGAATGCGAAGTACGTTGTGGAGTGGAGACACCCAACAGTGGAGAGACAGGCTGCTAATGATGATGACTGTGCCTATGATGACTGCGAAACCATTTCGTAATTTTGAAGCAAAAATATATAAATCTCAATGGCCAATTTAAAAATCTAATTGAAATTTTATTCATTATTAAAATAATAACTTAATCTCTACATTTATAGTATTATTTCGTAACTTAGAAAGGTAGCTAGATCAAGCTAACTGTAAAATAAATGGTAATTTTAAAATAATTGCTCGTAAAGCTCCTTCAAGTGAATCATACAACTCACTTTTTTTTATCTAAAACGTAAATACTTTAAAGTCCACAGTCAGGGAACGCATTTTAAACGGTTTATGTGAACATCCATTATTGGTTTTGTTCACTGCGGTGCTTATTGAGAGCTTATCTCCAAAGTACTGTTATATGTCGAGCTGAACACCGATTTGCATTGCAAAAATAAACATTGCCAATAATGATTACTGGATATACGACTTTAGCAAAAGCGTCGCGTGCACGAGCCCAACTTATATGCAAATAAATCGAAAGCGCCACTCGGTAACTTATAATTGTAACACTAAATGAATGTGTAGTCTTAATATTTTTGTTTTGTTTCTGAAGTTCAGCAGTTACGGTTCACTTAATGGTTGATGGCTACCGTCGCATATTGACACAAGGATGGGATAGGGAAATGGGCTTTGGCCATCCCTTATTCACTTCGGCGCAGTGTGACCATTCTTTTTAATAATATACATTCGTTGTCTATATAGTCATTGTTCACTGTCTTAACTATTCTATAGAAAAACTGATAAGTGCTTATGAGAACTATATTTGTTGATATTTTAATAAAAATATGTATGTGCAGACTAGAATCTGTTATGTGCATTTACTCTATTATCAAATTAATATATAAACTAAGTATAAATTTTCACGTTTAAAAGACAAATGAGTTTACGTATAAAAATGCAGAGTTCTAAATATACTTTTTTTTAATAAATGAACCTTCGTGAAAAATTTTAGATATTTTTTTGTCAACATCTCAAAATTATACAGCAGATTTTGGTTTGACAACGTAGAGCGGCGATATGCCACATAACATTTTAATTTTCATATATGTAATTAGTAAAAAGTTGCAACCTCAATTAGCGTGTGTAGTTTAGGGGGCTGTACCTGTGTGAGTGCTTTTGGACAAGCGATGGCTCGCAGGCGGCGCATCTTGCGAGAACATTTCCGAGGTATAAAAGAACGTAACATAGTGATTCACGGAACTATTGCCTTGCACCTCTGTCCGGCCGCTCTTCGGCTTTACAATTACAGGTACCTACACATGTAATACCGACAAATTGAGAGGTTGTGTGTGTTTATTTGTGACCCAAAAATATATAAAAGTGTTGTGCCGTGAAGTGTCGTGTTAACCGAACGGTTTTCTTTTGACAGAGTGTCCTGATTTTGTGACGTGCAACGCGAGCAGAATGCGGTGGATCGCATTGGTAAATTTGTTTATTATTCTTATTCATGTCATTCAATTTTTAAACTGTTACCTTGACTCATGACCCACAGACCAACTAGTTGGTCCAGTTGGGAAAATTTTGAAAATATCCGAAAAGTGTGCCCCAAGAATGTAAATTATAAATCAATTAGCGTATAATATAAGTCAATATGCGTTTAAGTCAGTATGTGTGTAAATCAATATGCGTATGAGTCAATATGAGTATAAGTCAATATGCGTATAAGTCAATATGCGTTTAAGTCACTATGCGTTTAAGTCACTATGCGTGAAAGAAATAAGTCATTATGCGAGTAACCCACATTTTTATATTACCAACAGACCAAGTGCCTATAATAATCCAACTAATAATTGCGGAAAGCCGCGTTAAAATAAGTTCAGTCAGAGATCAGCAACAAAAAACAAAGGCAAACAGAAAAAATATATTTGAGAACCAAAAGCAGTAAATTTAATTTAATTTTTATTTATTATACTAGCTAGTACCTTTTTTTTTTCCAGGGGACTTCGTCCGCGTTTAAAAAAGAAAAAGTAGCCTATCTATCCTGTGTCATATGTACGTCTAAATGTTTATCTACAAAGTTTCGTGAAAATCAGTTAATTTGTTTAAGAGTTATGGACGAACATACATACATACATACAATACCTACACTTACAGATTTATTATTAGTACTATCTGGTGATAAGGCATGTGAGATTTATAAGGGCGATTATCCAATTTATCTATAGATGTGTGTATGTATGTTATTCCCTATGGACTCCAAAACAGCTGAACCGATTTTGACGAAATTTTCAGACAATCTTCACATTAGACTAGCGGGTAATCCTGTAAAGTTTGGTAGCGATCGAACACGGGTGAAGTCGCGGGCACCAATTAGTATTGAATAAAATATTATGTTAAAATCTCGTATTCTATGACAAAAGATAAAAAATATAAAAAAAGGTTCAAAACTTTTCAAAAGTAGTAAGAAATGTTTTTTGACGTTACAGCTGATTAACCAGCTTTAAATTTAGGCCAATCTCCAATTTGTATCAATCAATTGAAACTCTTTTGGACGGCTCAACAACAATAACAAAAACTTGATAGTGTCAAAGCACTTTCTATTGGTTGGATTCCTTTTATTTTCTATTGAATATGAAAATTTCTAAATCATAATCTTAATATTTTATTTATTAATCTTATTTACTAATCAATCAATACTAATAATAAATCTGTAAGTGTAGGTATTGTATGTTCCTCCGTAACTCTTAAACAAATTAACTGATTTACTGATTTTCATAAAACTTGGTAGATAAACATTTAGACGTACAAGACACAAGTTATTTCTTTTTCAACGCGGACGAAGTCGCGAGCGTCAGCTAGTTATGCTTATAAATCCGCGCTTAACGCGATACTAAGAGCCAATCGGTTGAAAAACAGATTTCATAAGTCAACATAAATTTCTGAAAAAAAAGCTTTCTATTGATATTTTATCTATATAAGGTACAAATACTATCGAGGTGAACCCCGCAATAAGCGGGCCTCGTCTGGCAGAGGGAAAAGGTTGCGTGTCTCAGCGATCTCTGACCCCAACCCATAGGCACCCATAAGCACAGAAACCGTAGGTTTTTAGTGGGTAGAAGCCACATACCCCACCGATTTCTCCATGTTCATGGATCTGGTTCGCAGATATTCCCACGCAAAAAAGGGCACAATGCGTTTCGCAGTCATTTAATCACCCCCTTACAGAAGACCACCGTGAAGCACTGCCCTGTTAGGATTCGGAGAGTAGGAATACAAGGCCCATTTCCATATCTCTTCCCAATCCTACTGTAGTCGGCAGCGCACTTGCATCAAGTGGACTGTCAGCCTGTCTACCAACCTTAACATAAAGGAAGAATCAAGGTTGATTGTGTACATGTAAAATTATTTGAATTTAGATGTTACGACGGGTATAAAAATGATAAAAGCGACCAGCCCTACGCTTTGTATAGTTTCCTAGTACATTCTTTTTTATATCTGTAGTCTAACATGACGTATACCTCCACGATAATAACCTAACTTTCCTATTTTTACTTGCAGTCATTGTTTAGTTAGCGAGTTCCGTTATTCGGAAGAACGAATTTAATAGCGATTGTTTTAAAAAACGCATTATTTTATTTGTTTGTGTAAGCGCTATTGTTTCATTTTCACAAAGTGACGTTCCGGTATATTCAGCAATGACATTGACTAATGACGTGAAATCAATTTAAAGATTATTCTGCTCTATGATCATGGTTGCGTATGGCAGCGTATGGCTAATTGGCTAATTGGCTTTGTTCAGTGTTGCCATGAAAATAATGCTTAATGGGAAGAGCTTTACGACTATAATGACTGTAAGTTTAATTTTGAATGTAGCAATTACGTGAATGTTTTAGACTTGAGACTTTGTGAGACTTTTTGAGAGTTGAGACTTTGTCTTAACTTTCAAAAATGTATATTATGTTCCTTGTGCGATTTTTTTTCCATATAATTGTAGCTTATAAACGAGCTAGGTTGTTTAATTAATCAATAACTTTTAATTGTTTAAGCAATGAGTTATCTTATAAAGGTTCAGGTACACACTTTACCTACAGATTGTGCCAATTTTAAACGCATAATAATACTGATATAGATATATAAGTAACGCATATTCGAATTTAATATTGTAACCTTTCTTCGTAATTATTAAGTATTCAAAGATTCTCGAAAAAGCTTTTAAACAAACATTAATAATAATAATTATTGACATTTACTTTACATAATAATGAACAAATAATTTTAAAACTATGTTAGTAAATTAAACTGATCAGAGCTGTGCAAGTTGAAAGTAATTTAAATAGCCTACGTGTTTGGCTACTGCGTCTTTGAAAAAAAAAGTGTCCATGTAACGTTACATAACCTGGTTTGAGACAATTGTGTACGAGTAGACATTGTAAATAAGTTTCACTTATATTCTTCTTTGTCTTGTATCTATACATAATTATTATAAAATAAAATCCCTGTCTGCTTCTGTCTTTTTCTCCGCTAACTTCTTCTAAGTATACGGCTCTCAACGGATTTTGATACAGCTTTCACTAATGGAAAGAGTAAATCCAAGTATCCATTTATTTATTTATTTATTTATTTATTTATTTATTTTTAAGGAAAACTTACAGTGATATTTATACATTAATTACTTAATAGCTAAATGACAGAAAAACTATACACCATTTACCAGTTTCCGCATATTGATACATTGATTGATTGATTGATACGCATACATATTATAAAATAAAATCCCTGTCCGCTTCTATCGTTTTCTCCGCTAACTTCTTCTATATGGCTCTCAACGGATTTTGATACAGCTTTCACTAATAGAAAAAGTAAAATTCTACTGAAATGCGAAAGATGTGAAGATGTGTGAATGATTGTTACTCTTTCACACAAAAATCGTTTAACGGATTTACATGAAGTTTGGTAAACATATACTTCATTTGAATGAATAGGTTTTTACACCCATGTACAGTCAGCCGCATAAGTCGATTAACACATTCAAACGTGCAAAACAATTGAACACTCACTTTACTTACTTACATACTTACTTACTGAAGCTTTGTACGTGAAGTTTATTTTGTTCTCTAGTCCTGACAACGACTAATAGTGCATTGAGTGTTCAGTTGTTTTGCACTTTTGAATGTGTTAATCGACTTATGCGGCCGACTGTACATGCAAATAAATGATTTGATTTGATTTAAAGGTAAATATAGACTCTTTTTGTGCTGAAAAAATGTTAGATTCCCGAAGGAACTGAAGGAACGTCAAAAATATAAAAAAAAATAAGGCGCGACTGTCGTCACCAGCAATAAAGAGGTCAGGTTATATTTTTGATTTTTCAACGCGGGTGAAGTCGCGGGCGGCAGCTAGTTTAAAAAATATAAAAAAAGTCCTCTACAATGATCAATGAAACTTGAAACGCGTGCAATTCGAAATAAGGAAACGTTTTATTATTCAAACTATTAGATACCTACTGAAGGCACGAGCTTTCACTTTTGCAATAAGTCGACTTATCCCACTATATTTATATTGCTAGTTGCCTTACCTCAACGGACGTGATTGTGATGTAATCCATGTAGTAGGTAATTTATCCATATTAAAATGTAATAAAGAGTGAGTATTAACTGCAAAACAAGAGAATTGTCTGATTATATAATTTTTTATTTGGATAATTTTTTTAAACCAATTTGTTGAAAGTAAAAATAATTTATGGAATTAATGAACATTCAAGAGTTATAATTGTTAATGAAATATAATATGAGTCTTTCAGCGGATCTTAATATAAAATTGATATAAAAAATATCATAATTAGGCAATTAACTCTTGCACAATGTAAGTAAGTATAACGAATGTGCAAGTTCACAGGCGGACCAACCGTATTGGCGTACAAATAACATAACGCTACCAGTTATGTCAGTTATATAATGTGATAATTTATTCTAAATATTTTTTTATATTATGACTCTAATTAATAAAACTTATATATAATAAATAACTATAGGTAAGTCATTATGTGTTCGGGGTCGTGGAAAGTGGTCGCTCGGGTCGCAAAATGCGGCTCTTGCGCATGCCACGAGAAAATGGCGGTTATGTAAGACAGCGTAATAATGAGCTACAGAACTGCTACAAGTGAAATGATAATGTTGTATTTTTTTTAAAGAAGTACCTTTTAATTACATTATTTCAAATGGCAATAAGGTATTGTTTTTAATAGACGGATTTAAAATAAAAAAAAACCCATGAAATGGTTTATTGGTTTGCTGCTTACAATTCTACATTATTAACTTATGACAAGTGTTTTATGAAAAAAGCTAATTAAATTGGTTTGGTAAAATATATTTGATATTGGGTTTCGTATTTTGGTATTTAAAATTACAAAAATCTTAACTTAAATTATAAACTGGCTTATACTTAGAAATTCCTGTCTTAAACTATTCAAATTGAAATAATTACTTCTGCGGTATCGTTATTTATAAATACATGATAAAGTTAAGCTATAAATACATGATCCCCATTGATATTAATATTATTACTGTTAAATATGAATGGACGCCAAAACTTAAATATTAACTTAAATATTTAATACGTCAATTAAATATAAATTTTGTTAGATAAAACATCTTGTTAAAAATCTTAGTTTAAAATTAGATTTAGATGAGAACAGAACAGGTAATAAAGCCACCAATTTATTTTTTCACATTAAAAATGAAATAATTTTCTCAATTTCAGATACTGTTATGGGTGGCACTTTTGGCTGTTAATGCGGAACCGGACCCGAAGAAGTACAAATATGAAGTAAAAACAAAAGAAAAACAAACCAACTCTAGCTTAACCGACGATGAAAAAAATTTTTTAAGGGAAGTTGAGTCGAAATTTGGAATTAAACCAGAAGTAATTGATAGTAATAAAAAGAGTGATACTGCTGAAAAAAATAAGACAGCTTCGAAGCAACCTTTTCCAGGTGTAATTGCTATAGAAATCGTTAATGATACTGATACTAGTTCCAAAGGCAAAAGAACTATAGATGCCAATCTGGGATATGGATATAGAACTAACAATGGATACACATATACTTACTTTGGAAAACCATCGCAAGATAAAGGAAAGTTTATGATATATCCGTACTCACAAGAAGATATTCCGCCAAGTCGTGCAACATATCATTCATCACATTCCTCTCAATTAAATTCAAGGCCTAACGTTGAAATTCAGCCATCAAAAGCATTCGAATTGATACCTGTAAAAGAAGAGCAGCAATCTTCGTATCAATATAGAAAGCCTGTAACAGAGTTTCAATCTAAATATGAAAATGTAAAAGGTCTAGAAACACCTCCACCCCCATACTCGTACAGTAACGAGCAGCAGTCAAATGTGCCATCTACTTTGTACACAACCTACAACGGTGAACAACTCGCGGGTCTTAGCGGCCAGTTTCCAAAACTCATGAACAATTATTTTGTCGACCCATCCCAACTTCTACAAAATCCACAATACCAAAGTGCCGGTTTGACTCAAGAACATTTGCGTCCGCATGGACCACATTTGGAACAAAGAGTTGTACCTGTGTTAGTGTTGAGAATTCCGAGTTCTTATCTTAGAAACCCTACTGCAGAGTTGTACGCAAATTTACCTCGTAATTATCCACTGTCACAACACTTAAATAATGTCAATTTGCAAGGGTTAGTGAATCAATATTTTAAGAAAATCGGATATTCTCACGCACCACAAGTAATGACGTTTCAAAATTCACTTTTGTCGGGCAACGCTGAGGCCGCTCCAGTTTCTGAACCTGTACTAAATTATGAACCTCAACAATACGCTAATCCCTATGTTCAACCCACATATACGCAAGCTGATTACTCAGGCGTTCAATACTCAGCTGTTCAACCTGTAATGGCCAAATATCCATCTAGTTACAGCGATCAACAATATTCTGTGCAACGCCCACAAATCGTTTACCAACAACCAATGCAACAGCAATATGAATACCAGTACCAGTACATGCCTCAATCTTCATTAGGACAGCAAATGTATTACATACAACAACAATATCAACAACAATTAGAAGATACTTCTCAACAGTCCTTGCAAAACGATGCTGGATTAGCCCAACAGCAAGTCAGCATACAAGATCCTGCTCTGAGTAATGAATATGGAGTCCCTCAACAGGCAGCACACCAGCAATCTTCTGAAACTCCATCGGCTGAATATGGGGTTCCACCTCAGCAAGGCAATGCTCAATATGCAGTAGCACAGCCAGCAGCACAAGAAGAAACCATGGAGTACTCCTCAAAAGGTGCCGTTCCTTTAGAATACAAGCTAAGTTATCCTAGTTACTTATCTAAACCAGCTGTTCAGTATGGCTCACCAAATGAAGAAACACAAAGCCAAGAATATTACGGAGCGCAGCAAAAAGAAACAGTAGCTACATTCCCATCTGCGCACAGCCAAACGGTACAAAATTATCATGTTAATCCTGAATCTGGCGCTTCCCAAAGATACCTTTACCAGAAACAAGGCGACGAGAATTCAGCCAGCAACACTCTTGTCATTTCTGAGAATTATCCAAGCAAAGATCATACCGTAGCGACAGTATTACCTTTAAGTTACAAGGCGTCGAAAAAACAACATTCAGTAACTGTACAAAGTGTAGACTATGTCACACCTGTACCTTCATCAAAATATCAATCACAGTATAAAACGATGGTTCCACGGACTGTCCTTAAAAGTCAAAATAATGAGAAAGTAACATATGTTAATTCTCACACTTTACCAATGCATTATGCTCAAGTGGCTAATACTAACCAAGAGTATAACCCCGAAGAAGAGTACACGGTTGGGTCTCAGTATGTACCACTGTCTTCACAAAAAGCTCCGTCCTATCCTAGAAATTATCATTCACATCCAAAACGAATGATCAAACCCGAAAAGACTGAGAGCACGGCTTCGACTTCGTCTTCAAAGAAAAGCAATGGAAAAAGCGAGAAGAAATCTGCGTAGTCAATAATATGCATTGTCTATTAGACTTAAGATCGAAAATTCTCTCTTGTAAATATACTGTTAAGGTTAATTTTTCGAACTAGTGTAGTAATACGTAAAACACATTGCTAATAAAGCGAAACATGAGTCTCAGATCAAATAAGAACAATAGACATAATTTTGTGGACAACACAGTGAAGCCGGTTTTATACATTCGTACATAGGCCTTTTACTCTATTGAGATAGTTGTAACCTCAATTTTTAATTTTTTTATATAAAATATTGGCTTAAAAGTTTATTTACGTGTGAAATAATATCCCATCTTGCTTTTTATTTTTGAAACGTAGTCTTATTTACACCCTTTCACTACGCAGTTCAGCATTTTCACTAGTAAATATTTTAATAAGGCGAGGTGTAGTTTGATTGCATTCGTGCGCTTGTAACCGTATGACGTATGTACACGGCAAACGCTATAAGATTTAGAGGCTTCACTCTGCCGTCCAGAAGGCTCTATCTTCAGTTTTTATTTTATCTGATAAATTCGTTAATTAATTTGCATTTTATTGTTTCTTACAAATCGTTGGTATCTCAGGAGAATAAAGTATTTCTTACTTAAGTTGTCTAAATGTATCTGTTATTTATTATTTGTACTACTTAATTATGGCTGTCTAAATGTGCAATAAATTACTTAAGAGTGCTTATTCCTTACCTGAAATTTTATAAATTCTATTTAGATGTATTTTTATCTCATTCGTTGAGAAATGAGAATCCAAACGCCTTAATGTATGTGAGTACATTTTCTGATGGATTCATCTGTGGTTTTATAAAAAAAAATATCATGTATTAAAAATTGTTATCATTTAATTTTGTAAGATGTTACTGAAAATTGATCTTTTATTTAGCAAATAAAGTACAAAATGTTAAAAATTAAATAAATCTTTATTAAGTGGTAGACAACACCTCGATGACCATATTAACTTTTTACTACCTAAAACGTTATTTTTTTTCTTCTTCACATTTTTTTTAGAGTGGGGTATCAAATGAATTTCCTCCATGAGCTGATTCCAAAAATATAAAACACCATTACATTTTCAGCCAGTTATGTTTCGTTATAAAATGGAAAATATTTTCCTTACAGTTATTAAACTCAAAGTAATAAACCTTTGAGTTTAATGATAACTGCTTTTTACTGATTATTACCAACTATTCGACTTAGGTGACAGTCTGACATTTGTAGTGTCTGGGATTTGCGTTATTAAAGCGTTATAACGAATAATTTATGTCAAATGGTTTCTGCATGATTGCTTATTTATTGTTGTAATCTAATTCGACGATTTATTGAGATTTATTTACTTGTCTCAACCATTTATCACACATTGCCTCCCAGCTCCTACTTTATTAATGTGAATTGACACGAGGGGGCAGGACTATGATTAGTAGCCATTGAGACATCATTAAAAGTAAATGAAGACATATATTTTGTACTTGCTCGTTGTATAATTGCTTTGAATATATGACTCACTTTACTACTGAGGTAGATTTCTAACAGTGATATATGTGGTTATACGCTTGGCTGAGTTATCACCATATTAGATCATTTAGTTTTAATTCTTCTTAAATACCTTATACGTGTTTCTAAAAGAAGATATTCTGATTTAAAATAAAGTATGTGTTTCAGCTCCGACACACGACTACGAACGACTATAAAATACATAACAAATATTATAAAAATATTTATTATAAAACGAATTAATATCAGCGCCATCTCTGCTCGAATTATGATACATGTATTATTACGTATCATATTCTAGTTTTAGAGATATTGTGTAGATGGCGCTGAAATTAAAACTAACGCGTAACGCGTGACATGTGACAATTTTGATTTTACTCCAATAAATTTTCATACCCTGGGCCCTGGGCTTATATATGAAATACAATTTCTTATGTAATGTAAGTATAAAGGATAGGCAGAGAGACCTTGGTGTTAGCTAGGTGGTGCTCGCGACTTCGTCCGCGCTGAAAAATAAAAGATATACCTGAAGGGGGGGAAACCGGAAGAGAATTGTTATAAACATTTTCGTTTATCCACCCAGGCTAGGGTGGATTGTCGGAATCCCCTTTCCAACATACAAGTTGCAATAAAAACATTTTTGGATTTTTTTTTTGTTTTTTGGCCTTTTAATTTTTAAGCCCTTTAGTTTATATTATATTTCTAAAATAAAAGTAGTCTAATAAAAGCTATCTGATAGTAAATTTTCAAAAGTGGGTACCGTTTATATTTTGATACTTTTACTAATAAAAAGCAGTTATTTTGAAATTACAAATAGGCACCTCAATCATACTTTTATTAGTATAGATATGAATGTGCCCTCTAACAAATACAGTAAGCATAGTTTCTTTCTTAACTCCTGGAAAATAGATATAAGAAACAAGTAAGATTTTACTTTAATTAAGCGCATTTGCATTCGAGTCAATTTACATAGCAGATTAAATGAAGACAGTAAAAGTTATGCCCACATTCCTCATACACAGGCTTCATTACTATGTAGGTATAACCAAATTTAGAGGTATGTCTTAGGGAAGACCGCTTTTCTCAATAGACGACTGTTAATAACCACTTGAACGTCGCCAGCTATAAGTAATGAGTGCTGTTCACGCAAAAACTTGTCGGTGAAATAAACATAGGGTTCTCTCCGTAGGGGGCTGGGCGTAGGCATTTCACTCTCATTATCCGGTTTATTTCCGCATTTTCCGGTGTTCCGGTAAGTGTACCGGTTGTCGTGTATCAGGAAAAGCGTTTGAGACTTGACCAATAGACACTTGTTTACAAATGACATCTTATACACAACTGAATAACTCAACGGGCCAACATTTACTTTATGCTTTCCAATTAACATACGAATGAGTTTAGTTTATGTACAAAATATGAGGAACTTCCGTCTGTTCTGATTTTGCACGAGTGCTAATTATATTATTTAAGAGTAACTTTAGCGAAGAAGCATACAGAAACGCAGTTTCAGCGACTTGATTGCAAAATTGATTGATAAGTATCACCATAACAGAGAAAATATCATCAAAATCAAGTCTATGGATAAGCAAAGGCAATGTTTAACTTAAGAAGCAACTATTCAAATTCAAATCATAATAAGTATAAAAATTTGTTTGTATAGTGTGATACCCGTAATAATTCTTTACGGTATATAAATTTATTACTTTACACAGTCATGAAATAGTAGCAAAATAATTAATAAATCATGCTACACACGCAAACGTTATGTCCATCAAACGAGCTGACTATTAAATCATTGACATATGAAATCCGTTTAGTAATTGAACTAACTTAGAGATACGAGTTAGTAATGGGTATTAGTTTATTAATAAGATTTAAGCTGGAGATATATTTGTGGATAATGAAACAGCTACACATAAATACTACATAGAAGGTAAGATTTGAGAATATGTAAGTGTAGGTATTGTATGTATGTATGTTCCTCAATAACTCTTAAACGATTTTCATGAAACTTAGTAGATATAAACATTTAGACGTACAGGACTTACGTCATTTTAAGAAAGCTGAAATTTTCAGGATCGGTAGTATAACACAAGCTTAAAAAGGAATGGATACTCGCTAAGCTGAAAGCGGTGCCGTTTTATGGGTTGCCAGGTATCAAGGTAGAAAAAAAACGTAAGCTAACTTACGTTATTTTAGAAAGGCTGAATTTTATATATATTATTAAGTACAATATTTTAAAATATTTTCCGAAGAGCCAGACAAATCTGACGGGCCAAACATCTTCCCAGGCTCGTTAAAAGTTTCGCTGTGCAAGGAAAACGAGCAAGGAAAGCAACCCATAAAACGGCCCCGCTTTCAGCTTAGCGAGTATCCATTCCTTTTTAAGCTTATGTTATACTACCGGTCCTGAAAATTTCAGCTTTCCTAAAATGACGTAAGTCTGGGGCGACTGGGATCTCAATCTATAATTCCATTTTAAAATTGAAAAATTTCTAAATAACTTTCATCTTGAAATAGAAAATAAAATAATATTATATTTTAAAAAATATTGGAATTATTATTTGGAAAAATGGGAATTTCTGTCCCATTTTATATAATTTTAAATTAAATACATACATATATAGCAACGAATTATTAGAAATAGAAAAAAAAAACTTTACAGTGACATAAACATCAGGCGCTTTGCAATACTCGTACATATTAAAGTTACTTTCATTCTCCTTTAATTAAGACGAAACAAGAACTTCTTATCAATGTCGTTTACTTGTGTAATTTACTTCAACCGTTAATTACAAGCTTGATTTGCAATTCGATAAGACTGATATACAGAATCCAGTTGAAGTTATCCATTGGCCGGACCCTCATTACTTACGAAGCCACTCTAAGGGATAGGCAAAAACGATTTCACCCTTCGATATCATAATTAGTTGTATAACGACCTGTACAAATCTCGTAAAGTACACACTTTACTTTGTAATAACGGGTTACTAAAGTTGGTAGGAAAGTGGAAGGGACCAGATGTGAGCCGGTCAGTTAGACTCATAAGGATCTTTAAGGTGAATGGCCCGAAGAAACTGGCCTATGCCAATGATTGAATGGTTGCATTACCTTCGACGCCCGACGCAAAAACGGGGTCTTGCAAGTTTGCAGCCCAATCCTCACACTTTATCCTATCAAGTAGGGCAGCACATTTGCAACTATTTAATATAAAAGAAAAAAACTTAATTAATGCCTACCGTGGCATTAGACTGGTGCAATGGACTGAAAACATAAACTCCATGCGAAGTCCGGGGCGAGTCCCTAGTCCTTAATACTTTATACATACTTTATATTATACTTTATACTAATTACTCCCTGCTATTTATAATTACTAACCTCTAAGTATGTGATGTTTGCCTTAAAACAAATATTCTATCAACAATCCCAAGAAGTATTACGAGATAAATATTTTAATCAAATGCTTTTTTTACAACATTTTTGTGTCAATTTATTTTAATTTTATTTAATGGTTAATCAGATTTTTGGAAAAAATATTTAAATTTCATAGGTATTAAATATTGGGACAATTAGAAGATTGCCATAGTTAAGAATAGAAACCGTACATTACACAATAAAGTATTCAATTGTCTCTGTAACTGCAGTTGCCCGTAGATGGCAATAAATCGAACTGGTAAACAATACAATTTGTTCTCGAGGCGTTATTAGATATCGTTCATGTTGTTTATGCAACAGGAAGTGATGGAGCTTGAGTGAAAAGCAGCTTGGAGGAACTTTTTGCTGTACGATTTGGAGTTGAAACGAAACAATGATAAATGCGAAAACTTACATCGAATATTTTATTTTATCTAGATTGAAATTTAAGACAAATTCATATTTTTTTACAATTCATGTCTTAAAGCAAAAATAAAATACACTCAAGCAGTTTAAGTTTGTAAAATTAACGTAATCTAATCTGATCATCTCTTATAAAAGCCCTTTCGAAATTAAAAAGTTCTCTATGAGATTTTAAAGGACTTTAAGGGCTCGAGTTTGAGTATGCTAAAGTACATCTGTCTTAAATTGAAAATCACCTTTACTTGAAGACAGTTACTCTCAAACTGTAAATAATGTGATAATTATCTATGCAGTATTTTCCGAACTATAACCTATTGAATCTTGAAAATATATATATTATTATCCCTTAATATGATTATTATTGAAGGGGCAGAGGCTATAGATGTAAAAGCAATATAAAACCCGTACCAAGCAGCGTAGTGGAAGGAAAGTGTTTGACATTTTGGTATAAAAAAATAACTAGAGACAAAGGTTGAGAGATCTACCTAATCACATGTAAGCCACATGAGCGCTATCATCTTTAAAAGAAACAAACACTCGAGATTTAATTTATGGCTTACAAAATAGTTTCAGACTACTTTATAACAACCAATGCCTTCTAAGTTAATTTTATAACGACCAATTGAGGCGCACATGGAACAGAAAATGTTTGGGTGAGTATATATGTACATGTGTATGTGTGTCTAGATTGACACAGATACAGTAGAAAATAAATTGTGATGAGGTCAAAATACACTGTAGTGTAGAAAAATAATAAATGGAGGCGTACATCGAACAGAAAATGTTTGGGTGAGTAATGAGTATATATGTACATATGTATGTGTGTCTAGATTGATACAGATACAGTTGAAAATAAATTGTGATGGGGTCAAAATACACTGTATTGTAGGAAATTAATAAATGGAGGCGCACATCGAACAGAAAATACATGTCGTGTATGTGTGTCTAGATTGACACAGATACAGTTGAAAATAAATTGTGATGGGGTCGAAATACACTGTAGTGTAGGAAAATAATAAGGCAGGGATGAACCCACGCTCGGGGACGAAATGGAATGATTCGTCAAAACAAACGCGAAAATAATGTAAACAAATAAATTGGTTAGAGTTTGAGAACCGCAGGCGCTAATGCACGAGTGTGCAGCGTAGATAGCAGGACCAGTGGTCTGCTATGCACCCACTCATTGCACACACAGGCGCACCGCTACGGTCCGCCACCCCCGTATATAAACCTAACATTGCCTAGCCTTGAACTTCACTCCACGGCTGCAACGCTGAACAACCGCCCCTTCTTTAATACACCCTTAATTATTTTTACACGAAAAGCGCGAAGTTAAGTGTTAACCCAAGTGTGTAAAGTATGTGTTGGGACTGTTGAAAAACATATTTTGGTGGTCGGTGAATTTGAGAGGCGATACGATGAAGACCGTACTGCAAGCTGTGAGTATTTTGTGTTTTCATATTTATAAGGAGAGATATCATTTTTATTAATTACATTATTAAGGCGAGGACTTAGCATAAAAGCGTTATTTTCGTAGTCTAGAGTAAAATTAAAACTTGGATAAAAGAATACAGTGTATAATAAATAGACTATATTTAAATAAGTTTGAATGGGGCAGAATAATACAAAAAAGAAATATGTTTCTGAAAAAATAAATAGTAATAAAAAATTTCAGTGACTTTGTTTTTAAGCTTATAAATTAACTTAATTTCTGTATTTACGCTATTTTTTTTTGTTTTTTTTTTATTATTGCTATTTTCTTTTACACAATATTAAGAAAAACCTTCTAATTTTAAATCTGTTCGGTTGCCTCCGAGAAGCTAAATTTGTTGTGCAATATTGCACCTTAATTCATAAGATATTAGGTTACTCTCATTTTTGTTAAAATTGTCTTCGGTCTTCAGTAATCCTCGTCTTAAGAAGAGTTGGTCTTAAGAAGAGAAGATCAATTAAGATTAAAGACGTCATCACCAGCTCGTGTCATTGATATAATCACACAAAAAAGTTATCTTCATAGAATAATAAACCATGCTACTATTGCTACTGCTATTAATGAGAAAGCTTGTGAGGATGTATGAATGTTTGTTCATCTTCCACTCAATAATTACTGAACCTGTTTTGATGAAACTTTACAGTAGAAAATATAGCTTAAGATATTTATTCTGATATATAAGATTAGTACTTATATGTACAGTTAGAAATATAGATTTATATTTGTGTTAGGTGATGTAAATTGTTTGTTATGTAATTTTAATACATTATAATTTGTTTAGAATCGTTTTGTAACCTAAAGAATAGTATTTTAGCTATACTAGTGTAATAGAGTTAATAGATAAGCATTGGCATTACTCACTTTATTCACTCTCATTAGCATTACCAGTATTAATTGCTAATCTTCGGAAACACTAAGCTAGTCCTAAATCCTAAATTTGTAATGTAATTAAACTCAAAAATTACTGGACCGATTTTGAAAATTCTTTCACCTATAAAAAGGTACATTATCAACGAGTAAAATAGGTTATATTTTATAAAGTTCCGCGGGCGAAGTCTCGTGTAAACCTAGTAACATTATAAATGCAAAAGTGAGTTTGCTACGCTTTCATACCTGAATTACGCAACTTGTTTGGGATACAGGAAGAGACAAATATGGTAGATACTTACCTTTTATACAGAAAATAAAAATGAAAATTCAACGCCTATCAAAAATATATAAGCTATAAAGATTGAATAAATATTTGAAACATTAGGAGGAAGGGGCGTGAACGAAGTCGCCGGCAATAACTAGCAAAAACTTTACGTAAAGAAATTGAAAATTTACTGAATACAGTAACGGCCTCTATCACAAACTACAAGTAAAGTGTTGATTAGTTACTTTTAGAAATAATTTTATGTTTTATTAAATTATGCACTCGGTTAAGCGCATCTTTCGATAGGTGATTTTTTTTATTACTATTTTCTTTTTAATGTTTGGGACTTTTATTACACAAACAAAGGTATATCAGCTCCATTATCCTCGGTGACTGGTGACTTTAAATGACGGTTAGCCACTTGACAGATGGTGAAAGAAGCCCTAATACTGATTACATTCTTAGAAATAAATAAAATGTTTCCGTAAAATGCAAACAATACTAAAATGGAAGCCACCAAGTAAGTGGAACCAATTAGTTTCATTTAAACAATAAAACTTATCTTTGCTTCCGATTATATCAGAAGTTACAATCAACGTACTTACTGTACATAAGGTGATTATTTATCACCTTTTTGTTATGCAAAATATTTACCTACATCTGAAACCTGAATCTCTGAAATGTTTATTTAACTACCAAATAATATAAAGTAATTTTCTGATCCTAAATTAAAAGACAGAACAGATTAAACAGATACAGATAACAGAACAGATTAAAATTTATTACATTAAGCGCCTCTTTCACCAACGTCATTACATGACGTTGATTAGTTACTTTTAGAAATCATTTTCTGTTTTATTGAATTAAGCACTCGTTTTACTGCATCATTCGATAGGCGATTTTTTTTTATTATTTTCTAATCAATTTTTGGGACGTTTACCGTACAAACAAAGGTATATAAGTTCCATTTTCCCCGGTTATCGGTGACTTTAAATGACAGTTACGTCAAGTAGGCCATAAATGACGTTTGTGAAACAGACGCTAAGAGCCTCTTTCACCAACTACAAGTAAAGCCTTGATTACTTACTTTTAGAAATAATTTTATGTTTTATTAAACGGTTAGCCTTCTTAACACATGGTGAAAGAGGCCCTAAAACTTATTATAACTAGTTAGCGATCGCGAATTCGCGACTTCGTATGCATTGTTAGATCGTTTTCTGAAAAATTTTATAGATAATAAATGTTATCTCTGTGTCAAATTTCATTAAAAATCCGATAAATCCGTTTCTAAGTTTTGCACGGATTTGTTTTTTAACAGTGACCTTTACGCCCTTATTCTAATCTACGTGTCGCTAATTACTACCTATTTTTACTCTCTATAGTATACTCGTATATAGTAATAAAGAGAGAAGATTCGTATTTTTTGTATTGTTGTATGTAATGAATAAACTCAAAAACTACTACACCGATTTTAAAAATTCTTTCACCCATAGAAAGCTACAATGTATCAGCGAGTATATAGGGGCTATCCTTACTAATATTATAAATGTGAATGTAAGTTTGTTTGTTCGTTTCTTACGATTTCACGCAAAAACTAATTGAACCGATCATCATGAAATTTTGCATACACGTTGTCTGGGACATCAGAAAAGACATAGGGTACCTTTCATCTACGAAGTCGCGGGCACTAGCTAGTATTTTATAAACTTACGCGGACGAAGTCGCTGCAAAAGCTTGTAATTCATAGTATCGCTATGGATTAGGACTAAAAAAAGTGATTGGAAAATGGCTATCTGCATAATAGCATCATAATTGCAACGTAGTCGGTGGTAGCAGTGCTGTTCAAGTAATAGTCGATGAAAAAACCCTCCTGCGTACAAAGTTTAATGACCCATGGAAAATTACATGCTGTGTCGTAAGAATTTAAAACTGATTAGCTCACTCGTTCATTTTACAAAGTATCAATTTATCGTTTAGATACTTACAGGTGATTGATACGCGCACTTTTACAATATTGAAATATATATTTGTATTGCTATTTTATTTATGTTAAGGTGGATAGACAGGTTGACGGTCCAAATTGATGGTAGGTGGCTACCGTTGTCTATAACATAAGCAACGCCACAGGTGTTGTGCTTTGCTGTGTGCGTTGCTGACCATAATCAGTTTAAGGATAAGGAATTAGGAAGGATTTGTATTGCTATTTTATTTTAAATGTTAAGATCAACAGACATTCTGAAGGTCCACGTGATGGTAAGTGGCAACCGTTACTTATTACACAAAAAATGACACAGGTATTGCAAGTGCGCTGCCAACTATAGTTCTTTTAAGGATGAGGAATTAGGAATAAGGGAAATGTTCTCTGACATCCCTTACTTATTCATCGAAATAGATACAGCACACATGCTGTTTGTTTACGGTGGTCTTCTGTAAGAGTTTGGTTAGTGCCAAAATGACTGCAAACCGCAGTGTGTCCTGCCACTACTTTCCATATCTAGACCTGCGAAATCAGGACCTTTGAGTCAGAGCGCTAAGGGAAGCACTTTAACCAATCGTCCAATAGGCTCGTTTATGTTAATATTATAAAGTAAATAGATTTGTTTGTTTGTTTGTTTGTTTGTTTGTTTGTTTGTTTGCATTGCATTTTTATGTTTGTATTCAATAAACTCAGAACTGGACCGATTTGAAAAATTCTTTCACTATTGACATAGGCAATATAAATAAATATAAATAAATATAAATAAATATAATATAAATCAATAATAAATCTGTAAGTGTAGGTATTGTATGTATGTATGTTCCTCCATAACTCTTAAACTAATTAACTGATTTTCATGAAATTTAGTATATAAACATAGACGTATGGGACACAGGACTTTTTACTTTTTCAACGTGGACGAAGTCGCGGGCGCCAGCTAGTATTTTATAATAATGTAGGTATACGTACATATATCATTAAATAATTATTCATACATTTTTGTTAGTTTTTTATTACCCTAATTGAGAGCAAATGTATTTCATAAATAATAATCGCCTACTTTCAATGCGAATTCTTACGAAAGTCATAAGAAATATGTTTACCTTATCTGGGTGATGTCACAGAACTGCCTACCGATGTTCCGTAACATAATATATGTAATATATGTATATGGTATATATTAGCTATGAATATTAACGACGATTAATGTTTATAACACTAAAAATAAATGTTAGGTGCTAAAAGTAGAAAAAAGTTTGCATAAGATTTTTTTAAGAAAGAACACAAGCCTTCCTCGTTTATCGTTTTTTTTTGTTTACTGAAAAGTTGAAAACCGTATGAAAATCCGTTAGATGGTCTAGAATATAAATCTAGCGGAGAAGCAGATAGAAGCAGAGACTTTATTTTAATACACTATCTATTGCACGCGACTTCGCTCTAACAACTTTATAAAATATAGCTTATGTTACTCGCTGATAATGTAGCTTTCTATAGGTGAAAGAATTTTTAAAATCTCTGCAATAGTTTCTGAGTTTCTTCATTACAAATATAAAAATGCATTTTTTTCTCTTTATAATATTCAAACATAGGTCAGAACGAAGTCTGTCTTCTCAGCTATTTCATTCGCGAACTATATTGAATGTCACTTTCAAATGTCTAATAATGTACCAAGACATTATCCGTATCTTCCTCATTCATCAAATGAAAGGTACTTAAAGCGGTTCTCACTATTCATTAAAATGTAGGAAGTAAGTATACGAGGCTGTGTCGGAAGCGCCTACCACTTTCCCTAGCGGCCACCCGGGTGAAACGCGTGACCGGCAAAGGGCAGAGAAACGAGTTGGGCGCATCCCACCCGTTGCCATAACATGTTCCCTGTCGCATTCACCTCTGACTTCGTACGCTTATCTCTTTACCACATCCTACACTCTCAACGCTATACCAATTACTATTTGTCTATTTATTAGTATATTTAGATATTTATTATCTAAATATACTAATAAATAAAATTGAATTGTCTGTCTGTGATGTCAAAATACAATATCCAGGTGTATAAACTGTCACATAAGAAAGATGTGGGCACAAACCACACTTTCGTGTTGTAAACTTCGTAATTACACCACACTTTTGTAATTACACTAGTTTTTTAAGATTTTCTTTTTTTTTTTGTACTACTAACTTTAATATGGACAAATGTCTGAAATAAATGTTATTATTATTATAAAATAACTCCTTTTTTACTAAACGTATATCAAAGTATACGGTAGGTATATATGAATCAAAAAGTTCTTGGATTTGAGTGAAAAATAAAATAACATGTTAATTCAATATAATATACAGGGTAACTTTTTCATTTTTTTCATTAATGATTTGATTAATTCATTAATGAAGGAATCATTAAAGAAACTTTTTCTTGAGCATTGAAAAACTCAAATATAGATGATTCTTAGAAAAGGACACTCTCTTTACACATAGAAAAAGTACCGTGGGATAAACTTAATTGCGGGAAGGAACTATATTATACTCGTGTTTACAGAACTTATACTCACAACAAAATTCACTCAGATAGTCAGGCTGCACTTCAAGCACTGGACTCAGACACTACTGTCTCAAAGCTGGTGCGGAACTGTGTAGACTACTTAAATATTTTAGGGCGCAAGAATAAAGTGATCCTAAGATGGGTACCTGGCCATATGGGGATCGAAGGCAATGAACTTGCCGACGAACTCGCCCGAGCAGGCGCAAAAGGTAGGCTAATAGGTCCTGAACCTATGTGCGGACTACCAAACAGCCTAGCTCACTGGACCATATGGAACCAGTGCTTTACTAAATCTTACAACCGCTGGACTAACTTGCCAGGGCTGAACCATTCCAAAGCGCTCATAAAAGCCTATAGTCGTAATGTGACTAACCAGGCTATGTCGCTTAGTAGGAGCAATTTGTGTATTATAACCAGGGCACTAACGGGGCATTGCCGCCTCAATAAGCACCTTAAAGTAATGGGTCTCATTAGTACAGGAGAGTGTCGCTTCTGTCATGAGGCAGAAGAAACACCAATGCATATCCTGTGCGAGTGTGGCCCCTTAATGCACAAGCGCAGTCACATCCTAGGAAGCCACACAATGGCTTGTGAAGATGTGAAGAATGCCTCTATCAAAAAAGTACTACAGTTTCTCAACGTGGTAGGTATAGGTAGAGAGCTTTAGTTTACGTGGCGATCACAATATTTCAGAAATGGACGAAGTGATACTGGTTCTCTAGCAGACAGAAATAGCCACTAAGCGTATAATAATAATAATAACAAATATTACTATAATACTAATATTTATGTCAATATATATTTAGAATACTAATATTTATAGCAATATAGATTTACTAATATAGATAGATTAAGATTTAATATTTAATTTAATATTAATATTTAATTAAATAGACGTCTTATATTTAATATTAAATTTTTAAAATAGTTTAAGACAGTTCCATAGTCAAAACAAAAAACATTATGGCTGATAAATTTTTCAGTGGCCTATAAAAAAAATATATCTGTTGTTTTTGTTATCTATAAGTGGAATTTTTTTATTAGGTTAAGTTTGTTTACTCGCCACTATTATTAAGTAATTATACCTGTAACTTTCCCTAAAATAAAATAAATAAATAAATAAAAGATAAAAATGAAAGTGCTCACACAAAAAGGTCATGAATATTAACAAAGGAAAGCTATGATATAATACCTTAGCTAACTCTCACGATGTGCAGTGCATTCAATAAGGGTTTGAAAGCTAACTTGAATTATTGCGTTGTAAAAACAAATCCTACGCAGTCTTTAGTCTATCTACCATCCCATCAGAAAGGTCACAGAGAAAGCTGATCACATGCCCTTTGAAATAGCCTTTGAAGTGTCTAGTTACGCTTTAAACCTAACATGTTCCGCTAGGTACAACCAATGTTCCTATGTTCGATGTTTAGGTAGATACTTATCGAAATAGTGTGTACATTTAAATTTACGATTTAAGACATTAAACTAACTTTAAAATAATTTCCATTCTTATTTATTTTTAATTATTCCAACATTTGATACAATATATTCTATGCAACTATAATTTAAGTGTAAGTTAAGTTATCTCGGACTTAAGTGACTTAAGTAACATTTAGACGTAAAGAACACAGGATAGGCTACTTTTTTCTTTTTCAACGCGGAGTCGCAGGCGTCAGCTAGACAATTTGTACACTTTACTTATGTGACCGAGGTTAAAAAAATATTTTCTACAATTTTTGTCTAATTCTTCTGTGCGTTAGAGCACGCTAATATCAGAAACGGCTTTAATATCGATTTGAATGCATCCAATTGTAGCAAGATTTCCATAACATTTAGTGTTTGTTTCACTCCAATAGTTACCAAAAAATAGTTAAACCAAATAGCGAAATACCAACCAAAGTTGTGGGCACAGCTAGTCTATAGTTTACTTTACTTAACATTTGTATTTTTATATATTTATTAAAGAATAAACTCAAAAACTATTGAACGACTTAGAACATTCTTTCACATATAAAAAGCTACATTTTATCAGCGTGTAATATAATGTCACGCGGGCGAAGTCGCGTGCAACAGCTAGTATGAAATAAAATCGAACTTTGGATTTAGTTTTTTTACATTTAGGTCAATACTTCTAATATATACTCGTATAACTTTAATTTTAACTAAGTGGACACAATTCTGTAATAGTACAATAACAGGAGTGCCTATTAGTGTTTTTACCATTACAATAACATTATTACAACATAATTATATGTCTTGCAAATAATAAAAATAGAAGTTAAAAGCTAATATCAATGTGTCGAGCAGTAATGACTAATGATTTTCAAAGAGATGCTCACTCATCGTTTATTGAGGAAGGTGTTTGACATCAATTTTGTTCTGACCTCAAGGCTTTTGTTGAATAATACCATGCAACGACTTCGATTGAATTAAATAAGCGCTTTGCAACAGTGGCAATATGTTTCTTCGTTATTTTAAGTCGCTGTCCGCGTCTGTCTGCTCTCAATTCTGCTACTTTATTAAAACCAGACAAATATATTTTTCAACAATGGATAAAGTTATAAATTATCATTACTTATAATTTAAAAAAAAATATGCATATTTTCGTAGGTGGGTTATAAAATTCTCGTGTCACTGTTTTTGTAACCAAATTCCTCCGAAATGGCTTAACCGATTATTATGATTTTTTTTATGTATTTATTATTTTATTTTATTTTTTATTAAGTAATCAAGTCTTATGTGAAAATTGCAACAACTTAAAATTAAAAACTGAAAATAATCAATCTTGGGGAAATCTGCAAAATATTCGCATAGATTATTGCGGATGCTTATAAGGATGCGAATATTCGCAAGACCCTGATATAAATGCTCTAATGATTTCATAGTATGAAACCGCAATATTATTACGATATGAACTACGATAACTTCATATAATTTTCTCCATACGTATTCAATTTCCGCGAGAACTTATGATACACTGAAACCGTAAGTCACGTCGTCGTGTTGGCAATGGATAGTAATGGAGGCAATATGTATGTATTTCTGTTCACCCTCCCGTGTCATCTATTAGATGTGCCTGCATAATGCTCACGATTCACGAAACGAAAGCTTCTCTTGACCCTAAACACTTTCTGTTGTGCGAATCACTCGTGAGTTACGCGAATACCTGTCTTTATCTATATGAGAATTTCTTGTGAATTTTACTTGCTCCTTTATTTATAGTAATGTTTACTCTCTCTTTGTTCATAATTGCCCCATAATTTAAACTTCCATGAATGGTTATAGATAATTTCTAATGCGGAGTCTTCTATAAAATGATATTATGCAAATATTTCAACAATTGTTTGAGTGCTATTGATTTCTTAAGATTTTTTTAGGCATAGTGTGGAGAGAAGCTTATTTTTTTAGCTTTTTTAGAGGCTGACGGTCAATTGCCTTTGTATTATTCGACGAAACCACTTTTTTATGTTAAATTGACAGACGAGCTGACAGTTCACTTGATATGGTAAGTGGCTATTGTCGCCTATAACACAACAAGGACGCTACCGATCATAGTAGAATTAAGGGTAGGTTTCTATGGGGAGGAAATTAAATTCAGGAAGTTTCCAATGAGGTTTTCATTAAAAGTACTTTACACTTTACCATTGCTATTACACCGAGTATAATGAACTTCGAATCCTTATTGACAGTCCGCAGTTAAGGCGATGCTACTAAAACGGTAACTGTCTAGAAATGGCAAGAGCGCGTTTTACTTCATGTATACTGTATAGGAACGACGTTACATATTAGCAGTGGTCACTCTCGACGATTGAGATGACTGGGTGCAGTATCACATTCCATGCGGCCGCCGACCGTACAGTCATTGCACTTCGTATCGAGACTCGTACTATGTCATTTAAAAAACCACTCATTTCTTTAGCTAAGAGCGACTTTTAATTTTTCTTAAGTATCTGTGGATCCAACGTGTCCGCTTTCGCTGGCTAATTGTCTTCTTTCTGATTTTGTCTTTAATTACAACCTATACTAAAATTATAAATAACTAATATTAGATTATTATGTTTGTTTATAATGAATAAACTCAAAAACTAGTGGACCGTTTTTAAAAATTCTAAAGGTATTTTGAGCTCAGAACCTTTAATTATTTATTATTGCCGCTATTTATTTAAGCTATTAATCAGCGATTTTATGGCAAGTTCTCTGATGTTTTTTCCAATGACTATACAGTATTTTTACTACCGTAATGCGCTCTATTGATGTTTTCATCTGCAATGTTTGGTATAATAATAATCATCAATCAATATCTCTTGTTTTCAGAGTATTGTTTCGTGTTTATAGGCTTATGATACTGAAACTCAATTGACCATTTTTAGATTTTTTTCTGAATGTATATATGTTCCTCCATTACTCTTAAACGAATCAACTGATTTTCATGAAACTTGGTAGATAAACATTTAGACGTACGGGACACAGGATGGGCTATTTTTTTTTCTCGGGTATTTTAAGTGGCGGACACCAGCTGGTATTCTAATATTGCGAAGAAATCGTGAAGGTAATAAATTCACTACGATATATGTATAACATCAATAACAGATTTTAACATAATTAACTTTCACAGATTATTATGTACCTTTATGGATCCGTAAAAGGAATAAGTAGTTTAATGATGAGATAATGTCTACCTAGATTATAAAATCAAAATCCTTCATCAAAATCAATACATGAAGGCTAAAGCCTTCATGTAGTGCTTTTACAAACTTGATTTAATTTTGAGCTTAGAAATGGAAGCTGAATCATTAATACTATTTACTAGAAAGCTCTAGTAAAAGGCTTCTATTAAATATGTCTATATTTTAATGGTTGGATGAGTTAAATTTGAAATGCGTGAGTTTGACCCTTCCCACCTTAGCATTGAAAGAGAAACCCTGCACTTCAACATTAGGAATAAATTACTTCTGTAACTTGTTTACACTGCGCTTTTATATCTTTAAGGGGAATGTTGTTATTTACTTACATAGACAGTCAATGCGCTCATGTCTTGTTAAAAAAAAAAACTGTCTTCGCTACAGCAAAATAATGACACTTTTTACCAAAGTAACTAATGGCCACATAATTTATTATTATTGAATATTTTTATTATTATTGAAAAACACGGCTGTTTCATGTATAGCGTATGTTTCCAAGTATATGTCTTCTCCTTTTTCGACCGACGAAAACGAAAAAACAAAAACGGAGGAGGTACTCAATTCGACGCGTATATATTTTTTTCTTTTTTATGTATGATCACGCATAACTTTTGACAGGGTAGTCCGATTTTGATAATTCTTTTTTTATTTGAAAGGGTACACCCCCGAGGGGGTCCAATTTTAATTTGAAAAAAAAAATTCCAACCCTAAGGGTAGGAAAACAGGGGATGATTGATTGTTCACTCACCGATTGTAGCGTATAACCTTTTACCTTGTAACGCATAACTTTTTACAGAGTAGTCCGATTTTGATAATTCTTTTTTTAATGGATAGAGTATACCTCGAAGTTAGTCTCGTATAATTTTTGAAAAAAAAAAATCCTACCCTAAGGGTGGGAAAATGGGGGATGGGAAAATAAAAAATTGAGCATGTAGTAAATATTAGATTATAGCCACAAAAAACATAACCGCCGAAAAAACTGAAAAGCATAAAATAATCTTATTACCATTTTACCTAAGTAATTTTGAGTCGGCGCCAAACAAGCAAAAATTACATAAAGAGTGATGCGCGGCGGCGACTCAAAATTACTTAGGTAAAATGATAATAAGATTATTTTATGCTTTTCAGTTTTTTCGGCGGTTTTATTTTTTGTTAATAGTATTTCATGATTTGTTTTCGCTGTTATTCCATATGTTATTATTATTTTTTGGTAAATGATGCTGGTTACAAATAAAATTTTACGATTTCACAATACTGACGAAATTCGATGGGGTAACATCTGCAATATCTTTTAAATCACTGTGTTATTTTACAAGGGTTTTCAATAAGTTACTTTCGCCCGGATGTGACCCGATTTATGATGTTTTTTAAACTTTTAATTACAATTAAATAAATTTTCTTATTGATTTCAGATACGGATACTAGTCATAATACTGCTTATTGGTAAAGTGCGCTGTCAAGATGGTTTTAACGATCAAGACATACTTCGGCTCCAACAATTAGCAAACGATGGACAGATCGAAACAATCACGAGTTACAGCACTAATATAATACAAAGAGATCCGAACAGTCAATCAATAAGTTCTATGAGTCTACAATATCATACGTCTGACGATGAAAAGAACCAAGATTACAATCGTGCAGATCGTGGACGAAGTAAAAAAGTGTATCGTATTAAAAACCCTTTCCAAAGACAAGTCGATGACGATCAGCAACAGCAAGACAACAATACACCTCAACAAGACAATAATGCCGGAGCTAGTAACCAGTATGCCTCTATGCAGTACTCTTTGCCACCAGATGAATTTCTACAACAAATGAGGGCGGAGCAATTCTATCAACAGCATCTAACCACGCAACTTCCCAACATGGGATACACGGCAACACCGCAACCACAATATCAGATGTCAACACATTCGCCATCATTTTTTGACAACAATAGTCAGCAGTCAAATCAAATGCAGCAACTTGAACCTAAAATATCTCACTCACAAAGCTTTCTTTCAAATTCTAACTCCTTTCAATACAGTAATCCTAGTTTTAACGTGGATAATATACAAAGTACACCATCGCCTAGCAACCCTTTCTTAACATCCTCATTACCAAATAGTCAATACGTCGCCACACCAAGCAACCCATACGTGTCTAGCTCGTCATCGCTTTATCTCTCGAGTCCGCAAAATATACAATCTTACGTTTCATCACCTTTGTCAGCTATTCAAACGGGAACGCCGGATTACTCAAGTAAAATAACAACTACAATTGGTAGCAATTCTTTAGGTTTTGAAAACAACGATTTAAGTAAAAAGATTCAGTTAGACCATTTCGATAATTCTGCAAATGGCATGAGATATCCTTATCAAAATGAGCTATCAACTTCAACGGTTTCGTCGGCTTCTCCTTTTTCTGACACATTGCGCGATAATTGGCAGAATGCACTCAATGCTGGCGTAAACTCCTTATCAAAATCTTTGCAAGATGTTTCCTTGTCACAATACCAAAACTCCCAATTTAATAGTAACCAACAAGACGGAAGACTGGATTCAAGTATAGAAAACAATAATGACGATACTCATCGTATTGGAAATTTACCTTCCGCCAATAATATGTATATGAATTTCGCACAACCAGATTATCAAGTCCTTAACAATATTAGGTCACGCACGAGGGACTTAGAGCACGAAACTGGACAACCGGAAAATATATACTCGCACGGTGATTTTGGATGGAAATTGAATAACAATAAAAAACCTTTAGGTCAAGACAGTTTTTCATCTGGGAGTTTTTCACGGCAGTCTCTTGATCTACCATCAGATACATCACCGGTAAGTCAAATGAGTTTCCATATGGATAGCGGTAGACCTCAATCCTTTGAACAAATATCAAAGTCAGCCGCAGACACTTTAGAAGCCCAAGAATTCGCTAGAGGAGCAGCAAAAGCGCATGAAAATATGAAATTACAACAATCTTATACATATAATTTTCCTTCAAATAATAATCAAAACAGTCAATTAGGAAACTTGGGAAATTTAAATTCATATGGCAATAGCATTAACGACAAACAAAGAAATAAACTGTACTCCTTTGGTTCAGAATCTAACTCTTATAACTTTGGCAATTCCCAGACAGACTTAGTAACCGCACCTCAATATAATTATTTTAATTTGAAGGATCACAATGTGGAGAGTAAACTTAAATTTCCATTTGATCATGCGAAAGCACTAAAGAATATAGTTGCCATGGATGTATCTAACGTTGTTTCTAACTCAGATTCTCAAATGAAAGATGTAACCAGTTTTGATAGTAATACTAACAGATTCAACTTGCAAAATTATGGCAAAGATCAGATGGAACAAAATTTGAAACAGTATTACAAACCAATCGCAGATGCATATTATAGAGATAAAAATACTGGATATGGATATAATATTAAGTCAAAACCTGATGAAATTTCTGGAAACGAAAGGTTAAAACAATTGCAGTTAAACATGGCTTATAACGAAGGCGCATTTTCTGATAGTAAACGATATGGTGATAGTGTGTCGCAAACTAATAATTATATACCTCAATTACCTTCAAATTACCAAGACAGTATCCAGTCTCCAGGTAATATACAACAAATGCTGCAACGTCCACAGGATCAAAGTTCTTCTCCGGATAATATGGCAAATCTTTTAAAATTAAATGATATCCCACATCGTTTAACTCAAGGATTACCACTAGACACTATGCGGCTTCACAACAACAATTTCGATCAAGGAACTATACCGACACCGTTACCTGGAAAGCTCAATCAAAACGTCGACAGTCACCAAATCGATGTTACAAACAGCATTTTAAGTAAACTAATGATGAATAAACAGCCCAACTTTAACAGACCAGACATTGACACACAAACGTCAGGTTTACCTACAATTAATGGATTTAGAGTAGCAAACCCTTTTAATGTTGATCTTAAGTTAGTTGCGGAAATGTTAAAAGGAAAACAAATTGATTCACCTCACACACCATCCCTCAGAGACCAGTTTCACAAACCAACATCTCCACTTAAATTAGATATTGCCCAATTGCAACAACTCTTATTAAAAAATGACCAATTCAGCAGTTTAGGCTCTCTTAACGATGGTCTCAGTTCAAATATAAATCCTTATTTAGATATTTACAATAACGATAGATATCCATACCAAGGCGTGAAGTATTCTCGAAGCCAAGAAGAAGAAGAAAGCATAATTCCCATTGCTGATGCATCTAATAATCACCCTATTGGTGCGGTAATGGAACAAGACGAAGCAAGTGAACGTGAAGTTAGTACAGGATCAGATGTATTAACGCAGGGCGATGAGGTAAACGCTGAACATTTCTCCGATGAAATACCAAAAACACAGTATTCAGGCCATAGAGCAGTCAACGAGAGAAATAAACATCCAAACTCTTTACTATCGGGACGACATACATATCAAAGGAAATATCCTAAATCAGATATTGCAGAACCCTATCCTCTTTTGAAACCTCCACCTCGACCGTCAAGAATGGAACTCAATAGACACAGAAATCCACGTAGACGGCGCATTAGTAAACCGAAATTCTCTAGAATTTTAAAAACCGAGGCATTATTCGAAGCTGATAGTTCAAATGATAAAGCTGATACGGAAGTTGATACACTTTTGAGACCACCACCGCCTTTAGCAGAAGCAAAATCTGACAAAGAACAAGTAAATAAGTAGATTCGGTATTACTCGCATGATTTCGCTTTCCATATTTGTTTGAATTCTATATAGCTATTATTATTCAATTGTCTTTATTCTGATTTAGTCTGTAATTAAGTGCTATATCCATTAATCATGTACTTACTTTACTTTACTTGAATATAAAAGTGATTTTGTTGCATTATAATAAGTAAGATAAAAAAGACTTAACTGCTGTTAATTTTATAAAATAATTACTATCGAATCAACTTATTCCATGCCTAGTTAGAATAAAATTTGAGTTTGTATTTATTGTATTTAAAAATAAGTAAACATCCGATTATAAAATGAAGCCAGAGATAAAATTCAAAGAATTCTTACAGAAAAAGGATAAAGTAGCATCGTTAGTCGTTAGTTAATGTTGAGACAAGTTATTTGATATTGTTTCGAAGTAAATTTTAACCGCATTAGATATAATCGTTCATGTTAGTTGTCGTCAAGACATTTTTAAATTTAATCAGTAGACATTATTAAAGAAGAATGTAAAAAGCGACAAAAATTACATAAGTACAATTCACTGTTTTTCAAATCAATTTAACATCACTTAATATAGCTAAAATTCTGACATCTTAATAATCATTTTTTGGATCTTCTAATTAAAAATATGTCGCTTTTAACAATCTTCCATAATGTGGTATCAATGCAAATATGAATCAAAGACTGTTTTGACAAAACTATTTCAAATACGAAGTCCATTTAACAGGTGCAATTTGCAAATCAATCATTAAATTTTATGTAGAAAAAGTAATGAAATTGATACTAAGTAATTGATATTTTGTTACTATTAAAACGATTTATTTTTACGTCTTCCTTATTACGTAAGTAATAAAGTTCATAATACAATTCTTCAAATGACTGCCAAGACAGAGGGGCTTCGTATTTTTTTATAGTTTATAATTTATAAGTGTAATAAATAAATATTTTCTACAAAGTTGGTGCTAATAAGTTTGTAAATAGTCGTATTTAAGTTTAATATTATCGTTCTATTATTTAATACTAATTTTGTGATAAGTTACATTTAAATTTTTGGTCAGATAATAATTATTTTTGTACGTTAATTACAATGTTATAATAATGTTGTGTTTGTTTTTAAAATAAAGAAATTTTCTAAACGAATTCTAACGTTTTAAATTTATAATTTCATTTACTAACATTTACACATGTTCTACAATTTTAGTGCCGTTCGTGAATAATTAAGGTCAGTATATTTTTCATTTATAACAACAACTGTAATTAAGACATAGTACGAAAATAAGTAGGTATTAAATCTGCATATTTTTTTTGTAAGGTATAATTTTCCAGGTACACCCAAACCTCGAAAAGTGCATCCTTTTAAGATAGAAATCTAATCTCAAGACTAATGAGTATTTTTTGCTTTAACCTAAATGTACCTAATAACTTACTTGCTAAGCGCCTCTTTCACCAACGTCATGTAAAGTGTTGATTAGTTACTTTTAGAAATCATTTTCTGTTTTATTGAATTATGGACTCGTTTTACTGCATCATTCGATAGGCGATTTTTTTTTTTAATTATTTTCTATTTAATATTTGGGACGTTTACCGTACAAATAAAGGTATATCAGCTCCATTATTCCCGGTTACCGGTGACTTTAAATGACAGATACGTCAAGTAGGCCATACTTGACGTTTGTGAAACAGGCGCTAAGAATAATGTCCGCTAACACTCTTCTTATTGTCTCTATTAAGTTATTGTAATTAATTATGAATTTAATTAAAACCAATGTAAAATTGTGTGTAAAAAAAGCGCTATCTTAGCATATCGTGCACAAAATATGACATCACATCACGTCAACGTGCAGATTCATTTATACATGAAATTTTCCTCAGATTTCTCTCTAATAATGTTAATGATCAATTACAAAGATTAATGTACTCGAGAACAATATTACGCAACTAATTGAATATTTTTCCATTAGTATATCACGGTCGACAGAATGCAGCATATTTTGTCACTAAGTTTTCCCTTTCAATTGAATATATAAAGTAAAATATATAACTAAAATGTCAAGTAACAGGCTCCACAGTTCATGTATACGAGATAAATGCAATGAAATTTTTCACAAATCAATCACACAAATAAATCTGTAGGGGTCGGTCATGGAGTAATTTACTTTGTTTTCAGAAATATCGTGTATATAGGTGTATATCGTATACTGAAAGTAAATTGACCATTTTTAGAATATTTTTCTGTATGTATGTATGATCCTCCATCACTCTTAAACGAATTAACTGATTTTCATGAAACTTGGTAGATAAACATTTAGAATACGGGACACGTGATAGGCTATTTTTTATCATTTTAACGCGGGCGAAGTCGCGGGCAACAGCTAGTCTATAATTAAAAGTGAAGCTTGTGTCATTGTAGAATGAAAAAATAAATAAATCATATTTATTAGCCAAAGTTTTTCTTCTAAGGGAATCTATTGTTTTGGTTAGAAGAGCATCAATAGATGCATAACATACGTTCATACTTATCGAGTAATTCAGAATGTTAACGCTCATAAATCTGTACCTACAGCACGAGAACGTTGTCGCGTGTGTTTCGCTTTCTGAACGCACTGTCAGATAGTAAGTGTGTATTGCTAATCGACTGCAAAGATATTTATGGTATAATTACCTTTTAAAACTATTTCAAATGAAATCTGTATTTCCGAATTGTATTAAAATTAAAATAACACTCTCCCACAGAGTTTTATACTTTCAAACGCGGCAATCTGAATTTCAGAAGAATTCTTTTTGAAAAATAAAAATGGAATTTTTCTTTTTCATTTTTCATTTTGAAAAAAAAATTGTAACTCATAAGATATAAGGGCGCAATGAAGTCAGCAACAAAAGTTAGTGTAAAGATAATTTTTTAATATTATTATTATCTTGCCAAACTAATAAATAACTGTTCTTAACTATCAAATAACTGTTTGATAGTTAAGAAGTTATTCATATTACCCATCAAATTTCACAATTATATAAAAAAATATCTTTCGATTATTAGTTTTGTAATTTCGATGTACCCATTATAAATAGTACAAATATGAAATTTAATTACAAAAAGTATCAAATATAAAATATAGAAAAATATTCACGAATTAAATGCTATCGACGTGTACCCAACAAGTGTTACGTAATGAAATAATTTAGTACCTAAATATTTAATAGCGCCGTAAAACTAATAAGACGCTATGATGAACCATATTCCTCAATTTGGCGGTTATTAGGTAATCGATCGCGATATTCATTTTGTCGTATAATGCTTTAGACAGCGGAATAGCGGAGAGATGGTTTGGAACCTGTTCTTCACACTCTTGATACAAGGTCCATTATCTATATAAATATTGAAGTTATCAGAAAGAAGCGCACAAACAAGCGAAGCTTGTTATTAGACACACATCTTTTACCATAGTAGCCAGCGATTAGCTAATCGAAATGGCTGCTTTTGTAAGTATCTGATTCACCAGTGATAAATAAAAAATAAAAAAAAGGCGGTGACGAGAATGAACTAAAAGGTATCTTTTTAATATTTCAGAAATACATGGCGATGTTAGTCCTTCTAGTAAGCAGCACTCATGCTGGCATCCTTCACGGTCATGATCACAGTCACGATCACATACATGACGATCACCATCATGGATCATCTATCGCAGGCCTTTCGGCTCCTTCAGCAGCGATTTCCAGCTTCGCTCCAAGCAGTTTTCCTGCTGGCTCTCTGCCATCAGCAACTTACTCTGGTGGACATCATTCTGGTGATCTTCATGCTGGATCTGGTTTAGGAGGAGACCTGAGTGGAGGATATGGTGGCACCGGATTAGGATCACATATTGATAGTGGATTATCTGGACATTACGGCGGTTCTGGATTAGGCGGTCACAATTCCGGATCTTATTTGGGCAGTGGACTGGGAAATGGATTATCTGGACACTATGGCGGTTCTGGATTAGGCGGTCACAGTTCCGGATCTTTATTGGGCAGTGGATTGGGTAATGGATTATCTGGACACTATGGCGGTTCTGGATTAGGCGGTCACAGTTCCGGATCTTTATTAGCTGGTGGACTCGGCAATGGATTAGGAGGTGGACTAAGTGGCGGGCTTGGTGGTGGATTAGGTAGCGGATTAGGCAGTGGATTAGGTGCACCTATTTCTGGAGCTGGATTTGGCGGACCAATCGGCGGAGCTGGCCTCGCTGGAGGTAATGCGCCTCCACCTGGTCCCAAAGCCCCAGTTATTAACGAAATTCACGGCTTGGCCAACGGTAATGGAGCACCTACACAATATCGTGTTCGTGAAGAGCCCTATCAAGTGTACCGTGAAGTTACTCATAGAGTGCCACAGCCAGTACCAGTACCAGTACCGCAACCAGTTCAGGTGCCAGTACCCCAGCCTTATCCAGTACAAGTTCCAGTAGTTAGAAACGTTCCTGTTCCTGTTGTGAAAATCCATCACGTGAAGGTAGATAAGCCAGTGCCGTATCCCGTTGAGAAAATTGTCAAAGTACCAGTTGAAAAAGTGGTACAAGTACCGGTAGAACACCCGGTACCGGTAGAGAAAATCGTTGAAGTGCCAGTGGTCAAATTAATTAAAGTACCAGTTCACGTAGTGAAGACATATCCAGTGCCTGTTGTGAAGACCATTCACCATAAAGTACATAGTCACGGCCATCATCACGGCTGGTCTGGTTGATCTGATCGAAGAGAAGCAAAAATGTAGCCAAACGATCTTCATCCCTCAATCATTTCAATCATTCCCATATCGGTCTTCTGTGAATATACCTCACGCCATTAGCTCATCGAGAGGCTGCTCTAGGGTGATAACTAAGTCATTAATTTAGGTGAATATGTAAGCATGTTCAAGCTATGAATTCGTTTTGTAAATATTAATGTAAGATCACTGAATAAAAAATGGATTTCCAAAGAATGCAATCTTTTATTTTAACTCATTCATTTCACTTTAAAAATGGTTTGTTTTAATTAAAAATGAATTTATCTGTATTTTATATAAATGAACTAGTGTTTTAATTTACATTTTTTTTATTTTTTTTTTACATTATTTTTAAGAAGTAACTGATTTGTCTCTAATTAATTAAGTATGGCTCAAGAATCAAAATGAAAACTTCATTAAAATATTTTACATTACCATACAAACAGGTAACATTTTTTAATAAAAATAATATTTTGGGCAATAAAATAATGGAGGTATATAATTATATATATATATATATATAACTATACAAAGTGGCTAAAGGCCTGGCGCAAACTCATACATAAAACGTATAAAGATAAAAAAATAAATTATGTACAACAACTTTGTCCAAATTGAAAAATAAAAGATATAACGCCTGAAAAAATAATATGTAATGTAATATGTAATATCTTTATTTTTAAATAGCCTGGCATTGGCGGCTTCGCTTTCATGGAATATTTAGCATATTATGTCTATCCTTTTTTTTACAAGAGACATCCATCATCGATACCGACCTGGGCACACACCAGTGGATTATGTTGGTCTCCTGCCCCGAGAAGGTAGTGTGGTAGACCTAATTAAGATTAAACCTCTTGGCGTCCTCCGCGTCCGCTATAGGCGAAGTTGAGAAGTCCAACGAACCTCCTGAAATTCTAACTAAGTGATGGAAAATTTTAAAATGTTTCGGAGATTACCTCTTCATTAGAATAAATTAAAAATAGGCTGCATAACGATTAACTACAGCTGTTTCATAAGATATTAATAAATATATATGTATGTTCAAATTCAAATTCAAATTCAAATATTTTATTGCAAACCATAATGTATAAACGATGTTACAATATAAAAATTTAGACCAGTGTTATGGACCCTGTTGGGCATGCAACTTAGGGACTAGGAGAGAGGAAGCATATATATACATATAAGTATACATAAGCGTATAAATATTTATATAAATATAAAAGAATTTAATTTTATTTAAATTAAACATATTTGCATTTATATTATTTATATTTAAATAATAATATTATCTAAAAAATATTCATTTACATTAAAATAACATTTAGTATGTAGGATTTATATGTATCCATCCAGTGGAGGCCAAGGACCGACAAGCGCAGGCGCAGGGCGTTCTAATAAGGACAGCTAGACTTGAACGTGGACCGACTATAGATGAATTATTATGAATTATGAAGGAAAATGAAATTTGTTTTTCTTATTTCGTAATTTTTCACCTCACTAATTTAACATTACAGGCAGTGTTGATATTCCTTCCATAAAATCATAGTGCGATGTCGAAGGACAACGTTTTTTTAGGAATTTATTCACCATGACGTATTTACTAATACCTACGATAAAACAATCTGTACGCAACAGTAGCTAAGAGACTCGAGACACGCGAACGAAGTGCGGGAGGGGAAGAGCGACTGAGTCTACCAATAACGTGTGGGCACAGCGACGCGTACCCGCCCCTCACTTTCCTCTGCCCCCTGAAAGACCTAAAAATAGAGTTCTGCGCACATTTGCCGAGAAGTTTTATTCGCTGCACGACCTATACTTGATATGTATGAGCTGAGGGGCGACGGTGGATCCAGGCGGCTTCTGAGCGCTCTTATAGGAAACTAGCTGGTGCCTACGACTTCGTCCACGTTGAAAAAGAAAAAAGTAGCCTATCCTGTGTCCCGTACGTCTAAATGTTTATCTACCAAGTTTCGTAAAAATCAGTTAATTCGTTTAGAGTTATGGAGGAACATACATACATAAAATACCTTCACTTACAGATTTATTATTAGTATTGATTGAAGATTAGTATTAATGAAGGCTTAGTAGGCTTAAATAATTATTTTTAAAATAATATCTTCTTTTAAAAATATTTTATAGTGTCTACCCGCTCCTGGTTTCGTCCGGGATAGAATTTTTTATGTAAGTACTCTCGTTATCTCTCGTTCCATAAGTGAAAACCGAATTAAATGAGATGACACACACATTGATTTATTTATATTATTTACTTGCTGTTGCACGCGACTTCGTCTGCATAACTTTATAAAATATAATACATTCGTATCTGTGAAACCATGGAAATACATATACAAAATTTCAACCCAATCGGTCAAGCCGTTTAGTATTTGACATACCGACAGCAGCGCCACCTACCGGGTCCAATTGTATTTTTAAATCATCCAGGAAATCATCGAAAATTTCAACCCAATCGGTTCAGCCGTTTAGAAGTTATGTGAAAAAGAAGTTAAGTACGGAAGGATAATTCTTACTACCCGTTGTCCTTTTACCCGTTTTCCCGTAGGAATGAAGCATTTTCCCGCGGTAAAAAGTATCCTATGTTCTTCACAAATAATGTCGGCTTCTAATGGTAAAATAATTTTTCAAATCAGTCCAGTAGTTTCGGAGCCTATTCTATACAAACAAACAAACAATAGATATAAACATATTTAGAAGATATTTTGATTTCATTCATATTTAATTAAGTTTGACATTTTGCACAGGTTCGATAAGCTTTCCATTAGTTGATCTCTCGATCTTCATCCATAACCTCTTTTGCAGTAAAATGTGTGTAACTTATCGTATTTTACCAATGTGTACACATTTAAATTTATGCAAATTGACCAAAAATCGCCTTTTAATATTCAGATGAATTGAATTATGCAACATATATTTCCGGAAGAAACGGCACGCAGGCAAGCCTCTGTTTAGCAACTCGGTCACTAGATTCTTTATTACTCATCAATATACAAATTCCCACGTAGAAGGTGAAATTAGGAGAAACCACAAACAGGTTCTATTATAATAACAAATTAATCAAGAACGGGACATCTTTGGTGTTGCATAACTCATAGACGCAAGGGCCATTATGACACAACAATTATAAATCAAATGCATCTAAATAGGTTAAATGTAAATTTGTTTACGACGAGTTAAAAGAAATGGTGTTGACATAATTGGATATAATTATATTATCTTACTTAGGTACTTAGAAGATTTATTATAATCCCTGTTTATGAAAAATTATATATTGTGCTCTTTAATCTTTAATTTGGTGAATAAAGATCACCCGACAGGCTAACGGTCAAGGCCTATAATGCTGCCGATAGAATAAGGAATAGGGAATTGGGCTCTGGCATAGAGGTATAATTCCAACAAGGGCTCTGGGCCCCTAGCCATGAGCACACCAATTCCAACGCTCCCTTACGAAGTTAGAGAACGATAGAAAATAAAGCCCGATGATTGGTCAACATTTTATGTGGGCCAACCAATCACCGGGCTTTATTTTCCGTCGTTTCGTCAATCTACAACGCTCCCGTTTGCACTGGGTGCTCTTGGCTAAGGGCCCTGGCATCGCTGCGCTAGCGCATACCTACATACAACTTTTGCATTGACTAAACTGTTGATGTTAACCATTACTGTTGACGGGAAAATTGCCCGTGTAAGCGCACCTTTACTCAATACATACTATTAAAGGTGTGGGAATACTCTGCACCTAATCAAAGTGGAGCCCGCAAGTGTGCGGGCCACGTCCGGCTGGGGGAGAAAGTGGCGTGCCTTAACGTCCCCTAACCCCCGCCCATAGATGGCACGAAGAAACACCGTGGGGTTTCAAGGGGGTTTCATGGGGAGATCGGTGGATGATCGGTGGAGCTCTAATAAGCAGATTTTCCCACGTAAAAAAGGGGGATACAAATATACTACCCACTCTGTTGACCTACAGAGTAAGGATGAATAAGGGAAAAAGCTCTGGCATGTATATATAACCTACTCATAATATAGGATACTTTCTATATTGTAAAAATGTTAGATTCTTAAGAAATCGTCTAAAAATATCAAAAATCGCCACCGTCATCGCCACGATAAGGATGGCAGGATGTTTAAACAAACAGCGTTTAAAATTCATAAATTTAATGGGCTATTTGATAATAAACGTTTTATTTTCATTAATCCTACATCTCTACATTACAATTATTGCGAAACTGACTCATCATTTAAAATTTCTTGGCTAAATAACTGAGCTAAATATAACTTGAAACTCGGTTAAAGACTAATGTCTTTTTTGTGCACCCAATGAAGGGATAGCTCATAGGAATATTTTACTGGACTCCGTCACCTCAAGGACAATCTTAATCCTAGGCAGACAGAAATATTTGAGAACTAAAATTTAATATTCTGAAATAAATCTTTAAAATGTCTTTAAGGAACAACACACTATATGTCGACTCTCTAAAAGTTATCAAGACAACGATAAAGCAAGATTTAACATAAACATCAACTTTAACCAACCAACCAAATATAACACGTTGGAGAATCTTTAACTTAGGAGAATGATGAAATAAATCTTCTTTAATGGCTTGCATTGCATTCTTAAATGAAACCAGAAATATTTCATAAACCGACACAAGATGACCATCATTAGCACATTTGGTCGCATAGGCTTTAAATCAGCCCAATTGCAACACCCTTGAGAAATATTTAATACGATTTAGATCAAAAATTATCATAATTAAAATATTGGCCAGATGCGTTGTGTCGGATACAATGACATCCGTTCGTGTTGATTAATTTATTCATAAGCGTAGTATCGAAATAGCGACCACTTTGACTTGTATAAATATGTGGTGATGTTACGTTATAGCATCACAAACAGTCCAAAGTTAGAAGAGACAACAACACCCATTTTTAGGCTGGCTTTAAAGCGATTAGCTAAAAGCCATGGCGTTTGTTGTAAGTTGATGATGATAATAAGCACTATATGACTCTTGTATAAACTGAAAAATTCTATGGTAATTTATAAAAGATTAATATATCCGTATTTGTTGCAGGTTAAGGTACTCTTCGTGTCTATGTGTGTATATGGTGCCAGAGCTGGATTAGCTGGTCATCATGGTTCAGATTCATACGTGTCATCCTCCTTAGGTGCTCCATCGGCTTCCTACGGCACCCCTTCGACATCCTACGGACCTCCACACGTTAGCGGATCTCTAAATCTAGGAGATGTTTCTTCGGGCCCTAGCGGTCACGGTTACAATGATGGAGGATTATTAGCTGGAGATCCATCGGGCGGCGCATCGCTAGATGGACCGATCACCCCCCTTAACAGTGGAGCTCTTGGAGATCCTTCGATCGGTTCAGGCGGCCCTTACACAGAAGGCAGTCTTAATCTAGACTCAACTCTTCCTGCTAGAGGAGGAGTTACATCAGCTGTTGGTCCACCAAGAGTGATTGGCTCTACAGTGACTGTTGGTCGTCCATCGGTCTCAGCTACAAGATACGAGCTCCAGTCGGTGGTTCAGAATGTTGTTCGTCGTGTACCCGTTGAAGTAACACGTCATATACAATTAGCGGTACCTCATCCCGTGCCTGTTCCTGTCCGCCAAGAAGTGAGAGTTCCTGTTCCACAACCCTATCCAGTCCACGTTGATGTTGTGAAACACGTGCCATACCCTGTATACAAAACTCAAGCCGTGGAAGTTGAGAGGCCTGTACCAGTTGAAGTTGTAAAACATGTCCCGATAGAAGTGATAAGGAAAGTACATGTGCCTGTTGAGAGGCCTTATGAAGTCATCAAGAAGATCCATGTGCCCATAGAGAAGACCGTGGAGGTACCTGTTGCCGTGTGGAAGCCGTACCCGATCCATATCATCAAGCACGTTACTCATTACCAAAAGAAGAGCTGTTGCTGGTAAATTTGAAATAGAACATACCAAATAAAGATTGAACCTGTAAATATATTAGTCATTAGGTGTAACTGTACATAATAAAAACAAAAATAGTCAAATTGTTGTTTTTTTTTAATATCACTTGAGATTTTTAAGATGTTTATAATGTTCGCATTTAGACTACTAGACAGCACAGTAGTATGTACTATGGGCAAAAAATATTCCCCTTGGTACTACCAGTAGTATCACCGGTAGTACCGCGGGTAAGTAGCGAGATAAACAATATTTGTGCATAACAATGAAAGGAAAATTCGCTATACTCGCATCCATAGGTATTATCACATACTACCTACATACCACCTACAGTACTTCTAGTGTTTCTAGGATAGACGACGGTAGCCACCTACTAGGGCTGTTAAACACTCTGCGTGCCACTTTGGTAAAAAAAAATTTTAGTCAAACATGCTGACGGTTCACTTGATGGTAGAGGCCATGATCGTCGCCTATTATAACATAATGCATAGAGGTATAATTCCAACAAGTAGGTACATAATGCTACGTGTCTTGCAAGTGCGTTGCCAACCTTAGTAAGATTGAGAATAAGAATAAGACGAGTTGACCAAATGACTGCGAACCTCACTATCTTGGGACTACTTCCAAATTCAGACCACAGCCAACTTTCCATATTTGGCTCACTCAGTATTGGAACCCATTACCCTAGAGACGTCATCCACCTTTACCACTCAACCTATGGGATCGGATAAAAAATTATCAAGAAAGTATTATTAGATTCATGTTGTCAATCAATTAGAAAGAAAAGCGAACAGTAGAAAATAACCAGTGAATTTATAGAGAAGTAGGTAATTAAAAGAAAATAAAAAGCAAAGTATGTAATTAGGACAAAAAGTAATTAATTGTAAACAATTAGGACAAATATCTGCATTTAATATTAGTTATAGGAAATATTCTATGACGAATATCATCAATTTGTAGAACTTTCTTCTTCATTTAAAAAATATTATCGTAAAGATAAATTTTATAACGATTTAACCTCTTAGGTGGATGAGACATCAGCAATTAATGATCACTAGCAATTAGTGTATTTTGTAGTAATTACATTTAATTGCATAAAATTGCACACTGGAGAAGAATTGCGTTTCCAATTACAAATATACGGTACATTTGAAATGTATTTGTATAAATTACTAATGATATTCATTTCCATGCTTTTTTCAATATATGTATAAAAAAATAAAATAATTAAAAATACTTCAAATTTGTTTTCCATAGTTTTCAAACTGGGTTTCTTAGGCCCAAAGCTACCGGTGATTAGGGTTGCATAATTTTGCTCAATTTATATCATAATTTAAAAGAGATTGAAGAGATGAATAAAATATTTTATTTTCACTGGATAATGAAATCGTATATGTTGTCCTAAGATATCCTTTATACCTTACAACTTACTTACTAAAATTTTATTAAAATTGATTCAGCCATTTCTGAGTAACATTTTTTTACCTATTTTTCAGTATTTATTGATTTTTTCGAAAACACGTTGAGTTAAAAATGTGAAACTTTCAGGATGTTAGTATATTATCAATACCTATATATCCCCAAAGTAACAGTCAAATATTCCACGGAGGCAATTTCACCATGCTTATCTCCCTATGCCCTTTCATTAAAGTTTTTCTTTATATAACGTTTTGGTATTGACTTATGTCACCGTCGTCGTCGTTGTACAAGTTATATTCTTACGATCGTGTCTAATACCCTTATATGTATTTCGCTATTATGCGACCAAGTTTTACCGTTTTAGCTGCGTTCTATACGTAATCAACTTCCTACTTAACCTTGATATAATCTTGAAGTGTACAATTGTACATACGTGTATAAATGGAAAAAGTCCTAATGTGCATGCTATTTATCTGCATTTACCAAATCCGTACTAATATTATAAATGCGAAAGTTGGAAGGATGGATGTTTCTTTCACGCAAAAACTACTGAACCGATCATAATGAAATTGCATACACGTTGTCTGGACATAGGCTACCTTTCATCTTTCAACGCGGACGAAGTCGCAAGCACCAGCTATTACTTAATAAGATGAAAAAGTAGAAATAGAGGTTTTCATATACAATATTTTTCCAGTGAAATCAAAATGCCTTTCATGTTCTATAAAATTTTTGCAAAGCTCTCCATTATGTGGGACAAGTAGATCACGGTGGATTAAGAGGACTTAACATACTTATGTTCCTATGTTAAGGTGGTCAGACAAGCTGACGGTTCCCTTGATTATAATTATAATTATAACAAGGTAAAATATAATCCATATTCCATACTTACTAATATTATAAATGCGAAAGTAACTCTGTCTGTCTGTCTCGCTTTCACGCAAAAACTACTGAACCGATCACCATGAAATTTTGCATACACGTTGTCTGGGACACCAGAAAGGACATAGGGTACCTTTCATCCAGAAAAAAAGGACTAAGTATTTCCGAGGGATCATATAAAAACATAAATAATTGGGCGCTACCGTCGCATGGCGGCGCCATCGTCGTCACAGCGATATAAGATCACATGAGATGACATTACACATAATGATTCTAGCTGTGAAACATTATTGATGTATTTTGTTGTCAAATATTTATAGGTGCGTTCAGAATTTTCTTGTAGTATGTGGTCCGATCTCTAAGACCGATTTTTAAGAATTTTTTCCGAAGGTAAGTGATAGTTGCAAAATAACGTTTGCCCGGGTCAAGCTAGCATATATTTTCTTTTTCAACGCGAACGAAGTTGCGGGCACCCACTAGTTAAAATATAAATTGGAAAATTTTGAGGGAGGCCTTTGTCCAGCAGTGGATGTCCTACGGCTGAGATGATGATGATGATGAAAATATAAATCACGACGATAAAATCAGTAAAAAAATCAAATTCTTTAGGACAGTTAAATATTTGCAGAAGCCCAAATAATTTCCAAAAGGTTTACTTTTTAATTATTTTACTTAGTAAAGACTTGTTTTACTTAGTCTTTAGAATTATTATTATTTACATTAATGGTATAGGTAATTGTTATGTAACATGGAAGTCATTTGAAGAAGTGACCTTATAAGTTCAACGAATTCTTATTATTATTATCTAACTTGCAACAAACGTTGTTATGAATTTCTAATACACCAGTTAAAATTTAGGACCAATGACATCAAATAATAAATTAACATATTTAATTAATTTAAGAATAAATTACTTATAAACTCTTCTATTATACTCACTTAAGTAAATAAATAAGGCAAATAAAAAACCTTATAGTTCAATATGTTACATAAGTTAGTAAGAGATGCATCAATGTCGATAAAAAACGAAACATATCGTCGAAGGCCATCTTGGGAACAATTACTTAATTTAAAACAATTGAATAATAGTTAAAAAAATTAATAATATATACCTTATATATTATATACAATGTAGGTTCAGATCATATTACATAAGTTGAGATTTAATATTTAGATTTATTATTAAAAAATATTTGAATTACTTAATTAAAAAAAAAAAGAAAATATTTAATGGAGCAAGATAATATAAATGAGAAGATGGCAACCAAACTGACTTTTATTTTAAGGTTGACAGACAGGCTGACGGTCCTCTTGATGGTAGATGGCTACCGTCAGCTATCCTATAAAACAAGCAACGCCATAGTGTTGCAAGTGTGTTGACGACCAGAGTCAATTTTAAAACTTTAATTTCCAAAGTTGAATTGACGAAAATTTAAAAAAAAAATTAATCCTAAAATTTGACATTTATAAAAACTAAATAAAAATAAATTCTAATTATATATATAGACTCACACTTTGTCGATTTATCGACATTGTCTCATCACTAGCCCTCACCAGAAAGCTTGTTACGAATCAGATGGCGTTTCCGAAGCGAACAAGTCACGTATAAAATTGTAGTTCTTCCTTGTTTCCGCTCAGAACTACGATCGCTTCTGACCACGGCTAGCATACGTAGCAGCCATGGAATTACTAGTAAGTGGTTTATTATTGTGTCAGTTGCCATGTGTGGCTATATTATTTTATATGTCTCATTTAAATGACTTTAGATCTATTTTAGAATCATCTCAGCCGATGGACGTCCAACGCTAGACATAGACCTCCCCCCCCATAATTTTCCGTCGACCCACCGCCCTTATGAAGTCGTCTAACTACCTTACCTTTTTTTTTTTTTTTTGTCGAGGAGAAATCGTCTTATTGATCCCCTACCGCTGGCTAGGCAGTAAGGGTATGTGGGACTCGACCAGTATACTCCGCGTGCGCACGTGCAGGCAGAACTGGCCCCTACCCACTAAAACTCCCCGGTGTCTCCCTGCCCTTTGAGTGGGGGGTGGACGGGCTCTGCCGAGGCAACTGCTCCGACCCACCCTCCTCGGGCGGCCTAGCCATTTCTGGCTAGGCTGACGCCAACGAGGGGGATTGCCCGGAGACACCCGAGCAATCCCCAGATGGAGGGGACCCGTGCAGGCACACACAGCCAGCCAGCCGTGTGCGCAGGTCCCCGAGGGCATTTGAAGACGGGCTGATACCCGCCTTCTCCTGCCCAGCCATCTCCGAGCAGGGGACCAGGGGCCACCCCCCCAGGCCTCCCTGTTCCCCTGAACTCCACCAAAACACCCCGACGACAGCTGGCGAGAACTTGCATGGAGGGCTACAAGTCCTGCCCCAACCGCCGGGGTGGCCTCCACAACGAGCAGGGGACCAGGGGCCACCCCCCCAGGCCTCCCTGTTCCCCTGAACTCCACCAAACCACCCCGACGACAGCTGGCGAGAACATGCATGGAGGGCTACATGTCCCGCCCCAGCCGCCGGGGTGATCTCACCAAAGTGCGCTCCGCGACGAGCTCCGCTGAACGGAGCCCGCTCGGAGCACACGGGCGTGAGCCTTGTTGGTCCCCAACAACAATCCCATGGGACGAGGAAAGGCCGGTGAGAACCACCGGCCCCCCGCGACCCCATCGGATTGTTGAGGGTAAGCCCCCCCCACCACGACAAGGTCATGGCCCACCTAGGGGGGGTCTAACTACCTTACCTGCACTTACCGGTCCGTGACCTCCACTCGAGAACTTCGTACTATGTGACCTGCCCACTACCACTTCAACTTACTAATACCCCGGTTGACCAAGTCAATAACTTTCGTTCGTCTACGGATCTCCTCATTCCTGATTCGATTGCAGGTAACCCCGAGTATAACCTTCTTCATAGCCCGTTAAGGGGCGTTGAGCCTTCTTAATACGAGGCCCATAGTTTGGGCCCACGTTTTAGCGCCATATTTTATTACTGGCAATACCCTTGGAATTACTAACATGTGAACCTTACTTTTAAAAATAATCTTCAAAGATTTGTTTTCTTAGTTTATAGTTTAATTAATTTATCATTTTTAGGTATTTTTCGTCTCGCTGTTACTAGCAACATCATATGGAGACCCCGCAGACCAGGGGCCACAAACGTTTAATAGCAACTTCCAAACACAAACAGCCAAACAAAAACATATTCAAATTCAACCGCGATACGTTATGAAAGAAGTTATAATGTACCTTACTCCTACGCAAATAAGAGCTTATCATAGTAAAGGTTTAATTGATTCTAAACACATTGCTACACTTGAACAATATATTGGAAGCCAGCAAAGAGTGAATCAAAAACAAATTCCATCGCAAGGACAAAACAGATATGTAAAGCAAGAATACAGCCGGCCTGCTTTGGTTCCCAAAAGAAAAGAAGATAACAATCAAAATGTTCAGAATCAACCCATATTCAATTTAGAACAACAAGGGAGAACAGAACACAATGTATTTGCACCAAGGCATGAAGAACAATCACAATATGAACATACAGAACAAACAAATAAACACCAGCCTCGTAGTTACACTTACATACATTTTTTTACTGACTTAAACAAGCAGTCGTCACAAGAAACACCCAAGTTACAATTATTCTATCCACAAGTTCACGACAAAAGAGAATCACCAATTTTAAAGGAGAAACGTATCCAAACCGATCCGTTGTTACAGCAAAAATATCAATTAATACCTTACGAATACGTTGCAGATAAAAATATTCAAATACCTCATGAACAAAACGTTGAATATGTAAATTCTGATTTGTCAAACGTTCAACAAGACGAAGTCGCAGATTCTTCGATTGAAAACGAATCGGTTTTAAAGAATTCTCGCAATTTTTACGTTCAAAGTGACCCCGCTAATTTGCAATATGCACCGAAATTCAACGATGAGAAATATGCAGTGGACATAGAGAAAATAATAAGAAACATTGAGCTACAAAAACAAAACGCTGCAGCTCAATTCCAAGCGATAGCCAACTCTCCTCCCATAGTTGTTAACAAGGATATCAACATAATCAAACGGCGCCCAATAAGCTTGATTAAACACGTACAAATACCAGTTCCTACACCAGTTTTTGTTCCAGTGCCGGAGCCCTATGAAGTTAAAGTACCTCAGCCGTACCCTGTGCCATTAGAAATAGTACGACCCATTCCAATACCAATAGTGAAAACAGAAAAGGTGGAAGTTGAAAAACCGGTACCAATTGAAGTGGAAAAACAGATTCCGGTGCCTGTAGAGAAAAAAGTTTACGTAAATATTGACAAACCGTATCCTGTAGAACGGTTTGTGCCAGTTGAAGTGAAAAAGGAAGTCCCCGTCGAAGTGACAATACACAAACCAGAAAAGTTGACAATACTCAGGCACATTTGGGATCACTCATTATAAAGACTGTGGTACAATGATCAAGAGCATTTACCAATAATTGTTATATTTTCTTTAGTTACGTTATTAACATTTAATTTAATTTAATAAACGATTGTTACTTAAGTTCCCATTGCGCATTTTATTTTTTAAAATTAAAAAAAATATATACCAAAAACCGTCGAAGACTATAAGGCTCATTTTATAATGATGTCTAACAAAACAAAAAAATACTTTTTAAATAGGCACTTTGCAATTTTTTTATATTTGCTTAAATAAAATGTGAATACAAAATTAAGTATTAATTAAATAATGTCACACATTCTACAATTTTATTAATAGTGGCATACAAATATTATACATTTGTTAAAATTAACAATTCATATTTTACATTAAATAGGTTCTTCTATTATAATAAAATTAATATATTAAATAATTTATATAAAAGCCATTTTGTGCAATTTATTTTCAAAAAATATTTTGGGAGTTAGATTAACTAACATGTACAATGGTTAGCAAGCAAGACTACTTGTCGATATTAATCTATCGTCTGCTATTTATCATCATACTAATAATAAAACTGTAGAGGTCGGTCATGGAGTAATTTACTTTGCTTTCGAAATATCGTGTATATAGGCTCTATACATGATACTGAAACTAAATTGACGAATTTTAGAATTTTTTTCTCGTATGTATGTATGCATGTTTCTCCATTACTCTTAAATGAATTAACAGATTTTCATGAAACTTGGTAGATAAACATTTAGAAGTACGGGATACTTTTTATCTTTTTTAACGCAGACGAAGTCGCAGGCAACAGCTAGTATGTACATAATTCGCCAGCGCCTGCTGACCTTGATAGGGCAAATAGTATGGGCTCTGGCATCACTACTTACAATACAAATTACCTATGTATGCTGAAATATTATTATCTACTATAAGAACCATCTTATGTTTGTCTGATTTATTTTAAATGGTAAATTTAAACCTTATGAAATATATTTTAATAACAAATAGTTTAGATAAATTGCGCCTGTAATGAAATAATAAGTACTCTTTTTCATATTTCACTTTTTGATATTGTAATGAAAATACTCATGAAGGTGTACTTTGCTCTATGAAATAATTCAGGCGTTAAACATAAATAGTATTGTATATGACTTGTAACATTCGTACAAAATCACTAACTCACTGTTGCACAAAACTTTATATTGTAATTTTTTTTATTTGATAGTCCGCAGCGAACTATCAATCAGGTTTAGTGAGACATGACAGTATGAGGAATATACCGATTAAGTGTAAGTGTACCTACTTAAGAACATTATGCTTCAATTTCATCCTTCTTCCGCTTGATTGAATTGCAAAACATATTCCGTGTATCTTGTATTCCATCGTATAGAAAGTTACTGCCTACTGTTTGAATACAAAATCATCAGGAAACTGTGATGTCGCCTTTAAAATAAACATAACGTTTAAGATTTGTGTAAGAGGTTGCGTAAGTGGGCCGTTTGTTTGATGTTAGGTATATTTATATATTATACTAGCGACCCGCACCCGGCATTGCCCAAGATGCAATTTTTTTTTAGTATGTACAATCATTTTCATATTCTCTTAAGATGTAGCCTACATAAGCCGCGTAAAATTATTTTTCGACGACTTGATTGTACAGAGTAAAAACTTAATTAGATTTTATTATGTACTAACTGGCGCAAGCGACTTCGTCTTCGTCCTCGTCTTCGTACATAGCCTGTCGTGTGTCCCTTACCTACGTCTAAATGTTTGATAATATAAAACTGATTATATGATATAGTATGATATATAAAACTGATGTGAAACCCCCATAAAACCTCCATCTAAATTAGGAGGAGTTAGCTGCCATACAGACAGACGCGAAAAGCGACTTCAAATTATACTATATAAAGATTACATACCCACTACAAACGCAACAAGTCATTGTTACAGTTTCACTCACATGTTAGGTATAAACTGGAAGCATTAAAGTTGTTGTGACAATGACAATTAAGTTGTTATAACAGTTTATAAATAGAGATGTCTCTCTTCATTATAAATGAAAACCAAAATATATTTACGTATGTACCTATTTCCATTTGAAGGCTACAGGGGCAAAACAAGGAATGTCATAAAAATCTATTTTTTTTTTATTTTTTCTTCTTTTTATCTGCCATTAGTCCTTGACTATAATCAGATGTGTTATCTGGTCATTACACAGTGTGAGTGCACCCTCCATCAAGAAGTCTACCCGTTTAAAAACACAGCTACATTCTTTTGTGCAGTTCCATTACGTCTTTTAAGGCGTTTGTCATAGCCCTGATCACAGAGACAGTCGCTCCTGTAACTCCACTGCTGTCATTCATAATTCTTCCTTGACGGTGTTCATTGTTGAGGTAAAAATTATAATTAAAAGAGGTAGTACAAACTATAGGTAATTAAAAATTATAAACTTTCCCCCGACATCTTATTGAGATCATTCTAATGAGCCTGCTTTCAATTTCAGAGGAGTTGGGAATCCTGTAGTTAACCTGCATTTTCAACGTCTAATTCGATATATCTATTAGAAGACATTACAATGTATACATATTTTATGCGCCTACATCAAAATTCCCTAGTAAATCCTTTGAGTTCTTGGTTGAACCTATGTTGAACCGTATTGTGTTTATGAAGTTAGAATACACAAATACATAATAATCGTAATGTGATGTAATTAGAGCGAAACAAACCTTTGTTCTTTGGTTTTCTTGCCACAATGTTTTCACAATTTTTAATAATTGGGCTAACGAGTATAAGATCGGCACAGATAAAACCAAGTAAGTATAGAGGTACCATACAACATAACCTATAGAGAATATAAATTTAAATATATTAAGATTCCTATGGTGTTTCAATTATTTTATACACGAAATTAATTTTACTGGGGTCTGGGGCAAGGGTTGTTCCAAACTGTTCTACTATTTGTTCTACTATAGAACAGTTTGGACAAAAAAAAGTTATGTTACTTTAGTAAAAATAATAATAAAACAGTGACTTAAAATTTGTAGTTTATTTTTTATTTTTACAACGATCGACCTTAAGCCACCTGATGTGGTCCACATTCCACAATTAGCTCAAAATATATTTAAAATATAGTTCAAAATACATAGGAACACTAAGTACTCGATTCCCCACATTTTGTCCTTTAGAAAATAAATTAATCTAAAATAAATTACCTAATAATAAATACATATATATAATATTGCTTTCGATCTCATTATACATACACACCAATTAAAATAAAATAAACAAAAAAAATATTAATTAACAACATGAAACTTATATTATCATTATTAATTGTTAAAATTTAATTATTAAAATTCAATTTGGACTGATATACCTAAAGAAACAAAAAGAGTTATATAAGGTTACTTGAAACAACTGAGACAGTTTCGTACCTACTGTGTGTTTTCATTATAATTATTTAGATGTCGCAGTGAGATAGTTGCAACCGTAATATAATTACATGCCTAGGGATATTATATTAGTTGTATACCGTAACATGGTTACATGAAAACATTTCATAACTATCTTACTTATTAGGGAGATAACTACAAAACACGCGGTAATACAATAGTTGCTAACGTAATTATAATACTTAAATAATCTAGTGAAATTATTGAGAACTACGAAATTCATTCTGTTTCAAAGAAATGAGTAATTAGAGTTTCAAGTATTTATACCAACAAAAAAGAATTTTTTTTTATTCGACAGTAAATTTTTGAATTTTAGAAATCATTTTCTGTTTTATTGAATTATGCACTCGGTTAGTGCATCCATCGATAGCCGATTTTTTATTATTATTTTCTTTTCAATGTTTGGGACGTTTACCGTACAAACAAATGATTAAATGACAGTTTGGCCTACTTGAAGTTTGTGAAACAGGCGATAAGTAAGTTTTAAACTTAATGTATAGATTTGTTCTGCTAATGGACTATAGTTTTATTTTATGGTACTGCTAGCAATGGTGCTCAATATAAAAAAATGATAAGGAGAAAATTTAGACACAAGAAAATGGATAAGGATGAGAAAATGGAAATGAGAATGAAATAAAGTGTCTGCTTCTGTCTGTTTCTTCGCTAACATCTAAACTGTGGAGAAGCTCTATATCTAACTGTGAATCCTAATATTCTAGAAAGATAAGAGGAAGTTTGTCTATATATTTTTGCAAAATATGTATGCATGCAAAGCCGGGGACGGGTCGGTGCGCGGTGGTGATAGGTAAATGCAAAATAGAGTCGCGATTCTGAATGACAAAAAAAATTAAGATCTGTTAAATTCCATTTTACAGAGATAAGTACACTACTATGTCTTATCTCACAGGACGTTCACTGCTGGACTTAGGCCTCCCCCAAAATTTTCCAGTAGGACCGGTCAGAAACAAACTGGATCCACCGTTGACCCGCAACCTTTATTAGGTCGTCTGTCCACGTTGTAGGTGGACGTTCTACTCTGCGCTTGCTGGTCCATGACCTCCACTCGATAACCTTCCGATCCCCAGCGGCTCTTCGTACTATATGCCCTGCCCACTGCCACTTCAACTTACTGATCCGCCGGCTTATGTCTGTAACTTTCGTACGTCTACGGATCTCCTCATTTTTAACTCGATCTCGCAATGTAACCCCGAGCATAGCCCTTTCCATAGCTCGTTGAGCGACATTAAGCTTTCTTACAAGGCCCATAGTAAGAGACCACGTTTCAGCGCCATATTATGTCATCTATGACAGAATGTCTATGAACAGAATTTCTATGAGAGTTCAGAAAGTTCAAATCCCACTTTCGTGACTTATCTAAAAAGGTATTTATTGAACGCACGTCGTAAATCTCCTCTCGTAGAACTGCAGAACGATAATCGTTTCGTTTTGTTACTCAATATTTCGTATGTAGACTTCAGATAGGTTTACGCAAGACCTTACGTTTGTTTTATTGTTTTACGCACTAATTTATATTGTTAGTTTTAGTTTTGTTTTCTGACATTAAGTTTGCAGGTATTTTTATGAGTATGTTTCGAAACTACTAATGTTCGCTGTCAATCATAAACTGTAAAAATTCTTTATCCATACCTACTAATATTACAAATCTGTAAGTTAACTGTATGTCTGTTATCTTTACACGCCTCAACCACCTAATACCTAACTGACTATCATGAAATTTTGCATAGGTACACGTTTCTTCCAGAAAAAAGTACTGTTCCCGAGGGATCATCTAAATTTTAAAAAAAATTACGCCTGGCAAAAGTGTAATAGTAATGCAGATATCAGGACGTTATATTGCTATATATTTACTTTTCAACGCAGACGAAGTCACGGCAGCTTAGATCTTTTAAACTACGCAACAGATTTTGTGCAGTTTTCTCTAGTAAACCTGCCCCCGGCTTCGCTGCTGGTTTAATGGCAATGGTTTAATTCTTGTTCAACAATACAGTGTGGTATGGAAATAAACTGCCATTGCGGATATCAGATACAATTTCCATTATACCATCGGTGGCCAAATTATTAGGGACAGTGCCAGTGCTCATATTCATGTAATCAATGAACCATTCCCTGGTAATAACAACTACATTTTTATGCATGACTCTGTACCGTGTCACAAAGACAGAACTTTACTGCACTCTTGTCTGAAAAAAATTTGTTTGACTTGGCCAGGCAATTCACCAGACATGAACCATGGAACATATGTTAATTCACCAAATGGGCGATACCGAAAGAACTGATTACCACCAAGCGCCAATTCATTGAAACTCCCATCAGAGATTGTAATCATAACTCCACACTCTAAGTAAATGCAAAAACACGTATTGAGAGCATGCAAAAACATGTATTGAGAGCATATCTACATGACGAATAGAAGCTCTTATTTCAACAAAGGGACGCATCACTTTCACTATATACTTATTGAAACTTGTTTTATTAATTTTTATCTATATTAATATCAGTTATATTATGAAGAATAAATTTTTGTTGTTTTGATGATCCCAATAAAATGCAGATACAAATAAAAAATACATAAGAGACCTACAACCAATCATTTGTTGGAGAAATCCCCTAATAATATGGCCAGCCACTGTACTTTTATGTAGATTTGGCATAGCATGCAAACATTATGGACATAGAAAGGTGATAAATCAAAGTCATCGACAATACGTAACGACGGGCTGCTCGGGCGGATTCCTAGACCCAGTTATTAGTTATTTTACATCATAAAGCTCAACGAGCCGCAAACATAATGACGGTGCCTACTTTATTATTAACCCGATATTGGCTAAATTTGTGTACCCAGTCATTAGAAATTTGCCAATAACATTAAGTAATACTTAAAGCAGTTAGTGTTGACTGCAAGTGTCTGCTATTAAATGTTATGTTATGGAATTTATTTTCTTATATAGCACTTAATATTGGAATTTATGTTGTGGTTGTAGAAGTTGCTTGTTCCAGATTAACTACTCCTCGCAAGCATTTTATTACCTGCATTGTTGTTATTTATTTACTTGCGACCCGTCTCCGGTTTTACGCGATTTTGGCATTATTGTTTCCAATTTTTCTCTTCATTAGAACCTTCCTCTTACTTCAATGAAATATTTTGTAAGAAAAAAAATTGGTTCAGCCGTTCTCGAGTTTTGCGCTTAGCAACACATTTATCGATTCAATTTTATTTGTATAGATTTTTTTCTAAGTTTATTTGTAATGTATTGTTAAGCCAAATTTAAAGATTATTTAAAACTGTTTTGTGAATTTGGACAGTTAAAAAATACAGTTAAGTAGAGATATTGAGCTCTAAAATGAACTCAAAGTTTTATCTTTATCTTAAATCTTATTTATGTAGTTCAACTTTTAAAATATTGTTTTGTTGATTTTCTTGATATTATATGCACATATTTTACTGTTCTTTTAATTAGAGTAAATGAAAACATCATTTATAATAATAAAACCAACATTTATTTATATCACAATTTCACTGGGACTTAACAATCGAACGTCTAAGTCACAATTATCTAACACTAACGAGTATCAAGCGAAGAGACAATAACTAACTAAACAGAAAACATTCACGCCAACAAGAATAGTGAGTCTATTCATTGATTTTCTATCACATTTAGGACAGACATTTTATAATTTATTTTTGAATTATGAATATGATGTCTTAAACCAATTTAAAATTACATCGCCTAAATAGTCAGGTACTTAATCATACGCACAAGGCTTTTATAGAAACTATAAGCTGAACTATCAACAAAATTTAGGACCTAAGTGAGATAGGCAAGTATGAGTATTTGTTTTGTTTAAATTGTGGAGTGTACTCCAACAAAATGCCCATGGTTCAGGTTTGAAAATATCTTAATAGTGTTCGTATTTGTAGCCTTCACTGTCGTCAGCGAAAGATTGAGCTCCGGCGAAATGGCCGTGATATTCCGGCTGTTGGAGTTCAGCGTAAGCTTTCAAGCCTTCGGATGATTCATAACCGCCGCCCAAATGTTCTAATCCACCTTGTTCGAAACCGCCATGTTCGATACCGCCATGTTGGAGACCGCCATGTTCGAAACCTCCATGTTCGAGACCGCCATGTTGCAGACCAGCGGAGGCAATGAGATGTTCCGTGTCAAATCTGTGGTCTTCGAGAACTAAACCGCCGCCATGCTTGTGCTCAGTTTCGGGGTGGATCTGCTTCAGGTTATGCTCAGACTTTCCCTTCTCAAGAGGATGCTTCAGGAGATGGCTGTGCTCCTTCTTAACGTATACGGGAACTGGGTGGAAATGTTCGAACTTGATGGACTGATGTGACTTAGCGTGCTCATGTTGGACATGATGATGGTGTTCCGATTCTCCAATCAAAGCGGCGTGATCAAACTTCTCCTCAATATGAGGAGTTTCTTCATGGATTACACCAGGATACGCCGCCACAACCGCTAAGAAGCCCAGGAAAATCTGCAAATAGGTAGAAATAAATGTTAAATTACATAATTGTGAGTAGTTGCAGCAAATATCGGCCTGCCAATTAGCGCAAGAAATACGATATCTGAGATCCAATCGCAATCGTGTGAGATATTTAGAAACCCGATTCTCAACGAACTATGATCACGAAACATGAGGAACTGGCATCTGAGGCTTATGTAACCGATTCGGCTTCCTATAACACTTAAGTGTTAAAGTATGCCAACATAACAGGAAGAGTTCCCTTTGCTGCTTCGATGAGTTTTATATTTAATGAATTTTAAACAGCCATTAAATGTAACGGCGTTTCTTGCACTGTTTATTGTCACGACTTGTTCTTTGGACACAATTTTAAATATGATTTTAATTGGCACGCTGTGTTTGCTGATTTTTTAAAGAGCACTGTCACAAACTGTTACTAGGTAGGTACACTGTATTTACGCACGTGATATTTCATGGTGAACGGCTTGGTACTGTTGGACACCTTACTCGACAAGAGGGTGGTAGGTAATGCAAGCAATTGTAATTTGCATCGCTTTTATACTCGGTTTCACTGGCGCCGACTCCGCGTGTGTGAGTGCTCTGCTTGCATTACGTGACTCCGAGCTCCAATTGTCAGTCTATCCGTGCCTCGTTTAGAACAATAGATAGAAATTTGTTGGGAGATGTACGGAAAAAAGTCTATGGCAAACACATTAACATATTTTGCGATCGATTCTCATGTAATGCAACATCGACTATCGTCACTCGTAATACTTCGGTAATCAATAGAGCGAATGTTATTTGCATACAATTACTCGCGGATGCTTCAGTTTTTGCAATGTTTTGTTTGTAAACTTTTAAGTATAAATGCTAAAAGTTATCATTTCCTTGGAAATCCTAGATAGACATAAGAGATTTACGTTGCGGTCCATACGTAACTACGTAGCAACCTATCTGACCATTAAAAAATTTAAAAAAATATATTTAAATATATATCTATTTTAATTTGCAGAGTACATGATGTGAGCTAATCGCCCTGATTATTTGTTCTAAGGTTCTAGGGCTGTAATATTTATAAGGTATTGAAAAACAATAAGTTATAATTTAAGGTTGTTTCACCCAAATTTCACTTTACTAAAAATATTAAAATATTTTTAATTAAAAATAAATTTAAATTCTAATACCGAAATTTTTTCGGTGATTATCCTCAGTATTATATGTAGAGTTGGTATACTCGTATATAAATAACAAACTTATTACCTATCTATATACTCCACATTTAATTATTTTGTGAGAGTTGTTAACTTACAAAATAATTAGTATGAATAATATTACATATTATTATTTTAAGTGAATTTTAACAACAATTACCACGACATGAACCTCCGTTATTATCTTTAAAATTAAAACAACTGCACACTGAATGAATTCAATAGGATGGGACTATTTGTGATATTTTATAGTTAAGTAGGTAATATAGGTTCAATTAGATATAATTTCTGGTGCATGTTTTTGTAAATTTTGTGTATTAAAAATAATTTAAATAATGTTTATTATAACTTAGATTAGGAACATATTTATTGAATTAGGATCACTCCTGTAATAATGTACTATGTGTGTGTGTTATTGTAAATAAATAAATAAAATATATTGGCAATAATTTATTCAATCGCTGCTTCAATTGATATTGCTATTATAGATTTTTATTTTTAGATGATCCCTTGGGAACAGTACTTTTTTCTCGGTGTCCTTTTCTGTATCGCCGACAATATGTATGCATTTCATGTTGATTTGTTGAGTAGTTAAAGTATGAAAAGGACAGATACATAAAGGTACTTTCACGTTTATAATATTAGTATGGATTTTTATATTCCAAAGGTGTTGTCTAACAAATATATCGTGTAAAATATATTATACTAGAGCTACTAGAGTATAATTGCGTTGGCCCTCAATTATACTCTCGGGCGAAATGGCGGCTTGTCGCTAGTTAGCTTAAATGTCACACTATATTAAGAAATTTAGCACTTAAGATAAAGTATTTTTAATTGTTTTTTTTTAATGTGCGATGCTTATCTCTGAAGGTCGTATGTTTGCTTTTCGAAACTCCATTCGCCGTTCCCTCCGATAATCCGTTTTTAAGAATACAAAACGATAAGAAAGTACGAATGTCGGTACCGTAATGAATTTAATTAGTCCAATAACCGCTAAGAGTGAAGGTGGCAACACTAACACACAAACCACAACGCGGTAACTGACATGACGCGAACGCACCTATGCAACGATCACCGATATTGTTACGATATTTGCAATAGGTACTTAAGTACTATTTATTAAGTTATTTATTGAAAAACAAAAATGTTTATGTTTTTTGGTAAATAGGCGACAGTAGCCAACTAGCCATCTACCATCGCGTATCCTGTCAACCTTTTTGCTGATCTTACATAGGTAAAAATATGCCATCAGTAAAAAATGCTAAGAATAGTTTTTCTAATTTTAAGTTCTTTAATAATAAATTAAGTTGTAGATTACAAAATTCTGTTGGAATACTTTTCATCAAAAATTTTTTGTGAATACATACTATAAAGACTATAAAGGTAAAAATATTTTATCAAATTTATTATACAATATTTTACATAACTAACTTGTAAAAGATTGTAAGTTACTTCTTTATACATTTTGTTAAACGTGAAACCGTTTGATACAATTCAGGCAAATTCGGCCACCAATTGTCTCATGTGTTATGCAATCTTTCAATGAATTAAAATCTCGGTGGGTAACGCAACAGGTTTTTAAAACTATGTTTTTATTTTCGGAATTGTTGCAATTTTTACAGCATGAAGGTTGCTCGAATCAGGGCCCTTTTGACAGCGTTATCCTTACTAATATTATAAATGCGAAAGTGGGTTTGTTTGTTTGTTACGCTTTCACGCAAAAACTACTGGACTGATCATCATGAAATTTTGCATACACGATGTCTGGGACACCAGAAAGGACATAGGGTATAGGTGAATTATTATATTAAGGTTTGAAGGCGACACTTGTGGTGTAATCGGCGCACGTGTACAATTGCGCACAAAATTGCTAAGGAAAATGACATTTTTTATTCTTATTTCGTAATTTTTCACAAGCAGTGTTGATATTCCTTCGATAAAATCATCGTGCGATGTCGAAGGACAACGTTTTTTTAGGCATTTATTCACCATGACGTATTTACTAATACGATAAAACAATCTGTACGCAACAGTACCTAAGAGACTCGAGACGCGCGAACGAAGTGCGGGAGGGGAAGAGCACTGAGTCTACCAATAACGTGTCGGCACACCGACGCGTACCCGCCCCTCACTTTCTTCTGCCCCCTCAAAGACCTAAAAATAGAGTTCTGCGCACATTTGCCGAGAAATCTTTATTCGCTACACGAACTATACCTATCATCGTTCAACGCGGACGAAGTGGCGGGCACCAACTATTTATATATTAGTTTTTTTATAAATAACTACTGGAGAAAAACTCAAAAATGCTTTTAGCATTTAAGCGTAGCTATTTTTCAAGTTTCTTCAGCAAAGTGGGGTCTCCATCAATCTCATTTGATTTAAATTGATTTTTGTTTAAATATAGCAAAACTAACTTGTGCCCGTGACTTCGTCCGCGTTGAAAAACGAAAAATATAACACCTGAGAAAAATATGATTTAAACCACCTGACATCTTTCTATCAGGTATACTGAAATAATATGCAATATAATACTTATTGAATAATCAATATTAATAATAAATCTGTAGGGGTCGGTCATGGAGTAATTTACTTGGTTTTCAGAAATATCGTGTATATAGGATCTATACATGATACTCAAACTAAATTGACCATTTTTAGAATATTTTTCTATATGTATGTATGTAATTATATATGTTCCTCCATTACTCTTAAACGAATTAGCTGATTTTCATGAAACTTGGTAGATAAACATTTAGAAGTACGGGACACGTGATAGGCTACTTTTTATCTTTTTTAACGCGGACGAAGTCGGAGGCATCAGCTAATATTGTAATAATTAGTGATAGGCATGTGACTGCGTTCTACAATCATAATCTGCTACAGTCATAAAAGCAGGTGCGATGTTTTTCTTCTTTCAGTGAGTTTAAGGTGGCAGAGCCTTATTACTTACTTATATTATGGAATGACAACGCCTATTATGTAAATTTTGATAAGAAGCAATAGTAGACACAAACTTATGTTAATAAATGGTAGCTTCTGTAAGTTCTTTAATATCGAATGAACAGTTAGTTACCACGACTGTTCGTATACCTATCTCGCTATATAGTCTGAGAGAACAGATATAATTTTTATGTGATACTAGCTGGTGCCTGCGACTTCGTCAGCTTTAAAAAAAAGTAGCCTATCCTGTGTCCTGTACGTCTAAATGTTTATCTACCAAGTTTCATGAAAATCAATTAATTCGTTTAAAAGTTATGGAGGAACATATCTACACTTGCAGATTTATTATTAGTATCGATGATTGATGATAAAATTCTGACTTTATAGGTACACCTATTGCAAAGTGTCTCGTTAATGTATAGGCACCTACATTCAGTTATATAGCAACGGTATTAAAATGTATTAGTGAAAGGTCAATCTTTAAGAAGACAATTGATTTATTGCGTACTAAGACACGGCTGTCTATAAAATATCAAACGCACTTTCAATGTAATTTCTCTGTTTCGCAACTACAAAACCCGGACGTACCTATATATTCACAATCTAACTTCAGTTCAATAAATGTATCGATATAGTTTTTACCTATATGTATGTACTTTTTCAGTAACGTTTAAAAAAAAGAAAAAAAAAAGTAGTAGCCTATATCTACCAAGTTTCATGAAAGTCAATTAATTCTTTTAAGAGTTATGGAGGTACATACATACAATACCTACACTTACATATTTATTATTAGTAGGTATATTGAATATTGAAAATTGAAATTGATATATGAATATTATAAAACGAGCTGGTGCTCGCGACTTCGTCCGCGTAGAAAAGTATAAAACGCCATCTACCGTATTTTGGATAGATGGCGCTATCTCCCGGGCCAAGCCGCTAGTATTTCCTTTTATTTTAGATTTCCCGTAGGAATCAAGCATTTTCCCGCGGTAAAAGTAGCCTATGTTCATCACGGATAATGTCGGCGTCTAATGGTAAAATAATTTTTCAAATCGGTCCAGTAGTTTCGGAGCCTATTCTATACAAACAAACAAACAAACAATCAAATCTTTCCTCTTTATAATATTAGTATAGACAAAGTCCTCCGCCGCGTCTGTCTGCCTGTTCGCGATAAACTCAAAAACTACTGCACCGATTTTCATGCTGTTTTCACCTATGGATATATAGAGTGGTTCTCGAGGAACGTTTTAGTGTATTATTTACGAAGTTACGCGGGCGTTGTCACAGGCAGCAGCTAGTATATTATTACGATAAAAAAATATACATTCTTGAGTTTCACAACCGCTAGGTCGTTAGTGTTATAGAACAGCAGACTCAGATGAATAATGAATGAATGATCTTGAAAGTAGAACTGGTTACATGATGATGAACCTTGAATTTGTTCTCGCATGAACGCAATCCGGTAAAATTTTTCGCTGTGACTGTTATTGAAGACAAATAGTGTTAATTTTATACAAGTTTATGATGATGAAAAAAACATTATCACATAAAAAAAACTAATATAATGAATGGTATTTGCTTGTGAATAGCAATAAATCTATACTAATATTATAAAGAGGAAAAATTTGATTGTTTGTTTGTATAGAATAGGCTCCGAAACTACTGGACCGATTTGAAAAATTCTTTTACCATTAGAAGCCGACATTATCTGTGATGAACATAGGATACTTTTTACCGCGGGAAAATGCTTCATTCCTACGGGAAATCTAAAATAAAAGAAAACACTAGCGGCTTGGCCCGGGAGATAGCGCCATCAATCCAAAATACGGTAGATGGCGTTTTATACTTTTCTACGCGGACGAAGACGCGAGCACGCTAGTAGTTAAATAAAGACAAGATACTTACTATTCATATTTTCTCACATCGTGTCCTCGTATACCTAAATAAAACAATAGCATGTCTATTTTCTGTTTGTTCTCATTCAGTCCGAGAAATGACAGACAATTATTCTGCATAGATGTTCTTTTAAATTTTGTTGCAAAATAATGTACCCTAATTCATCTTTATATAGTATACTAGCTGTTGCACGCGACTTCGTCCGCGTAACTTTATAAAATATAATACAATCGTGTCTGTGGAAATACACATACAAAATTTCAACCCAATCGGTCAAGCCGTTTCGTAGTTGACTTGACATACCGACAGCAGCGCCACCTACCGGGTCCAATTGTATTTTTAAATCATCCAGGAAATCATCGAAATACCCATATATGTAAAATTTCAACCCAATAGGTTCAGCCGTTTAGAAGTTATGAGAAAAAGAACTTAAGTACGGAAGGATAATTATTATTCTTACTACCCGTTGTCCTTTTACCCGTTTTCCCGTAGGAATGAAGCATTTTCCCGCGTTAAAAAGTATCCTATATTCATTGCAGATAATGTCGGCTTCTAATGGTAAAATAATTTTTCAAATTTGTCCAGTAGTTTCGGAGCCTATTCTATACAAACAAACAATCAAAACTTTCCTTTTTATAATATTTGTAGGTATAGAATACTAGTTACACGCTCCCGGATTGGCTCGAGTTCAAAATAAAAACTAAATATTCTTTTAAGATAGAACAAATTACACATAGTTACGAAATTTTATCAAAATTCGGTTCAGTAGTTTAGGAGTTCATTGGCGTCATTGAGTCATGTCACGACACGAAATTTTTATATAATATACTAGCTGCTGCCCGCGACTTCGCCCGCGTAACTTTGTAAATTATATACTAAAACCTTCCTCGAGAACCACTCTATCCATTGGTGAAAACAGCATGAAAATCGGTGCAGTTGTTTTTGAGTTTATCGCAAACTGACAGACGCGGCGGAGGACTTTGTGTGTCTTTGTTTTATAAATGTAAGGATAAGGATTTGCAAGAAAAATCCGTGCGAAGCCGGGGGCAGCCTGCTAGTAACATAATAAAAGGGTGTCGAGTTGCAACCACTCATCTAGGTAAACTATGTTGGACACTATAGGTGGTCTGATGAAGTAATTTCGCATTAACATAGAGTAATAAAATGAAGAGTAGTGAAATCGTTGAAATTAAACGCTGAGATCAAATTACACTTGATTACATAATGTCCTGGTGGAATTTCCTAAAACAAACTTTCATCTGCGTAAGACATAAATAATCTCCTTTGCCGTTGTAATGGATACAACCTGAACTTACATATTATTATCTAGGTATACATATTACCTATTAATAAAATCACAAACGAGCCGTGTCTGTACATTAAATGTTTATTAAAAATATCAATTCGTACGCATTGTACTTATGTTACCCCCCGAGGGTAACACGACCCCCGTGAACTATATATTTATTCAGTTTTACATATTGCATATGTACATTGTGGGTCTTGCGTAAGCAAGGTGCCTTGTTCATCAATTGCTTTGTTATAATTTATTATATAGAAACTAGCTGTAGCCCGCGACTTCGTCCGCGTTAAAAAAGATAAAAAGTAGCCTATCACGTGTCCCGTATTTATAAATGTTTATCTATCTACCAAGTTTCATGAAAATCAGTTAATTCGTTTAAGAGTGATGGAGGAACATACATACATACAGAAAAAAATTGTAAAAATGGTCAATTTAGTTTCAGTATCATGTATAGAGCCTATATACACGATATTTCTGAAAACAAAATAAATTACTCCATGACCGACTCCTACAGATTTATTATTAGTATTGATATTATTCGTCCTGATCGCCACCGTTGCCACTTTGTGGCAGAAGTCTAAACAATTTTTTGCTGTTTGTTTGTTTTTCAAGATTATCTGCAAACTTCAAACTCAAATTCAGATTCAAACTTTTGTAATTTTGTAATCTGAGTGCAGATTCATATCAATATCATGCTCCAGCACGAAACTTGCTCGCGCAAACCTGGGGCATTTCACTAATAAGTCCCGCTACCCCATGACCGCACAAGCAGTCCGAGCTAGAAGCCTTCTTTTTTTATGTTAAGGTCGAAAGACAGGCTGACGGTCCACTTGATAGTAGGTGGCTACCGTCGCCTAAAACACAAGCAACACCATAAGTGCTACACGTGCGATTTTTGGTAAAAAAAATCGTTTTTAGAGTTTCCAGGTGGATAGGCGACCTGAAATACATCCCGGGAAGCGGCTGGATGCGAAGCGCAGAAGACCATGCGTGGTGGCGAGCCAGGACAGGCCCACATCCAGCAATGAAAAGACAGAACTAATGATGATGATGATGATGGTGACAATATTGACGATAGGTAGCTTCACCGTCCGTAACATTTTCCTATTTCGAGATCCCTTCATTAGTGCGGTTCTATAGATCCTGTATCAGAATTTAATACTTACTAATTAAGGCGGTATACATCGGAAGTCAAAGTAACTTCCAATGAGTGACTTCACTACATTGTTAACTAATGAGCGAGACCAAGTGTTCATATACGATTGTGCAATACGACTACACAACCTTCCTCGTTTATCCCTTTTCACAGTAGTGAAAACCGTATCAAAATCTGTTGGGTGGTTGAGAAGTCGTGGCTCTTACTATGCCCATTACATTAGCTACAGCCAATGTTAAGTTAATGTAGGAACTAGGATAGGTAACAGTGTGTATTTTGATTTAAAAAAAATCTATATACCTACTTATTATAAAGTATAAGTGTCTAATGAATATTAAAGGAAAATCGTTAACTTCTGACATCTTAAACAAACCTCTGCCTTTAAAAAGACTAAGTATAAAAAAAGGAAAAAAAGGCACATTTCTTCTGCTTATGTTACTTAGAAACTAGCTATTGTATGTAAACGAAAACAGTTAACTTTTATGTAATACCTAATTAGGTAGATTATTAGGTAACAACAATTCATTTTGACAAGCCTGGTCAACTTGTCACCGCGGTTTTTGCGTTCACTAATGAATATACCTACGTATTTTGTACCCACCTAATTACTTAGACCACTGGCCATTATTGGCGCATTTCGTGTGAGACGTGGGCAACTGGGCAAAGGCGAGACTTGATCACGTGAATTCACACATTTATTAGTGTGTGTGAGTGATTATTAGTACTAACTACTTGTTGGAATTATACCTTTTTGGAATAATCCTCGTTGAAATACTTGTTGGAATAATCCCTTGTGTTATTACGGTGTGTAATAACACTTCTCTATACAACAAAAATATATTTAATTTGCAAATCTGAGTTAATTAATTGACCTCATAATTTTTAAAGCGAAATAAGTTTTTCATTTAACTAACTGCTATATAATTCGTTTGAAGTAAATTTTAGTAGTAAAATATGAGGCAGTTGTTATTTCTACTTTAAGGGTACCTTCTTTAATGCATTATGTATAGGTGAATTATTATATTAAGGTTTGAAGGCGACACTTGTGGGGGAATCGGCGCATGTGTATAATTGCGCACAAAATTTCTAAGGAAAATGATATTTTTTGTCTTATTTCGTAATTTTTCACCTCACTAACTTAACATTACAGGCATTGTTGATATTCCTTCCATAACATCATCGTGCGATGTCGAAGAAAAACGTTTTTTAGGCATTTATTCACCATGACGTACCTATTTACTAATACGATAAAACAATCTGTACGCAAAAGTACCTAAGAAACTTGAGACGCGCGAACGAAGTGCGGGAGGGGAAGAGCGACTGAGTCTACCAATAACGTGTCGGCACGCGTACCCGCCCCTCACTTTACTCTGCCTCCCCAAAGACCTAAAAATAGAGTTCTGCGCACATTTGCCGAGAAGTCTTTATTCGCTACACGAACTATACTAAAGTAATCGTGAAATAAATGTATTCACATTAATTTTAAAAAAGTGTGTTTCATAATTCGAACGAGTAATTTGACAGGTCAATTTTTAAAATAATGTTACCAGTTGGTTACCAGCGTTGTTTCCGTAGTGCTGTACTAATATCGGTTTTACTTAAACAGTTATGACATTTTACGGTAAAAATATTTTTTATTTTGTTTTATTATTGATTTAACATTCGTATTATTGTTATTTTAAGGTTTTCATTTCGTTTAATGAAGGGTTACTAATAACTAAGTCGATTTGTAACGAATAAAAAAACAATTCACAATTTATATGTGGTCAAACAAATAAAAAATAGTATACTAATGCTATTATTTTGTGATAATTGTACGTCATCTATGAAAATAGTGATGTCACCTAACCGAACTTGTTATAAAACTTTTGTAGGTACCTACATATAAAAGCTTTATAAAAGATATTATGTAATGTAAAAGATATGCAAAATATAATGTAATGTAAAAGATATGTAATGCTTTTTTTTTTAATTTAATTGACTTCACATATATGTAAATTGTGATTTGATTTTTTATTCACTCCAAATCGACTTGGTCATTGGGGTCATTAGTAATCTTTGTTAGTAATCGTGCTTTAAACAAAATTCAAATCCTAAAATAACAATAATACGAATGTAAAATCAATAAAACAAGATAAAAATATTTTTACCGTAAAATATTATAGGTAACTATTTTAAGTAAAACCGATATTAGCACAGCGCTACGGATAAAATGTAGATCACTATATTTTAAAATTTAAGATTAGGACCAAGGAGTATAGTAAATTAGGACTTGTCAGGTTACTCCTTCGAATTATGAAACGTACTGCAAGCCAGCTGCCAAAAAATAATATTAAAAGTTCGTTGGAACGACCACACAAAGTAAAAAAATATAATTTATTAATAACGATTGTTACTTTATGTTTTCTCTTTCTCTCTCGACTAAGTATTCTGTGCCCTTGACACTCATGACGGGACACAGACTATACAGAGTACTACTAGTAACCAAGCCACGACCAACATGTTTATGATCTGCGCTACGAATACTCCGGACCAATCACATAACAGCATTTTGTGTTGTGTCTGACATTAAAATTTTAACGTTCGCGTTCGTTTTTACTTGAATTGAAACAGGATTTTAAAAACTTATTTGTCGTTTCATTTGGTCAGCCATTCGCGGCGTAAAAGTTTGTGTTTGTTTAGTTAGTTTTTCCTTGATAGTTTCTAAATATTGTATTGTAAAAAGAGAAACGTAAGATTATACAGTATTGTAAAACAGAAACAAGTAAAATGGCTTCAATATCGGAAGACGTTAACAAAATATTGTAAGTTGATGTGATATTTGTCGGTTACTATTGCTTTCCTGATTAAGATTATTGTCGACTCTTGCGTAAATTAGGTAGATATATCATTTTCGAATTATGTAAACATTCAAAATGCCAAAGCGTTGAGCTATATACATTCAACAAAAGCACATTACATGTTTGTGTAAACCTTTCATGTGGATGACCAACACCCATAATTCGTATTTAAATACTTAGAGCTTTATTTATATAAAGCTGTAAGTATCTACTTATTTATACATTGTACCCGGTTAAAATTGCAATGTGGTTAGACGCCTTTCTAAAAGTAGTTCAAACTAACATTACAGTGAGCAAGTTCGACAGGAGATTTGCGAGAATATTACGCACATGATGCGGGAACTGTGGTTAAACTGGTCACATCTTGGCGTGGATGACAGTGCCAAGATTAGAAATATAACAAAATTGGTTCAGATCGAGAAAGATCTTCACAGAGATGTTATTTCTGAGACTAGACAGAAATTGCAAATTCTACAGGACCAAGTTGATAGTAAGTAGTTTGAAGTAGTACCTACCTATCTTATGTTATGTTGCTGTTTATTTCATAGTAAAGAGTAGTAAATATATTAATATGGTACAATTTTGAATCAAAAAGGCTGAAGAAGAAGATATGCCGTAGAAACAATGATTACATGCACTGAATACTAAATATGATCTGTTAGATGAGTGTTTAAGGTGCTTAAGGTACTTGTGGCGTTAAAATGGCAACAAAAAACTTGTTTTTGTGCTATTTGTGTGTACCATCTTAAATCAATTTAACTTTTTTATAGAATTGAAGGAAGAAACGGAGGAGCTAAGCAGATGTCTGTCAGTGGACATATCTATAGCGGATATGAAAGAGAATATGATGCTAATTGATTATAAGAAAGAATTGGAAGATCAAATTACAGGGTAAGAACATTTTATGGATTTATGTATCGTCATCGTCTGCTTGTGTTCTTCCACTATTGGTCATAGGTATTTTCCAAGGCCACCATTCCAGCTGCTTGCTTGCTGCCCTGTTGTCTGTTAGGGCGTCCCACATTGCATCTCCCAATTAGTGACATGTGACCAGCCCATTGCCACCTCAGCTGATTAATTTCTTTCTTTTGGCTATTTCGACAACTTTTGTCTTTGGCAATTTTCAGAATTTCTGATCCTATACTTCAAAGAAACTCTGAACATAGCCCACTCCAAAGCTTGCTGAGTGACTTTAATCTTGTGGACCAGATGGTTCTTCGTTATAGTTTATGAAGATCTGTTAAGGCGCTTGAAGATCATTAGGCAATTTCCTAGTTGACAGAGGGATTTTACTAGGGATATTCCTAGTTGACAATTGAACCTGTGGAAGGTTCGATTGATGTGAAAGTGTGTATACTTTTGTTGTACTTCCATGACATGGTTATCTTGATCTTATACTGTAGAGTGTAGCATCAAGTAGTCCATGTGACACCCAACTCCTTAGCAACTTACAGCAGCAGATATAGCCGGTGTGGGTTCAATAGAAAGAATATTGTTGCAGTAATGTTAAATAACTGAACATTTACTGGATATTTACTATATTATAATGCTACAGTACAAGATAAATACATGGAAGTATGTACAACAAAAGTATACACACTTTCACATCAATTGAACCTGTGGAAGTTAGTAAAATCCCTCTGTCAACTAGGAAATGGGCTTGATCTTCAAACGCCTTAACAGATCTTCATAAATTCTAATATCTACTAGATACATAACAACGAAGTTACTGTAACTGTTGATCCCTACAATAAAGCAGCATCATTGCTTGTATTTTCATGACTCAAATAAATATTAGAAAGATCACAGAATTTATTCATCATGCGGGGATTTTTTTTTTATAACATACACAAAACATTGCAGAGAGTGTCCCTGTAAAGAGAGATTGAAATATGTTTTTTTTTTTAATAATTACAGATACAGGCAGCAAGTGGAGCAACGTCGTCATCAGATCAATCGATTGCTCGAATGGCAGCGGGATCTTACTGACAAACTGGGCGTTACCATACAGGAGCTGAACGATGTGCCTCTGCCCTCCGAGGAGGAACTTGAGAAGCTCAAGGTCCACCTTGAGATTCTGCAGGCGGAGAGGGATAAGAGAGCGGAGACTTTCCTCAATATTCAGGTTGAAGTGAAAGATATAATGGGTACGTATAATAGATAACATTTCATACATTTTTAAATTTCAAACCAAATAAATGCTTTCATCATGTGATTGAATGTTCCATTACTGTGCAAGTAAAAAATTTTAATATTCAATGTTTTTTTTTGTTAATTGCTATTTCGATCAAAATTAATATTAGCATTGAAGTTAGCTAAAACTGAGTTTATTTATTTTGTAAGGTAATGTATTAATGAAATTATAATATAAAATTATACTTTAAAGTTAAATAAAAAAGTTCTTTATTTTTATTATTTTAAATATCAAACATTATAAACAAATACTACAAGTATTAGTTAATCGTGTTTATTTCAGTGTATTAAATAGTTATTTTATAAAATTCCAAACATCTATAAGAAAAAAATTTATGAAATATTTTTTATAGAAATAGATGCAACATAGAATAAAAATTCAGAACTTAGTAAATCAGACTTTAGGTGTCAATAGGTGAATTTATCCTCCCCTAGACAAAACAAATAATGTGATATTGTAAGAAATGTGACCCAAAATGTCTCCTCCATTTCAGATAAGCTACAGATCAAGCCGCAGAATAAGTTTGAACATGTTGTAGTGACTTCTCTGTCAGTCGATTTCAAAGTAACGGATCTCAATATGGACCGTTTGGCCAAACTACACCAAGAGATGCAAGAAAAATACGAACACACCAACAATAGGGTTTGTCATTATTTTTATAACAATTATTTTGTGTGACGTCTATATATACGTTTATATATAGAATTTACAAGTTGTCATAGTCTAAAATGGTATAAATTTGTTAATTCACGAACAAAACCTTCTATCGCAAGGCTAAAATTGTAAATTTTTTTTAAAGAGGACAGAGTTTCAGGAGATTATCCTCCACATATTACGATTAATCAAAATCTAACACTTACAATATAAGCAAATATACAAAATTGCCTCTTTCTTTTATAATATTAGTATGGGTTGTTAAATAAGTTATCATCATCATAAAAGTAGCTCTTTCTACTTGAGTAGTAATACTAAATCTATGTTTTACTTTCATAAAGAGATGCACTAGATTCAGGGTCTCAAACAAAATCACTGCAAAAAAGTGTCCACTGGATTTTTCGTGAAAAATATCAATTAAGAAATATGTTGTGTCACAGTGAACTGAACATGTTTCAAAAGAAATTTGCATACAGGTATTGGAACTGCGCGAACGTCTATCAAAACTGTGGGAATGTTTGGAGGAAGACCAAATATACCGCGAGAATTTTCTACACGCACACCCTGGCTGTCATCAGCACACTGAAAATGCCATAAAAGAGGAAATCCGTCGCTGCGATCAGATCAAACGACAAAAGATACAAGTATGAAGTTTATATTAGTTAGATTTTTATTTTAGATGGTCCCTTGGGAACAGTCCTCTTTTTGTGTACGAAATGTACCCTATGTCCTTTCCTGTATCCCTGACAACGTGTATGCAAAATTTCATAATGGTGCAAGTTTATATTTTAGTCAAATAATGACTAAAAGGAAAAATTATTTAAAACTAAGTGTATATTTTTGGGACATATTGTAAAATGTTGGAGGAAAATATTAATTTTTCGTAATTCTTTCAATACATTTTATAGAAATTATCCAAGAGACAAATTCTTACAATTTGGGGCCGGTCTAAATTAAATTACTTATATAAAAATACTTGAAATTTTAACAACATAATAGTTGGACTAACAAATTAAAACATTCAACAGGTGTTTGTGTCGAATGTCAGAACAAAAATAAAATTAATGTGGGACAACGTGATGTATTCTCCGGAGCAGAGGGAAGAATTTATTCATTATTTCCAAGATATATTCACCGAGGACACGCTCACACTCCACGAGATGTATTTGGATAAGATCACTAAATACTATGAGCAAAACAAGTGAGTGATGCTTAAATTAAACTACATACTTTAGGATAATTAATTACTGGAAATCAAATTGTCCTCATAGTGTTATGGTTATGAAGATCTTTTCAGGTGTTTGAAGACCATCAGCTCGTGTCCAAGTAGACGAAGGGATTTCACTAACTTCAACATGTTCAATTAATGTTAAATTTGCTATACTGTTACTTCGGTGGTATTTCCATGACATGGTGACCTTGACCTGATGCTGCAGCATCAAGTGGTCTGCGGGACACCCAACTCGTCAGCAACTTTTTGAACTTTTTGAAGATTTTTGAAGATATATGATTTTATTTTAGGACGATAATTGGCGAGAATATTCTTGTCCTAACTAATTTTCACAGCACTGTTAATTGTTTTGTTGAATTACAGGCACATCTTCGAGCTGGTAACGACTCGTAAGAATCTGTGGCTCAAGATGACCGAGTTGGAAGCGAGAGCGACTGAGCCCGGACGTTACCATAATCGCGGTGGCCAATTGCTCAAGGAAGAAAAGGAAAGAAACGCAATAGTTAACAATGTAAGAACAAATCTATAAAATACTTTTTTGGTTTAGACTTTACAAAATGACATATTGACTCACTTTTGAAATATATTTTTTTAAATGAAACACAACCTACCATATAATACTGGTTTATAAAAGCGAGCCTGTACTCTCTTCGCTTTCATGTTAATAAAAAAAAAATTATATTAAAGTTGACACACAGGCTGACGCTAAATATAGTTTGATATTATGGTATCAAATGTACCATAATATCAAACTATATCAATGGTATATTGAAAATCTGTTTCCTTATGTAAAGATTTTAAAAATGCCAGCTCTAGTCTTTTAGTGCTCACTTCATCATATACAATAGCCATAACAAATTTGTATGTTTTCAGTTACCGAAAATCGAAACTCAACTACGTGGACTAGTTTTGGAGTATGAAGCACTCAATGAAACAACATTCACGATCGACGGTAAACCACTGTTGGACGCCATTCGCGAAGACTGGGAAACGAGGAGAGCTGTGAGTAGATCATTGTATTGAAAATTGGACTCACAAGTGAAGCACTTATAATCATTATTACTATAGTACACTAGCTGTTGCACGCGACTTCATCCGCGTAACTTTGTCAATTATAATACATTCGTGTCTGTGAAACCACAGAAATACACATACAAAATTTCAACCCAATCGGTCAAGCCGTTTAGTAGTTGTCATACCGACAGCAGCGCTACCTACCGGGTCCAATTGTATTTTTAAATCATCCAAAAAACCATTGAAATAGCCATATAAAATTTCAACCCAATCGGTTCAGCCGTTTAGAAGTTATGTGAAAAATATAAGTACAGAACGATAATTCTTACTACCCGTTGTCCTATTACCCGTTTTCCCGTAGGAATGAAGCATTTTCCCGTGGTAAAAAGTAGCCTATGTTCATCTGGGATAATGTCGGCTTCTAATGGTAAAAGAATTTTTCAAATCGGTCCAGTAGTTTCTGAGCCTATTCTATACAAACAAACAATCAAATCTTTCCTCTTTATAATATTAGTAAGTATAGATAAATAAAAATTAAATACATTTTCCGTGAATAATTTGTTTTTTTTTTTTTTTTTTGAGGAAAATAGGAGTCTTAGAGTATTTTAGACCCAGGTGGATATCCACAAAGTGGTACCTTTTCAAGTTATAACGTCATCGACTGTTTGTAGGAAAAAAATCTTTAGACACCTATCGAGTATCAAATGAAAGATTACCACGGGCTAATTCTAATTATATATTTTAGGCAGATGTTTCGTAAAAAATTAAATCATTTAATTAAATATAGTGCTAAAAATTGCACAAGGTATTTTTTTTTTTTTTTTTCAAAATAATTCTTATGTAGGTAAGTTGTAACAGTTTTCCAGCGCGCTCCGTATTCGTTTACGCGAACTTGAACCTTAACGTATTCCAGGAGCGGACTAACAAGCTGTCTGCTCGCAAAAAGGCGTTGGCTCCACCTTCGACTCCTCAGCTGCGTTCGCTCGCCCTGTCGCCTCCAGGCAAGCGAAACCGCACCGCAGCAGGCCTACCTTCAGAAGACAGGTATCGACCTCATCATCATTATCGCCGTACCTGCAGACTTTGCAATGTTCTTTTCACTATTCACCCCTTTTCATATCAAGGTCAAGCTGACGGTCCACTTGTTGGTAGGTGGCCACCGTCGCCCATAACAGGAGCAACACCTGTCGACTACAGTGGGTTTGGGAAGGGATAGGGAAATGTAAGGAGGTGGTTACTGCCACCAAATGGGCTGCCCAAATGCAGAGTTACAGTCTACTCTACTTTCCAAATCCAGACCAGAGCCAACTTTGAAAGTTCATTAAGTTTTACAAAGATTACGTTCACTAAGACCAATCCTATCCTTCCTTGTGGTGTTACTTATTTTCTAGACGACGGTACTATACCTACTATCAAGTGGACCGTCAGCCTGTCTGCCGACTTTAACATAAAAAAAAACACCTCATAATGTGTATTAATTGATTGTTGCATTGCAGGGCATTCAAGCGCCAGTTGATCACCGGCAGCGCTAACAAAGCGCTTAACACAATGTCCAGCAACGTTTCAGCGATGAAAAGAACGGCCATCACTACTGTCAAAAAGTAATTTATTTATATATAAATTCACTCTTTAAAACGGTTAATACTATTCCTAGAGGGAAATTGTTTATTGTACTCGTTAAAAAAAAAGTTGATAAAACCTTCAAGACATTTATAACTTCATATTAGATATTAGATCCAAGTCATGTTTTCACAAGACAGTGTATAAGAAAATATGTTTTTCATGTGAAGTGATTCAAGTAAACCAACATTTTTCATTCCTTTGCAGTAGTGAAGATCAATAGTGAAGTAATGAAGTGATACAGTGAGTTCCTTTCTTTGTTGCTAGTAATTTTCATATTAAATTGTGTAGAGGAATGAGAAATGTTAGTTTTTATTAGTGTAAATGTAGCTGTAATGCAATCTATACACGATTGAACGATAGATTCGCAATATTGCACCTTAATTCATAGTTTATTAGGTTACGCTCATTCAATAAAAAAATGTGTTTGGTCTGACATTGTTAGTCTTTGTCTTCAAATGTTGTAATCTATTTAATTAAAAATGAATCCCTAAATATATTTTGCTAAGCTAAGCTCGAGCTAAGCTCGAGAACGGCTGGACCGATTTGACTGATTTCTTTTTTGTTGTGTTTGATGAAGTCATAGGAACGGGAGTTCTTATGGAGAGAAAAAGCGTAAAAAATACGAGGAAAAATTAAAAACAACAATTTTCTTTTTCCATACAAACCACTCTGTGCCCAGCTATCAAATATTTCACATCAAACAAAACGTACGTGTCACCTAGCAACCGTTGTTGATAACGTATCATAGACATAAGCTAGCACCTAGCAACTGTTGTTGGTAAAGTGTCATAGACATAAGCTAGCACCTAGCAACCGTTGTTGATAAAGTGTCATAGACATAAGCTAGCACCTAGCAACCGTTGTTGATAAAGTGTCATAGACATAAGCTAGCAACCGTTGTTGATAACTTTTTCACTAACATTAGAAACTGTCAAATCTCTCATGTTGGTCTCATGTTGTTATGATGTACGGGTGTTATTAATAGAACAAAGTTGACTGTTGGCGTTACGAAGTTCGCCAAGTCAGCTTAGTGATGTAATAATATTTAAATATTTTATGTGCATTTAAAATGGATGATGTGTTGTGTTTATTTCAGACGTGTCAGTGGCCGCCTGGCGACTCGAGCTCTCGCTGAGAATTCACAGAACGTAAAGAGAAAGCTTTACTACGATGTGGATGTGAAAAAGTCTCCCCGAGTCAACGGCTGCATACTCAAGCATAAGAGAACAGTGAGTCTTCTATTTTACTATTATAGCTGGTGCCCGCGACTTCGTCCGCGTTCTCTATTGCCTATAGCCTTCCTCGATAAATGGACTATGCTACACAAAAATAATTTTTCAATTCCAACCAGTAATTCCTGAGACAAGCACGTACAACCAAACAAACAAACTCTTCAGCTTTATATATTGGTATTTCTTTTATATCACGAGCAGTTGTTTAAATACAAAATAAGGTGAAAATTTTTTATCAATGCAACTTAGTTCTAAATTATTTAATTTATATGTAATAACATAAACATTTAGAGTTCTTTGCTTGAAAAAAAATCCACCCTGACAAACTGTCTCGTTTATAACATGAAACTAGTAAATAAGTATGAAAGATTAAAAATAAAATTTCAATTTAATAAACTTGACAAATTTAAAAAATATATAGATAAGTAAGTAAATAATGCTTCAATAATAAATTAATCTTAATTTGTTTATAATTTTTTTTTTTTAAATCGTGACAAGGAGACATTGGAGAAAAATTAAATTATTTTAATTTAATAATTCTAATGAATATAAAGTGACAAATTATACATATTTCTTGAACTTTTATTAATGAACCTACACAAATCAATATTGAGTACATCCACCACTCTCAATCACGACAGCTTCTATTCTATTTTTCATACTCCTGATCGAATTTCTTAATTACTCTTGTATTCAGTCTTCCGCCCGTACTTTCTTTCCATTCAGCCTAAATCACAGTTTTTATACTCTCTGAGATTTTTATTTATTTTTTAGGTTTGTAAATTTTGTATATTATGGGTATGGTTGGTATTTATAAAATTGTTTGACGTTTACACCCTGTGGTGATAATTTCAGTCGTTGGGTAAGCGTCGTAGTAACGGCGCTAGGCGATCCGCCAGCAAGACATCTCGCAGCTCTAATAGCACTGCAGCGTCTGCACGCGATCCTTTGGTCGACTCTACGATGCTTACCACATATACGGACTTTAAGGTACATACTTATGGGATTTGTGGACCTGAGCTTTTCATTATTATTTATTTTTAATGTTTTTTCTTTGGACAGGCTATTTTTTGACTTTCCAAACTAAAAAAAAATTGTAATTGCAACTAAAAATTTTACATATATGTATATATTTTTTATTTTTACACAAGATTCACCACTTATAATATAATTATACATATTATGTATATTCACACATATACTAATACACTTAACAAACAACTTAACACAAAACTATAACAAACATGTGTGGCAACCAATTATAGGTGAATACCACAATAATAATAATAAAAATATTTTGAAAGGTAAAAGAAAAGAAATTATACAGAAGTCGTTTTATTTGACTGGTAACTAAAGTGTTGAAAATTAAAATAATTAAACATTTTTTTTATATATATATTCATGATTTCTGGTCAATTGGCGGTTTGCCCCCTTGCAGTTTCCTTTTCAATTGCATAATGAATACATATCATAACCCAAATGGCTTTGCACGGAATTGAGATTTTCAAAAGTCCAAATTGCAGTTTTCTATACTCAGGGCCTCTTTCACCATCTGTCAAGTAGACTAAATATCCTTTAAAGTCACCCATAACCGAAGATAATAGAGCGGAGCTGATATTAGCTTTGTTTGTACGGTAAAAGTCCCAAACATTAAAAAAAATCTCCTATCGAAGGATGCACTAAACCGAGTGCATAATTTAATAAAACATAAAATTATTTCTAAAAGTAAAATTATTCTTACTTGTAGTTGGTGAAACAGGCCCTTAGCAGTTTTCAATCTCAAGAGACTTGTCACTTAAATTTTTAATATTCTTCCCAGGATGGTATAAACGAGAAACAGGTGAGTCGCAGTTCAATGGCCAACACGAAAGCCGCCGACGTGCCCAACGTCGTGGTCACGTGCAACACGATACACGAGCAAAACACGCCCAAGCAACAAACCTCACAGAAGAAGCAAAAACCTCCCGTGGGTACACCCAGACTCGGCAAGGAGAACGCACACACCACCCCACTGGCCTCGAAGAATAATTTGCTGAATACCCCAACGAGGCAAACTCGTTCCGCAGTTAAGAGCGGTTTCTTAACACCGCGCACACCCTTCACCACAAACGGTAACATGCAAAGACACAACACCGCTTCAGCGCTCAACGTTAAGACAACACCGAACAACCTCAACAGATCCAAATCGCATACACACTTGGTGCGCGCCAAGAATTTACCGCCTATTCTTTAATTTAGAAGGAAAGTTTACTAATTATTGACATTTTGGTACATTTTGGTGGTTTACTAACTTAAAACTCACTCGAATCGAATGAAGGTTTTATTTGAATTTTTCAAGTGAATTTGTTTTTAAATATAGATTTTTTAATGTGGTACCTAGAATTTTGAATGCTAAAAAACTTAAAAAAATAATGCACGTGTATAATTTTTCGGGCAACGACTTGCACGCTTTTTAATTTTATTTTTTTTCATTATAGAATCGCTTATTTGAGAAATTACGGAAAAATATTATAGTTATTGTAGATTTTTTTGTATCCAAGTATTTTTAAAACGATTTAAATGCAGCCAACTTCTTTATAAACATTGTCTGCAGACTGCAATTTATAGATTTTTTTTATTATAATATTTTAAGTTAAATTGAATTTTCGTCGTGGTGGTTAAACTTTTTTTTTCCAAAAATAGACGTCTTTACATAATGAACACGTAAAATCCGCGTTAATTCGTCTTAATTTTCTGGTCTCAATAAATAAATAAAATCCCGTACAAATTTATAGGTGAACTCTATTCTTTTAAAATCGCCTTATCTTACTACAGAATTAATATTTTTAAATATGAAACTACATATTTATAAAAAAAACTCATGTAGCTTAGAATAATTGTCTTTAAGAATTTGAAATCTATTATTTTTGTAGTTGATAATGATACTTCATATTTTTGTTAGAAATAGTTGCTTATTATGGGTTTAACGGTTTTGCTTTGAGGTTGTATTATCGTCGATAACGTTGGCGCTGAAACGCTCTCATTTCATTTAATTCTCTTATTATTGTACATATTTATTTATGTTATCAAATATGTTAGTTAATGATTTTTAATGTTTGCCTTTTCGCAAATTGTGTTGTCATTTTTGTGTCACTTTTAAATTTTGTTGAATAAAAGCAATTATTAATTTAGGGTGTATGTATGACTCGGAAATTAGATAGACATATGACAGTTTTTAATTTTTCAGATTTTTTTTTAAATAATTTAAAATTAATATTAATATGTATGTTTATGTAGGTGTACAAACTTTAGTACTTTATAGTGATATTAAATATGTATAGTATTTAAAATAGCTTTGCTTTTTAGTTCGCGATTCTCATATTTATTAGTTTTACGTGTTTTTTTTTAATTCTAAAACAATTTTCACTTTGAAAGGAAGATAAAAGTTATTGAGTTTTATAAATGTATTTTTTAAAATATAGGTTAACGTTTAAAAATTAATTAATTAATTATATAGACTTAAACCGGCAGCTGTTTATTATGAATGTGAAGTACTAAATAACATTAAAATTAAGCAACAAAATCTTTCTTATTTAAATTCTACGAAATGGAGTTTAAACAAAAGTGTATTTCAGTTCAATTTATCAGTCTGCTCAAACTTGTTTGACAGAAACATTTAACAGAACAGACTTTTGGCACTCAATTTAACTTATTGATTGATAAATTGAGTGCCAAAAGTCAAATATTATGACAAATCAAAAAATAATAGATAACGGACCTGACTGCTTTGTACTTGACGGACCTGTTTTAGAAAACTAACAAAAATTATAGACTTGACTGACTAGTCTCGGGATCTGCTACTTTTGATTTTAATTTCAATAAAAAGGGCTATTACAAATTGCTATTTTTACTAATGACACTGGCAAAATCATCGGAGAAGATCTGATGGAGCCAAGACATTAAAAGAGAAGAAGAAGATCATATAAAGTTAGTTCTTGCTGATATAAACATTTCAGGAAGAAATTTTTCAAACTTGTGGAAATATTCTTCGAATACAGAAAAATTTTCCTTATCCTTTTGTATAAATCCATATACAATTATTCAATTAAAAACTCATAGTTGAAAAAGTTATAGTCTCAACTTTGGGCTCAAAAGACTCAAACTTAGTCCGTGAGTCAGTCGGTGCACGATCAATTATTTGTGTCAACCTTTTCAGATTGATGGATTGAACTGATGAAATACTGATAGAGTAGTTTCCCTCTCAGATAAAATATCTGAGTTCACCGAGTAATCTGTAGTTCATGTCAGTGGCTTCATTTTGTACTTAATAATTTTACCCACATAATATATAATCAGTATTTTTTAGTTTTTGTAAATAAATATTTTATTATGGAAGGTAAAATAGTTGTTTTATTTCTTATTAGCTGAGCCTAGCTTCGCTTCGCTGTCCTTAAAATAAATGTTGCCTAAGTTACTCCTTATAAAATGAGCTATCTGTTAGTGAAAGTCTCGTCTAAATCGGTCCAGCAGTTTCGGAGATTAACCGGAACAAACACAATTTTTTTTATTAGTGCCACATGAAAGCAGTTATTTTTGACCATTACAAACGGACATTTCAATTTTGTTTATTAGTATATTATATGAATTTCCCTTCTCGAAAAAATATTATTTAAAATCCCTCGTAGTACACTAATTTCATAGCCTTCTAGTTATAATGAGATGTTTTTGACAAGAAAATATTTCTATAAAATTAAATTTTATTAAACATGTCCATATTTTTCGATTTCGATGTAGGCCCTAATGGGCGAAGATTTAGGAGGGCAGTAGGAGACGACAAAGGTGATATAGAGTTGTTTTACAAGCAAACAGACAAATTGTTTGGTGAAGTTGACATCGGCACGTTAATGTACGTATAGCTAGAGCCTAGCCTTATTTTAAGCCCGTGGTAAATCGGCGGGAGTTTATTTCTATTGTTCCTAATTTACTCTTAGAGTACTCGTTGGTTTGGGCCTCAAACTCAATTACCCAATAACATAGTACTAAACCGTATTATTGATTAACTAGCTGTTGCCCGTGACTTCGTCCGCGTTAAAAAAGATAAAAAGTAGCCTCACGTGTCCCGTACTTCTAATTGTGTTTCATGAAAATCAGTTAATTCGTTTAAAAGTGATGCGAGGAACATACATACAGAAAAAATCTAAGAATGGTCAATTTAGTTTCAGTATCATGTATAGAGCCTATATACACGATATTTCTGAAAACAAAGTAATTTACTCCATGACCGACCCCTACAGATTTATTATTAGCATTGATGTGAAAGTTAGTCTCTAACGTTTTTATGGATGAACCACTAAACAATGGTTTTGATGACGTTTATAATAAGAATAGCTTTAACATTGATACAGAATACAAAAACCGCAAGTTTAAATTAACTTCGATTCCTTGTATGGGAGGCCATCCTAGTTTTACTAGTTAGTAGTCACACTATGAATAAGACTAAGTACTAGACTAAGTCATTTATAAGTAGTCCTGTTTTTTTTATAAAATGAAATTACGAATCAATTTCGTTTCTTGATATACCCGTTGGATTAATCTGAAGATTGTCTGAAGTTTCATCAAAATCGGTTCAGCGGTTTTGGAGTTTGAAGTCTATAGGGAACATACATACAACACATTGCCTTTTTATATATAATATTGAATCAGATAACAGAAAATTTCAAACAATTTCAGCGAACTTTCAGTGCTTTCAATATGCATGCTGGACAAAAACAAAATGGTAACAGGATTTTTGGCTTTAGACGACCATCCAAATATTCCTGGCATAGATCCATCCGAATGGGAGTTTTGGATTCGGAATATGTTTCAGTTAGTAATATTTCAGTGTGATTGAATTTGATAGTGTATCTAGTAATTACTCGGAATTATAACATTTCAGGATAAGATTTAATTTTGTTTGACGACAATATTATAGTGTAATTTAACGTTTCTAGGCAATTTTACTTATCTCGAAACACATTGTTTGTCCATTACATGTGTTGTAACGATTCTGTAACTGGTTTCTTTTTGGAAGAAGCTTTAACATCTGTGTTTCGGAATGATGTATATTTACACAGCATTATCATAGTGATCCCACCGGGTTGTCCTACGGGTAAGTTCTCTTTTTCGTTTGTTATAGATATAGGTTTTATAGTCTAACCGAAGTCGACACGTTTTTAAAAACCACAGATAGAGAATAGGCCCGCGGGACATGTTTGTATGCGAGAAAAAAGAAATTCAAAAATACACAATGTTTTATTGCTCTACCAATATTTCAAAGAGTCTGAAGTTCATTGTCTTACAGACACCTGCTCGTTGCACTGATAACCTTAAGAGACCACCTGGTATTGGTTGGATGGATAATAGTAGACCATAGGGTCTATAATACTTTGATAATGGATACACTAGATTCTGGGTTGCTTCACTAAAAGTGGCATAGTAGAATATCACCGCACTCCCAGCTTGGGGTGATATTTCAAATTAGTTGCACAAAGTTGTCCTTAAGGTGAACACGTGTTACGACTTGAACCGCAGTGGCGTAGCGTGGTCTAATATAGACGTGGGCAAAGTCGCATCAGCGAGGCCCCTTTTGTTTCGTTCCCAAGATCCACCCAATAAAACTATTTTACCAAACATGCTTTGACACGACATACCTCTGCTTCTGCTTGAGGGCTTACTTTATGTTTTCGGGGTCGAGAAATCCAAAAATAGTGATCGCCCTACTTAATAATATTAAGTACTAAATGTTAAGGTTCAAATCAGTCTTGCAACATCTACATTATTCATCTTTTTATCAGAAATTAACGAGTGAAAGTGATAGCATGTAATAAAAAATCCAGTGGACACTTTTCGAAGTGATTTTGTTTGAGACCCTCAATCTAGTGCATCCTTTATTAAACCTATAATATTATCTTTCTCTGAATTCTCTGGTCTTTTAGCATAAAAACTTTAAGTGTAGGTAACAGATATCACACTTCGTCCCATTTTTTTAAATGCGGTTCCAAATTTTTTTTTTCATGTATTAATTAATATAGGTATACCTATTAACTAAGCAATAGCAATTTTGCAGCCATATATTTCTTTTCTTCTAAGAAAATATGATTGATCCAGTTTTTTTTTTCTCTGCAGATGCATTAAAGTTGTTTCAGGAAGTGAGAAAATGTCCAATGCAGAAATTTTGCAACAAGTCCAGTCTAGAAGAGGTCGCACAGCAGTGTTTGTATGTCGCCTCGAGAAAAGACTACTGTCCAAAACTAAAAGTGCGGAGCGCCGTGTAAGTACGGTTTTAATACCCATATAATGTTTTTAATAAATTAATCAAAAAGTTGATACTAAAAGCAAGTTTCTCTCTAAAAAAGGGAAGAAGATAACGACGATGTAGTTGAAATATTAGACAAAATTTGCCCAAAGTTGAAAAAGTTATATGGAGATTATTATATTAGCGAAATTGTCGGTCGTTACCCTGAGAGTAAAAGAAAAATCGTCGTTGCTACCGTGAGTTTATTCCTTCATTTAATTGTTTTTTGTGCCTTATATTAATTATAACTAGCTGTGCCCGGAACTTCGTACGCGCTGTAGTTCGTTTCCCACAGGAACCTAACATTTTCCAAAAAAAAGTTTTAGTACCTGGATGTGTTAATCCAGGTAATAAACTATCTGTGTGCAAAATTTCATTCAAATCCGTTCAGCCGTTTTTGCGTGAAAGGTTAACAAATATACATCCTCAAAAACTTTTGCATTTATATTAGGTAGTAGGAAGGATTACCTTAGCATCAAATTGAAAGTTTTCCTTTTAAATTTCTCATTAGATTTCTGTTTGTGCAGCAATTTGATACAGCTGTTGGTGTGATGTGCATTAATGCCGACATCAACTATGAAATGTTACAAGAGAAATATGAGCTGAAACCTTACAACGGACTGATAAAAATTACACCTCTCGAGAAAGAGAAAATGAAAAGGGAAAATTGCTTACTTAAGATATTTGGGTAAATAAATTTTTCACCAAGACAGGTATAAGGTATACCAAAGGCGTCCTAAATTAACTTGAGTCTTTTCTTGCAGAGAAAAATTAATGACTGGACAATGGAATGCACATGAAAATAAACGAAATGTGTCTCTTTCTAATATTGTAAGGTTTTTCTTATTATGTCTTTCTATATTTATATCCTATTTTGATTATTAACCTTGTCAGTATTTTACTAAACTAACGGCTTACGGCTTCTCACGGATCCAACTTTTTCTGCAAATTGTGTTTGTGTACACAATTGTGCAATTCGTGCAAATAGAAATAAAAAAGTATTTTTACTGTACATTTGTAAGTGTTTAGGATTTAAATTTATATAGGTACTAGCTGGCGCCCGCGACTTCGTCCGCGTTGAAAAAGAAAAAAAAATGGCGTATCCTGTGTCCTGTACGTCTAAATGTTTATATACCAAGTTTCATGAACATCAATTAATAATTCGTTTAAGAGTTATGGAGGAACATACATACATACAATACCTACACTTATAGATTTATTATTATTATGGATTTTATTGATGTTTAGGGTTTATTACGTAATAATCATATGGTTCATATGGGGGAGACCTAGGTCCAGCAGTGGACGTCCTGCAGCTAAGATTATGATGATAATGACATCATATTTTAGAAACATAATATTATAGTTTTCGAGTATAAAGAGTCCCTTACGCTTAACAATTATGTAGGTTAATATGTTACCCACTTATACATAAGCGAATATTGTTTATAGGACACACCAAATAAAATAGAATCGAGTAAATCCTTGGGAAGTATTTTAACAAAAGCAACAATCGACGACAAAGGAAATAAGGCGAATTACTTTGAAAGAAGAAAGACTATCTTAATGCCGACGTTAGACAACATCGTTTCTGTAGACTACAGCGAATATTCTGTTTTTTTGAGTATAGATTCAATATTACCAGAGGTATTACCAATGATTTTGGAAGATGATCCTTTTGAATATGAGATTGTTAATATAGACGAGAAACTGTTGAAAATACCTCACATATCCGTGTCAAAAGGGTACGTAGCAATGCTTCCGGTCCATTACAACCAAATCCCAAATTTTCTGTTTCCCATATTGACTGAAATGCAAATGGCCTTTCTAAAATCGACCAAATATTAAAATGTCTTATTCCCAGAATAACTGAAATCCGAAAAGCCAAGGTCTAGTGCCAAATTAATGAAGATTTGAAGGTTAAAAGATTTACCAGAGCTAACTTTGTTATTTGCAAAGTTGCAAATTATTGCAATGTTGTATTTTACTAGGTATATAATTTTGCCAATAATAGATGCCAATTTTACCAAATAATGTAAGAACCTGGTTTGATTCTTAGAAAGAATATTATGGTGGCACTTCTTACTTGGAAAAAAATGTCTTACTTGAGTACTTGACACAAATTACTTAGTGCTTATTGTACTACCTACGCGATCGAGATTATTGTGATCGGTTCCTATCACAATTTCTAAAGGTCCGATTTAGGATTTAACTGTATCTTCATTCCGCTTGGATTTTTTTACTCTTTCATGCAAAATCCAAAAATCTACTTAATAGATTTGAATGAACCTTTACAGTAATATATTTTATACATCTGAATTATTAATAACGATATACTGTGTTAGAAGTTACAGGTAATCATTCATTACACATTTAATTTCAGAATTACTTCAACACCAAGAGATTCTTCGGAATATACTTCAAGAAAAAATATCCGTATGTATTAACTTTTTGTGACAGCTAACTATAAGCTTTGTAGGATTTGATTAAAATATTACTTCAACTTTTATTATGACATATTTTTATTTGTACATAAATGATATAAAATATAACGATAATTTAAGTAAGAACATTGCGTTTCGCAGTCATTTACATATAAAGGAAATATAATTATGTTTTTACAGACCAACGCAGAATGTCCATAAGACTAAATGAACGTGATCATTATAGTGGAGAGCCTAATGCTTTTATGATTGAAATCTTTGGCCTCTGTGATTCTATTGATGAAAGGTATCTTATAAATAAAAATAATGTATAACAAGCCTTAATAAAAATATATTATAAACCAAACCCCTACATTACATGAGCCCAAACATGCTATATCTGCTGTAAGTTGCAAGAGTTGAGTATCTCGCAGACTAGTTGATGCTGCAGGATCAGTTCAAGATTACCATGTCATCGTAATACCACCAAACTAACAATATACCAAATTTCACATAAATCGTACCTGTGGAAGTTATTGAAATTTCTTGTCAACTAGGAAATGGGCTAATGGTCTTCAAACGCAGAACAGAATATATTAATTAATTAAAACACTTTATAATTTAAAGATAGACAGGTACCTAGAGTAACTACCGAACCTTCTTATCTATGGACCCATGACAAACTACATACTATACATTTTCCATTCCTTAAAGAAACGCAAAAGATATGTTAGAAGCGGCATTTGAAATAATGAAGATCTACGACTACTGTATAATTCGCGTGCCCTGTTCTGATATTATGTATTGTCCTTTGCTCCAGCATTTTACTGTAAGTATATTCAATATCGAATTAATATCGAGTATGTCGACTTAAACTTACTTCAAATTATTATAAACTAGCTGGTGCTCGCGACTTCGTCCGCGTAGAAAAGCATAAAAAACCATCTACCGTATTTTGGATAGATGGCGCTATCTCCCGGGCCAAGCCGCTAGTATTTACTTTTATTTTAGATTTCCCGTAGGGGTGAAGCATTTTCCCGCGGTAAAAAGTATCCTATGTTCATCACGGATAATGTCGGCTTCTAATGGTAAAAGAATTTTTCAAATCGGTCCAGTAGTTTCGGAGCCTATTCTATACAAACAAACAAATAAACAATCAAATCTTTCCCCTTTATAATATTAGTATAGACTAGACAGTGCCCGCGACTTTGTACGCGATGATAAATTAAAAATATAAAAGCAATTGTAACGCTTGATCCCTTGTTGCTAAAACACATTGGCCAGGCGTTAGTTACAGTTTTATATTTTAGATAATCCCTCGGGAACTGTACTTTTTTCCTGGATGAAAGGTGCCCTATGTCCTTTCTGATGTCGCAGACAACGTGTATGCAAAATTTTATAGTGATCAAACCGATAGTTTTTGCGTAACACACAAACTCACATTCACATTTATAATATTATAGTAAGGATGGTTTTTTTATTTTTTAGTTTGTTCCAACGAAAAGTAGAGTTTGTTGCGATTATGCTCTTTATGTCGCTCACAGAAGCTCTGTTTTAGGGTAAGGTCAAGTATTGTATTGTTTTGAAGTCGTTTATGTAAAAGTATGTAGACTGTTTAAAAAAAATAGTATTACGGTTTCAGTAAATTAAGAGTTCGTAGAGCTGAAATCATCGACATACCACAAATAGCGATTCTTTTGCAACGTTTAGACGTCAGCGAAACTTTAAAAACAGTTGAGCTGTCGGTGATGAATACTGGAAAATATAATTCTTACGTATTTTTCTCGGACTTGTCGTTAATTGGCATTGGGATTTTGGAGTAAGTTTATATCATAATTTTTATACTATTTACCATATTTTAAAACCCACTTTTCATGTAATATTTTTTAACTCCCTCATATATTCCTCCTTTTTTATTTTGTTTGTACTTTAATAATTTTTTGTTGTTTAATTTTATCTTTTTTGGTACTTTTTCTATATATATTATGTCTAATTATTATTAATTAAAAGTGGTATTCACCTTTAATTGGTTACCACACATGTTGCTATAGTTGTTCGCAAATGTTGGTGGATTTTTTGTAAAAATAAAAATAAATAAAATAACTCCTTCATTCCTGCAATCTGTCCATGGCTTTAGGATGTTATATTTCTTAAAAGACGTGTTCGGAGCAAAATCCAATGATTTGCCCAAATACAATACTATGATATGAAAGTCTACGTTTCCATTAGATCTTCATTATAAAATGACTTAATTTTTTTTTTTTTTTTTTCAATTCAATTCAACTCAATTTCAGAGAATGCCAAAACATAGACACAATAAGAGGGAAGTACGACTTTAACTCGTTACACATTCAAAAATATCATAACAAAGGACACGTCTTGAGCGGTGGTTTTGCAATACTCAAGACTATATTAGTTTATCCTGTATTCGAAGCGCATTTCAGATATTTCATCCGAGATATGTTACGCTTATCAGATCAAGACAGTTTGATATGGATGACCAGTTACAGAAGTAAATTGGTAAGTTGCTAGCACTTTTAATAAAATTCTAACTTTAACTTTAACTTAACTTAACTTTAACTTAACTTTAACTTAACTTTAACTTAACTTTAACTTAACTTTAACTTAACTTTAACTTAACTTTAACTTAACTTTAACTTAACTTTAACTTAACTTTAACTTAACTTTAACTTAACTTTAACTTAACTTTAACTTAACTTTAACTTAACTTTAACTTAACTTTAACTTAACTTTAACTTAACTTTAACTTAACTTTAACTTAACTTTAACTTAACTTTAACTTTATTTTTAACTTTTAAGACACTGCCTTTTTCACCAACTACAAGTAAAGTGTTAATTAGTTACTTTTAGAAATAATTTTATGTTTTATTAAATTATGCACTCCGTTTAGTGCATATAGGCGATTTTTTTTTATTATTTTCTTTTTAATGTTTGGGACTTTTACCGTACAAACAAAGGTAAGTATATAAGCTAAATTATTCCCAGTGACAGGTAATTTTAAATGACGGTTATCCTACTTGACAGATGGTGAAAGAGGCCCTTAAGGTATCAGACACAAAAAGACCTTATAAAATTTTATAAACTCAAGAAACTAGAAACAATATAAACTTGAAGATGCGTTTGAGTTATCAGAGATGTTAGAAGTTTAATTTTTTTATACCACGAAGTGACTTAAGTTCTTCGCGTGAGTGGAATACGTATGGAGCTTATAATTAATAATTATTATTGTGCCTAATTATTTTAGACTACAAACAAAGCAAACACTGCCGTTGCTTCAATGATACCTCTGTTGCCTCGGAAAATTGAAACTAAAAGTTTGTACGTATACTAATTGTATTACTATATTATGTACATATATAAAGATTTATTAAGGTAATATTATATGTAAAGTTTAAAGTCTTTTATTTCCTTAGCAATTTTTAGCAATAATTTAATTTTCAATTTTTAACGCAAAATTTGGGCATTTTTCTTGACAATCTGAAAATTATTTCTAATTCTGTTTCATGTATTTGTATATACAGGATGTCTTTTAGCACTTGGTTTCTTGGTAAGAAACAAACAAGTATTTCTAAAGTTAACATCGACACTCGTATACTCATCATTGGCGCTTCAAGAACAGCTTTTGCGTTCTTAGACAGCTTATTGTTCAGGTACTTATGTTGAAATAATTTAATTTAATATAAATACAAAAACTAATCTTGTATAAATGTTAATTAATATTATTATTATTTTTTCTAATGTACATACTTACACCCCTCTCACTCTTTGTGCATAATAAAAAGTCACGAGACGACTTCACTTGCTTTTGCGCTCTCTAGGCTACAGACGCTTAACCAACTTAGTGAAAAAGTATTAATATAATTTCTTTTAACTAAAGATCTCACGTTTTATTTTACGCCCATAACTTAATTTCTAATAGGTTATGGGCCCAGTTACGTTATAAAAGCAGTGATAAAGTTAAAATTACGAATTTAAAAAGTGAGTGTGTTTCGGAATATACCTACCTATTGATTTGCTGAAAAAAAAATTATTAATTAAAACAATGGACAATTCCAAGGTAAAGAGGAATATAAAACAATTTACTGGAGAAAAATATAGTGTGTGGAAATTTAGAATACGTGCACTATTGAGCGAATTGGATGTTATTAATGTAATTGATGAACCAATGCCGATTGATCCAACGGAAGAGTGGAAGAAGTGTAATCGGATTGCTAAAGGTATTTTGGTGGAGTATTTATCAGACAGCTATCTTAGTTTTGTTAGCGAAAATATTACAGCAAAGCAAATATTCAAAAATTTGGACGAATTATATGAACGTAAATCTATTGCGACACAGTTGGCAATACGAAAAAAATTATTATCATTAAAACTTCAAGGCGATACAACATTAGTAAAATTCTTTGCTGTGTTCGATGAATTAATAACGGAATTAACAGCTGCTGGAGCAAAGCTGGATGAGACCGACAAAGTTGCTCACTTGTTGTTAACCCTACCCTCAAGTTACGATGGTGTCATAACTGCGATCGAGACATTATCAGAAGACAATTTAACCTTGGCATTCGTAAAAACGAGACTCCTGGATCATGAGATAAAGCTGAAGAATGATAGTAATGACAATAGCTCGAAAGTATTATATGTACAAAATAAACCGGACACATTTAAGAGAAGAAGAATAGAATTTAACAAATATAAATCTAATAACAATAATTACAACAAAAATAAAACTACAAAAAGGACTCAATTAAAATGTTTCCACTGTGGGCGTAAAGGACATGTTAAAAATGATTGTTATCATTACAAGAGATCTTTAAAGGACAATTCAACGAGGACAATTCAAGCAGTCGACATAAATCAGTCCGAGCCTCAAACTACCCCCGACTTTTCAGGATTTGCATTAATGGCTGGCCATCACGAAGACAGTCATGATAAGAATATATCTTTTATTTTAGATTCTGGCGCATCCCATCACATCACTAACAGGGAAGACTTATTCAATAATTTTACCTCTTTGAACCCCCCTCTTAAAATTTCAGTTGCTAAATCAGGTCAATTTATTTCAGCTACAAAAAGAGGATCTATAAATGTGACTAGTAATTTGGGCATTGAAGGAATTTTGGAAGGTGTGCTGTACTGTCCTGAGGCTTCATATAACTTGCTTTCGGTTACCAAAATGCAACAGGCAGGTTATAAAATTTTATTCGACCAACAAGGAACCCAAATATCAAAGGATGGTAAGATCGTAAGTGCGGGTAAGTCTAAAAATAATTTGACTTTTATTAATTTTCTTACTTTTTTTAAACTTGGTCACGCTGTTTCTCAAATGTGCAAAAGCGATAACATTTATGAATTATGGCATCAACGACTAGGCCATATAAGTAAAAATAAATTTTTACAAATTAAAAATAATAATTTAATGGAAAACACTATTAAAATTGATTCAGTGTTTCCAAATAATTCTTTGTGTGAGGCCTGCATAAATGGGAAACAGACGCGACTACCTTTTAATATTGCTAAAGATAAAAGTTATATATCTCGACCATTATATGTTGTGCACTCAGATGTTTGTGGCCCTATCACTCCTTCTGCATTAGATAACAAAAATTATTTCGTGTTGTTTATTGATCAGTATACACATTACTGTGTTGTTTACTTGTTGACTCACAAATCGGATGTATTTTCGGTTTTTAAAGACTATGTTGCAAAATGTGAGGTTAAATTTAATTCAAAATTAGTAAATTTTTACTGTGATAACGGTGGAGAATACTTATCTACTGAAATGAAAGATTACTGTGTACAAAAAGGCATTACGTATCATTTGACTGTTCCTGGAACTCCACAACAGAATGGTGTCTCAGAGCGTATGGTACGAACTGTATCAGAAAAAGCTAGGTCCATGTTAAGTGGTTCCAAGTTAAACAAAATTTTCTGGGGTGAAGCTGTTTTAACGGCAGTTCAATTAATTAATATCACATCAACAACAGCTTTGAAAGAACTTAAAACACCATACGAGATGTGGCACAATAAAAAACCACTATTAAAATATTTAAAGGTTTTTGGTTCAACTGTATACGTTCACAACAAAACCAGTAAAGCTAAATTTGACGATAAGTCCTGGAAAGGGATACTGGTGGGTTACACACCAAACGGATATAAAGTTTGGAATGAAAACTGCGAAAAGTTTGTAACTGTCAGGGACGTCATTACGGACGAGACTAATTTTTTGAACTCTAGACCTTTGTTAGGTGCTGAAAGGGATAATATTGAATATTCCTATGACAAAACTGATGTAAATGACAGACAGTCGAAATCAGTGTCATTAAAGTCTCGGTTAACTGACAGGTCTAAGTCAGATATTTCGAAATCTGATGAGGGTGAATGCCCTAACAAAATTCGCAGAGGTAATGATGTGAACGATATTCAGTGTGACAGAAACGAAATGTCTGATTCTGTAGTACCAGAAACGGATATAAATCCATTAAGAGAAAATAGTCCAATTTCAGAAAGTAATGATAGTGTTGCGAATAATTATAGTAATTTAAGGAGGAGTGAGAGGCTTAAACATCTCCCTGCAATTTCTTATTATGAGGGTGATGATGATTATTTAATGTGTGTACAAACTATTTTGTGTGAAATTCCTACTTCTTTTGATGAAATTAATACTCGCAATGATAAATCTCAGTGGGAAGCTGCAATTAAAGATGAACTTAATTCTCTTTCGATAAACAACACTTGGTCATTAGTACCACGACCTCAAAACAAAAATATCGTTGATTGTAGGTGGGTATTTTCTATCAAACGTGATGAATTTGGAAAACCTTGTAAATATAAGGCCCGATTAGTAGCACGAGGCTTTAGTCAAAAATATCTTACAGATTATAATGAGACATTTGCACCTGTTGCCAGGATAGCAAGTTTTAGATTTATAATTAGTTTTGCAAACCAGTATAATTTATTAGTTCATCATATGGACGTAAAAACTGCATTTTTAAATGGCCAACTAAAAGAGGAAATTTATATGGAAGTTCCTAAAGGTGTTAACTGTAAAACTAATTATGTATGCAAACTAAATAAAGCGCTGTACGGTTTAAAACAAGCAGCGAGATGTTGGTTTGAAGTCTTTGAACAATGTTTAAAAGAAAAAGGTTTTAAAAATTCATCAGTAGATAGATGTTTATACATGCTTAACAGGGGACATATAAACAAAAATATATATGTGATACTATATGTTGATGATTTGGTATTAGTATGTGGTGAAATTCATACATTAAATAAGTTTAAAGGCTACTTAAAAAGTAAATTTGAAATGTCTGATCTTAAAGACATTAAGTTATTTCTTGGTATTAGAGTTACTCGATGCCATGATAAGATAACATTAGATCAAAGCTCATATATTGACACTATTTTAAATAAATTCGATATGAGTAACTGTAATCCAACTTGTACACCTATGGAAAACAAGTTAAACTATGTAGCTCTTAATTCAAATGAAACTTATGATGCCCCCTGTAGAAATTTACTAGGATGTTTAATGTATGTCATGTTATGTACTCGTCCAGACATAAGCACAAGTGTAAATATTTTGAGTAGATATACTAATAAAAATAATAAAGAATTGTGGCTGTGTTTGAAAAGAGTACTTAGATATTTGAAAGGCACAATTAATTTAAAGTTAACATACAAGAGATGTGTTTTTAATAATATTTTATGTGGATATGTAGATTCTGATTGGGGAGGAAGTGATACAAGTGATAGGAAAAGTACTAGTGGGTACTTATTTAAATTTTTTGATAATTGTACAGTTACCTGGAGTACAAAAAGGCAAATGTCAGTAGCAGCTTCTTCAACAGAGGCTGAGTATATGGCATTATTCGAAGCTGTAAGGGAAGCCTTATGGCTAAAATCCTTAGCATTCAGTATTAATATTAATATCACAAATCCTATTGTTATTTATGAAGACAATAATGGCTGCATAAGTATTGCTAATAACCCCACCAATCATAAAAGATCAAAACACATTGATATAAAAAACCATTTTTCTAGAGAACAAATAGAGAAAAATGTGATAAAATTGTGTTATATTTCCACAGGTAATCAGTTAGCAGATGCATTAACAAAGCCTTTACGAGCTATCGTTTTTCGTGAACATAGAGCTGAGATGGGCTTAGAAAACTGATTTATTTATTTGTTTTCCTTTTATAGTGTCTATTGATTTTCTACATTATGTAAATATTATTTTTAAATTCAATTAATAATGTTTAACATGATCTGATTAGGTTTTTCTGGGTTTTCCCTAATCCTGCGCAGCAAATGCTGGATCATGATAATATTGTAATGTTCCCAGAAAACACTAAGTGGTGTGCGTTCTGTTTAGGCATATTCTGTTTATATAAATATGCTGATTCATTGTACTTAAGATTATTTTTGAGGGGGCGTGTTGAAATAATTTAATTTAATATAAATACAAAAACTAATCTTGTATAAATGTTAATTAATATTATTATTATTTTTTCTAATGTACATACTTACACCCCTCTCACTCTTTGTGCATAATAAAAAGTCACGAGACGACTTCACTTGCTTTTGCGCTCTCTAGGCTACAGACGCTTAACCAACTTACTGAAAAAGTATTAATATAATTTCTTTTAACTAAAGATCTCACGTTTTATTTTACGCCCATAACTTAATTTCTAATAACTTAAACACTTCATTAATTTAACAAGCTTTTCTTCTAATTACTTACCCACTTAATGACCTAATTAATTTTAAATAGCTAATTTACCTACTTGCATAAATTTGATAATGTTTTCAGCGATTCTTCATCATATTTAACATTTACAAATATCACTCTGATAACACAATATGGATTACCATGTTCCAAATATTACAAAAGTCACGTCGAAACTATGTTCCCTCAAAACCCATCTGATAAATATATCCAGAGTATGCCTTACAGTTATTACGTGAATATAGTACATGGAACTGTGGTGGAAATAAATAAGTAAGAAACTCATTATTAAAATCAGCTATTGCTTACTGCTTACCTACTATTACAAAATTTCGATGGTCAATTTCAGAGAAATGAAGTATATTAAACTTTCAAATGGATCAACGTGCGAGTATGATCGTCTCTTTTTGTTCTTCGGCAAACAATTTCAGTGTCCTCGTTACTTTCAAAAATTACAGGAAAAGATAAAAGAAGTTCGGTGAGCACTTAATGGTTCTGAATTATTGTTATGTTACTTATGTAATTGTAAATTTTAGTATATTTCAGTGCACGGGGTTAAAATTTATAATGTTGCAAAAATTGTGATGATATAAGTTACAGATTTGATATTAGTAATCAATACTAATATCAAATCTGTAATTGTTGGTCATGGAGTAAGTTACTTTGTTTTCCGAGATATCGTATTTATAGGCTTTATACATGATACTGAAATTAAATTGACGATTTTTAGAATTTTTATCTGTATGTATGTATGTATGTATTGTAAAAAAAATAACATCATATAAATCTGTAAGGGTTGGTCATGTAGTAAGTTACTTTATTTCAGAGATATCGTGTTTATAGGCTCTATACATGATTCTGAAACTGAATTGTCAATTTTTAGAATTTTTTTCTGTATGTATGTATGTATGTATGTTCCTCTATAATTCTTAAACGAATTTTCATGAAACTTGGTAGATAAACATTTAGACGTACAGGGCACAGGAGCTATTTTTTTCCTTTTCAATGCGGATGAAGTCGAAAATTTTACTCAAGGAAAACATTCGCTTGCCACACCCGGGAATCGAACCGGCTAAGATCTGTAAAAGTTCCACCTTTTACTTTTATTGCATCGATCGTTAGGGTCAATTATAAGAATGAAATCTCTTTAACAATCTTGATAAATTAAATGAAGGGAAAACCATGAAATCAGGACATATAAATAAAGGAATGTTTTCTTTGAGTAAAACTTTCTATCTACAGTATTAGGAGTACTTTCTCTACAGGTGGCATTACAAAATTCCACTCTGTATAATTTGGAAGGCCTATAAGGAAATGGGCTCTGGGATCCTTTTCTCACTTACTTACTGAAACACAATGATGTTATTGTTGTATAAAGACTGCGAAAAGCTACATATACTTGGCTATATTCGTGCATAGGTTGCTTGCTATTATGACTAGTCCCAGAGCTGAATGTCTCTTTTCAGAAGCGGCAATGTTAAGCTGTTATCGACACGTTTCGATGTCACTCCAAAAAGAAAAGATATATGTTTAATGAAATCAAATCCGGATAATCTTTTTGTAATCAACAATAGCTTTGATGCAAATAAAGCTATCGCATACATCAATCATTCTGTGACGAATTTCGATCCTTGTTAGTAGCTTGATTACGTTTTTTTGCATTATTTAAATAACCTTACTATTAGAGGGTTTATTGAGTTTTTTTTCAAAACTAGACCTTTCGGTGGTACCTAAAGGTAAGTAAACAAGTGGTAAAAGGCTTCCATAAACACTTAATTTCACTACTATCGAACCTGTGGAAAATTAAGACTTCTTCATGTGTTCTTTTCTTCAATAAAATTAGAAATCATCATGTTTTTTTTGTTTAAATATATGTTTTTTAATTATTTTTTTTTAATATTATGAAATAATTGTAAACCATAATTTTGTTTCAGATAAAGTAGCCATTTACGGTTGTTCGCTGAACGCTTACTGTTGTTTAACTTCCTTATTAGAAATGAATCTCCCTCAGGAAGACTTGATATTTATTGAACCTTTTCCTCCGGAACATCCTACAAAGCCCAGAATACCTGTGTTTTGTAATGCGTATGTTAGTAAAATATATATTTACTAGTACTACAGCGTAGTAAACTCTACGCTGTAGTACTTTTCAAATTCCCCACATGAACCTTTAAATATACCCAATAATCATCATAACATAATATAATCTAATCAAATCATTATCTATATCTATATTAATATTATAAAGAGGAAAGATTTGATTGTTTGTTTGTTTGTATTGAATAGGCTCCGAAACTACTTGACCGATTTGAAAAATTCTTTTACCATTAGAAGCCGACATTATCCGTGATGAACATAGGCTACTTTTTACCGCGGGAAAATGCTTCATTCCTACGGAAAATCTAAAATAAAAGTAAGTACTAGCGGCTTGGCCCGGGATACATTTGACAGCGCCATCTATCCAGAATCAGGTGAAGCGACTAACATGACAACTGCTTGGTGATATTTTTAGCGATCCGCTCCACGGTAGATGGCGTTTTATACTTTTCAACGCGGACGAATTATTACGGTATTTATTACCACCTATTTATTAATAGTAATAAAATTGAAAGTTAAAGTTGAAGTTTAATTTTTTTTTGTGTTTGAACAAAATTATAGTTTCAGTTTTCAACTAATAAACAGAATCTAAGTAGTCTACGAGTATACTAATATTGTAAAGAGAAAAGATTTAATTTTATGTTTCTAATGAGAAAACCACTGAACCGATATTTAAAATTCTTTCACCTACAAAAGCTAAGTACATTAATGGCTATATTTTATTAAGTTGCGCTAGCGAAGTCGTGTGCAACAGGTAGTTATTTTGTAAAAAGATCAAAAACTTAAACGTTTCAGGTTTACAAAAACGTTTGGGAAGAAATCAATTCGCTAAAAGTGACGACTTACAGGTCGTGTTACATTCAAAGCTGTCAAACGGATGAGACTGGCTTAATCAGTGAAATAATCATCCTATCAGATTTCCAATTGATACGAATTAAATGTTCCGCCCTAATTTATTATGGGATACGTGGTTTTGATGCGGAAGCACTTTATGGTATGGCATATCTAGTCACTAACAATTTTCTAAGTAAATTATGTAGTCAATTGCATCAGGTTGTTAAAACCTTTAGGCCTTCCCAAACGCCCGTTATTATTCTAACTGTGTTTCTGTGATTTTGTACAGACATGATATCTCCGATTCTATCATTTCCCCAAGGGAATAAAAGTTTGTAATGTACAGTCGGCCACATAAGTCGGTTAACGATTGTCGATTGTTTTCAAAAGTGCAAAACAACTGAACATTTAACGCGCCATAAGTCGTTGTCACGACTAGAGAACAAAATAAACTTCACGTATAAACGATCGTAAAAAGCTTCAGTAAGTAAGTAAGTTGAGTGTTCAGTCGTTTTTCACTTTTGAATGTGCTAATCGACTTATGCGGCCGACTGTACATTACAAACTGTTATTCCTTTGGGGAAATGATAGAACACAACATCAACAGATTTTGATATGATTTTGAAAAGAGCGATAAAGAGCAAAAAAAAATATTGCACCGTATGTAGCTAATCTATACCTATATATATAAAGCTGAAGTTTGTTTGTTTGTTTGTTTGGTTGGTTGGTTGGCTGGTACGAATTAAAAAATTCTTTGTGTGTTTAGATAGTCCATTTATCGAGGAAGGCTATAGGCTATAGAGAACGCGAACGAAGTCGCTGGCACCAGCTAGTTCAGCTATAAATGGCGACTGTTTGGGAAAATTAACCTTTATTTGATATCTGATTCATCAAATCAAACTAAGGTTATTCCTTAACTTAACAAAATGAATTTCTTTAACCTGTTTGTGGAAGTTAGACATTGTGATGCAGGCGCTCCAACGTTTGAGTTTGATCATACTTTTAATGATTACGAACAAAACTTGTCAGCTAAAAATAAAAGAGTTACATTAGTTTACACTGTTCCTACGCAGCTATCGAGAAATGTGGTATAGCGTTCGACAATGGTGTTCTGATTGACCACAATTTCAAAACAAGTGCCACCTCTGTGTACTCTGCTGGATCTTTTACCAATTACAATAGAAGATATCGTGCAGATAATCAGAAACAGAAATATTGTGATTCTTACGATATTGGATTTAAGGTGTGTTGAGAATTCCTTGAAAAGCTGTTTTATACAATTATGTTTATAATTTGTTTATAAAATTAACTGCTCTTTGGTCCATCTTACTTTTTACGTACTTTCTAGTGATTTTAAAAGTATTTCTAAAACTTTTTAATTTTTTCTAGCATCGCCTTTGTGCCTGTCACACATATTATAGATAGATAGAAAACATTTATTTGCATACACATGACACACACGATTACAAAACAAATAAAATACATACCATTTTTTACATTTAAATGAGAATACATACTAAAAATAAAATATATTCAAATTCAAATATTTTATTCCAAACCATAACGTATAAAGGATGTTACAATATATAACAATTAAGACCAGTATTATGGACCCTGTTTATATTCCTATCACTGATAGGAATATATATATTATTGCATATATATTATATCTAGGAATTAAATTTACATGCAATATTGTTAACTGTAACAAAACTGTTTTAGTCTTTAATGTGTTTTAGTTAGGGGAACAGATAAGGAACGACTTGGATCCTCTATTCAAAGCTAATGATAAAGGCGATGAAACTATTTTAAAGAATGAGGCGGAAGAAGCACAGAACTCGTGAGTGGTTAAGTTTTTTTAGTAAATCATTCACAATATCACAATAGTATGCTAAAATTAGTACTTATAATTTTTACAAAAAAAAAATCAATGTTCAGGGTGCTGAATGCAAAACTACCTGTGTTTACAAGGCCGATAGTAGTTTTGTGTAAACTACCAGGAGGACTACATTACTTGGATGTTCGTCCCCCGGGAATTAAATTGTCTGATCATTACATACAGTCACTGGACTTCAATGTGAGTTATTATGGGTTAGATTGATAGTGAAATTTTAATAAGGTCGGAGGTCTACCTAATACAAACTCCACACTGTACTACTATACTAAAATTATAAATATGAAAGTAACTCTGTCTGTCTGTTACATTTTCACGGCTTAGCTACTCAACCAATCACTATGAAATATTGCAGACATTTTATCAGGGATATGGGGCACCCTTTATCCAGAAAAAAATCTGTTTCCGAGGAATCATCTAAAATAAAATAAAAAAACTAACGCCTGACCAAAGTGTTATAGCAACATTAGATCAATAATGGCTAAACATATTGTATTCTATAGATGACTAGCTATACGCTCCCAATTTCGCCCGGGTTCAAATTAAAAACTATCCTATCTTTTAGGTTGGACCAAAATACACATAGTTACGAAGTTTTATCAAAATCGGTTCAGTAGTTTAGGAGTTCATTGGCGTCAAACATGTGACACGATATTTTTACATATTATAATACAGAGATGTATTAAATAATGTGATTTCCCTTAGGGCGTGGTAATGGAAACATTCAACAACGGTTATTTCAAATTACACACCACCAGGGACTTGGTGGTGAACGGAATCACTTGTCTAACTAAAGAATCGTACCCTCTCGGAATTTACGCCAGTCTCTACGGAATGTCTTCATCGTTACTGAATAATGTATTTATCAGATTTGCCGTAAGTACTTAGCATCTGCATTAAGGCTCTGTTCACATGTACCACAACCACACCACATCGCAGCGACAAAAAATGGTCAAGCAGTGGTTACGTGTGAATAGTGTCGCTGCAGCATTTCGCAGTTAGGTTGTGCTAACTACAAAATGTAGATGTGGTTGCGATGTGGTTACGTTGTGGCTAGTGTTTGTAGGCAACTATGGCAACCTCATTACAATACAGAATGAATGAGAGAGAGAGGAGGGTACGCACAGTGTGGTTGCGACGACGTAACGCGAGGTGGCCGTCCACTAGTGAGCGGTATAGCAGGTGGTTGCATTGTGGTTGCTTTGTGGTTACGTTGTGGTTGCGTTGTGGTTGCGATTTTGTCAGTACCGACAACACGGTTGAATTAGACGGCAAAGTGTGGTCCGTGTGAATGCACCTATTAATTTTCATACAAATTAGCGCCCGTCCACGTGTTGTGGTTGTGGTGTAGTTGTGGTACGTGTGAACAGAGTCTTAATGTTTTAGCTCCTATTCTGATGTTAAGTTTTATCGTAAAATGAGTTGAAAGGGAGATATTGTCCAGCGGCAAAGATACGAGGTGGCAAAGTATAGGAATTCGGAAAGAACACATTTAAATCTATTATATAAAATCACCAATTTGTAAAACTGCCGGAAAACTATCCAGATAATGATAATTCAATGTGTCAATTGCAGGCAAAGAAAATAGACGACTTTTATTCGTTTTTTAATGCTCCCTGGGCGTTCTTCCTTTATCATGAAAGAGTTAATGAACTTCTGGCTATGGTCAAGGAATTGTTTCCAAAGGTAATACTTTGGTTTCAAGTTGGATAATAAATATTCATTGATGTGGAGATTTCGTTACTAAGTTTATTTAGGTCAATATATTTTAAAGTGTTTGTAATTTTTTTCATAAAACTAAAATGATAAATGGCAGAAGATTTATTGAAACGATTGACGAACCTACTTTTAATTCTAATAATTAATTAATTTTAATTTTAATATTTTTTATTAATTATAATTAGGTTAAGGACAGCTTTATATTTGGTAATTGTCGTCTTCGTGAAACTTTTTCTCAGGGTGAAATCGATGGGAAAACAATGAAAGAAGCACTGCGCTCGCTGTACATAGGTGACAGAACTACTCTTCAGGTTTGTTGAGAATTCGTGAAAATAAGATTCAAACAAATTCTAGCGATCGGTTAATCTCTCGTAAGAATCCAAAAATATTTTTACTCGCGGGGTAAAAAATTAATATTTGCTTGCACCAGGGCAATATTATAAGTCATTCCATATAAGTCAAGTTTTATGTCAAACTAGTTGGCTGGTGCTCGTGACTTCGTCGCGATATGAAACGCCATCTACCGTATTTTGGATAGATGGCGCTATCTCCCGGGCCAAGCCGCTAGTATTTACTTTTATTTTAGATTTCCCGTAGGAATGAAGCATTTTCCCGCGGTAAAAAGTAGCCTATGTTCATCACGGATAATGTCGGCTTCTAATGGTAAAAGAATTTTTCAAATCGGTCCAGTATTTTCGGGGCCTATTCTATACAAACAAACAATCAAATCTTTCCTCTTTATAATATTAGTATAGAAGAAACATTGACGTTTTTAAAAGGGTAATAAAATTTGAAAACTGACGAAGGTTTTCGTATACCGACTGTATACACTATGACAGCTGTTTGCTATGTCATAAGTAATAGAGCTGTTTCAATTGAAAAAGCTATACTAAATGAGGAATTCTTGTATGCAACGACTATCTCGCAAACGGCTCTAACGATTTTGACGAAAATCTAGGGTTAGGGGCTTTTTAGGTCTAGAAATCGATCAGTCAGGGTATTATCTTTGAGAAAATTCGTTTTAGGCAGTTTTTTAATGGAACGGTTACAAAAGTAATACTGGTTGTTAGTTTTATAATATTTTTAATTATTAATTCAAGTATATTTGAATTTTTTTTCATAATGTTTCTATAGACTTTCTTACACGTAAAAAAACTTTATAGCTTTAATTATCACAACAGTATCGGACTTGAGAATAACCGAGCCCACTTAGAGTTGAAATGTGGACTTACTGAAATAATTTAAACCTATTTCCATATCATTTGAATTGAGGTCTTTTATTTACAGCTTGCGTTCGATAAGGATATGTACTTAGACGCCATTAATGATTACGTTATAGCATGGCTCTCTGAAAACGATATTGTTCTACCTATGTACATGCAGCCTAATTATAATACTGAATTTGCACACGACCTAAATACACATCCCTCTTTCAAGAAAAAGACAAGAAAAATAAGGAGGATGCTTATTTAAATACTTTTTATATCCTCATATTCAATAAAGTGTTTTGATGAAAAATACTATTTTTATTAATTTTTTCTTTGATGATGATGTATTTCAGTTCATATACTCGAACCAAAAAGCTTAATTGAGGCAAACCGGGTTTAATATTTTGACGTTTAATTCATAGCACAGTGTTTTCTTGTTGATGATTTAATCTTTTATTGGATGGAAGCACACACAGCGTTTTGCAATAAAAATAAATATATAATAAATAAATAAATAAATAAACATTTTCATACAGCACCACAGTTACTGAGAGCTTACTGTAAGCAAATAATGCTTGTATTATGGATACCAAACAGTTGATATACAACATAGATTCCTTTTTTTGTAAATACATACATATTATAAATACAAAACATCCATGACTCAGGTACAAAGGTAAAATGTTAACACATAAACATTTGTCCCTAGCGGGATTCGAACCCGCGACCGTTTGGTTAACAGCTAAGGTAACGCGTCGTCAAAAACTTGTGGGATTTCGGAGTGAGTAAGGAAGTAAGGTAATAATCTAAATATCTCTTACCTTATTGAGGCGAAATGTACCTAATAGTTAATAGGTGACAATTCACCATCAAGATGACCGTCAGTCTCTCGTAAGTTAACAGCTATAAGTACTTAATTGCTTGAATAGAGTGCTCGACTCATTAGTCGAGCACTCTATTCAAGCAATTCAAGCTCTAGGCAAAAATCAAATGTTGACTACAATTCGATTGTGTTCTAGGCCAGTTCTAGACAGTCCAAGACCAACCCGTTAATTCTTCTTTACTTACAATAAAAAAAAATCATGACTGACATTGACATTGTATGTCATTGGCATTTTAGATATATTTTTGTGTATTGATATGATATTTCCATTAACTGTTACATAAAAGTTACCTAATACATTTCTATTGCTACAAATATGGAGAACCAACAATCAGCAGAAGAAACTATGAAACCGTGTTCTGCTAAGCCGTTAGTGCTTCACGACTTATTGATACCCAACGTGAACACGTGGGGAAATGTTCAATATAATATACCACTGAGACTGTCCAACAATGAAACTAGGTCTGGAAGTAGCATTGCTTTGCGGCACATTCCAGCTATACCCCATAGTTTGAATTGTGTAAGTATAATGTTTGTAAAATAAAAAATATATTATATCTACATAGGGACTCCATTATATTGTAAAGACCACAGCAGGAAATCGGCATTACTTGATTAAGAATAACTCTTTTTAACAAAAAATAAACAGACTTCAAACCGTCCCATGGTCTTTTCTAATGGATGCCATTGTCAAAACTGGACCAAATTGAAATGGTAACAAACATAAAAAAAATACAATCGAATTGAGAACCTCCTCCTTTTTGGAACTCGGTTGAAAAATATATTTTATCTTACCACTACTAAATTTCCCAATGTTTATCCTCTCTTATACTTTCAAACTATTGAATTAATTGAAATAAGTGAAAATAACTTGATATCAACCTTCCCTTTCACCAGAAAATCGACGAGCCTCTTCCCGAACGGCTGACTGGACGCGACATGGTTGTGGAAAAGGAATCTTATAAGACGACAACTGGCGAATATTGTGTAAAACCTAATCCCAATAAAGCAATGGAACGTTCAGACTGTGCTATCAACTGTCGACGCGTTATATTCATGACTGGTGTTGAGAAACGGGTAAAAATTTTGAATTATATTAACAGTAGGCAAGCAACTGAATATGCAATTCAATTCAATTATTTATTGCGAAACCAAAATATTGTTTTAAAGGTGTTACAAAAGATTGTATTTGCGCTTGAAGAAAAAACTTGGAGAAAACCGAGAACTTCGCTTCAAAATTGCTTGATGAACATAGGCTACTTTTTACCGCGGGAAAATGCTTTATTCCTACGGGAAATCTAAAATAAAAGTAAATACTAGCGGCTTGGCCCGGGAGATAACGCCATCTATTAGATAGATGGTTTTATACTTTTCAACGCGGACGAAGTCGCGAGCACCAGCTAGTCATTAATAAAAAAAAAGAATTTTGACCAATTAAATCTTCTAAAAAATATTGTTATCGGTACATAAATTTAAACTTAACCAATAAGCATGAAAATAATTGGTTTTTTCTATGTTAGTGGGACTTTTAATTTGAATTGCATTGAGAAATAATTTATTAATTTTTTCATCTTTTCGCTTCTCTAATAGATTGCTATATTTAGTTAAAATTTTCAGTGAAGCATTTGTCTTTTTCAGTTACAAAGCAAAAACATAACACAGCCAGTTATTATGTCTGAAATGAAGAGTAGTTTTAGAGGCGCAGAAAGATCACCGACAGCACCGCCTGAACTAACTGTTAAACCACCTGATCCTGAATATATATTTGATGTAAGTACTATATAGGTACGGCACCATACGTATAAACATTTAAAATTTACTCGGCCCTAAATTGATTCTACTTGGTCATCATTATCCAGCTATTATCCTCAGGACTAAGCTAGGGGGATGAATATGCGGTGCAAAATTGTAATTTTTTTCGCAATTTTATGACAATTTTTCATATAATGACTTTTAATTTTATTACTGAGTGTTACTAAACTACTCCATAATTGAAAACGTGAGTGGATGATGGTGATTTATGTCGCATTATTCCAATTTCGAATAAATCGAGGTTAAAGTTTTACACTGAATTTTTGACATAAGTCGCCACGCAACTGTTTTTTGTACTAAATTATGGTGAAAAGTTGTGTAAACAACCTAAAATTTTAATGGTATGATAGCCAATAAACACTAGTATTAATTTAATTAAAAAAAAAGCGAACATAGCTCTCTCGTCCATTAACAAATGTAGGTAAACTTTTCTGCACTCTTTGCTTTTTAAAATTAACTGTACATGACATCTTTTTCAACTTTTTATATACCAAAAATATCTTAAATCGACGATCTTAAGGTCTGTAAACTTTCATATGGATATATTATACCTTCATCAACGCAAAAATCGCATGGATGAAGATCCACTCACGTCTTGAATTATCACTTGGCAGATATATTGAATTTAATCATATTTATTAAATTTGAGGTTGTTGCTTCCGGGCGAAACGAGGCTCCGGTTATACCAGAAAGCGCAACTGGATTTCGTCGCCTCCTCGACCCTTATCTGTCGACTTATCGGCAATATCACAAGCCCTTTTCAGTTGAAGACCAGTACGGCATCGGCTCGAAGGACCAGATCACTTTCTATTCGGAGTTTAATACGCCAAAGGTAAATATAATGAGTAGAGGTGTAGGCCAAATAAGTAAAGACATTGTTGCTTTAATACTTATTGTTATGTGCGGTGTGAGTTAAAATGCCGTTTAGGGGTGTAAGAACACGATTTATTTTCACTGACCAAGATGACTTCCAAAATAACAGCGCTTCTCCAATTAAACCGTAAAACTTGCCAAAAGTCGTCAATAATTCAGTCAACGTTTCACTAATGCACTGTCGCAAAGGTCTTCGTAAAAGCTTCCAAGAGTTGTTTTCGTATCGCTAGTTATCGCAGAACTGTCTCACTCGAGCGATCCCCCCCGTATTTATACTCGCGCAATGAGCCCCGATATTTTTCGAAATTACTAGAACCTTATAGGTGAATTATTATATTAAGGTTTGAAGGCGACACTTGTGGGGGAATCGGCGCATGTGTACAATTGCGCACAAAATTGCTAAGGAAAATGATATTTTTTTTCTTATTTCGTAATTTTTCACCTCACTAACTTAACATTACAGACAGTGTTGATATTCCTTCCATAAAATCATAGTGCGATGTCGAAGGACAACGTTTTCGTTAGGCATTTATTCACCATGACGTATTACTAATAGGATAAAACAATCTGTACACAACAGACTCGAGACGCGCGAACGAAGTGCGGGAGGGGAAGAGCACTGAGTCTACCAATAACGTGTCGGCACACCGACGCGTACCCGCCCCTCACTTTCTTCTGCCCCCTCAAAGACCTAAAAATAGAGTTCTGCGCAGATTTGCCGAGAAATCTTTATTCACTACACGAACTATACATTTGTTTACCTTTCTGGAAGCCTATTGTTTTTAGTAGAATGTGAACCTTATGTCGCAACCATAAGGAACAGTTTGCTTTGACACTTTACCCAAATAGGGGACATCAACTCTTCAGTGGGCGTGGCCCCCGTATTTGTTTTGGGCGTGGCCAGGACTACTCTCCAGATTTCGAGAAAATTCTATACCTTAGCCGTAACATTATAAATTTTTTAAAGGTTCGCGGATTTGGACCGAGATACAAAGAGATATGGATGCCGCTCACTGCGAAGGTTCATCGCAATGTGTACGACAGAATTCATGTCAAAAAGGAGTACAAGGAAGTGGCGGCTTGTCATAATCCAGTTAACAATATTAAAGGGTAAGCTCTTCTCTATTTAATCTTTAAATAAGTTTTTGGTTAAAATTCTGTACTGGTTCTGTACTAAGGTATAACTAAGTAAGTTACTCTATGGTATAAGTGAATAAAATGTCTTGCTAAGCTCAAAACTCGAAACCTTTTTTTCAACCGATTTCCAAAAAACGAGGAGGTTCTCAATTCGACTGTATTTCTTTTTTAATATTTGGCTGGGTGAAACGATTTTGATGATTCTTTTTTTATTTGAAAGTCGGTGCTTCCCGTGTGGTCCCATTTCAATTTGGTCCAGTTCTGACAATAGAATCCATGAGAAAACGGTTTGAAGTCGGTTTATTTTTTGTTAAAAAGAGTTATAGTTAAATATTCGTTAATATCCAATTAAGAAAAATTGGAAAAAAAATCCGCAAAAATGTTAAAACGTCATTTTTTCTATCAAAAGTTATTAGCCGAGAATCCAATAATAATAGCTTTTGAAAAAACGACATCTATTAGGTCAGCTAGTTAGTGATGGTTCTAAAATAAGAGTAAAAATGGATTTTTCCCAAAAGGATAGATTCTTAAAAAATAAAAAACAATTTGTTTTTCTATACTAATATTATAAAGGAAAGATGTGATTGTTTGTTTGTATAGAATAGGCTCCGAAACTATTGCACCGATTTTGAAAATTCTTTTACCATTAGAAGCCGACATTATCTGTGATGAACATAGACTACTTTTTACCGCGGGAAAATACTTCATTCCTACGGGAAAACGGGTAATAGGACAACGGGTAGTAAGAACTAAGAATTATCCTTCTGTACTTATCTTTTTCACATAACTTCTAAACGGCTGAACCGATTGGGTTGAAATTTAATATGGGTATTTCGATGGTTTCCTGGATGATTTAAAGATGCAATTGGACCCGGTAGGTGGCGCTGCTGTCGGTATGTCAACTACTAAACGGCTTGACCGATTGGGTTGAAATTTTGTATGTGTATTTCCATAGTTTCACAGACACGAATGTATTATATTTTATAAAGTTACGCGGATGAAGTCGCGTGCAACAGCTAGTACACTATAATCGTTTTGAGCTGAAATATTCGCTATTCTCTCAAATTCAAAGGAATAAATTGCTGCAATTAATTTCCAGCGTATTCATATCGGAAATGAAGAAAAAATATAGAATACCGTTCGCGAGCTCGCCCCTCGCGTCTTGGTCCCACGGAGAAACGTTCGATCTTGCTCCGTTTCCACCAAACCCCTATCAAACCAACATCGCGCCGTTCATGTATTGCTCGGACTACTGTCACATTGCTCAAGGCACTTCGCCGTCGTCCGTTATCGATCAAATAAACGCAGTGAAACCCCACAAACCATGCTCCCAGAGGTACATTGTTTCCAGGGATTTTCAACTTTAGTTTGGTTAACGATATAAATAAAAGTAATATTGGAATTGTCTATATTTTTTATTTGTTGTGTGAAAAATTAGTTAGAAACAACTTTGTATGTTAATTGAAAGTGCACATTGAGGGATCAGTAAAATATTTGGGCTATATATGTATCATTTGTTAAAAACTTATGTCTTGTATCTCTTTTCGTATTCTTTTTTGAATGCAGGTATATTCTGTAACAAAATATAATTATAAGTTAATCATTTATATCTCATATAATATAAAACATAGTGCAGGGATGATTCCTAGAATTAAATTAGTTGGTAAAGTAATTGTCTTTTTCGTGCATGTAAAAAGTAATACATGGCAGCGGGACTATACTTAGTATTACTTACTTACTCGCAACAATACTTAGTATTTGGTGTGTCCTATAAAAACGAACAAGTGTTTAATTTCTTTAAAAAAAATACAGTTATACTTACTCCTACACACAAGGGATTTGTGCATTTTGCGTTTTTACCCTCTTTGGATTGTCCTTTCTGAAAATGAAATAGTAAGCCATCATGAATTAAGTATTAACGATTTTAAATGTGACAAATTGTTATTCGATAGTAATGGAAGGTACATAAAATGCCCTTCTGACCCACCGTACTACCGACCATACCCCCAGTTGGGGAAGCCTTTAAAGTCTAGGATTTACTAACAAATCAAAATTTGAGTACCTTAGGGGAAATTTTTATATATGTTACTAAAAAAAGATTCAAACCAACCCATTACCCCAACCCTCCCTTATCCCTTATCCTTAATCCTTCTATAGCCGGCAGCGCACTTGTAGCACTTATGGCGTTGCTTGTGTTATAGGCGACGGTAGCCACCTACCATCAAGTGGACCGTCAGCCTGTCTGTCGACCTTAACATAAAAAAAAAACTAATGTAGAGAATTGAGTTTTACATAAAAATGTTCCTTTTTTGCTAAAATTAAAATTAATGGAAGATAAGAGTTGACTTTTTTGGCTCTTATTGATTCTTTAAAAATTTATCTATCAACTCTTCTAGTAGTTTTTTTAGAACTGCTCGGCCGTTTCTAGTAGTTTTTTAAATAAAATAGAGACACAAGGTTAATGATTTTTAGCAGTACCTAAGTATTTATACTTACCAATGGACAAGTAAGTTCTTTTGGCAAATTTGACTTTGGCTTGCGTCGCGGTAAACACGGCGGATTGTGGAAGCACCTAGAAGGGTTGGGACATGGAGCGCTCGGTCGTGCAGGCCAAAAGCATGGCATCAAGTACGGGAAGCATGACGATGGTGGCAAGCATGGGGGGCAGTGAGGACATGGCCGCGATGCGTACGGCTGTCGAGAAGAAAACAAAATAAAAGACTAACAAAAACCGAGAAAACAAAAGAACTGGCAATCCAGCAAACACCAGCTAAAGAAAAATACGTAGTAATCCACGCAGTTTTTTATAAATATTTTAGTAGAACAATTTTAAGGAATATAGGAACTCTATGAAAGTCTAGTTCCTATATTGCTTAAAACTGTAACATAGAGGATAATCAGTTTATTTTGTTACAAGTAATTCCAAATTATATTACCTTTGCAAGTATACAGCTGGCTCGAGGAGTCAATTGAGGCTGTAAGTGAAATCGACATTTTATATTGACTTCATTTTTGTCGAAGCATTGCGAAATCTATTTAGGTATATATTGTAACTTACTGGATCAGGAACGAAATCAGGCTTTTTATTCACCATAATCTGCAATATCGATAGGTTAAGTTTTTAGGTGGATTATTACAGAATACCTCAGTGAAATAACAGCACATTATGTGCTATTGTGTTTCGGCACAGTATTTGTTATTCGGTGAGTGTATACTCATAACTTCCTTATCCTATCTATAACCAAGTGGACCGCCAGCTTGTCTTTCCAACTTAAAATCAAAATGTTAAAAAACTTTTTTTTTTCTCAAAATTGTATTAATTAAATACAGTGCACCAATTTAAATACTACAAATACAATTAACGAATAAATATCTCACCTTTAGTCCGTTGCATTTGTAACAGTCCACGCAGTTTGGTGTTGCGATACATGGCACCTACGAAATATGTACATAAAAACATTTTTTTTTATTATTTCATACGGTATTTGTTCAATTCGCTTTGTGTTTGTGAGGTCCATTATGAATCCAAGTAAGTAGCGATGTGTGAACTTACCGCAGATGGACAGGTCGGCGGTTCAACCTGAAAATAATAAATTTAATAAAAAAAATTAATTAGAAAAAAAAAGCCAATAAATGAATGTAACAAATATTACTTACGCAGGGAGTGCGACATGTTACCGAACATGGATTACACGACCCACAAAATGGTCTGCATCGGAAACAACCGTTGCAGCCTCCACACTGAAATATTTAAAACGGATCAACCAAGTAAATAATGTCTTATGGAAAGTGATAATGATTAAATTAATAATTATTTTACCTTTAATGAAGATGGTAAATCCGTGTTGCTCTGTAAAGAAAATGCATAGTATAGTAACAAACAATACAATTTCAATGAATTACTCTAATAGTCCAGGAAAAATATATATTTGGAAAAGAAAGTGAACCGGGAAAGCTAAATTTTGGATATTATGTAGGGGAGGCCTAGAAAAGCTTAACTTGACAAACTCGACCAAGATTTCCTGGTTGCATTTTCCGCCATCTTGAAAAAAGCCTTAATTCAGTATTTTTACAATAACTCGGCTCTCTGTCGAGATACGAAAATTGTGATATAATACTTTTTTGTTGATTTTTTTATGCTCTACAATTTACCCCTTAAACATTTTCACTTACCGCTCATAGTTATCGAGATATCGAGCATTTTTTACTTGTAAATCAGTCTGCTGCTTGCATCGTCACAATAGAGACCTAGGCTCTATTTCTCGGAACTTATTAGAGTCAGAAATCACCCCACTAGGCCACATAATATCCAAAATTTAGCTTTCCCGGTTCACTTTCTTTTCTAACCCTTAGATTCCGACGTAATGACTGGCGTATAATATAATTGCCCAAATCAACATGTTTGCTGTTATGTTCATGTGAGTAAGGGATAATAAAGGAAAAGGGATAAAGATACGAATTAAATCACCCAGTCAATAAAGTGGTGATTATTAACGACTAATTAGCTGGCGCCCGCGAATTCGACCGCCTTGAAAAATTATAAAAAAATTGAGAAATATCTTAATCGCTGTGACGACGGTATATATTATCAAAATCATAAGTTACTCCAAAAGTGCAAAGGAAAAGTAATGTCAAAAGTGGTTTACCTCTACCTTTATATAAAACAATGCAGCTTATAGCTATTACACAAAAAAAATCTTACTCTATGTCTGCAGCACACTCTTCTACAGCAAACTTGCACTATAGCTGTTTGATGAAATATAGGTTTGTCGTTATTGTTTTTCCGTATTTTTTTCGATGATCCATTCCCAACAACGGCTATGTTCGATAGTCCAAATAAATTGTGTTCTTTATCCAATTGAAGTATCGTGTTTAAACATTTTTCCCCTACGCTCATCCGCTTGCCGAGAGTACTACAGGAGTCTTGACTGCAATTGCTGCTCGTAGTTGATATAGTGGGCGATGGCGATATGCTTGGCGATAATGATGGCGAACTGAAAACAAATGTAAATAATATTTTTTTTTCTTTAAATCCATAAAAAAAACACCAAAAAATTTTGTGTTGGATGGGAATAAAATAAATGTAAGGGTCCGTGGTGTACGCGCACAGTGGTGCACGCACCTGTGGTGGACGCCCACGATTGGAATAAATTAAATTTCATACTTTTTTTTGTGCTTTTCGATGGATTTCGGATGTAATAAAACATGACGTATCCGAATGTTAGGGTTTATAATCTCTAGCCTAGCCAGAGCCAAGATAGTGAATATTTCGCTAGACCACAAAATAATTATTATAGCTGTCAACTTCCTAAAGATGGATCCTAAGATGGTCAACTTCCTAAGAGTGTCGGCAAGGCAAGGCAAAATTATTTCAAAAATTCTGCATATACGCGCCAGCTAAACATAAATTTCAAAATTAAGTGCAGTAATTATTTCCAATTAATTTGTTAAACTTTAGTTGTTTAAAAGATAAAGATTTTCTATGAATATTAAATAAATTTACCTTAAGAACATCGAAACGGATTGAATCGTCTTCCGAAATATTTGATTTTTGCGCCTGTAAGGGCATTTTTCTTACTGCAACGACATTACGGAGTCTATACGTAATGTTTATAATTATAATATCAAAGCTTAATCATTTTTAAAATGTACCTTGCGTCCGGTGCTCCGTCATGTCCATCAGAAAGCCATTTCATTCGGGTTAACTTTAGAATATTTGGGTTATCATACTGTAAGAACTGACTTTCAAGGTTGTCTAAATTATCAATCTCATCCTCTCGTAGATCAGTAGGCTGTTAACAAAATGTTTCAAGAACATTTCTTTAAAATTAAATATTAGTCGGAAAGTAGAATTAATTTGAAATTTTTTTGCAAATTGTCATAAAATTCAAAAATTGTCAAAAAACGCAAGCAATTATTCAAAGTAGAGAAATTAGAGTGGAAAAGAAATTTTGTATTTACCAGCTCATCATTTTCAGGTAATAATTTTCGATCGTTGTTTACGTCTTCAATAATGTAAGTTTGAAAAAGTTCGTGTAGTGCTTTGGAATGTGCCACTTGAATCGGTTCATCTTCGTCCTCATCCTTTAAAGAATATTTCAGAAATTATACTTTAATAATCTAATGTACAAAAATCTAAGATTAAATAAATAAAATTAAATATGTTTGGATTTTGCTTGTATTTTTTGTAGTAGTTATGGGTCATCATCTCAGCGGCAGAACGTCCACTGCCTGACATAATTTTCAGAAGCAGACTGGATCCACCTTCGACTTTATCAGGTGGTCTGTCCACCTTGTCGTCCTAAGTCCCAGGTAGTCAGTTCCCATCGGCTCTCCATGTTATGTGTCCTGACCATTGCCACTTAAACTGATCCCAAAATGGGTTTACAAGTGTTAAATGTAAATTGGTACAGGCGCTACTGGTAGGATTAACGAATTAAAATATGGCACATTCAGACACGCGTGAACGAGTTGTGTTACCCTTAGTTTTAAGATCAACTACATCATTTAAGTTTAGTTGGTCCCACCTTTCCAATAACAAATTAAAATTACCTCTTCCATTTCTGGTTCAATGTTATCTACATGATCCTTATTTACTTCCGGGACAATATCATTAACTAAACACACGTAATTAAAGTACACATTTTGTTCCGAAGCGCTTTTTGGCAATTTAAATTTTGTTAAATTAAAAGCATCCATTTTGTTGATAATTAGAACAGATCTTCAACTATTGCTGGATTTGTAAACTTATTCCTCATTAATCGGGTTCATAGCAATGGACATAGCAATAATTTATGATTAACTCCAAATTATTGTGAAATTGTGTATTTCGACGGGGAAACTACATCTCTTACATATTTTATTGTGAGCTGAAATTTTTAAAATAATCTGTTTTAAACCATATCCTTTTAAAAAATATCTGTCTATACTTGTTATTGACATTTATTTAAATTGACAGCTGTTAGGGAATATCTTCTTTTTAAAGGTAACCCTGCATGTCAAGAATTGGACGGTCGCAAGGAGTATATATCAAGATAAGAGCATACAGACAGCAGAGAGAGCAGCGAGCTGTTTTTATTCCGGATAAAAAGTGACGGCAACCACAGCTATTGGCAGAACTGACTGACTCTCTGAACCCTCATTCAACAAATTGATATTTTTACTTGTATCTGCTCTCAAGCTCTCAGTGAAGGTGTCAGTGACCAGGTTGCTTGGTGCGATGAATCGAACTATCACTACATATCGCACCTTTGGTAAGACAAGGGCATAAATTATTATTTTTTTAAATGAGTTAAACTTAAAATATATGTCTTAAAAACATTATTAAAATTAAAAAATATTTACAAGAATGAGACTTGTATTCTTTTACAAGAATGAAGAATTGTTTAAAAGCAATATAATCTCCTGTAAAATTACAAAAAGTGCAGTCTTGCCGAAGGTGCGATATTATAAAACTAATAAGTCCTCCGCCTCGTCTACCTGTCTGTCTGTTCGCGATAAACTCAAAAACTACTGCACCGATTTTTATTCTGTTTTCACCAATGGATAGAGTGGTTCTCGAGGAAGGTTTTAGTATATAATTTACAAAGTTACGCGGGCGAAGTCGCGGGCAGCAGTTAGTTAGGTATAAAGGCAGATGTAAGTATGGAAAATATACGGAAATCAGTGTGGATATTATTGTCACCGTCTGTAGTGTAAAAATTAGTGTCAATACCACATTTTCATTCAATACTTCCTGTTTATATTATTCAAAGAAAGTACAAAATAGCAAAATACAAAGCATGAATTGGGTGAAAAATGGTTTGATGTCATGCATTTAAGGTCAAACTACAATAGTAGTACTCTCGCTTCCGAAATACACCACACCGTATAATTGTACCAAATTATTCCATTATCTGATTAGGAAGTATTTTTTATGTGGTGTAAACAATGTTGGTGTCATACTTTGAATGGCAGCCAGCGGCCTGTGAACCCATGCGGATGTGCTTGTCTGGTAGTGTCTGACAACCTGGAAACAATTTGTGGTTAAATTCAAAAGGGTTAGTACCTAAGTACGTATAGTGTTTAGTATAGAGAATACGGCCTAGGAACAAAAGTAATTGTTTAAGAAGCTTTTGATAAGTCTTAGGAGATACGCTTAAGGGCACATTGTACGAAGGAGTGAAGTTTTAGCCGTGTAGCAAAGAAATAGAGCGAACTCACCCAAAATATGCCAGTTTACATACTTCCAAGTCTTCATTATGATTTTTAGTTATTAAAAATGTTTTTAAAACATATATATTACATTAAAGATTGTAAAGAAATATTGTAATAAAAAATATGACACTTCATGTTTTTTTTATTAATATATTGCTACGGCCAATAAACTAAGAGCAACCATAACATAGGATCAGTAAGCGGTTCCCGTTGGCAAGTGAGTTCTTAAGGCCGAATACTTAGTTCCCAGTTATCAACCAAGTAATTAAACAGCACAAAGACTCTGTCGTTGGTATACATGTACTATGTGGTGTGAATGACATCAGGGCTCGCAAAAACTCAACAATAAAAAGTAAAAAGAACTGATTTACAACAAGATTAGGCGGTTACGGTTCGTTTGACCGCGCGGACCCTCCATGAAATGCCGCATGAGAATAATGGTTTTGAGTGTACAACAAGACTGTTATTTTAAATATAGTGGATAGATCTCACTACCCAGATTATTTAACTTAAAAATATTATTAAATGCGAAAGTTTGTCAGTGTATGTTGCGTGGAATGTATGTGGATGGATTTTTGTTAGGTACTTTGGCACACATAATACCTATATAGTTTACACATTACCTGAATTGACATACTATTTATCCTCGAAAAATGTTAGGTTCCCGAGAAATTGATGGGCTAAAATTAGGCGCCTAGGCTGTCGCCGTGGCGGCGCCACCATCGTCGAAGCGATAAAGTTGTCAGGCGATATAATACTCATATTATTATCCTTATTTTCTTTTCTTTAGAGGAACGCTAATTAATTAGAAATAAATTATAAATTAGAAATACAAGATTTATTCGTAATTTCATTATGACGTTTAGCATAACAATTTTTATCTGGTTTTGTGTGAGACTGGGGAAGAACTTGTTTTTAACTGATTTTTTTAAATAAGAATTTGTTTTTATAAACTTTGCACTTTTGTGAGCGATTGTATTTAATTAGGTAATAGAATTTATTAATAGTGTGAATACGTGAACCAATCTGAGGCAAAATGGCTTAGTGATGATGCGGTGGTTCACATTCAACCAGGGCTGCTCAACAATTTATAATAAATATTCATTCATGTTTAGTTTCATAGCCGTATCATCGAAATTATTTGGTTAAATAAAAAAATATGTTTAGTCCTTCGGTTATGTAAGAGTAAATTATTATGGTATTGGCCAGTCTACACATCGCTATTTTTGTACAAAATTTTTGCCCTTCACGATGAATTAAAATGAAATGATAAACTTACCTATTTGTTTAAAAAAACGTTCAAGAACTTCTTTCAGGAAAATTATCAATTTTATTTGGCTTGTATATAATAATTACAATATTCGTAATTTAAGTAATATAAAGATATTACTTAAATTTATATTACGAATAATTGATAATTAATTTAAAAAAATATGATATTTCTTTTATAAATGTATAAAAATGTTTGCGAACCCTGTTGTTAGTAGTCGATTCAGAGGCTTTGTACTATGTCAGTGCTTTTGTGATTCCGCGACTTTCATATCGTGTCGAGGGTGTTCAAGGGACTGTAATAAATGATATTTCACATATCGTTTTGCAATCACGAAGTGTGTAGTGTATATATTATTGATTGTTAACTATGAATATTTATAAAATGATTATTAAAATAGTCCTATTAATTATCGTCCACAAATTCAATGTCAATGCACAGTTTGGACGTGAGTAATTTTGACCATTTTTTATTTTATTTATAAGAAAATATAATATTTTAAATTTTATTAGAATTTTTAATTGTAGGTAACTTTTACATTAATCTTAAACATGATTTTTTTTATAAATTAATGTAATGTAATAATGTAATTTTATTTTCAATAAATGGTAAGCAAAATACATACACTAAAAAGTACCAAATTAATCATAATATTTACGACCGCATAAACAATATAATAACTGCAAAAGCATTTGCCGAAGAATTTATTTATTTTTAGTGGCGAAGCATTTCGCAGTCAATTTTCTGGGGGTGATGTTCTGTGTAAAGGGGTGGCCCTTACAGAACATCACCGTGAAATAACAGCACGTGTGCTGTTGTGTTTCCCTATCCCTTATCCTTAACCCTACTGAAATCGCCAGCGCACTTGCAGCATACTTGCTTATGTCATAGGCGACGTTTGCCATCGACCAAATGTCTCGTATTAGGCTCCACTAAGTGTAACTTCTTATTTTCATATTATTTTTCGCCAAATAAATTTAAAAAAAATGATGATATACAATGTCAGCGTCCCTACCGAAATTTAGAATTTAGAAAATTTCAATCGTGTTCAGAAAAAACTCTGTAAATGACACAAATATGAAGTAGAAAAATAAAATTTTACATTGTGATCCGATTCTGATAATTGCATATATGACACAATGCGTTTTGTAGCCTTGATTACATCGGCCATATGTAATATGATGTGTTTCAAGGCTAATACTTAGTAAATCACCCATGCAATTTTTTTCTCGTTTTCATTTTTATTTTAATAGGTATCAATGGTCAATATTTTTACCAGGGTTTCGCAAAAAGTAGCCAAGGTGATGTTGATCTTTACGTTACGTTCCTTCCACAATTTACAGTATACCTATATATATACATATCTTGAAAATATATATTTTTCGATGGCACATATATGTATGTAGTATAGTAGTAAAAATAGCACAAGATCAGAATACTTTAAATCTAGGCTCTATTGTTGCTAGTGAAATTACATTTACATTTATTTAATACATTTTGCAGGTGTTTCAATAAGTGTGGGCATGGAAAAAGCGACTGATGATGACGAACAAAGTTTAAATGTAAGAGCAAATTATATGTACATTGAAAGTTTACTATAGTTTTTTATCATTTAGGTACTGTAAGGCCCCGGGTTCGAATCCCGGCGGGGTCAACTTTGGAAATTTTAATGTAATTTTCAAAATTGACTCTGGTGTGCATTTGAAAAGTAATGGTAGGGCACACTGCGTTTCGCAGTCATTTGGGCAGCCCATCTGGCGGATGTAACCACTACCTTACAGAATACCACCGTGAAATATCAGTATATGTGCTGTTGTGTTTCGGCGAGTGAGTAAGGGAAGCCAGAGCCCATCACCTCATCCCTTCCTTGTCCCTTATCCTTAATCCTTCTATGGTCGGCAGCGCACTTGTAGCACTTATGGCGTTGCTTGTGTTATAGGCGACGGTAGCCACCTACCATCAAGTGAATCGTCAGCCTGTCTGTCCACCTTAACATAAAAAAAACTGTAACTAATGGCTCTTAAGCCGAATGCCAAATATCATAACAAGCTGTCATTATTAATTATAACTAACTGGACTCTCTATTTAGCCTAAAAACGCTATATCTGATGTAAGTTGCTGAGGACTTGGGTGTCCCACAGACTACTTGATGCTGCGTCATCAGTTCAAGGTTACCATGTCATAGAAATGCCACCGAAGTAACATTATACTAAATTTCACATCAATCGTACCTCACAGCGTGTTTGAGCTCAGTAGAGAGTCCGAAGTTCTGGGATACACGAGTGTATCATGACAATGTATGCGAAATATTTTTTCAGGCATCATGTCCGCCGAATACAACATGCGTTCCAATAAGTTCGTGTCCAATGTTGGAAGACTTACTGGATTTCTCGTGCTTTTCTTCTGACAAGTGAGCAAGTACATTACTTATACCCTTACTTAATTAATTAGGGTCATTTAGACATAAGTCTGTCCTATTCCTATTTCTACTTTAGCTAGAGTTTATTCATTAATTGTTATTTCATTAACGAGTTATTAGTCAACTCGTGTGAGCCCACGAATTAACAATGTTCATTGATGGCATTTCATTCTCTCTGAAATATTGTCTGAAACAAAGACTACATTATAAACAATATGGTAAATTTGTGTATAGATATTTCCATCGACTAAATGAATTGACTTGTGGTCACGCAAACAACGAGGACTTCGTGTGTTGCCCGACGTGCGATTGTGGGCGCGTTTACCAACCAGGCACTGAGCAATGTGGCCAGAGTATGGTACGAGGCGTTGATTACAATGGACTTGGAACGCATCCATGGGTTGCCAGAATTGGATTCACACGTAAGATCATTTTTTTGTGATAAAGTTTTGGCGGGAAAACTGCTTGTGCAGTTAATCTCAAACATCCACCGCTTCTTTAGTCTATTGCAAGCGAGTACGGAGAATCGTAACTAACGTACTACTTACCTACTTATATAAAAGACGTACGCGGCTGAAACGAAAGCTACAGTCCTCTAAAGTATTTTGTCCTGCGGCTAAGATTATGATTACTATGATGATGATGATGATGATGATGATGATTATTATTATTATAAGCATGATCATGATGATGATAAAAGTATTTTGTGGTTTACAAGTGAATTCTCAATTGTTTATTTGAATTAAATTACAGATAAAGACACAGGAAACGTGAGGTTCGCTTGCAGTGGATCTATCATAAACAAACGCGTTGTCCTAACAGCTGCACACTGCGCTTTAGCTAAACCCGAGGGATACAAATTGTAAGTATACCTAAAGTTAGTTAATTTTGGGCAGCCCATATCTGGTACCAGTAACCACTGTGAAATAAAAGCATGTCGGTTGTGTTTTTCGGTGAGTGAGTAAGGGATGACACAGTTCACCCTATGCCTTCCTAATCCACAGTGTTTAACCATCGAAACCTTGGTGGAATACCTATTCTACTTAGATATCGATACTAATAATAAATGTATGTATGAATGTTCCTCCATAACTCTTAAACGAATTAACTGATTTTCATGAAACTTGGTAGATAAACATTTAGACGTACAGGACACAGGATGGCTACTTCTTCAACGCGGACGAAGTCGCGGACGCCAGCTAGTAAAGTAATAAATGTTAAGAGTATCATGATTTTTCTGTTCGACTTTGTTATTATTCTATTTTAAGAATAGATAATAGTTGCCTACAATAGATATATGTTTTCAGATCAACCGTAGTGTTAGGTGAATGGGACATAGGACGAAGCCCGGACTGCAGTGACTACTTCTGCGCTCCACCGACGCAAGCTATTAAAGTAGATAATGTTATCGTCCACCCTGGTTACGAGCAGAAGATATTTAGACATGACATATCCCTAATTGTTCTTAAAGAAGAAATCAAATATTCTGGTATGTATTTAATTACCACAAACGACAAGGATGTTAAAAACAAAGGCATGGGAGTATAAAGCACAGAGACTTTGACTCGTCGTTTATGAGCTTAGATTAATCGAGACAAACTTAGCCAAGTTAGACAAATTAGTAGTAGTAGTAGTAGTAGTACTTAGTAGTACTGGCTGTTTTTTTTTTTTCAGAAAAACTTCAGCGTGTGAAATAATGTTTATACATCTCCTTAAAAACTAAAGGGTCATAAAACAAAAAAATCCAAAAATGTTTTTATTGCAAAAATATAATCACAATCCTTCATATTGTATGTTGCACAAAGACTTAGTATTTAGTATATTCCATATTTAGTATATTTTGATCATTTTTTATATATTCAAAAGTGACTTATATGCTTATATTTCTTCTAGTATTCCGTTTATTATAAAATTATTTAAAACATTTAATGCTACTAAAAATACGTACTTATATGATACTTAGATACTTGATATGTATCTAATAAGAAAAAAATAGACAAAAAATAATTTAATTTTTTTCGATTAGCTCTCATGTAAAAAGTGTAATTTTGATTTGTGGCCCTTTAGTTTTTAAGGAGCGATATGTTAATCAAAGAAATAATGTTTACCAGTGACTGCAGCTCCGATTTGCCTGAACGACAAACCAGAAATTGTCATAAACGAACGAGCATTGCTGGTCGGATGGGGAAAATTATCGGGACAAAACAATCTGGTAAGCACGCATATATTACGGCAGATACAGGATATTAAATGTCACCAAGCAATTACATATTGTTGTATGACCTTAACCGTCTATCAGAATTACGCGGTAGCAAAAAAAGATTATACGAAAAAGTGATTTGCGACTTGTTTATAAACTGTTAGTCATTGAAAAAACTGATTAGATTGATCTGCGATAAAGTTAATATTAAGGTCATTTTTTTAAAATAAATATTATATTAAAACTAGACATAAATAAATGTCCAGTTTTAATATCTATTTTAATTTTAATTTTAAGCTCGACATACAAGCTCTCAGTCACTGGCAACACAAGGATAATTAAGTGTGTAGTTTAAATATAAACGAAATTTTAACAAAAAAGAAACCGATTTCATCCGTTTTCTCATGGATGCCATACCAAATTGAAATGGGACCACATGGGAAGCACTAGCTTTCAAATAAAAAAGAATCATCAAATCGAGGTAACAACATAAAAAAAACAGTCGTTCTCAATTCGAATGGAAGCTCACATGGGAGCTAGTGCTTCCCATGTGGTCCCATTTCAATTTGGTCCAGTTCTGACAATGGCATCCATGAGAAAAGACCATGAGACGGTTTGAAGTCGGTTTTATTAAGCGTATAATATCAGTAGTATGCGTATAAGTCAATATGCGTGAAAGAAATAAGTCATTATGCGAGTAACCCATTTTTTTGTTAAAAAAAGTTATTTGAAGTTAAATTATTTAAGTTAAAAATTAAAAATATCACGTTCTTTTCTTAACAGGTGAGTCGACAGCAACAATTAGATGTGCCACTTGTGCCTCTGGAAACTTGCGAGCGTATATTTGGAGAATCAGTTCCAGTACACGAAGGGCAATTATGTGCCGGAGGTGAGGAGGGGAAAGATGCCTGTTCAGGTTTCGGAGGCGCGCCTTTACTCCTCAACAGAGATGGTCACTATATGCAGGTGAGAAGAAAAAAACGAGTATCTTTACTGACATTACTTACTTGTCTTATAATTCAAGACGTGAGTGGATGAAGGCGTTATGTCGCATTTTTGGTTTTTTTCGTTTTTTTGCGTTGATGAACGTAATATATCCATATTAAGATCGTCGATTTTTGGAATATAAATAGTTGAAAAAGGTGTTGTGTACAGTTAATTTTAAAAAGCAAAGAGTGCAGAAAAGTTTACATTTGTTAATGGACGAGAGAGCTATGTTCACTTTTTTTAATTAAATTAATACTAGTGTTTACTGGCTATCATACCATTAATATTTTAGTTTGTTTACACAACTTTTCATCATAATTTAGTACAAAAACAGTTCCGTGGCGACTTATCTCAAAAAATCTAGTAAACTTTAACCTCGATTTATTCGAAATTGGAATAATGCGACATATCACCATCATTACACTTTCACGTTTGTAATAATATTACCTAGTGTGGATTGTTTCATAACTATTCTCCTCTGATTAATTAATCCAACTTTTAACGATAAATATTAACGTAAAGATACTTTACGACATACCAAATTATAATTTTGAATTTCCAGATCGGCATAGTGTCGTTTGGTTCAGAAAATTGCGGCAGTGAAGGCGTCCCAAGCGTTTACACAAACATAGCACATTATTATCGATGGATCACAGAAAATTCACCCTCTTGAAGACTCTTAAATACATTTTGTAATATATATACTTGTTGTTTTTTATTTATTAATTTTACATAAAAATGGTGGCAGGCAAAATTGTTGCTTGTGTTATTGGCGTATGGAAAAACGCCTATTATATAATAAGTAGTAATTGATCTTGCTTTTTTTCCAGTATAGAGCATCATATTGTATAAGTAATATCATACAGTATAATCATTGTGTACTTAATCAAAATATTTAGTTCAGGATAGTTCAATTCACAAAAATTTGCCGTTTATTCATGAAACGAAATTTAAAGTGGTATATAAAAGTGTACCAAAATAGAATATACTAGTTGGTGCTCGCGACTTATAGATGGCGTTATCAAGTGTTATAAAAAAATTTGAAAATACTTAGGGGCTCTTTCACCAACTACAAGTAAAGTGGTGATTAGTTACTTTTAGAAATAATTTTATGTTGTATTAAATTATACGCTCGGTTTAGTGCATCTGTTATATCAGCTATATTTTCTGGTATATCAGCTAAATTATTCCCGGTGACAGGTGACTTCAAATGATGGTTAGCCTATTTGACAGATGGTGAAAGAGGCCCTGAATCAAAGATTTTTTTTCAGACATTACTTAAACAGTCATACTTTATAATTAGTTAATATGTATATGGAGAGAGCGTAACCTCTTGGAATTTGAAGGGACCTAATTATGCTATTTTAATTTTTAATTCAACCCCAGTGTGCACAGAATTCGGAATAAATTATTCGGATTTCTGTGATTATGACGTTTTTTGATTCTCACCTCTACTCAATAGATGGCGCCCACTCGTGAAGTTATATAGCGCTATCGTTTCGTTTACTGTTATTCACTTTAACACCATGTTATTTATATTGCAATTTATCACGTCGGGGTCACCAATGTAATATTGTGTATTTACACAATACAATTTTTGAAATGAGATAGGCCTTTATGTCTATCTCATTCTATTCTATTTGCTGAATTACTAATTACTATTCTGATTCTCAGTTCTCACTCATCTCATCTCATTCTCATAATATCTCAAGCTCAACTCAATTCTCAATTTTTCATCATCTCCGCCCTCCGCTCCATCGCTGAATATCATATTCTCAAGACTACATTACATTCGTAAAACACCACATTCTTTTTTTTTTTTTGACGAGGAGAGATCCGTTTACTGACTTCCTGCCGCTAGCCGGCAGAGGTATGTGGGGGTCGACCAGCAGAACTGGCCCCTACCCACTAAAACTCCCCGGTGCCTCCTTGCCCTTTGAGCGGGGTGGTCCGGACTCTGCCGAGGGAACAACTCCGATCCACCCCAGGGCAGCCTAGCCATTGCTGGCTGGCATAGGAAAAGTTGTTCGTCTCGGCAAACTGAAACTACGAAGATAACGAAGATTCAGCCTATTAGTAATCAGAAAAAAAATTTGAGGGATCTTGGACATGATGTAGTTGTAAATAAATTAAATAAAAAATATATGTTGGTACCATGATCTTTTATTGTTTATCTTTTCTACACATAAATAACAATATAATAAATAACATTTATTCACTAATCAGTCTTAAACTTAAATAGAAATTGTAGGAATGATGACTATAGTTTTTTGTGCACTAAAAGGGAAATTAATCTACTTCTTCAACTGTGGGTCCGCCGTAACTGTTCTGCTGGTATTGTTGATATCCAGGCATTCCACCTGGCATTCCTCCAGGCATTCCTCCGGGCATTCCTCCGGGCATTCCTCCGGCCATTCCTCCGGGCATTCCTCCGGGCATTCCTCCGGGCATTCCTCCGGGCATTCCTCCGGGCATTCCTCCGGGCATTCCTCCGGGCATTCCTCCGGGCATTCCTCCAGGCATTCCGGTATTGGCAGCCCCATCGCTGTGCATTTTAGTCATGATGGGAGAGCATATCCGTTGCACTTCCTCTAACTTGTGCTGGTACTCGTCCTTGTCGGCGAGCGTGTTGTTGTCAAGCCAGCGCAATGAGTCGTCGCAGAGTTGGCGTGCAGTCTGCTTGTCCTGATCGCTGAGCTTATCGCCGGCGTCGTCTAACGCCTGCTTCACGCTGAACAAGTAAGCTTCTAACTGGTTGCGCACCGCCACTCGCTCGCGCTGTCTATCATCTTCCTCCTTATAGCGCTCAGCTTCCGCCAGCATTCGCTCTATCTCCGCCTGCGACAACCGCCCTCTGTCGTTCTTTATTACTATGTTCTTACTGCGTCCCGTGCTGTTCTCCTTGGCTGACACGTTCATAATACCATTCGCGTCAATGTCGAACGTCACATCTATCTTTGGTACTCCGCGCGGGGCCGGCGGAATGCCGGTCAGATCGAAAGTGCCTAGTAAATTGTTGTCCTTGGTCATCGCTCGTTCGCCCTCGTACACTTGGATGGTGACAGCCGGTTGGTTGTCAGAATACGTGGTAAACGTCTGACTCTGTTTGCAAGGGATCTTTGAGTTGCGCTCGATGATTTTGGTCATGACACCGCCGGCGGTTTCGATGCCAAGTGATAGTGGCGCTACATCCACTAACAGCACGTCTTGGATGCGAGTGTCCGACGAGCCACTCAATATGGCGGCTTGCACAGCCGCGCCGTACGCAACTGCCTCGTCAGGGTTGATGGACAGGTTCAGTTTCTTTCCGTTGAAGAAGTTCTGCAACAGGCTCTGAACTTTCGGGATTCGTGTAGAGCCGCCGACCAGCACCACGTCGTGTATTTGGCTTTTGTCTAGCTTCGCGTCTCTGAGCGCCTTTTCCACCGGCTCCAAAGTGCCACGGAACAGGTCTGCATTCAATTCTTCGAACCGAGCTCGCGACAGCCTAGTATAGAAGTCGATTCCTTCGTACAAAGCGTCTATTTCCACCGTCGCTTCAGTACTCGACGAAAGGGTCCTCTTAGCACGCTCAGCTGCGGTTCGCAGACGACGCAACGCGCGCGGGTTCGCTCGCAGATCTTTCTTGTATTTGCGTTTGAACTCGTCCGCCAGGAAGTTGACTAGTCTGTTGTCAAAGTCTTCCCCGCCCAGATGAGTGTCTCCCGCGGTCGCCTTCACTTCAAACAGCGAACCTTCATCGATGCTAAGTATAGATACGTCGAATGTTCCTCCTCCCAAATCGAATATGAGTACGTTTCGCTCTCCTTTCAGGTTTTTGTCGAGACCGTAGGCGAGTGCAGCCGCGGTAGGCTCGTTTATGATGCGAAGCACATTCAGGCCAGCGATTGCACCGGCGTCCTTTGTAGCTTGTCGTTGAGAGTCGTTAAAATAAGCTGGCACGGTTATAACTGCGTCGCGGACTGTGCTTCCCAAATAAGCTTCGGCCGTCTCCTTCATTTTGGTCAGCACCATGCTGCTGATCTCTTCGGGCGCGAACCGTTTCCTTTCGCCTTTGAACTCCACTTCGATCTTAGGTTTGCCACAGTCATTCACCACTTTAAACGGCCAGTGCTTCATGTCTTGCTGCGTCTTCGGGTCATCGTATTTGCGACCGATCAAACGTTTCGCGTCGAACACGGTGTTATTTGGGTTGAGTGCCACTTGGTTCTTCGCAGCATCTCCGATGAGGCGTTCTGTATCGGTAAACGCAACGTACGATGGTGTTGTTCTGTTTCCCTGGTCGTTGGCGATGATTTCCACATTCCCGTGTTGCCAAACTCCAACACAGGAATAAGTAGTTCCGAGATCTATTCCAACAGCTGGCATTATAACAAATTCCTCTTCAAACTCTTTATAGATAATATAACTCCACTAGCAGTAAACGTATGTTTAATATTTCGATGTGTAAACAGCGATAATTCGCTCCACTCAGTCGTCTTTTCGCTTTGATTGCTCAAATAATTATGACTTCCCGCCGAAAAGCGGGGGCTTTTATATCCAACTGAATGGACCAATCTCGATTGAGTATTTGCCCGAATGTTCTAGACAGCCAATCGAGAAGTGTCTAGTTCGGCTTGTCCTTGAGTTCCTATTTTATTACCTATCAAGCGCCATCTGTTGTCGAGTAGCAATGCCTGTTGCAAGATATAGCTTTTGTTTTGTAATGTAGATAGGTAATCTACCAATCTTTGGACATTACTAGAACCATCTCTAGCCTACCTAAAAGTGACTTTGATGAAAAATAAAGCAATTTTATAAGGTCATAATGTTATCTAAGGCTGCGTCCATTAGGAATTGTCATCGAAATTGTAAATAAAATAAAATTCAAAGTAAACGAACGACCAATAAGAAGAGTTAATAGATAGCTATTTTTTTACCCGTATAATATAACAAACATATTGGACCTACTACCACATAATTATAGTTATATAGTCTTTGATTGAACCATACTTATGTCCCTAAATAATTAATATTTTTGCAACAAAAATTGGGTGTATTGGATT